>CP141525.1:0-1386267 GCA_035575875.1 Babesia gibsoni
AAAAAAAAACCCTAAAAAACCCTAAAACTAAACCTAAACCCTAAAAAAACCCTAAAAAAACCCTAAACCCTAAAAAAAACCCTAAAAACCCTAAAAAAACCCTAAAAAACCCTAAAAACCCTAAACCCTAAACCCCTAAAAACCCTAAAAAACCCTAAAAACCCTAAAAAACCCTAAAACCCTAAAAAACCCTAAAAACCCTAAACCCTAAAAACCCTAAAAACCCTAAAAACCCTAAAAACCCTAAAAACCCTAAAAACCCTAAAAACCCTAAACCCTAAACCCTAAACCCTAAAACCCTAAAAACCCTAAAAAACCCTAAAAAACCCTAAACCCTAAACCCTAAAAACCCTAAAACCCTAAAAACCCTAAAAAAAACCCTAAACCCTAAAACCCTAAAACCCTAAAAAACCCTAAAAACCCTAAAAACCTAAACCCTAAAACCCTAAACCCTAAAACCCTAAAACCCTAAACCTAAAACCCTAAACCCTAAACCCTAAACCCTAAAACCCTAAACCTAAACCTAAAACCCTAAAACCCTAAAACCCTAAAAACCCTAAACCCTAAAACCCTAAAACCCTAAAAACCCTAAACCCTAAAACCCTAAAACCCTAAAACCCTAAACCCTAAAACCCTAAAACCTAAAAACCCTAAACCCTAAAACCCTAAAACCCTAAAACCTAAACCCTAAAACCCTAAAACCCTAAAACCCTAAAAACCCTAAAAAACCCTAAAACCCTAAAACCCTAAAAACCCTAAAACCCTAAACCCTAAACCCTAAACCCTAAACCCTAAAAACCCTAAAACCCTAAAAACCCTAAAAACCCCCTAAAAACCCTAAAACCCTAAAAAACCCTAAAAACCTAAAAAACCCTAAAAACCCTAAAAAACCCTTAAAAAACCCTAAAAAAACCCTAAAAACCCTAAAACCCAAAAAAAACCCTAAAAAAACCCTAAAAAACCCTAAAGTACTCTCCCTCTAATCCTCATCACCCTAGACTACGTGCTCTAAATAGAGGTGGTTCTACCCGGTGACAACAGCTAGGCCTTCGCCGTTAAGGCGTAAGAAGCTGAAAAGTGGCGGAAAACCTGAGAAAAAAGAAAGGGCCTGAGACGCCGATTACCAGTCGACCAGACATCCAAGGCGACGGAATCTAGTTCCCATGGTCAGTGGCCATTTTATTGAGCCGAGAGACGGAGGTGTAATCCCCTGTAAAAGTTGAGGTCAGGTGTGTATGACGCGCCTGCAAGTCGCGACCAGTAAACGGGAGAACACAGCCTTCGAACACGGGAAGTGGCGCCCAGATCTCCACCATTTTACAACGGCCTGAGGTGTAAATAATACCCGGGCAAATACCCGGTAAGATGGCGCCACCAACCCACCGCCCCTCCCGGGGCAACCGCAGGCCCGGTAAGAAGGACCAAGAAGACCCGTACGCTGAAAAGAAACGGGGGGAAGCTGCCCTCGGGAAAGTGTACGGCTTGGAAGGGGGAAGGGAGTTCCTAAACCCTAACACCTTAGAAAGTGAGGGAAATACCCTACCCTCCTCTAATCGTGTTCCGAGCACGTACGACTCACCCCCCGGCCCCTCTCGGGGCGACCAGGATGGTGAGGGAGATGAGGTTGCGCCATATGGAGCCCATGAAGCGTCCCTAGTGGATGGCAGAGGCCCTTTGCCCACCCCCCAACCTTATGGATGCAGGGCGGGTACTGAGCGGTACACGGAGGAAGAGGAGGAAGAAGAGGAGGAAGAGGAGGATTGGAGGACTCAGAAAAGAAGGAGAGACCAACTATCCCGCCAGCAGAAGTGGGAGATGGCCGAATGGCTGATGGATCAATTCAACAGAGGCCTGAAACCCCCGCACATGGAGGCCCACCAACCTGAGACCGAGAACCTCTTCTCTGACAATGAAAACCTCTTCTCCGACAATGAAAACCTCCCCCCCGATCACGAGGAGATATGCTCCGACGCAGAGGAAACGCCAACCCGCCAGGAGGCAGCGGTAACGCCCAGGCCCTCCACACCGAACGACGAGGGGGAAGCGCACCTCAGGTGGGAGGATGCGACGGTGAGTGACTCTGACTGGGACCCAGTCCTCGACATGGAGATCGACAGAGGACAGAGTAGCCAGCCCATAATCCCCATGGACGTCGACCCGGACGAGAGACGGGAGCCTACCGACGAAGGAGGCAACGGAATGGACTCCGACGACGAGCTGGTGGAGGACTCAGACGACGATGACGAGCTGGATGCAGACGGCAGGCCGCTAGACGGCGTAGTGATTACCGGCGCAGAACCAGTGGAGGAGATAAAACTACACACGGCAGCGCCCCCCCTCCCCGAGGACTACCCCTCGCTCACTGACAAAGTGAAGGCGGTGGAGCGGATACTTAGGGAGGACGCGCGGGAGCCAGACCCAACCAAATTCCTGGGCCTCATGACCAACAAGGTGATGGCCAGGTACCAGAGCATGCCCCGCGGTGGGTGGAAGTGCGTCGTCCGCTTCATCAACCAGGAGTACAAGCTCAACCTCACGATGGAGCAAGCCAAGCAGAAGGCGCGGCGAGCGAGGAAGGCCATACAGTGGCAGGAGCGCATACCCGTCCAGGAGACGGTGCCGATGTACCAGATGGACCGCTACCAGGAGTACCAGACCTTCTACCTCGGGAGGCTGGAGCAACGCCTGGACGAGCCGCAGGTGATGAGGGACCAGCGCAACCGCAAGTACGCGGAGCAGACCATCGACCGTGACGCGGTGAACACCATTGACCGGGTCATCGAGGACCTCATCAACAAGAACGAGCCCAAGGGGGTGGAGCAGCTCGCCATCATGATCCAGACGGCGCAGGACTGCTACGACGAGCGGGTCTTCACGGGCCCCAAGGAGCCGACAGGCAAGCAGAGATCCGAGCAGAAGGTCCAGCACGGCGAACGCATGGTGTCGCTCATACAGATGGAGCAGAAGGAGATGACGCTGACGAAGCACGAGCGGCAGGAGCTCAAGGACCACATGAGGGCGCACAACAAGATCGCCAGCAAACCGCGGGACCTGGAGGAAGTGCGCTACCTCACCCTCGACAGGATCCGGATGGAGAAGCAGAAGATGGCGGAGCACGAGTACAAGCAGGAGATAAAGCGCGAGAACACAAAGTTTGAGCTCTACAGGGGTAAGTTCTACCGCGACCTCGAGCAGGTGACCCAGGTGGACGAGTCCCAGATCACTGTGGAGATGCAGAGGGAGTATTGGGGACAGATGTGGAATGCCCTCCCCGAGCCGGTCGACGCCAGCGCGTACGTCCCCCTGCGACCCGTACCTGAGAACGCCATATCTGGCTTCCCCAACTTCGACGAGTTCAGGAGGCTGCTCATTAAGATGCCCAACTGGAAGGCGGCGGGGCCGGACGGGATCTACAACTACTACCTCAAGTGGCTCCCCTCGCTGCACCGGAAGCTATACGAGGCGGTCACCACCATCTGCCACGAGGAAGACACGCTGAACGACTGGCTGTACACGGGAGTGACGTACCTCTTCCCCAAGAAGCCGCAGCCCACCAAGGCCTCCGACTACCGGCCCATCACCTGTATGTCGAACCTCTACAAGCTAGCCACCCGGTGTGTGACGGAGGTGCTCATAAAGGAGGTGGAGACCCGGCAGCTCCTCACGGAGAACCAGATGGGCACAGTACGGCGGGTGCAGGGCGCCAAGGAGCACGTGCTCACCAACATGGTCATTAACGAGACGTACGGCCACCAGCTGTACTCCGCGTGGATCGACGTGATGAAGGCGTACGACTCCGTGGACCACGGCTACCTGATAACGGTGCTGGAGGGGCTCAACCTGCCCGAGTGGGTCATGCGCTTCATCAAGAAGATCGTGGCGCGCTGGAGGATAAACATCCGGTGGAACGGGCAGAAGGTGATGAACAAGCGCGTGCGCCGCGGCATCCTGCAGGGCGACAGCCTATCGCCACTGCTATTCGTGCTCTGCATGGACCCCCTCAGCCGAAAACTGATGGAGGAGTGCGCGCTGATCCACATACCCCTGCCCAACGACCGCGCGGTCTCCACCAACCACCTGCTCTACATCGACGACCTGAAGCTCATGGCGGCTACGCAGGAGCAACTGCGGGACATGGTGGAGAAGACGCACGAGTTCTTCGAGGCCATCGGCTTCAAGATGAACCGCGACAAGTCGGCGACCAACGCGGAGCAGGTGGCGGAGTACGCCACGTTCCTCCGGCCCAGCGACAACTACAAGTACCTGGGCATATGCGAGAACAGCGAGTCCCGGGTGGAGCCGAGGACGCTGGAGAACGTGGTGAACCTGATGCTCCTACGCATCGAGCGGCTGGCGAAGACGAAGCTCTCGGCCAAGAACATGGCCACGGCGGTCAACGAGTACGTACTGGCGCTACTAAACTACTACGTAGGGGTGATACCCACGGAGAAGGAGGAGATGCAGAAGATAGACCACCGCGTACGCGTTGAGCTGAAGAGGCATGGTATCATAGGACATAACAACTGTACTGAACGGATGTACCTATCCCGTAAACAGCTGGGACGTGGATACCATAACCTGGACTACAGAGCGGAGACGATGCTGCTAGCCCTATGGCTAACGCTAACGAAGGAGAGGTACGTGGCGTCGCGGAGGACGGCCATCGTGCGGTGGAGTAAAAAACGGGGGAGCCGGCTGGCCGGCATCATTGGGGAGGTAGAGGCGGAGTATAACATAGAGATATACACCGGAGAGAAAACGGAGGATCTGCTGCAGACACTACGCGAGGCACAGGTCGCAACGCTTCACAGGCGAATAGAAAAGAAACCATTACATAAGGTACTGTTTAGTCTTGCGGCCAACGCCAGCATGGATATCGAGGCATCCTCCCTTTGGCTCACGGGAACCACCATGCTCCCACAACAGGAAGCCAGGCTGTGCAGCCTCCAGGACCGCGAACTCTCGTGGATCGCGGGCCACCGACGCCACAAGCGGTGCGGCCGGGCCATGAACGTGGACCACCTGGCCACCCAGTGCGAGGGCATGAACGACGGCGAGTACTGTCGGCGGCACGACGCCATAGCGCGGCGGATACACCACGTGCTGGCCAAGTCCATAGGCATCAGACGGCCTAACAAGATCGACAGCTACCGCGTGGCGGACTTCCAGACGGGCCCGGACGGGTGGATCACCTTCGACCGGACGGTGGAGGCCGACGAGACGGTGCGCTACAACAAGCCGGACATCGTGGTCGCCAGCAAGTCCCGCAACCGGATCACCATCGTGGAAGTGGGAGTCACCTCGCGCAACTCGGTGGAGCTGGTGGAGTACGACAAGAGGATGAAGTACCTACCGCTCTCGAAGAAGATGCGGCACAAGGCCTTCAACGACCACACCGTATTTGAGGTCGTCCCCTACGTGATGACGTGGGACGGATGGGTCACCCAGGACCACACCGAGTGCCGCAAGCGGCTCGGCGTGTCGGACCGCATGGAGGCGCAGATCCAGAGGGTGTGCCTGCAGATGACCTACGACATGGTGATGCGCGAACTGGGGGAGAACCCCGAGGCGGAGCGCGAGTTCCGCACGCAGCCGGAGTTCATAACCTCCGGGGTGCACACCAACCTCGAGAAGAGCCTGCAGCGGCCCCCGAAGCGCGGACCGCTGAAGCCTACCCCCCCGCCACGCTCCCTCAAAATGGTCCCGAGTACGGAGGACCGGAACGCTGAACGGGAGGTGAGACGCGCCTGGAAGCAAGCCGTGCGTGAGGCGGCAGTAGCCCGGGGAGAAGCGTGAAGGGGACAGAAGCGTGAGGGCCACCGCTGACGCGGGAGGCTACCTCGCGGAGCCCTAACCGCACGAACCCAGGGAAACGTGAGGGGGAAACCTAAACGAGCATGGAGCTCAGCCCAACGCCCACCCAGCCATCACAGCCCACGCAGCAACCAGATCCTAAGCCCAGCCGGCACAGCCGACGCAGCAACCAGGTCCTAAGCCCAGCCGGCACAGCCGACGCAGCAACCATCCCACACGGGTGCAGGGCACAGCGGGGAGTCCACGGAGCAGCGGGGGAGTCCATGGACCAGCGGGGGACACCATGACCCAGCGACGCCAGGCCCAAGACTTTGCAAGTCGAACCTGAGCACAGCAACGTAAGCCTCTCAGCGGGTTTGCGAGGGACTCTGGTCCTTTCCCTAAGTGGCCACCGGCTGCATTGCCCACCGGCTACATTAGCATAGCAACAACTTCTTAATATAGAGTTTGCACCCTAGAGTTTGCACCTAAAACCCTAAAAACCCTAAAAACCCTAAAACCCCTAAAAACCCTAAAAAAACCACCACTCACCCTCTGAATCCACCATCTACTATCGCCTCACGGCTACATCGTCCACCTCACTCATCACTCTCCTCAGTATCACCGCCTCACGGCTACATCAGTCACTCACCTCAGTCACTACGTTCACCATGTATCCACTCAGTCACTTCGTTCATCTACCTCACCACCCAGTCACTCCGTTCCACTAAAACTCTCTACACTCACCTCACTACTCCCTCAGTACTCTCTCTCTCTAATCCTCATCACCCTCTATACACTCTCTACAATCACCAACACATACCCTCTGACTCCACCATCTACTATCGCCTCACGGCTACATCGTCCACCTCACACACCCTCCTCCTTATCACCGCCTCACGGCTACATCTACAGTCACTCACCTCAGTCACTTCGTTCACCCAGTATTCACCACTCAGTCACTACGTTCACTCTGTATCCACTCAGTCACTTCGTTCCACTAACACCACTCACCACTACATCTACTCCCTGTAATCACCACTACACTCACTCACCTGTGACTCTCGTCACTACCATCACCATCTACTCACCTCACTGTACTCTCTACACTCACCTCAGTACACCGCCACAGTACTCACCTCATGCGCCTCTATACACCCTCCTCATCTCACCAGTAACTCCACCAATACACCATCTACGTCCCTCATATACCTCATCATCATCACCCATCAGTATCTCCTTAGTACCACCAATCACCTCAGTCACTTCGTTCCAGTAACCTCACCACTCAGTCACTTCGTTCCAGTAACCTCACCACTCAGTCACTCCGTTCCAGTAACCTCACCACTCAGTCACTCACCTGTGACTCTCGTCACTACTCTCACCATCTACTCACCTCACTGTACTCTCATATATCACCCTGTGTCACCTCAGTACACCTCCACAGTACTCACCTCATACGCCTCTATACACCCTCCTCATCTCACCAGTAACTCCACCAATACACCATCTACGTCCCTCATATACCTCATCATCATCACCCATCAGTATCTCCTTAGTACCACCAATACACCCTCTACGTCCCTCATATACCTCATCATCATCACCACTCAGTATCTCCTTAGTACCACCAATCACCACTCAGTCACTCCCTTCCAATCACCTCACCACTCAGTCACTTCGTTCCAGTAACCTCACCACTCAGTCACTCCCTTCCAATCACCTCACCACTCAGTCACTTCGTTCCAGTAACCTCACCACTCAGTCACTTCGTTCCAGTAACCTCACCACTCAGTCACTTCGTTCCAGTAACCTCACCACTCAGTCACTCCGTTCCAGTAACCTCACCACTCAGTCACTCACCTGTGACTCTCGTCACTACTCTCACCATCTACTCACCTCACTGTACTCTCATATATCACCCTGTGTCACCTCAGTACACCTCCACAGTACTCACCTCATACGCCTCTATACACCCTCCTCATCTCACCAGTAACTCCACCAATACACCATCTACGTCCCTCATATACCTCATCATCATCACCACTCAGTATCTCCTTAGTACCACCAATCACCTCAGTCACTTCGTTCATCTACCTCACCACTCAGTCACTTCGTTCCAGTTACCTCACCACTCAGTCACTTCGTTCACCCTGTGTCACCAACAGTACCTCCATACTACCACTCACCCTCACCACTAGGTCGACACAGTCTCCACTCATCATCTCTGATACCACCACTATGCTCTTACATCGCCCACAGTTACACTCTCTACACTCACCTCAGTACTCTCTGTCTAATCCTCATCACCCTCTATACACTCTGTACCATCACCAACACATACCCTCTGACTCCACCATCTACTATCGCCTCACGGCTACATCGTCCACCTCACTCATCACTCCTCCGTATCACCGCCTCACGGCTACATCTACAGTCACTCGCCTCAGTACCCTTCCAATCACCTCACCACTCAGTCACTTCGTTCCAGTCACCTCACCACTCAGTCACTTCGTTCATCTACCTCACCACTCAGTCACTTCGTTCCAGTAACCTCACCACTAGGTCGACACAGTCTCCACTCATCATCTCTGATACCACCACTATGCTCTTACATCGCCCACAGTTACACTCTCTACACTCACCTCAGTACTCTCTGTCTAATCCTCATCACCCTCTATACACTCTGTACCATCACCAACACATACCCTCTGACTCCACCATCTACTATCGCCTCACGGCTACATCGTCCACCTCACTCATCACTCCTCCGTATCACCGCCTCACGGCTACATCTACAGTCACTCGCCTCAGTACCCTTCCAATCACCTCACCACTCAGTCACTTCGTTCCAGTCACCTCACCACTCAGTCACTTCGTTCATCTACCTCACCACTCAGTCACTTCGTTCCAGTAACCTCACCACTAGGTCGACACAGTCTCCACTCATCATCTCTGATACCACCACTATGCTCTTACATCGCCCACAGTTACACCAGTCACCACCTCAGTACTCCCTCAGTACTCTCTGTCTAATCCTCATACACCCATACACTCTCTACAATCACCAGTATATACCCTCTGACTCCACCATCTACCATCGCCTCACGGCTACATCGTCCACCTCACTCACCCTCCTTAGTATCACCGCCTCACGGCTACATCAACAGTCACTCACCTCATCAGCCCTGTGATACATTAGGTTCACTAATCTAACTTGTACTTATCATATAAGTCTACTAACAATACATATGTACTTTATTCTATGTGCCTATAATTAATCTCTGTTCACTTATATTGGTGGCGGTGTTTAACGCAGTTATTTGGCATCCATGAACCCAGATGGAGTACTCTAGCTTGGCCTAGCCATCCTCGCCAGTGATGACATTAGAAGCCACTTGGCATCAAGCTTCCTTCTGTAAGATCATAGGCATAGGGCCAGGAACCTCGGCTCATCCCGTCACACAGGAGTCTATCAGGATTGGCCATTAAATAGGGAGTTCACGACTCTATTACCTATATAGCATGAAATTCCAATGATGATGAAGAATGGGCAGCTACAAATGGAGTATCTGTTGTATGCCAATAATGCTGGCTGCTGCTGCAACTGCTGCTGTAACGCCAGTGGCTATTTTTGTAGCGTTACTTGAGGTGGACTCGGCCGTAGAGGCGCCTTCTGTTTTTGACAAGTGTGCAACCACTGGTTCGCTCTGAGACTCGCCTCCACCTACAGCGGGCGCCTTTGGAAGGCAAGCGTATTTACTGGATTCGGATTCAGAAGCGCTGCTGTTAGTTGTTGGCTGCGGAGGCGTCGGCGCATCAGCACTCCCGTGCTCCTCACCACCAGTGGCAGATAATGCTTTCATCGTCATAACGTCCTTTAAGCAGTCCAACCTCTGAATCAAAGCGTTAATGAGTGACATAAGGATCTTGTCATTTTCCCCTGAAACCCAATCTGTATTAGTGAACACAAACCCCCAAGGAAAGGGTCCATAGGATTTTCCGCGCTTAAGATTGTCCTGATTCCATTGCTGACAGTCAATCTTCATCTCCCTCAAGGATGCAATGAGGCTAGCTGTGTTTTCTTTTAGCCATTGGTAGTAGAGCAACAGAGCACGGTTATCCTGCCTAAGGGCATCAAGGTAAAGCTGAGTATTCTCCTTACATACGGGATACAGCTTTTCAAATAATACCTGCATGGTGACGTAGCAGGAGTTACAAGCAGTCAAGAAGTCCGTGACATTAGGAATACCTGAAGCCTCTTCTGTATTCCCATAATGTAACAGGTGAATATACCGCTTCAGGAACAACAGGGTATGGGCTGTTTTCCCACGATGCCATTCTTTAAGGAATATCATGGGAACCATTAGGCGTTGCAGATATCCATCATATATAGGACCAATTGGCCAATCGGACCCATAGTCTATATTGACAAGGCTCTCCACATTATGCTTCTCACTGAGTTCAGCTTTTTTAAATCCTCTTTTGGCGGTTTTCTGCTTAGGTGTAATTAACAACACACATTCGTCGGTTAACCACTCTCGCAGATTTTCATTGCTCGCGACAGTATTGGCACTGTCCCAACTGCCACCTCCAAAAGTGCCGAATTCATTCCTATTACACATGAAATACAGGAAGTACAGTGTACCGAAAAGGTGTGGAACCAGCATCTCAAAAGTGCTAGCGCAATGAGCGACGCAGTCAAAAAGTGATACTTCCTTCCTCACATTTTTGCCATTACACATATCCTTACCGACGAGCTTCGTAAGAATTTCATGACACTTCTGAACTACACATGCAATGGGTCCTTCGGACATGCCAAATTCATGTTCGCAGTTATAATAATTACTCGCGTCCTTCTTGATCTGATGGTAAAAACCTCCAGTTGCTTCTACCTGCGAACTGCTGCACATACTAAGACTATTACAGAACTCCAGCGCCTCCTTAAGAGTATTGGGCTCAATATGAATGCCACAATATGGACAAGCGTCTCCCATTGTGAATGTATATCCCTCACCGAGTTACCGCCTGGACGTTAATCACGAATACTTGGTCACTGGCACACCTTTGATATATAACGGTCCACGTTCGTCAATATAACATAGCATTATGTATTCAAAGCAATAGTATTGCCTAAAAACGCTGGGAAGAAGTCCGTTACTCTGGTACGTTACACTAGTCATTTGTCCTCTCGACGTAGCATAATGCAAAGGAGTCCCGAAGGAGTATCACCTCTGCCCTTAAGCCTCCACCAATATCAAACCTCCTCATAAAACAGCTGTTACTGTCACCACAATTATGCGGCACTGCTGTTACTGGGTTGCAAATAAAGTATTATCGGTAACTACCTGCGTATGTCGTCAAGTCATGGGTATCACAATCACGGCTTTAGCCTTAAATCCCAATGAGGAGCACGGATTGGTATCTTCGACTCAATTCCTATGTCACGAGTTACAACACCAGAGTAGCCCCTCTTCATAATATCCTTAAACTTCACTGAAATAGTTCATGCTTTGGTAGCTACTTAGTTCACGGGTGCACACTAATTCAAAGACTATTAACGTTATTACATTAGATTTGTCACACACCGTTACAACGTAATGCTCTGCCAACTACTTGTGTGGAAGTATATGTAATACATTGGGCTCCTCTTCACATATGGCTTATTGGGACCAGATGCTGCTGGACTCATGGTACGTCAGACTGCCACTGAGAGACAGGACTGGCGGCCTGCCTCATGGATAGGTGATGTGATTCCCACGTACCCACAAGTGACATCTCCACCACAACGTTATCTAGCTTGCCCATTGAACCGTGGGGCCGTATTCACCTTAACCCCTTTCCAGGCCTAAGCTGCTCCATCTATCTGTCACTGTCGGCCCCGATCACTGCAGTGACTGATCCAATGCCCACCGAGAGTACTACGTCAGTGTTATAAGGAGGACGCTTGTAGGTGTTGGAGCACTCTATGGTTGTTAATGGCAGCACTGGTGAACTCCCTCACTTAGGCATCCTTCAGTTTCAAGTGACCTAACAAGCGCTCTGTAGGCGCCCAACATGGCGGGGTATATGGGTCCCTGTATGTCTCTACTATGATTGCTGTAGAAGTTGACCGTACCAGTCCAACGGCCATATGCTACGATTAAGTCGTATAGCGCTTTCTTCTATTATACCGCTAGCTCTTAGTGTCTAGGCTTTTGTTGCCATTTGTTTGAGGTAAATGGTGAATCCAGAATATATAGATACGTTACATTTAGCCGTACGAAAAATATCAAGCGTCTTATGCCAGCACAGATGTACTCTAATGCTGATGCATCTATTATGACATTAGTGGTGTCTCACAACGGTAGCAGTAATATCCCTGCTATACAACAATATAGCTGCGCCTGCATTGTTATTTCAAGAGCTGCAGTTGTAGCTGCAGGTACGTCCACGCCATCTTGATGCCCGCCACTCGATGGAACTACGGAGTGTTAAATGACTCACGCGTCAGGCAGTCGATGAGCATTAATGTAAGAGAGATTAGTGCAGATGTGAATCCACGAAGGCCACTTCGCTGTCTACACCCCATTGGATTCCAGGCTTATCATAGGGAGTTGTTCAGTCATGGAATCTCATGGATCACTGACTCCATAGTAGTGATCTGGCGTAGTACCGTATTCTAACAGTGGCAGAGCTTTATAGCACCAGGCCACTTATTGGACTGGGGCAACGCAGTGTAAATTCCCTAATAGGAGTGGTTGCTAATCCGCATCACGTAGGTGAAAGGCCCCAGATATCCTTCTATAACGTCATATCCAGCGTGAGTTTGGTGGCTTCCTACAGTAGGCTTCACAAGCTAGTGCGAATGGAAGGTACTTATGCCTCTCAGAGGCTACTCCACTGCGCCTTCAGAGACTACGGTTCCTTAGTCTGCCTTCCACTGCGCTTATGGTCCACATCTAGATACTGGGTGTGGGCGATCCATATCTGTCGACACGGGCATCTATGGGTCCATCACTGCAGTGTTCCTTCATATGTGGCCAAGGGTTTTACCAGCTCTTAACACTGAGGCATACATACCTTCAGGCACAACCGCTATGCTATTATAGCATCGCGCCAGACAGCCAGATTATTCTACATAATTCGCTGAACAAATTGTAACCCCATGTGTCATCCATTTGCACTGAATTCCATATAACAGGGTGAGATCCGTTAATTTTGGTGGAACCGTTACTGTACGTTTATAGGTAAGGTGCTTCTATACTACATACAGGTTAACCTAACTTCTGCTGTACCCCAATTATGTATTTACATTGCCTTTGACATAGTATGATCACTAATGGCTATCACGTGTTGTAATGGTAGTGCAGCCAATTGTTCTTATTAGGGCCGTAGGTACAGTTGATGTACCTAATCATGTGGAGCCGCAGAGTAGCAGGGTCTTTCTGAATAATATACGGTACTCCACTTGACACTAGTGTATCCCATCCCATACATAGAGATGTAAAGCACAATATTCAGAGGTGATGTTGTAGGACTGGGATGTGATGGCCTAAGGATGTTCCACCTTTTACATCCCCTTGTTGGCGCTATATGGTTAGAACTGAGGATAGGGCAGCCCAATGATATCAGCGGTTTACAGCGACAATGGGGTAAGAAGGAAATGTATTTGTGTTAACGAAGGACTGAGGCAGCATCGCATCGCGACGTATTTCACCTACCTATCGTGGCAGCAGGACGAAGTCGTGGTGTATTGTAACATTGCGAACTAATGTTGGTGTAATAGGAGCAAATGATTTGGCTGGTGGCTAATATGTGAAAATATAGAAAACTATCTTTGTTCCAGGTAGGACGGTAGGAGAGCCCGGACGTTGGTAACAAGTTTCATCACGGAGTCATATATACCAATGATGCCTCAGCATTGAAGAATCCAATCCTATATCTGCATTCTAGATGACGAAAAATATTTGAGAATGTATTGAGACAGCAGTTATAGCCGTACTCGTTGATGGTGATTGGGAGTAAAATGTTCCTTAAGGATGAGTCCGAATGTGGAAGGATAATGGATTAACATGCTTAGGGTGAACACATCGTCCAATTACAATGTCAATAGCTTAAGCAGAATCCTGGAGAAGCAGTATTCCGAAAGAACCGGTGGTGTATACATACATATACCAGAAATGTGGCCACGCAGTATACTAGCAGGCGACCGTCATAGCATGACATTACCACCAGGCAAAGGCTTCAAGATCGTCCTTGCAACAAGTTGCAAGGGATGTGCTAACTGCTTTGGTATAAGCCAACGGGATCGTATACGAAGCCTGTCCAGGTATCCAATAAACACGTACATGAGGAAGCATAAAGCTGCTGCCCAGAGAATCATTGAACCAACACTGAATGGCATTCGTGTATGCCACAAGAAGTTCTCAATAGCCTCGATTAGTTGACATAACATGGAATCACGACGAAGGAATCTATTCAACGTATCACTGAAATCCTTACACCTCCTCTTTGGGCTACTCCACATATCAGGTTCGTGGAAGGTGAATCCAAAGCGGTATAGTAATGGATGCACTTTGCTACACTTTATGATGGTTCCACAAGAACAGAGAGCTCCGAAGATTTTGCAATGGCACTCGCAATCTGTACAGTTACAGATGTTACTGCTAATGGCAATGCATTTACAATTGACTGATTCCCTACAACATTCGAGTGCACTAACATCCTCTGCCAATTGCCTCATTCCAATATAAAACTTAGTAGCTCCACAAAAAACCCAGTTTATGAACAGTGAGGCGGAGTGACTAATGCCATTATAAGCATAACTTGAATCCATTTGGTAGGTGGCCAAGGATAGAGCATACATGTAACCCACACACCCAACTCCAGAGTAACATCCATAAAGTGACATCAAATCAGATGTATTGTGAGCGGAATCCCTGTGGATTACAGATGATGCCTCACGAGCATGGTCTTGATTATTCAACCGCTGCAGAGCCATGACAACTTGGTTCATCGTAGTCTCACACGCCCCGAAAAATGCATTCGTCATACTGCTCTTGAAAGCTTTAGCTAAATCCTTATGACGACCGCCTTCATCATGGGATCCTAACTCCAATCTCATACCCAGGCCTAAAAATAATGCATAATAATCTGACACATTGTCAGGAATTCCGGCACGTGCAATCAATAGGTGTTGCAGAAGCCTGGGAAATACGGAATGGTCCTTCGTTAAAAGTCCTGACATACAGTTGTACAATGCTGAACCCGTCATCCTTCCCCTACGCAACCTTTGCCTGCTGAAACCCATGGTGCCATATATTGCGTTGTTGAATGGAGAGGCAGTTGATGTATCACTCTGGGCGTCGTTGCTGGCTATGAACCTCATTAAGCAGATACAGTTGTCAGGCCTATGTTCACAATGTGGGCAGCAGCATACACACCTGGCTCCAGGCCTGCAGGCTTCACATACACTGGTGCAGTGATCGCAGTTATCTCTGCACTTTCCGTCTTGGCAGTCACATCTTCCGTTACTCTTGCCTTCATAAACGCTTAGACTCTTCCCAAATCTGCATTGTTCCCATCCATTTTTGATGCTACTAACACTGCACTGCTTATTCATAAACGTCAGAGCACATGTTACATCATACAAGGCATCATAAAGATCCCATGAGAGTCTGGTTGTATCGGGGTTGTAATTCAGAGTGAACTTATTGTCCGGTATATTGTATCCCTTAGTTAGGTATTCCCATACGCAGTGACTACTGTCCTCAATTACATGGAAGGGAATGACACATAAGCGCAGAGTAAGCTCCATCATAGATAGGCTACTGCTACCATTCGGCATGGAGTTCTCGAGTCTCTGCTGTAGTTCCTCATATGCATCACTGTAAGGGAGGCCTGACAGCCATAGCAGCTTCTCACGGACTGTCTCAGGCTTATGATAAGCCACTGATATGGTTGGCTGCTTATTGTATAATTTCAGAGTCATACCAACCATATCGTTAGCCTTCCCTAAGGATTCAAGTAGCGGTGTTATATTACCTGGCTGATGATCATTAAATTTGCACAGAACACTGCTACCGTCATTACCATTCTGCATCAAGTCACATCCCATCCTAGGTTTTAAACGGCTTGATGAAAAGCCGGAACTACGGAAGAGTTCTCCCAAAGGCGCGTCACCATTAATCAGGCCACCTGCCCATTGCGATGTAGGATTCACGTTGCCATATCTTAGTTCGTCTGTAATATGTCTATTCACATAATTGAAGAAACTGTATATGGCGGGGACAATAAGGCAGAAAGTCTTGGCACACATTCTCTTTGGACAGTAGGAACAACAGCCTTCTTCTGGGCATTCAGAGGAGGCGCAACTACAGGACTCTGTGCATTGATCGGAACACTTCTTGTTATTATCGCTCTTACAGAGATTCTCCCATGTGGCAGTCTTATAATCGTATGCAGAGACATACCCAGATAGTGCTGGCCTAAGAAGTAATTCCAACTTTCCGGCACAATCGTTTGAACAGCTGCACCCATTCCCTTGATCAACGCAGCAGATGCAGTAGGCCTTACAGTCCTCACAGTGAGATGCCCCCGACGTAGAACTTCCACAGCAGGCTTCGCTACACTGGCAATCCGTTGATTTGCCACGCTGCTTACAACACTCTTCCTTAATAGCACGTATATTTCCCGGTAACGAATATGCCACATCGGCAAAGTTGTAGACCATGAAATGCAGTAACTCCAACACTACCAATCCGAACTCTTTACGGTTTATGCATCCCACCTCACATGAATCTCCCTTGCAATTCGTACATTCTGAACAGTCGTCTAAGTGTTCTTGTATTCCCTGCGTATTACACTGCCCGCATTTTGCACAGCAGTACAGAAGCTTCTCTAGCTTTAGCCAGAAGACCTTGGCGTTCCTAACAGTGGAGCACGTTTGGCAGTTTTGACACTGAGGCTGACACAGATTTTTAGTGTCCTGCTCTTCAGAACAACACTCTCCTCTCCGGCATTTCACGCAATGCTCTCCTTTACTTTGGAGTGCAGTGTTACACTTTGGGCATGGTAGACATTTTTTTCCACACATTTTACAGTTTCGGCACACATTACACATTGGAACATCCTTATTAATATACAAGGTGTTAAGCGTTACAGCCAATTGAATAAGGCAATTAATCCGGCAGGCCACTTTGGACGTAACCTTGGTATGCTTACATTTGCAGCCTTTGTGACAATTTTCATGAAGCTTTGAATCATTACAACGACGACACTTTACAGAGCCATTGTTTATCTCTTCACCCCTCTTAAGGCATGCTACCAAAAAGCTTATTATGCAACACACTGGAGCGCTGTTACTATTGCCATTTGGAGGACGGTTGCCCTCATCTCCACACAACCCTACCAGTGTTATGGGATTCTCCAACAGTGCCTTAATCGGACAGCTGTTTGGGTTACAATTGGAGCCTCCGACATTACCATTCTCGCAACATATGCAACTGGACTTGCAACTGTCGCCATTACCTGCCTTACAACAGTAAAGGAACCTTTTTATGGAAACATCGGCAACGACGGATTGACCAGAGGGTCTGCCAATCCCATTAATTCCAATGGCATTTACTCCGTTGTGATCAGTACTATCTTCATAGCCAAGGAATGTGGCAAGCTCTTCAACCAGGGTGTTGACGTTAGACGGCAACGCATTAACATAATGTTGCTGAATTGCCACCATACACTCATCCTGTACAGTCGCCTGTAGAACCTCTATTAGCTTACCACACTTAGTACCTGCAGCGCATCATGTGGCGCCTAGGTAAACCTACCGGCACCCTTCTTAATATCCTTACCACCGATTCGAATGAGCCAGTCAATGGCTTCCTTGATATCCAGTGGCGCAGTGGCCAGGGATGGGTGAATCACCGGTAGGCCATATGCCACCATACTGTAAATCACCTGGCTATGCTCTGAAACCAAATGAGATTATATAGATAGGCAGTGCCGTTTAGTAGTAGCAGTCACAACGGTACATTGGCGTATGCCACGGCTACCGTTTATGGATAGTATATGAGATGGCAGTGAAGCTATATGTAGGATACCCCGATGCACGCTACGAACACTGAGCGATGCGTAACTATGGCAGTTGGGGAGATGGGAATGTATAATCAGTTGACGTCGCATAATGCATACTCCTTGGCCCTTACGCTTAGGAGACGTCTGGTGCGGAGCCAAACCTCACCTACATAATAGCCCAGGCCACCAATTTCGCAACGTATAATGGGATATGAACATAGGATATACTCCACAGTTTCTCATACCGGTAGCCCCACGCATCCTTACAGAAGACGCATTGCAGCCGCTCAACCCCTAGATGAGCAGCTGGTACTAACGTTCCCACATGAGCAGCTGGTACTAACGTTCCCACATGAGCAAGGAGAAGCTCAGCCCACTTTATGCCACCCTCACTCATAGGCTATCGCCCCATTAATAATTCTGTGCCAATCTGCCCACCCAGTATATATGCAGATACCCTTCGCACATAGAGATGCCGTATTGCCAAATCACTAGCCCTAAGCCCCTATGATGTAGCATACATCATTCACCACATCACCATACAGCTTGCCAGTCCCGCTATGACCGCAATGCCCACTCCTACCAGTATAGCTCTAAGTAACCTGATGCCACTCACCATCCTTACCTACCTTAGCCCTTATGACGACGTCCTCAGTGCATATGATGGCAGGCTTCATACCTATCAGCAGTGCCTTCCACATTCCGTATCGCCTGCAATCACCGTAACGCGTTATGTGTATGCGTACATATCAATCAATATGCTATGAACCATGGCTAAGGGCCGCAGCCTTCCACCTACTTCATCTCAGTATAGCATAGTATCAATCACCACCTCAACAACACATGAACCATGTAATCAAGAATATATTAACGATACAGTTTTCACGATTATGAATATGTACAAGCTGCGAAATCTGCGATGAGATCACGCATCAGCGTTCAAGCCAACACGAAGAGGGAGCTGCCTAGAATGGTGGCGCCCATAATAGCGGAGCCGAAGCCGTCCTCAGCCTTTTCACCAGCAGCCTCGATGGCTTTAGTTGTACTAGCGTCAGCAGCGCCAGAGAGAGAACTGGTAGCGGCCTCAGTGAAGAGGGTGGCCTTGGAGGCGGCAACAAGTCCGAGCAAGAATGTGGAGATGCCGTTCATTGTTATAGTAGTGTATAGATAATATATGGTTATGTAGGTGAATGTAGGATTCAATGAATCTGAAGTGTAGTGTGTGTGGTAGTTATGGGAGCTACGGTTTCCTTATGTTCTAGTGAGTGAGTCGGCTAATAGGCAGGCGTCCCATGGTGGTAGTGATGTGAGGATTGGACGGGCACCCCATGGATATGTATGGCTAGCCGACTGATATGAGGCTTGCGCCATCAGTGGAGAGTGCCCATTAGGCCTACCCAGCGAGCTCAGCGGCCAGTAGTCGTCAACTATGCGATACAGCTTCACAGTGTCGCTAGGCAGTAGATACTATAAACTGCAATGGCTGTGGGATTGGGTCAAATCCCAGTATGACTAGGTATTGTGAGGCAACTAGATATCCAATGACAGGGCTTCACATCAGGCGTGGTCCTTCCATGTGTTTGGACTGTCACGCGACCCATGGATACGCATCACATATGACTGACGTACAGAACATGACATACTGCTACAGGCTCCGCTATTCATGCCCGTGCTGTCGCTGATGTGGTTAGGAGCTATTGCTGTGAAGCCTATATACCACATTCTATGAGGGCCTCCTTCCCATGACTATGTTATGGCATCGACGGTGTGCTACGTTGCTAATCATATTGTATTATATGTCACTAGTCGTCTGATGAAGTGATGGAATCTGCATCCACCGCCCACAGTGGGTATGCCATGACTCACTCAATACTGCCCATAGGCGTACTCATCGTATTAGTGATGGGACTGGTGCTTGCCATGAGTGCTATGTCAAAACTACATAACCATCATAAGATCATGAGGTACCTCCTATACAGTCTGGTGGCAGTGTTCGCCGTCATGCTGCTCCTGGCCAGTGCTGGCGGGTTCCTGTGGACGTGGAAGTGGAAGAAGCAAAAGAAACAGGTGTATAATGCCGTATGGGCCTGATGCCCATTATGATTCGTATTATACTGATATAGCTACTTAGTACACAGTAGAGTGTAGGGCCGTTGGTGAGTCAACTAGCCACCCAGCTTCATGGTAGAGGAGGCTGCTGACGAATACTACAATAGTCTGACCGTAACGGCAGTGCTGAATCCATGATACAACTCATACTGTGAAAGCTGTAATACCTGTAATGGCCACTAAGCTGTGATATGTGATGGCACTGTGTAATGGCCATTGTCATACCAGACGATGCTGCCTCTTGGATATACCCGACTCACGATCCGCTGTGTAGATCATAGGTCACATGACTCCCATTCCATAGAACACCAGTACACCAGTGTATTTCGCAAATGAGGCTGTAGCTCTGCAAGTTACAGTGCTCAGTCTGGTTTATGCGGTCACCATGCTTTCTATACTCATCCCTCTAGGTAACACATCCTCCCTAGCTATCACAGGAAGCTGATACGCTATCATACCACCAGTACACAGAAGTGTGATCTTACCGACTTGGCAACAATCATTAGATATGTAACCCAGGCCCTCGGTAGTCTCAGTGACAGTGATGCCCCCACAAAGTAGCCGGTTGGCTCTCCCAGGTATAGGACTGAGGATCCGATATGCGGACGATGCGTCCATATGAGCTAGGTACTATGACATTAGGTTGTGGCTTCAGTGGGATGTAACTCCACTCTCACAAAGATGCCCTGTGGGTGGCCGCAGCTAGGCAATCCTCCGGCTGATCATACAGTCAAGGTAAGCACACTGTCTAACCGCTAACTTTGCTAACCATTCAGGTTAACCAAGTGACCATATCACAGGGGATTTAGTCATCGCATTGGAGCATACCATGGCTGTGCCAAAGTGCTGCAGCCTTTATGCTTCCCAACTAATGACTGCCAGGTGGCATTGGAATCATATGGATAAGCAGGATGGCAGACACTCCAACTGGTAAGAAGTACAGTACCATAGCCCTTGTGCTGTACCACTTGGTTACGTTTTTGGAAGGTTTCAACCTTCAATGTACACCAGTCTGTATGCGTGCCTTTGAGATGTCGTTGGGACTCACTGCGTCAAGGCTGTCCGTCGTCTTTGCAACGGAGTTGTTGAGTTTATTAGGTATAGCTGCCGTTTGGGGAGTCTTGATTGATATGCCTGGAAAGAAGAAAGGAAGGAAGGTGAACCATGTATGTTCACTGGGTATGCTAATATGCGGCATAGCCTGTATCCTAATAGGCTGCACATCTGGTTTCCCATTGGTAGGTTATGGGTTTCATTCTAATACTGTGGCAGGTGCTGGTCTGTCGGTTCCTACACGGCGCCGGGCTATCATGTGTGGGACCGATTTATAGTAAGATCATTACGGAGCACTATGGAAATAATAACCAAAGTCAGGGTAAGGATGAGACTAGTACGTGGTTCAGTGTGGCGAATGGAGCTCACTGTGCTGGGAAGGTGCTGAGTTTAATGCTGGTCAGTGTTCTAGCTACGCGCAATGTTGTTGGTCAATATGGCTGGAGACTATGTTACTGCCTTACTGGATACGTATGGCTATTGGTGGCTGTGGTTGTATTCTTTTTCATGAAGCAGGAGGGTGGTAGAGGTGGCGATGATACCTCAAGTGGTGATTCAAGCGGTAATAACATGGGCTTCGCATCTAAGAAAACCTTCTGGGTGATGGCTTGTGTTATGTATACATCGGAGACCCCGTTCGTAATGTTAGGCTACATGGTAATGTATTTTCAATACTCCGGGTTATCGAATAGGATGGCTGGTTTCGTTGGCGCCGTCATTCAAATCGGAGCCGTAGCTGGTAGCTGTTCCGGTGGTTATGCGGCACAAGAGTGTCATAAGAAATGGGATGAGAAAAAGGGTTACGGTAGATTCACTTTCGCTATGTGTGTTCTTGCACTGAGATTCCTTGCCGTTATAAGCATACTTTGTAGGCCCATAGAGAGTGGTGTATTACGATGGTATCATTGGATGGAATTATTTGTCTTTGGTTTGACGCTATTTGTTGCTTCAGCTGTGGATAGGCCTACGGTATCAGACATTGCGAAGGGAAATGAGTCACTGGCAGGGTCACTGTTTCGTGTAGCTGGCGGTGTCCCTTCTAGCGCTACCATATCACCAATTATCGCATTACTGGCAGAGAAGTTTGGTTACATTGAGTCTAAAGAGTTGCTGGAGGCTATGGATATCCAGACTAGAATGGCCAATGTGAACGCTCTGAGGATGTCACTGATGTGCGTCGGTGGAGTCCTTACAGTGCTCAATATCATCCTGTATATCCCCGTGTTCTTCACGTATAAGTCAGATAAGGACCAGACTGGAGCACAAGCTGGAGCAGCCAGTGGTTGTAGCAATACATCCACCGGTACTAGTGGATCTACGTCTACTAATGACACCTCCACAGTAAAATACCCGTGGTACGCCATTGTGCTGTACCATGTGTTTACCTTCCTGGACGCATATTCTACGCAGAGCTTGTACGTATGTATGGGAGCCTTCGAAGTAGATTTGGGTATTTCGCCGTCTTCCCTATCCATTGTGGCGATGGCACATATGTTATCCGAATTGGCTCTAAGTCCTCTTTGGGGCTACTTAGTGGACAATAAAGAAAGCCATTATGTGGAATGTATTGCCATGCTGATCATCGGTATCACATCCATTTTACTTGGCTGTACATCATGTTATCCATTAGTAAGTTAACTTCTCCAACATTATTCTATTACAGATTCTTGTATTGCGATTTTTCCATGGAGCCTCACTAGGATGCACAGGTCCAGTTATTCAGAAAATCATCACTGGCTCAAGGTGCGATAGTGAACAGGCTACGTGGTTCGGTATATATGCCGCCGTTTACGGCCTTGGAAGTCTCATTGGTTGTGGCACAAATTCACTTTTGTCGATGAAGAATTTGATAGGGCTTTATGGGTGGAGGTTGTCATATTGTATACTGGGTTACTCATGGCTGCTTGTGGCACCCCTTGTATTTTATTTTATGAGGCCCAGCTCGAATGCATCCGGTAGCTCACAGAGTAGCACTGACACCATTGGGAAGAAACTTAAATGTATCTTCAAGGTGAATTCCTACTGGCTGTTGGTGGCCGTGATGTTCGCGTCAGAGGCGGCGTACGCCTTCATGGCATACATTCCTCTGTACCTCCAGTACTCTGGGCTATCCGAAATGGCTATAGCCTTCCTCTGCGCAGTTGTGGTTTTTGGTGGAATGTTTGGAGGCCTCTTTGGTGGTAAGCTGATAGATTGGTGCCATAAGCAGCATTCTTCTTATGGCCGATTAGGTTTCGCAGTGGACGCCCTCCTCATCAGGCTCATGTATATTACGATGCTCATGTGGTGGCCCATTCCAAAATCCGGCCTCACATGGGAACACTATGTGGAGGCGTTCATTGTCGGTGCGACTCTGGTGACCATTCACAGCGTCGACAGACCAATGTTGGATGACGTTGTTCCCAAGGGAAGTGAGGGCACTGCTCTATCGTTTCTCCGTATGATTGCTGGGGTGCCCAGTAGTCTGTTATTCCCACCACTGATCGGAAACATGGCAGAGAGAGTTTATGGTTACGTGAAGGGCGCAGGTTTTGGTGAGGGTGCGGACCGTGCGGTGATGGCATCTAATGCTAATGCCTTACGGAGATCTATAATGTACATCATGATTGGTGCCACTGCCGTGAATGTAGCATTATACGTTGCACTATTCTTCACCTATAAAAACGATAAGGATAAGAAAGGAAATGATGGACAGGGTACACAGAATACCGCTTGTGGAGGTACTGAGGAGGAAAAGAAGTCTGTAGGGGGCCAACCATACCCGTGGCCCTCAATCGTGTTGTATCATGTGGTCTCCTTCATTAATGCCTACGATACTCAGATATTGTCTCTAAGTATGCGGGCATTGGAGGCATCACTAGGGCTATCCGCCTCCTCCTTGTCAATTATGGCAAGCATGGAGGGTATGACATTACTGGGCTGCGCTCCTGTTTGGGGATACCTTCTGACGCTATTGCCGTGTCAGTACGTATGTGCAGCCGGGATGGCATTATGTGGTATATCATGTATACTACTAGCACAGGTCACTACATTCTCATGGGTGAGTTTCACTGTGCATATCCATAACGTGTCAGATACTATTGATAAGATTAGTTCATGGCATTGGACTCTCCTGCGCGGCTCCCGTGGCTGTTCATATAATCGCGGAAAATTGGGGTAGTAAGGGTAACCAAGGTAGTGATGGTAAAAAGGATAGTCAGGACAGTATGTGGTCTGGTATAAACAATGGCATCGCCATTCTGGGGAAACTGACCTGTTTCTTCCTCACTGGTCGTTACGCAGGGCAGAAGGTGTTCGGTCACTCTGGATGGAGATTATCTTACGCTGTTGTGGGTTGTGTTTGGCTATTCGCCGCATTACCAGTATGCCTATATATGACGAAGGATGGTGGTAATTCTGGTAAGACTACCAATAACGATGCGTTGGGTAAGCTAAAGAAGGTTGTTGAGAAGTCCAAGTTCTGGGTCATGACGGTTGTGATGTTCTTCTCAGAGGCTCCCTACGTTATCATGGGCTACATGGTCATGTATCTGCAATACTCTGGATTGTCCACTGTAGGCATTGGTAGCGCAATTATCGTGATGCAGGTGGGTACAGCGATTGGTAGTTTTGCTGGTGGTGTTATAGCCGGTAAATTCAATGAGTGGAGTGGCAAGTATGGAAGGCTGTCCCTTGCTACCTGTGCTCTACTCATACGACTGATGTACTTCGTGATATTTCTCTGGTGGCCACTGAATGAGCATGGTCTGACATGGCATCGCTACTGCCTATTGTTCGTCATTGGTTTAACCATGCTGGTCTCACCCACCATTGAGAAACCCATTGTCTCTGACTTAGAAAAAGATGCGGCCTCAATGACAGTACCACTGTACCGTGCCATTGGGGGTATGCCCAGCTATTTTGTATTTATGCCGCTACTTGGATGGATGGCTGAGAAGATTTATGGCTATGTTAAGCCTTCAGGTGATGTTTCGCAGTTAGGACACATTATGATGTCAGTAAACGCGAACGCTTTGAGGCGGTCTATGATGTGGATTCTGTCGATTGCCACAGTTCTTAATATCGGCTTATACGTGGTGTTGCACTTCTCGGATAAATGGGATGCGGGGAAACCAGCAACTTGTGGTACTAACGAGGGCAAAAAGGAAGAGGCTGCATCTGGAGGTGTAAATTATGAGTGGTACGCACAAGTGCTATGTTTTGTACCTGCGTTCGTCCAAGGCGTAAATCTGCAGCTTCTGCCAATCTGTATGCGCGCTTTCGAAATAACCTTAGGCCTGTCACCCTCCAAATTATCCTGGATTCCATCAGTGCAGATAATGCTTTATCTAGGCATCAGCCCACTTTGGGGTCTGCTCCTGGATAAGTTTAAGAAGAAAGTTGGTGATGTACAATGTATTGCCACATGCCTTTGCGGAATATCTTGTATATTGCTTGGATACGTCTCCCATTATCCACTGGTAGGTTATACTATGCAGCTCTAATAGGTTTCAGGTAATCCTGTTCACTGTGTTAAACGCTTGTGGAAATGCCGCCTGCATAGCTGTTGCTCCTAAAATGATCAACGAGGATAGCACTTTGAAGGCGAAGCCCACTCTGTGGTTTGGCGTTAATTGGAGTTTATACTGTATTGGGGCGCTGATCACATCCAATATCACTGTATCCTTATCGATGAAGAACATTGGGGGAGTGTATGGATGGAGAGTCTGCCACTGTCTAGTGGGATACTTATGGCTCGCAGTTGCCGCTCCTATATTCTTCTGGATGAAGAAGCCAGATGACACTGGAGGTGGAGGTGGAGGTGAAGGTGGTGGTGGAGGTTCTAATGACAGTTTTAAGGAGATCCGGTGCATAATGCAAAAGACCACATTCTGGCTGATGGTCTGTGTTGGATATACATCTCAGGCGGCATTTGCTGTGTTGGTCTACCTCACGATGTATCTACAAAGCTCGGGTGTGCCTGGTATGTCGATTGGTTTTGCGTTCTCAGTGGTGATGATTGGTAACCTGGCTGGCGGATTTTCGGGGGGTTACATGACTGATGAAATTCACAAGTTAAGCGGCTGTTACGGCAAACTGTCAGTTGGAGCTGTGACTGTTTTCATCAGGGTGTTGGCGGTGCTGGGTTTCCTGTGGTCTCCAATTCCAGGCGGCACATTCCGATGGTACCATCACATATATCTGTTTGTGTATGGGATCACCTTCTTCACCATTAAGGCCGTAGATATTTCTATCTCGGCTGATTTGGCACAAGTAAGTGCGAAGTCTCTGACCATTGGTCTTGTTGGCGCCATCGGTGGCGTAGCATCCAACGCGACTGTTGTGCCCGCAGTAGGTTACCTCTGTGAGAATAGGTTTGGTTACGTCACGTCCACTGAAGGAGGTGGCCCATTGCCTCCAGAGGTTATGGCGAATAATGTGAGTGCTCTGCGAAACTCAATGCTGATTGTCTTTGTCGTCTGTTCAATCATTAACATTGCGCTGTACCTCGTGGCGCTAGCTACATATAAAAATGATAAGGAGGATAAGGGGGATAATAAGCAGGTTTCTGCTTGTCCTGCAACATCCAAACCCACTTCCACACAGACGTGCGGTGGTACGTCTTCAGAGGGGGAGACGCCGAAGGTATCATACGGCTTGCTTGCAAAAGTGCTCTACCACGTATACCCAGTCATGGATGCCATTGATATGGAGATCCTACCCATATGTATGCGTGCCTTCGAAGTATCCTTTGGATGTTCGCCTGCCACTCTGTCTGTTGTGGGTGCTGCTGAACAGGGTGCCGTACTGCTAATGAGTCCACTTTGGGGATATTTGCTGGGAATTAAGAAACCGTATCAGGTGGAATCTGCTGCCATGATTGTTTGTGGTATGATGTGTATATTACTGGGTACCACCACCAATTATCGAATGGTAAGTTGCCTTCATACGTCTCATATTACCGCAGCTTGTATTGGCCACACTAATTCATGGTGCCACTCTGGGATGCACTGGACCCACTCATCAGACCATCATTACCAGTTCAGTTAAAAAGGTGGACCGTGATTTTTGGTATGGCATCTTCACTGGCGTGTATTACTCAGGGGCTCTGCTCAGTTCCATGCTCGCAAGCCGTTTCTCTTTACGTAATGTGTTTGGGCAGTACGGATGGAGATTTTACTACTGTGCTGTTGGTTACCTGTGGGTGTTGGCAGCCGTGCCTACCTACTTCTTCATGAGGCCCACGGGTGATGTTAAGAATGGTGGTTCTAAAGGACCGCAGCAAAGTGGTAACAATAACGGGAGCATCTGGCAGAGCATCAAACGACTCTTCACAATAAATACGTATATCTTCATAATCACCCTTACGTACGTGTCTGAGTCATGTGAACTATTTATGGGATACATTGTGATATACCTTCAGTATTGCGGAGTCCCTAATCATAGAGCGGGCTTTGCCGTATCGGCCGTTCATATGGGTAATATGGTTGCTGGCTTTGCAGGCGGACATGCAGTCGGCTTGGTACATTCCAAGTTCAATAATTATGGGAAGCAATTCATGGGAATCGTCGTCGTCACCATCAGGATGATTGCCATTACGCTGCTGCTGTGGAGACCATTCGAGGGAGGGAATATGCGTTGGCACCACTACAGCTGTTTGTTGCTCTTCGGTGTGGCAATGCTTAACCGAAGTATCATAGATCGAACCATCATTTCCGACGTAGTCCAGGAGGATGATGCTGCCATTGCCTTATCACTTGCTCGTGCCATTGCTGCCATTCCTAGCTACTTTACCTTCCCTCCACTAATCGGCTATCTAACAGAGAACGTCTTTGGTTACATCAAGACAGAGGAGTTGGTGGAGGACATGGATCGCTTGACCAGAATCACCAACGCCACCGCCCTAGGTAATTCATTATTATACATCATGGGGGGTGCTTGCCTGGCTAACATGGCACTTTACGGCGGTATGATGTTTACGTATAAAGGAGATGTAACGAAGAAGGAGGCTAAGGAGTGTAAGAAGGAGGAGGGGAAGGAGGAGGATGCTGGTGGTGCTGGAGCTGGTAAAGGTGCTTCAGGTGGTGCTTCTTCCGATGGTGTTGGTACTCCCAGTAGTGGCCCATCTGCTTCTACTCCCACTGCTGCTGCTCCTGGTAGTGGTTCAGGTTCATCAAGTGGTGGCACTGAAGGTAGTGAAGCAGGTTTTGAAAGTCGTGGTGGCACTAAAGGTGGTCCTGCTTCCAATGGCGCAACTTCACCAAGTGGTAGTAAGGGGGCCAATGCTGGTGGTAGTGGCGCTGTTACAGGTACTAAGACGGAGGAGGCTGGTAGCGCAGGTTCTCACGGTAGTGACATTGGTACTTCTAAAGCACCAACTTCTAATGGCACTACTTCCACTGCTGCTGCTACTGGCAATAATGGTCATAGTCAGAGTCACTCTAGTTCCAATGAGGTAACTAGATCGACAGCGACAGATAGCACCAAAGAGGGGAGTGGTGAATCCAGTAAGCAGGCTGAGGCGGGGGCTGATGGAGGCTCTTCAGATTCTCCTCCGGAATCTGCCTCTTGGAACGCAAAATGTGGAAAGGCCACAACAGGCAACGGGAAGACCGGCGAAGACTCCAGTGGTATAGTGGCAACCGTGGGACGTCTGGTAGGACAACTTCTATCATGTTCAGTGAAATGGTTGCTGCAACTGGTGAGCGGTGGGAAGTCAAATGATTTTGCTGATGCTGCTTAAAGCTCCACTAGCAGAGTCTCCGGCTAAACTCACACAGAGAAAGAATCTTCCACGTCTATGTAAAGTACAAGTTCTGGAAACAGTAGCACTGTTAAGGGCTTAGATACCAACCAGGCTTCTAACGCTGAGACTACATCACCAGAGGCTACCGTTTCACGTGAGAAGTCTAAGCCTTCTAGTGAAGCATCTTGAGGAAAGCAACATAACAGCGACTTGCGCAGATGCACATGTATCTAGGACATCTGAATTTGGTGATGCAACTGACATTACTGTTAGTTCCTGCGTTGGACTATCTAAAGATATGAAGGGTCATGTTGAAATAACTCTTGATCGTAGTGCTAAGGTTGAGATTAAGCCGGCATCAGGAGCAACAGAGAGCCCTAGTGTGGTAGTGCAGCATATCGTCGGCTTGGGAAAGGAATAGGTGTGCAATATCTGTAAACACAACAATTCCGTCTTCAAAATGAATTCGCTGAATCACGATTGTTTCTAAAGAAGTGACCGTGATAAGACTGAGTACTGCCAGCTGTGCTGAGCAGTTGTGAACATAATGTAATATAACAAAATCAGTATAGGTATGTATGTTATTTGTTAAAGTGATGCAGTTATTGTGGAGGTTGCATTTCCACATGTGATATGGGCAAAGTGCTGATATACATCACGGGGGGCTCCTGCCTGGCGAACACGGCTCTCTACGGTGGCATGATGGTTACGTATAAGACGGATGTCGTGACTAAGGAGGCTAAGGAGTGTAATGAGACAATAACTCCTTCTACTACAATTGCTACTGGTACCTCATTATCTGTCTCCGTTTCTGAATCCACCGTTACTGCCATTACATGTGCCGGTGCTGCCACCAAAACCGAGTCTGCTGATATAGGAGCCACTGCCTGTGCCGGCATATCTGTACCTCTATCTACACTCAAAGACAAAGGAACCACAACTTCTGTTTGCGCACGTGCTGGTATAGCCACTACATCTCAATCTGGTAGTACCACTGCTGTTAACGTCAGTTCATGTGTTGGACTATCCAAAGAGTCTGGTAAGGTTGCTATTGCGACCGATTCCAGTGTTACTGTCGCATCTATTTGGAACTCAGGGAGCAAAAAGCCCACTAGGGTAGTTGTGCAGCAAGAAAGAATAGGGTCCCTTACAATTGTGATTCCACGGGTCCGTGAAAGTAAAACCAGCAGTGCTGCCTCTGCTGGTGATAGCGGTCCCGCTCCACCCAAGGGAAGCACTGGCGATGCCGCATCTGGTGCTCAACCACAAGCTTCTGATGGTACTGATGCAGGTAACGGCCAGAAGTCAACAGAGGATACCAAACAGGATAAGAAGGAGGCTGATAAGAATAAGTGCTGCTTCTTATCGCCCATCTGCTGATTGCGGAAAATTGGTAAATGGTTCTTTTCATCTGGTGGTGATGGATCTGGTGGAAATACTAATCCATCTAGTGACACTACCTGAATGCTTAGTGACAGCTCTAGTGAAGCTCCTTCAGGAATGGAGAGAGAAGTGACTGCCCTTTCTCCTGCAAGGGTTGACACACGTACTGAGCACGGCTCATTATGGTGGAATGATGCATACGTATAGTAAGGATGTAGAGTAAAAGCGGGCTAAGGAGTGTAGGGAAAGAGCAGAGGAGAAGGCGAAGGAGAAGAATGGGAAGGAGGATGGCACTGCTTCGAGTGGTGGTTCAGGTTCATCCAGTAGTGGTGATAGTGCTCCAGGTTCTTCCGGTGGCGGTGACGCTAACGGTTCTCCTAGTGGTGGTAAGCCTGGTGCTTCTCCTGCTTCAACTACTGCCACTACTCCCACTGCTGCTGCTCAAATAGCACCTGCTGCTAATGGGAATAGTACATCTCAACCTGAGTCGAAAACGGAGGTTGGTGGCGCACCTGCAACAGCTCCAGCTCCTTCTCCCGGTCGTGGCAGTGAAGGTAGTGGTAGTTCCGGTTCTCCCAATGCTGGCGGTGGTGGTGCTGGTACTCCCAGTGGTGGCAGTGGTACTGCTGAAGCTCAAGCACAGCCCACTACTGGTACTACTACAAAGGAGGGCAGCGTGCATACAACAGAGGGTGGCGAAGGTAAAGAGCCTAAGGCGGATGAGGACAGCTGCTGCTTGTTCTCGCCCAGCTGCTGGTGGCAGAGTATCAAACAGTTGTGGAAGAGTATCAGTGGGTTTTTTTCATTTGGTGGTGACACATCTGCTGGAAATACTAATCAGTCTAGTGATACTGCTTGAATAGTCAGTGACAGTTCTGCTGTAGCTCCTTCAGGAATGGAGAGATAAATGACTGCTAGTGCTCCTCCAAACGTTGGGACAGTTACTTAGCATGGCTCTATACGGTGGCATGATATACACATATAGGAAGGATGTAGCGAAGCTTAAGGAGAAGGAGTGTAAGGAGGGGACTGAGGAGTGTAAGAGGGAGGAGGGGGAGAATGGGAAGGATGCTGGTGGTGCTATTGCTCCATCTCCTGCTAGGGATAGGGGTCCCGGTTCTCCCACTAGTTCCTCCACTTCTGTCCAACCACTAGCTGGTGCTGCTCCACCATCGAAGGAGACAGAGAGTGACTCCACCAATTCCACTGCTACTCCAATTACAAGTATGGGAAGCGATACGACAGCCACAGATAGCAGCAACGAGGAGAGTGGTGGGCACAGTGGCAACAGTGGTCGGGAGGGTGGTAGTGGAGGCTCTTCAGATTCTCCTCCGGAATCTAGTGGTTGTAACGTCCAAGGTACGGGAGCCACAACAGGCAACGGTAAGACTGCTGAAGGCTCGAATGGTATATGGGAAAGTATCGTAGGGCTGGCAGAAATACTATTGAACCTTGTGAGTGGCTTACTAGGAAATACGACCGGTGGGAAGTCCAATGGTTCTGCTGATGCGGCTTAACTATCCACTAGCAGAGTCTCTGGCTGAACTCACACAGAGAAAGCATCTTCCACGTCTATGTAAAGTGCATGTTCTGGGAAACACACTGCTGCTGAGGGTCCTGATACCATCCCGGCTCCTGACGCTGATACGACATCACCAGAGGCTACCGTTTCACGTGAGAAGTCTAAGCCTTCTAGTGAAGCATCTTGAGGAAAGCAACATAACAGCGACTTGCGCAGATGCACATGTATCTAGGACTTCTGAATCCGGTGATGCAACTGACATTACTGTTAGTTCCTGCGTTGGACTATCTAAAGATATGAAGGGTCATGTTGAAATCACCGTTAATCGTACTGCTAAGGTTGAGACTAGGTCGACCTCTGGAGCAAAAGCGGATCCTACCGTGGTTGTGCAACAGTCCACTACAGAAAGCAGCGTAAAAACGGTTACATTGCAGATTCCAAAGAATGGTGAGACTACAAAAGTGGAGGCGACTGCTGGTGATACAGGGTCGCCAAAGGGTGCCACCACTCCCACTGCTGCTGCTCAAAAGGCAGCTGCGGCTAATGGGAATAGTGCTGCTACACCTGAGCAGAATACTGAGGAGGTGGGAGAGGAGGATACCCCGTCAACTAATGATGGCAACAGCTCCTGGTGGTGGTGGCCTTTCCAATGGTGCCACTTAACCTGTTGGTGAGGAGGCTGGTGGTGGCACTGCTACTCCTACGCCGTCAGATGCTAATGGGAAGCCTAGTCAGGAGGCTGGTAGTGAGGGAATTGTTCCCGAGGTTGGCGTTGTTGGCGGTAGTAGTGCTGTTATAACACAAGAGAGTAAGGAATTGTCATCTGAGAACAATGGCGCCTCTGTGGTACTTTTGAAGAAGGTTAAGGAATTGGCTGCCAAGGCATATAGGAGTCTCGGAGAGTGGAATCGCGTCCTTTATTGCAGAACAGAAGTGGAGGATTTACATTGCGTATAACACCAGCGATACCATCTTCAGAATGAACTACCTGAATCACGGTTGTGACTAAAGGAGTCTCCGTGATCAGACTGAGTACTGCCAGCTGTGCTGTGCAGTTGTGAACATATTGTAGTGCTACAATATAACTGTACGTATGCATTTGTGTTGATTGTGATGCAGCTCTTATGGAGGTTAGATTCCTTTCTGTGATATGGGCACGGCGCTGCTATGTCATGGGCGGTTCATGCCTTGCTAATATGGCTCTCTACGGTGGTATGATGTTTACGTACAGTGAGAATGTGAAGGCTAAGGAGGCTAATGAGTGTAAGGAGACGACGAAGGAGGAGACGGAGGAGGGGAAGGGTGAGGCGGCTGGCGCTGGTACTCCCAATGGTGGCAATGGTACTGCTCAACCACAAGCAGCTGTTTCACCATCTGCGCAACCAGAGGCCACTACTACCTCACCCACTGTTACTGTAAGCACTACAAGTGTTACTTGCACTGGTCTTTCTGAATCTAAGGGTTCTAATGGCTCTGGACGAAACTCTGGAGCGAATAGTAGTACCACAGCTATAATCACCTGCGACAGCTCTAAGGGGGCCAGTGGCTCCGGTACTAAGGAAGTCGCTTCATGTATAGGTGCTTCGGTGCACGAATCTAAATCTGACGACGCAACTACGACTACCACGGTTGCTACCTGTGATAGTTCCTCCGTTACCACGAAGTCAGGCACTACCGGAGTCACCTTCTGTAGTGGTATTTCTTCGCAGCAGTCGAATGATGCCGGACGTAGCACTACCTCTGTTGCTGCTTGCAACAGTGCTTCTATATCTGCCACATCGACGTCAGGACTCGGTGCAGCTGTTGGTATTGGTAGCTGCAGTGGAATCTCCGTATCTAAGAGTGAGAAGGGAGGCACTCAGTCATACGATGTGACTTCCTCTACTAGTCTTGCCCTTGGTATTGGTGTTGGTGTGGCGACGCCTACCTCTGAGGATAAGGGCACATCTGGATGCAGCCTTAGTAAGGGTAATGCAGTAACTGTAAAGGCATATAAGGGAATTAGAATATCTTTTGGCATAAGACTAAGGACCAGATTTAAATTCTCAATAAAGGGATCAGATAATTCTTCAAAATGAAGTCCCTGCATCACGGTTGTGACTAAATAGGCTTCCGTGATCAGAGTGAGTACTGCCAGCTGTGCTGCGCAGTTATGAACATAATGTAATGTTAAGTTAGCAGTATGCCCATGTGCCCATGTGCCCATGTTTCACATGTTGCATCTGGAAGAGGGACATAGCTGGTGGCAGACCCAAACCGTCACCATTACCTTTATTGATACCTTACACGCTACCCACTTAGGGCACTGCCTTAGATAGTCTGAGTGGACGACTAACAGCCGTAGATTACATGGAAGAATACATCACCCTTCCATATGTCTGGTGGTGTCACATATGAATATGAACAGTGCAAAAATTAAACATGGAGATATTGGATATGAAACATTGATACGTCTGTCAAACTGCGCAGCACAGATGGCTGGGATCTGCTTTATCATTGTGCCAATTTTGTTGCACCCAGGGTAGCGACAATACATTTAGAATACGGAAGTGGCTTCACCTCTCTTAATTTATTTATCCTTATATGCAGCTTCATCAACGACTATTATATTGTACTGTATGCTCCTCAAGCCAATTCAATGGGCTTCCACGGAACTTCTCCGGAGGACAGTGCACATCAAGTAGAAAACGACAGCCAAATAAGAGTGCTAACATTGCCAGTTGTAGCATTGCATTTAGACGCAGTAAATAAACCAGTGTCGGCAAGGGCAATAACGGAGTTAGTGGCAGCACCACCAGACTGAGGCCATGCAGATTAAGAAACACCGACACAGCCACTAATCCCAACTGCGGCAGCTTCATTAGAGAGAAAAAGGCTGATAAGGCAACGGATCCCAACAGCAGTAAATTAACCAGATATAGGACCACAGGTATATGACAAGTCTGCAGCATTTGTAGCAAAAGCCGTTTCAAAGCATATAGGAAAACACAGTTAACAGCATACGGAACTCGGATGCCAGCAGGTATCCTTTTGTTAATGGCCTATGAAAAGGCTATATTAGCTGCAAATACCTGAGATGCTCTAGTGCTGAAATCAAGGATAATAGCCATGTTCTCTGGAGAGCCCAGATTCTGTGAAGCCTGGGGGGGTACGTGTGGTCTACCGCCGTTATGATAAGGTGTGATTGTGGTCCTAATGGGACATACACATGGCTCCGTCCGCTGAGAGCGCTTTCGGCTCAGCATAGCGAGGATGAATGATACTATTAGTCCATCAGTACGCTGTTGTGGGGATTTAATATTACAACCTCTACAGAGATTTCAAACAAAACGACCTATGCTGCGCCAGAAGATTGCATTAGGAAATTATTCATTCGTTTATTTATTTTGTTAGGTAAATGTGATAATTAAAATCCGTTGATGCTTATTTTCGCTGCAGAGTGCAGCTGAGGAGCAACTATACTTCAATTAGTCATTAAATATAGAAGCGCTGCTCTTGATGCCAATGATTACGCTGTTTTGTACAGTAATGAAAATTATTGGAAGGTGTTACGTCAAATCGAGGAATCATGTGGCCGCTCCGTCTTAAAGATAGCGATATAGTAATGCTACCTCTCGTTCTTACTGTTAAGGAGATAATAGTGCCATCTACAAATACACCGGGGCTCCTATGTAGTTGAGGTACGAGTTCTCTCTATGGCAGATCAGCCATAACAATGCTACAGAACAATAGACCACTTCCACAGTAGGAGGCATATACTCTTTCACTAAGAATACGCATTCCACAATATATGCTGGTTGTATTAGGCTTTGTACCCTTTTCACGGCACAGTGGAATTGCATAGTGCCAATTCTGTTATCTCTCTTATAGGAACTAGTTACCTATTCGTCAAAGTTCATTATGGTGGCAGAATGTGCATATGTATCATAACAGCAGCTACGTCTGCATTGGATTCCGTTATATGAGTGATTAACCTTATAATATCTTCATGGAAACTAACCACTTCACAAAGAGTAGTGCTGGCTATAAGTAACATGTAATTCACTGTTAGTATAACTCTATAGCAGCTACTTAAGGCATTACAGGTAGAGTCTCCTCGATTTTAAGGGAGATAATATATTTCAGTCTGCAGGCGGGCCTTATAGGTAAGGGTAGGTGGTGGGAGTCATGACATGCGCACCGACACTAACACATAAGGGCTGTAATATTCATGAATGGTTGGTGTACAGGTTCGTATCATGGCATAAAATTAAGCATTACCATAAAGTGATATAAGATTTCCCGTGACTTGCAAAGATTTGGCGACGTACATGTTAATTATCAGCTTAACATCACACATCTTAGGCAATAATAAGAAAACGCATAGACACAAAGTTATTAATGACATATCAATTTACGTAATGTGGTTATCTACATAATCCACACGCAAAGCGATATAGGAATCCACAACCTCTGGGGAATGCTTATCTGCAATATTTTATAGAACGATATAGTCACTCTCACCTCTCAATTGCATGAGTTCCTCCTCACTACTGCAGTTCAGTATATCACAAATACATAATACATCAACAAAATGCTTCTGAGCCTGCTCGTCATACGATGTACAGAGTTGCATAAGGGAGCGCACAATATCTTCTAAATACAGTGCCCCGTATAAGCTAAATCGCTTGTGCAGCACGCCAGCTTCAATGAACTTGCAGATGCGTTCAATCAGGTTATTTATGCATATACTCTTAGAAGCTGGGGAGTAACACCCCGAGAGATGTCCAACTACATTCTTCAACACAGTAACAATAGCTTCGGCGAAGGGAGTCTCCTGCTGTTTTGTAATAGAATGGAATAGTATAACACTACCTGCTGCGATGTGTATAAATGCTCGCTCATGCTGAAGTCAATATCGTTAAACGTATTTAGAGTGTCCGTCAGATGGAACTGCATAAGGATGATATGTTGATATATGTATCGAACCTTTAGAATACTTAACGCATGTTTACATGTTGTCTCCAGCAGTTGCTCGTATTCGCCGACAACAACATCCATTGACTCCAGTGTACTTTCCACCAAAAGCTCGTTACTTCCGTTCTGACCAAACTCACATTTGAAGCCATTAGATATTTCCTCCTTAAAGCTTCTAAAGAAGTTTAAGCATTCCTCAATGTTGTTCATGCAGTGGAGGAAGCTGAACTGGGAGGCTGAAACATGTAAAGGAGATGAAAATCTATCTTACGTAACGACTCCGGCAGGGGTTCACGCATTGCTGTGAAATGCTCCTCAAGCATATTATACCAATTACCCAGCAGAAGCTTATCAGGTATCTGAATAATAAGTGTAAAATGAAAAGGCGTTAGGAACCAACCTCTATATATTTTTTGTATATGGCCTGGCTTTCCATAAGGTTTTGAGTCAACACATTCTTCAGATCTACTTGTATGATTCCATTTACTTGGTTTAATGTTGCACAGGCAGCCTGAATATCACCCGTTGACACGGCGCGTTGCTGAGCCCGTTGAAGAACAAAGAAAACGTCATCTACAAGGGTGCTTGTCATCACGGCAAAGTCTTCCTCTGGCGATGCTAAAACAATGGAATCGCAGTTAATAGCATGCATCAAACCCCGCTTTACAGATACATATTCCAGTCTTACATAAAGTAGTAGTAGTGACTGTATGGCTTGAGTGGCCTTGCTGAACCCCCCCAATACATCATTCTGGGAGTCTAGCTCCGCACTAGGATTTGCAATAACCTTGCGATATACAGGATTCAGCATTTCCCTTAATGACCCTTCATAGCCAATCCAAATAGAACTTATTGATGCAATGTCATCGAGAACTCTGTCTGAATTCTTGACGTCATCTATATATCTATAAACATCATCTTGATTGTCCATAGCCCTGCTAACATCAGGCAACATTTCTTCAATAGAAGCATCTGGAGTACTTATAAACCGTGTGAAACTGCCTTGAATAAAAGCGTGAAGGACCTTGACGGCACGAGATGAGGTGGCTGAGTGTATCTCCCTGCATATGCGTATATATTCTGCGGAGCCCAGTTCAGAGTGCACGGCTTTAGCTTGATGCAATAAGAGGTTTCTTGCAGTTAATATGACTTTCTCGATCATGTAACATTCTTGGGATGAATGAGAACCGTCTGTGGAATTTAGACAACGAGTGATAAAACATACCGGGAACAATTGACTCTGTGTTATCGTGAATCGTTTTCAAATATGACAGGTAAGCATCCGAACTGGCCTGCAAAGCTACAGCAAGCCTCATAAACAATTGGGATTCTTCAGATGACATTTTTCTACTCAGTCTGTTAATCACGAAGCTTCGCAAGGATGCTATAACATGTCCGACATAACCACTGTTTAAGACTTTTGATAATTCATCCCAATAGCCGTCAGCCTTTGCAATATTAATAGCTGCTATGAATGCAGTAGCGTATTCTCTACCCTTCTCAACGTCACCCCTATCGTAGCTAGAGGCGATGGAGGAGCCAACATCATGCAGCGTGAAGACGCTGTCCACAACCTTTAAGGAGCATTTCAACCTTTTCAGGGCCGTAGCACATTCCTGTGCAGACGTAATGAGTCTATGGCTATATTCTTCCGTTTGGTGGACGTTTCCGTCGATGTCCATGCAGCCGTGATTCAGTGGAGAAGCTACTAAAGCAATTTCACTGAATTCCAGCGAAGCCTTCGCTGGCATCTCTAATTGCGATAAGTCGGATAGAAGCATCCCCGCCTTTTGAGAGAGATTATGAATTACATTCCTCAGCATTGTACACTAGTAGCGATAATACAGCTGACATAATTCCTCCAGACATGTAAAACTGAAAAGAGCGAAGGAGCATATTTACAACCTATACCATTAAAGGACTTCATCTGCGATCTTCCTCATATGCCAGCTCTAAGTGAAGAAGGAAGGCGGAGCGATTATTTATCTGAATAACACACCTATTATGTCAGCAGATTTCCTCAGCACCATCCGTCTAGCTAATAAAATTTACACTACAAGTGATGCATCATTCATATTGGCGCAGTGTGTATAAAAAGTACACTGTATCAGTTGGAGTTGCACGACACATACACCATCACCAGCTACTATACAGCCCAAGTAGTGCCAAGGTATAGCATATACAGTGAGACGATGACAAACATAACATGTATGTCGTAATATTCGCTGTTGGGGTACAGTTCTTGATTGCAGATGTACATTAACAGGGCGAATGCAAAATGCAGTCTCCTATATGTCCTTCTGACCCTGTTTCTACCCTTAACGACTGGCTTCTACCATACGCGGAATGCACTGGGATATCGTCCGTTTGCAAGGAACAGTAACGTCTTATATGCTGCCTCTAGCAGCCTGGGTGATATCGTGAAGGGTAACAAGATCCAGGCCTATGGACGCGTTAGCGAATGTAGAGGTGGAAAGACATATCTCGTGCAGATAGACAACTCTGAAAGGAAGGTGAGATAAACTTAGCGTAGACCATTTTTTGTAGGTCTTGTGTGAGCTAGGTGGAAGTCTTTATCGCAGGCGAAAATTTATTTCAATCAACGCCAGGGTCAAAATAGAAGTGCATCTGCTATCTCCAAATAAGGGAAGAATAGTGGAAAGACTAGATGACTATAATGACGCATTAAGCGCCTCCAAAAGTGGAACCAGTCAACCAGCTGATGACAGTAGTGGAGGCAAAGGGAACAAGCGCAGTTAAGTTGGCCTTTTTTATAACTCCTCATTAGAATATAACCCTTACCACATCACAATCGGCGTGAAAGGTACGCATATATTTGGTATTAATGAATGATATAATGCCGTCGTCCTACGTCTAAGAGCATTTAGTGTCACGTTGGGCCTTCAGTATTAGAGTACAATATATGTATAGACAAGGGAGTTTAAATATCAATTTTCCTTTGTTGCATGAATCATCAGCATGCGCATTACCGTGATGAATGCATCACTGCTATGCACTTCTTCCTCCATGAGCATGATCTGTCCTTCGCGACCATCGTGTACAAACTACATATCGGTACATTGCTGTAAGGTATAAACGCACCTCTACTACGGCAAGGCGCTCCTTTTGGGTATCATCCAGACCCTTTATAATGTCAAGCTTCTAAGGGAGAAATGAGAATATGCATAAACCGCTAACCATTAGCTCCCCCTGGTGTTCAGTTCCCTCGGTGTCATGGAATCCATAGACAGCCTTGACCTGACATGACATTGTACGATCCATAAATAGCACCAACATTAGCCAGCGGTATATCTAAAACCTTATCCTCCGTCTGCACTGTTAAAACCTGCATGGGCATGATTTTCCACGTATCCTACGACAAACCCTCAGTTCAGAATCCAACCGATACTGGGACTTTACAAAGGTTTCTGTTTCAAGCTGAATGCGAGTACATGGGATGAAAGTCTGCGCGCGGGCGGCAAATATCCCAACCTAATATATTATGTAAAGCTGCTAGTGAGCATACCAGTTGCTTCAGTTCTTCCTTACGGCTCTCAGTAGCATTGGAATCCTCCTCTTCGTTTGACAGCTGATCGTGCAATGTAATAGAATGGGATGCATGAACCCACGTCATCGTGTTTCTTAGGAGGTCTGCAACTGTCGAATATACAGTTCATTGTCTCGGAGACCTTTGATAGCAGTGCACTAGTGCAGGTCTCCATGTTGCTAAAGGTAACATATATTTCACAACTTAAAACACATTATATTGCTTATGGATAGCTTCAATGATTACAGAATCTGCCAGTCGCACATAAGGGTAGGGAAAGACGATTTTCGCAGGCTATTCAATTACACATTAGAATCGCAATAGTCATGCAGCTTGCACATGACAAGAAATACTTGACTGACTGAATGTGACTTGAGTTACTGGAGCTGTACTGTGTAATGTGCCAACGGTTGTTGTGGTGTTGCGTGTTTACAAAGCCCCTATTATTCTCACGGAGGTATCATACTTTAGATATATATTGTGTAATGTATGTATATATTGTGATCTAATGTTTAATATGTGTGATCACTGACAAGCCTTCATGTGTACATGGTGTCGCACGCGTTACACATCTCTAAAAGCTGTGTATATGCCGTCTTCCTATATGAGACAATGACAAACATCACATATAACAGCAGAAGGATTGGATATAAACCGTGTTACTTTTTGGAAAATTCTTCCGTCATCGAGGAAATCCTACTATCCTTTCCCTTATAATGATGCTATATAAATGAATTACGTATATGACTGTGTTCTTTCGCTAGTAAATACATACTGTAATCACGTATTAAGGAGAATTGCAGTGTGGAGCTCCTAATGATAGTACGATTAAGGCAGTTTTCGCAGTCACAATGATCATAATCATAATAATACTTGATTAGTAGATTTGGATGTAGTTAGGTTGTTACTGTATCCTGCAAATTAGCAGGAGGTTGATTATGAAGAATATGTTACATAAGAACAGCAACACGTAATACGTCATTAAGCATACATGGTTGCATTAAATCAGAAAGATGAGGTTTCCTTGGTCCTTCCATAGAGTTAGGAAAACACGAATTAGGCGAATTGAATTATTACCAAGCGAGCAGGACATCGCAGCCGAGTTGTGGGATCATATTATATATCTTGACAACAACATCTTTATACAGATGTCCGTAGCTCTCTTCAAAATCTTTGAAGTAGGAATCACCTTCAATAACTACACCTTGCACAGCCTACCTTATTAAAGGCACGCAGGGAAGAAATCCAGATGATCTTGAATGACATAAGTCCCTACATATCCCCAAAAGCAGTACAAACAAAGATGAGCAAGATTGAAGATGCACAACAACTTGTACAATAGCTCCTATAATGAATATACCCTTCCACTTAATAATGCGTCAAATTAGCTAGCACCTCAGCAACGTCGGTATAACTATTCAGGTAGTACATTGCCTTGCTAGGTTTCATCCCAACAGTGCAAGATATGTACTTTGCATCCCGAATGCTATCCTCAGTGCGTGCACTGGGTTTGCCATGGACCATTTCATCAAGAGTTGCAAGTGCCTTAAACATATCCTCGTCGGACTTATGATCACCTATGCAAAGAGCAAAATCGAAGTCACCATGTACCGCCGAATAGCGCTTTGCAATGTTCAGCAAGGCGGCACCCTTATTTATACCCTTGTATATTACAAGCACGTTCCACTTATTGCACTGAACATCCACTGCGTAGGGGGATAGCGCATCTTTAAGCACTGAAAACAGCTCTGTCGATTGAGTAACAGCGAATTCAGGATCAGCATGATGAAACTGGAAGACGACCATTCCTTCCATATTTTCGACATAACTTCCAGGGGTTCTATGAACATACTGCTCCATTATTTGGAGCACAGGCTTCCTCCATTCCTCGTTCAGGCAATCTAGCATACACTTCCAATCGTCTCCAGTTATTGCCGGTACCTTGTAATATATACCGTAACCGGAGCACAGTCCAACCTCCTTTAGTCCCTTGAACCAGATGTTTTCCATGTGGCTACGGCTTTGGCCACTAATGACAACAACAAGGTTTGCGGTGTTTTTAGCAAGCTTGTGGATGTTTTCTACATTACATGCAAGCAGGGACGTTTTTGACTTGATTGCAGTCTCAAGGTCCTGTGATGATCTAGGAGGTTGTCCCCAAAAGCTAGGACAAAGAGTGCCTTCGCAATCCAAGAATATCAGCCTCCGCTTACTATTTACATACTTTTCCATCAGATGCTCAACATCAAGAGGGCGGAATGTATTAGCCAACGAATAAGTCTTGTATGTCCTACCCAGGCCTACACTAACATGTCGCATGTCTTGTCTCTTACGCGCACAGAATAGTTCACGTACGAAGTGATTAACCCATTCAACTGTATCGTTTCCTACTATATAGTCAAAGTCTCGTTTGCAAACATCCATTCTATGCTTGGGGTCTGATGATACACATGCATCTAATGCCTCTACGATGCTGTCCACATTCCATGGATTTACGGGTTTCGCGGACAATAGTATCTTGCTAAATCCGACAAATTCGCTTAACACTGCTGCAGCAGGTTTGCCTTGCCTACAATAAATGTATTCCATAGCACGTAAATTTATTCCCCCGCGAATGGATGTATCTAAGAAGCAATCTGCAGCCACTAGCAACGCATATCTCTGTTGTTGAGTAACGCTAAATTCCAAAACCACGTGAACCCCTTTAAATTCCTCATTTATACTGTTTGCCATTTCCTTTAGACTCTTGCTAACATCAGTTCTGCATTCCCATAGGGTGTCGGCGGCGCATACATACTGTATCAATAGTACATTATGTCTAGCATATGGATAGTCACGCAGGAACTTTCTGAAAGCCTTAAGCTTTAGGGAAAGGCCTGCAAGACGCACATCCCTATCCACGGAGGCGACAATGAATCGGTCTTTCCATTTATCCTTCATTTCAGAGACCAGTGCTGGAACTCCGCTATTCTCGCAAACCTTTTCAGCCAAAAGATCAGGTTGTATGTGACTGTGCGAGAGAAGTATCATAACGTCTCGCCCATTATATTCAATATCAAGCATTCCTCCTGGCTTAGACGAGTGGTCCACACCCAGAACCTGTTTGCAACAACTGAGGAAATGCCTCGCATATGGAAAGAACTGGAAACCTATGAGATCTGCGCAAAGCATGCTCCGAAGTATCATATCTCTGACTGCAAGGCATGAAAACAAACTAGATGGAGGAAACATGGCATGCATGAATATTCCAATATTCGATGAAGTCGTCTTACGCGTAATATATTGTGGCACCATTAACAGTTTGTAGTCATGAACCCAAAAGAAGTCGCCATCCGTGGCATATTCTCGTGCTATTTTTGAGTATTCACGATTAATATTCAGGTGTGAATGCCAGAGTTCCCAATCAAACTCTTGCTGCTCATTGATATCCCATAGGCCAATATTGTAGAACAGATGCCATAAGTATTTCTTACAAAACAGCATCGACTTCCGTTGTTCGTCTGAAGACACGAAAACCGGTATGCAATCATACTCCCAGAGTAAACGACGCAGTTCGTTCTTCTCATCTAGTGTAAAGATGTTCCGAGTACTCTCAGTCTTGGTTTTGTCTTCAGAAGATGCACCACCATTACTAACATCATCTGCATTATCGGAAACTACCATACACGCGCCGATAAATCTCATTCTGTTGTGTAACCGATGTCGGACATGCCACATGGTTGTTGTTAATGGCGTATTGCAATCCCTAATTGCAAAGCCTCCATCAGGCTTTCTCGATACTTGTATTGGCAACCGCGAAGTGATGAAATAAACAATCCGACTGGGATCGACGTCCAGCTTTTGAAGCAACTTTAGCACTTTTAGCTGAGTGGTCCCGTCAGATGTCTCCGCCATAGATTCGCCATTAACATGGCCATCACCATCTAGACCACTAAAGGTGGAACAGTGAGTTCTATAGTAACCGTTGTCATCCTCCAAAATCATCTCGTTCCCAGTAGGCTCGACATGACGTACCTCTTCATCATGCCAACGTACAAAATCACCTATTCCGTCAAGTACCGCATACTTGTACTTCCTCTTCTCCCTTAATGGCAAATATGCCGGCGCTCGCGAGTTCCACACTGACTCCACCGTTTTGCTTTGGTCAAGCTGGTGACCCTGCTTCGGCTCCCAGTTGCCTAGTGCGATATGGTCTCCTACAGCTACCAACGTATAGCCGAACTCCAACTCTGCCTTGCAGCGAAAGTGGACAGCTGTATAGAACACCATGGTGACTCTAGGATGATTCCACTATCCGACTATAACAGGAATCCACATACATAAGGCCGTCTCGTCCCTAAGGATTGACCTGAATATGGAAATTCATGGAATGGCGCCAGAGACGGTTTATCAGGAAAGGCATACGAAGGCTACATATGCACTATGTCTAAACTATACTGCCGCCTTCACGGGGACAAGTGTAGAACAAAACCAAACTCTTCATTATGAGAATATTTGATGTCAATGTGTATACATTTCATTGGAAGGACGGTGTCTCATTAGTGACGTCATATACGATAAATGATAATAAACATTTTACCCTCCAGATTGCGGAGTGTTGCGCCGCATATGTACGATCAGGCCACTATATATAGGTGCAATGCGACCCTGGGAGGGAGGCACAAGTGCATACGCTGCCCAATAGCCTGCATATCTTTTGTTGTCTCTTCACATAACTATAATATGTGCTTAATGAAGGGCTAGTTTATGTATGTTTCACATTTCTTGTGACTGCAGAATCTCTCACTTTGTTACGCCCTTTACTTTGACGTAGACGTAGCTGATGGCTACCTTTCGCTTGATGAGCACAGCTTTGTGTTTGCATATTGTGCGTAGTCTAAACATGACATGGTATGTTTCATGTTGGTAGTTTTTAACATCTGAATGATGGCCCTTCTTGCCTGCAGGCTTACCCTTATTCACAGGATTCGCGACCTTCTGCTTAGTCTCTTGGGTAGTTTCAGCAGAGTCACCCTTCTTTGGGGCCTCGCTAACGGGTTCTTCTCCCCTTTTAGTAGTATCATCACGCTATGGTTATAATAGTTTTACTCTCGTATAGCTTACCTTCAACTCGACATTAGATCGTTCTAGCACATGCTGATAAATACGAATGAAGTCCTCCATGCTGGGTGGAGTGTTGGCACCGCCGGTAGATAGAGCGGAGGTAAGTGTTTCCAGTAGTTGAGTTGCGTGAATTTGTGCTGCATCATAATTAGTATTAACAAATACGGTGCCATCAGAAAGCACGGATGGCCGAGCGGTCAAAGGCGCCAGACTCAAGTTCTGGTGGGCGAGAGTCCTCGTGGGTTCAAATCCCACTTCGTGCAAACTTTTGCCAATCACCATATGGAATAACATAAACGTAGTGCAACAAACATGAAGCGGCGATGAACGTACGCTGCGTTATTGTAGCTCTTTGTGCACTTTCAAGTTCGCCGTGAACATTGTCAGTACCTGAAAACTCCAAGACGGCCTCGGCAGGATTACTGTCATTGCTTGCAAAATTAATTAAACCGACCGTTACAGATTCGTTTGTTAGAGTTGTAGCAGCACTGGCTCTTGGCTCCGTCCGTATACTGGGGATTGTAGACTGCGTCTCCAACGTGATATGCTTGACCTCTAAATCTTCAATGACGAGGGGAGCACTGGAATCCGTAGGACTCTGTGAGTATTGTAGCAACTCATATGCCATTTTCTTTTGCCGGCTGCGATCTTCGAGTGGTATTTCAGTGACTTGTACAGGGTTATGGCGCTTGCGAAGCATCAGACCCTGCTTGACCAGCATTGCCTAAATAACATTAATAACGATCTAAAAACCGCTACCTGATGAATAGGAGACATATCTATATGCAGAGTTAAAAGGGCGTATATCAAATAGCAATGAGACGGGTAATCCAATTGCTCATATCTTATACACGAATCCTCCAGCAGGTTCAAGTAGAACAGCTTAAATGTATTAGAAGGCTTCTTCAAAGCAGTACGCTTTTCTGTAGCACTGCGTTCAATGTTTTGCGATCCTGCAATGCCTGACTGCACATGCGGCCGTTTATGTAATTTACCGCGACCGTTTTGTGAAAACGGGGCATTTTCCTCCGCGATCGCGTCTGTGAAATGGTAGGCTGCATCCTCAAGCAAAGTTATTGGTACCAAACTACGCATAATACCGCGATCATCAGCCAGAGGGGCCAGTGCTCTTCTCACATAGAGCCCTAGACAATGGTGTATGTCAGTACTGAGTGGTACGTCATCACTATCAGCCTCCTGCTGATTCCGAAGGTAACTTGCTAAAGCGTAAGAGGCCCCTATCATTAATAAATCCGAGTGATCCATGACATGAAATTTAAGTATCACACTGTTTAGAATATCATCGTAGTAATAAAGGTCGTATGGAACGAAAGCTAGGGGATTTAAGAGAAACCTAACATTCGAGAGCATTTCATCGAAACCGTCGGTCAGCCTAATCATAATTGCGTCCATAAAGGAGAGGTCCTCATTGAAATCGTAGCCAAGTCTATACAAAACCCACAAGAGATATGCGGCTGATCGTGGTTGAATAGTGTCCACTTCCTCTTTAAATATGAGGATTAGCTTTTTGACTGCGCCCAATGTCATTGCTTCCTTGGTTTCAAGGCAGCCTAGCAGTAGCAACAATTCGTTTTCAGTTAGTTCCTCCAGAACTTGAACACTATCTAGGTGGGCACTTATGGCGTCAGAAATCTCACTCTGTATCAATAAGCCCATGATGGATCCCATATAGAGTATGCAGACAAGCCTCTTTGGATCATGGTGCCAATCCAGAAACTCCCTAACAAGTGCGTTGCATACGATATCAAGCTTCGCATCTGCCATTAAGAAGTGCAAGTTCCAAAGAAGTGACACAATGGACATGTCACGAATGGGTTTTACGCCCTCCTGGGCAGACTTTAGAAGTTTCCTCTGCCTTTCTTTCTTAGCAGAAGTGTCTGCTTGAGCATCTCCCAGGAAGGTAGGTAGTGACATGTACGCCCACAACCCCCCCCGATTTATATCCCTATCTAGATACTTGTTCAAAATGGAAAGGGGAACCTTGGGAAATGGAGTTGGTTCAGTTAAATGGCGCTTTAAGGCAGCCATAAATCCTACAATGAGTGACGTGGTCTTGGAGTCATCTCTATGGTCCGTGTTTATATGCCTCTCTGTAAAAAATCAGTAAAGAATTGATTTTAAGCAGCGAATTGCCGTAGACATATAGTATATCGCGGTTCGTATGTTACTCTATGGGTAAATAACGAAGAACCTCATTTCAACAAGGTAGGGACACATACGTCACAAAACATGCCTATGAACGCACCATTTACGTAGGCAGCATAGTCGTGGCTAAGGACTTCATAGGCGATTCCTCTCTTATCGAAACGAACCACCAACATGTACTGAGAGCTCGTGGAAGGAGTGGGATCAGACAGTGGAACTGGCGCTTCACCAACAATTGGCATGGTACGAAACGTGCAGCCAGAAAGTGTATCGTTGAGTACACCGATCATCACTTGATGCTGAGATAGCTTGAGAATGAACATCAAGTAATTAAATTACCGTCAACATCGTCGGAATTTTAGGCTGTGTTTTCCCCTTAGTGGAACCGACTGCGCTCGCTTGCGACGTAGCATGGGAAGGAGGGGTATTCTCACTGGGATTTTGGGCCATTCTGTCAGATGGGAGGAAGGATCTTAGCATAAGTCAAGTCGGAATAAGCATTCCCACGATTGAATATAACTGCGGAAAATTCCTATACTTATAGATCACGCAACAGTGACAATGGCTCAATGAATCTTATAAAGTGTACAGGTAAATCAGATGCCATACGATTAAAGATTTAGATATGATGACATTGGTTGATAGAGAGGCGTAGGACATAGCTGATTTTGATTGTTTAGTTGTGTTATGTCTAGAAATGAAACAGTGTAGCCACGGAAATCAGTGATTGTAAGAGGAGACATGCGGCGCGGGGTTAGTCATCGTAAGATATCTTGACGCGCAAGGACGCACCAAGGCGGATCACAGCATAGTATCACCCAAAATACCAGATTATTTGGAAGAATAATGTCTTATTCTGTCTCCAGTGATATACAGTCATGAAAATATCAGTATAAAACACGTTATAAGGTAGGAGACAAAATTTCGGAAGAGAAGTCCCGCTAATACGCAGATTTCTTTGCAATATGTGATTCCCATTTTATATAATACTGGAGCGACGTCGTCTTTTGACATAATGGGCGCATCGCCATAAATGATGATGATAATGTAGTCTAACATATGGCAATAAAAAGAATTGTCGCAGACATTTTTTATACAATTAAGTGCCGTACGACTTACTGGATGAGGCGACCGACATCCGTCCTGTTAAATAGAACAACCTTCGTCACCTCCGGCAGGATTCATAGCAGAAAAGTGGCGCTTAACAATCACAGCTGACCCACTGTCTCACCTCCAAACATCATCACTAATTGCTATGTAATGGTTGTAACAGCAGAAGGCTTGTGGCGAATTTTCCTAACAGCATACCTTACAACTCCTTTTTCGTAGTAGGGCATGAGGGTCGCACACTCGTGTATCGTTTATTTTGTACGAACTAGCTCTTAGTGATTTTGTAGTTTACATATGCAGTTGAAAATGGTATAATCACTGAGTAGAGGTCCTGCTTTTTCGGGGTTGTGGATTGATTCACGCTGTGTTGCGACTTGTAGGCCGCCTTGATATAGGTAGAACATGCAGCGCATCTTACCCAGTGAGTTGGGGGTTTGGTGAAGATATGTGAGCCACTGGAAACAAATGTTCTTCAAATATGTTCATCCTTAGAGCAAGTTGTCGCAGAAGGACAAGGCTTTGACTATAGATTGCAGGGAACACTCATGGTTTTGGAGGTAAACTTGGCCTTACTCATTTAATCAAATCATTGCGAGTGAAGAAAATGATGATGGAACAGGTTGAAGGAGCACTATTCGACCTCATTCTCTCTGGAGATGGGTCTACGGGGCCATGTAGCTCTGGAGTGTCTAACAGTGTTGTCAGACACAGCAGCGATAATTCTAGTAGGAAAGACTTGCTGTCCAGCCTCACCGATGAGATTTACGATGTACAGGCCATCATACTGGCGGGAGGTGGGAGCGACGGCTTGATGCCTTTATCGAGTACGACGCCTAAGGCCTTACTTACCATTGGACATCAGTCGCTAATTTGTGGCTCTATGACTAACTTGTGGCGCTCTGGAATAAGACGTTTTCTGGTTGTTACTAACAAGAATGAGAATGAGGCCATTGAGACGCATGTCAGGACGACATTTTTGGAACCCATTTTGACGGTAAAGAACATCTACGACACCCCTAGGCTAGACCTGAATTTCTACCCACTAATGGATAGGAACGAAGATAACATGGGCACTACGGATGTCCTAAGATGCCTATCAGATAAAATTGAAGACGACTTTCTGGTTGTGCCTTGTGACCTCTATGGTTCCTTTGACTTCAAAGGACTGATAGAGCAACATAGGTCCAGCGTCAGACTATGCACTGTCACCCTGATCGAAGAAGAAAGCAATCGTCGGTTAAACAAAAGGGGAAAGGAAGCGGTGGAGGAGCAGATAGCACCCGGCGGAAATAAAGTGAGGGGCTGGGGATACAAGTATCGTGTAATGGCTACACTCGACACTAAACAATCGCAATTAGTAGGGATATCAGATATGGTGACCGTGTGCAGTGGCGCGAGTTATGAGTTGTCCAAGTGGATGCTTATGCGTCATCGCAATTGCACAATCCGTATAGACCTCTTCGACGCTCACATTTACATGTTCTCAAAACATGTATTTGAAGCAATAAACTTGCCACATATGTATCAAACGTCGATAAGGGTATGTCGTTGTTTTGTCATGCTAATTTTTGCAGTTGGATCTGGTCCCGTACATTATAAGGCTGCAAGAAACCCCCGCTTCGTCTGACTGGTACAGCAGTGTATCTAGGGATGGAGAAGGAAAAATGTGGACAGTCGCCGACTTGAGGGATACATCACAATCTGAACGCAGTCGTGTATTCTATTATTTAGGAATGAGTGATTCTTCGAAATGCTCCAGGATAAACAGTTTGGAATCCGTCATGAACGCAAACATGGAGGCGTGCTTTGATAAGACTGTTCCAAGAAGCCTACCGAGACTGGATGGTTTGAATCAAAAGGTAAGTGGAATTGACTGAAAACTCAACAGTCTCAGATGCGTGATGTTGTGCTTTCTATCGGGTTCCAATTTGGTGATTCTGTGAACATAAGGATGTGCGTCATAGGTATGTTAAGTAAGGATAATGTCCAGCACATTGCAGGGGCCAAAGTATCAGTTGGATGTGGTTGCAAGTTGTCTAAGTGCATAATTATGGACAATGTGAAGATAGAGGACAACGTGGTTCTGGAGCAGTGTATCATAGGAGAAAGAAGCGTGATTTCTGCCAAGACTAAGGTAGGTCAGTAAGCAATGGAAACATAGTGATCAGTTGAAATATGTTGTCGTTTCGCCCGACCAAATTCTTCCTACAAACACATATTTGGAACGTGACTTTTACCCACCGTTTCTAAGCGAGGAATAACAGAACAAAGCACATAAATCACTATCCATTTATACACATGTTTCACCGTTGGGGACATACTCTTATGAAATGTTCATGCTGGTCCACTAGCGCGGCCGTAGTCACACATCACGTGGGGGTAGTAATCGCAACTTTAGCAATTAGCTGTGACGGTTAACACATTTTCCCCCGTATACTGCCGAGAGGAATACGATGGCTCCGGATTACAATGGTAGAGATGACATTCATCCGCAAGATGGAAGGTCCAGAGATGGCGGCCATGGGCGTAGAGATTCCGACGCTAGATACGATCACGGAGGGGATTACCGCCGTAGAGATGATCGTCGTAATGGAAGGTCACACTATAGCAGAAGAAGTCGTTCGCGTAGCAGGGATGGTCGACGTTCAACTTCTCGTGGACGTGATCGTTCGCGCCGCTCACGAAGTCGCGGCGATAGATATCGTAAACAAGGTCACCACAAAGGCGACCATCAAGAACCTCCAGAGGATGAAGTGATAGCAATAAATCCCAACCTTTCTCCAAGCCATGCAAGATCTAGGGCCGCAGAGCGCCGTAGAAGGAAGGCACAGGCGGAATGTATTCGTCGGGCTGGAGGATTCCAAAAGTTGGCTGATCAGGAGGGACACGAAACGGTGCGGCTCTTTTGGGATGGTTTCCAGTGGGTGGCGAAGACTGGGCAGGCTGCAATGATGATGAACACTGATTCGGCCACCATGAATGCAACGAGGAAACTTAGGAGGCTTTACTTTGGCAATCTTCCAACAAATGCTGGACTCACTGAAAATTCCTTCCAAAATATCATATGGAACGAAATGAGAAACCGTAACTTCTGCAATGACCCCAATGTCTCCCCTGTACTTTATGTATGGTTCGCGAAGGACAAAGGGAACTATGGTTTCGTCGAGTTTGCTACTGTAGAAGAAACAGAGAGGGCACTTACAATGGATGGCATGAATTGCATGGGGTCACAACTGCGAGTGTCCAGGCCTAATGACTACTCGACAAGTTCCATGAAGCCGGCGGCCCCTTCAATGACAAGTGTAACGGTTACGCCAATTGAGTCCTTCACCGGTACATGCTTGAAGGTGTCGCAAATTGTATTGCCAGAGAGTATTCAGAAGGAAATAGAGTTTTTAGATGTTATGGATGACGTGCGCGAGGCTTTCGAGAAGCACGGAAAGATAAACAGTTGCGCAATTGTTACCTCAAGACACAGCGACGTTGGGTTAAACCTAGAGACAGGGGATGTCATTGTACAGTTTGTAGATAGGGAGTCACTGTTGGCTTGTGTACAAAACATGCAGCATCGCAAATATGAGAAACGGGAAATCCAATTTCTGCCCATGTCAGAGGAGGACTACAAGGAGGCGATTGGCCCTCTAACCCTCGACATGGAAGATATTGAGAAGGAAGCAGAGTGACTAAACCAGACTTAAAATATGTGGCTACTTGGCGCTTCATGTTCACATGCTCATGTTGACACCTGTATATTGACACCATTAAATTTTTGGTCACTGGGCACTGATTAAAGGATATGAATATGTTCAGCACCTATTTTCCAAAATTAGTAGGCTGTATTGCACACAAACAAACACATTGGAAGGTAATTTAGTTACATGCTTTTGATACATGCATCATGAGGCAAGTTTTTTGGTGAAGGCTATATCAGCGGTGACGACCACGACCACGCCGAGAGAAATGGCCACGGCGCTTAACGCTTTTGGGGCTGTAACACAATGATAACATGTACATACATAACTAACGGATCTATCAAATGCTTCTTCATGGCATCGCAGCAGAAGAAGCAGCCTTCCTCAACAGTGGAATCCTTCAAAGTCACTCTAGCCTTTCTGCTCCCACACGTTTCGCATTCCGATTCTACAACTAAGGACATTTCTGAATGGATAGTTATTAGTATTTTCATAGTTAACGTACTCTTTACATTACTAGACACATGAAGCCTGTATGAACACCGCGTACAAAAGAACTTCCAGTTTGGAGCTCCATTGATGACGTCGATGATGAGAGATCCGTTACATTCCTGGGGGCAAGGCGTGAGAGTTAAAGCAGCCGCAGCATTGGGACAGTCAGGGTGGCTACAATCAATGCAACTCATTCCTATCAAGTAATCACGAAAAAAGGCAAAGCGACAAACCTTTCCTGTTGAAGTCCTCGAATGGCGGATCGTTGTAGCAGAGTGGACATATAGAATACGCGCGGTTTTTTGTCTGGTACTGCAGCAGCTCAAAGTTATCGAGTGGGCACTTCAATTCCTTGTAGGAGCGAATAACACCTCCACTAGGCAGAGAATACTCAGTCGAGCAGTGTTTGCATATAATACGCATCGGTGCCTTATTGATGAACGTCATATAGCGGTTACAGTTTCCACATCTTGTTAGAGGTGTCCCTAGTTCCTCCAACTTTGTGAAGTGGGCCTCAAAAAGGGAGTTCATTACATCAATCTGTAAGGTATAGCGCACTTGTTCAAAATTTACCTTGGATATATAGTACTCAAACTTCAACTTAAACATACGAGAAACATGCCTAATGACTTCATCGCAGTCAGCTTTACCTGAGGTATTGTTATGGAGTAACGCGAGCAAACCTTCTGCTATCATGTTGCAGTAACTTTCTATTGTGGCACGAACACTGGGCAGAACAAGCTCAGGATCAATTTGCATGTAACCTTCTAGTAATGACCGTCCGAGTTTAGTTGGCTCTACACGTCTGTTTGCCACTAGTTTAACGTAGTTGCGTGTTACAATGTTGTGCACATGGGTTGCCATCGATGCGTCAGTGCCGATCCCCTTCTTCTCCATAGCGTCCAAAAGATCAGATTCTGTGAGTAATGGTGGGGGAGTTGTTTTGCCTTCCTGAAGGTGTGAGATAAACAACAATCTAGTAGTACCTCTACTTGTATGTTCCTGACTTCGAATGTATCCCCCTTGTTTATTGACACTTGTGCCACATCATCATCTTCACCATGGGATGTAACAAACAATGTGTGACCCTTCTTCAAGACGCGGGTTGTCCTGAAATTGAATTCTTCATTGCTGACATTGATATTGTATGTTGTGACCTCCATCTTACAGGGGCCGGCAATGGACGCCAGAAAATGTCGAACAACAAGGTCATAGAGTCTCCAGTCATCACCTGTAATAACACCTTTTGTGGCACATTTGACTGGTGTTATGGGCGGATGGTCTCCTGCGTCAGTGCCTCCATGGGGGCCGATGTCTGAGTCAGCCTGAGGACAGTTGAAAGCAATACATAGACATCCTACATCTAGCATAGCCTGTACAATACCATGGTATTCTGGAGTGGCGTGCAGCTGCTTCATAAGAGCCTTCCAATCAAATGATGAAGGGTAGCAATCGGTTTCCGTACGTGGATATGATATGTAACCACTCAAATACAAGTGTTCAGCCGTATGCATAGCTTTCTGTGGACCTATTCCAAGTCTTGCCGAAGCTTCCTTAAGCATAGTGACGGTATTAAGTGCCTTCGGGGAAGCACTAGATGTCTTCTTAGACGTAACCGAGGTTATGGTACCGGTTTCCGCACTAGACACCTGTTACTAAATATTACTACTGAACTCTTGACGCACCATCTTCTGGAATACTTGAATGACGGACTTTTCAAATATATGGCCTCGGTTCCATTTCATCTTTATCCTGGTACCCTTTACTACAATATCACCGACCAGCTAAAGGCTCATGGAGATATATGCCATATGCCGTACCTTATAATAAGGCTGTTCTTGAAACCGCAGAATGCGATTCTGGCGATCAACGCAAAAGTACAGTGTTGGAGTCTGGCATGGCCCATACGATATGCAGGTGGAATCCAAGTCTCCGTATTTTTCCTTCAAGTACATGTGGCTTCAAAAACACGCATTACCTGGAAAAACTTTGTCTGGAAACGTGTAAACGCGCATCCTGCTCTGAGGTCTATAATCTGACGAGCACGGACCGCATCGGACTCCCTCTTATTTGGATGAGTTAGATTGTTAAAGGACCTAAGGATATCTTCCTTAGTCAAAGCAGAGAATCGCGCACGGTATATCTACGATTGCATAAGTGCTTCACATATAGCCTACTTGGTTTGTTGTCAGGACCTTCATGTGAGGCTTGCATATTCCTATGACCTCAAAGGCTATGTTTTCCCCCTCACGGTCGTTGTCCAAACAGAGGAGCAGGTAGCTGGCATTCTTTGCTTCATATGCCAGGTGCTGTGGAAGTTTGCTCTCAGGGGTTGCCTCTTCGTATATTATCTCTGCATCAAATAGCTCTGCGGGATCGGTCGTTGACCAGTTGTTGTAGCGGGAGGCAAATGCTGCAGAATAGACATGCCCAGCAGTGGATGTCACCTTGAATTCCATGCGTCTACCGAGGAGCATTCCCTCACATTCCCATGTTGGACAGGAGTTAGATTTCTGCATAATAATGAAAAGCGTAAAGTAAACACAACAGTCATACTGATGGTTCATGGAGCAAATATTAGCAAAGGGATAACCGTTTGCAGAAATGATGATACTCTGTATTTATTTCAGACGTATAATGATGCCTGGCAGGGTGCTGCACAACTTCAATGTGCCCACGCCGTGTAAGAATATGCATTCACATAATCGGCGTAATTTTTCAACCTAGGAAACTCACCCCTTTGCGCTTAGATACCATTGCAGGATTGCAACAAACAGCATGAGCAATGGTTTCGGCAATTTTTGGCTTCTCAGCCACCACCAATACCTGAGGAAGAGTCATTGTAATGGTGGTATATAATGCACAATATCCTTAGAGTAGTATGACATTAGTTTCGCAGTTGCATAATTACGCACTCCAGCGAAATTTAGGACAGTGACGGAGGGGTTTTTGAATCATAGTAGTCTGCCGATGCAATGAGGGAGATTATAATACCCAAATGGATTGTAGAGCACACTTATTCCTGCATACGACACGATCCTTTGTTGCGATATCCATATAGGCAACATGCCTTCTTAATTAATTAATCCAGATTAAGAAGTAAGGAATCCTTATGGAGCCATCACGTCATATAACACATCACAATGACCATCTCGGAAAGCCAGTTATATATAAGCACAACTACACAGTTATAAAGATAATCTTGGAGGAAGATATATGTCTAAATTAGGTATACAGTGGGCTTACAGCACTATAGCTTGAACGTGTTTTGTGACTCACTCCATTAGATTATTTCTGTTTTTAGAGGGATGAGTTTGAGTAAGAAAAATCTAAATTGAACTGTACAGATAAACGAATTAATCAGTGGCACCATATATTACAACACTTTCCTATTTTACCTATCCTGTCTAATCGCGGATGTGTGCTTCATTCGTCAAGCTAACGTGACTGACTCACAGAATACTGGTGTACTGAAGAAACTGGAAAACATGGATGATATTATGATGAACGCCGACCACAAAACGTCATTGCCTAAGTAGGTGTGGATTAGATGTTGAATGGAATCTCCTTATACATATATTTACAGGCTGTGCAACTACGAAATGCTACCCGCGATGGTCGGATACCCGGTCAGGATGGTCGGGAAGGTGCTAAATATAGACGGGATTAACCTAACACTGCAGTCTACGGACGGTATGAATAGTAATACCTACTTCACTAACATTACTCAGGGGCCAAGGTTAACTGTGTATTAAAGCAGCCTCCAAAGCACAAGTTATCGCAAATTGTAGAAATCACAGGCGTGGTATGATGCCAACAGAGTCGTATATAAATCACTTCAGGTAACGGCGGACCATATGGCGATGGGTGGCTCTGTCTATCTGGAGCAGCACGGACCCATTCATAATTGGGATGACGTGGTAAACCTGGAGCACCTAAATGAAGCCATTCGTTACACAAGCCAGCAGCGTTTCGCACGTTACTTTAACTGCAATACTGAAGCGGTTGCACAGGCGCATCCACCAATGTAGAGTATGCGTTCCATGCAGTGGAACATTCATTTCTCCATTAAATATGTAGATTCCTCATAGTAACAAGTTGTAATTAAAATCGCAATCAGATAGTTATGATGCTTCATTGTCGAGGTCATTAATACAGGGACAGTTCTCATGAAGTGGAAGAACGCTTTTCTGCAAAATTTTTAGCCCTTTAGGGTCTCCCACACGGTTGTGGGCATGCGATGTATTCGATGAGCATATACTGTTAAGGTTGGTGACCTTGGGTGTTCTTCAGTAGTTGCTTGACATCCGCACTAGATAGTTCCCTAAAGTTTTTAAAACCATGTTCTGTACCAATTCTACACCAGTAAACGAAGGCGCTGAATGTTGTCATTCCATCAGTTGGCCATGGTTGGCCATTCTTACAGTTCCTCTTAGTAATGCGAAATTGTTGTATGTAGGCCTCGGATATGTACTTGATGGCGTTCAGAGATACAAGGTTAATAGCCAGATTAACAGCTGAAAGGATTTGTCCTTTTCCATCTCCGTTTGCATCTATCGCGACGTAGCTGATTCCCGTAGTAAAACGTGCAGTATAGTAGTAGATGACAGTGAGACACCCGACAACCATTGGCCTATTTATAATAGCCCTGCCAAATAAGGAATCCGGATAGTGCATGCAGTAAATGAAGAGTACTGCTGTTCCAATAAACGGAATTAATAATAGCCAAATTAAATGGAGCCATGCCATCTTGCCTTTGTACCAGGAGTCTTTCAAACCTCCACTCATGTCAATAACCCATACAGTTAAGCCTGATATGGCATGGAAAATGAGGCATGCCCGTTGAATAGGGTAGTGATGTGGGAAGTCTACCATCTCAAACGGTGATATTAGTGGATACACGACATATATGATGCCATATCCCACAGTGCAGATGACTATCATGGGAAGGGTCTGTGAAATGCCTTTACCTAGGTTTCCTGCTTGGCTACACTCCACTTTATTTTTGGTGCCATTCCCCATAATATTTTCCTGGATAAGATACCAAATCCATACGACAGCAGCGATTGCAGAAAGCATGGTGATGAATATTAGCTGTGAGACTATTAGCCAATAATTGACGTCCTTTTCGAGCATTATTAGCATCTTGAACGCAATCCAATGAAAGAGTGACACCACAATGCCTATCATAGCTTGGCCAAAATCGTATTGGGAGAGGCAATCGGCGGCGATTGTGGAAATGCACATGTCGTCTATTCCTGCCGCTAAGTTGGCCAGCACCAACATGCGATAGTACATGACAATATTTTCATTGCCTTCGCCAAATGCGTATGCCCTCAACAAGAGCACATTCACTACCACGGTGAAGATCACTGATATGGAAGAGTAGACGCAGGAAAACCATTTAAAAGTTTCATCATGTAACTTTGAAAGCGACAGAAGAAGGAACGTAGTCAATGCTGACACTAAATATACTAGTTCCATAGAATTGTGGCAAAACCCAACAAACACTGATACGGAGTTCTCATCATAACCAAACCTCTTCATAGCAAATGAGGATCCTAGTAGACATATCTGCAACGGCTGCAGAAGATTCAATCCTCTCAAAAAGGTTGCCACTCTGGCAATGATTGGGGTATTTTGTGTGGATGAACTTGAACTCATTTTGCTGAAATTACCGCCCTTCCTCTATTATAGGCTGCGCATGCCAAACCATAAATTAGACACAAATGTGGAATAAGCAACGTTGCGTTGCCACTTAATGCAACTAGATGAATATATAGCATTGAAATAGTAAGGAAGATTTGTGTCTGCTGTGTTCATTGAATTCATTAGTTCGTATCAGTGTTGTCTATTGTTGGTTTAGACGAATCCTTAATACAGCTAAACCACTATATAAGTATTTCACCGTCTCTCACATTCTGACAGCGATGATAACTAAAAAGATTTTGTAGCTGACCTACTCACCGTTGGATGATTAGACAGTGTCTGTACGATGTCTAGTTAGTGCATGCCCATACAGGCGATGATAGCCTAGTATTACCATCACTACCACTCAACATAGGATATATGTAGCATTGTATGTTATAGAACACATCGAAGTCATCATGAATGACGGCAGGTGACGCATACCAGACATTTCACTTCATATCATGAGCTCATTCGGAACCGATTAGACAGAAAAGCATAGATAGGTAGGAAATATGCACAATATGCCACCGCTTATACCGAGGCCATTAAAAATGACAATGGAAGCATTTTCATTACTAAATCTACTCATTTATAATGGCTGATGCACCCGTGAACATAGTGAAGTTTTGAAAAGGTTGCAATAACATAAATGTGAATTTAGAAATCACCATTAACCCCAGTTTTACCTAAAATACACTATGTTTAATACGTAACACCTCGGCTACATGCACATTTTGGAGATAGCGCGGTGCTACCATAAAACAACGCTGTTACCTTGAAGGAAGATAACTTCCATGAACAGCAACACAAATCCCTTTGCGTCATTCATTCAATCCTGTGCAATAACGTTTCTCAGAGGTATTGACGCAACAATGCCTTCAGAAAACTCAAAGTATCTCTGGGAAGTTGAACGCCGAATCTCCTTACGATAGCTCCTTGGTCATCCTGATATTGCACTGTGGTAGTTTCTTCATCAGGAAGACCTAATGGAAGATTAATTAGAGTCAGAACCCTTATGTAATTTAGCAAAGGCCTTTCCTGCAGGCGCTTTGCACTGAAGAATAGTTGAATGTCATCGTTGCGATCTAACCGTCTAGTAATGAAGGACGCTAGAATAGAGTCCACCTGGATGTACGCATCCTGGGAGCCTTTTACTAAACACAGAGAGGTCTTATAACCTTTATCATCATACATCTCCATAGTTACCATAGTGAATGTTTGGAGCTGCCTGTAGTGTACCCTAGAGCAATTGAGATTGCTCTCTTCAGCCTTCCATAAAGCATTTCCATCCTGAGTTACCTCTGTGATATAGTACCCTTCCATTGGCTCCATATCAAGAATGGAGCCAGTAGCGATATATGGTATACCGTTAATAGTAATACCCTCAAAAAATATACTGGACAAATCCACAGCTACTCCCTTTTTGTAGGTGGTTACATAGCGACCTTCATCAGCTATTTGCCATTGGTTATCATTTAGAGTATAGACAACCTCATGTCTCCTATTCCTTGAATCAAGCGTTTCTACTGACATAACACGTTGTTCATAATGCTGCCACATTTTAAGAGCTACAAGATATCGGCGAGTTCTCTTGCTAAATTCCCATAATACATTTCTACCTTGGGTAATCTTATCTATTAATGTCGCAAACGCAGGTGTAGCGGTAAATGTATATGTGTCGTAGTTGAACTTTAGAGGCCCTATGCCAATAGTTTTCTTTTTCATTTCCAGAAGGCTTTCTTTCGATTCTATGTCGTCAACGTCCAAAGTAATCCTGGACATCTCACCCATCCTCAATGATACGAAACCATTTATATCACACTCTTTCCAGAGACCGTTAGAATCCTTGATAAAGTATTTCATAATTGCCTGATTATCATAGGTTGTGGAAAACACTTGTAAAAGCTCAATGTCGTTCTGATGATTCAACATAGCTTTATAACCAAATGCGTTCCGGCAATCCATCAGCATCGTCGATCCGTCTTTAATCTTGCCTATGAGATTACCGTCCGTTGGTACAAATGTAGTGCGATTACCGTTTACCTCATCATCCCTCATCTTAGTAACAACCACATTAGGGTTATCCATGTAATTGAACAAATCGAGTGTGATTAATCCGTCTTCACATTCATCAAAGGCTACGGCCTTCTTATGCCGATCGTTCTTCAAAACAGCCGGAGCACCTCCATCGTCAACAACACGGATTAGAGGTCTTTTTTGAGAATAGTCATTCTTAACAATTACAAGCTTCTTCTCCTTTTGATCGAAACTTTGTGAACCTGCTGATACACCGGGATGCTCAATCGGGGGGAACGTTTCAAACTGATCCCAAAAGCTGTCAGATTTTTTCTTTGACATAGACCGAGACCCCTCACCATGCATAAATAAACGCTTTATACTACCGTCATTAAGCAAGAAATGGAGTACAAGCAAAACTGTGCGCTTTGCCCTAATCCTATCTACCCTGAGGCATTCAATTGAGTCTTCAGGGTCATATTCCCAAAGAACTCTCTCGCCGAAGATTACCTTGGTGAAAATATGGTTAAATCTCGGCCTAAATCCATTATTATAATAGAAACTCCATTGCTTCATAACGGGCACAAAGCGTTTATGTAGCGCTGCACCACTGTCGTTCATGTCAATAGTATCCTGGTAGAGGCGGTCAACCATCTGCGATAAATAGTCCCCCCTGAACAATTCTTTCCATCCTTCTCCAGTCCTTTGAAAATACTTGGCTTCTACAAAAGTATCACCGAAGTTCACATTCCACTTAAGGTACTTCTCTTCCTCGAAGATATCCACTGTAATGTTTTCAGCGTGATGGGTATAAGACTCCCATATTAACACCCCAGCTGCCCTGATTTTGGTGATAACAAATCCGGGTTGCGTGTTGATAACGTGCTGAGAATGGTTCAATGCATCATCTACATACGGGACCGAAAGCATATATTCATCTGAGTAGTCGCTAAGGTCTACATCAAAATCAATAGCTATGCCGGCATAATCCCCCGATAGTAGTGAGTTGGTGAAACTCCGAGAATACAATGGATACTCTGTGACTCCATCATGGTAGGCGTGTGCTCCTGGAGAAATGAGGCAGAAAAGTATGGACCAGACCAACAACCTCACCTTTTCCATGATACTCACAAACTCCACACGCAATAGCAGACAGCTATATCTTTCAATTGCATATACACGAACTACAACAATGCCCAGCAATTGCTGCAACAAAAAGTCGCATCTGAGACCATCCCATGTCACCTCCAGTCTGCCTGATAAATGAACGGCTTTACATCTCTCAAAAATACTATAAAAAGCGAGGCCTCTGGTATTATATGCATATCGCCCCAGCACCATGCAGTCGACCAGGATGAGCTCAATTAGAAGCATATAAGTTAGAGTTACTTATACCGTGCGGGATGAATTAAAGAATATTTGTAGTATAAAATTTGCCATTATAGTCGTGGCTAACAAAGGCATGATATACATACTCAATTATAACCCTACTTGCGGCCCGCATCTGATATCCCGATGGATTTGAGAGAAAATAGGAAGGAATGCTATGGATTCATCTATGCATATGACAAAAGAAGAAGTATAACACAACTTTAGATGTCATATCTTGACAACCCTTGATTACAGACATGCTTTGTTCCACTAACTGCATCGGCATACATAGGCGCATTTATAAGAATCCCACAGAAACAAACATAACGTATGTTTAGTCCAGGCCAAATGGCAATGTGAGACTTCCATCAGTTAGTGAAGGCAATATGATTGTACTTTTCCTGCAGTGGGTGGAGAAGAGTGTACATGGGAACACCTTCCTCATAGTCATTCCATATGTTATAGGGTGGGTTGGGAGTAAATCCTGGTATCACATCACTTGAATTCAATAGCGGACCACTTCCGCTGAATCATTGGCTCCAATACATAGAGATGCATTTAGAATGCCGATGAGATGGTTTAGGAGCCATTACGAGCTATTCTTATGAGTGATAATTAGAGCTCGACACAACCATTTAGTGCTGATAGCATTCATGAGCGATTCGAAGGAGATGTAGTCACACTAGCAATCACTAATAAAAGACGATAAAGCGAATCCACACCTTAAATAAAATATCATAGACATTTTCAACTCCAAAATAATCACAGAGATTACAGCAGCAACATTATGGTGTGAGGAAATGCGGAATTGCGATTTCAGCACTTTAATGTTTTATAACAGATTTTTCACTCAGATGCAATGTAATAGTAATAATAATGCATAGGACTATATGAGGAGTTTGAAGGCCTCATCATTATCGGCCAATTTTCTAGTGATAAAAGAAGACAAAACGATGTCTGCCTGGAAAATGCTTTCTTCATTACCTTTAATGAAGTGGAAATAGTGCATGTGTCCATCACTGTCGTACATTTCCAGAGCTATTATCATGAATCTAGGAAATTGTTTAGTGTATATCTTTCCACAGTGGAGCTCAGTTCTTTCAGCACTCCATAGAATACTATTACCGTACAGAACCTTCTTAATGTAATATCCTTCTACAACCTCTATCTCACATAGTGAATCATTAGATGTTAGCGACCCACCGATAATCCTTATTTTATCATTTGCCTTCAACTGTGAAATATCTATAGTTACACCCTGCTTATAGGCTTTGATGTTAGAGCCCTTTTCGGCTACTGTCCATAAATTACCATTGAGGATGTAGACAATCTCGTATCTCCTATCTTTAGCATCAAGCGTTTCTATTGACATAATGCGATTACTATCATGTTGCCACATTTTCAGTGACACTAAATATCGGTACGCTTCCTTGTCAAACTCCCACAATACAGTTTCACCTTGGAGTATTTGACTAATAAATGTTTTAAATGCGGGGAAGGCTGTAAATATCGGTGGCGCATTCCCTTTTTTAGTAGACCATGTGCCACTGGATGTTTCATTCATAACCAATAATTTATTTTTCTGCTGGATGTGGTCAATATCCAAATAGATCTTCGTCATTTCTCCCATTCTGAAAGATATGTACCCTCCCTTACTGCATTCATCCCACCTGTTGTCCGAGCCCTTGATAAAGTACCTCTTCAGTACCCTACCATTTGCATTTGTGGAAAACACTTGCATTACCTTGAACCCCTCTCCATGATCCACAGCTACCTTGAAAACAAAAATGTTTCGGCAATACATGACGTTCATTGCTTTGTCAATAATCCTACCTATGAGATTTCCTTTCCTTGGTACAAAAATACTTCGGCCGACGTCTATACGGTCACCTGTGATATCGATTGTATCAACATTTGGGTTGTCCATGTTATTGAACAAATCAAGTGTTATTAATCCGTCTGCATGTAGATCGAGTGTTGAGGCCTTTTTAACATTTTTCTGTTTCATGACCTCAGGGACACATCCATCTTCAACAACATGTATTATGGGTATCTTCTGGGAATTTCCATCTTTAATATCAACAATCATGCTTTTCTTTGGGTCCACCTTCTGTGAATCTAACGTTCTACCAGCAATTTCGACGGGGGGAAACCTCATGACTTCCTGCAAAATGTCATCGTAATTCGATATTGACATAGTGCGGGGACCATCTCCATACATGGTAATGACCTTGTACGTGCCATCCAGTCGCAGAAAATGGAGAAAAACTAGGATGGTCTGGCCCACCTTAATCCTATCTACCCTAACGCATTCAAGTGGCTCTTCAGGGTCATATTCCCAAAGAATTCTCTCGTTGAAAGTCACTTTCGTAAATATATGGTCGGACATAGGCATGTAACCGTTATTATACGATTTACCCCATCCCTTTAGAACTGAAGTAAAGTGTCTTTTAAGTGTTGCGCCAGTGTCGTTAATATCAATCGTATCATGGTGCAAGTGATTAAATATTTGCGATATATAATTCTTATATGACAATTCCCTCCATCCTTCTCCAGCACTTTTATAATGCTTGGCTTCTACAAAAGTATCACCGAAGTTCACATTCCACTTAAGGTACCTCTCATCTGCGAAGATATTCACAGTAATGTTTTCTGCGTGATAGGTGTCAGACTTCCATATTAACACTCCGGCTGCCTTGATCTTAGTGATAGCAAAACCAGGCTTTGCGTTGACTACCCGCTGAGAATGTTTCAGGTTTTTATCCAAAGATGTGACTGATACAATATGTTCAGTCGACCCTTCTTCACTGAGTTCTACATCAAATTCTATAGGCAACCCTGCATAATCTCCTGATAGCTTCGAGCGTGTCAACAGAGGTGGAGTACCTAGTGGCCTATTTAAGGTTTCATCAACATTAGGTGCTATGACAGGGAAGAGGCACAAGAATACGGACCAGATTAACAACCTCACCTTTTCCATGGTAGTCAAAAGCGCCACACGCAATAGCAGACATAGCTATATCTTACTGCCGCCTTCATACATAGTACTGTACCGCATGAACAACCACCGCAACAAAAGGCTGTATCTGAGACCATCCCACGTTACCTCCAGTATCCACTATAAATTCAGGGGTTATCATCTCCTAACAATAATGGTTAAGATTAAATATGGCGATTCTAAAAGCGTCAGTCTGGCACTGTGTTGTCTGTATTAGGAATGGCTAATCATGATGCACACGATGCATGTCCGTTTCTTCCTTACCTTCACCTTCTCACTGGAATTAAGAATATGCTTAAAAACGTCGGCATCATTACAGCACAATGTAATACAGGCATGATATACATCCTTATTTATAACTCTACGTGTGGACCGCATATGATATATTGCCTGGTTTCATGGAGAATAGAACTGAATGTGACGGACTCATCTATGCATATGACACATGACGGAGTTTAGCACAACTTTAGATGCCGTATCTTGACAACCCTTGATTACAGACATGCTTTGTTCCACTAACTGCATCGGCATACATAGGCGCATTTATAAGAATCCCACAGAAACAAACATAACGTATGTTTAGTCCAGGCCAAATGGCAATGTGAGACTTCCATCAGTTAGTGAAGGCAATATGATTGTACTTTTCCTGCAGTGGGTGGAGACGCCTGTACACGGGAACACCTTCCTCATAGTCATTCCATATGTTATAGGGTGGGTTGGAAGTAAATCCTGGTATCACATCATTTGAATTCAATAGCGGACCACTTCCGCTGAATCATTGGCTCCAATACATAGAGATGCATTTAGAATGCCGGTGAGATGGTTTAGGAGCCATTACGAGCTATTCTTATGAGTGATAATTAGAGCTCGACACAACCATTTAGTGCTGATAGCATTCATGAGCGATTCGAAGGAGATGTAGTCACACTAGCAATCACTAATAAAAGACGATAAAGCGAATCCACACCTTAAATAAAATATCATAGACATTTTCAACTCCAAAATAATCACAGAGATTACAGCAGCAACATTATGGTGTGAGGAAATGCGGAATTGCGATTTCAGCACTTTAATGTTTGATCATAGATTTTCCAAATGAATGTGAAATTCAATGTACAAGTATAGTAAGAAGAGCTCTATATTAGGAGTTTGAAGGCCTCATCATTATCGGCCAATTTTCTAGTAATAAGGGAAGATAAAACGACGTCTGCCTGGAAAATGCTTTCTTTTTTACCTTTAATGAAGTAGAAATAGTACATGTGTCCATCACCGTCGTACATTTCCAGAGCTATTATCATGAATCTAGGAAATTGTTTAGTGTATATCTTTCCACAGTGGAGCTCAGTTCTTTCAGCACTCCATAGAATACTATTACCGTACAGAACCTCCTTAATGTAATATCCTTCTACAACCTCTATCTCACATAGTGAATCATTAGATGTTAGCGACCCACCGATAATCCTTATTTTATCATTTGCCTTCAACTGTGAAATATCTATAGTTACACCCTGCTTATAGGCTTTGATGTTAGAGCCCTTTTCGGCTACTGTCCATAAATTACCATTGAGGATGTAGACAATCTCGTATCTCCTATCTTTAGCATCAAGCGTTTCTATTGACATAATGCGATTACTATCATGTTGCCACATTTTCAGTGACACTAAATATCGGTACGCTTCCTTGTCAAACTCCCACAATACAGTTTCACCTTGGAGTATTTGACTAATAAATGTTTTAAATGCGGGGAAGGCTGTAAATATCGGTGGCGCATTCCCTTTTTTAGTAGACCATGTGCCACTGGATGTTTCATTCATAACCAATAATTTATTTTTCTGCTGGATGTGGTCAATATCCAAATAGATCTTCGTCATTTCTCCCATTCTGAAAGATATGTACCCTCCCTTACTGCATTCATCCCACCTGTTGTCCGAGCCCTTGATAAAGTACCTCTTCAGTACCCTACCATCCACAGTTGTGGAAAACACTTGCATTACCTTGAAACCCTCTCCATGATCCACAGCCACCTTGAAAACAAAAATGTTTCGGCAATACATGACGTTCATTGCTTTGTCAATAATCCTACCTATGAGATTTCCTTTCCTTGGTACAAAAATACTTCGGCCGACGTCTATACGGTCACCTGTGATATCGATTGTATCAACATTTGGGTTGTCCATGTTATTGAACAAATCAAGTGTTATTAATCCGTCTGCATGTAGATCGAGTGTTGAGGCCTTTTTAACATTTTTCTGTTTCATGACCTCAGGGACACATCCATCTTCAACAACATGTATTATGGGTATCTTCTGGGAATTTCCATCTTTAATATCAACAATCATGCTTTTCTTTGGGTCCACCTTCTGTGAATCTAACGTTCTACCAGCAATTTCGACGGGGGGAAACCTCATGACTTCCTGCAAAATGTCATCGTAATTCGATATTGACATAGTGCGGGGACCATCTCCATACATGGTAATGACCTTGTACGTGCCATCCAGTCGCAGAAAATGGAGAAAAACTAGGATGGTCTGGCCCACCTTAATCCTATCTACCCTAACGCATTCAAGTGGCTCTTCAGGGTCATATTCCCAAAGAATTCTCTCGTTGAAAGTCACTTTCGTAAATATATGGTCGGACATAGGCATGTAACCGTTATTATACGATTTACCCCATCCCTTTAGAACTGAAGTAAAGTGTCTTTTAAGTGTTGCGCCAGTGTCGTTAATATCAATCGTATCATGGTGCAAGTGATTAAATATTTGCGATATATAATTCTTATATGACAATTCCCTCCATCCTTCTCCAGCACTTTTATAATGCTTGGCTTCTACAAAAGTATCACCGAAGTTCACATTCCACTTGAAGTACCAATCATACTCAAAGATATGCACAGTAATGTTTTCTGCGTGATAGGTGTCAGACTCCCATATTAACACTCCGGCTGCCTTGATCTTAGTGATAGCAAAACCAGGCTTTGCGTTGACTACCCGCTGAGAATGTTTCAGGTTTTTATCCAAAGATGTGACTGATACAATATGTTCAGTCGACCCTTCTTCACTGAGTTCTACATCAAATTCTATAGGCAACCCTGCATAATCTCCTGATAGCTTCGAGCGTGTCAACAGAGGTGGAGTACCTAGTGGCCTATTTAAGGTTTCATCAACATTAGGTGCTATGACAGGGAAGAGGCACAAGAATACGGACCAGATTAACAACCTCACCTTTTCCATGGTAGTCAAAAGCGCCACACGCAATAGCAGACATAGCTATATCTTACTGCCGCCTTCATACATAGTACTGTACCGCATGAACAACCACCGCAACAAAAGGCTGTATCTGAGACCATCCCACGTTACCTCCAGTATCCACTATAAATTCAGGGGTTATCATCTCCTAACAATAATGGTTAAGATTAAATATGGCGATTCTAAAAGCGTCAGTCTGGCACTGTGTTGTCTGTATTAGGAATGGCTAATCATGATGCACACGATGCATGTCCGTTTCTTCCTTACCTTCACCTTCTCACTGGAATTAAGAATATGCTTAAAAACGTCGGCATCATTACAGCACAATGTAATACAGGCATGATATACATCCTTATTTATAACTCTACGTGTGGACCGCATATGATATATTGCCTGGTTTCATGGAGAATAGAACTGAATGTGACGGACTCATCTATGCATATGACACATGACGGAGTTTAGCACAACTTTAGATGCCGTATCTTGACAACCCTTGATTACAGACATGCTTTGTTCCACTAACTGCATCGGCATACATAGGCGCATTTATAAGAATCCCACAGAAACAAACATAACGTATGTTTAGTCCAGGCCAAATGGCAATGTGAGACTTCCATCAGTTAGTGAAGGCAATATGATTGTACTTTTCCTGCAGTGGGTGGAGACGCCTGTACACGGGAACACCTTCCTCATAGTCATTCCATATGTTATAGGGTGGGTTGGGAGTAAATCCTGGTATCACATCACTTGAATTCAATAGCGGACCACTTCCGCTGAATCATTGGCTCCAATACATAGAGATGCATTTAGAATGCCGGTGAGATGGTTTAGGAGCCATTACGAGCTATTCTTATGAGTGATAATTAGAGCTCGACACAACCATTTAGTGCTGATAGCATTCATGAGCGATTCGAAGGAGATGTAGTCACACTAGCAATCACTAATAAAAGACGATAAAGCGAATCCACACCTTAAATAAAATATCATAGACATTTTCAACTCCAAAATAATCACAGAGATTACAGCAGCAACATTATGGTGTGAGGAAATGCGGAATTGCGATTTCAGCACTTTAATGTTTGATCATAGATTTTCCAAATGAATGTGAAATTCAATGTACAAGTATAGTAAGAAGAGCTCTATATTAGGAGTTTGAAGGCCTCATCATTATCGGCCAATTTTCTAGTGATAAAAGAAGACAAAACGATGTCTGCCTGGAAAATGCTTTCTTCATTACCTTTAATGAAGTGGAAATAGTGCATGTGTCCATCACTGTCGTACATTTCCAGAGCTATTATCATGAATCTAGGAAATTGTTTAGTGTATATCTTTCCACAGTGGAGCTCAGTTCTTTCAGCACTCCATAGAATACTATTACCGTACAGAACCTTCTTAATGTAATATCCTTCTACAACCTCTATCTCACATAGTGAATCATTAGATGTTAGCGACCCACCGATAATCCTTATTTTATCATTTGCCTTCAACTGTGAAATATCTATAGTTACACCCTGCTTATAGGCTTTGATGTTAGAGCCCTTTTCGGCTACTGTCCATAAATTACCATTGAGGATGTAGACAATCTCGTATCTCCTATCTTTAGCATCAAGCGTTTCTATTGACATAATGCGATTACTATCATGTTGCCACATTTTCAGTGACACTAAATATCGGTACGCTTCCTTGTCAAACTCCCACAATACAGTTTCACCTTGGAGTATTTGACTAATAAATGTTTTAAATGCGGGGAAGGCTGTAAATATCGGTGGCGCATTCCCTTTTTTAGTAGACCATGTGCCACTGGATGTTTCATTCATAACCAATAATTTATTTTTCTGCTGGATGTGGTCAATATCCAAATAGATCTTCGTCATTTCTCCCATTCTGAAAGATATGTACCCTCCCTTACTGCATTCATCCCACGTGTTGTCCGAGCCCTTGATAAAGTACCTCTTCAGTACCCTACCATTTGCATTTGTGGAAAACACTTGCATTACCTTGAACCCCTCTCCATGATCCACAGCCACCTTGAAAACAAAAATGTTTCGGCAATACATGACGTTCATTGCTTTGTCAATAATCCTACCTATGAGATTTCCTTTCCTTGGTACAAAAATACTTCGGCCGACGTCTATACGGTCACCTGTGATATCGATTGTATCAACATTTGGGTTGTCCATGTTATTGAACAAATCAAGTGTTATTAATCCGTCTGCATGTAGATCGAGTGTTGAGGCCTTTTTAACATTTTTCTGTTTCATGACCTCAGGGACACATCCATCTTCAACAACATGTATTATGGGTATCTTCTGGGAATTTCCATCTTTAATATCAACAATCATGCTTTTCTTTGGGTCCACCTTCTGTGAATCTAACGTTCTACCAGCAATTTCGACGGGGGGAAACCTCATGACTTCCTGCAAAATGTCATCGTAATTCGATATTGACATAGTGCGGGGACCATCTCCATACATGGTAATGACCTTGTACGTGCCATCCAGTCGCAGAAAATGGAGAAAAACTAGGATGGTCTGGCCCACCTTAATCCTATCTACCCTAACGCATTCAAGTGGCTCTTCAGGGTCATATTCCCAAAGAATTCTCTCGTTGAAAGTCACTTTCGTAAATATATGGTCGGACATAGGCATGTAACCGTTATTATACGATTTACCCCATCCCTTTAGAACTGAAGTAAAGTGTCTTTTAAGTGTTGCGCCAGTGTCGTTAATATCAATCGTATCATGGTGTAAGCGGCTAAATATTTGCGATATATAATTCTTATATGACAATTCCCTCCATCCTTCTCCAGCACTTTTATAATGCTTGGCTTCTACAAAAGTATCACCGAAGTTCACATTCCACTTGAAGTACCAATCATACTCAAAGATATGCACAGTAATGTTTTCTGCGTGATAGGTGTCAGACTCCCATATTAACACTCCGGCTGCCTTGATCTTAGTGATAGCAAAACCAGGCTTTGCGTTGACTACCCGCTGAGAATGTTTCAGGTTTTTATCCAAAGATGTGACTGATACAATATGTTCAGTCGACCCTTCTTCACTGAGTTCTACATCAAATGCTATAGGCAACCCTGCATAATCTCATGATAGCTTCGAGCGTGTCAACAGAGGTGGAGTACCTAGTGGCCTATTTAAGGTTTCATCAACATTAGGTGCTATGACAGGGAAGAGGCACAAGAATACGGACCAGATTAACAACCTCACCTTTTCCATGGTAGTCAAAAGCGCCACACGCAATAGCAGACATAGCTATATCTTACTGCCGCCTTCATACATAGTACTGTACCGCATGAACAACCACCGCAACAAAAGGCTGTATCTGAGACCATCCCACGTTACCTCCAGTATCCACTATAAATTCAGGGGTTATCATCTCCTAACAATAATGGTTAAGATTAAATATGGCGATTCTAAAAGCGTCAGTCTGGCACTGTGTTGTCTGTATTAGGAATGGCTAATCATGATGCACACGATGCATGTCCGTTTCTTCCTTACCTTCACCTTCTCACTGGAATTAAGAATATGCTTAAAAACGTCGGCATCATTACAGCACAATGTAATACAGGCATGATATACATCCTTATTTATAACTCTACGTGTGGACCGCATATGATATATTGCCTGGTTTCATGGAGAATAGAACTGAATGTGACGGACTCATCTATGCATATGACACATGACGGAGTTTAGCACAACTTTAGATGCCGTATCTTGACAACCCTTGATTACAGACATGCTTTGTTCCACTAACTGCATCGGCATACATAGGCGCATTTATAAGAATCCCACAGAAACAAACATAACGTATGTTTAGTCCAGGCCAAATGGCAATGTGAGACTTCCATCAGTTAGTGAAGGCAATATGATTGTACTTTTCCTGCAGTGGGTGGAGACGCCTGTACACGGGAACACCTTCCTCATAGTCATTCCATATGTTATAGGGTGGGTTGGGAGTAAATCCTGGTATCACATCACTTGAATTCAATAGCGGACCACTTCCGCTGAATCATTGGCTCCAATACATAGAGATGCATTTAGAATGCCGGTGAGATGGTTTAGGAGCCATTACGAGCTATTCTTATGAGTGATAATTAGAGCTCGACACAACCATTTAGTGCTGATAGCATTCATGAGCGATTCGAAGGAGATGTAGTCACACTAGCAATCACTAATAAAAGACGATAAAGCGAACCCACACCTTAAATAAAATATCATAGACATTTTCAACTCCAAAATAATCATAGAGATTACAGCAGCAAGGAACATGTGACCGTATTAATATCCTATGGCGTCGAAGCAGCAAATATAGATGTAAAAAGTCAATTGACTGCTGGCGGATGTCACTTGTGAATGGTGGATGCAGTAACTGACGAAGATATACTCCTCTTTGATGTACACCTATGTAGAATCCATGTATGAAAATCCTTTATGGTTGCATACATTCCTAATAGACATCCTTGTATAAGCCAGGGGAGTACACGATATAGAAGACTGGGTATGAATCATTTTAGAAATGTGCAAACTTGATTCCATTGGACTATTGCTAGAGTACGAACACACTTATGTATGCAAAGACGTGAAACGCTAGCGCATACAAAGGGCACACATCACTATTTTGCGAATGAATGTTCATTAGTAAATGGTCTGTGAAGTCAGGGAGTTGCAGTGATGCGTGATACACACCCGGGTTGGGCCATTAATGCCCTTACACACTGATATGCAGTATACATTGTTTGCAAAGGGCATGCAGATTTGAGGTCACTAATATTCGCCAATGTCTGTTATAATGATGGAAGCTTTATGCAGCTGTAGCAATTTACACCGCATTTTGCCTGCTTTACATTACTGCCAGAGTACTACAGATTCGCATCAGGGGTACTAAATTGCAACCTTTGATGTAGCTGTAGTGGCTAACTATCGCATAATTGAAAAAGGTCAATTTAGACCGCGAATTTCGTTGCTGGCTCATCACCATGTCGCATCGTCCTATGAGGGGGGACCAGGAGTCCAAAAGGTCTTCAGCCCTTGTACCTGGAATAGGAGTATGGCCATCAGAATGGAGCACTCTCAATCGTCTTTTACTGACAATACCTAAGGATGTACCGCTTTTGAGATACTTGCGTGTAAGGCCACTGGATTCTAGACACTGGGAAGGTCTAAAAGTGCTCCACCAGCGTTTGTTTCCCATAAGTTACGACACTCAATTCTACTATGCATCTTGTGGCATCAAATCTCCTGCTCAGTACGATAAGAGGAGTGTAAGTGACGTTTCTGCATTCTAATATTGTTGCAGCTTTGGTCGGCATGCGATGTGATTGGCATTGGACTCTTTCTCCCACGTGAAGTCGTAACTACTCACTGCGATTGCGACGGTTTAATCTGCTGTGAAAGTGATGAGTCTTCCCCAAACAGTGGGGTAGCAGTTGTCAGTGATAACACTAATCAGTGCGACAGCTCAGGAAGTGATAATAGCTCCAGTGACTGCACGTTAAACGTGAATGTTAACGTGGCGCTAGATGATGCATTTATACAGCCACCAGAGGTGACAAATGCTGCAAATAAAAACAACTGCATATTTAATGATGCAACGTATGATCGATCAAGGGAGGAGTTTCTGGTGGGATTTCTCACGATATTGCTCAATCGAACGGAACAAAGCCGTTTAATTTACGGAGAGGACTACCTGTGGCTGGACGCATTCTTCAATGACATGATATATCCTTTGGTGCAGGAATGTGGTGACCATGATGATCGCATGAATAGATTCTTGAACTACGACATGATGACCCCTGACTTTTATCACTTCCTATACAAGAATCTATATTTAAATCGTGCAATGATTGATAGCCTGCGACATCACGACATCAAGAAATGCAAAACGGTTTATATTTTGAGTGCTGGGATAACGATGGGTCTGCGATCACGCTTGCTGGGGACATATCTGATACTCTATCTGGAATGTTTAGTATACCAACAAGCATATGGAGTGCACATATACAACCGTAATATGTATTTTTTCCCCGAGGAGTCTAGAGAGGAAACAGTGGGAAGGATTAAGCAGCACATTTTATCAGAGAGCAGTTCGTCTATAACCAAGGAACAAGAGAAGGAAATAAAACGCGAGTTAGATCCCTACCTACTCACCAAAGAGTCCATCATGAACAGTTACCGCCAGCAGGATGAAATGCCATTGACCATTTACCTACATACGATCGCCTACAATCGCAAGGCGTGCTCCATGTACCGCCGCACTAATTTTGTCTGCATTACTCGCTATGACGATTACTACATAATTAGGCATGACAAGTATGCAGCTAACTTACTGGCGTATTACGCATACGCGCCATGTTAAATTCTCATAGGACTAAAATTTATGCACTTATTAGCTTATAGCCAGAGTTAATCAGATGCCTACTACGCATTTCGTAGTACTTGGCAATGTAATACTTTTGCCATGTATGAGAATTGGAGCACTCAGCTTTGCGTTCTATAATAAATTTTCGCAAAGGGTCGCACTGCCTGATCGCATATGGCCCATGAATATGGGGTACCAAGTTTAGCTTCTCAGTGGTGTTTAATGCCTCTTCATATTGAATCATGGGCTTAAAAGAGCCCATTGGAGGGACGTACTCCCAGTCATGGCATCTCCTCAACCTTGGTAAAGTGCTCCTGACCCTGCTGAGGTAGGCCTTGTTGTGTATGCTCATGTCACCATGAATCTGCATTAATTTTCTAGAGGCGCCCGTTACCTTACCTCCTCATAATCCAGACGCAGTATCATTTCCATCAACTTCAATGGGAACAGTTGATTGTTCACGACATGCATATCCATTTTTATGTCATTGCCTTCAGTTGGCTCTGCTGATTGAGAAGAGTAGGATGGTAGACCACAGGACATCCGAAGGGCATTTAGTGAATGTTCCTGGCAAGCTATGACTTTATTTCATTCTCTCCTACCACTGTATCCCTACGTAAAGCATCGAACATCCCGAATGCTATCAGGGGAGTAAGTATGGTTATGGGATCCTTGATGCCCCAGAGCCTATAATTGCTATAACATCTGTTAAATAGCATACCTCCGCTTGATGGCGTTATTAACACCGGTAACAACCTTATCATCAATCATGCCATTATAAGCAACAAGACATACAAGGTTAGCAATATCCTGTGGTCTTTATGAATATGAGGGTATCGACGTACCATAACTCCCAAATAGGCGATTCGTTCCACCATGCGATTAACGATCCTTCTGACAACTTTCTCATCAAAAGGCATTCCCCGTTCAAGTATCCTGCCGTACAAAGGCTCGGCTGGATACATCGCTGCCTCCGCATTCATATGCGTCATGGAGTGCAGCACCCTAAAGAGGTCGACAGTCTGTAGCCGCTCCATTCTTTGCATAACTGAATTTGTTCAACAATGCGGGAACCACGTACCTTCATCCTCCATTAAGGTGACGAATGATTGGGTAACCATTCCCCTCTGCAGTAGCCCTCCCTTTGAACAAGCGAATATGACCCTGGTGAGCTCGTAGTTATTTAGTCTAGTAACGTTCAGTGCAATCTGCTTTACGATCTTCTTTACAGTCTCAAACACAGTTTCTACGACTGGAGTTCCGGAATGGGCCAGATATGCCGCATTTTGTATGGCCTTGACATAGTCACGAGCATTCCACTTGGGAAGTGAGGATGATGTTAACAGATTGTTTACATGTATGACGCTTTTGCTGTCATCAGTGTCATCATAACCTTCCGCTTTATAAACTAATGCTGTCTCTGCGCCTTGCTTTGCTCTTGCGCCTACATTAATCACCGCATTCTCACCCTTGCTAAAGATGGAGCACTGCTGCCAAGGCATTCTCCATGTTGTAACTCTTCGTTTCCCTTTTATGAGGGAGTGTATCGCCTTTGCAAAGGGATCGATATGGTAGAATAGATGCAGTGACCAACTGGACGCCACCATGTTGAGCTGATGCTAACACATCTCAAAACTCCAGACTATGCATTGCCCATGATGTTGGACAGTACAGGACTACCTACGCAAGCGGGACGGCAAGAATAGCTTCATAAATATAGGAATTTCGCTTTAGACAGCGCATGTGAAATTTGCTATCTTGCAATACCGCTAGAAGCAGATGCTCTAGTCACAACTACATTAGATACACCTTCACATGAACAGATTTCTCAATGAGCAGACAGTATTTGTAACCTTCCAATGATTGAAAGTAACTTTGAAACATTAAAAAAATGGAAGCCTTAACTCTGTCACTAATGCGGAAGAATAGCCAAGAATGGCAGACTTTACCAACTGAAATGTACAGAATCACTTATTTTAATGTCACTCTCGGAGCAGCGACGCGATGTGTAAACAACGGTGATGGAATGGCTGGCGATGTTGAGGGGCGGATCTTCGGGTGAGGAATCATTGCAAATTATTACCCCTAAACTATAGTGTAAGGTGTAGAGAACTTTTAGACCCATTCATTGATATTCATAAGTTGCTTACCACCTAATTCCAGTGATGCGTCGTGCGGGATACACCCCTGCATTTGTCTATCTGTACTCTCTGCTGCACTCATCGAACTTCTCTTCTTTCAGTAGAATACCGACAAACTTGCCAATTAGTCTTGGCTTCCTGCAATCAAACTATCTCAGTCGTCGCCACCCTCTCTCCACTCGTAGTTTCACAATGGGTGCCGCCCCGGACGACTTCCTTCCAGCCGAGGTGGAACCTTCTGTTTTCGGTATGTTGCTGTTTCGAAAGACCAACCACACTTCAGATGCTATTGTGGCTGGGAAGCTCCCCTGTAAGAAGGTATACGAAGACGATCTGGTTTGTGATAGATGCAATATGTCATAACCAAACAGGTTCTTGCATTCCACGACATTAACCCGGTTGCTCCGGTCCACATTTTGCTCATTCCCAAGCAAAGAGATGGCCTGTCACGTCTGAGCAGGGCCGATGAGCACAACGAGAAGGTCCTAGGCCATATGATGGTTAAGGTAAGGCTTTTTTATGCCTCTCCTATTAGTTGCTATTATCTGTGTTACTCGACAATGCAATTTTATGCACGTACTGTGTTAGTGCTCATCTACTCTAAAATGCAGCACCGTGACTGATGTGATTGTAGGTTGCCCAGATAGTGCGGGAGAATGACATCAAGGACTTTCGGCTGGTTGTAAACAATGGGCCTACCGCTGGACAGGAGGTGTACCACCTACATCTGCACATCATAGCAGGTCGCAAAATGTCATGGCCACCAGGATAAGCCTGTTAAGTACGCATAGTACCACATAATGTCGTCGAATCACCGGCCTCTAGACAAAGATTAATTGAGCTGTATCCAACATACATTGATTTCCTAGTTACTGTACTCTTCATATAAAGGCATATACGGTTTTTTATGTCAATAGGGGGAGGGGACTATTAACCCTTCCTGCGGTAGATGTCGACACATTGCTATATTGAGCAAAACAAACAAATTATCAACGAAATAACACAGGCATGATGAAAACAGGCAGTGTTTTGCACTAATTCAGAGTGTTTGATCATACAATTGTACTTATCTACCTGTCGTAGATTACGTTGTTGGCCTGTTGCCTTAATATAGAGCCTTCCCCGTGCTGGCTCTCATGTGTTGCTAAATATGCCGCTAATTATTCACTTTTAACCACCCGAGGATGAGAATATCGTTAATGTGTCGGTTGGAATGGTTGCCGTGAGATGAAATATATTTTGTCTATGATTACTCGTTATTAACAGCGCCAGAGCGTGAATCACGGCAAAAGAAGGCTAATAGCAACAGTTTAACTCTCTTCAGGTAGACGAAAAATGAATGGCGACACTGGTTAATAAAATAATGGAGTAACAATGGAGAAAATATTAGCTGGAGCCGATCTCAGCTACAATGTATTCAGGATTCCACTACCAACTACCAGTTGGAATGAGGAGCAAGAAGAAGCCACACCTGAGGAGACTCGGCGCATACTGTCGCACTTCCATTTTACTAGGACTGTATGTTTACCAAGTGGCGTGTTACGTATGCTAGCGTATTGCATTTATTACGTCTACATGTCGAACTATGCTTATGAACGTCATATCTCATCGACAATCAGGTTGCACTATGTCTTCCAACATCAAACGGAGCAGGAGATGTGGGCGCAAAGCTTCTCCGACACAAGGTTAGTATCTTCATTAGGGCGTTAATGGTCGACTAAATATTTATCTATATAAACACCAGCGGAGTTACTTTTGCTGATCTTATATAGGATATGTAAACTTTCATTCGATATCTATATCTGGTTTACAGTATATATTATGATATACCCCTTACATTTCCCATCAGGTCCACAGCGCGCGACTGAAAAATGCAGACATCAGTAAACTGTGCAGTGCACAATTCATCAGGCAATTCCTTATACCGCATAAGCTCCATGTGATGTCAACAGACGGAGGCCTCAGTGATGGTTTCAGGTTCTCCTTGACATATGACGATGGTCTACATTTGCAGGTTTGCTAGTCTTATTATACTCTAATGACACTTAAGGTATCGAAACGTCAATACAATGTGTTGGGACTATCTAACACTAACTTCATGAATCGTCATCACGGTAGTGTATTATTTGCTCTTCTCAAACTCTCCCAGATGACTACATAACTCTGAGGATGGACGTTACCTCTGGGGTGTACCTCAAGGATGACTCCAAGCTGTACCATCGAACCATAAAGGCACTAGAGCGCCTATCGCCTTGTGACTGTATCGCAGCCTCCAACTGTGAACTGGACCACAAATCTCTAGAACTATATCTACGAGATTTGGGGCACCAGAAGGGCACGGTATTACCCTTGGCGCCAACATTTTCCACCAACAAGGTAAAGTTTTAAAACATGCTTACTATTGTTTTAAGGTCGTCGGAGATGAGGATTCGACCTTGCTATCCCAAGAACAGGTTGTTGGCATTGTCAATGGCATTTTGTCAAAAGGGCGAATCACGATTGCGTGCCAATCGGCAACGCCTGTGCCTCTCACTAGTGAGGGGGGCACCCCTAAAGCCCAGGATGCGGGCGAAAAGCGAAGGAAAGTATTGTCGTCAGAGGAAACTGACACAAGCTTGGACGGTGACCTCCAACTGCTTTTACAGCACAAGGAATCACTGTTCAAGGCGTATCGCACCTTGAGCCAGGAGAAGAATAAGACGCTGGACAAGTTAAATAACTTAATGAAGGAACTATATGCATCGAAGATACACAAGAATCCCGCTGAAACCTTAGTAGAGCGTTTGAGGCATACCATCGATGACATTGTATTTCGTGGAATGACTTCTAGCACCCCATCTGTATGGACACCTAAGCCTTCAAAGAAAGGACTAGGATTTGTGGTTACATCATCGACTGGCAGCTATATAACTGCCGATTCGCTGTTTGAGGTGTTCAAGTCATGCTGGTATGTATTAGCAACCTCATTTCACAATGTTACAGTAATAAACTGAGCAAGGAGATGCCTCTATTTATACTGTGCGCGATGTCTCTGCGTTCTCCAAGGCAGAATGCACTTCAGAAACACCTAGGTTAGTTGTTTTGCTGAAGGAGTTAAATGCTCAATCAGGCATGGCACCGATTGAACATCACCTCTACATCATTTGCTGCCGCCATCTAGAAGGATCTGAGGCATCTGTAATCGTGCTGACGTCTACCTAAAGTGGCGTATAAGGAGTAGCAACATACAAGCTAAGCATAGTAATTGTACCACAGTAATCGCTTTGGAAGGTTGACTTTTAGTGTTATATCGGTGTTAAGTTGCAGTTCTATGCAACGAAGGCGCGGAATAGCGTGTTAACATACATTATAAAACACAAGGTGCCCATCTATCCACCATATACACACCCACGACGACGCAGGGACCTTTATGCAGCACCAAGGAAGCCCCTATATTAGAACGGACACAATGCGGATAAATGACATATACAACAGAGTGAATGCAATTGTGCATATTTTACATTGTTGATACAGATTACTGACTCATTCCATCGAGTGTGTAACTTGAGCGCCTGATAAGAACGGCGCTCCACTTTTGATGGAGAATATAGCATACATCGAATTAAATATTAATATCTCGTGCAAGGGCAATGTCTCAAGCCGCCTCGGCACTGACCTGGTCCGCCAGGGTGGTGTTTCGGGGAGTAAGGACAGCACAGGCTTCCAAAACGTTCTGCCCCAATCCGTTTGAAGTGGTAATTCCCGCAACACTGGAAAACACCTTAGGCGGCCTTAAAGGCTCGCATATGACGCTTAAAGGAATGGATTATCGACCAATCGCACAATTGCCGTTTTACGCCAGAACATGGGAAACCAACATGCGCAAGAAAACCTACAGGAGTCGCAAGAGAAAGCGTTTCATAAGGGTGGGAGAACGCATCCTACGCATAAGCTAGTGAATTACCCGGGGATATCCTTTAAGATAAACTCTGCAAGGGCATAATAATCGCATCCTGGTGGCTAACAGTCGTTGCAGGCGGTGTCATATGTACAAATGCTAATATTGCAATTCTTTCTTCCTCCCCTTCCACGGTAGTCTTCTAAAACCTTTGCGATCCACTCGTAGAACTCCACATTTTCCTCTTTTCTCTTCATGAAGGGTGTGTTCTCGAAATTTTTGCTTATTTGGGCTATCTTCTTAAAAATGGTTACTACCACCTTTTTGATGATGTATGTCACTATCCTGGCTGGAACAAGTTTGACTTCCGGCGTTATGTTGGCATAAAGTTCTACAAGGGTGTGCCTTTCCATTGGATACAAGAGGAAACATAAATCGGCTGACTTTTGCCTTACCTTTGGTGGTATCGGTTCAACTTCTAAACCCCAGAGTGTGCACTTTGAGTCTTTAAAATCGACAAAAGGAGTAGCATCCTCAATTCCTTCGTCCTTTATAATTCTTTGAAGTTGCTCTACATCCTTAGCTGTTTCTGGGGGCCCTCTGCATCCGAGGATGTAGCAGCCAGATTCCTCAAGCGCATTAATTGCGATTCCGAATACTGTCGTATTCTTAGCACCAACAACAGGGTATTCATATTGCTGCTGGAACAGTTTGGTTGTCTTTGAGAAGACGTGGACGTTGCTGGCATCCTTCAGGAAGGGCACCCATTCTGCGGAGAGGTCTGTTTCATTGATGATGCAAAGGACTCTTATAAGATCGGTGGAAAGCTTCCCCCTAACCTTAACCGAAACAGAGCCGTTTCCTTCGAATCTGTAGTAGGTCTCAAGAGTGCGGTAGGGTTCTTTTACCCAGCCGTCAGCTGTTCTTACCTTGTTCTTGCTAAAATGCTGTCCGAACATGGTGTTTTTCCTGGAACCAATGATCCTAGATGCATACGCTAGGTATCTGGATGGCTTTTTCATTTGCCTTCTCTCAGTAGTGAGAGGCTCTTGAGCCATGGACACGTGTTTAACCTCCCTCCGGGTTACAATACGGGGGGAACTTGAAAGTGAGGCGCGGCCTCTCTCAGTATCCTGAGACAGTACTTCATTTTGTCTATCAGTTCTTGCAGACATATCAACAGTCTTTGAATGTCTCATTTCATAATTAGCAGTTTCCACAGCAGATGGCCAGAGTTTTGGCAGGAACTGCTGTCTGTACTCTTGTATGTGTGTCTTCATACTCATCATATTGAAAGTCGCGATTAAGTCCATGACAAGTATCTTTTCAACCAAGCTGGTCATGAAAATGGCGTCTTCAGCAACGACGGAAATGGCCTCCCTCACAGGAGTGGGAGTGTCCTTTGGCAACCTTTCCATCATGCGCACATAGGGATGGGGCTGGTTTTCGTCTGTTTCAGCGTTCTCAGCTCCTCCATAGACGTCTTGTATCCTCTTAAGCATGCCGCAAATGAGTTTCTCAGCGAGTACGAGTTTGTTATCAGTAATTGCCCTTTTGGCGAGGCATACGGAGTTGTCTATGAATATCAGCATGGCCCTTTCGATGAGTTCGGGGTCCCGCTGGGAGCTCCTAACAGTATACGTGCTTGCAGCCGACGTCCTTTCATCGCCAAATTGCTTTATGGAGCCTTCGCGGCTGCCGATTTGTATCGAGGGCACGTCGTTGACGTTCACCTCTTTAACAGCCCTCATGACAAGACGATCATTTTCCTCAGCGGAAGCGTCCTCCGAAGGATTTTCTGGTTCGCCCGACGAGGTTGCAGTCTCCACATCGCTGCCATGGCTTACATACTTCTCGTCCGATAGGTCCCGGGGTGTATGGGAGATAACATGCTCTACCGTCGGATCCTCAGCTTCGCCGGGTTCGCAACACTTTGAAATCATGGGGGCATTTTCCAAAATGGATGCAGGTACGATATTGACGAGGCGCCGATAGAGCTTCGAGCCCATGGTAGTTTCTCCCTCGGCAGCCTCCTTGATGGGCGACTCCCCGACGGGAGTGCCACTCGCCGGTGTCTCCTCCGTTTCCATCATTGTTCCCAATTAAATATAACTACACCGAGCCTATATATAGTAGTACTACAGAATAGAGTAGGGGGTGTAGATAAATATATCTGGATAACGTGTTGTGAGCTATGGTGTGCACAGATTTACAGCGGATGCGCTCGGTTACAGCGGCGTCATTTATCCATTGTTCACTTCATCGTCATGGGAGGTGGTATAGGCAACTAGCCGGGTTATTCTCGACTAGTTCGCCCCAACATGCCGTGTGGGACGTGTGTGTGGTAGCGCAAGGGAGCCTACACATATCAAGCGACAGGTGGATATATGGGTCGCGAAAGTTTCACACATTCTTTTTCTTCATCTTCCCATCCTGCAACATGGTATAAGGAGAACTTCCAAACATACTGGTATGTTAATAAGCACGAGATGCCCAGACTTGGCACTCTGGTCAACTATGTAGTAGCCGCGCCTCTCGAGCTGAATGATGGTTCCTACGGCCAGTGACGCGTACACATTAGTAACCCTACCTTTCTCCAGTTCAGCGAGCTGCTTGTCTCCAAAGCATTCCACAGTCCACTCGGTCACGGGCTCAAGGAAGTTGCGCATATCATCAGGTTCAGCCAATTGTTCCGGATCAATTTTATCAACGGCCAGCAAGTCTCCATACGTCTTCAATGTGCACTTGATAAGCTGAATAAAAATGTCATTGTGCGTAATTTGTCTTCCGTATCAGAAACCCATGTAGTGACGCAACATCAGCGCGATATAGATGAGTTCAATACACATATACAAACAAACGCTGGAGTTCTACTCACCTTGTCATCTTCCATTGGTAGCCAGTGTATCTTTTTCTTTGTCATCCTAAAGTCTCCTTCGGGGTTGAGCTTTCCACTGAAGGAAGGCTTGGAGACAAAGACGTTCCCCCATCTCATCAGAGTAACTTCCTCACCATCCTCTATTTCCTCAGCATCGGCGCGGTCAATAAGCACCTTGTCTGAAAACCAAATGTCGCAGCTCCCCATCTCTGGGTTTTTGGGGTGGAGGTCCCTCTTCCCATGTGGCAGTTGGACGTCCTTGAAGTTTTCAAGCTTCAACTCCACAGCATCAGTGGCTACCGCTGCGTATCTTGGGACGATGGGGTCTATAGTTTGTTTGTTTTTTGCCCATATTTTATCCCATTCCATAAGGTTGATAGCCTTGGATGGCCCTTGCTCCAGTATGAAATCCCGCAGGGCATTCAGCGTGAGGCCCTTGCGCATGATACCTCTTACAGTGGGCATTCTAGGGTCGTCCCATCCAGTGACGATGCCGTTATCAACAAACCACTGCAGCTTCCTCTTGGAGAGGACTGTTTTGACGAAATTCATTCTACTGAACTCATATATTTCCACTGGTCTGAGTTTGCAGCTTTCTATAAACCATTGGTACTGCGGGATCCTGGCCGAATACTCGTTTGCCCTGAGCGCATGCGTCACACCCTCGATGGAGTCCACAATTGGACAGGCAAAATCATAAGTAGGGTAAGCCTTGTACTTGTCTCCACATCTGTTGTGGTGGGCATCAGGGATGCATCTGTACAATACTGGATCCCTTAGACACTTGTTTGTGTGTGTCATATCAATTTTCGCCCTCAAACAAAAGGCTACTCCCTTTTCGGTGCCCTGCAAGGCCGTGATAACCTATTCATGCCAACCAACCTTTATCATCTCTTCGAAATTGGCCAAGTTAGTTTCTACGGACACGTTTCTGTACGCAGATTCTATTCCCTCTGAACGTTGTTGCCTCATTGTGTTAACATCCGTGTCATCACAGTAGGCGAGACCTGGAGTGAGCATATTTCAGTAAACAAATAAACTATACCTTCCTTAATGAGCTTAATGGCATACTCTTGTAGCAGATCAAAGTGATCTGACGTATAACTGGTTTTGACAAAGGAAACGCCAAGCTTAGCCAGATCCTCTTTAATGGTTTCCTCATACTCAGCCTTTTCCTTTACAGGGTTGGTGTCATCGAATCTGAGAATGAGTTTGCCATTGTACTGCTTAACAAAGTAATCATTCAAAAGTGCAGCCTTTGTGTGACCGATGTGAAGATAACCAGAGGGTTCAGGGGCGAATCTCACAGTCACCTCGCCATTCTTTGCATTCTTGAGAGCGTCTATATACTGAATGAGAAACAATGGCTTGGTGACCAACCTTTGTATGGATTTGCGACTTGATCTGCCTTTGTGAACGGCTTCCTGTCTGGGTTGGCGGACATTTTTCTTCCCAGGTTGGCGATGGCTGCATGGAATCCTGGAATGGAGACCATGTACTTGTACCACCTTCCTAAATAGGGAACTTCCTTGAGACGCTTGCAGACGGCACCGGATGTTTTCAGTGCGGCGAACTGCAGAGCATCTATTATAGTCATGCGGTAGCCGACTATGAAGGTGCGGTGTGCCAAATGGTTGTTCATCTTGACGTAGTAATCCCAAAGGGTTTCCTCTGGTCCTGCAAATCTCAATGAACCCTTGGAGACGTAGTCTATCCACTTTTCGAGGCTCATGCTACTATCAATGTAGAGCATGCGCTTGATAACTGGCAATTTAAGACATATCTCCCTGAGCAACTGGGCTTCAGACAGTCGTGCCTTCTCCAGCAGAAAGAGCCCAGGCCTGAGAGTCCTATCCGCGACAAACGTGACCGGCTCGTAGGTCACCTTGGATAGATGCTGTGCGATTAGCGATAGCACAACTGCTCCATAGGGTATGTCCCTGGGAGCATAATGGACTGTGATGGGTTCCTCCTTGGAATCGCTCATTTCGTGTTATTGCCGACCCCTAGAGATCATCTAATTCATCGGCGGATTTCTGAATGGAGGCTGTTTACTCAAGTGGAGTATTCGGCAACGCTAGGCTACACAGTGGCCGCGAGTAGAAGCAACTGTATGGAGCGTAACGGAAATGCAGCCCTGCAAACGCGTTTCTTATGAATAAACCGTCAAACTGCGTTATATGGAGAGTAAAGAAGTGACACAGGAGCCTAGAAGCAGCAGATTTTCATCGGTTGGTGGGGACTAAGAGAGGGTGTAAATATCGCCTTCCTGAGGCAATTGGATTCCACGACAATGGATATATGTGATAATGTATATTAGCAACTGGAACAATTGTGTGGTTCAAATTACGTTTCATCAGAGCAGATTATGTGTGCTGTGTACTCAGCGATTGTAACTTATGATACAGTGAAGAATTAAGCGGCTTTTAAACGGCATTGACTTAGCTACAGTGTCACTAGTTGTTCACAATGCCGTTCTAAGGAATGCTTTTCACTGTCTACCACTCTGAAGTAGGGGTTGAGTATATCTGCTTGGCGACATGTCGTTCTCGTTTTTGCACTTCATCGAGGCTTCTGTTCTCATTTTGAATGCCATGGGCATTCTAAACGAGCGGCGTGTTCTGAAACCACTTGGACTGGATGCTCCGACGTCAGTGAACTCTTTGAAGAACTACATCTCGCTTATGATTTTCACGGTTAGGAATTATCTGCGAGTATTCCTAATCATGATAAATCTGCTGCTCATATTGTTTGAGTTCGTCGTCGGTTAATGTTGGCGTGTTGTGGTTCACTTATCAATTACACTCACGTAACCGAAAGGACTGTTGTTACGTGTATAGGAATCTCCGGCGACCATGACTGTGGAGGACTCCTTACAACGTGGTGGAGCACTGAACCTTGAGCAGTCAGACCTAAGCAGATCCCAGTTGCTGCTACCTAATGAGACGTTCAGTGAGTGCTTCGTTACACAGAAGGTTCTGCTTATTCTGGGCGGTAACGATGGATCCCCCGTCTTCAAGAGAAAGGACCGCGGGAGCGTTCGTACACAAAGGTACACTTATCCTACTATATTGGAGGTGTCAGATGGAGTACGGATTGCTCACGTATCGGAATCAGCTATACGTGATTGCCTAGATGTGTTCACAAGATGCGGTTCTGCAGCTTACCTCATGAACAAACTCCTGGATGTTATAGCCGATCATAGGGGTCTACCGGATGGTGAACAGAACGAGCTACCTCTTGCCCCTTCATTGTCTGTTTTGTTGAAATCGCAGCGTAACGATGTAAGACTGGGTAGCTTCTGCTGGTCTTGGCATGCTAGGAATCAGGGATTGGTTGACGCCTTAGCCACAATATGGGAAGAATGGAATACTATAATCGCATCAATGCATCGCATGTTCATTTCGTCTTTGCAAAAAGAGTTTTGTGGCATAGAGGACCCTCCTCAGGATGGGATGGCCGCCATGCCCCTCCTCCAGTTCAATGATGACCAAAGTCATTCAAGTTCACCTTTCATTCGGTTATTCAAGGACTATTTCCTACACTATGATGAAAGAAGAAGAGAGAAAGCCATGAATACCGGGGGGCATGCGCTACTAGATTTCAAGCTGACACTGCTGAACTTGGAGTGTCAACTACGTCCTTTCCTTAAAATGCTGGAAGGCGTGATAAACCTAGTGGAACTCATTCTATGTTATGTGGATCGTTATAGTCTAAAGGTTGATTCAGTCACAAGGGTAGCGACAATGCTTCTGATGATACATATTCGTTCGTGTGAACACACTCAGACTAAATATATGCTCGAACTTTGGAAGTTCATGTTGCAAAGTACCATCACGTCCTTAGATGTTCTTTCCGTCAGATATCCAGACATGTATGAAAGCATTGATAAGTCGTGGCTGTATTTCGGAGGCCCCTTCTACGACTTGGTGACGGCTCGTGCGGAGATTGACGATAAGTCGGGAATTGACATTTTCAAACAGATAGAGTTACCTTTAACAGCACTGAAAGATGAAGGTTATACAGAGTACAGGGTGCTAAAACAATTAAACGATGGAGTGAAGAGCTCATTGAATAAGGCTTTGCTCTCACTAAGAGATGCACTGCATCGTCAGCATCACGTTGCACAATGCCTGTCGTATCTTAGTGGAGTATGTTGCTTAAGGGTAAGTTGCTGTAGCAGCTTTACACTACCATCAGTTTGGGGATTGCTTGGACCCATTATACAACTTGCTCAGTCGTCGTCGGGTTCCTCTGAACTACCACGCTCGTTTGAAGGAGCTGCTTCACGATTGTGTTGTTGATTATTCACTTAGCCACAGAGAACGTCCTGTGCATGAGGTTGGTTTGTTGTTTGTCTACTGTAATGATTAGCATCAGCTCTCGGATCATGATGTTTCTGTTATAGACATGTTTGACTACTATGTAGATGAAGAGTGCGGTATCCCCAACCTATCATTAAAGGTATAGTGCCATAGTGTTTTGTATTTTCATCTTATGCAGTTGTCAAGGGACCCTGATGGGCCACTAAAGAGAATGCTTACAGAGGACACAATGCACAAGTATAACTCAATGTTGCATCATATGCTGGACTTCCAACTTTTTGTGTCTGACGTGAAGTCTTTGGTGACGCTATCGCGGCGTTCTTCTGGTGTTGTATGTGGCTTCTACATTCCCCGGGCGTCGTTGCCACTCCTCCACGTGGCACGGTCATTTAAGGATTACTATGAGTGGCTCGTAAATGCGGCATGGAAGGAGTTTGTAGCGAGATTGGACGGCTGCATAGGCGTTAAGGATGTGGTGGAGTTACACGAAAGCTATCTAGACTTCCTTAGGGAAACAATGCTCGTTTCCACGCAGGACGAAATAAGAGAAGCTTCGCAAATAAGCCCTCTGTTTTCCGAGCCAATTAAGATAATTTACAAGTGTGCGTATGAGCTGAACAGATTACTTGGCCACGAAATTGACCCAGACCTGGAGGAAGTGGAGAGCGTGAAAGATATACTTCTGTCACAGATTGACGTGCTCAAGGCCACTCTCAACGTCGTCTGCAGCTTCACACTGCCGGATATGCCAGTATTTGGCAGCATGGAGCACAAAATGCTTCCAGAAGTTGTGAAAGCGAGAGTATATTTAAACACGAAGACGTGCAAGACACTCTCTGTTCTCTACCGTCTTCTGGGTTGACCACCAAAAATCGGCAGGAAATATCCACAATAGGTATATTATAAGACACATTAATCATTTCATACGATATTTTGCACTTTATGGCTAACACATAGAGGATGTGTTGCTCTGTATGCCTCACTGCCACATTAGACAGAGCCTTCTGTTGATGAGGACTTGTATTTCTGAGCGGAAACATGTCAAATTGCAGCCTCTATAAATAAAATGTACCAGAAGGATTCCTCGCCTCCACTTTCCACAAAAGGCTTCAATCAGATCAGGCCTTTGGGTAGGTTTTAGCCAGAAAGCGAGATCTGGCTGTTATGATAGACAAAGCTCACAGGGATCGACATTGGCATCTCAGCTGCTTCCGCCGGATCGAGCTACATCACCCTCGGGGAGACCAAGGTGAAATGCTGTGTCAGTGCCCCTCGCCCATCGAGCAAGAGGATCATTCGCGAGACTGCCATACTGAGTATATCCGTTCGTCACAGCAGATCTGACGGAGAGCATCAGCAGGATTTCGACATAAAGGCCGTATTGACGGAGCTTTTCGAGGGTCACATTCTCGTTCGCCGGTACCCACACCAGCTGATACAGGCGTGGATAACCGTCGAGGAAAATGATGGCGGGTTATTTGCCGCCTGTGTAATGGCACTCTCGTTGGCCCTCACTGATGCGGGTATCCAAATGAAGGACATGGTCGCAGCGACTTCAGTGGTACGTCCCTCCGTGTAGCCAACAACACTGTTCAGTACGGGTACCGAGGAATCGACGGCTCCCTACAGATGGTACTCGATTTGACATCATCGGTAAGGAAGGTTGTTGTTATATGCCCCTAGGGGGAGTTATTCATATGTGAACTGCGAGTGTGTTTGGAAGTAAATAGTTATTAGGAGGAGGAATACTACCTGCGTCTACACCCTGGACTGTCAAGACTGCATCTCGCCTACTGTCCCTCTCTACGGAAGGTTGCCTACCTGCTTTGCACAGGGGAGGACATAAGGTGGGAAACAATAAGCAGCGTAAGTCACGAGCCACGTCGTTAGACACACTTATCAGATGAGCTCGTTGGCGGAGACGGCATGCGAGGTTATCGCAGCAGAAATGAAATCAACAACGGCAGAGCAAGTGGGATGGAGGAATACCGACAGCAACCAGATGGCCAACATAGGCGCAAAATGCCAAGAAATAGAGCTCTAAGGAAGGAAGGCAAATGTTTACACATATATCGCAAGATTGCTCTCGAAAGGGACAATCAAACACATACCCAAACCGTTTCATAATGTGAAATCACGTGTAGCAATACACATCTAGCCAGAGATGCAAGTATCTAGATAAAACACGTTGCCATGGCATCCAAGGTACACCCACGCCTGTGTTACCGGCTCCAAACCACCAGAACACACCTTCCAACAGAGTGGCTTCCTGCGAACCACAGGGACCACACAACAAGTGGAACACATTGAAACTTTAGCGGGCACAGTCGGCTTTTGACTGCCAAACCCATGGGGGACCGGCGCCTACCGATGGGGACGGAGTGTCCCCCATGTGACCCCGGTTACCAGAGGGGATTCCAGTAATAAAGAGCTGCGGCGTACGAATAATCGATAAGCTTTTACAGCATTACACCATCGTCTCAAGCGTCACTGGTTGCTTTGTGACGTTTCCTCCACGTGAGGCCAGGGGACCAGAGCATCACTGTCCAGTCTCGGACATCTCGTAAAAGGATTCACCATATTATATTTCGCAAAAGATGGGTCGTGTAATTAGAGGTAGGTTATTTGTTGTGACATTTTGAGGTTGTGTTGCCCTTTGTTCGGGAATCCACCTCACCTTGCTGTCGTCAGCCAACCACATCGGCCCCTCTTCATTTGTTTACAGGCCAACGTAAGGGTCGTGGTTCTATTTTCAAGGCCCACGTCCACACCCGCAAGGGAGCGGCAAGACTGCGCAGATTCGACTACGCTGAGAACCATGGCTACATCCGCGGTGTGGTGAAGGACATCATCCACGACCCAGGTCGTGGAGCCCCTCTTGCCAATATAAACTTCCGCAACGCTTACAAGTTCGGTATCGACAAGGAGCGTGTAGTAGCTGTGGAGGGCATGTACACTGGTCAATGCGTATACTTTGGTCGCGAGGCCAAGCTTTCGATCGGAAACTGTATGCCAGTCGGGCAGATGCCGGAAGGTACGGTAATTTCGAGTCTGGAAGAGAAGCGTGGCGACCGTGGGCGCCTGGCAAAGGCCTCGGGCACATACGCCACCGTCATCGGACACTCTGACGACGGGAAGACCACCAGGATTCGTCTTCCTTCTGGTGCCAGGAAAACTATCGAATCGGCCTCCCGTGCCATTGTGGGTATGGTGGCCGGCGGTGGTAGGATCGACAAGCCTCTGTTGAAGGCTGGTACCGCCTACCACAAGTACAAGGTGAAGCGCAACTGCTGGCCACGCGTGCGTGGTGTTACCATGAACCCTGTGGATCACCCACACGGAGGTGGTAACCACCAGCACATTGGTAAGCCCAGTACTGTCTCTCGTGGAGCTCCTCCCGGACAGAAGGTCGGTCTTATCGCTGCCCGCAGGACTGGTCTCCTTCGTGGTGGTAAGAAGAAGAAGTTCAAGGGCGAGACCTAACTTTACTGTTGCTAATATGATCACCACAATGGGGGTGTTGAAAAAGTGTCTTATGTGAATATGTGTAGCAATGGATGGTTGGGTAACCGGGGAAGCAGGCCGGGTATATCACGATGGCACCAACCTATGTTCGCTTATTTAATTACAGTGGTATAATACAACAACAATCCAGTATATCAAGACGCAACTAGTCTGTTGAAACAGAGCAAATGTAGTGGATATGGAAGTTCGGCTCAGTGGCGACAGAGGCAGGTATAATGGAAGCATATAGGCAACATATATAACGGCTGCGGCCCTTACAGCTGTACAATTAACATGGTACTTGCATATAGAACACAGTTTGCAAGGTGAAACACACTATAACAGCCAATGTGGTCACACACATTACGATGTGCCGCTACGGAGATTCTGAAATGTGACCATCACAACACCAATTAGGTATTGATGCACATAACTGATGGCGGTTTAATGGCTACCGAGGGAAGCGAGTAAGTGCCGTGACAGCGGTAGAGGATGGTATACTGATGTGCCCTGCATCACATGGTGACCGTGGTATGTGGCCAGGGCGTCTTCTTGGAGCACTATTCATTTCCTCTTTGCCGGAATGAACTCGCTTGGATAGATCCAACAGTTTATAGTGACAAACGGTTCCTAGTCACTTGTTCCATAGCTTGCTCATCAAGCTGTCGAAACACATCTTCTGATTGACATTCTGGACATAAACACCTAGTGTTGCGAGCGTCGTTTAATATTTGTCGCAGAAACATGTATTCAGTGTTGACCAGTGCAATCAAAGGAGACCTTTTTGGTATACCTCGTTACATTCGTCGAATGTCAACAATGGGAGTAAACCCATTTGAAGGTCTTAGGCGTCGCCTAGGCGACACTCCCAAGCAGTTCTTTGCGCTGCGTGAGCTGGATGACCCACGTCTTCATGAGCTACCATTTTCGATACGTGTGTTGCTGGAATCCGCTGTGCGCAACTGTGACGAGTATTCTACGACCAAGGCACACGTGGAAAACATCCTGGGCTGGTGTGAAACTTCTAAAAAGCAGACAGAGATTCCATTCGTCCCAGCTCGTGTTCTTCTACAGGACTTCACGTATGTTTTTACATGCTTCCATATAAATCTACTCAGGGGTGTGCCAACCATTGTTGACCTCGCGGCCATGCGCGAGTACGTCGCCAAAGCGGGGAAGGACCCTAAATCCATAAACCCCCTCGTACCCGTTGACCTTGTCATCGATCACTCTGTCCAGGTGGACTTCAGTCGTGACCCCTCAGCACTAAAATTGAACCAGGAAACTGAAATGAACCGCAACGCTGAGCGTTTCAGGTTTCTTAAATGGGGAGCTCAGACCTTTGAAAACACACTCATAATCCCCCCTGGATCGGGAATCGTTCATCAGGTATGGTAATAATACAATGATATATCCTATCACTAGGTAAACCTTGAGTTCCTGGCAAGGTCGATCTTCGACAAGGATGGACTCCTGTACCCAGACTCGGTTGTCGGAACAGACTCACACACTACTATGATCAACGGTCTGGGTGTTTTAGGTTGGGGTGTTGGTGGAATAGAGGCCGAGGCGACCATGCTGGGACAGCCCATTTCTATGGTGCTTCCTCAAGTGGTAGGCTTTGAGCTAGTTGGGAAACCTGCTCCAGATGTGTTTTCCACAGATATTGTGCTTGCTATAACTTCCCTTCTTAGGTCAGGACCTGGTGTCGTAGGAAAGTTCGTTGAGTTCGTTGGTGAGGGAGTGAAGCACCTGTCGCTGGCAGACAGGGCTACCATTGCTAACATGGCTCCCGAATACGGTGCTACCATGGGTTTCTTCCCTATTGACCAGCTTACTGTTGATTACCTCCAACAGACCGGAAGGACAAAGGAAAAGGTTGAGTTGCTTGACCTGTACGCACGCGAGAACTGCCTACACGCTGGTGTGGGAGATGCCTCCCGTATCAAGTACTCCTCTGTTGTTCGTCTGGATCTGGGCACACTCCGCCCCTCTATAGCTGGACCAAAACGCCCCCAGGACAACATATTAGTATCTTCCTTGAAGGAGGACTTTGGAAAATTGTTAGTTAGCAAGGATACCAAGGGTTACGGCGTAGAGAAGGCCTCCAGTCCGTCTAACTTTACCTACAAGGGCAAAGAGTACAAACTGGACCACGGTTCTGTCGTCATTGCTAGTATCACTTCATGTACCAACACTAGCAACCCTACTGTCATGTTGGGTGCCGGTATGCTTGCCCGCGCAGCAGTAGAGCACGGACTAACAGTTGACCCATACATAAAAACATCATTGTCACCAGGTTCTAAGACGGTTACCAAATACCTGGAGCTCAGCGGTCTAATCGAGCCGCTAGAGAAGCTCGGGTTCTATATTGCTGGTTACGGTTGCATGACTTGCATTGGAAACAGTGGAGAGCTTGACCCTGAGGTAGCGCAGTGTATCACTGACAATAACCTTGTTGTATGCTCTGTACTCTCTGGAAACCGCAACTTCGAGGGTAGAGTACACCCTCACACCAGAGCAAATTTCCTAGCCTCCCCACCACTAGTGATTGCATATGCTCTGGCTGGTCGTATGGACATAGATTTGGTCAACGAACCACTCGGTGTGAGCAAGAAGACTGGACAACCTGTGTTCTTCCGTGATCTTATGCCATCCAAGGAAGATATTGCCACCTTCGAGCAGAAGTTCCTGAAGCCTGAGCTCTTTAGGGAGATTTACAACAACATCACTGACGCCGGAGAAGCATGGCGCAAACTGGAAGCACCTAAAGCTGAACTTTACCCATGGGACGCAGAATCAACCTACATTCACCACCCACCATACTTTGAGAACATGGGAGTTCCTCGCGAATCAAGCATTACTGACGCCTCCGTTTTACTTCTTCTGGGAGACTCAATCACAACAGACCACATTTCTCCCGCTGGAAACATTGCTAGGAATTCCCCAGCTGCCCAATTTTTGCAGGCCCGTAACGTACAGCCGAAAGACTTTAACTCCTATGGTTCCCGCCGTGGGAATGACCAAGTAATGGTGCGGGGTACCTTTGCCAACATTCGTCTATCCAACATTCTGTGCCCTAACCAGGGACCAAAGACCGTTTACCACCCAACTGGTGAGGTGATGAGTGTCTTTGACGCTTCCGAGAAGTACAGGGCAGACAAAACCAACCTCATAGTGGTTGCCGGTAAGGAGTATGGTACTGGAAGCTCACGTGATTGGGCTGCCAAAGGTCCTGCTCTCTTGGGTGTCAAGGCGATCATCGCAGAGTCCTTCGAACGCATTCACCGCACTAACTTGGTCGGATTTGGTATCCTGCCATTGCAGTTCTTGGAAGGACAATCTGCCAAATCTTTGGGAATAACTGGTAGGCTATACAAGCATACTCATTAACGGTTTACAGGCAAGGAGAAATTCACGATCCCTGATGTTGACAAACTGACCCCAGGAGCCCTTGTGCACGTCACCACTGACACTGGCCTTGCTTTTGATGTGAGGTGCCGCATTGACACTGTTTTAGAGCAACATTACTTCGCCCAGGGAGGTATTCTACAGTACGTCTTGCGCAAAATATGCAAGCTATAAAACGCAAAGGAACATGAGATGGTTTTAATACGATATTAGCGATGTTAGCCTTTTGTTTCAGGCATTTAGTGTACATTTAAATATTAGAAGTTGAGCCTTTTGGCTATTTTTTCTAGCTGTTGGCCCGTGTATGCGTTAACAAGTTCCAGTGCATTGTTGAACGTTTTGTCCACCGCAGGCTTATCTGTCCTTCCGTATTTGCAACCCTGCAGTCTGTGCACTTCTATGCGTTGGTAGCGATCAGGATGTTCCCCAAATAGTTGTTGGGTGTGACAATGCTCTATCTGCTTGTTAGTAGCTGCCTTTTTCGTTAGTGCTTGCCAGGAATGGGGGCTGAGTATCTTTGAAGGTTTGGAATGCTTTCTTGTTGTGCCCACCGATAGGAACATTTCCAGATTATCCTGAAGATATATGTTTCGTATAAAATGTTAATTACCTCTATCAACTTCCTAAGCGTGAACCCGTACAACTCGCATGCTTCCTGAAGGGCTACCAAGGATGGGTTGGTACACAGCAGCTGCCCATCCACGAAATGAGCTTCTCGATCTACCTTACACCCAATGCTCTTTAGATAGTTATCACTGGGGCCTCTGTAATGCATATTAGTTGTTTGCATGTGAGAGCAGGAGTGAGGACATAACACGTAGAACACTCATGCATCCAAAAACTTAAAAGCAATTATAAAACAACTTACTTGACATATGTAGGAATGGCGTTTGAAGCCCACCCTGCGAACCACATAGGAGCAAGGGTCGTTCCGGCATATGGTGAATGGACGTTAGTATAATTCCTAAATAGGAAAAGCTCACTTTCATTGGACTTTATGTTAGTGGAGGTAACCACACAGAGAGGCTTCTGCTTGGTGCACATAAAGTCTACCCCGAGCATTTCCATCCAATGGGTGATGAATTTGTTAACATTTGAGTGGCCGAACATGAGTCCATAAGTCATGGAATGGGGTAACTTGAACAAGCCAGTTAGCAAATTCTGCCACTGTACACGGAGTTCCTTTATTGAATACCCCTTCAACAAACACAGGGCCAGCATGGCCCCTGTACCTGTTCCACAAATCATGTCAAAGTGATCTGCAAGCTTGACATTTGAGCCATGCAGTGCATTCAAACGTTGTTCCAGAGCATACAAGACAGCGAGGGCGGAGGTTCCCAGGTTGTCACAGCTATCAATGGATAAGATGCGAAGCCTGAGGTGGGGGCTTATGCTCCTCGGCAGTGTTTGGCACCAGCCACAGTACAAAAGCTTATAGAGCACAGTGGGACTACAATCCAACAGGTGGTGCATCATACTAAACTGCAAAAGTGTGTCATGGGAAGACTTCAAAAGTATGATTTTCATGGACTTGTTGCCTATGGTGACGCTGCCGGAATTAAGAAAGGAAAAGCTATCGTCGTCGAATTGGTCGTGGGAAACAAACTCACTGCTGGTGTGGCCGTCCTTGCAGGATGGATAAGCTGCATTGATCTTAAATTTATCACGTTTACAGTCCAGAATAGTATACTTGACCTTAATTTTTGAAGAGCAGAGTTCGCCCTTCAGGGTGTCGACAGTTTTCCCACTTTTAAGGAAAAGGGTATAGAATCCCCGCTTAGTCAGAGCCAGATTGACGCTCTCCTTGCCCTCAAACGAACCAATCATGCAGTTTTCTGCACCGTTCATGCGACCTGCGGAAGAGAAATCTGTCCAGATGCTGCTGAACTCTTCTGTATCACTGTCCTTATCACGAGTGGATTGCTTGTATTTTCCAAGTGCTTTGGTCAGATTAGAGTACCTCTTTAGCGGACTCAGCTTGCTTGTTGACCAATTAACTCCAAACTTGCCTTTTGGAGTCTTTTCCTCAGAGTACCCCAAGAAGGGGTCCGATAACACCGAATCGTCTTCGTCTTCAGAGTACAAATAGTGTCGACTGAGATTGGTGGGGGACTCACTGAACTCAGATACGGCCTCGGCGTTGCCTTCGCACAAGGAGGGAGTGACTGGTAATACCACGGAGGAGTTTGAGCGTCGGATGAACTCGTTCCTCAGCGACCCACGAGTCGATTCTGCCTGCCGTGCATTGCCTATCATTTCATCTTCACTAGCATCGGCCGAGCTAGGAGAATCGACGTCGGAGGATTCATCGTTGCACAGATGATCCGCGCAGTCGATATGGTTGGAGTACAAATGCTCGTAGAGGCTGTTGCCCGAGCCCTTCTCGGGGACCCCAATGTCAGACATTTTCAACTACCACCGGAGAAAACCGAAACATAGGTATCATCCTACCTTAAATTGCCGTTAACGCAATATGGGTGTGTATGATGCATTCCCGGGAGAATGCACAGAAACCCCATCCATTAGAGACTGTAGCGGCGTTGCAGAGCACAAAGACACACTCTGTGATCTACTTTTATTGGCCTTAACACTAACAGCAGCCGCTGTATACCTCTGGCCATATTCCTCATTGCTGGAGCGGCCGTGGTCACGCGCCAGATTCCTCGGCTTCGTCGCTCCATTGTACGACACTTGCCATTTCACACATTAATTATGACTGTATACCATCGCATTGCCTCGTCCTTCCTGCGGGACTCCATTGCCAGAGCGGCTCTGGCCCGCAGGGCATGTCTTTCAGGGATATCTGCCCGGGCAGTCGCTCCATTAGGATGCCGAGGATTCTCCACCCTGGGATGCTCTGTGTTTGATTCGCCAAAGTACAAGAAATTCATCGAAGACGCCAAGAAGTCGTACGGCGGCAACCGTGAGGTAGACGCAGCAATGGCTGAGATGTTAACCTCCAAGCCCCTGGTTCTCTTCATGGAAGGGTCACTTGACCACCCCAAGTCGCTGTGTGCTGGGAACCTCAGCAAGATCTTCAGCTCTCTCCAGATTACCGGCATTCACACCGTCGATCTGTTGCAGCATCCGGAGATTCTGGGTTACCTCTGCACCCATCTGTGAGTCCACAAACGCAATTGTTTAATATCTCTACAGGAACGAAAGCGTGAGAACAGTGCTTTTCAAAGATGGACAACCTATGTTGGACTATGACCTCATCATGGAGCTTTTTAAGAAGGGCACCCTGCTTCAAGCCCTTGAGGTGCCCGCACGCAAGGGCGATCCCAGCACTCACAAGCACTTTAAGGGCTTCCTGCCAATTGCAAACTACTAGAATATGAGTGTAACACAGTTTCTAATGATATTACACGTTAATCACTTTTCGTAACACTTAACATGCGATTTGTTTCATCATCTATAGGGGCACTTCATGCTCCGGAGCCTTGCCCTCTGGCGGCGGTGGGAGCAGATGCATCATGAAACCGAAGCGATAAATGTTGTGCCAGTAGTCAATGCAGCCACTGATACCGAAACCTAAAATGTTTGCATGGCGCAGACAGTAAACCTACCAGAGAAGTCCTGTGCTTGCATTGCAATTCTTCCGGTGGTATCTATATTTCCTTGCACTCTTGCGTGCCTAAACATGTAGTCCCAGCCGAAGCGAAGGGCAGACTCCTTGGTTATGGGTGTAACCTCAAGTTCCGTGGCAAGGGAGAGTCTGTCGTTGATTTTCCTGACATACTGGATTTTACCAGCGTCAGTTTCTTGCATGGGGAACTCCATACTCTTGAAGTTAGGCTGCTTTGACCACTGGATGGTCACGATGTGATCACCCTCAACGTATCTCCCAGCGATAGATCCGATTGAAGAGCCGTTAGACACCTGCGTCATTATATTGCCACTGCACGGCAACGTACAATATAGGTTAGTTCCGAGCCCAGGGTAAGTTTTGGAATGATTTGGTGCGTGTATGCTGCGTTTAGAATCCAAGTGCCTGTTTTGTCATTAGACCCAGATGTCAAAAACGTACCTTGCCATGCAGCCTTTGCTGTGGCAGTCCAGTTTTTCGCCATATAGTCCACTCCAGCTTCGTAGACATTGCGGGGGTCGTACTTCAAGAAGGAATTACCGCTCGCCTTGACCTCTATGTTGTCGTCTACCTTGCCTATGAAGCGCCCCGTAATCATACCATCGAGGCCGATCTTGGCCATGGCGAGGTACTTGCCATCTGTGCTGGCGTAGTTGGCACCAATTTGGTAGAGATAACCAACGTCGCGCATAACTGTCCCTAAAAATAGGGAATGACTGCATTGTATATTGTCTGTTATTTGGCGATCTGCCTCTAGCCTGAAGCCATCATAGTTATCCTGCGATATGACGTTCTTGTACTCACGATTAAGATTGTCGAAGATTAGCAGGTCATGGACGTTCATCATGGGTGGCTGCAATTGCGTTTCTGTGTTTTCGTCACAATGGGCAGTTTGTGTAAGCATAGCCAGTTGGGGCTGTAGGAGGGAAGATATCACAGACTGGGTGCTAGAAACCCTTTTCCTCCAAGAACCGTAGGTTCTGGCGCAGTTGGCGTTAACCTTTGAGAAGATTCCAGCCGCTGGAGTACTCGGGGCTGCCTTGGTTGCGCCTCGCTCCACAATCCCGGAGTTTACATTATCGTCTGCCGCTATACGTGGCAGCACGGCGAAATACCTGCCGCCAAAGGCCCTGAGAAGAGACATGTTTTGTCACGAAATATGGAACAACAAGATTATGGCCGCTAGGTCTTCAAGTCACTTCATTCAAGCATCTCCCAACACGAGGGGAAAGTGATGAAGACAGTGCTAGCTTCTGCGATGAGATATGTATACACAACAGGAATAATTTTTGTGCACCGGGTTACTCAATGATACAGTGAATGACTTGCAAATCCAGTAATAATCGAGAAGGAAGCTGCTAATCTCCCCATCCACCAAAGGCCACACCTGGAAGGTCACACTTTCACGTGTAATATTATGTGATTTCACACTTTCCACATATAGCTTTAATATGTAGCATACGATGTGTGTTATAAGTCATCTGCTTGTAAGTAATGTGCAACCAATGGTAACTAAGGGTCGGGTGCCGTATCAGATGCTAATTTCTATGACTTTTTGATGTCTAAATGGAGCTGTTAGGCATCATTTCCATATTCTACCACACTATGGATAGCGACTTCATTAATAATACACCTCTGTTGCCAATAGCAGCAATATTCTGTCATCTATCTCAACGCCTTCAGCACTGCCTTGTAGGCGTCTAAGGGTATGGAGACGTTGCCAACCTCTGCCATGTACTTCTTGCCCTAAAGTATCATGAGGCACACCGTCATGCTGAACGAACCTTTGCCTGGTTGTCTAACAACTTTTTCTTTCGAGTAGGGTCCCCTCCGCTGCATCTCTCCGTGACGTTTTTCCTTATGGCCGGTATGCTGACTGCAGCGAGGACGCGTTTCCCTATTGCAGCCTGTAGGTGTATCTTAAACTGCTTGGGCGGTATAACCCCCCGGAGTGTTTCAACAAGCAGTTTTCCTATTAAATGTAAAATGCCACCTCAACACATACCTGACTTGTAAGCGTTATCTTGTTGCACAATCATCGATAAACCTGGCGCCTCTTCTCCGTTTACGAGCACCCTTATTTTACAGAGGTCTATAGGACGGTATTCGGTTCCTTCGTAGTCAAAGGACCCAAAGCCGTTGGTGATGGACTTGAGGTTGTCGAAGAAGGTAGATATGATCTCTATCATCGGTACCTTGTACTCCAAGACCACAGATTTGCCTCCTGCAAACTCTGTCTTGCTTATGAATTCTGCCCTCATGTGATGAAGCAGACTCATAACCTTGCGTTGGCAACTGTGCATGCATTTAGTGTAGACGAATCTAAACATACTCTCCAGGTGTTCGTACTGTCACGTTTGTCCACGGCTCCTGGGACTCCTTGAGCATTCCCTCCTCTGGCCAATGCGCCGCATCGCTAACAACGACCTCTTTGCCATTTTTGAGAGTGCAAATATAGGTGACGGATGGAGATGTTACCACTACTCCCACATCGTGTTCACGCTGTAGTCTCTGTATAGTGACATCCAGATGCAGGAGTCCGTTGAAGCCACACTTGAAACCATGGCCCGCAATGCTGGACTCACATGGTTCGTAGACAATGGCATGGTCGTTGAGTTTCAGCTTCTTCAGTGCGTCATTTAACTGCAGAAAGTCAGTGCCGTCACACGGATATATGCCAGCAAAGACTGAAGGCTTCACCGACTTGAATGCCACCAGAGGTTCCACAGGCCCCTCCTTTGTTGAAGACTTCAGCACCACCGTATCACCAACTGCAACTTTACTCGGGTCTTTAGTATTGCAGCACAGCCATCCCACTTCACCGGATCTGCAACCAGTCATTAAACGCACGAAATTTCGACCTACTTTAATACATCTCTTTCCACAAGATCGGGAGTCATAACACCAACAGCAGTGACCTTGGCATCCAAGTTATGACCCAGGAAAACAACTTCATCGAGTTTCTTGATGGAGCCGTCAACCACCTAGGTGAAATGAATTAACATATAAATGCATGCCGTACCCTGACGTAGCTCACCACACCACGGTGAGGGTCATAACTGCTGTCGAAAACCAGAGCCCTAAAAGGCTGTTTCAGCTTGATCTTGGGGGGAGGGATCCGCTCCACTACGGCGTCTAGGATTTCTGATATTCCGAAACCCTCCTTGGCAGATGCCATTAATATGTCCTCCATTTTGAAGTCGAAGAGGGAGATGAGATCATTAGCTGTGGAATCGAAATCACAGAAATCTACATCAATTTTGTTGACAACGGGTATGAGTTTCAGCCCATTTTCTATTGCGATCATCGAGGTGGTTACTGTCTGTGCCTGTATGCCCTTGGTGCCATCAACAACCAAAATGGCACCCTCGCATGCAGATATGGATCTGCGTGCTTCGTGATTGAAATCAATGTGCCTAAGTAATGTCATTTCCGAAAGCCGAGTCACAAACCCTGGAGTGTCGATTAGGTTGAGGCTGTAGGTTTTCCCATCCTTGGGGTAGGTATACTTTATCAAGGCACTCTGGAGCTTGATGGTGATACCGCGTTCGCGTTCCAGCTCCATATTGTCTAGGTACTGATCTTGCAGGTCGTTAACATCAACTGAATTAATGGTTAAGCCAACAGAATAGCACATTTACCAGCCTTGGTGTATTCGAGGAATCTATCAGCCAAGGTTGACTTCCCATGGTCCACATGGGCAATAATGCAGAAGTTTCGCATGTGACTCCCATCATCCTCCCCTGCTACTTGTTCAGCAACAGTTGTCTCTAGGTCTACAAGGGGGCTGGCGTCACTGCGTTCCACACTGTTCAGTGGTGGCGCCCTGTTTATGCGATAAAGGCCAGATTCCACCTTAATAGGTGCAGTGGCACTAGGTGGTTGTCTGATGAAAGCGAGATCGGCGGCGATACCTTTCCTGGCATGGTAGGTTGCGATAATGTCACACGAGAGCATAGCCCAAAGGATGCTGAGGAGTATGGCATCAGCGAGGCATTGTATGCCATTCCTCCTGGTCATGCCAACCATAGCACAATATGCCACATAAGACTCGTGTAGGGAGCATATAATCTAGAGACGTAGATGGATTCCAGCAGTGACTGCTGGGCAACGGTGGTTGAGCGATCTTAGTGGCGCCAACTTCGCTGTCTACTAGCATCCAGAGCGTTAAATATAACGGCAAAAAATCAGATTACTATTTTCACATCAAAAGCAGATCAATTAAAATGTGAACGTGGTAACGCCAACATGTGTAGCAATACTGCGTGGAGCGTAAAAACAACCAAACACATGGCTGAGGTGAGGCGCAATTATTCTCACAGAAACCTCTACGAGTGTAAGACGGCTCTGGAATATGCAAGAACGCGATACGTGAGACTAACGTGTTGTCTAATTCAGGGCACCAGTGAGATGTGTGCTTAGGTTGTTGTGGGCAGCCTTCATGCGCAAGCAGTAAATAAAATAAGAGAGTAGAAGATAACTTCAGCTGTCAAGGTGGAAGAGGAGCTTCAACTGAACAACATCGCCTACACATCTCACACAACAGACGTGGTGTGGCGATGTGTGGCCTTATGCAGCGTTTACTCAATATATACCCCGGAATACCCTACACCTAATGCGTTCGCAGCCAGTAATGGCCAATACACGCTTAGATAGTGCAGGGTTAACGCGCCATTGCTGTTCCGGTGGCATACCGCAGAACTAAGGCAGTGTGCCCGGCCAATATACCTAATCGCATTAAGGGTTATGGGCAATCCGCCCCTGTTTTGGACTTTATTGGATGTCACTCTTATGCGCTGTGACTAGTATAAAGCTTCACACGCAGTCAACGTCGTCGCCAAAATGAGATACCATTTTGCATCGTTCGCCGTAGTTGCGTTACACATAGTTGTACTATGTGACGCTTCTACCCTCACGGTACGTTGATCGTTGACTATACCATTGCGGTGTGTTCATGAGTTGATGCATTAACGTATGCCTTGTCTAATGAATGTGCAGAACTGGCTCGTCGGAGGAACAGGTAACCTTTAGTTACGATCACATAGCTGCCAGGATGTATGCTTTACCTTATGTGGCTGCAGGTAGTACGAGGGTGAAGCCGGAGGTGCCTGTGAAGATTCCGGATGGTCATGTAAGCAGTGCGCAATTTCCGGAAAAAGTCAGTAGACTTAACAGAAGGTTTCCTGACACCTTGCTGGTGCAGTTGATGAAAGAGTATTGTTATAAGAAGCATGGTCCAATGTGGTTTTTGGCATGCGATGATGGTCTAGATACGTGTAAGTGCTACGACCCAATGGAACTGTCCCTTGATACACTGTTGGTTTCTCAGAAGGACCAGGAAAAGCTGGGGTATGCTAGAATTGGAGCCCCTTATGGGAAACGGTCTAACAAGTATGCTTACAATCTACTTTCGTCTAGGTTGTATAATCTTTGCCCGTTCGACTCTAACGCCACCATTAACATTACAAGCCCTCTTGATGTGAAGACTAAGAATGGTACAGCTTATCTTATTCCCACTGCAGCATATAATATACCAAAGACTGACATAGACAAGCTGATTGATGATTACAAGAAAGCGACACTTCGTGTTGACAAGACCAAAAAAGTGTCCGACGTTTTTGACATCTACAGAACTAGACCTCACAGCTATCTGAATTCTAATATATACCAAAGGCTAAGTTGGAAACCAAATATAAAGTATGAAACTGACCAAGATTACTCTAAGTTGGTAGCGGATATTGCAAAGAAGAAATCAACGACACTCAACATGAGAAAATCCATATACAACAAGAATGAGGATATTTCGGTTCATGTTTCTTCCCCAAGGAGGTTGAAAAACACCAATGCAACCGCGAGTTATGAATATTGTAACCTGTGTCGCCTGTTTTCAGTGCGTCACGGTATCAATATTTGCGATGTTCAGTGTAACTACCTAGATGAATATGGGGAGTGCGAGAGGAACTTGAATGGCAGATTATGCAAACCATTGGTTAGTACACGCTTCTACCGTGAGGTAAAGAAACCTTTCTACATCCCTATGGACTTTTTCACCTTCTCATCAACTGTGTCGGCATACTTAACCCCTCAGGGGGAGACATGCGGGACGGAAACCTCATTCAAGAATGGATTACGCGTAGACACTGACATGTTAACAAAGGGTGTTACTGTATTTGATGAAATGGTCTACGGAAACCGTAGGGTTTTCAAGCTGGGGCCATTCCAACACGATACTGTTGGTAAGAAGTTCAACATTTGTGTCTGTGCTACCAACGACTCCAAGGAAGGTGTTGGAACATGTATGCATCATAGTCATTACGCGAGAAAGTTCGGTGAAGTCATCATGGTTGATAGTGATACTAAAGCAACAGAAGGGCTAACTGATGGCACAGTTACAGTGACTGCGCCAGAAAGCACTATCATAGTTTTGCATGATGCCAAACAGGCAGGAACTTGCTACGATCTATTTGACTTGGTTGATTACGATTGGCCCAACTCGGAAATAAGGAGGCTTCATAGCAATGCGAGGAACATGAGTGTAATTATACCAAGTGATAAAGGGGAAGCCATGATTACTTTTAGGAGTGCAGGACTGTATAGGATTTGTATAGTGAACGATGTAACATTAGAGGTTAAACAGCACGAAAACATTATTCGCGTGGCTGGTGTGAGAAAAAATGTAAAAGCTGCCATATATCACAATGCATCTGGGGAATTGGTAGCTAGCTCTTTCGTTTTTGAATGGACAGATGATGAAGTACCCAAAGTAGATGGGTTTTACATAGTGGACTCACAAAGCAATTGTTCGGCGAAGGAAGTTGGCAGATGGCATGGCCAAATACATCCATTTTTGAACAATAGCATAACCAATAACAAGACTCTCTGGGTGGCAAGGGGTGCTAAGCTAACAATTGATGAGAAAAATATGGCTAAATCTTACTTAATTTGTGTGAAACACTCGGATAAGGTGAAAACGTACCCTGTAGGTGTTGCACGGGTACAATATTACATTGACTCATTAGATAAATACTTGAAGGGTACCCCGTTTTACACCAAACGTCGTCCTTCGGATGTTCACAACTTGGTTGTCAGCAGATCATCGGGCGCACTTATAAATTTCACCTCAAGGGTTGGTACTGAGTATAACAACCGGTACGAACAACGTAATAACTACTATTTCAGCATGATCGAGGAGTCGGAGCAGCTGATTTTACAGTTCAGATGTTATATGGATCTTAACTTGGTCACAGTATGGCTGATGACAGAGAAAGACCCTCAATTTTACCCTCTTTTCACATTTAAAGTAAACCAACCAAAGTTTATAAGGGCAGCAGAAATTGAGGGGAAGCTTAACATATATGTGTTTGATAGGAAGTCGAAACTACATCAGTATGATCTGAATTCGATCCCCAGTTCTTATACTCCGCTGACTCATACAAAAACAGTGGACTATCATGGTGAAATAACTTCTGTGGATATTGTAGGTTATCAAGGAACAGCATATCTCGTGGGAGTGGATATGGGAACATCATGCATCACTGTGTGGGACAAAGCAATTGCCGTCATTCAACCTACCAACAGATCTACTGCAATAAACTTTGCTGGAGCTGGAAGTGTTTCATGTGTAAGGGGGACTCAAGCGGATACATTGCTATGTTTTTTGACAATGCCTTTGAAGGATGAAATATGGTTGGTTGAAATAAATACCAAGAATAAGACGATAACGCACAAAAGCACATACCATTCTGGTAGAGAGGTGGACGATCTTGATCCAGAGATGGGGACACCGAAGCATATAAATGCCGTTCTTTACACGCATGAAGGCAAAACACACGCAGCGGTTGCATTCTTCCGTGAGAATGGTACAGATGGAGGGTTACTTCACGCAGACTTAACTAATTGGACAATGAAATTTGTCTCACCGCTTCAATTTTCAAGAAGCAACTGGAGGATACACTCAATTTACAGTGGTTTTGATTCAGTGTACAACAAGAGCATGATCGTGTTGGCAGAGGATTATACCTCAAATGTCTTACAGGGGAGCTTGGACGTAGAAAGTGATTTCAACGACCTTCGTTGGAATGAAGAGCGGAAGTGGCGTATGAGTTGGGTATCGTTTGAAGGTTTGCTTAGGTTTCCAGCTCTCAAATACAATATGGAATCATGGTTGCCAATGGGATATACTCACTATTTCCCCTCTCTTAGTGAAAAATACAAGGGACGTTTGCCACAGAGGATAACGTACAGCCTGGTGCCCTTTTATGATGTGGAGAAGGATATATTAAATAAAGTTGTGACCATAGATGAAGAAGGAAATCTGACCATGAAAAGCGACAAACTTCTGGTAATGAGGTTTGAGGTGGTACAACATCTATTGTTTATACAATGGAAACGTAGATTTGAAATCCATTTCTTATGCCCAGATGGAATGTTCCACGACGGGAACAAATGTGACCTATGCCCTATTAACACGTATAATGGCATTAAGTACGCAAAGAATGACAGCAAACTGATATTCCAATGTACACCGTGCCCCACTAATCGATTAACATTAGGTTTGGGAGCGCCTTCACTAGAAAGTTGTTACTGCAAGGAAGGATACAGCAGTAGTTCAGGGAAAAGCGGTGAAGATGATACATGTCAACCATGTGAACCCGGAACTTACAAGTCAACTGTTGGCCCTGAAGAATGCACGCGGTTATGTAGTTTGAACTCGTTTTCCAACATGAAAGGTAGTACTTCTGTAATTTCATTATTCTGCAAGTGTTATGCTGGTTACTATCTCAGTGGACAGGAATGTAGGCCTTGTGAAGAGGGCTATTTCTGTATAGGTGGTTACAAATCAAAACAGCAAAAGTGCCCTCCGAATACTACCACACTAAAGTTGGCATCAAAAAGTCTTTCTGATTGTGCTTGTATTGCTGGTTATGAACCTGCGGATGAAGCAAGGATAAGAACTGAAGGCACATACGAGAGTCAGCTTTTCAAGGAAATAGGAGAACGTTATGGAAGCAATAATCATCACAGTCTGGTTTGTGTGCCTTGTGCCTACAACGAGTACAAGGATAGTGTTGGGAAAAGTAGTTGTGTTATGTGCCCACTTAAAACATATTCCACACAAAGTGGAAATACATCAAAAGAGCAATGCAATCGTTGCTCGCCTGGATATTACGAAACAAACGACCCCGCTAATCCATGTGAAATGTGCCCTCCCAACAGTATTTGCGTAGGTTCTGACCCGGTAGATCCCAACCTGAAGAGTTACAGTGGAAAGCGTATGAAGTGTCATAAGAACTCCATTACTATGCCCCCCTATGATTCTAATATATTCTTAAATGATTGCCTATGTGAGAAGGGTCATAGTATACATAGAAGTACAGGTATGATCAAGTGTGAACCAGTTCCAAAGAATACATACAAGGATCTCATAGGTAATGTAGGAGCTACTGAATGCCCACATGGATCATACACATTAAATGCCGGAGCGAAATCTGCTTTAGAGTGTGTTTGTGGGAAGGGAACTTATTTTGACACAGAAAGAATGAAGTGTACCACTTGCCCAGCAGGAAAGTACTGCCTTGGTGGAAGATTGCCCAATGGAGAGCATGCTCCCCCAATGGTGTGCGATGATACCTATGCATTGACAACAACTGAGGGTGCATCTGGTCCTGGCGATTGTGTTTGTAAGCCAGGATATTATCCTGCTAGTGGTTCTATGGGCGCTTGCGTGCAGTGTCCGGCAAACACTTATAAGGCCTTCGCTTCAAATGACGAATGTACACCCTGTGACGAGAATTCATCCACTGGTGGTAAAATAGGAGCCACATCAAAGAGATCCTGTCTTTGTTCTCCGGGTTACTATTACGATCGTGGGTGCAGAGCGTGTGGTTACAAGGACAAGTATTGCCCTGGAGGTTTAGCCATCAGGGAAACAAATGCAGAAGGTGAAGAAGTATATGAGCCTCGTGAGCCTGAGAGCTGCCCTGCAAACATGGAAATACCACCGGGAGTGGATACTGCTGATAGCATAGAAAGTTGCAACTGTGCCAAGGGTTACGCATTCGTTAAGAGGGATGAGGTAACCAACCAAAAGATTTGTGCGCCATGTGCACCAGGGTCTTTCAAGAGTTCTGTTATGGACTCAAGCTGTAACGGACTATGTACACAGAACGCTACAAGTCTTCCGGGGGCAAAGAATCCTACTCAATGCTTTTGTCAAGAAGGGTACTATTATCTTGCTGGTGGAATATGTGTGCCCTGTGTAGAGGGAGCAAAATGTGATGGTGGTCTAATTAATATGGACGAAAGGAAACTTAGCAAGATGGACGTAGTAGTGAGTCACACTGAACATGTAAAGCCTGTTCCCATAGAGGGGTACTACCTAGATAAGATTAATACTGAACTGAGAAAACCGGACGACTGGGGGTTCATAAAATGTCCCATAAAGGGAGCATGTCTAGGAGAAGAAGGGTGCTCTGAATCCATGACAGAATACCTCTGCGCTGAATGTAAGATGGGTTACACCAACAACTTCAAGAAAGGGGCATTGTGTACCCAGTGCCCCAATACTCTAAAGAATGTACTATTACTTGTGGCTTGGTATCTCGGACTGCTATTGGTGAACATAGTAATGGCTTGTCTTAACGTCAGTGCGGGTTTCAACAGAAGATCCATTCACTCTATTGTTATAAAGATCGCACTCAACTACGGTATTTGTATGTCAGTTCTGAATGTCGTGAATTTCAGTGACTTTGCTCTACCTGAAGAAATTAAGTCAGTTAGTCTACGTTGGTTTAAAATGATGTACCGAGAAAAGGATGTTTACCACATGTCATTGGATTGTCTAATGCAAAAATGGTTTGGAATGAACCATGCCAATTCATTCTTCTATACCATGTTGTTTGTTGCTTTCCTTCCCGTGATTTTGTTGGTGGTGGTAACTGTCTTGATGTGGATCATCCTGGAGCTATTCAAAATAAAGCGTCATTCCGTCACGAGGTCCAAGTTGGCTCTGCTACACCAGTCACGCATGCAGGGCATGACGTATCTGTCTGAACGCCTTCGTGATGAGTATGCAAACGAACGTTTGTTCCTCATCTTCAGATACATTCCTCTACCCGGTGAGACACACTGGGTACGTTTCAAGCACTTCTTGGAAGACATGATTCCAATTTATGTGACAGTGCTTTTCTCAGTACATGGCAACACCACGAGTCAGATGCTAAGTCTGTTGGATTGCACTTTTATCACGTTGGGGCAGTCAGTTCACAGCAAATATGTGTTACGTCCTGCGATGAGCATTAAGTGTTCGCTGGACCCAAAGATGGGATACATTCCTTACTTCCTTCTTGGAATGGGAGGTTTGATATTCTGGGGATTTGGCATTCCCTTCTTCTCGTTCTTGGTCTTACTGCTGAACCGCAAGAAGCTGTATGCACCAGATGTGCGTATGAAGTATGGATTCTTGCACAATGGATACCAACAGGATTACTGGTTCTGGGAAGCGGTTGTGTTCATACGGAAATGTCTTGTGCTTGTGATTGGTAGCATTGTTATTGTTCCATCGCACAATCTAAGTGGATCGCGTATATGGATGGCTCTCGCAGTAGCTCTCGTATTCTTGGTCATACAGCTCATTTATAAACCTTTTGACGAGAGGGACTATATGGTTCTCGGACGTTTAGAGAGTCACAGTATGATTGCGTGGACGGCTAGTCTGCTTACTGTGTCTTTGATGTGCTACCTCAAGTTGACTCCCTTGGTTATTACTGTGGCTTGTGGTGCTCTGCTCATAAACTCTGGCTACTTCTTCTACGTGGTGACCAAGAGTTTTGTCAATGCGTTGCAGGATGCTGTCAAGCATCGTTCGCATAAGTCGCCATTTAAGAGCAGGAATTGGATTAAAAGAATGTTATTATATTTCGAGTCCACACGGAAGTCGAATGAACCATTGATTACCTACAGTCAGGAAGAATCACACTTAAAACTGAAGTTGCAAAGGAAAAGGAGAAACATAATTGGTCTGAAGTCTTCTGCTTTAAAATCATTGGAAAGTTATTACTTCACAAACATCGTCACCGAGTTATATCGCATTGTTGTCTGTCGCCTAAAGTTGGATGTGATGCCTAGGTTGGTAATTGAATTCTTGCTTCGACTATCGATATCTATCACGAAGTTTGAAGAGAAAATGGCGAAAAAGGAGTTATTTAAGGATTTGGCGGACGGTGATTTGTCGCGTCTAGTTGCATGGGCCACAGAGAATGAGTCTAGAAAACTCCACAAAATAGTTAAACTCTATCATGAGGACGGGGATTCTGGTCTCCCTAATGTGCTTCTTAACGACAAATCATTAAATGCCGCTGTAGGTCTAAGCCGGGATGAACTGCAATATATTATGGACTGTCTCTTTGATGACAAGGTGCTAATGGGTAAAACAAACCTTTCCGATTTTTACCAATCATTAACCCGTATTTGGATCATGGATACGGACATGCTCACATTTCTTTTCAGCGTGTTCAAACACGTAAAGATACATTATGACAAGGAGTGCGCTGATGTAATGAAGAAATCAAACTCCAAGCTACAAACGGATCTGAACAGCCTACAGACAGTAATTGACCATATCGAGAGCTCTGGTAAAGAATTGTCTGTAGATGACATAAAAGAAATGGAAGAGCGCCTAAAGAAACTTCTTGATGAGCAGGATAGATTACGGAAGACGCTTCAACAAATGCAAGAAGACCCAGATAACTTCGACCCTACATCTAATGAAGGTGAAGAGAAAAGCGACGTTGATATAATGCTCCAAGGCTTTGGTTTCAACGTTAAGGGTGCCATGGAAAAGTATGTGGCAGACTTCAATAGTGACAGCGAAGAGGAGACCACCAGTGAGGAAGACAGTGAATCCGAATCCGAATCAGACTCAGAATACGAGTCAGGATCCGAATCGGAGTCAGAATACGAGTCGGGATCCGAATCGGAGTCAGAGTCAGGATCAGAATATACTAGCTCAGAAGGCAGCGAGTGAGTAACATTACATTATAATAACCTAAGGTTTAAGATGACAATATAGCTATTTCTTTACAGTGATTCTTGTACTTCAAACGATTACATGGAAACCGTTTCATAGCTTAATTAACATTCGGACGGTTGTGACGTTCGAATCCGAGACGCTGAATTCTGAAGTCAAAGCCGTCGATTTCGTACTCCTCTAGTGCACGAAGAGGGTCCTCTGTAAGTCTCATTATAGCATTTTCTAATTCTTGAACCTTCTTCCTTTCCTTTTGCAGTTCCTCATCGGAGCAAAAGATATCTTCTTTCGTCTTCTTGTCTGGGTTACTTATCCGCCGCAGAATCTCCTCCACGTGACTAACCTTTTGCATTTGTTCCTCTATCTTCTCCTTCTCTGCAGCCTCACGCAACACTTTGAATTCTGTGTACGTTCTTACAATATCGTACGGGTCTTTCATCTTGATGATAGAGAAAGACATATAAAAGTCAGACAATGGTATGCCAGTTGTAAGAACCTCTTGGTCAAATAGTAACATAGGAGCGACTATATGTTCCTCTTTGGTTTGGATACCAATAGTGGGAAATCTATGAATAGCAGACGATTGCATCCTCAGCTCTCTATTTTGAAGAATACTTAAATTAACAATCTCATTCAGATTCCCTCTAGCTAGTGACTTCACCATATCCATAGCTTTCTTTTTGTTTGCTTCATGAAAATTAACAGCAAACGTTAGTCTGGCTATGAACTCCGGGAAGTCCATAGGTATGATGTCCAATTTCATATGCATGTTTGCAAAATTCATCACTCGAGACAAGATATGAACGAAATAAAGGCTTTCGTTAAGCGTAAAATTCCGGTTAGAATCTTCAGAAATGTACCAGCTAGATGTTCCTGGCATTACGAGATCCACTGTCCTCTCAACCTCATTAAAGTAAATTAGAGGTTCTCGAGACTTTCTATGTTCTGCAATACCAGCCAAAACACGGTTGAATTTACACATAAGAGATGATCCATTATTGCGCTTGTGAGATCTGACATTGTCACAATATGCTAATGCAAGTTCCAAAATAACCTCGGCAACAAAAAGCGAATTGAGAACAGTGACGAACATCAATACATACATATTATTGTGAGGCTCGAACTCCCCTTCAACAGCCAGCATGAAAAACATGAGACTGAAAGACCACGCAATCATACTGTGAGTCTCTAAACGTCCGAGGACGATGTAGTCCCTCTCGTCAAAAGGCTTATAAATGACCTGCATGACCAAGAATAATACAGCCACAGAAAGGGCCATCCATATACGCGATCCACTTAGATTGTGCGATGGAACAATAACAATGCTACCAATCACGAGAACAAGACATTTCCGTGTGAACACAACCGCTTCCCAGAACCAGTAATCCTGTTGGTATCCATTGTGCAAGAATCCATACTTCATACGCACATCTGGTGCATACAGCTTCTTGCGGTTCAGCAGTAAGACCAAGAACGAGAAGAAGGGAATGCCAAATCCCCAGAATATCAAACCTCCCATTCCAAGAAGGAAGTAAGGAATGTATCCCATCTTTGGGTCCAGCGAACACTTAATGCTCATCGCAGGACGTAACACATATTTGCTGTGAACTGACTGTCCCAACGTGATAAAAGTGCAATCCAACAGACTTAGCATCTGACTCGTGGTGTTGCCATGTACTGAGAAAAGCACTGTCACATAAATTGGAATCATGTCTTCCAAGAAGTGCTTGAAACGTACCCAGTGTGTCTCACCGGGTAGAGGAATGTATCTGAAGATGAGGAACAAACGTTCGTTTGCATACTCATCACGAAGGCGTTCAGACAGATACGTCATGCCCTGCATGCGTGACTGGTGTAGCAGAGCCAACTTGGACCTCGTGACGGAATGACGCTTTATTTTGAATAGCTCCAGGATGATCCACATCAAGACAGTTACCACCACCAACAAAATCACGGGAAGGAAAGCAACAAACAACATGGTATAGAAGAATGAATTGGCATGGTTCATTCCAAACCATTTTTGCATTAGACAATCCAAGGACATATAGTAGACTCGATTTTCGCGGTACATCATTTTAAACCAACGTAGACTAACTGACTTAATTTCTTCAGGTAGGGCCAGATCATTGAAATTCACGACATTCAGAACTGACATACAAATACCGTAGTTGAGTGCGATCTTTATAACAATAGAATGCGTAGACCTTCTGTTGAAACCCGCACTGACGTTAAGACAAGCCATTACTATGTTCACCAATAGCAGTCCGAGATACCAAGCCACAAGTAATAGTACATTCATTAGAGTATTGGGGCACTGGGTACACAATGCCCCTTTCTTGAAGTTATTTGTGTAGCCTGTCATGCATTCAGCGCAGAGGTATTCTGTCATGGATTCAGAGCACCCCTTTTCACCCAGACATGCTCCCTTTATGGGACATTTTATGAACCTCCAGTCGTCCGGTTTTCTCAGTTCAGTATTAATCTTATCTAGGTAGTACCCCTCTATGGGAACAGGCTTTACATGTTCAGTGTGACTCACTACTACGTCCATCTTGCTAAGTTTCCTTTCGTCCATATTAATTAGACCACCATCACATTTTGCTCCCTCTACACAGGGCGCACATATTCCATCGTCTAGATAATAGTACCCTCGTTGACAGAAACACTGAATAGGATGTTGCGCCCCTGGGAAACTTGTAGCGTTCTGTGTACATAGTCCGTTACAGCTTGAGTCCATAACAGAACTCTTGTAAGACCCTGGTGCACATGGCGCACAAATCTTTTGATTGGTTACCTCATCCCTCTTAACGAATGCGTAACCCTTGGCACACTTACAACTTTCTATGCTATCAGCAGTATCCACTCCTGGTGGTATCTCCGTGTTAGCAGGGCAGCTCTCAGGGGCTCGAGTTTCATAGACATCCTCACCGTTTACGGAGTCCTCCTTCTTCGCAAACCCTCCAGGGCAATATTTGTCTCTGTAACCACATGCTTTACAATACTTATTGAAGTAGTAGCCTGGCGCACATATACATTGCTCTCTAGATGTTGCTCCTGTTTTGCCACCAGTGGATGAATGCTCGTCGCATGCCGTGCATTCGTCATTTGAAGTGAAAGCCTTATATGTGTTTACTGGGCACTCCACACAAACGCCCATAGAACCACTAGCAGGATAATATCCTGGCTTACAAACACAATCGCCAGGACCAGATGCACCCTCAGTTGTTGTCAACGCATAGGTATCATCGCACACCATTGGGGGAGCATGCTCTCCATTGGGTAGTCTTCCACCAAGGCAGTACTTTCCTGCTGGGCAAGTGGTACACTTCATTCTTGCTGTGTCAAAATAAGTTCCCTTCCCACAAACACACTCTGAATTTGAGGTAGCCCCTGTACTCAATGTATACGATCCATGTGAACACTCGGTAGGTCCCACGTTGCCAACGGCGTCCTTGTATGTATTCTTCGGAACTGGTTCACAGACGGTCATGCCGTTCTCCCCAATATTGTAGTAACCCTTATCACAGAGACAGTTGATCATGTCAACATTGCTGTCGAAGGGAGGAATAGTTATTGCATTCCTTGGGCATCTAAGCTTCTTTCCTCTGTGCCTAAACATATCTGTCTCCACCGGATCAGAGCCAATACATATATGATTGGGTGAACATATTTCGCATGGATTCGTCGGGTCATTTGTTTCGTAATATCCTGGAGCACATTTATTACATTCTGTGACACTACGTGCCCCTGTTATCAAAGTAAGTGAGTTCCTAGGGCAGGGGATACATTTACCCGAACCTTTGCTATCCTTGTAGTTGTCCTTTTTACAAGGGACACAAATAAGCTTTCTGACATCATGATTTCCCATTCCATATACTTCCAATTCTTTCACAATCGTAGATTTTAAGCGATATTCTTGCGAAAGGGGGTCATTTAATAGTTTCGGATCTGCAGGTTCGTATCCCGCCTTACAAATACAGTCGTCTAATTGCTTGGCAACATCTGATGCCAAAATAGGCAGTCCAGGAATATTACTCGCTTTGGTAGTTGTATTAACTGGGCATGGTGTTCTCTTCCCAAGGAAGCCTCCTAGACAATAGTATCCCTCCTCACATGGCACGCATTCTTTTCGGTTATCAATACTGTGCTTATAATAGAAGCCTGGAAAACAAGAGCATTGTCGCTCTTCCTCAGTTTTACTTCCGGTTACCGTAGATATAGAATTTTTGTAACAATTACCGCCCATACAGCCCTGCGACCCAACAACACTCTTCCAAGTTCCTGGTGGGCATGGTTGACACCTGGGAACCTTGGTTGAATTTAGGTAATAGCCCTGTCCACACATGCATTGGCTCGAAGATGTAGAGCCTCCCAGCAAGGTTGATTCATTTACGTCACACTTCGTGCACTCATAAAACCTTGAAAAATCCTTCTTTATCATCTTCAATGAATTATACGATCCCGGTTCGCACATTTTGCATCCCCTAAGTTTTGGATCCGCATTGTTATCATAGTAGTAACCGTTTTTACAAGCTACTGAAAACGTCTTTATGATACATTTAGCATCGATTGGTCCCAACGCCAAGATTCTGATTTTCAGTGTCAACTGGTGTATCTTCTTAAGGTGAATACGCAATGTCCCATCAGTGGGAGAAATGGCTATAACGTTATCCTCCAGTTCTCCAGCTTTCCAGTCCATGGGGTCCAAGTGTCGTCCAATTACATTATGGTTTTTTAACGTTGCCCCCTTATCGACACAGGTTATACTCCCGTAGTTGAGATCCGCATTATCATTAACTACATCCAGATCATAGGTGTTTAGGAAACTATATATTGTGTTAGGACCTAAAAAGTGAGGGGTTTGTTCGATTTCTTCGTCTGTAACGAGCCAATCGGGAAGTTTATAGTCGAAATCTTCAACCCTAATGGTATCCTTTACATTGAATATAGTGACGTAACCGGAATTTGAAGGATTATATCCTATAATCTGAGGCTGCCTTAGAAGAATGAGGTAGTCGTTGTCAACGGAGGAGTTTGGTTTCTTTTCCGTCATCTGAACACTCTTTATATAGACGAAGGTACTGAATGGAAGTTTCTCAAGTTGGGTTCTTCCGTAATACATGAGCTTTGCATTACTCACGTCCTTTGCAGCCATAAAGGTATGTACAAAAGAGGATTCCGCCTGTATAAGATAAACAAAATCGGCCACTGGGTAAGACACTGTTTCGACCATGATGGGATATTTCAGAGCAACCTTGGGCAAATTCAATGATGCATTTGTGTCTCCTATATCACCTCCAATGGTATAACCGCTGTAGGCATCTTGAATAGTCATAATTAGAGTATCTAAATGCACCTCTATCCAAATAATCATCCCAGAATACTTCTGGGTCACAAAGCAGTTGGCTGTCTTAATTTGACTGCTGTTATCAGTGAAAGAGATGCACGATTCTGGGTTGGATACCGAGGTACAAGACACTCTAGTGGGTTCCTGAATAATTCTATTTATACCCTCTGTCTCATGACAGAGCCTGTCTAGCTCACGAAGATCGTCACTCAAGAGTACAATGCAATTTGCAGCTGCGTCAGTTACAATTACAAGGTACCCTTGTTGGCACTCTATCTGATAGTTGATGACTTTCATATCTGTTGGTGACTTTAAATCCACACAGTATTCACTTTGGCACGTTGAATACTCATGGGAAAGATGGAACGATAGCCCATAATTCTTGTAAGGCAACAGCTCATACTTGTCGACAACTGAAGTCCCTTCTGAGAGAACGATAGCATGTATTTTATCGTATTGAATGAGAACTTCGAATGAAATAGGATGGTCTACGTCGAAGGAACCTAGGTATGAAGGAGTCAGCCCATTAGGTTTCATCAGGAAAATCATTACAGTGCTAGAATCCTTCATACTCCAGAAACTGATTACCTTTGGATATTGATGGGTGTTGTTGTACGCCTCTTCATTGTTAGAAAACTTTTGATCAGAAAGGATGGCATTATATGCAAGTAATGCTGCTGGAGATGCATTCACTTCACTTCCCTCTGCGAATGCCCTAAAATTTTCATCCATGAAATGGGTAATCTGAAGATGCAGAAAGTCCCATTCATCATGCAGTGTATAGGTGGATATATTGTTTGGTATCTCCGTTAGATTGGGATCCAGTTGTGCCATTTCATGGTCGACGTATTTGGACTTTTCACCTTTACCAATTCGGAGAAGCTTTCCAGGTTCTACAAACGCGAATACATCAAATGTTTTAACAGTTTCCCAGGCCTTGTTAAGGCTGAACCCACTAGCACGCCAAATTGTCTCTCCTTTGCTGATGTCACACTCTGCTGTAGGAGATATTCTCCGTGATATGCCAAGTTTACTGGAGCATGTATCCGATGTTGACTCTATGCACAGGATAACAGCGAGAGGTGGCTTTAAAATCTTCCAACTTCTGAAAAGAATGGACTGGGGAATGTTATTGATCCCTGCTGTCTCTACACTCATCAAGGTGAAAATGTAATTCACATCAAATCCTGTCAATGAATAGCTTTGCAGAAACGTCATATAAGGGGAATCTGAGGACGGGGCACCTGATAGTTCAGTTTGTCTGTGGAGTAGCATGTATTCCCCCATCTTGGAGACGTTTATTACCGTATGCTGCACGTCATCGTCTATAAATATCCTAGGGATGATATGAGGCGAGTTGGGGACACGTGCATCTCTCTTAACGCCTATCAATGCAGTATTTTGTTTCTCCTCCAGATGATCAGCGTCGATATAGCGCTGCAATGGCATGAGGTAAAAGGAGCCGTATAAATCCAGTTCATCACGTTCAATGAATCTATCACTAATCATGGAATATATTCCGTGTGGTAGTGCGCCGGCATCACTTATGGATACACTGTTGACGTTCCTGTGCATGATCGTCACCTTCGGCATGGTGGAGCCTGATTAGGCTATGAAATGCCATATATACTTAAATTACCTTTGATGGTGAGCACGCCAACTAAGAGGGTGTAATCGGAATTCTCCGTGCATGCATTCTTTCTAGGATGAGGTGCATAGACCTTTGTGTAGACGCAGGCACATATTAGCGAGTTCCCAGTCCTATTGCCGAGGGCAACGAATCCTTTAACCACACTATAGTTGACACTACCATCCTTTGAGGGATGGGAATCCACATTTTGTTTCGCCACATCTGTTGACCACCTACCACTGTATATGTCGTAAGGTTGGAACTCATAGGACTGATTTGCGACATTGTCCAGCATGGTGCCAGCTCCACATACACTACCCAAAGCCTGAAATTTCACCTTTACTGTGTAGCCAGGTATATAAGGCTTAAGCCAAAGGTCAAATATAATTCCTGGTTGTGACACGATGGACGGAGTGCCTGATTGAAGATGAGCTATCTGTGCATGATAACTTACTGCGCGGCAGGCAATCTTCCAATTGATTTTTATTGGTATAGCACTTTAATACAGTGTACTTCGGCAGGAACCTGCAAAAATTGCCTGTTAGGGCTGGGATGAGGTGTGTTGGCAGAGATCGTGGTATTGAATCTGCATCCCAATTCAAGCACTCATTGTCGTGGACGCTAACATTTTGACAACCAGTATATTGATAGTGCGGTTGCGTTCTGACAACTTCATTACAAGCTGCAAAGCATCAAAAGTAGCACGATGAAAACTAACGACAATTTTTAAGCAACTCCCTCCATGGGATTAATGGGATTTGTAACGTCTTTGATTCGGATGGGTTAATCGGCGCACCAAGGCAGGTAACAATATTTCCACACTCATCCCAACATTTGGCTTCCAACTTAAAGTTAATATTCGATATATGATGACACTTCAGATTCCCATCTGAATAACGAGCAACGAACTGGTTACGGCACAACATATCCAAGGATTGCTGCAACTCGGACGTCACTAAAAGAATGTTTACATTCATAAAATAAACATACCGCAGTACTTGTGAAGATTGGATTCTACAAACCAATGTTCGACTAATTTACCCTCTTCTGCATGCTTGGTTTCCCCGAAGCAGCTAACTAGTTGATTACAGTTGTTAACACAGGAACGAGTTGGCACTGTGTAATCAATATCAAACAGATCTACACAGTAGCAGTTTAGCTTATCTTTCATGGAACATCTGGCACATCTTGTTATTCCACTACTGCTGGTGCTTTGGCAGTATCTATCCATTTCCATCTGCAGCATCGAAGTAATTCCATCGTAGCCTGAAGAGGATAATTCAGCTCACTGACATTACAGTTCAATGAAATAATCTCACGAATAATAATTCCTTTTTCTCACCTGGCCAGCATGTTCTCGCCTCCCTGAACGGGTAAGCAAAGTGCTCTTCTGCTTTGACCCATGGATTTAATTTGGGTTCCATATAGTTCACATTTTCAACCGTTTTTACGATATAGTCTTCTATGATATCATCCTGCAAACTTCATGAAATAACACTAAGCAGATATAGGGGGTTTAACTTACCGCATTTTGATGCCTGTATGGCTTTTGAGTACTGGAAGGTGCCGGAAGCAGTGAAACCAGACACAGCAATGCGACAGCCTGCATGCGATACATTTTCATAGACTATGTAAGACTATTTATATTTCCTCAACACATGTCTCATCGGTGATACATATAATGGCAATGTCGCATGTGACAAATGTCTCAGTTCCTCCAACCTGCAAGAATAAATATACTTCTCAATTCCTGCAAAGAGTTGGGGAAAGCAATTAAAACATGTGAATGTCACGAATAACACGAATGTCTAAGACTGGGGTTTTCTTAGACTCGGTGTCCTTGACGTTTACCCCTGATTCAAAGAATGGAGTCGAGTACATAGCTGTCCAATGACTTATTCATCCACCGCATCACGATACTATACATGTTTGACTCCACAGGGTCATAAAGCCGTATATTATATATTTAAGTTTGTTTGTCTTCGGTTTGCTCCATCGGATGCTTTGGCCAACCACAAGCAGCATATCCCTCTGAGCATGTTAAAAAGATGCACAGCGTCCTGTTCCACATGTATATGCCTTATTATGCATAAGCGTTTGACAAATACGAGCGATAGCCAGGGTCGAAGAAGGCTCTGGAGATAACTTGAGATACCTGAACCAGAATATGCCGGGGTGGATGGCGCAATGAAGCCATTTCACCCCCCCATAAAAGGCGAGCGACATATCCCTCAGCTTCCTCAAGTAGTGTAACAGGCCTGTTGGTGTTGGGCACGAACTCTGGACTTGACGTGTAGGAGACCCTTGGCCCTGTTTCTACAGTCCAATACGTGAAATCCGCAAAATTCTTCTCAGCAGATCTTCCTATGTCCAACGTTAGTTCCTCAGCTGCTTCCTCTGGTGAAGAAGATTCAGCAGGTTCATCCACAGCGGTGGCCTCAGAAATGGGTGACGCGTCAGGAGTAATAAAGTCTACATCATCTTCAATCACTGCAGTAACCTTTGACGGGGCGTAATAGCGCTTCTTAATGTCAATGCCTAGGGCATCTTCCTCCCATATGATGTCCTGCAGTATAACAGAGGGGCGTTGTGGAATACTGCAAACATCGAAAACCGCCTCAATGGAGGGGTCCTCCGTGTCGTACACGGGGTGAAATGATAGAGCAATCCTGGCGATTTGCCTGTAATGTGGATCCCTATTCCCCTTCATACTGTGTGTCTCGTATCTGTCTCTAGATGAAAGAGATGTTATGCATCACAAGACTTTACAGTCATAAACATGGTCCCTCCAAACGTAGAAACTACGCTCGATACCGTGAGGGCAGCGAAATTAGGTATAAACGAAGAGCAAAATAACGAAGAATATGATACACTTGATAATGAAGGCGAAATGACAAACACAGATTTGACGCCAACCACCAACACCGAATACGATGGTGATGTTACAACCACAGAGGAAGCAGAGGTTAAGGAAGCTCCTAAATCCGTAGATGAACCGGAATCTGTTGGAAAAGCCGGCGAGAAGGCGCAAGAGGCGCCAAAGAAGGATGACAAAGACGCCTACAGTCAGAAGAAGGACGAGAAGATAACTAGACCTTCAGGTGAACCGCAACACAAATTGGTCAAGATGCCTCCCGGTGGAATATCAACCAGTAAGTTTCCACAGATGCGTGACTAAATTCATAATGCAGTATCCTTGTGGTAGTAGGATGCACGAGACGAGAAAGTCTAGACATTACGTTAGCGCACATCTAATGCTGTAATTAGAAGAACTCTGTACTGAAAGCATCTAATAGTGCCTGGACTTTCCTTTTCCCGAGACCTGCATTTGCATATACGTATTAAGAATAACCCACATACCATGTATGCTGTCCAGGTCATCTGCGGTAATATGCATCATATCCTTGACCGTTTTGAAGCGTTTAGATATGGCTACGGCATCGGTGCTGTTTACACTTTTAACACATGCGATAATCTCTTGAACTGTCTGGAGGTGTATGTTTTCACGCTTGCGATTTAGGTACTCGAGTCCCTTGGAACCATCTAGCTTCAGGATCTCTAGAATAGTGGCACTTTCACGGGGGCTCCAGCTCAGCAGTAGTCTATATCCCAGCGTGAAGGTGGTTACCGTTAATTCATCTGCAGAGACTTGGACAGCCACAACCAGTTTACCATACCTATGAAGTCCTGGGGCTCCTGAATGTCAATTTGACATATAATGAAGGGATTCTTTATTCGATGGGCCCTAAGGTGCCTGATACGTGAAGCAATGTACCGTCGGTGCATCCGATGGTACCGCAAAGACAGGAAGAGAACCTGAGTATCCTCTGTGATTTTGTAGTCGTAATGCGTTTCCCCTTCTACGACATCGATGTTTGTTATGTGCCTGTTACAATGTTGAACAGAGGCCTGACATGAGAGACTTACTTTATCAAGGGGTTGCCGCGCTGCCTAGGGGACACCAATATGTATTGCTTCTTGGCATCAGGATGTTCATTGCCATCCATAGTAATTTCACAATGGAGTATCGCTCACAATATGTTGGCCATTATAGTAAATGAAGGGCCATTGTCGCACTACATGACCTTGGTGGAATCCACACAATCCCCGTACGACAGCGAGGCCTAATATGTTAATGTGTATATTGATATTTCCAGCACTACACCTCAGTTGGGTGTAGCATTGCATTTGTCAGTCCGGAATGGCATTATTCAGGTTGTTCTGGGCTCTGTTGTTGACCGTCACCTCTCCGCCATGTCTAAGTGACACAGATTTAAAGAGCCTGGTATGTGTACATTGTGAGGGGCTTAATCTTGCTAGGAGCGTGAGCAGCAGTTGCTTTTGAACAACATCCAGCAGTCGAAGATAGAATCGGCGAAGCTGCAGGAGCAGCTCAACAACCTTCATCAATCCAAAGCGGAGGAGAGCAACGTAAGGGCAATTTCACTGAAAGCATACTTTTCAGACACTAAACGTCTCCAATGTCGTTGTAGACAACAATGAAGGCGACGAAGAGAAGGACAAAGGTAAGGTGTGTCAAGTTGCCCATGACGTTGTTTCAGTTGAAACGGGTTACTCCGCCCCCGTGATAGTCATACTACCTGAGGAGTCTTCACAAAGGTACTGTCATTTCGCTGAGCTGTTAATATGTCCACAGGGAGAAGTGGGAGTATGCCATAACACTGAGGTGCCTTGGCCAGAAGGACTTCAGTGGCTTTCAGCAGCTGCACAATTCCAAGCTGCTGGAGATGTCAAGTGGGTTGTAACCAGCTAGTGCAATGACTGTGCAGCAATAAAGGGCAAGACGGTAGAGGAGATAAAGCAGGAGATGAAGGATACCGAGAAGGAGCTGGAAAAGGTAGGCGGTGAAATGCGCAAAATAACGTGATCAGACCAAGGCCGAGCTCCCCACCCTGGAGGCCGCCCTCCCCGAGCTAAAGGATAACTCCTATAGCGATCGCACAAAGAAGATGCACCTTCTTCACAACATCAAGCTGGTCAAGCACGAAATAGACGTCCTGAACACCAAGCTGGAGAGGCTAAAGAAGAGGCTGAAGGCGGCAATGCTTTTCAGTAGCAAGTACAGCAAGGAAAAGGACGAAGACGACGAGTCGACACACATGGACGAGGATGAGGAATTAGAGGAGGAAGGGGAAGAAGACGATGAAGGACAAGCAGATGAAGCAGATGACTTTTAATTCCACTGATCATAACGCCACTAAATAATATTTAACACTATCGGTAGCACCCGCTATGGCATCACAGGGTCGCGTAGCGTATAGGGTCTAGTATAGATTATTGCGTGTTAAGTCCAGATGATGACCTTTAACGGTATGTTGCGTTTATAATGATGAGGCACATTATACAGAGAGCAAGGCCGAGGACAGGATTTATCCTAAGCCTCCTGCCAGGGACGACGGCGGTGTGGACTATATAACGTCGTTTGTCTCCGCAGGGATCTTGATGTGCATGGTTATGAAGGTATGGAAGCGCGTAGGTACACCCATATTGCTCAGCTTCCTCTCAACTTCTTCATATGTGTGACCATTTTCATCTCTCGCTGTCTTACCACTGATGGAGAGATAAACTGGATGAAGATGTCAATCCCATTCATGGGGTTAGTTTCACTCTAACGCCTTTGATATGTTTGCAGATTGATACCAGCCGTCTTCAAACTGGTAGTGGAGATACTACAGTGCCTATGGACTGGCACTCCTCTCTGAGGCAGGCCTTCAGTCTCAATAACCAGACAATATCGCAGTATAATATTCAACATAGTGTTACATTCTGTTAGTTTACTAGCTCAGGGAATCTCGGCGTGTCAGAGTCGCTTTGATGTTGCGGTTGCGCGTCCTCCGGCTGGTTCTCGAACCACATGCGCCCCTCAACGTTTAAGTACGCGTCGGGTAACATCTCATTGTCAGAGTTACTCGACATTCTAAGTGCCCCTTCTTCCCGTTCAGGTAAATTATCATATGGCATATTCCCCCTCGAGTCTGGGCTGATGGCATGTGCGTAGTGTTGTTGGCAGCCGTTTCTGTTGTCCTCGATTTGACGGAATATGTTATTCCTGCATCATGTATCGACGATTAAGCTCAACTTACATTAGTAGAAGTTGGAATGCGCGTTTCTGAGTGGATTGGGGGTCCATCAGTTCGGCCAGACGTAGCAGGAATTCCTTGAAGAAGTGGTATGTCAACATCCCTTCTGGGCAAAGTTTGGAAACATCCTGGAATGCCAATTTGGCAGCCGGCTGTTCAGCTCCTCCGGCTGCAATATGCATTACGTCCAGACAAAAGTCTATGCAAAAGGCAATGCAGTTCTCCTCGGACATGACAAACTCCCCGTTAACAAGCTCCTCGCTCCTGTAAGAAATGAAGACAGAGAAAAGCATTGATTCGTATTCTGGTTGAAGCGCCAACATCTTTTGGATCTGCTGGCAACGGGTCTTAAGTTCGTCAGCAGCCTGTTGCTTACGTTTGGCTTCTGTGATTTGTGACTCCAGTTCATCAATTATTTCCTGCATCACTTTACGAGCTTCCTCTGACTGCTCCACTTCCTTCTCTAACTTCTTCTCCAACTCATTCACCTTTTCCTTCTCCACAGATACCTGTTTCGTCAAATCTGCCTGTGAGTCCTTGAGAGCGCATAGCTCCTTGTAGCACTCTTTAGATGCACTCCCCTTCTCGTTTGAATGTTCTATTTGTTCTCTGAGACTTGCCAACTCAGTTTTCATTATTTCACACGTTTCCGTCATCTTTCCCTCTGCCATTTTTAATAGCTCTTCAGCCCGTGTTGAATCCGGCTCACAGAGCTGGGATTTAACAGTGTTCATTGCGGATGATGCACCAGACTTGGCAGTATCTGAACGGTGCCCATCATGCCTTAAGGCATCGTCAGGTAGTCTTGTTCTGGACCCAAGGGCGGAGAGGGCCCGCGGTGATGAATGGCGACTGGAACCGGCAGCGGAAGAAGCAGGCGTCTTAACCGAAGATGGCTTTGAATTCAATGGTGAGTGCAAGTCGTCTTTTGGAGTCCTCCCTGGGGTTCCCACATCAGACTTGGACTGCGAGGGCCTGTCTGACAGAAAGCGGTTCCCATATTTGATCAAGGTGGTAAGCAGGTGGTTAAAAGCACACTGTTCAGTGACCCTGAGAACGGATGCCTTGTATTTGGAAAGGAGAAACAGTGCATGCAGAAACTCCTCAAAGTCTGTGTGATGTTACTTGACGCAATGGAGTACTAACCTATTGTGCTCCTGTCTACAACGACCTTGTTAATTATGTAGTCCACAATATCAGACTCTTTTCGGCGACTTTGTGATTTTGGGAAGAGCTCAGCATCCGTAACCTGCAGATTATAAAGGAAAGAGGTGTCTACTTACAAGGTGTTTGAACTGGTCAAGTGTCATGGCTCCCTCCATGGATAGGTGCTTGTAGAAGCTTTCTATTGGCCCGTGTAACCTCCAAGGCATGAAGAGGGTTATCCCACTATTGACATTGTCAATAGCGTAGGCCTTTCTTCCCAGAAGAAGGGCATCTTTGTGTTCCTCGCGCAGGGAGGATGCGAAGTCCTGGCGGGAGTTTCCAGTCACCTCAGAAATGATTTCCCGCAACTTAGTTGATATTGTAGCCGGCATTGTGGTAGATGTGGGCGGAAATAAGTTTTCACATGCTATGTCAACTGAAGTAAGACAAGAACCTCCTGTTGCACTGATGCAATCTAAGGCGGAGAAGACCGCGTAAAGCAAAATATGAGGACAAATTCAATTTTCTCCAATTAAAATTTACTATGACGGATTGTTATCCAAACAAGTTGGGCGCTGTCACTGTATACACATTAGACGGATGTCGTTAATGCGCAAAGGTGTGAGATGAAGATGGAAGACAGACACGTGAGCTTCACCAGGGATGCTACGTAGCGGTGTAAGAAAATGTGTAGCGGTTTCAGGAGGTTTGCCCTAATCACACTCCGGTTCTATCGCAGGTACCCAGGGCGGAAGAGGATTCAGGTGGAGACCAAGATAAAGAGTCCCAAGAGGTATGACGAGCTCAGGAGTGACAATCCAACAGTCCTCCTGCAGGGCAACATGTTCACTCCGGAATCGGCAGGTCCAAGGGAGCTCTCAATGCTGTGCTTCAAAGTGGTCAACATGGGATATGCAGACGCAGGTATACTTCTGAGGTATGTCCAGTGCTCCATAAACATACTCCCCAAGATGAGGATAAAGCATATCGCACTAGTTTTGCAGTCAGTATCCAAGTACGTTGCCAAAAATGCAGCAGTACTTACTCGAGCGGGGGACACCTCCTTCGAACAGGAAATTGAAAACAGAGAAAAGCTTCTCATGAAGGTGCTTGAACTGATTGAGCTTCTTACGAAGGACATGTTCAAACTATTTGCGAGGGCTGTTCCTAAGGATTTAGGCATGGTGTCACTGTCCATGGTTACCATTTGTGAGCATTCCATTAAGGAGCTCGACATCACAAAGCATTCTTACATTCTGAATGCCACAGAGTCTACACTAAGACACGTTGCAGAAATAATTGGCCCTAAACTTCCATTCTGTGAGCTCCAGGAGTATGCGGCATTGGCTAAGGCGTTTTGCAAAATGCCTCCACAGGTGGAATATGCAGACTTGTTCTTAAGAGACCTGGCCAACGAGATATCTTGTCTACTCAATGAAAAGAATGATTACATGAAGGATCTGCTGAATGGGACGTATGTAGGAGATGATATACTGGAGGAGCTTCCCTCAATGCCCAGGGAACTAACAACTATCGCATGTACTATGTCAAGAAGAGTTAAACACCACAGCATGTGGAGAAGGATGTCGGAATCTATAGAGCTTATGATCAAGCTTGGTAATCGGGAATCGGAGCTGTTCTCAACGTTGGATGGTCAAACGTTGGTTCTACTGGCGACATCACTTAGTAGACATGCCGATGTTTCTTTCCTTCTTGAAACATTGCTTGAAAACACAGCTGAGCCGCTTAAACCAGAGTGGAGTATTATCTGTATTGGGTTGGCCCTGAACTCGCTGGATGACATGGATATGGCCAAGCGAATGTGGGATACCCTCGATTTCTCCAAGTTGTCCAATTTGAATGACACTAGCAAGGCTCACCTTCTTCTAGCTGCCATGAGGATACCAAGTATTACTGAGGAACAGATGAGCGTTTTGAGATCCTTTGGTAATAATGAATGCAGTCCTGAGTTGTTGGTTTCCCTGTATGCCTGTAGGCACAAGCTGGGCGCAGAGTGGAGTAATGAAGTTGTAAAATCTATTATGGAGTCTTTGAATAAACTAAACCCTGCAAATCTGGTAACCTTGTTGAAGAATGCTGATGAGAAGCATGGGCTCAAGGCCCCTGTTCTATCTGCTCTCTACGACAAAATAGGTGATCTGCACATCGACAAGTTGCACCATCTTATTCTGTACATTATAGAACACCATGCTGAACATACGGAATTGATAGAAAAGCTGTTATCAAGAATCTCTGAGGTCTTTCCAACAGGTGATACTAACAGCATGTTGCTTCTTCTCAAAAGGCTTGAGGAAGCAAAAATAGATCCTACAAGGTTTTTCAGCAAGGCTTCAATTGATGCAGTGAGGCATAATAATAAGGATGACACAGCAAGTCATGACTGTCACCCAGATAACTTAGACAGCGAAGGTCTTGGGGAAGAAGGTGTTATATCTGGCGTAGGACTAAAATTAAGTGAACAGGATGACACAGAAATTGCAAAACTAAGCAGAGCATTAAGAGCACATTAGCACATCTAGATCTTAGACTCTTGACACTAATACTAATATATACCTCAGTGACAATTGGTGAATATGCATCCTCTGGTGGTATTTATTCTTAAAAGGGATCTACATTCATGAAATGACATTGTATGATTGAAAACAACTGTTGAAGCACATATTAGTTTTAGAAGGGAATTACGTTAATGGTTTCAGTTAAGTGAGATGCGATGAGCCTTCACGTACTCCCCACCATTTGCCGGACGCCCTTGAATTGTCTCAAAGTTACTCACCAAGACGGCCCCTATTTGCGCGTCTGGACACTTCTTAACATTTTCTATACTAGTCTTAATAACCGGTGCAGACTCCAGCTTTTTTGCCTTGGAATAGTAGGCAGCTATATCTGCTGCGATCTGCAGTGCTTCAGCGGATCCCAGAGAACGCCTAAGTAGTACATGAGACCCAGGACAGTCCCTAGTATGCAGCCATATGTCTCCCTTTTGTGCAATTTCGTGAGTTACTCTCTCGTTTTGTTTTGCGTTCTTACCCACGATTATTAACGCAGTCTCCGGGTTCTGAGGATGTGTCTTTATAACTAAAATCCCCTTGTATGGGTTTTCCTTCTTTACTCTAAAATGCGGCACATTTCTCCCTTCCTCATCGTCAGTCTTACTTAAGGGCGATGAATAGGGAGTCTTAGCAAGTTTCTTGCGATAACCCGTTAGATCCCCGAGTTCCCATACTTGCTGGTAAATGGTTTTTACAAGATCGAACGTTTCTGGAGATTTCCAAGTCATATTAATACCCAGAGACCTTTCATAGTCACGAATATTGCTAATGCGTTCGTCGACCTTCATCAAGCGTTCCACCTGCTGCTCGTCCCCGATACACTGGCTGCGCACCTTTTCCAGTCGCTCTAAGGTTTCATCGATGAGCACTCTCGACTTTTCTGCTATTCGGTGGTGCTGATATACTGGCCCATTGTCTCCCCAGTGATGGAAAATGTACCTGGATACTGTCTTCATAGAGGTGGCGTCAGAGTTTGCATTCAAGTCATCTTTGGGTGGACTTTCTTCATCAGCAACTAGTGACTCTGGTTTATCCCCTTCAGCAGTCGGCATGTAAAACTGCAAGTGTTCGGATGACTCAACAGGAGACCTCAACCATCTGATGAAGGTATTGTAAAAATCAGGTAGGTTCTCTATCTTGGACACATGAAGACTGCTATCAACCCCAGCCTTGCCAGCTAAATAGGTGATTCTTCCTGGATCGAAACCTTCATAGGTCATTATCATTGCCTTTACTAAGCTCATGTGCTGCTTTCCTTCAAACTGCGATAGGAAACCCTCATAGGACTCTGTTGGGTCAGGTGTTCTCTTTTTTGATTTATCCACTCGATACATAGCTCCAACCCCATCCTTGATACCACTCTTTTCATCGAACGTCTCAGAGGTAAGTAAAATCAGGCCGTCAGAGTTATCCGTCAACAAGAGGCGGTTACCCTTAGACTTTGCGGTTACCAATATTCTGTAACTTTCTGGTTTTGAGTCTTCGCTATCTTCTCCTAAGTCCACATGTGCCGGCTTCAAATCAATGGCGATAACGTTTTTGAAGAAGAATGGACAATGTACCCTGGAGACACGCAATCCTGAGACACCTGACATTACGGTTTCAAAGTGTGAGAGAGTCCTCTCAGAAGGAGGTATATAGGAGGCTGCAGGGCTAGGCACAAGCGGGAACCCAGTTCTCTGGTAATAGAGACATATTGAATCTCCTCTTTCAAACCCCCTGAAATGCAAGAGTGCAGCATCCAATGGCTTTTGTTCAACGAATGGTCTCTTTATGGGAATGTGAGTAACACCAATGAACGCTGCCTTTTCCAGAACTACATTTAGCTCCTCAGCATACATGCTGAGCATGCCGAAATCGATGGTCACCTTCTTTGGCGAGTCCCTCTTTGCTTGCGGCCTTTCCTTAAGAATGACTTGGTCATTCTTGATTGTGTCGAAAGCAGAGATACACTCATCTCTTGACAATGCTGTCAAATTACTACTAAAGCGAGGTTGCTTAGCGATGAGAAACGCCAGCGGCATTGGGCCACGGCCTCTGAGTGCCCTTGCCCCAAGTAACCTGATGGCAACGATCATTACTACAACAATAGATCTCATTCTCAGCGCTAATAATGCTAGATGACCGTTTTTTCTGAGTCTTGCTAGTATTATCGTCTCATGTCAGTTAGACTTCCAGCATCAGCGACTCTTTCATTCACAACAATAGTTTATACTTCACAGATGCAGGGGTTAGATCAAACACCAACATGTTACCTGAGAGCATAGCAAAGTGCCACGCGTCAGTCAAGCTCCAGCATGCGTTTCTGCTAGGCTCAACGTTGTGGTATACTATTGATGTTCCCGTCTTATCTCGCATGTGCATAAAGGTAGAACTTGCACCTCCGGTAAGAATCAATTGGTCATGGAACGAGTTGAACCTGACATAACTGATGAAGTTTTGGTGCCCCTTGGTGATCACGTCTAGAGGCTTCAGGGTAGCCCTGAGGTCCCACACAACTATCTTTGCGTCCTCGCCAACCGTTACCAACTCGTTAGGGACGTTAGGGTTAAAGTCTATGTCCCGAACGTCACCTTGGTGACATAAACCACTCGCAACAGTTATTAGTTCTTCCGGACTCTGTCTGCAGTCAAACAGCTCAAAGCGGTCAGCAACAGCACAGCCGATTATGTCCCGATGGTGTGGATCAAATTTCCCTGTATAAAACCTCCTTCTACAGTCCTCAAAAGATCCGGAGACAACACCCTCTGTAGATATTTGCTTCGGTGCTATGTTAGTCAGATCGTCAATAGTGGACTCATTGACCTTGATAATGCGAAGCAAGTCCGGCTGAACAACTGCCAACTTGGCATTCGTGATCTTTGTTGTATAAGGATCTACAGCTATCCTAAACACACATTATAATGGTTACTGAAGCCACTTACCCTCTCACAGTACCCTTGAAAGGGTTTGAAGTAGCAGTTACCTTTAGTTGTGTAGCCTCTGATGTGCCTAGCTCAGCGACCTTGACACTGGTTTCTAAGAAGGATTGAAACGTGGATAGTCAAACTATACCATTAGTGCCTATGTCCTTCTGCGATAGAAGAAGCCGCGGTTGTTCGGAAGCCACGGCGAGCTCACGCAAATGTTGAACTGGATTCTGCGATCCCACCCTGGCCACAACGGCGCTGTTACGGGTGTCTTCGTCGAAGTCTACCACGATGATCTGGTAATTATGACGTCAAAATCCCCAGGAATCCTACCTCGTTAGACACAGAGTACTGGTTAGAAGCAACGACGAAGCGGTGGAGGCTCTGGGACTCGTTGGAAACACTGGTTATGGCGTTGAAGAATCCACTCAACGGGAATACGACCAAACCAACGCCAGATTGGTCGCCAGGATCCGCGTTGGAATCCACTATCTGCATTAAGAAAATAAGGAATGATAGCATTAACGGTATGTGTGTGGCCGATATGCGGCAGAAGAACGAAACTACTGTGATTCTATAGTCCAGCAGGAGTTGGTAGGAGTCCCACGAGCGATATCTGAGTGTATATGTGTGACTAGTGCTGTGAAAGTTACCTGAAGAACCACCGTGCTTAGAGGCTGCTTCGTTGGCAAGGAGGGAAGCATTTAAACTGGTGCCTGTTGGCGTCACGCAGCGGCACGATACAACGCTACCATCCTTGTTAGACGATGTCACAAGGACTACAAAGTCGGGGAACGCCTTGGCAATGGTTTGGGTCAGAATGTTGAGAGCTTTTGCGTCTCCATCCAGGTCACTCACTTCGAAGCTGACAAGGTCAACACCTTCACGACTTGTTTTGTACCCTTCAAAGTCGCCATCTTTGAACTTCTTTATATAGTCATTAGCCAGGTTCTTGGCCATGTTTGCAAGTTTCTTCTGGTGCACTTTCTGGGCATCAATCTGATTGTGTGAATTAGGCTATCAATGTTGGACTTACTTGTTCGCCAATTAGCGCATCAAACCTGGCCTTAATGTGCTTCTTATCGAGGAGAGGGAGGTACTTCTCCTTCTCCATTTCAGTCCTCAGTGTAGTGAGTTGCTTCACGTTCTCCTTAGCCTGCTGGAACATGACATACGTGTCCATGCCTTCACTGAATTTGAAGATCCTCTCAATGAGAGATTCTAACTTTTGCCGATACGTTTCCATTAGTGCTTTAGCCGTTTCGCATTGTGCATTTGTCACACAGGTGAGTCTGCGGGTTCCCTTTGATACGCCCTCTTCACTAACAATGACGACACCCTTTATTACCCCTGTTGAGGGCACATGAGTACCTCCACAAACTTCAATGGAGTTTACAAACCCGTCAACCTCTTTCCCATCCTTCATTATGCTGATCACCCTGACGATCTCAGGGTATGTATCCGCAAAACCAGCCCTGATTCCAGGGATTTTAGCAGCTTCCTTGAAGGGGATTACCTTAACTCCCACCTTCCAGTCTTCGTCTATGATGTTTTGCAGTCTGTCCTGTATCTTCTGCAGCATATCGTCGCTTAAAGCCTTGGTGGCGACAAAGTCAATCTTTAACTTCTCGTCATCAAGCTGGGAACCCTTTTGTTCCGATTTAGCATCGTGAACATCTCTTAGCACTTGATTCAAAAGGTGAGTAGCGGTGTGGTTACAGGCAGCCCTTACCCTGCGCTCGTAATCAACCTTGGCCTTCACGGTGTAACCTGGTTGTACGGAATCCTTGGCGGCATCGTTGTAGACACAAAAGTGGAATACTATTCCACCCATTTTGAGCACCTTCAGAACTTTCAGGGGACCCAAGAGACCCTGATCCCACACTTGTCCACCACTCTCTGAGTAGAACGGGGTTCTGTTCAGGACAACTGCAACCACCTCCCCATCAGCTGGTACCTTGTTGAGACCATGGAGAGACCACAACGCCAAAACATTCACATCAAACTCCGTGTCACACTTGTATGCAACATCAAAACCGTGATACTTTAGCGAGTCGTCAGTGCGTTGCTTTCCAACTGCCTCGGAGATGTTTGCAAGAACATCAGCAGACAATGAATCCACGATATCAGATAAGCTTTGTTCCACAGCGTCGCCACTCTTTATTTGCTTCTTCTCTGAAAGCAGCTGGTGACGCTTTGAGTGTTCATTGAATCCTTCAGTGTCTACCTCAAATCCCATTTCACGGGCCATGACTTGCGTCAAGTCCAGGGGGAACCCAAAAGAGCTATAGAGCAAGAATGCATCTGACCCACTAACGACTAATGACTCCCCATCTTTCGCTGCAGCCTTCTGCTTGGCTACCATTTTTTTGAATTTCTCACAACCCTTGTCAAGGGTCTCCAGGAACAGCACCTCCTCCCCGTGTATGATTGTTGATATTCTGTCATTTTGGTTCTGAATTTCTGGGAACGAAGCCCCAAGTGAAACTACAACAGAATCGACTAACTTATGAAGGAAAGGGCCAGTGCTTCCTAGATGTTCCTTGCCATACCTCACTGCTCTTCTCAGAATGCGACGCAGAACGTAGCCTCTTCCTTCATTGGAAGGCTCAACGCCGTCTGCTATGGCTACTGTCAGGCAACGAATGTGGTCAGCAATGACACGGTATGATACATCTACCATGGAACCGGAACCTCCATACGGTGGGAGGTGTGGCATGAGCTTGTTTATGTAAGCAAAGACGTCTGTGAAGAGGTCACAGTCGTAGTTGCTGTTGCTTTTCTTCAGCACTGCACAAACACGCTCTAGACCCATTCCCGTATCCACACATGGCCTGGGAAGGAGCTCAATGTCACCTGAGGGCTTCCTGTCATACTGCATGAAGACCAGGTTCCACAATTCCACAACCGTAGGGTCGTCCATATTTACAAGCTTAGCAGCATCACGGTTGCCTAAATAGAGTTATTCTCATAAGAAAAAACCTACCGATATGATCGTAGTGAATTTCAGAGCAGGGTCCACAGGGCCCTGTTTCTGCCATTTCCCAGAAGTTGTCTTTCACTCCAAAAGGGAGGATACGTTCTGCTGGGAGATGTCTCAGCCACAATTCACGGGCCTCTTCGTCGGGTTTGCAGGCTGGCACTTTTGGATCTCCTCCGAAATACGTCACATAGAGTCTTTCCTTGTCTAGCTTGTAGACCTCGGTGAGTAACTCCCAGGCAAAATCGATGGCATCCTTCTTGAAGTAGTCTCCGAAACTCCAGTTCCCAAGCATCTCAAAGAAGGTGTGGTGGTAGCTGTCCATACCGACGTCGTCAAGGTCGTTGTGCTTGCCACCGGCCCTGATGCACTTTTGGGAGTTGCAAACGCGCATCAACCGCCCATATTCCGTTGTAGAGTCTGCCTTTCCCACGATGATATCCTTAAACTGGTTCATCCCGGCGTTGGCGAAAAGCAGGGTGGGATCATTGTGCGGAAGGACGGGTGAGCTCCTCCAGAAAAGATGCCCCTTGCTTTGGAAGTACCTGATGAACTCGTCACGCACCCAGTTGCTGCCTTTAGCTTCATGATGGAAGCCATTTACTAGCATTCCGTCCTTGCTTTGGACGCCCATGGTGTCGTCACTGGGTAGCCTTTCCGATGTAAATCTAGCAGAGTGGCACGGATGTGAGACCCTTAAATAACTCGTGATCCTCCTGCTGAGAGGTCTACGTTTGTTCTGCGGGAAGGACGCCTTGATATATGCCAGGCTCCTCGATCCTGAGAGTCTAAGCGCCGGTCTGACTCCAAGTACACGATTGATGAGAGGGTCCAGTGCGAAAGCCCAAAAGAAAAATAAACCGCGGGCGTACATACAGGTGTGCCCTGGTTGAATAAATATGAGCCTCTTAGCTCCCCATAGTAACGCTTCAATTAACGATGGCATGGAAGTGAGGTGTAACGCCAGTGTGTAACATTCTATCCTTAGGGTTCTTTAGTGACATATACAAAGCCCACCCGTGTGAATACCCAATTATATTCGTTATACTTGGTCTTCCTGAGCATTCGCAGCAGTCGCGGCCGGGTTGAGCACGAGAAGTGGATTTCCTCAAATACAATCACCTCCAACGGAGATCATGTAATGTCACCTTTTACACAGCAGGAAGTGTATGAATAAACATAGAATCCGTCACCATAGCCCGTCATTTGCTGCACATTCCACATGTCAACACTCACTGCTGTATTCATTCAAATGTACACTTAATTCACCACACAGCTTCTCTAGCAATCCGTTTAATTATCCTGGTGTACGTTAAATCATCCAGCTTACCTACGTGTGTCCCTGTGCCTATGCCCTTGTCTAGGCTCAGTACACATTTTGATGCGACATCAGGAAGATAGCCCCCAAGCCCCTGCAAAGCGGGATAAGCCTTTAGTGTTATGGCTCAAAAGGGTAACCGGCTGTCTGTCCTCGTTATCCGGTCTCGCTGTCATCGGTCTTTACGCGACAGCACGGGACAGCGCCGACCTTGGCAGTAGGCCCCGTATTAAGGCTCTACTTGTCTCATTTTCAACCTTTTGCGTCTCTTATGGACTCTGGTATGCTTTGGATAATGAGGAGGAGTTTCGTTTGAACATTGCGTGATAGAGTTTCAATCAAGTTATCGTTCTTCCGCTTTTTGGCGTTGCAGTTTACCTCTTAGAGACACGAAAAGTGTAAACATGGAAGCTACCGACGGTAAAGTGCAGTATGACCTCTCCAAGTTCATTGAGAGTCCAGTGGACTTCATCAACGAGCACTTCGTCGATGAGTATAGTCTGTCTGGTATAGAGTCGCTCATCTCTGGGATGAACGAGGAGATACGGAAGCAAGACAGCAGGCTAATGGAGATGGTCAAGGAGAAGGCAATTACCGGGCAGATGGCCTATGAGAAGTTTGAGAAGCTCCAATGCGCTACTAATGACCTTATACATCAAATGGCTGATATACAGACGCCGACGCTGAGGAGCGAACAGTCTCTGAAAATACTTACAGCAGACATAAGGGCCTTAAACCGAGCTAAGATAAACATATGCAACACCATTGTCAACATGAAAAGGTTGCTTATGCTCTCCACTATGATGGAGTCGTTAGGGGAGAAGGCAAAAAATCGCAAGTACGACGAAGCGTCTGGGCTTGCAGTGGTTGTTAAGGAGCTGTGCCAGCTCATCCAGCCACTGAGGGAGGCGCCACCTGTAATCAAACTGCTAACGTCATGTAAGAATTTGATGAACGACCTAAAGCAGCAGTTGATTGAGGACCTGGAAATCATGCTTTCCCTCAACACAACCCAGGGATACCTTGATATTCCTCTAGAACTCGAGGACGTATGCAAGTGTGCTGATGCCCTTGATGAGGACATCCGCAAACACATCGCATCAAAGTATGCCAAGTACATTACACAAAGTTACGAGAGCATGTTTCCCATGTCCTTCGACCTGAAGAGTAAGTTTCGTCTAGTGTATCCTATAAAACCCAGGCCTGGACCACATAAACGAACGCTTCGCCTGGTTGAGGCGCATTATAAGTGACTTTGATGAACTCTACGGTAATGCGGTGCCAGAGCACTGGAATATCCAGGCGTCTGGAGCGTGGGCATTCTTTGAGTCTTGCCGCAGTCAGATTGTTTCCATGCTAACCACTACAGACGGCCCTTTTGAACCCAGTGTTTTGCTCACCTCTCTATTGAGATGCAAGGAGTTTGAGCAGGAGCTTGACTACCGCCTCATGAACTACAGTAAGGAGAAGCCTCCACTGCAGCGGCATGATGTCGAGTTCCCTGAAGTGATGGCTGGAGAATTGCCGAGCAAAACCCCTAGGCAGCATGAAAGGAGCCTAAGAGGAGTACTGAGCAGGTGCTTTGAAAACTTCTTGGGATCTTGGATAACCAATGAAGAGAAACAGCTTCAGCAACTCTTCAACAACATCGTATCGGTGGCTGAAGGTAGGTTTGTATTTAAAGGGGAAATCATGGTACAGACGATGTAATAATGCAGGTGTTACGATCAGCAAAGGAACTATTCACTGCAATTAGTGTACGCCTCAAGGCAGTGATGGCTGTAAGTTGTGAGCAGACATTGTTCGAAATGAGCATGGTGTTCAAACGGGTCATTGCCAAGTACCAAGGGTATCTACACGATAGACTTGGTAAACTGGATAAGAATAATACTCTAGCCATTATTGCCAAACGGAGTGGTCATATTATAGCCACGTGTGACTACTGCATGGAGTCCCTGGAACACCTGCATGACGAGATAGTTGAAGCAATAGCACCAGCATACAAGGAATTGATCAATTTCTCAGTGGAAAAAGGTATGATGCAGTGAGTGATTCATAACGTTCTGCAGAGAAAATCGCTGTCACCAAATCAGACGCAGTTAGGAAATTCCTAGACTACAACTGCAGCTTTGGACCGATAAAACCAAATGACTCATCTCCCCTGAAGGAACTGCAAGAAAGGGTCCTGGATGTTATTAACTTAGCGGCTGAGCACCTTCCACCTGGGTATCTAAACTACGTCACTAACAAGGTAACAAGGGGGGCTCTGTCCCACTTGAGGAATGTAATTTTCTCTTTGACCAGTGCCACGGAGATGCACTGCCAGCAACTGTTGTTGGATTCATACAGTCTCCAAAAATTGCTGACTGAGGAGGTTCGCAAAACTGTGGATCCCCTTCCCCTCGGTTACATGGAAGCTGTGACTTCTGAGATGGGAAAGATACAGACTCTGTTGAAGGTCTTGAACTCTCCTGAGGGTCACACTGATGCTTTCGACGGTAAGATGCTTTTCACCTACATTAATATTGCTCAGCTTTGCTGGTGGAGAACGGTGGAAACTGCACAAGGGAGGAACTAGATCGGATCCTTGCCATTAAGGCTAATGGCTAGTGCATCATGCGTAAACGCAGTATCCAGATCCATGAAGCATCAAAATCGCATACTACAGATATAAGTTGTATTTACTAATGCAACAAGGGTCCTTGGACTGTCTGTTACTAAGGGCGCATGAGAATCACATGGGTACCTACAATTTCAGTGTACAACTAAGAACAATATAGACCATTAAAAAATTAGTAGTGTTTGAACCCTAGTCGTTTGGAGAGGTTCTGCCGGCTCCTTGCTCTCTCACTGTCTAGCATGGTCTTCTCTGCGAACCTCTTGGGTAGGGTTGTGTCTAGGCCACCTCCCAATTGTTTTAGTTGGTAGGTAACGTCATGTGGACTTATTGCGATAGTCTTCAGAAGGCCGAGGAGATGCAACAACTCAGTGTCGTTCTCGTCACCATCAAACTCCTTCACGATGATGGCGTTGCCCTCCTGAAGCAGGCATGCTATGCGGTCGTGGTCCAGCAGGACAACACGACGCAGATCACGGCCTAGCTTGCTGAGGTCCTTTATGTAGGAGTTTCTGAATTTCTTGCATTGGTCGCGGTGAATGCAACCAATTACAGGAAGGCCCCACCTGTTGGCGACATCAGTAGCAACGGGATACGAATCGTCCGACCATATGACGATTTCGTAGTAGTTAACAAGCTCACGGAAGAAACGGTCTGCATAGGGACGCTTTTTCACCTGCCATCCTATCCTTCGGTCGTATTCAAGCTTGGCCACAACTTTATCGAGATCCACCACTAGCGTAGGGAGGTTAGGTGGGTAGTTTAAATCCTTGACGTCGGGGAGTAATTTGTTATCGTCAGAGGGAAACAACGCCAGTAGCTTCTCCACCATCTGGTCCATGCTACGCTCCACCATTGCCAGAATGCCAACGTCCTCTTCGTCTTTTGATCTGAGATACGATAGCCAGTACCCTGCTAATACGAGTGAGGCACAGCCAAATATACCCATTGGTATCACCCGCAGCACCTCACCATCCAACTCTTCGTCAAAGTTGTTGTAATCACTCCTATAGTCATCCTTGGTGCGATGGAGGCTATCCGTAGCATCCCCCGGGGACGGCTTTTCGGCTATTGCTTCCGACTTCCCATCTTCATTCCCCTTTTTTGCCCCACTAGTCTCCCTTTTGTGGCTCCTGCTCTGCGTCACTGTGGAGAAGGATCTGTACCAGGGAGGTGACTCAAGTGCTCTGCACAGAGTCGCGGCTGAATTGCACCGGTAGTAGCGATATTGGGCCATATTATACTGCTTTGCAAAATAGCCGCGGAATGGCTGGCGCCATAACGCGCGAGAAAGAGATAACAGTCCCCTTTTCATTGCGATCCCATGTTACCAGCTACAATGACAAGAAGATGCCGTGTTACTATTGCTTCCTGTGTTTGAAGGCAACATTATGCGGTTTGTGTACCGCCTAGCATTTTAAATCTCAGAGGTGTGTGCCTTAATGCAGCCTTCCACCTCCTTGTGAGATGGCCCTCCATGGTCCCTACATAGCATACAAACAGGATTCTCTAAAATGAATTACAAACTAGCCCGTATTCTACTTCAAACATATACATATGTAAGTACTGCTTCGTAATTTAGCTTAGAGCATGTGTCTATTGCATATTATCCTCAGGAGGAAAGTTGTATTCAATATGCCGCTTCCATACATTGTTATAAGCGCGCTCAAGGACAGGCTCACCCTTGTCTTTAGGCAGGCTTGCAGTGACTGCATGAGTGAACTGACTTAAAAACTCCTCCTTGGATCTTCGTTGTGCCTCCCTTATTGTAAGGAATTGTGACTTGCTAAGGAAGGGAAGCAATGCGAGGTACCCGAGATAGGGGTTGCCGTCATCTACGACGTCACCTTCCACCTTCTCATCCTGTGTCTTCACTTCGCATTTCTGTGTAATGTACATTGGAGCTGGTCCTCCAGGGTATGCTGCTTCTAGCCAGTTCTTGCTTTGTACGCAGGACTCCTTATTCAATACGTCCGATTTTAAGCCAAAAATAACTGTAAACAGAGCTTCGAATTTCTCCTGCTTCAAACCGACTTCTATCATGAGATCATTGCGATATCGCCACATGACGTCTTCCTTACTGTTCAGTGTAATTGACGTGCACCGCTTCCCACCCAAGTATGAAAACAAGGGCTGGCGGCGGGCAGGTAGCATTATTGGCGCCTTGTTCTCGTGTATCCACTCGAACTTGTATGCCTTGTGCGCTCTTGTTTGCTTTATGAAGTCCATGTTGTACTGTACTTCTTCACCCAGCTTCACCATGCCCATGGGACTTATCGAAGAGCCTCCTCCCACGTACGAAAGAACTATCACGAAAACCTCCCCCATGGAAGCGGGAACTGTGGCATCGTTAGAACGGGCGTACTGATAACAGTGTAACCTGGCAGAAATCTGGCTGTCGATATATACCGGGAGCATCATGTTCTGCCGGATGGTATCTATGAGCGAGAAGTCTATGCACATCACATAGTATTTGGGTATATCTTGATACGAATCCCATGAAGCAGGGGCAAATACGACCTTTGTGTCGTTTTTGGCAATATCTATTTCAGGTATTTCAAAGTTCCTAAAGTCTAGCGTATCTAGCAACGCCTTAATTTTGCGATTGACCACAAAGGCAGTAACCAACCCTCTCCTACAAAATGGGCAATTTTGGCGCTCAGAGAGAGTGTATAGAACGGGTTCCTGCTGTTCCTCATTCTTTATTATGAAGTCCTTTAGAGCGGATATCACACATTGCCGACAGCCACTATAACCACAATTCGCCGAACACTTCACTAGTACCGCATCGTTGAGTGGCAAACCACATAAGTTGCATATAAAAGACCTTGGAAACTCTGGAAGCTTCTTCTTCTCCTCCACAACCTCCCCTTCGAACTTTGTCTTTGCCTCGTGGTATATGGGCTTCACTGGTGCCCAGGCTACACGGTTTATGATAACCCTGCTACCCATGTGAACCATAATGTTGTCTTCCAGGGGTTTTGGAGCCTCTGTAGAATGTTCATCGTACAGCGAAACTGTGAGGTTGGTCTTCCTGGTGAAGTCCTTTGACAGACTGGTCTCCTGTGCGACCATAATTTTCAAGTCTGAGACCAGCAAACCGCCGATAGTGCCAACCTTCAACTCACGCCATATGCCGCGTTCACTACCGAAGCGGTAGAATATCACCCCCGTCTGTATAACCATGGTGACTTGCGATAAGGTTCGAGGGTAGAAGCGACTTGGCAAATACAAGTGAAAAGCAATCTTCCCAATACCAGGTAGTTCAACTGGTATGTCTCAGTCGTCCTTTGGGCCTTTGATCCACGAGGTTATGTCAATCGACGTGGAATCAAAGGAAAGAGCCACACTGACGCCATTATATGGATTCCCTTCACATATAACGTAAAGTTACCCATATAATTCCTATCGACGTATAGTTTGCATTCTGCGATAAATGTATTGTCAGTTCCAGGGATGTGTATGGAGTACACGGATGCCTGGGGCCCGTGAACTGCTCCACGTCATTAACAGACCACACTATGAATGTCAACAATCCGTGAGGTAGCCCTTTTGTGGCTACTATACGTGACTAGTGCTCTATTATGCGAAATTTTGGCATACAGGGGGTCAGTCGACCCATCCAAGTCTCCCAGGGATATCGCAGGATTACTTAATAGTGATCATTTTGGTCGAAGAAGTATAATGAAAAGGCGTTCAGAGGTGCACTGCAGTGATCTGGAAGGTCAGAAGAAGCGGCTGCAGTCAAAGCGAGATGTGGAGGGAAGCACAGATGCTCCGTCAGACGACAAACTACCTACTGACGTCAAATACTACTTCAAAGACAGATTCCGCATAGTTTTACCCTACGACCACGTTTACGAAAGCTTTACAAAGGGGAGATGGTTCGGCAAAACCCTCTATGAGGTCCTTTGTTCAGAGTTCGCCGCGTTCACAGACGATTATGCCAAAAGCGCATGTGCCAACGGACTTATGAAAGTTTACGACTCTCGTGGGAATGACCTCTACCCTACACCAGGAGAAGAGATCTTGGATCACATTTGTAGCCCAAACGAAAAAATATGGCACTTGGCAGTTGTTCATGAACAGTTGGCACTGGACAAAAACATCAGACTTCTCTACGAGGATGAAGACTATATCGCAGTTTCAAAGCCATGCAGCATCCCTCTTTACCACACAGGCACCTACCATTTCAACACTGTGGTTGAGATTCTCAAGAGGGAAGTACTGAAGGATCCCAAGAGACAGCTATTCCCAGTTCACAGGTTGGACAAGCTGACTTCGGGAGTCATAATACTTGCCAAGAACAGAAAGGCCGCATCGGAATTCGGCACAGCATTGAGATCTAACAGGTTCAGAAAGGTTTACCTTGCACGAGTTAGCGGGGACTTTAACTCTGTCTTTGATGAAAACAAGTGTATCCAGGTGGACGGAAAGCAAGTGGTCTGCTGCCATGGATATATGCGCGTGGTATCGCATAAACTGAGTGTACACGAGTTCTTGCTGGAGGCGACCCAAGATTCTGCCAAACCAGCAGAAACTCGCTTTAGGATGATCTCATATAACCCAGAACTTGACGAATCACTTATTATGTGCTATCCCGTCACCGGAAGGACGCACCAAATTCGTGCTCACCTAAAGTTTTTAGGGTTCCCTATATCCAACGACATATGTTACAACGACGGGAAACTCAGTGAAAGCAAGGAATACTTCCCTGATCTACCCGTTGTCCACTGGGAGCTTGACGAAGAGGGGAGGTGGCGAATGCCGGAACTAGACTTCGTCTCTCCAGAACCAGTAAAGCTACTACAGGGCAGCAGGGACTACCATATAGGATTGAACAAGCTGATGGAGGGGCAAAAACGCAGTCCATCTGGCATATTCCTACATGCTCTCCGCTACATCTGGCTAGACAGGTTCAACGTATCGGATCTCGTTCCCGAATGGACTAAAGACTTTTATATTCCCCCTGAGGAGGGGGACTTGTCCCAGTTGAACCTCTGGCTGGAGGGGGAAATATAGCTACTTTGTCTGGTCGGTTACCATGTGGACCAAGTAGGCAATAAATATGTTGCTCTAACATGCTAAACTATATACACAGCCGTTTTCATTTTATAAACAAAACAGTGTGTGATTTATACGGATAGTATAAAATGTCTACCCGGCAGATTCGTAGGTTGAAGCAGGCCTTAGCGGAGACGGAGGAGGAGGACGAGGAATCCCTGCCTTCTGCCAGCCCTGTAATCGTAAACAGCAGAGCCACATCAAGATTTGAAAGATTCAAGGCGGTTTTGTATTCGTCAGATTCCTCTGATGAGGATTACGACAGTGGCAACTCATTGGACTCTGAGGATGACGACTCTGTAGAAAATGCTACAGAATTTACACCATCAGAGCCTATAGCTAGGTCATCAAATGGCACAAAGGGGCATAAGGCAATAAGAAATAAGAACAAAGAGGAATCAGTATCAGATTCGGTAATTCAGTCTCAATCATACATGTAACATTTCATAGGATAGTGACATTGACGCACTTCTTGCTGAGACGCGGCAACAGAAGTACAGTTCTCAGTACTTAGAAAAGGTGAAGTTCAAAAGGAACTTTGACTTCCTGAGGATTGATCCGCGTTCCTTCCGTCTTACAGGTTGGTAAATGAATGCTTGTGTTACATAACGAACAATTGGTTATTCATGCTTTTACTCTTCACATAGTAACATAGGCATCCCTCATCGTAATAACTTAAAGAAAAAAGGGGCAGAAGGATTTCACCATTCAAGAAACTGGCTTGTCCCTTGGACAGGGCCAGTAGCCCCTGAGAGGCTCACTCCACATGTGCTCAACCAGATGAAAGTTACTAGCCACGTCGATCAGGATTCCAAGAGGGAGTTGTTTACAGTGGAAACCAGCAAAAGGTACGTCATGCTTGATCAGTCACAAATTGGGGCAGATACAAAGAAGCAGAGTCACTATGTCACGATGCAATAAATATGCAAAACACTGAATTACTTCTTCAGACATATAGAGCCAATGAACAGCATGTCGAAATACTATTGCGAATCAGCTGCATACAGACGCTACAGGTTTGTTACCCTAGCATTTGTGAATCGCACTATTTTATATCATTCATTGTTTCAACTATATAATATACAGGGCCAACATGAGGAAGCCTTCTCACTGCTGGTATTCGCGGCAAAGTTGCTGCAACTCTATATTCCCCTTCGGTTTTCACCATTCAGATTGAACGAACAAGGGTACTACAATGTGAGTTCCTGTTTTGTATGTTAAAATTTAATTAGACTTGGCTCCCCAGCACCGTCAAGGAGAACTTGGTTGTGTATAGGTTGTTGATCTTGTACATGATATCCCTGGAAAGGCAAGGTGAATGGGAAGTGGCCTTGGCCGTATGCAAGCTTCTTCTTCTCATGGATTTCCCACGTGATGGAGCACATGCATTACTACATATTGACATGTACATGATAAACAACCCCGGAAACAAGCTCCACGAGTTTTCTATGGCATATGCGAGAGAGCTTAAACTAGATGTTGCATTGCATTGGTTGCTGCCAAACCTCGCATTTTCACTGGCTTTGGATTACTACTCCAAGGAGGAATCGCATTTTATGAGCCTCCCGTTGTCTGGTTCCGATTTTGATGATCTACAACAGTTTCTGCTGCTGAAAGAGGACGATCTTGGTTTCAGCTTCAATGCCTCTCAGCAGGATTTAAACCCTTACAGGCAACGCAGAGCTCAACTTCTCCTACTAAGGGCACTCTTGAAATACCCAGACATGCTCGAACTGTTGAGCAAACAATCTTATGCTCCTGAACTTCTAACATACACATACAGCGAACCCTTTTCAAATTGGATTAATAGTGGAAATGTGGAAGACGTCGAGCTGGTCAAGTTCTATTTGGCAAAAACTGGTGACCTATGGCGTAATGAGAACCTGACTTTCCTTAGCAGGACAGCAAATCTTATTATGGAGATATATGCCACTGACAGAGGCTGTGTCCTGCTAGATGCCTTCCGTGATCTATGGCTGGCATTCAGATTGGACACAAAACTTCCTTTCGACGTAGAAGATGTTATAGTGGCAGAGTTTGACTTATCGTCTCATAGCTTACCGATGAACATCCAGTAAATATAATATATGCTTATAATATTTTACTTAGTTGTGACCTGTTGGTCCTCTAATCAGAGAACCGCTCAAGGTTAGAATTGCAACTATAATCATAAAAAAGCTCTATGTTATGTTGTTATGCCAGGAGCACAAAATATGGCAATATCGCTACACCATGTAGTAAGTTGAATGATGATTGTGCCTTACTGTTAGTTGAATCAGTTTTGCTGACCCGTCTAGTATTACCTTTTCGTGGACGCTTCTTTTCACTACTGTGGCAGCCACCTAATTGGGTTGTCTGGGTATTTCCACTTTTATCAGTTTCTTTGGTGAGGTTATGTGATTTTTTATCACTGGAGGTTTTGCTTTCATCACTAACTATGTCTTCTGGATAATCACCATCTTCGCCTTGATAATCACAATCTTCACTTTCATTTTCAAGGGTTTCACCACCAACATCTGGGACTGCTGCGGGAGCATTTGATGAGCGTCCAGCATAAAATGGAACTAATGGCAAAGACGATCCATTAGGTTGTTGTCCATAAGCGCCGTTCGCTTGTGTTCCTATATTACCTGAACCTGAGACAGGACCGCCCGTTCCTTCATGCGGTTGTGAATTACCAGCCCCTATAGCAGCAAAAATGGGTAAAATTGGACTATTCTTAGAAGGATTAAACTTCCAGCTCAAGGATGGCTGTAGTTCTCTTGATATGGTTAAAATAGTTTTTATGGGACCATCAGAACATGCAATGGCCTCGAGTCGTTTAATCAAATCATTTCTTACAGACTCGGTTAACTTGTTGATAGACTCCTCCCGCAAAACGCTTGACACGGTTTCTGTCCATTTCTCATCTACTATTCCCCATAGTAAAATACGTTGCATCATATATAAGCCACCTTCCAGCTCTTCAAACTCTTCGATAACTGTATCCAAACCCCTATTTGCAACTTCACGAACAAACTCTATAACTGCCACTTCCTTCTCTTCTTCAGATAAATCTACTTCAGTTAATCCAATAGCCCTCAATAATCCCACGCTTATGTCACCTACTTGATGGAAAGCCTGAAGTATTTGGTGTCCTTTCCCCCCGTATAATGTATTCAAGGTATGAATAACCTCCTCTTTAATCTTTTTGTTTACTTTGAAACCGTCGTTTACGGCTTGTATCCATTTCATCTTAAGAAACATTGCGGGCATATGATTCTGCAAATATACTGGAACCCAGTGCATCGTCAATTCACTGATTGTTTTTTCATAATTCGATATAAGTTCCACTTGCTTTCTTACATCAGCCAAGGTGGCTTTTGACAATATTGTCCCCTCTAGCCCATTCTTCTTGAACCACAAGTAAGGTATTTCGTCGGTCACGTATTTTGTGTCCTCGTCTTTCGTCCATATCTCGATTTCTTTCAGAAGAGTGCTCAGTGAAGTGTTCATCGTTAAAATCAACCTGAACGTTCCAACTTGGTTTTTGATCACGTTCATAGCCGTTGTTACGATTGCTTGTTCATCTGAAGCCCAGTTGTCATCCCCATTCACTAGCAAGCTCCGCAAGTTGGAAACATGTTTGGTGTATTCAAGCACCGATTGTAACATTTGCGTGATGTCAAATACGCCCTCATAACCTTTGAAGACCATACGACGCGTAATCACATTCTCTGCCAAAAGTTTATTGGCCAGCCCATTAAGCACGTACATCCAGTCCAACTGCTCCCTTAAGGTCCAATCTTCCAGGGCGGACATATCATTCCTGAGCGTCACGGACTCTGTATGGATCAGGGAGAGAAGGGGGATGATAAGAAAGGCAAGGAGTTTCATCTTGGCTTTAAAAAGTTACGATGATATTACGTAATGTTAAACTCATGTTTACAAATGCAGACTTCACCGACAACCTATAGCATCACCTTTATTTCAGAAAAACCCAAATGCATAAACTAAACTACATGTAAGGACTATCTCCACAAGAAAACAATAAACAGGCGCTAATGATACAATACCAATCAGGTCCCCATGGAAATTCTTCGGAGCAGCATGAATATTTATCTGCAGTTAAGGCAATGTGTTAAATGCAATACTACCACCCTAACAGCGCCAATAGCGCATGATTCAACATTATTAACATTAGGATTCCATCATAAAGTGGGACATGGAATAAAATCCCAGTAATATGCAGTCCTCTGCGAATGCCACTTTATGATTTGACGAGCTTAGTATTAACGAGGATGTACAAATTACTGCGCTACACATATGTTGGCGAATGACCGTAATCTCAGCTGTTATTAAAGCGCTATTGCGCATAGTGGCACCCGTGCAGATGTCATGAATCATTGTGAATATTCCACCATAACTTTGTCTACGTAGTTCAACTATGGAATCCAACGACATACAAAACTAAGAATATAGTTCGCTTCATCTACCAGTGAGAAAAGTATGGATGCATTTATTTTCTCTATACAAATTATTCCGAGTTAGTGACATCCCACCTTTATTCCCAACTCTCATGTCATAGCAAATGGAGCACCCCTTCGCAATTTTATGGCATCTATTGTGCCTTCTCACGTACTTTTACGGGTAGCGTCGAGTGTCACAATTGCTTATGTTGGCCAAGTAGTAAGCGCAAGCGTTGTTGATTGCCTGGTTTGACCTACCAGTGACATCAAACTAGTCGCCCTAAAAAATCAGATTTTACTGAAAAAAGGCATTATAATAGCTTTATGTTACAGAATTTGTCAGCTCCAAGATGCTGTCTCCATTTAGGAACTTCATCTTTTGGAAACTGCAATCCATAGTCATTCCATGTGGTCAATGGTCAGCAGGTGGCGACGTGAACCTTCGCTTCCACGCGCTCAGACGAGCAGCCTTCATGTACGCTTCATTCTCTTCATTTGGCCTGTCATGATAGTAGCCATGGCCGCCGTAGGACGGATTGCCATAACCCCCGGTGTTCACATACGGGTAGTTCCCCATGACACAATAGTTAGGCTGCAGGTATGGGTTTCTCATCGCTTGTATCATCTCTAGGTTGGGCATGTACTCTGGGTTCTGGAGTAGGTCAGAACCGTTTGGAGGCGGACCGCCCCTGCCAAACAGCCCCCTGAACCAACCGGCAGACTGTGGCCTGGACGTGCTTGAAATGGAGAGAGCACAGTTGCTACCAACAAAGAGGGCCAAAAACGCAGCAATAACTATTCCTACTGTGCGTCCATCGAGTTGGGATACGAATTTATTTATCACTCCTCCAAGGACTTCGGCAGATAAAAAGGAGGCATCGTCATAAAGTATGGCATCTTTATACATGCAAGCCTCCCACTGCCTGCATTGCTCCTCCATAGCTGGGATGAGCATGGTTCTGCATTTATTTTTTCTATAGAGTTCTTGACAAAGCATTGCTTCGGACTTCACCATCTGGCGTCTCTTTTCTACACCGTTTCCAATATCACGGCTGATGGCAAATATGAACACCATCCCCAAGTACAACAACACAGTTGTCACTATCACATTGAACACCGCCCTAACCCAACCATTGAAGAGGTCTGGAGTCATACTCTGTTTCCCCCTGACACCATTACCTCCTGCTAAACCGTACATGTCTAATCTACCCAACTGCGCGGGGTCCATACGGCCTAGACCTATGATGTTTTGGCTTGGATGCGGCTTGTTGACGACTTGATCATGGTGGGAATAGTCGTTGCGATGGCCCCTGCGTCTACGATTGCACAGCGATGACTCATTAGATCCTACTCCATATGGCGATCCACTCCTCACCAAATGCGCTCCATAAGTGCCTGCATGGTTTGCAGCATGGTCATCATATGTTGCTCCGGGATCGGCGTCTAGGTCTATGATTTTGTTGTATACGGGCTTACCCTGAACGATTGACTTCAGTGTGGCCCTGGCGCCTGTTCCCCTGAAAAAGTTCATCAAAAATCCTCTGACTTGCTTTTTAGGTCCATGAACAGTAACCTTTTGCGACAGTTTTACGTCTATGTCGTCCCGTTCATGTTCCATCCCACCTCCGTCTCTCATGGGCTCCTCATGATAATCGAAGTCCTTCCGGTCAAAAGTGTCAAGCATATCACAGGATGATGCGTCCTCGCACTCTGCATCGTCTGCATCAGGTTCCTCGTCTCCAGCAATGGAGAAGATGGAGACAGTGGGAGCCCTTTGAATAACATCTTCACTTTTGTCCTTCTTCACCTGTATGTTAGTGCCTAAAAACATGACCTCGTCGGCGGTCTCGTCCACACCTTCTGCGCCTCTGCCGTTTACTTTTCCGTTGACGGCAGGTGGCTCGTCTCCCGGGGAGTTGCCTGCTCGTTTGTCCCCAACTCCGGAACCGATGCTGAGGGAGCCAATGTCGAGGTCGTCCCCCGAATCGCCCATAGTTACGTCCTCCATTTTTCAATAAACGTGGGCGGTCGAAAACAATGAATTATGCGGCATTCCCAAGGAAAAATATTCAATGGGTAAGCAGCTGCGCTGTTAGGAGGAACCGATAAATAGATGGCGCCCATGAAACGGTATCTATTATGTCATTATAATATATGCTATTAGTAAAAACAGAAGATAAGCGCCTCAAGTGAGCGGTGAATCTAATGATTGAGTAGCCTTGGCGGGATTCTTATACGGCAGGCTGATGTTGTGGCATTAGGCATAAAAGTTAAAAGCCCAATGTGCAAAATATATGTATGTATACACACTCTAAACAGAATTATATGTTCTTCAAGAGCGAAAAGCCACGTGCCATTTACAACTGAATCACAGCTCTGGCCTATTGCCACTTCTACCGTTATACATATTCTTAGAAGCCCCTGTAGCCTTAATCACGGTATAAGAATGCCTTACACATGAGAATATACCCTTTGTTGTGTGATCACTGCTCTTCCTGTGCTCACGGCGTCTGCTGCCTTCACCCACCGAGACACTGTGCCTACACATCATAGTTTAATGACATATTTACCCTAACCACAATCATTACGTACTCCTTATATCGCACATTCAGTACTTAAACTATTGCTAAGGTTACCCAGAATACATACTAGGGGGTGCGGGCGTGACGTGGACACCCAGTGTAAACTTTCATCGGTTGTCTAACACCTTGGTCATCGCTGCACAAAATGGACAACGATACAACGGATGTGGTCAACACCGACATGGTGTTCCGAGACGAGCCGCGCCTTGAGGATCTCTCGCTCTTGGTCGACGACACTCTGGGCATTGTGGACTCTATGCTGAAGGTAAGCGACCCGGATTCACCGCGCTCTCGTAACACCTCACTTCAGAACAACAAAAGCCGCGACATTGAATTCGTTAAAACCGTTCTACTCGAACTCATGATGGCGGAGAAGCGCTGCCGCGCCGCTCGCGACGGCCAATCCAACGCACGTCTATGCAAGTGTATCATACAGCTCCTGTATGATATAGGCGATCTGGCCAATCTAAACTACTATTTGGTACTACTGAGTCGCAAGAGGGGTCAGCTCAAGGCCACCATCTCTGCCACGGTCAACCTGGCAATGGGCTGGATTAGTGAAATAAAAGGCATGGAGGACAAGATGAATTTGATTAACACGCTCAACCACATCACTCTCGGCAAGGTACGTATGCACAGGTCTCAGTGAAACAACCTTTCAGATGTTTTTGGAGAGCCAAAGGGCCGAGCTGGCATTCACATTGGCGAAGATCAAGGAGGCTGAGGGGAAAATCGACGAAGCCGCAAAGGTCGTCCACAATGTAGAGGTATGCTTCGCAGTCGAGATTCCGTTAACTCTTATGCAGGTAGAGACCTTTGGGTCCTTGCCCAGGCCTGCCAAGGTACACTACATACTGGAGCAGATGCGCCTACACCTTCTCAACAAGGACTACCTGCGCTTCTTTATCACCAGCAAGAAAATAAAAGAAAGTCTGCTCAGCGGGGAGGAATACGGCGACTCCGAGCTCACATTCTACGGCTACATGATACAGTACTACCTACACGAGGGCGACTACTTCGAAATCGCACAAGCCTACAACAAACGTATGAACGCCGCCATACGATTGGGGAAGGATGATTGGAAAAAGGTATGTATACGCTGTGGTATTGTGGCTTTTGTTGTGGACGCTTAATTGTACTACATGGCAGTAGCTCTTAAACAGATATATCTTGCTTCAGGAAATGGAATGTATGCTACTGTTCCTCATCATTTCACCAATTTCTGATGATGTCAATGGTTTCCGCAAGGATATCATGAGTAAGGAGGCCAAGCGCATCAGCGAGGCGCCGTTGTTTGCCCATCTGTTCACCGAACTGATGTCTGAAAACCTGTTGCCGCTGCCACTTGACGCCCAAGTTTCTGCCGCACTACGACAGCACACTGTATTCTCAGGAAAAGAGCTGCCAGATGGTGAAAAACGCCTGCAGTTGCTCAACGACAGGGTGGTACAACACGATATCCTCGTCGCCAGCAAATTCTACACCAACATTAGACTCAGACGTCTGGCGGAACTCATCAATACCGCTCCAGAGGTATGCAAGAAGACTCTTGTAAGCAATTATGTGCAGAATGTGGAGGTGGAACTCTCAGCAATGGTCAATAGTGAAACGATACACGCTAAAATAAATCGCCCAGAGGGCCTTATCAAGTTCGGAAAAAGGAAGGATCCAGACTTAATACTTGATAATTGGGCCAAGGGTATCGCAACGTAGGTTACAGAGTGCGCTTTGCCAATTTTGTCTAGGCTGTTAGGTCAGGTAGACCAGTGCTCCCGCCTGGTCCAGAAGGAGAGGATGATCCACGAAGCCCGCCTGCAGAAGATAGAGCTAGAGAAAGCACTTCATGACTAATTTAATTTTTACGTTGTAGAGAGGTAGATGTGCTCAACTTTTTCGTTAGCCTGTCCCCACCATAGCAGCCGGCGACGTTACACGCCCCTGATAGACTGTTTTAGCAGTAACCAGTCATTTTTATTTATAAGTTTTTGACGCTGTGATCCAAGATGCCGAAGAACAAGGGTAGGTCTATCGCTGGCGTTTCGCGCCGGCAACCCACCTTCCACTGGCTTTTTTAACGCTTGCCTCAGGAAAGGGAGGAAAGAACCGCCGCAGGGGAAAGAACGACAATGAAGGCGAGAAGCGCGAGTTGGTTTTCAAGATGGAAGACCAGGGTAGGTTGCTATTATCTGGTCCTCACGCTGCCTCAGAGTATGCCCAGGTTCTGAGGATGCTTGGAAATGGCAGATTGGAGGCGTACTGCTTCGACGGAAACAAGCGTTTGTGTCACATTAGGTAGGTGTAGCATGCCCAACTGCTCAATATGCCCAGAGGAAAAATGAGAAAGAGGGTTTGGGTGAACGCTGGTGACATTATCTTGGTTTCACTTCGTGACTACCAAGACAGCAAGGCCGACGTAATCGCAAAATACACTCCAGACGAGGCTCGCTCCCTAAAGGCGTACGGAGAGCTTCCAGAATCAACAAAGATAAACGAGACGGATCTCTACGACGAGGAGGGCGACGGTGGTATCGAATTCCAGGATGTCTCTTCCGAATCAGATAACGATGACAACAAGGAGGACTCCAAGTTCGACATTGACGATCTCTGATTGTGGGCCGTAATAGCATTAACGGTAGTGTTGGTCACGTCCCTCTCAGTGTCACCCTTCTCAGACGTGTCTGCCTGGTCATAGAGGGGCAGGCTTACCATGTTGGGGGTTAAAAAGGCTACCAACTGGTAAAAGTAACAATTAGCACAGTAATATGCTCCCGAAGTTATATGTTGCACAGTGGCAAAGCCCCTCTTTGCGCCAATTAGCTTATAGCGTTCATGCAGTTGCACGTTTAACAATTGATTAAACCTCTGTTAGTTACACAGTCGTATAACGACTTTGGCCATAGATTATCGTTGAAGCAACAACTATCAGTGTTACGATGTGTAGCTCAGTGTGTCACCCATCCTCCTTTTCAGTTTCAGGGCTTTGTCCTTCAGAACTCCTATGGCCTTTAGGAATAATGTTCCACTGGGTATAGCCCCCACTGACTCCACTGAGAATATGACGTGGTTGGACAGCTTTTTTATCACCACACGCTTGGGGAATCGCTCCACGCATGCCCTGCACGACGTGCAGTTGAACGGCTTTATATCGGTTATTTTACCTGTGAATCATGAGGCAACAATAAAATGGCTCGATACCTTTAGCAGCACTAAACACCCCCATAGGACATATGTTCACCAGTTCTTCCACCTCCTCTGGTCTAAGTGGGTCCTCTGTAGAAAAAGTTATATCTGGCTTGAAGCGGTAGACAGCAGTGCATACTGGAGACCACTTTGCATGCGTTTTACCGATTCCCTTCTCCAAGAACACCTTCAAATCGAGTTCCTGCAAATTCATTAATCTCCATAACGGAAGAGTACTATAAACGTCCACTACTTGGGCATCTTGGTAGTTCAGCGTACCTGTCCAGATGACAATTTTGTCAACAAAATATCTTCATGTATTGGTTTTGGCGGGCATTCCTTGAACGCTTCGGCCTGCTCGACGGACAGAGGTACCCACTTCATTTGTTTGGCGTAGACTGCGTAATATGAATGCACTCACTTTCGTGTGGGAAGCTGACTATGTATCACGCAAGTAGTAGATGTAAGACAAAGATAACACAGTAAAACAGCACCGATAATGCCAAATATAGCCTCAGCATAATCCATATGTGATGCTCACCTGGCATATTTTGACGACCGCCAAGCAGCTCCCGCGTGCATTTCACCTTCAATTGGAAGCAAACGCTGTTCTTGTCACTCAGTTCATCGTTGTCTGCAGTCGATATGTCATGCCAAAGGTGGCGTTGGACTCACTTCTGAACTGGACCATATCCGGGTTGCAGTCAAACGGAATAAGCCCGAGTCTGTGGGCCAGCACTTCGTCCTGTATGACTCCAGTGTTTTGGTATATCTGTATGACCTTGTTCAAACGGGTATATAGACCTACGTGAACACTCTCTACAGCAAGAGTTGGCACTTCTGCCAGTAGAATCCTGCGAATGGCGTTTGCGATTGTGGCATCGAGGCCCTGGACCTCCGCAATAGCATGGTACCGGGTGTTTTTCAGGAACCTAATTTTGATATTCTTAACATCCCCCAACACGGTGCGATTAGCGGACTCGCTCTCGGCCACAAACGTCGGCTTTACACCGGATGCCTCCAGACGGAAGTCGGCTGTCATATTGCGATACCTTGGGTTTAAAATGGCCTTTTCCTACCCTAAATGTTTGTTCATGGAGCCCCCAAGAACTGCGATATTATGAATAAGTCTCTACATGACTGTGTAAGGAATGTGCTAAGACGCGTTGGGCCTACACTGACCCATCTAACAGCATATGTCTATCAGTTGAAGTCACAAATACGGCATAAAAGGTATCATGATTAAACATTAAATGTACGGTGGTTTTAAAATACTCTCAAAGTAGAGTTCATAAGGGGCTATAATACCTCAATTGATAAATGCATACATAAGCATATATGCACTTGTACAAAATGGCCTTTACTGTGCATTTCTCCGGATGTCAGAGACTGGAAGCCGATGCAGGATCCATAATGGTTGCAGATATCCTCACAAGAGGCATCTAAACCTTGAAATACCAATGGTCATGATGGATGCTTTACTCCATTCCTGAGCAACACCAAGTGGTGTGTTTACTACATTCTTTGTTCTTCTCCTAATGGCGTAGGTTGCGACTCTTTCTTGTGTACAGGAGTTAGCTTTAACATGTATCTGCTGTTCTTTCAGTGGGATGGGTGCCACATGTCCTCCATGACTGACATCGTGATGCTCACTTGTTAATATTTTTAATAGTTTCCATGACCTTCACTGCGTCAGCAGACAGCGATTCGCTTCGCAAATCCAGGTATACCAGTACTCCACCGGCGGCACAGATGATCAAAACTACAGGTACGACCACAACTGGCTTGCAAATGCAGATAACATCGGCAACTTTCCAGTTGAACATCATACACAGCATAGCAAGGAAACCTGCTAGGCAGAAGAGGAAGATGTATACGATTTTAATGTTTTCCATCTTGGAGGGAGTTATGTGCTTATTAAAACTTATGCTATGAATGCCAGAGCCTGCAACCTACAAGGTACTTTAAATCCTGTGCCTGTTATTTCTGGCGAGAGAATGTAATCACTAGAGCTAGTAGCTTTCACTGCTGTAGTCAAGTCGTATAATATTGAATGAATGCATCGCGAGAATACGTGTATGTATCTGATGCGCAAGATAACTAGCATACGCGTACACAAAAAGTACCGCCACATCACCTTCCCGTATTCTACACTGAAGATGAACGCAGCACCCAATTATGTATGCATTTGGCGGCAATGACGGCATTGTACGCCGAGAAATCCGATCAAAGAGGCATGGAGATGCAACGGTCGTCAGATGTATCGAAGAAGACTAAATGAAGATGACACTTGATACGTATGAGATCAATATATTTGATCACATATAATGATACTAAGCAATAGATACTGCGTCGGATGCAGGCATTTCCCTAGATGGCCCCTGAGAGCCCTGTCTGACGGAAATGAAACCCTAAAACAATGCACACTGAGGGTATAACCCAGATACTAAACATCACATAATACAAAATATTAGCGGTAATTCATCACATTAATACTGTACCTATTGAGAAGTGTGAATCACAGTGATTATCAGTCCCCATCCGGCAGCCTTCAACCGGCGCTAACAGTGCCTATTCGTGAGGTTGTTTCACCACCACTGCTGATATAGAAATTTAGTTATATGCCACGTATGATTCTCACTGAATGTGGGCCGTTTAAGCTGTTATAGGCCTCACTATAGCCTAATCATGCCGTTCACCGACTTTTATGGACTATAGCAGAGAAACTAGCGTTAGAAGCATGGAATCCACACATTCAGAGGGTCTGCAGGTGGTACAAGAACCACACGCCGACATTAGACACGTTTTTCAAGACGAAGATGAGGAGGATGCACCTGACGCTGCAAGAGAAAATGGGCAGTCAGAGCCAGAATGGCTACGGAAACGTCGGCGCCTCCTCCAAGAGGCACAGAGGAAAACCACTGAAGCCGAAGACTACGATCATCCCACTTTTACAGGGAAATTAACCAAGCAGAAACCCGCAAAACATGCACATGAAGTTAGGTTCAAGATAGATCGGCAGAAGGATACACGTCATCCCATCGTCTTGAGGTAAGAAAACATACAATGCTTCTAATTGTAACGCAGTGGACCAGTGAAACAACTGGGATTCGACGCCACTGGCTCTGTTTTGGCCGTGCTGGGAACCAAGGAGAAGTGCATGAGGCTCTTCCAGGTTGATGAACATCGCAGTAAGGGGACATATTTCCGCCTCAAAGGTGAAATGAAAGCACCTGAGGTACCCGGACGTAACATCTCCTCCTTCTGTTTTGCCAACGAAGTAAACAACATCTTCATGGTCGCAGATAGGAAGCATGTAATGAAGTACAACATAGAGCAGGAGTAGGTATCCCTGTTTAGTTTATCTCACTTGTAGGAAACTGATCAATATCGCAAGCATTACCAATCCTCGTACAGAGGGTGGTTACAGACGTGTATACACGCCGGATATAAACCAAGACAGTTCTTTAAGTGACATATTCGCACTTTCTTGTGCAGATAATGGGGGTGTGATGATATGTGATGGAAAATCCAACGCCATTATCCACCATCTTCAAATGAATGCTCAAGCAATGGTAGGAATTCAGTGGCGCCATTAATATGCCGCAGGGAGTAGCGTTTCATCTCAGATCAAATGCAGTTATTACAGCCGATGACAGTGCTAATGTGAGTTCAACACTAACTTGTGATATCTACTTGCAGATTTACGAGTGGGATCTTACCACTGGAAAGTGTTTGCACAAGTTTAATGACGAGTACTCAGTACACATCAGTACTATTGCCGTCTCTCCAGCTGTATCCACGGAATTCTCCAGCAGCGCATTCCTGTTTACGGGATCCCGCACTGGCTTCCTGAACAGATACCTCTTATCATCGGAACCATATAGCAGTGACTCGGGGACCTCATTCATACAGAAGGATGTTGTGAAGAGCTATGGAAACCTCGCTACTGCGGTCACATCGATTGCTGCGGAAACAAGTGGCAAGTTCACTGCATATGCGTCGGAGCATAAGCGTAGCGCTGTGCGCATCGTCCACAATCCCAGTGGGAATGTTATCGGTAACTGGCCAACGGATCAGTTTAACCTCGGCCGCATCACTGATATGTCTTTCTGTAGCAAGTTCAATACGCTTGCAATTGGAAACAGGCATGGAAAAGTGCAGTTCTTCCGCATATTCACAACCTAACCATGTGATAAATGAATTTTCTTGAAAAGGCTAATTTATGCTTGCATGCAACTAAATACTTATGAATGAAACCGAATAGAAGCAAGCACAACCTCCCGAGGAGGTATTTATAGTGGGCAGTTGTAGTATAGGGACCGTGCATGGAAACCGATGAGTGACTGTGGAACTAGTGAGGGGCGAGCATGTAATGCAATATCCCACTTTTGCAGATCGGTGAGAAGCTGATTGGACGATACATGCGTTATATAGTGTAGAAAATAGATATGATGAATAAAATGATTCATCAGCAATGGGTCATATGGGGTACCATATCTACCACCCGTTTTCGGTGGCCCCATCATCGTGGATTGGGCGCCTCTATGGTTCTTTAAACTTACCTGGCTGGCGCTCGGGGTGGCTCAAGTATCACCCTGTCGTGGCTCGGAGCGGGGCATTGCACTCGGCTGACTGTAATGAGCCATGGGCTCTCCTTAGTGAGAGTGCCAACAGCATAATTTTTGCCTGCGGTGACCTTCGTGGACGCCAACAATATGTCAAACTCAATCTTTTCATAGCTATATTTATGTCAACCTTGTAGCCATGCGCCAACTTAGCCACTTAACAACACAGACCATAGAAGCCGCAGCTTCAGGGAGTGTATGATGGGTCCATAGGGGTACTTTGCATATACCAGCATTATACACACTTGACGTGGGCTAGGTTTCGCACTACACTGATTGCTGTGGAATCCACATAATCCACCCACTCAATAGACTTCCAGGGGCTCATTCCGTTTCATTGTTATTGTTATTATTGAAATCATTCGGCACCATGGGAAAGCACGCTGCGACTGATTTGGTAAGTCACCTCTTTCTAGAATTGGTCATGGGGAGGCTTAAATAGAGGCATCCTCGGCCTGCCGGAAAAATGGCAGGACTGTGGTACCCTCGTGTTCTTGTGGATGTTACATGAAATTCGCGTCTCCATTTTCGCCGCCTTCACGTTTCACAGACTCTGGAAGAGCTTCAGGGACTTGTATCCGCGCTCAACGAGGAGCAGCGCATGAAGTTGGATGAAATTAGGAGCCTCTATTCTATGCATATTAGTGGAAACCCGCCCCTCTTTGACGATCTCTTCTTCGTGAGGTAGGCCGCTATTCCAGGCGCATCACGTATCACAGATTTTTGAGGGCCAGAAAGTTTGATATGAACAAGACAAGTGCCATGCTTAATAAGTACTTTTGCTGGAGACTTGAAGTTAATGTCGACAAGATTGTCAGGGTGAGTAGTTGATACACCCTCTTCACGCCTCGCAGAGTGACTTGAGTTATCTCAGAGACAGAGTGAAGCATTACCTGCCGCACGCATACCACGGCATTGACAAGCTAGGAAGACCAATCTACATAGAACGCATGGGTCAGGGGAGCTGCTCCAAGCTCATGAATAACCTTTCAACAGAGGAGCTCACTCAGTACTACGTGCAGAGATACGAATATCTCACCCACGTCATGATGCCTGCCGTAAGCCTCAAGCTTGGAAAACCAGTGGAGCAGTTGCTCACCATCGTTGACATGCGTGGATTCCAATTATCGCACTTGAATACCAAACTTAAAGCGTTCCTTACTGCCATGTCATCCGTGACACAAAACTATTACCCAGAGCTCCTTGGCAAACTGCTATTCATCAACTCATCTACCTTTTTCTCTGTCCTCTGGCAGATGTTGTCACCACTTTTGGATGCAAAGACCCTATCGAAAATCGACGTGATTTCCTCCAAGACCGAGTCACGTGCAAGGGTCTTGGAGCTAGTCGATGCGGAGCAAATTCCCATCTTCCTGGGAGGCACTTGTCCCGACGATACTTGGCAGACTGCCAATTTCGGACCATGGGGAGAGAAGGAGATCATAGACGAGCTCCGAACAACTCGCCCACACATTCCAAGGGAGTTGTATGATATTGAGGGCCTTTAGTTTTCCGTCAAAACCTATTCACCCAACACATGCACATCCGAAAAAGGATGCTTGATCTTTAGTATGTGGGAAACAAAAATGAATTCATCAAGACTGCTCATTGGAATCGCACCTAAGAGCAAGCCTTTGCCTCATCACGTGAGCATGTTGCCATTTGAAGACCGGCTGCAACAGTAGCATCCAATGCAAGATTGAAGAATACAGAGGCAAAACGATGTGTTAAAATGACTAATGAATCTGTAATCATACAAATAAATATGTTTTTAACCATGAAATGTATACAACCAAACTGGCGATGGCCATAATGAGTTAGGTAAATCTTTAGCGATATTATAGGTTGTATCTACAGTTTACATTGGCCTATCCCTCTATTTCTACAGTGCAGCCATTATGGGTTCTGCCTGGAAGGGCATACCGTCAGGGTACTAGCCCTGCTTCGACATTTGCTCACTTATTGCCACTGCAATGGGCTCGTCCGGGTCAATTCCACTCAAACTGTGGAAAACCTCGGCAAAATCATTCAGGTAGGGTTCCCCGACCTTTTCAAATCCTGTGATATGTAGAGATCGTTCTAGCTCTGCCTCTTCCCTCTCCAGTTCGTCATCTTCACTTGACCTAAACCCATAGTAATTTGGGTTAATCTTGCGATACAGTTCAGCTCGGCTTACATAGGTGTCCACCTGGTTGAGTTCAGCTTCCTGCTGAGCGAATAGCTCGCGGACTCCGGGTAGATTCTTGGCCGCGCCGAAGTATTTGTATCCACCTCCGCCTACCCTCAGCTCGGCACCATGTACGTTCTCTATTGATGCAGATAATGCTCTAGAGTCGACACCTCCTAGCTCGATTACTCGTTGATCCCAACGTTTTCGGAGACCGATGAGTCGGTTTATTTCATCGTTGAGGTCTCGGATGGCAAACTCTCCCAGGCTGGCATTCTGAATCCGCGATATAGATATCATAACATCCTTTTGGACCAGATTCCTCCAATGCTCCGCGGTCCTCAGATCGTCTACGTCTGCTGTTGACCGTGGCCGACGAGAAAGGGATGTTTCATGGGTGGCCAGGCTACTCTTAATACGGAGCCACCGATTCAGCGTCGCGTTGGCCTTCTCGGAGCTGCGCGCCATGATGAAGCTGCAGGCAGGCGCTTGAAGAGTCTATATTAGGATGGAGTTTATATGCCGCTAGCGGCAAAATCCTTGGTACCTCATGTAGGAAGGCTAGTGGTCACCAGAAAACCTTCCCCTAGAGAGATAAAAGCGTTGCAAAGCAAAGCAAATATATTTAAAAAATCAGTTCATTCCTAGCGAATATTATGAACTGGTTTTGGAATTTGTAAGGTGTCGCGCCATTGCGCGATATTTTCTCGGGGTGTCAATACTCTGGATGTGTGATTCCTTGCACAATGGAGAAGCAGATCCACTGTCCAGGTGCTACTGGTCATCCCAGAGGCAGCCATGGCTGTGTGATGGATTTCAACCAGGCTAACATGATGCCGCTTCTGCCTAATCGAGCGCTGGAAGAGGCTGCCAAGGGGCTGCCTACCGCTAGAGAAGTGTCTTCCATAGAACGTGACGACGGAGAAAGTAGGTTCCTCTTTTGCATGATAATGGTTCTCAGAGTGGGTTTATCCTTCTCCAATGCAGTTTTACAATGCTCTGGTCCTCAAGAATAAGACAAACCCCGATGATGCTCCGTACATTCCTGCTGCAGTTATGGCTCACAACCAGGTCAATGAGCGTTCATGGGAGCGGGTATTGGAGTGGGAGAAGCGCCACTTCAAGTAGGTTGCATATTAAGGTAATCATGAAAACAAAGGACATGCCCGCATCCCAACCTGAGGCGTTTTGTAGGCAAATACGACCACACCTCACCAAAGTCATTAATAAATCGCTACATATTTAGGTACGTACGTAGGTTATTCTGAACAAACCGAGCAGAATGGGAAAGCCCTTTGATCGCCACGACTGGTATGTCAACCGCTGTGGTCGCGAGGTACGCTACGTCATCGACTATTATGATGACCCAAAAGCAACGGACGACATCCAGGTTTACATTGATGCACGTCCAGCTCTCGACAGTCCAGGCTCATTCTTCGATCGCATAAGGGCGCTGTTCTCCCGCAACTGAGACTCGCCCATTTACTTCTCGTCTATGAGGCATCTTATTTCGTTCACCCACAGGGGATGAGCCATACTTGAAGACTATGAAACAAGTGGCCAATAACACGAATGATGTAATGCTTATATAGCTTGCATTTTAAACTTTCAAATATGATAATTTTAGAAAAGTACATTGCGTTATTGTGGACACCTGTGCCATCGTGAAGTTACAGTTTACTCTATCAAAAATGTTTGTTGCTACTGCACGTCAATGCTCGTTGGAAATGATAAACGCAGTATGTAGATGACGATAAAAGATTATTTCTGTCTACGGTACACGTGAGTCTTAAATGTCTGAGATGGACGTGCAGGTGGGTACGGACACCAGCTTGGCTGTGCAGATAGCCTTTGATATCTCCTCCACCTTCTCGTCGTATATTTCTTCCACGGCACGCTTCACTGCCCCATCTGGGATATCAAGCTCACTACTTGTTCCCTCGAGAGAATATGTCAAACTTTCTTCATTTTTTCCACTGGAGTCCTCAAGATCCGTATCAGAGGGGCATTCATCCTTGTCATCCCCATCATCAGAATCGGAACTTTCCGGACCGTCATCTATGACACAGCTCACGTCGTTTCCTTCAGGGTCCACCACGGCGTCACTGTCCCACCGAATAGGGAACCTTGTTACCCTGGGGTGGTCAATTATACATCTGACCATTTTAGAGATGTTTGGCTCATCTGGGGGACACTCACGAAGTTCCGGATCGTCGTAGCAATTGTTTGTGTAGTATCCGATGCGAATGAATTCCTGGTCACAGTAGCTGGCAGTGACTAGGACCGCCTGCATTCCCAGGATTCCTTGAGGACTCAACTGCACATTCTGATACGTTACGCAGTTTAACATACCCTTGTGAAATCAGGGGGCGCAACCCTGAACTCGAATTCCAGTACCCCGCGGTAAACTGGCCCTAGACATACTGCGTCCAAAACTATTTCTCCATCCTTGCATTCCATTACATCGAGAGGGTGTGTCTCTCCTCCTATGTAGCCCGTACCGTCCGATGTCACGTAGATGATCTTCCATTCCACATCGTCTTTCAGGTCTTCCAAACACTCAAACTCTATCTGGAACACCAGGGGATCGGTGACAGGGCATACGTTGTTCCCGACGGTGATGTTTGTGACATTTATGAGCGACATAATGTTGGCAAATGAACACACACACACAGTTATGCGATAGGATTAGGCACGATCAGGGCGTGGCGTGGAAGACGAACATGTGTGTGGTACTGGTGTCAGGACGCAAGCCGTTTTCGAGCAGTCCTGGGAACACACTGAACAGAAGACAACGCTCAGTGCTGAGCTATTACCAACAGCGTGTAAAATCTCTTTCTCCGAGTTACGGTAATATGAAATCAGACCCGTGAATCTTCCAGCGGCAGAGACGTTGCTGTTGTGTGTGTGGGGATCCACATCGCCATTAATAAACAGTAGAGGGCAGGCTCCGCCGGCGAAGACAATAGTACAGGATTCCTATGCGGTAGAAGTTGCAGTGTCGTGTTCATTGTGGAATCTGGCCGCCGGGGTTTCATACATCGCGAGCCAGCCTTCAATAAAGCGCCATACTGATACGGCTAGTCGCAATTTCATGAACAAACTGTGTCTATAATCCTAATGTGTAGGCCACAAGGCGGGCAAGCAGTCACTATCTTCCTTTTAGACATGTCACCTTCTGGCATACTGGCAGAATCCACACCTTTCTCCCGAAAAGAGCAATAACAGCAGTTATTACACACTTTTAACCGTAGTAGCTGTCATTAATAACCTAAATACGGATGTCTACCCAGGCTATACAGCTGTTACGTCTCACTCCTGTGGTGTGTAGGCACCGACGGAAGGATGTTTGCCGTAGGGACTAGTCCAAATCACATAGTAAGCATGGGGTTTAGTCGTGTGGCCAGAAGCAATAAATAATGCATTATGCATCCCTGAGAATAAAAACGACGTTGGGTGTCAACGCTCATCTGACGCCTTACGCACGGTTGGAGTAGCACCTTGTAGGAATCCTGTTTCGTATCTAGCCATGAACGGGACTGTTTACCACTCTTCATATCCCCAGAGTATGAAATAATCATGCTTCGACTGTCAGTATGGAATACGGCTGATCATACGAGCAACTTTCTGTCATAGTGGCGACGCTCTGGGAACTTGTGGAACTACAAACGCCTCTGTGAGACCAAGTTGCTTGCTCTTTTTCGACCGATGTGCCGATGTTGCAGTTTTGATCCTTGTAGGCGCTACCTTTCCTGCATTCAATGCTAGAATCTCCCTGAAGTAGGCAAGATGGAAGGGGACGTCATTGAGGAGATCGGCATGCTGCGGGAAGCCCTGGAAAGGCTGGGCATGAAGGAGTTTAGCGAACTCATCTTCGATAATGTGGCCAGTTGGGGCACCGACACTGAAACTCTAATTCGCCACTGCTGGAAAATAAGTCAAGGGAGGACTCCCACCCTCAGGCCAACAGGACAACATCCAGGGCACTTTGACTATGTATTGTACGGAATGCTACAGTTGTACGGTAAAAAGGACTCTGCAAATACTTTCACTACTCTGGAAGGCCCCAATTCAGAGGCTGAGGTGACACCCTTCTCAATCATCGTTGACTACATACTTTGCAAGATACTAAGGGCTATCAAAGACATGGCCATTAGTGGTCAGGCATCGCAGTTCCAACGAGCAATACGCAAGATTAGTGCACTGTTATCGCAAATGTTCAACGGGGCATACGGGCTGGAGCTGTACGAAAACCTTGGATTGCAGGACCTCAAACGCACAATACTACTCTTAAGGACACTCCTTTCGTTCTTTCTGGACCATAAGATTGATCGCATGTACCCCCAGGGAAAGCTTCCCATACATACGGTTTTCATATGGGCGAGATGCGTCCTGCATGTGGTCAACGTCATCAAGGGCTGCATGCCAAAAATTTTGGAGGAGTTCGATCACGACCTTATTATCGGATTTAAAGGTGAGTTTATGACTTATGACTCTATGTACATACTTCACAGAGGCAGTGAGATTGGCCCCAGGAAAACGCATGTGGTTGTTTATCCACACAATGAGAGTCGTTCAGACGGCAATAAACAGAGTCGTTATGACAAGCTGTGGAGTATCATCTGGCGTTAATACGATGATTATCTTGGCCGTGTTGATATCAGAGTTCAAATACAACAACAGACTGGTAAAGGATGTGGCTGTTGAACTCCGCCACTGGGACATTACCGTGGAGGTGCCCACTTTTACCTCCAGTGTGTTCCAACATTCTGCGTATCCAATGATGGAACTGGCACAGTCTGCCGCGACATATCTGCTTGAACGCGGGCTGAAACCGATGAGCTCGTTTACGGGTGTTGAGAATGGATTCATGTACAACGTGGCCATATGCCAGACTTACTTGTACATGAATAACGGCTACTTTAACTTCAAACACAAGGGAAACTTCATAAAGCGGCTACTTGGCGATAAAAGAGATGGTGGCTATAATACCAACGCCCTGCTGGACTTTCTTGGGAGGCTGGATCGTTGCAAATTTACCACCCCAAATACAGACGTTGAAACCTCATCCATCGCTGTGCTAAGAGCCATTAGACTCTTGCAGGAGGGTCTGTTTCACATGATAGAGGATGCACACACTAGAGGAACACGTAACATGACTCCACGACGAGGTGGCTCTGTTGACTGGAGAAGCATCGCATGCGATATTGCAGAGGCAAATGGCGAAGAAAAGGCACAATGGCTATCCATCACGGCGAGAACGCTTCTTGTATGCCATCTACACTACTTCAAGAGGAAAATATTGGTGAAGGGTATACATAACTATGATGTGGACTACTACAGTTCCCTCTTTAAGATGACAGTTGTCACCTTACATAGATGCAGAGGCTACGTGGCAGATGAAATCGCAGATATTCTCACATCTATATTGCTCATTAGTCTGAAGGTGGTAAATAAAACAAAGGAACGCGATAGGGTGATGCGGGTTGTTCCACAGACTGTGTTTTGTGCTATAGTTAACCGTGCCGCTTTGAAAAACGATAATTATAATGGAGATGCCGTGGCAACGAAAACCTGGAAAATCGATCTATTCCGTAGGTTCTCAGGAAGGCAATCTGATAGGAATAATGCCCCTAATCCCACGATAACGCTTTCTACGGTTTCCCCCAGGGATGCTATTCTACGTGTGACGCCATATGCATATACAAATGCCAGGGACCTAGTGAAACAATATGTGCACTGGTATAAGAAGCCATATGACTTCCTAAAGATAATGTACCAAAATCTGAAGGACGGTGGATTGACACTTACATCCTTGTTTACCACTGCCTCCGATGAGCTCAATGCTATATACAAGGGCTACGAACAATTCAATGAGATGAGAAAGGAAGATGCCAATGATTCAGTTGATGAATTAAACACAGCGTGCAATTCTACAACACAGGCTGGGTCTCCAAAGTGTTCTAACAAATCCAGGAAACTCCACTATGGATTCTCCAAGTGTTTACAGGTGTCCTCCGGCGATGAGAAAAGTGTTACGATTATATGTATCGCTTCAGAAGTGGCAATACTATGCCTCCAGAAACACAAGAAAATAGATAACAAAGCTATTGCGCTGTCCTTTATATTCTTGAATACGATGGTTCTGCTTCTGGTGGGTGTTCAGAAACTGTTGGCAGAAGTAGATGAGAGCGTCGACGTTGTGGAAAAGAGGTTCATGATCATTGAACTGCTGCTGGAAACGTATCTTCACGTTCAAGCTGTAGGCATAAAGCCCTGGATGAGATCCGCTGTAAGAGCGTCACTATCATCCCTTATGGCAGTATGTGATGCAGTGGTGGAGCTGTTGGTATATCGGTTGATAAAGACCGAAGTGCCTGTGTCATTTCCCATGGAAGAAACCACTGAAGATAGAAATAATTTCCCGGAGCCAGTCAAGTGGAGACTCCTTATGGCCTGCTTGCGATGTATTACAGCGTCACCTACAAAGGATATAATGCATGTTATCAACACCCTTTGCTTGTTTTTAACGCACAACGTAGATGTTTACAGGAAAGCAGTTGCTCGGGCACATTGCCAGGGAAACGCAACAGAGCATCTCAACAAGGATTGGGTGAGCAATGCTTCTCAAATGCTGGGGTCTGCGGATAGTGATGACTTGACTGATAGCCTGAGGAACTCCCTTGAAAATGCGAATACTGCGGAGAAGCTGATTATACATGCGATGACACGTTACCTGTCCAGTGTTGCAATCAACCTCAAAAGACTCAAGTCACAGAAGGACATAGATGACGGTCTGGACGGGAACTATATGGATGGAATAATGAGAAATATCTTAAGGTTCATGAATAAAACGATGTTCATTGACCCATCATATAACGTTACCATATTGGTACCTTTTATAGCTAACCTATCGAAGCTTATGGATGCAAACAAAGTAGGGGAAGCCATCAGTTTGGTCAAACATTGTACGGAAACACATAATATGAACCGTAGGAGGAATAGTGTGGCTTACGCGATACCTTTTACGTCTGATCCCAGGAGAGCTATAATAATGATACAGTGCCGTATCAGTAGGATTGATCACTCAGAGCCAAAAGGCACTAACAAGGACATTCAAAGTGGACAAAGGAGCTGTAAACACAACAAGAAGGAGGTGGTTGTAACCAAGAAGTCATGCAAGCTATCATCGACGACATTTGATATGGTTCCTTACATAAAGGAGTTTACGCTGTCTTCAGCAAAGATTCCAAACGTTTGCTTCTATTGCAGAAGGAGACTGAAAAGCAAGTTGAGGGATGGATATTTCTATGTTACTTGTAGTCATTGCCTCCACCCCTCTCCACTACTATGTGAAGGTGAAATGGACACGAATAACGTCACTAACAAGATATACATTTCCACTAAATCACGTTTCACTACAAGACGCATGGCAGATGGGGCCATGTTTAGTATGGCTGCTAACACGCCAAACGAAGAATGCAGTAACAGAAAGTTAAATTGGGATATGATAATATCATCAATTGCGAATACGGCTAAACAAGCCATTCATCCACGTTGGAACCCGGGAATTCTCGCCGCATGCTCAAAGGATATCTCGGATTCATTGGCGTTTTACTTGAAATCCGTACCGCAAGCTAACGAGCAGGTGTTGGATGTTGCGTCACGTCTGAGGTGGATAGGAGATGCCTTTGCCATCTGGATTATAGACAAGCAACAAGTGTATAAGATGCTTAGAGTGCTACCCATGGATAATCATTATATGCAGTTCTTCCAGGGTCGCTTCGATGACAACTTGACACTGATGACAGATTCTTCTACCGACATGGAGCATCTCGGATGTCACTACTTCTACGATGCCTTGTTACTGTCTTTAGGTTCTTCAACTCAAAATCCAACGGACGAACTAGGATGCATGGACTTTTGGAAAGCCAATAGTGTTTTCTTGTTCAATTTAAGTGTTACAACATTGTCGCAGTTGATGAATAACCTGTTGCAGAAGGTCATCGATAGTGAGGAAAAGCGGGCTTCTAAGATGGATATCGACGCTAAAGAAAAGAATGGATGCAAATTGTACGGTTCAGATATGCCTGATGTGGATTTCCACTGTGAATTCACAAGGTCGTTGTGCTGCTTAGCACAGGTCACCAGTGTATTCTCAATACCATTGACCAAACTTCTGGTTTCTGGTATGGCGTTGACAGTCGTTAGAACTGCAACTGCAGCAAAGTTGAGTGACGTGAATAAGTTTCCCAGGATGCAAAACTTGCTGGATGTAATCTTGTCCTCTGATGTTATTGAGAGAATTGAAAACATCCATGATAACACCATGAAAGCAGTTGTTTGCTGCGATTCCAGATTGAATTTCACTCTGGATAACTGTGACTACAAACTGTTCCAAATCATGCAGAATATCAGTAAAGGGGAAATGGAGGATCATAATATGGAATATCTCAGGAAGCTGGACAAGTACAAATTCTACGCAATGGTGAGGCTGCTTTGGTACGTCACAAACCCGCATGTTATTTTGAAAATTGAGACTGTTCGGGGCAATCAGCCACTCTTGGCAGTTCAGGCTGCATATGTGGAGTCTCCCTTCAAGTGGTTTTTGGAAATCATGAGGAATTCCAAGAGTAATAACCATAAGAACTTTGAAAAATCGCCAACACAGATATCACCTACAAGTGTGCCGATTGTTGAAGGGGACTTCGCCGTCCCTGGCGTCAGTGTGGTGAAGCTGTGCAGTGGCATTTCTATGTATACCAATATGCAGGTTGCTACTCAACATAAAGATCCCACTAATCTATTAGAAGGAACGTCCATGGGTGATTCTGAAATGGTAAATGATGTCATTCCTGAAATGGAAGTCATGATGGAGTACCTACAGGAGAACTTCGTACGCATTCTGGAGTACTTTGTGGCAGTCTGGCTTAGAGTGGGGACGCAGAAACTTCAGTTTGCTCTAAAGAATAAGCGAGTGTTTTACCCTGAGATTTACAGCTACAAAGGAAGTCAAAACATAAAAAAGGAACACATTGTAAGGGCCTACAATTGCATTGCTATACTGATATATATCTATCATGGTGATATGGATGTATTCTGTGATCGCATGATAGAGGTGCTCACATTGTGCCCAATCGATACTTACAAGAGTTGGATGCTCCTGAATTGCTGGGCTGCTATGGCTGCAAAGATCTCTTCCACTATACTAGGATGGTATGCACCAGGCATAGCATACCACCTGGCAAAGATTGGGAGCTGCCACGTGAAGGACACAGACCTGCATTCATCTGAAATAGAGAAAGAACTTATCCTCGCTAAAGAGTCGTATTCTAAAGGTGTGATTGAAGAAATTAAAGTGTCCCTGAAGGAAAGTGGTCATGGAGAGAGATTCAGGCCTTTCATCGATTGCATAGTGGAGTGCGTCAATAACCCTAGTGATTTGTCCCTTATTCATCTTAAGCTGAGTCTGTTGGCTACAATGGTGTACAGTGATGATCAGATAAAGGTTCCATATGTCACCAGGGAGGCTGCTGCTTTGACTGCCAACCAATTGTTCGAACTCAATCCATTCATATTTAACCTGATACACGCCAGAGAGGCCTCTGCAAAACTTGCAATGGCATCACTTCTAACTATTGCCGCGTATTCAGATGATTTTGCCAAGGAACCTACATCTCTATCTATAGCTTGTTGCTCTATCCTTGGGTACATCCCTTGTGACCTAAGCACCTTCAGGATACCAAAGGAACAGCTCGGAATTGTTGTTGACCTACAATGTTCAAGTGATGACCCAAGTGATTTAGCAGCTCTTGTTTTAAGGGGTTATTTGATCCCCAACATGCACATGCAGGTGGCTCTGTACTGTATTCAGGAGATTTTGAAACTGTTAGGTCTATACAAGGGAGGAGTGCGCTCTCATCACGAACTGATGGAAATGGGAGAACGCTGGAATCAAACGTTTGAACCTGTAATAAGACGAGCTATTGAACCATACCGTGCTACATCTTTCCTAAGGAACAGGGCAATAGAGGACATCATAGAAACTCGCCTAGAGGTGAACACCGTACTGGACATCAAATCCTTTGTGTGGTGGTTGTTGAAGATGCTTCCTTCCTCATGTCCAACACTCCCCCTCTTTAGGGCGTGTGACTTGGCAATGGTAAAGATCCCGTCAGTATTGTCTTTCCTCCTTCCATATATTGTAGACTCCTGTGTTCAGTTCCTGGATGATACACAGTGCATTACAATCGGCAAGCGTATGGCATCGTTATTATGCAACATTCTGAAAAGAGACAGTTACACCTTTGGCATAAATTGGCAACCACCGTACGAATTATCGTCAAAGTCTGGTAGATCATTTGAAAGTAGGGACCATTATACCTCGTGTCAGGCCATATTTAACCTTCTAGACAACGTCAGGATCATGCTTGATCGTTATATGAAGGCATTAGATGGCGCAAAGGGGACATCTAGTAATGGAGATTCTAAGGGTGACGCGAACCAAGAGGACGGTAAAGTGGATGATAAAAAGTCCGAGGAACAGGAGATAGAAGCAGAAAATGAAGTCATTCCAAATGATGTTAGCAGTGTGGCGCTTCAACAGAAGGACTCACAAAACAATAATGAGGCTACTCTGGATATTATACGTACAAAGATTAAAAGGTTACAATACATATCGGTAGCTGTTCCAGAATTGCTTGTAGCACATGCTGCCATATCTTGTGGATCATATGCTCGTGGGGTGATGATAATAGAGAAAAAACTTACATGTGGGCCATGCCCTTACAACTTTAGTGATCCTGGGCACTCATTAAGCCATGGTATCTTGAAAGACAATGTCCAAGATAATGGAGGCCTTCCTCCGCATGCAATCATCTCCCTTTTATGCCGTGGTTACTGTGGATTGGCGGATTTTGATTCAGTCGTGTGCATATCAAATATAGTTCTTAACGATGATCCTCTGCAGTCTACAGCAGACGCCAATGAAGGTTCAGGGGGAGATGTAGGCACAAGCGATACTGCCACTGCGAACGAGGAGAAGAAAGCTGTTGCTAAAACAAAAGCGTCGGATGCTGTAACTGGTACCGCATCCAAACGTCAGAGAGATGTATGCCGTGCTTTTGCCTTTGAATGCAGGGGTAAGTACAGGCAAGCCTGTGAGGTTTACAACAAGCTGTTGAAGGACTCCCAGGACTCTAGACTGTGGGCTAGCTGGTACAGAATCATTCAGATGGCTGGGCCAAGTTTCTTCATAAAACTACCAAAGCCCCCAGAGGTTAAAAAGTCCTTTGACTCCCTCATTGCCGAAGCCATTACAGCATGCTGGAAACTGTCACTGTGGGATGAACTAGATGACCTCCTTGTGAAAAAGCGCAAGAAAGACAATGAACTTTTGGAGCTGCAAACTGAAGAATTGAGTAGTTTCGACCTGGCTTTGGTAGACAGGACTCTACTGTCTGGAGGCTCTTCAGAGATGCAATGGACGCAATGCACAGTTAATGGACAGAATGACTCTAATGTTTTTTGGGAATCCCTACTTATGCGTGATCCCATTGACGTGTGGTTCATGGAGGAGACAGCGGACGCCATGAGTAACCTACATAAGTCTCGCCACGATTCCATTGAGAGAACAGTAGAGGAAGGATTTAAACACTTGATTCGTCCATTGGGGCTGGCTATACGTGAGTCAACTCTGGTTGCTGTGAAATACCTAGAGAAGATTGCAAGCTTAAATGCCATCAGATTGAGTAACAGATTCAACTCAGGGAAGTACAACTTGGATGAGCGGCGCTTTGCAAGGGAGCTCATATCCATTGTTCATTCTTCCACATGTCAGCGAACACGCAACATTGTAAACGTCCTTGGGACAGCAAAGGTTGCCCTGGAACTCGGAGGTAAACTGGAAGCATCATCTGAGTTGCTGGTTTCTCTCAACCGAACGTGCAGAATAAACAACATCGATATTCACATCCCTGGAAAGTTGTCGTTGGATGATGAGATTTTATCCGCTCGTGCAGATGTGGTGTTGGAAAACGCATTAACTTTGCATAACAAGGGTAACGTGGATGACGCTATCGCCGCTCTTAACCTTTTGGCTAGACATGATTTCGATGGATTCTATAACCTAGTAAAGATTTACTCGGAGTCTAACTTGCTGATACCAAAACTTGCAGTATCTTACATGCGCGAAATACTACAAGTGGCCCCGCAGTCGTTCAAGGCTAACTTACTTCATGCAGAATACCTCGATAGACTACTTGATCACAGACTAAAGAATGCACAGAACATACGTTTGGTGCTTGACGACACTTCCATATGTTCCAGAAGAAGCGTGCATAAGGCATCAGTTGAGGCAACATATAAAATAGTAGGCGTAGAAGGGATTCCAGGAGTATACTCTTTCGTCCAGCTGGTAGCTGCTACAGTATATGCATACTTGCAGACACTTTCGTTTGTTAGTGCCAACAGGGCAGGAAGCTCTATCTCAAGCAGAGATCAAGGCCATATCACAGGAAGCTCTAGTGACCGAGAAACTAGACAGACTTCTGAGGCCACCACTGGACCAAGATCATACGAACCGGATGAACAGGTAGTTACAATGTCATACGAAAGAGAAGGAGTTGGAAACAACAGCACTTTTACGTCCTCTAGCACAGAAGACAACCAAGATATTGGCGGAAATATGGACATCGTGGACATCCTTACTAAAGTTATCGCAATATTATGCTTCTATTGTACGCCAAATACTACGCAGTTTTCAAGCAGTGTCACATTCGAGAGCGAAGCATGTCAAATATTTTCCCATGCCATCATGGAGAGGTTCTTCGAATATAATGATGCGGTGCCTCAGTTCTATTGGTATGCAGTCATATCGCAGTTGATGAGCAGGTGCCATCACAATGTTTTGGGCTCCTGCATCTTCCAGACACTTGTAGCAAGGTTGGTTGCCAGATACCCCAAACAGGCCCTCTGGTCTACCTTGTACTTCGCTCATTCAGTAAATGCTCGGATGCGGAAGATTCATGCAAACATCGAGCGAAAAGCTAGGGAATTGAGTCAGACGACTACCTTGGTAGTGGAGTACTACCACTCAATATTCAAGGAGATGAGTAAGGTGGCCATGGACACTACTGTGTCGATCACCGACAAATCAGCAATGCGTTTCCAGGGTCTATGGAAAGTTCTGAACAGTCAAGGATGCAGAGAATTTGTCATTATACCCACGATACATAACCTTAGCTTCGAACATATCATTAACTACGACATGAAGGAGGCAGAGTCCCGCATGTGTGGCCTGAACGATAATATGCAGGTTCTTAGGTCGAAACAAAAGCCAAAGAAGATAGGATTTATTACCACATCTGGAAGAATTGTGCATTTCTTGGTAAAGAATGAAGTGAAGGGTGATCTGAGGAAGGATAAACGCATGATGGAGGTAACGCAGTACCTTGCTATGTTGCTAAAGAAACATTACAACGGGCTTCCTATACAATGCTATAGTGTGGTATCGTTGACTGAGGTAGCCGGTATAATAGAATGGGTCCCAAATATGGCCACCATGCGTGCCCTTGTCATGGATGAACTTCGGAGAGTACTAGACGGGGCAGACAAAGAATCAAAGAGTTATGTTACTAAATATGCCGCCAGCGTCACCTCAAAGAAATTTGGAGAGTCGCTTAAGCTGTTCAGGACGTTATGTGAAAAGCGCCCACCCGTACTACACAGGGCGTACTACAACATTTTCAAGAGGGATCCAGCTGCGTGGTTCTGCGCTCGCAAGGAGTATATCCACACGTGTGCAGTCTGGAGCATTTTGGGATATATTGTGGGATTGGGTGACCGCCATGCAGAAAATATACTGCTGAACATAACAACCGGACAAATAATGCACGTCGACTTTGACTGTCTGTTCGGAAAGGGCATTCAACTCGCCATTCCTGAGCTTGTTCCGTTCCGCATGACTCAAAATGTGGTATGCAACATGGGAGTGTGCGGAACAGCAACTGATGGACCCTTCTACTCTGAGGCACTCAAGTTCTTGCAGATGTTACACCAGAACCGACAAAAGATAACGGCTATACTCATGAGCTTCGTGTTTGATCCTCTAATCGAGTGGAACAGGGGAGAAGGAGTTACAAATGCGGATACTGATTCTCAAAAGGTGATACAATGCATAGAAGACAAACTCAGAGGAGCTCTGAATGTGGTGATTCCATCAGTGGAAATTAATTCACGTTTGTTTACAAGAGACCAGCCTGATGATACGTCTGATCTCCATGTCTTCAAGACCTTCGAAACGGTGGCTGAGATCATGGAGCCACGCCAACAGTTGCAGCAGCTCATTCACGTTGCTACCTCCCATACCCATCTCTCAAAGATGTTCGTCGGATGGGCGCCATGGATGTAAATCACATGGACTTGTCATTTAATACTACATATTCTCGTGAAGAACGCCCAAATTTTACAACGTCGCGCTCCCTGCGTGGCATGCTTTAATTAATTGGATAACGTACCGCAACTCGTAGTAGCGGCTGGGCTGTATTCTTTCATCGTTGAGGAATGTTCCATTTGTGCTCTCCAGATCAATAATATATGGTCTACACAATGGTCAATTCCCTCTCATTAAGCAGATTAGACAAGCTTTAATTAACAACTATAGCATTGTTGCATAGCAGTAGATGTAATCATTGAGCTTGTGCTCGACCCTTTGATATGAGAAATTCATGGATAAACTTACAATATGCGATGTTTGTCCACTAGCCGATGTTGTATAACGGCGTGCTGTTTGGATATGGTGGGATGGAACATTTCCACATCGACTACACGCCTGTCGCAACCGAATATGTAGTGTTCCTGCCTATCCAAGTGGATTGTCTTGAGTACATTCATCTTTTTAGGATCTGCTTCATCCGGCTTGAATACATATAGGCGCCATGAAACAGTTGGCATTCTTGATTCCGGTGGAGTAGAGTACTGCAAGCTGTCAAAAGAGTTGGAAATGCATACCTTTAATGCGATACCGTTACGTTGGTTTGTCTCTGCAGCCAGAAGACCGGAAGGCTCAAAATTTGGCTTCTCCACTTCTGTAAGGATCTGATGTTTGTCGAGGGAAATACAACATACCGCGAGGTGATGAATCGGCCGGGTCACCTTCACGCGGATACTGGGTGCCACCTGAGGTTCCTATCGGCCTTCCACTGGTATCCAGATAAATCTCCTCATATTTAATGCCTTCGTGCTTGATTCTCACGCTACCTCCGTCTGGCCGTGAACCTTCACGCCTGGCGGCGGATCGTGACGGACTCTCCCTTTTGACTCTGACCGAGGAGCGGTCACGTGAGCGTGACCTGCTCCTGTAAGTCATCTTTAGGTTATTGACTTTATATATCTAACTCTAGAATGGGTAATAAACATATGTGTAGAGCTAAATGGTGTGCGAGATGTGGGTGAAGAAGGCAACAAGTGCCTACAGTATTTATTTTAAACATCAACAAACTAACTATATTTGCTTTTTATGGCAGTTTACGCAGCACAAAGCGTGTTTATCCTCCAGTTTAGGGCTCCTTTTGGTATTTATCCTACACGTTCATGCGTTACAACGGTGGCGCTTTGGTGGAAGTGACACGACGAATAGGCCACACTGCTTACCATTGATGGCGGTAACCCTCACTAATAGGATGTTCTGTCACAAATTATAGTCTTATAATAGCTATTTGGCCTTATGGGTTATCTAGTCACGTTACTATAACATGTAGTCAACATACCACATTGTGTTATTTAGGGACATCATTTCCCGTTAAAAGCTCTGCATGCATCCTCTCTACTAACCACGTATACAATGAAGAGTTTGATGCCTTTATGCCTTGGAAATATCTGTTGGTTGCTTCAACGCTATCCACTACTTGGAGATAATTATATTCTTATGTTCCAGGAAATATACGTATTTTGAGACTCATCAGTATATAATCAATGACACTGATGAACCTCAGATATTGAAATGAGCTGTACATGTATAATGGAGTTTTCAATTGGAGCTTCACCGTTTAGCAGTATATTATTGAAATCGACCATGTTGAAATATTACGTCTTATGTCTCTCCCAAATCCCCTTCCTGCTTGGGGATGTTCACCATATCAGTTACCGTCAGTATGAGGACGGTACAGGTTACATCGCTGGCCGTAAGGCATCATGTACGTTGTAAATAGGAAGCGAAAATATCAATCAGACAAAAACGATTTTGATGATGCCGATTTTGTGTATCCTTACGAGTACCGGCCAGCACATGTTGATGGTCACATGACTCACGAAGTGGCCGAGGATGGACAGTTTCATGATAGCATGGAGGTTATAAATGTGGAGGACGCAGACAAGCTTAGGCGACCTCACCTCTACCTCACTGACCCCATTACTAATTCGTTATTGCGGAAGAATCAGTGGACAGTGCATATTGTAGCCATTACAAGCGCCATTTTGTTTACCATTCTCGGTTTATGCGGGCTTGCATGCGTCGCAAGGCGGATGAAATATAGAGGACGTCTTCTACCGTAGCCGCGCACGTTAACAACACAGCAGGTTGTGAAATGGAGATTTAATATATCTTCAGAGGCCTTTTGGTCACATCAAAAGCAACGGCACAAGTGAAATAGTGCCGTTGGAAACAGGCAAATTTAGTCCTGCGTATATGGATTTAGGCTTTAGACTTCATCTCTATAAAAATTAGATGGGTGCATGTTGTTAGCATCATTTAAACGTTGATATCATTAATTGATGTATAACTAGTGTATATGCGTCAAATGGCAAAACTATAGGCAGCACAGCTGCGGGTCAATCTCCACCTGCTTGACGAATGTCACGCTCCAGTTGTGTTAGAATCTTTGAATACCCAACTGAGGTCGCGCTGATGTTGTCTAGTCTTGTTCCCAGATGGCGTGTGGCGTTTCCGATAACTCGCTCAGAGTCACGTGGGGTGGTTCCCAGAAGCATCTGTCGCAACTTCACGTAATTTTCGTTGTAAAACAGTAAAAGTCTGGCTGGTGGCAATCTACGCTGTCGACGCAACATTTCTGCGTTAGCAGCGTAGCTGTCTAGGGTACTCTTTACATGGCTGTAAATCTTTTCGTGCTCCTGTGAGTATATCTTGTGGCTCTGCTTCAGCCACTTGGTCAAAGAGGTCTCCAGCTCTCGCAATGTAGAGTTTATGTCGTCGTACGTCTTGCAAAGGGCGGTCTGTACCTCCTGCAGCTTCATTGTCCATTCCTCCCTCTTATCTGCCAACTGCTGGGCGAATATGACCTCGAGGTTGTCCGATCTACAACTAAACTGACTTGCCCACTTCCTGATTACGTTGTTCATGATGCACGTGTAGGCTTCATCGAGAGTTCGCACGTTGCACGTGGCGTGTCTGGTCAGGGCACACTCACTGCAGAAGCAGCCTTCTCCATTCTTGCAATCCAGACAAAAGTACTGTATCGGAAGCAGGTAGTGGTGTGGACAGCGCACATTCTCGACGCTTGCAAAAGACACCCCCGGCACGCTCCATTCGAGAGGATCGATGCTTCGCTTGGTGAGGGCAGGGGTGCTTGCGCTCCTTCCCGATACTTCTGGCGCCTCAAACGGCTTTATCGAGATAGCGTTGTCCAAAAGGTCATACATCGTCCTTTTCAAGATTAATGCTGCCCTTGGCCTGATGTGTAGGAATGAGGAATTCCCAAATATACAATATCTATCGGAATGACATTAGAGCAAAACTACCACTAGGCCATTTATCAGAACACATAGTGGTAGAATGTGCAGCGTTTCCGGGGATATTTATTACACCTACTACTCTCGCAATTATGTAGACATCCCTTCCCGGCTGCACGTTTACAGCTAATGTACAAAGTAGATGTTTAAAATGCGATATCGGTCAATGTTATATTGTGGGAACACGGATTATGGGCAGTGTGTGCATTATGTTTCATCTAAGGGTGATGCTCCGTTATGCTACACACTGCATGATCAGACGTGGAAGGCCGCACAGACCACTAGGTGTGATGCCGTTTAAATACCATTGTACGGGAACGTAATGTATTATTAAAGGAAATATAACATTCGTTTGTGGACAACCTAGCCAGGTATTTCTGTAGACAATATTCCAGACAGGATGTGGAGTGTCCTGTGAGCAAAGGACTGTGTTTGTTGGCTTTTCTAACAATATCATTATAAACACACCTGGGCATTGTTGGAAAACGGTCAGAATGCGGTTTTTTGGTAGGAAATCGCGGGAAAGCCAGGAAAAGAAGGAGGTGGAGGAGCCAAAGGTTGAGGTGAAAGAGGAGGAAACAATCGCAGAGAAGCAGTCGATAGTAGAGCCCTTGTTGCCCGACAACGACCCGTGTACTGATGTAGAATCGGACTGTCCAGCGGAGGACATATTTGCCGAGCCAAAGGATGATGCCTACGTGGCCATGGACTATGCGGACTCGTCCGACGAGGCCAATGACCTGTACGATGCCATACACGGCATCTACAGCATTGGAGTCGAGGCCAGCCAGGACAAAGCTGCCTTATATGGTCGCATGATGCACTACTATGCTGAAAAGGCAGGAAGTATACCACATCCTCCGAGGCGAAGAGCCAAATCTGTCATGTGGTACATGCTCGCTGTACTCATCTCCAACCCTTTTATAGGTCTATATACCATGTTTCACTTCAGTGATTGGGACACGTGGGTCATACGTGATGCAGTCGTCTATGAAAAGCATAGTGGCGGATTGCTCCCAGTGCCTAGGCCCGACGGTGTGGACAGATCTAATGGAGGCTTAACTGTGGGAAAGCCTCAAGACGACGATGAGGGGAGGGAACCCCTAATAATGACGGTGGATGAGCATGACGTCATATCTGCTGTGGCCACTAGATTCTCGAGGAGTGTCAGAGGCTACGCTTACTACGAGATTTTCGGAGAGTTGATATTCGCCCTATTCAGCCTCGCCCTATTGTGTACTAGCAACATGTGCTGCACAAACGGCCGCCATAGAACACAGTCCATGGTTCCAATTATTGGACTGCTCTACACTGTAATATACAAGATACTGGCCATGTATATCCTTATCGTCAGCTTCAAGATTTTGATGTTCTATGTCATCGCATCCTGGCCCAATCAAATGGCATACTTGCCAGGATTTTTGTTAAGACTAATGTCACTAAAGGGTATAAATGCTTCTGAAGGCGCACAACGTGCTGCCATGTCACAGCTATTCGTCTTGGATCCAGACGCTCACAGATGGGTTATCATCTACTGTCTGGAAAATGTGTATATCACAATATCAGATTCCATTGAAACGGTACATGCACTCTCAAAGATATCGTCCAGAGCAGTGAGAAAGGTGATCAAAAAGATCAGGCGCCAACAGGAGCTCGTATACTTCACCATGGGAAACACAGCAGATGCCTCACAGCAAAATGAGGGCTCTGAACGTACGTCTTGTTCATACATGCTGTTGGACAGCCTCCTAAACAAGATGTCTGGGCCGCAGGAAATGTACATACATGACATGTACAACAAGGGCGTGCCAGAAGTAGGCACATACCTTGATAGCATCGATGCAGACCAGTACAAAGACAGTATTGCACGCATGGGACAAAAAATCATGAACCAAATCAGAAGCAAAGATTATCAACCTCCACAAAACGAAGTGTAACATACTTAAATTATTAGCAATAAGTTAAAATAGCAAAAATCCTAGACACAGTCCAGTGGCAGATCCCAAAATTGCCGATACTACTCTGCCTTTTGCCATTTTCTTGCCGAATACCTTCCTTCCCAAGTACGAGGCGTACCTAACGATTCCTTCCACGGCAGACGCCACCTTGGACCCCGGGTTCTCCATAGACTGCTCCACGGTTGTTTTTAAGCCGTCTGCATTGATGGTAATCAATCCGTAGTGTTGCAACGCCTGTGTGTAATGTGACTCTGGAACATCAACATACCATCGCTCCGAGAAAGCCGCCCACAGTAATGAGCAGTATATTGCGCATTAAGCGGTTGAACACGATGCAGAACCCCGTTCCGAAGCACAAACCACCGACAAAGGAAGGCTTGTCGAACTCCTTGACACTGGCGCCATTGGAGGCAACGTGCCATATGTATAAGAGGCAATCACGGCCCCGGTCACCAGTGGGCTCCATGGCTGCTAGTTTGCATATCTTCTTACTTTATCTGAGTCAATCCGTCATTATGCGACAAATTAACAATGCGCAATGAATGCAGTGGGGACAGTGTGTAATGTGTACGTTACAAAATGATGATTACATATCGCATGCTGTGATGTTTTAAAATATTTAGAACCCCGTCATGGACATGTGACTGAAGTCATTTTCCATGTTGTCTAGGTCCTCCATTAGTTGACTGAGCGATTTCTTTGGGGCTGCATCTGTGAAGGCATTATTGGCAATGCATTCGAGCTTACCATTCTTTTCAGTTGCAGGCTGAGGGTTGCTTTCATCCACGGCGTGCCTCTCTTCCTCTGCAAGCTGGAATGTTTGGACTGGAGTAGTTAGCAGCTTCTCTATATTACGTTCCGATGCACTCTCAGACTCTGTTCCACTGAACCGACCAGACTCTAGGTTTGGAGCTTCACTGGGCTCGCTAGATGATATGCTATCGGTACGAATGGATAACATTCGAGTGGAAACTGGAGCCGAGGTGGACGGCTCCTTAACTGGGTTTCCGAATACGAGTGAATCAAGGTCTGATGCGTAATCTCTCCTTGAAAATGACGTTGTGCGCTCCGACTGTGGCCCACCCTTGGATTCTACTCCGAAAATACCGAATTCAGCAAAAAACTTATCACAATCCTCTCCCTCGCTCTTGCTCTGTCCCCTGTCCGTGTCCACACCAAAGAATTTATCGAAGGCGTCATTGTTGTCAGAATCCGAATCAGAATTCAATTCCAGTAGATTAGCTGTACCTTCTTTCCTATTGCTTGTTGGCGACGATGGCTGCATCTCCTTTCCAAGGGTTTCTATCTTGCTCAGAAGTTGAGAGGCTGGCTGTGACCCTGCCTCACCTAGACTAAGATGCGCACATACACAGTCGTTTAACATTAACATCTTGCGCATGATCTCCTCGTATGTCGCGGCATCTGCGGCGCTGGATCTTCGCTCCGCCAATATGTTAATGCTGCTTATTATTTTAGCCTTGCTCTGTTTCAGCTGCCTGATGGCCTCGTCATATTCCGGACCCGGTGATAGGGTGCTCATTTTATTTACTGTGACCAGTATGCTATCCAGCTCCTCAGGGGACAGAGGTAGGACGACACTCCCACCAATGACGAACCTAGCCTTGGGTACTACCTTCGACGTGTTTATTTTAGATTTCTCTGACTCTTCAATCTGTGGGAACCTTATTCCCCGCTCGCGCATCTCACGGTATCCCTGGAAGAACACAGGATACATACCCTGGTCCAGCAAAAACACATCGTGCCATAGCTGTAGCATATATAGTACCTTTGCCTTGATAACATGAATCCTCACGTCAGTTGCAACTCCAGGGTGCATGTTGGAGGAACCTATCAAAAGCTTAGTTAGCTGCTTCTTTACACCACCAGCTATGGAGGTGTTGAGCTTCGTCATTCGCATAAGGCGGCGGAAGCGCCTCATGCACGACTTGGTCATCAATGCCAAAACAAAGCCACCGTATCGCTCCACACAGTGTTGCAGGAATTCCAGCGACAAAATAACTTCCTCTGGTAGTGTGGTTGTCCTGATGCGCCATGTCACGAATTTTATGATAAACAGGCAGCAGTCACGACGACCTTCAACGTACGTCAGAATTTTCTCCAACAGTGACATATTGATCAGTCTGACATTTCTCATCGCCTCGTTGGTCGGCACTCCGTAGCGGTCACGTTCCAGCTGCAGCTGGATGGGTGGGTTAGGCCATATGAGAAGATGCTCTATAACCGCAACTAGCTCACGGTGAGACGCGATAGGGTCATCAGTACTTGAAATACGTTCCGCAATGCGTATAAACGAGTTAGGGTTGTTGTAGGCGGCTTTCCTTTGGCTGGCTGCCACGTTCTCCTTGTAATTGTTAATGGCAGACGACGCTGCCTGGATCCCAGAATTGGAGAGAGAAATAAGCTTGTTAGTGAGACTCTTTGCACAACTCAATGACGTGCTCTTCAGGGCCTTCAAATTAATGGGCGGGGATCCCTGGTGCCGATTGCTTTGTGAATAGTACTGGTGAGAAGGCCTAGGGGAGTAGTCATCATGGGCGTCGCTCGATGGGTGAGGGACATTTTCCTTATCCCGCATCAAATTACGGCGGTGTATATTTCCATCCATTTTGGTAGATTCCTTTACACCATCCTGTACTTAAAATAACGGCTTGCTCAGCAATGACAAGAGAGACCGAGGGTTTCCCTATCCACGAAAAGCTAAAATGTGCGTATCCAACGTAGGATCAAAGGAGTCGCTGAAGGTATATTAACGTGAACTGGGCAGCGGTAAATGGGTGATTATAACACAATGGTGGTGCCCACATAATGACGCGGTGGGCATGCCTTTGGTTAATTACTCTTAATATTAGGCACCGTTGGCTATATTCGCCAAGCATTTTATAGGGTTTCATATAGAGAGGCTAGCTACGGGGATTTCACCGTCTGTTCGTGTCTTCCTAAGTACGGCGAATCCTGTGCAAATACTAGTCTAATCCCGCGACAACTACGTGGAATATAATGGCAAATATCACCAATTTATATACAGATGAGTAGAAATATAGCCCTGTAAATGTGTTTTTTCGTTATTAGAAGTGATCGTTGCGTGCAACAATTACGACTTGCGCATGGGTTTTGAATAACATAGTTATTGCGAGTAACATGTGACTTCTACCGCTCTAGCTGTTTAGTAGACGTATTTTTCGCTGCACTGCACAGAATCAATTCCCATTTACTCACCAACGTAGAGCATTGTCGCCTGCCCGAGGAATTGTATCATTAGACACTCGATATATTCCCAATGAAATGGTGCATTGGCACCCATTTTCAATCGCATACAATCAATATTTCTCCATAAGTGCTCAATAGCACAGTATAGCACAGGAATGTGCTGTGATTCCATTATTCGCCTGTATGGTGTGCTCACACTTTCAGTTGAATGCCAGTTGCCTAGGTATATGCATCCATTTCACATCACGCTATGGTATCGTCACTGCTACTGTGATTGATTGTATACTTTTGGATTTTATGTAGTTAAAGGCCTTTCCACTGAGGGCGTTGCTCTGAAATCGCAAGGGGACCAGGGATCTTCGGGACCGTTTCTCACATCGCTTGAGACATGGAAGGTACATAGAGATGGCGGCAGATGTGGATTTCGACGATGTGCAGGATGAATGCTCCAGTGCATCAGGCAGATCCTCAGAGGAGCATTCTGACTATAAGCGTGAGGACTCTGACTATGGGATTGCAGACGAACCTATAGTATCGGAAGGGACGACCGAGACATTCCAGATAAATGTAGACAAAAGTGGAAACGCAGAGCATCTTCTACAGGACGCTCACAACCTGTACTTTAGTCATATGCCACGGGTTGTTGGAACTGGGTTCAGATTCCAGGTTGGAGAACTCGCCTATGCAAAATGGCGAGGCGAACTGAACCTGGTCGTTATACACTTTGCATCGCAGAAACTAGTGACGACGCCGGGTACGTTTATGCATTGCCTATGCATATGCCTTCAGGAGATGCCGTGGACTACTCCAGCGATGATGATGACGAGGAGGATGAATCCTCCGCTGAGGACTCCCAAGATGAAAACGCCCACCCTCCCCCCAAAGCCCTCACATCTGACTCAGACGGCAGGAAAAAGGATGATTCTAGTCACAATCACGTTATTGATCAGGGGATGGAGGACGCAGATGAAAGTAACAGTGGAGATGACGACCTGGATACATCGGATTCACAGGTATGTTTCAATTTACTCACTGAAAACATTCCCAGGATGATTCTAACTCTAGTCCAAGAGACACAAATGAAGATATCTTCCACGATTCCTGCAGTAATCAGTTATACTCAGAGGTTAACGCCATGCGTCCTCTGCCACTGAGATGTGATGAAACCGAACCACACGTATTGGAAGAGAAGCAGGCTAAAAAGGCCAAAAACAACTCAATTAGCAAGCGTTACTTTATTCCAATTTACTTTGTCACCTTTCCCGGGTACAAGAAACGTTGTGCTAAGGCCTTCAGGTTCTGGGTGAAAGAGAAAGACCTCATCAAGTACAAGGCTGTGAAACATGGAAAACAGAGGAAAAGCATGCCTGAGATTGACACCAACAAGGAGTCGCAAAAACCCGAAATGGAACCTGCATGGACGAAGCGCAATATAGAGGACATCAATGAGTATGTCTACAATGTTTCATACAACACCTACGAAGAAGACCTTGCAGCAAGACTTTATAATATAGGTGAGTGGGACAAACGAGAGGAACAAACAACGTCTACAGGAGATGCAAAAGTACCTTGGTCAGTTCCTCTTGCCCTCCAAAATGTAGTAGCAAAGCAACAAGCTGAAATAATGAAGAAAAGAAAGGATGGTAAAATAGATTACCTTTCTGCCGATGTGCGGAATGGTTTTTCCATCCCACCGCTTACAGAAAGGCTAAGCGCCTACTCAATCATTCAAAACTTTAAGTACGTCCTCATTTTAATGACGACGCTAATCAGGCGTCCTGGGGAGTCTAACACCAACGCAAAGGCGAAATTCGACACCGAGCTTCTGCCATCAAGAATTGGAAGGCATGCTGAGGTAGAAGATATCAGCATACCGTCACTGAGGTTAATGGATCATTTGGAAAGCGCAGTGGGAAGCGGCATCACGGCATCCAAATTCCAGGCAATATATGTAAACAACATATACTGGCTAGATTTATACTTGAAGTGGATGGACACATGTTTCCTCGACTCCTGCTGCTACAATGAAAAGGAGCATGAATTTATTAGTGTGCTTCAGCATAGTTATAGAAGGCCCCTTTCCAGGATACTGGGGTTCGAGCATTTGGCGAGGCTCTTTTGCTTCAACACAATGTACAACGTATTTCTAAGGCTGATGTATAGCGGTGGATGCCGTTTTATGGAATACTTGCCCATCACTCAGTTGCTGATCCACTACATGACATTCGTGGCTACGGACTACATGCATAGTCAGTGCTACACAGTATCTAGTATGCATAGTGACAATTTCAGCTTTCCACAGAGGCGAGGTAAAAATTGAATTTCCACTCTGCTGTTTCACACATGCACGCCATTTAATGCATGTAACAATGAAGTAATGCTAACTATTACTTTTTACTCTACATTAATCAAACAATTAGTGTAAGCCAATTCACTCTATTGGGAACTGCAGTGGCGGTTCGCCCTTGTCAAAGTCGAGAATGGTGCCCTGACTCATGCTTCCTGGTCCCAATGGGTCCTTGAATACCCACGACGGAGCCTTCATGTCGACAGCTTCCTCTAGTTCATCCATGGTTAGATAGCGGTCTGGTTTTTGGTCTTGATCATCCACCAGATTAGGTTTGATACGTTCGTTATATTTCATCTCGTTTTCCAGTGCCTTGTGATACTCTGCTAGCTGCTCCTGCTTAGCCAATTTAGACTCCGGGTCTATGGGATACTGCCTTATGACATCTTTGCGGTATAACCACCTATGCTTAGCAGCAATACGGTCATCCGGGCTTCGATATGGGTTCCAAGGAACGTTACGGTGCAGTTCGTGGTGAACAAGTTCGTTTATGGGTGTGTCTAGCTTCTCTTGTTCCAAGGCATCCATATCTCGTTGACAATCAGAATGGAATGCCTTAAGAGTTCTTTCAAACCATGTTTCGAGGAAAGTTGCACTGTTTAACAACGCTAGCCGTGGAGTAGTGGACCCATCTGTGTGCAGTTCCAGTGTAACTATCTCACTAGTGTTCTCTTCATCCATTCCTCTTCGCTCACCGCTGAAACCGAACATCTCTACTGGATTACAGCTGGAGCAGAAATGGATGAAACCATCATCAGTTATGTCGCGATTAAGTGATTCAGGCCCTTTCTCAGTGATGACATAGTTGGCAATGTACTCTATCTTGACCTCCATAGTCAAATATGCATCGTCGGCGAGAGCACACAAATAATGGTTCTTGTTCACAATCTCTATCTTCGTATCATCAGGGGAGCCTGAACTGGACCCAACTCCACTAGTTTGCGTGTTTTCATCTATCTCTATGTGCCCAGCCACAGCTATGATCGGCCCTTTCAGCCTTAGTTTACCAATTATAGGCTTGTCGAAGGTTGCCGTAGTAGGCACATTCCTGAAAATGACATTGCTCAGGTTTTTCGATAACTCAAAAAAGTCCTCACGTAATCCAACAATGGAGTAGAATTCATTCTTCATCCCCGGGACGCGCAACGCTGTTATACGTCCTGCTCCAAGGTGACGCTTCGCAACCCTCCTAAGGCTATTTAGCAGTACCGGAATGACATCTGTGTGAAGCGAATGCAGATAGAAAAACGTGAAAGCCTTCCCATTGTGATGTCTTACGGGCTGTATCTGTTTGAACTTAAAACCATAGCTTTTAATAGGGGCATCCTTAGTCTCATCCAGTCTCTTGGTGGTGGCTCGGCGTCTGGTTTCTTCATTCACCTTTTTGAAGTGTGATGCGATCTCGGCTTCTGAATAGTGGCGTGGTACATAAGGCTCTTTAGGAGCCTCGTTTCCTGTTACAAATTCCAGTGCCCCTGTGTAGAATATGATGAAATCAGCGAGTAAAACATACAAGGTGGAATGGGATGTTTATCCAGAGAAATACCCTCATCTGTAGGGATGAGCTTAGGCTCTAACTTGGATTCCGGTATCCCGAACGATTTCACTGTTGTATCATCATCGTCCTGTAGATAACTTGGTGTTATATGGTAACCAGGCTGTGTACTGAATGAAGGGAGGGCCCCCTGAAACCCTTCTTGTGAGCCTCCGTTTGCTCCAAAGGATGTAGAATAGTTTGCTGTTTTCGGGTATGTTGCGATAAAAGCCAAAGAAGGCGCCCGCTTTAGGGAAGAATGACTTTTTCCATGTCCAAGGAAGTCTTGATGTTGTGCTATAAGCACGCAAGAATGCGATATTATTGAATTCAAAAGCGCGTATATTGTTAGCAGGAGCAGTCGATTACAGTGATCCTGCATTAGAGCGAGCAATATTTTAGTCCAGACAGTATCAACAGCGCTTATGCGCCAATGCAAAAAATTACCGTCTCTAGGGATTCATACTCGTGTTATGAAGTTTTGATTATTGTGTCATATAATTACTTGTGCTATCATTGCCTTTGAAGCCTTACATACGATGCTTTAATGGTTACAGAAGACCTGTCACTATATGGTGACATAACACATGTTCATATCCAAAACCATTCGTATGAGAAGCTGTGGTCTATATTATCTAATGCTGCAGATACATATGAATTGATATGTTTATTGTCTTCCTTTTATTCGGTGGCAAACACGACCACGTTGCAGTCTGGTATGTTGCCTACATTAGTGACGTGAGACACGACCTTCCTTTGCACATGATTCTCTCTATCATTCCAAAGACGCGTCAAATGTATTTTAAAAATGAAAATATCCACCGAATGTGCAGCTGCAGCCGACTGCAACTATGTGAGATTCCTACTGCGTATAACGTCATCAATGACACGACATGCAGCTATTGCGAACACATTTTGCTTTTTATATACACTAAACCACATCATCACTCCCAAATAAGCATTTAATGTGTTTCTAACAGAGTAGACAGCTACACATTGGGTGGAAACATCAAGTAATCTGTCTTGCGGTGGTTTCACCTATAGACAGTAACATATCATTGCAATCCACTCAATTAGGCCATTGACATCAAATGAACGACTAGCATATGACAATGTGAATGCAAAACACGCGGCTATAAGGCTATGTGTAGGCGTAGGGGTGAGAAGCAGCAGGAAAAACGGGGCAATATGTGGTTAACGCAGTGACGTCTATGCGTTTCTACTACACATCTCTGAGAAAATCAAAACGACGCTTTACGCTTTCGGATACAGTGAAATTCAACAATTACAAAGGAATCACAAATCACGATACACTAACACCGCCTTAAGCCGATACTAGTGTAACACAAAAAGCCACACTCCCTCTAGATAACACAGACGACTTCAAAAGAATCCAGTTCCATAAAACGGGACATGAATCTGTAAGTTATCTCTCCACAACAGACATACATGCGATACAAATTACGGTATAATACTTGAATAAGTGGCCTATATCCGCGATGTATATTTCGCCCGTAGACAGTAAAGATACTAAAGATTCTACAGTCCAACGATCGTTTACACACGTCACCGAGGAATCAAGCCGATACCTGTGACGACACAAGGTATCACACACGAGACACATAGAGAACCTCTGAATGCGTGACCTGTGCACTTAGCCCGAATCAAGAACCACATAAGGCACATTGCCACACAACAGACCAAGTTACAAGCTACGCCCACTTCTCCAAAAGTCGCTTCTAATACTCTGGGTGCAACATCCAATGAGACTAGGCTGGGTGATAGAACAACATACTACGAGGCTAAAATGCTCGTACCAACATACTGGACTGGAGGTCACAGATTCACACGACTAATGCTATATGTGTATGCAAATGTGCAGTAAAACGGTGGTTAAAGCACAAAAACGTATTTCCGGGGCTAGTCCAGTGTGAGATCGCAAAGAAGAGTAGCCCTTTCCAGACACCAAAATCTGGAAAAGAGAGACTAAGGAGACAAATGCAGTAAGGATCAGCGCAACATAAAAGCAGAAATCATACCAAGATAGTGAAATCAACCTGGCTAGAGCTTTAGAAATGGAGAAAGTGAAAAAGGGAGAAGCTGAAATAATGCAGCCAGAGAACAAGCAAAACAATCATATGCACATGATCCTCAAGGGGAAGGAACTGAAGGAGTTCCGCACGAAACAGTGCCCTCTATATGTCAAGGGGATGTGCCCAGACAGTAAGCAATGCAACATGTCACACAGTGAAACATGGCCGAGGCGCAATCCCAGCCTATTCAAATATGATTACCAACTATGCCCCAACATACAGTTCTCCAGAAGTGATAATAAAATGAGGCTGCTGGGCAAATGCAGTTACGGAAGGAAATGCAGATTCTCACACTCAAAAGAGGAACAGCTCTACCACCCGGACCTCTATAAAACCAGAATGTGCCTCAATCATCCATTTTGCACAGCATACTATTGCCCATTTGCACATTCTGAAGATGAGCTTCGTATCAAGAAGAAAAGTAAGACCCACGTTCCTGGAAAGGGTTACATCTCACTAAAGGAAGGCGACACAGAGGACATTAGAGACGCCGGTAACGCTACTCCAGAGATATCGTCAGAGGAATCCAATTCCGAGGAAGAGGAGTATCGGAGGGTATCAGCTGATTCACAGAAACTCACTGAAGCTATTGCTTCCATGAGAGTTGAAGATTACAAGTACGTGAATAGGGGCGTCGTAGAACCAAACTCCAGAAACTCTACAGTAAGCTCACCTACCATGATGGCAACACAGGAAGTACTGGGGATAGCCGACATTGGGCTCACTACGCTGGGAGAAACTGTGATATTGCAGGACGACGCTGATGATTACATGGAATACTTTAACAGATACGTCGGACACATCTCAGGAAGTACAAGCGCCAGCGCAGAGCTGGCGATCGCATTAGCATCCTCTACTGACTACACACGCATGCTATTCTTATCTGATGAGCACGAAAGAATATACTCACTAGATGAAGAAGACGAAAATGAGTGGTTCGACGGAGTCATACGAGCAGGCCTCCAGCTGCTCGGTGAGGAAGCTACAGAGCCTTTAGGGCGAGAAAACCCAGGCACATGATCCTAGTATGTATCCCCTGTATACACACTAAACATATCTGGTATGCTGAAGAATGTCTTGGACTGAACTGCTGCTGACCAGACACCGCGCAACATCGTGTAATAAACACACCATTGCCTAAGGCGGGCACTCTTATATGAAATAGGGTACAGAAGCCCACAAACTTTGTAATTTGTGGTCGTATAATAAAATGCATAGGTTTCACACAGCTTAGACAGTGTGTCCCATGGCAGAGGAGACTCAAACTGTGTTCATCCAACTGAGCACACTAGCACAGCTTGAAGGTTACACATCGCAACAATGCTACATAAGATTATCGATCACCTGATTAAAACCTTTGGTCGAGAGGTTCTTGAACAATGGATACCTCTTGATCGTCTGTCCATTACTTCCATCGCGGATCCTGAGCTCAAGCTGACGAATATACCGCTGCCAGAAAAGCTCTTTGACAGTCCCTCCATACCCTTCCTGCCTGTGAAATCTAACATAGGAAGTGTAACAGTGAGGTGCCCATGGAAAGCGTTTCTTAACAATGACGCAAACCTTCCTCTATCGGTAGAGATACACAACGTAGAAGCGGTTATCCGCTTCAAACGCATCACAGAATGGAACCCCGAGCACGTGAAGAACACACTTCTGAGCACGCGTGATGAATTGCTCCGGAAGTGGAACTCGTTGACTTCTTCTTTAAGTTATTTGTCTGGGAAGAAAACGACACACGGATCAAAAGCAGTGCATTTGATCAATTCCCTAGACATTACCTTTCACAATGTGAAGGTAGTACTGCTGGATAACTTGTTATATAAGGAACCATTCTCGATAACTATCGAGACGAAGCATGTGCGTTGTTCTGGAATGAAACCTGACGAACCCAGTCTCAACGATGAAGAGCGGCAGGGTGTGGCTATGTCCTTCTTATCAGCGCTGTGGTTTAGAAGTACAGAGGTACATGCGTGGCATTCTATATACTATAGCGAAGCTGATGAACCTGGGGGATGCATGCCTGATGAGAATACCAAACAGCATCCATCTAAGGGAAGAGCAGCCCGTAGAAGACGTACCTATGGCAAAGATGGAGATGAAACAGCTGCTAGTGATTGTTCTCATTCAAGTGATGAGCTATTTGGCAATGTCAATGATATTGATGCGACACAGCAGGTTTATCCCGCACAAGACTCAGGTCTGTGGAATTTATGTATGGGTGGATGCAGCAACCCTACAGAACACCCCTGGACTGAGTTTCTGGCTGCAGAAGTCAGCTCAGCAGATGAATCTCTGACACACATACTAAAGGGGCCCTATAAGAGTTGCAACATCACGCCTCCGCGGGGAATTCGGTTCGACCTAGTATTCAAGAACTGGAACTTGATGGCATTCGCAGGACTTGATAACATGCCAAAACAACAAAAGAAAACAGTGCAACTAACTTTCACAGCAGCGGGTGAAGAAGCTGAGGTATCTGATGTATATGCACCATGTTTCGACGGAAGTGGCAGATTTGAACCCTATGATCTAACACTTACCAGCGCTGGGGCCGAAGTATTGTATAATATCATAAAGTACCTACAGCTTGCTTCTTCATACAGGGAACTTTCCAGTGGTTGCATCAACAGTACACCGGATGTTGCAGACTGTGAAAGGTATATCAAGATTATCAGCTCTTCCCAGTGGACCCATAAAGAAGAAAATGATGTTAAGTTTGTGCAAAACTTTGAGAGAAATGTTCCATTTCATATTCTGCTCAAACTGAGGAACATCGTCAAGGCTTCACAGAAGGGTCGGGTTGCCGCTCGTACATGTTTTCTTATTGCAGATTGCTGCTCGCAGAATGATAGTGGAGACACTGAAAATGAGTTCGTCGAAGCAGGCAGTACAAGGCATTATGAATGGTTTGAAGGCGAATCATGCATTCGCATTATATTTGCGCATCTTAACCTCTGCGTTGTTCCCCTAACACGTTGCAGAGAAAACGGTATTGTACCAGCCACAATGATTCAAGTTGGAATGTTTGCATTCCAAGGTAAAAGCCTGGGAAAGAGGTCTACATACAAAGTGCTGGCATGTAAGCCAAACATACGAATGGGGGATGTACATGTTGATGTTCGTAGGCGCACATTCAGTGCAAAGGTGTTCCTTCTTCCAGATTGTGGTTCTGAAAGCTTACTATGCTATCCTGAGATGATGTTCACGCAGCCTTACGAATTTTTCAAGGACTACGGAGCAGATGACCTTGAAAGATGTCTCAAAGAGAACGAATACAGTGGCAATACCACCTTGAGGATTATCATAGAACGTTACATTGACAATATCAAGCATTTACACATCATGGTACCAAAGATAGTCGTCCTATTTAATGTTTTGGCAAAATTGGATACATTACTTGACGAGGCGTTTTGGACTATGGACTTTATCACTATTGAGCAGTTTGTTGAACGAAGTAGAAAGAAGGGATATTCAAACGAATCATTTGCGGCGGCCTTGATGTCACACATCCAAAAAGTGAGCTCACGAACAATATGCAGAATGGATATGTATGGAATTATGGCAAGGGCCTTGTTCAAAAGCGGACTACAATTTAAGTATTCCCCCGGTTTAGACATTGGTGGATTAGATAATTCAACCCAAAAGCAACCACAGCAAAGTGTACTGGATTGGTTCTTGGAAAATGACAGAGAATTGAACACATGGAAATACTGTGAGGACATACAGGACCCATTTTCCTTTAAACACATGATCACTCGGAAATGTGATGATCCAGGCGCAGGCAAAATCGACAGAGTGCCAAATACTGTCTATTGTAGAGAGAATTTCGTTGCAGAACTCGATTCCAAGCCCATGCGTAATAACCCTGTTTTCGTACTTGTTCCTGGAAGTGAATCTAGGTTTACAATGAACTCCAAGGTTTTAAGTTACATGAACACCCTACGCAGATGGTACAACAATACCCGTGCCATTGAACTTCCGCAGATTTTCACTACGGGTTTGGCCAATATGTATTCTTTGACGCTTTCTGTAAGAAATTTGGTCTTGACAAGGGATTCGGGGGATGACTTTACCTATTGTTTGCTTGAAGATGTGAATCTTTCATCTCTTGATGTCGATGAATCAGTAACTGATTTGGCCAGTATTGGGTCTATCCACATCCTTAAGCGTTTAAATGCAGTATGTATAGAAGTGCTAAAGGCCGAAGCATTGTTGGGTAATAACTTGAGAATTTTCGTCCTTGTAGTAGAGCATATTATGAATATTTACAAGTATGTAAATTATGTCGATAGGTTTATATGTGCATTGAAGGTGCTTACGAACATGGAGATGCAAGAGGTCAACTATTTTGTGTCAGTTAGTGGAAATTCTGATGTCTGTCGAATGCTACGTCAAGAATTTTATGAATCATCACCACATGCAGAAAAGGACTGCTCATCTGACTTTTTGAATGCGTTAGAGGGGAAGGTAAACGCTATAGCTTCAGACAAAAAGGTAGTATTCATATCGGCCGGGTCTGCAAAAATAAACATGACGTCAGAAAACGCACTTTACGAAATCTCCCTATACAAAACACAGGTTGAAGTGCAGGGAAAGGAAAGGGTAATGGCATGCTTGGGAAATATGTCTGTATGCGTAATTGAAAACGATATGAGTAAGATTATTCTCTGTTCCAAACCTATGAATCTGGGGAGCCAAGGAACTGCAATTCACGACATTGTCGAAAACGGACAAATAGCCTTAGATTACAAGAATAACAAATCAAGGTACATAAATGTTGAGGTGAGAAACGTGCACCACGTATTAGATATGCAATTTTGCAAGCGGATAGTGGAAATTGTGAAACAATTCAAATTGCCTTTGTCACAGGTCAAATCTGAAAAGGAGAACAAAATATCATGCAATGTTATGTTACATCATTCCTCGTGTCATTATGCGGGAATTGGAGCTGTGATTGATCTCTATGCAGTTGTTAATGTAGTGTATGGCGGGGCTACCAAGTGTATCTCCTTAAAGATTCCAAGGTACCATGCAACGTTCACAAAGAGTCTTACAACCCGAGTTTTCGCTGTTTCGCTGTTAGACACTAATTTTGAATTGAAATGCTTCAGCAGGACAGATAATAGTATCGCCTATGATACTACAGCTGGCAAGACGTTGAGTACGGACCAAATGGTTTTAAAGGCGACTCTAGATCTGTCCCACTTCGTTATATGGGGAATACATAACGTTCCATCGGGCACAGAACTGAAAAATGAATTTGAGGATGTTAATGAAGCAGCGATGAATCTTGAAATGCTGCTGCATGAGACATGGTTTAACCACATGACCATAGCAACCTTGCCATCACTTTATGATGACACTCCAATGGTGTTGGTTCCGTTGTTCGCTACACAGTACTCAAAGGCAGCGAGATTGACTCCCATGCTCAATCATGCCTGGATAACTGATTGGTTAATATCTGCCTCTCGCAGTGTCTTGCCGCATCTATGTGACGGTGCCGCGGCTAACATCATGAAAATATTGTCAAAGGAAAGTGTCCACCAAAGGAATCATAGCATGATTAAGGCTGCTGCCTCCATTGTTTTTTGTGACGATGCGATAGTTGCCATGGGGGAGTTGAATTTGTCTTCGTTGGGGGCATTCCTTCACTGTGAATCTATCATGCAAATTGTTGATCTATTTTCACAATGCAAAACTCTTATGGGCCGCTCTGTAGCATCAAAGGAAAAGAAGAGGAAGAAGAAGGTAAATATATTAAAAATTAACATAACTATGGATTCCATCGATGTTACATGCGCATCTGATGTGGAAATAAACAACCACAACACCATGTGCTCATCGTTGTTGCCTACCACTATTGCGGATACACCTCTTCCAAGAAAGAGACCTATGAGCGGAACTTCTGCGTTCCACATTTTGTGCATGTACAGGTTTCCAAGAGTGATGCTTGTATCAGATGCATTGTGTTCCATAATATTGCAAACAGGGGCCACATTACGCACAGTTAACGAGCTTTACAATAGAATGGATGAAATGGAAGAACTACGTGAGCATTTCCTTTTCGATCACACCGAAGTTTTGCAGGATTCCAAATATCAGGCTACTTTACACTTCTTCGATAACAACTACAAAGAAGGAAGGGGAAGAATCATATCATTAAAATGTGATACGTTAAACACAGTTGTGTTTACGACTAAGGATAGGTACGAGTTCTGGAATGATGTGGTAAGAAAAACGGTGCCAGATGAAACCATGCACTCACCGACTTTTGTGGAGGAGTTTAAGAAGGTACTGAAACTTGAAATGACGGATGGCACCATGGATTTATGTGTTGCTTCTAGTAGCCTTTATGCAACAAAGCTTACTATAAGCAAGATGAACATAATTGATGCATGGGATAGGTCTCTGTTGGAGAATCTTTATGATACACGTTGTGCTATGGGGAACTTAGGATCTCTGGATGAGGCAGGGTTTCCCAGTACAGGAGACCAGGTAGGAATAAACGTCAGTGTTGTAGATGATGTATTAAACATAAAGGTTTCACTAGAGCATAGTAGATCAGAGATACAGATAAATGGAGTCAATCTCATACTTGGTATAATTCAGGATCTGAAACTTCTGAGTTTATTGTTCAGTGGGAAGAAAAAGTCAAAGGAGAGAAAAAAACTGATGCGGATAGAAGTAATACTGAATTTACATGAGCTGTGGCTATATCCATCTCTATGGGATAATGAAAATACTGATTTATCGCATTGTCCTGTGACTTCTATTGGTGAAGGGAAAGATAAATGCGCATCAGTTGGTTACTCAGAAAATACTATACCTCAAGTCCTCAAGACGGCTAAAGAGGTAAAATATAAGCTGCTGCATTCATCTGCGCATGTGTTATCTGGTGCCACCAATGAGCTACTTCTATGCAGTGACAACGTTATAGGATGCCTAATCAGTCTTTCTATATCTTCCTCAAAGAAAGGAAATTCTAAAGTGGGTCTCAAGTACATGGGTGTAGCCTTAGGAATGCCTAAGATAGTTGATGGAGTAAAGATGCTTATGGACGAAAGAAATGACTACATATTCAACAACATAGAAATGGATGAGCGTATGCTATTTGAAGTAAGGGAAAGTGTATTGAAATCAAAGGTGGTGGATAACGATCACGTGGTAATAGCTTTCAACGCCTCAAAGCCAAAACTCTCAGTTAACGTTGACCAACTGTTTCAGCTGCTTCTTCTTAAAAAAACAGTCATAGAAAGTGCAATTGCTGTGTTAAAGGTGCATCGCGCTATTGTAAAGGGAAAAAGGGATCATGCATCTGATGTGGCCGAATCTTTGCCAATAGGATACGACCTCATTGATGAGATTAAATTGGTCGCTGCTAAATATAACTTACCCATGGTGGACCTTTCCAATGTTCACGGAAGCATTTACAACGTTCCGGCTGAGGTTTTGGAAAAGAATAGATTGTCATTAGAACATAGAGAAAGGGAAAGTATGCTATTCAACAAGGCTATTAGGTTCATAGACAAACTGATATGGAAGGATGGAAGCAGGCAGCTAAGTTTGTCTTTATCCTTAAACGACTGCAAGTGTGTTCTTTTCTCTCTGAAAACTGAGCTTGTACTGAATGTTAACCTGCAGCAGATGTCATTCGACCTCACATACACTTCCCCTACGTTTAAAAGAAGAACCATTGTTGACTCTACCATTATATTCAATGTAACGACTTACTATTCCAACCTCAACTATCATGATACTGTGCTGAAGACAACTGTTGTATCTACTCAGGTGGCATACGAAGGTTTGGCTTGTGAGATGCCATCTTTAGACATTAACATCCATGTCAGTGGCCTCGCTGTGGAGGTAAATGCGTGTTTGATGCAGTTAATAAATCAGCTGAAACATGTTTCATCAATGGTATCTTCGGAAAGTGTGGATAGGAAAGCAAAGTACGAAAGGGCCTTGAAACTATATAATGAACTTGATTTAGATGTCTCGCTCATAGGCAGTCAGACTGGTCGCAAAGCTATAGTAGATGTCATGCAATTACCGTCTCAAAGATATACACAGATTTCCGACAAAGAGCTGTACATATGTGTAAAGGATGCTACAGCCAACTGGTCAGGCCACAACGCTCTCCAAATGGTAACTGGCCAATTTGAGGCAGTCAGCGCAGCTGCTACCTCTATAAACAGCAAATCGGATTGGGTAATGCGTGAGGGAAAGAATTTATTATTTGGTAACAGCAACAATGTAAAAAGCTTGCTTAACATGTTAAATGGCCAGGGAGGTAACTCAAGTAATGAGTTCAACATTGAAGAAATATTTAAATCTGATAGGTCACTGCTGTTAATCGGAAAATATCAGACGGAACAGACAGGAGCAAGGCTTTTCAGCGTTCCTAACAGCAGAGGGTTGATTTTAATCGAACAGTTTATGTCCGAAGATGACTCACCATATGCCATAATGAGTTCCTCAATACGCATACAAAACGCTACGGATATTCCTCTAGGTATACGCATAGATCATAAATTGGGTTACTTCACAAAAGTCGCATACAGGCTGACTCAGCACCCCAAACCCAAGGACAGGCTAAAAGATATGAGCCTGGAACCATACACAAGCTCCTGTGTACCACTGAGCTGGTTTGGAACGGGAATGATGCCAGTTATTGGCCCAAAAATAGATGATGACAGTGACCTTACTTTAAGTGATAAGGTTCCATTTCAATTTCTTCACAGTCTTCTGAACATGAATAGATTGACTGTTTCAGAGTTTGAGAGAAGCCAAGACTTTGTGCTGAGGTTCCGTGGATTCCTTTCCTTAAAATGCAGTGTATTGGCTAGAGAAGCAGCGGGTGGAGAGGACTGTGGTTCATGTTTCTATCACTTTGTAATCAAGATTGAGCCAATGGTGAAACTGGTTAACATTTTGCCATGTGACATTCATGTTGCATTATCCTTGAACAGAGTAAAATTGGTTGATGATTTAAGAATGGAAACAAACAATACAAGTGCTAAAATAAGTAATTATAAGGTCCAAACGAGACTTAAGACTGGAGATGAGTTGGGCATACCCTTCTCAGAACAGAAGTTGTTCATGCGGATAAGTGTATATGGAACACAGCTTGAGGGAAGCAACTCTGATTCAATGTCATCAGCGGATGATTTCGAATACGTTTCTCCAGTTTTTCAAATATATCTTCCCACTGTTGGAACTGCCAGTATAGTAAAGATGCTTAAAATCTACAAGGGATCGGTAAATGCATTGCTTCACTATACCCATGATAAACAGCAAAGGGATTTAAAGGAATTTGAGGATCATCTTAAGTCTATGTGCGTATCTATAGATCTTTCCAGGCATGACATTCGTATATGGTGGCCATTCATTTTTGAAAATATGTCAAACAACCCTTTGCTTATCAACGGATTCTTGTTAGAGCCCATGGGACGCTTCTTTGGAAACCTTCATGATGCCTCTAACTGTCGTATAAGGGCCGTCATTTATAATGATTCCAGTATAGAAGAGGGGAAACAGGTGATGCACTCTATGAGCCAATGTGTAAAGCTGGATCTTACATCCACCACAGACTTCAGACCACCAATAAACCTTGTCATTCCGCTACAAAAACGTTGCATGACTCAAGTTAGTATTTCAGAGTCAGGTATGAAAGTTGAGGGGGTGTTGGAGTCGATTGTAAACAACAACAATGTTAAACATGCAAGGCGTTATATAGGCCATGAACTAATAAATGAAGACTATAAGTCGTTTGAAAACGACACAAACAACGATGACAAGAGTTCGGATGTTGACGTAGTCTCCAATAATAATGCTTTCTTGTGTCTAGGGTCAACTGTAAGGTATGCAAAGTATCCATACAACATGTGTAAGATAGTGAGCGTCACAAACCTTTACACGTTTGTAAATAATTTGCCGTTCACAATATGCGTTCGTGGAAACCCTGAGGAGCATGAGAGACGTGATATAGATGTATGCAAAATCTCAAGCGATGTAATCATTAAGCCTGGCGAGACTGGAGCACTGCATTCTCCCTTTCAAGGTGCATACATTATAAAGGTAGAAAATGATATATGCAGTGGCATTTTCTCACTACAATACCCCAGCCTGCCTTATGTCTTCCAGCTAGAACTGAACTCCAACAATGTAACGTATTCAACTGTTGCAACACGCGGGCTTCTAATACAGGTTAACGTTATATCAGGCTTTTTTGAAGGATCAAAGATGCCATATAGTTACAATGGATATTATTTTGTACTATCTTTCCCCCACAAGCCACAGTATCAAATCCTGAATCTTACAAAGTATACCCTTTCCTATACTGTGCCTGAAAACATGAATACTATCGAATCAAAGCTTGTAGACAGTTACGAATCTCGTGAGCCAGCCTGGATACGCACACCATTGAATAAGATTGGCATTTTACCGCCTACGTGCATAACCCACTATGTTCCTTCGGCATTGTCGAAATCACAGCATATTCTTCAGATTTGTCTCAAGGTGCTAAATGTTGATTCTTGCGAATGGCATATAGAGCAGGTTAATTTCGTAAGGGAAGGATATCATGTTATCAATTTCGTAAAGAATGGAGAAAACATGGTACTGTATGCCACATTAATAATTAGGTCTAACGGCACCCGCATTATCACCATCGTTGATTCCAAGCCGGCGGCTATTGAGTTAAACAGGATTGAAAATTCATGTTCTATGGTGCAACGTCTTCAGTGGTCGAATATTAACTTGAGTTTCCTTACACCGAGAATAACGGTTACGCTATCTATAAAGAGGAAGGTCATTTTGGCTCTTCATCTTACCAATTCTTCTTTTGGCATATCAATAACGCCATCAAAGTCCACGTACTTTGAGAGGGAAGACAAGGATGTATCATCTTTGGAGCCAAGGTGTAACATGGTTGAGTTTGACGGGGTTGTGCAAAGCATTCACATCGATCACTTCGTTCAAGGTTATATACCAGTTATACTGAAGAGCTCAGCAAAACCAACATCTCTTCAGGAGTCGTTCCTACATATGAGGGTAGCATCTTCAAATTTTATGGCATTGGGACTCCCGGTGTATGATCTCATACAGATAAAGCTTTCCCCACTGTCTATCAACATAGAGATATGTGTGATAGAGCAACTTATTGAATCAATAGAGAGTATGGTGAAATCTCCAATAGGAAATGTGAAGACCGACGTAGAACCGCTTGAGAGAAATACAGAAATTGTTATTCCTCAGCCAAAGTGGGTCGAAATGGAGCCTGCTCCTCCAGTATATATTCGCAAACTCACTGTGGAGCCAATAAATCTAATCTTGTCAATTAGAACGTCTTCTTTACAGCTAGCACATCAAACTATGAGGCTTTTGGACGCTCTTCCTTTGGATACTCCTTGTGTTTGTGTACACTTTGCCAGAGAGGAACGAGGTTATATGATTGTTGGCTGGAAGGAATTGATGCATTCACTGAAGAATTCATATTTACGCCAGCTTATACGCCAGTCTCTGCCAAGCGCATGGCTTTCTAACTCTTTTGCATTCCTGTATGGAATCCTAAAGGGGCTTGCACTTTTGGCCATACAACCTGCGAAAAACACCATAAAATTCAGGAATCCCCTGGAAGGTTTTACAATTGGAATATGCAATGGCATAATGTTTCTTGCACTTTATATCGCTGGAGGGGCAGCTCAGAGCATTGGGCACGTTTTGAACATTTTCCACAAAATAATGGGGGGACACAAATCGAAGCCACAAGGAGTAATTGATGCCATGTGGTTAGGACTCAATGTATTTTTGTTACACGTCTTCTATCGCCCTTGGAAAAAGCTTTTTAATGATTTTTCCAATTCCCAGTCAAGGGGGGATGGAATCCTTAAGACTTCAGTTGGGGTTGTTCTTAATATGGGTCGCTGTGCCATATCACCTGTAATAGGTGTAGTAAATATGCTAATCACCATAGTTGAAGGATTTTCTAACGTCCTTCTCGGTGACATCGAACAATTCACTCACGTTTACGAGAGAGATCAGCTAGAGAAGGTGATGCCTACTACTTACAACGTTACTGAGAGGGTTCAAGAAAAAAGTGAAGTGGGAAACACACAAGCTTCGTTTGTAAGACGAATGAAAACGTCAATAGCTCTTCGCAAAAGAGCGAACTAAGAGACAACTTTATAAATGGTAACTGTAACCGCAGAAACCCATTTTTAATTTTACAAAAATCAATAATTGTTTTTTAGTTACTTTTACCCATATAATATATTTTACTTATACATTTTACATTTTACGAAAAATATTATCATCATTATAGTTTAATTTAACATTTTATTCTAACGATGGGAATTAAATTATCTAGGATAACGTATGGGTATAAGTTTACTCATCAACAAATGCGTTGCAACATTCGGTCATCTTATGCTTGCTTCCTGCTTGATGTTTAGTGTTACTGTATTTACTCTACGTGCATTACGGTCAGCATGCATAGCATAATCTTCATTTTATTTCAGCAATTGCTATTCGGTTGAACTCAGAAATATTAATAGTTGACTCATATAATCTCGGGAAGAAGAAATGTGTTTAGGTACTTTAAGTAAAAACCCCTTTTTTAGATGGACTTCATTTCACTCCTCTGATGTTCTAACACTAGTTGCGCCCTAGGTAAGTGATTATCATGTAGTTAAACATACTCTATTAACTGGCTGAATGCTATGTGCCCCACATACTGGTAATACTTGGTTAAGGCAATACTTGGTTAAGGCAATACTTGCCATTCTTGTAATTTGTTCACTCATAATGATTACAACGCGAGCATATGATCTGCCAATGCAGTGGAACACTTTGTGTGCACTCCACGAAGAGTTTTGCCAACTCTAAGTGGTCACATGGTGAAATGCATCTGCTGTTTGGATCATAATTTAAGTACCGTTTGCTACCATTATTAGAGGGCCATCAAACATACTAAGTTACTGCAGTAGTGACTTTTACACAGTGAAGCCCCACTTAAGCAGTTAGGAAGTTATACAATGGCCTTCAACAATGCACTAGTAAAATATGCCACCCAATAGTCTGGATAGTAATGCTGCTGTGCTCACCGTCCTTTCGGGATGCAATTCAGCGTGAATGGGTTACGCTCCATAAAAGTGAACAATATTCGATGATAATTGTATCGTAATGGCTATGCTGTTGGTGTTTACCACAATCTTGTAAATGGTAAAATCGCCTAGTAGTTGCAACCCCCTCTCAGTCAGAAACACCAATAAAGGCAATAGATTTATGTCATAAATTATACTAGAACAGTGCATTGAAAGTCAAGGTGGTTGAGGAGATCAGAGATGGAATGCATCGGTACTATAAGTATAGTGGCACAGATCCTGCTAGTACACCTGGTCATCTCCGTACCACATTTAATAACTGCGGTAATGAACTTCAGTATGTTATGAAAATGCACATTCTGTGGTTACTGTTTATATGAATCACAATATTAGCTGGATGTCTCATACGTATGGAAAGGAAACTATGACACTACATATCCGTATAATTAACATATGAAGAAATGACGAACCATTTAAATCCCCGATAAAAGGCATAACCCATGACACAAACAAGTCTTCACATGATAATTTTAGGGTAACAATATCGAAAAACTCCAGAAGCAATATCTTAGGTTTAAAAAATCCCCATATTTTCAGCTATCACACTTTCCAAGATAACGAGGGTATGGTATAACATCCCTGATGTTTGAAACACCTGTAACAAGCATAACAAGACGCTCAAATCCAAGTCCAAATCCGGAATGGGGGATGGTTCCATATGTTCGCAGATCCAAATACCAGGAGTAATCTTTAATGCAGAGACCCTTCTCCTTGATGGATGCTTCCAAAACATCGCGCCTCTCCTCACGCTGAGATCCACCAACTAGTTCGCCAAAACGAGGAACAATGACATCCATGGCAGCACATGTCTTTCCATCATCATTTCTGCGCATGTAGAACGCCTTAATGTTAGCTGGATAGTTATATATAATGGTAGGCTTCTTGAATACAGCCTCAGCAATGAAGCGTTCATGCTCACTAGCCAAATCTATACCCCATTCAACGGGGTTTTCGAATGCCGTCTTCCTTGTTTCACCAGCTTCATTTTTCACCTGATTGTCTGGGGTGGAAACTAGACCAGCCTGAAAGTCAGCTTCGTGTTTCATGAGAATGTCTATAACATCGGTGTAACTTATTCGGACAAACTTTTCGGCTACATATGAACGTAAATTATCAATTAAATCAGGCTGACTGTTGGCGGTCAAAAATTCCAGGTCATCAAGGCAGTGGTCCAATGCATACTGGATGGTGAACTTGATATACTCCTCCGCTATTTCCATGTTTTTAGGAAGATCACAAAAGTCGATTTCAGGTTCAACCATCCAAAACTCTGCTAAATGCCTGCTTGTGTGGCTATGTTCAGAACGGAAAGTCGGACCGAATGTATATACCTTTCCCATACCGCACGTGTAGTTTTCTGCTGCAAGCTGCCCACTGGAGGTGAGGAACGCTTTACATTTGAAAAAATCGTTGGAATAGTTTATCTTCCTCTCTATCGGTGGTTTTCCCTTATCTTCCTTATCAGGTACAATTTTATCAGCGAAATCACCTATAGTTGCACAATTCTCAAGCATGGTAGTAACCTGGAAAAGATCACTACCTCCTTCACAATCCGCAGATGTGATCACAGGAGAGTGAAGATATATGCATCCCAAACGTTGGAAAAACAAATGTGTGGCAAAGGCCAAAGCACTCCTTACTCTCATAACAGCAGCAATGGTTCTACTTCTTGATCTTAGATGTACCACTTCTCTCAGCTGCTCAAGCGAGATATGTTTTTTGGCAATGGGATACTCTGCTGCTTCTAAATTCTCTCCAACGACTTCGAACGCGTGCCCTTCCAAGTTGCATATGTGCATTTCATAATTCCTAGATACATATTCTAATGAATCCTTTTTGATAGAGGGGTCTTTCTTCAAGTCCTTTGACGGAAAATGAACCAACGTTCCATACGCCCTAAGAGACGAGCCGGTGTTAGCCTTAGAGGCCGCAAGGTGGCCAACAGCTCCTTCATGTACGATAATCTGCAAGCGTGCCTTGCAGCTTCCATCATTGAAATCCACAAAAACCAGTTTTCCTGCATCTTGAACACGTACAGTCCAACACCAACCAGCAACACAAACAAGTGGGACCTTCTTTCCCTCAGGATCCTTACACAAATCCTTAAACTCCTCACGACTAAGTGCCCTCATTCCTTCATGAACGTCATACACATCACCTAGTGGTGACTTTCCGTAGAATTCGGTGAGTTCTGCGCTGATGGAACGCCTGCTGACATCTTCTGCATCTCCACGTAATACAGTAAACATGCGATCTATACGTTCAGCCCTTGGTTGCTTGGAATTGAGGCTAAAGGTAGCCTTCTCTGCCGCACATTTTACCAGATCTGGAGTTGGCGTCCCGGACGTTATTGCTGCCATCTTAACATGTCTAACGAATGAGGACCTGGCCGTTATGAAAGAGGATAGTTTAAGTATTTCAGAAGGCATACATAGTCTCCTCGACAGACTATGAAGCATAAGTATTTCAACTGAATCATCGTACATACCCCATGCCTGAGGCTGTGATGAATCAGATGTGTGGTGTAAGGCAAACAATACCAGCTCGTTTAGTCATCAAGAGCAAATAAAACTTGTGTTTATCATGTGTTACATTTAGAATGAGTGAGAAAACGGTGATAGACACCCTATGTGTTTATAGACATCGTTTACAGGAGCCGCTCAAAGGCGAAGGTATGATTCCAGCTGCCGTTTTATAACACTCGTTTGATGAAACTTACGCTATCGCAGGGAATTCTAAATTGAAAGATGGGCTGTACTCCACGTGCAGGTATTACACACTCCTTCTGTCTTATATAGACCCAGGTCACTTCTTGAGGCGATAGATGATGTAATTAAACTAGTGCAACCATCTGAACACGAAGATGGAGTCGAGCTGACCAAGGTATGCGTGATTCCATTTGATTCTCGTAAATCTGTGAACTGATATTTTACATTTAGGATGGATGTTATCGCCGGAGTGGCGTTAAATACTATAATCTGTGAATTGTTTTATGATTCATGCGTGATATGCCTATGGAATGCGGATATAAACTGCTTTTATCATTTGGTCTCATATGTGAAATGAGTAACGCCTTTTTCTTCGACAATGAATATGATGTAGGCATACGAGTGTCTGATGTCACAGAACAGGGATTCAGGCCAAGAAGCTGACCTTGCAGCATTGCTAGAAGAACTTCAAAGGGAGGCTGTTGAAACTATAATGTTTTTAGAGGATGTCACTGATACAGTGAAAAGTAAATGTACCTTTCTGGGAAAGGACGCAGCTGGTCAGAGTGGTTGTCTTGTATCGCAAAAACAGGAGATAGACAAACTCACTGTAACCAAGAATGCTATAAATGATGCACTTTGTGCAAATGCAAAAAAATTGGAGCAGCTGGACGAGGAGATATTTAGTTGCACAAAAGAAGTAAAACGAATGGAAGAACAAGTGGGGAATTATGTCAACAAAATGATGAAATCGTCACATATAAAGATGCCACAGAACTGCGATGAGTCAACAATTGAAACTGTATTATTAAGGTGGGTGTTCATATACATTTGACTGACATTATGTAGAGCGTCTGATGCTTCTTCCCTTATGTCCGCACTACGAGTGAGCCCACTAAAGGTAATTGAAGAAGGCGCCGACTACATTCAGTACGAATATGCACTTGGAGGATCTCGAACAGTTGTCAGAATACACGACAAAGGTCACGCTGGTTTGACCTTCAATATAGAACCAGACAACCAGCATGCTCAAAGATACCTCAAGTCTCACCTTCTAAACTGCAAATCGCGCATCCAAATCGCAGCCGTATTACAAGAGGCACTAAGTTTGCGCTAGAGTATAGACCTTTTAGATGTTAATATTTCCATTTCCTCAGCTACTAGATTTTCAAGCCGTGTGAGCAGTGACTCTTCCACATTTTCCTGAGGTAAATTAAATGGCACACAAACAAAACCTACACTTCCCTTATTATGCTTTCCCTCGGATTTTCCCTTTTGCTTCAGCGTTGTGTGCTTCACGGGGGGAGCACCATGGTGGAACTGCTTTAGATAATTCATGGAGGTAAAGGAGTCCCTCAATGGGAGTGCAGATTTTGCGTTTTTCAAATGGAACAATGCATCCTTAAGATGTGATCTAATCATGTTTTGTATTCCCCTTGCAATAACAAGTGATGCCAGTTTATTCTTTTTCCGTATAGATTTAGTTTGCGATGCTAGTGACTGTTGGAGTTCCTTAACATGAACACTTCTGGCAGTTAGGAAGAAGAACCTTCTTTGACGATCGATGATACGCTTTATAACCCCTGCGATAAGACTAGAGCCCATACCTAATCCCATGGCCTTACCCATGGCCACCTCATATTTGAGGAAGTCCACATTCTGTTTCTTGAGGAGGCCATCAATTTGTTCATCACGTTTTCGCACATCTTGCACCAGCTCCTCTGCTCTACGAACTATTAAACGCTCATTCCGCTTGATCTGAACTATCTCCTTGCTAAGGCTCAACGGCATTCCGGCAAAGTATACGTGTCTGTTGTGAATACTAGCTTGGTGAACTTGGTCCCATGAGGACGCTTTTTCGCCACTCTTTGTCTCCTTAGCAATGCGACGAAACTCTCCCTTGCTGTGCGCTTGCTTTATACGCTCCAGATAACGAGACACACGTCTTTCCATCTCGTTCATGTGTATGTCATCGTTCATGCGATCAATGGCACCGTATCCACTGATATCGCAGACTAAACCTGTTTTACATGATGCAATCTTTAGGCTTCAATGCTTACCTTCTGTGTCTACCATCTGATTTAGGTCACCATTCTGGGCGTCAGGGTCGTTATGCCCAGTGACGAAATCAACGATGTTACCTATCATTGTCGACAATACTTAAGATATCATACATTCAAGATGGATAAAACATTGTTTGAAGCCGGTATTTTGCGATAGACAACGACATTATCGTAATATTTTTGAAATCATTGCGCATGGACACCTCCAGGTCGACGTGCGTGGAGCATGGTGAACCCTTCAGTTTTTATTTCAGGGAAAAACAGCTCTAATACATTCTACACGAACAAATTATATACTCAGAATGTGCACACTTACATCGTCGTTGGACGTTAGTGGGTTATCCAAGAACCGGTCAGGAGCACGCTGAGTTTGCACATCGAATCCTAGCTTCTTCAGCCTGAAAGAGAATATGAACGTAGTTTTTCATTGGAATAAGAGAGATATACACTTTTGAGTAACATCATAAGCGATGTTGTATTCCTTTATGATAATTGCAATGTAATACAATGACCTTCAAAACCTACGCTTCCGGTAAGAGCTCAGACCCTTGCCGCTCCTCCTTGTAAACATATAACAGCTCTCCAATATGTCTATCTAGGAGCTTGTCGATAACGTTGGTCAGGGGTTTGACTAGATTACTCTCATATACTAGGTCACTACCCACGATTATGTCGAATACATCCAGATTCCCATCATTCCCTCTAGGCCAAGTATTCTCCTGTGTCCAATCCAGTTTGTGGATGGTCGCATTGCCTTGGAAATGTACCGTGTTTAACTCAACATTGAACTTTAGGTTATCCATGGTTTGCGTAGAAACATCAGTTAGAAGGAGTGCCTTAGGGACCTTGCCGAATGACAAGGCTGCAGCATGCAATGCGATGGAGGACACTCCGCACCCAGATCCGAGCTGTATAACCTTTTTATTGTGGAACTTTCCATCTTTTGCCAGAGCCGTGAACCACTGGGATGCCACAAGGTCAGTTTCCCAAATGACCTGACCAGATCTATCCAACTCTGCGCAGTTGGAATTAAGGATATCTTCATGCTGGATCTCTAACTCGCGGGCTCTGACCTCAGGAATATTTCCTGCGTCCACAGCGCACGCGCCGAAGCGAAACGTATGGATTACACCGGATACACCGTCAACAGATACCCTTTCTACGGGTAAAGCCTCTTCTTTATCATTAGAACTCTTCGATTCATCCAATACAGCGGCGGCTGGATGTTCCAATATGGCATGCAAAATGTCTTGGTCCTTTGCGTTGAATGCATCGTTAAGGATTGTTTTCCCAAAGGCGTTCGGCTTTAGGAGGTCTACCCTGTTTTCCTCTGCGTACTTATCACTGTATTCCACTATGTTATAGTGTAACTTAGTTTCGTGATCCAACTTGTACTGGTCCGGTACATCCGCACGCACTGAGTAACGATGATGCTGCTAGTGTAAACACTCACCCATCGAACTGAAGTATTCTGAAGCAGCTGCTTCTCCGTATTCTGCACGATGGACATCATAATCATGCAACAAAATCTGTTTCACTGCCTCCGTGCTGTTAGTTTGGACGGCCCACTGCAGTGGAGTATTGCCGTTGCTATTTGGAAGGCAGTAATCCAGTTTGCATTCCTTGAGGAGGAACAAGGCGACGCCAGGCAGGTTGTTTGCAGCGCAATAGTGCAAAGCTCCGTTGTTGTTGCTGTCCAAAACATTCAAGTTGGTGACGAGACGTTCCTTGAGCAGAGATACTGCATCGTCGAGCTCGTTAGCCCTGATGCAGTATAACCACTCTTCATTGTAATCGATGATCCCGTCGGAAGAATCTTCATCAATTCCTTCATGTTCCGCACTAGCCATCTTGGAGAGCTACAAATAGCACATGTAGAGTACTTTTTACTGAAATACGTTGGATTTAACAAACAGGGGTGAGACTGGTGCCTCAAGACCCTCAGTAACAGACACTTATTCCGTAAAAATAGCCCATAGACCTACATGGATGTAATTTGCCTTCATATGTGTGCTATGATGTTGCTAAGCTACAACTTTAGCCTGTGGCTCTGGCGGGTGACCTTTAGACAAAGACACAAACGGTATAACTAGACCAGTATAGGTTTATACGTCGATTCCTAGACACATCAAGTAGTCATAGGCAAAGGCCGATTTATACGTGATTTATAAGATAATTTTACTGTGGACGGCAATAAGACATGTAAGATGACTACAGTTGTTTGTTATTGCGTGCTACGCATTCCATAATACTGCGATAAACCGATACATTTGATCACAGTGACAAATGGCCAATTATAACGCGTGAGAAAAAAGTGTATAAATAGTGATAACCTCACAACTAAGAAAAACCTTCCTCTGCACATCACATGTACACACCCGGCACACCAAGATTCAACATAGGGCATGTTGTAGGAGCACAGAAGTGACAAACATATAAAATTTCACCAGGCATACCCTGTTTTCTCATATATTCCGCTAACACGTCACCAATCTAGTGTTATGATGTACCACTATGATCCACCACAAACCTTCCACTCCGTATCCATCTAAGGAAACTGTTCTTTCTCATATCAGGGCAATTGCGGTGCTAAATTTAAACGTTTATTGATCTTTCATGACATGAATACGCAAATGTGTATACCAGAACGTTTGCAGTTTTAGTATTTCGTGTTATGATGGTATCTGGGTTGCATTCGTTTCTTAGATGCATATGTGCATAATAATAACGACAAGATAGCTTTAATAAGGAATTCAAATATACGGGAGAGCTTATAGGCGCCGTCATTGATCAGCAAGACATATCACACATCGCGCCCCCTTACCACTACTTAATCTGCTCAAGGCTGGGCAGCGCTTATTCGTTGGAAGTTTGCACCTGGACAAAGTCAAAAGACATCTACTCAATTGCCCAGGTGCTTTGCGGGTGATTAATGTGTGTGCATTCATGATATGTTACGCGAGGGTTAGGTGCTGCTGTCTTTTTAGTTTAGACAAGGGTTTCGTGGACGCCTAGGTTGGCATAACATATATGGAAGAATCTTCCAGCTGTTTAGCCACTGCACAAATGATTTAAGCCTCACGAAGCACTACTGCACATCTTTTTCGACAGATGTGAATTGGGCAGCATATCGCATTGCGTTTTAATGTTTTTTGGGTAGTGCCTGCACTTCTTCTGTGTACTTAGAGAAGCAATATAGGGAGAAGGCTATCGAATAAGAACCTACAATCATGTCACTTCCTGTGCCAGATAGCCCTATTGACCCCGTTGTGGGCACCAAAGGCCTGGCATCACTCCTCACTGAGATTTCCAACTGTGGAGCATTGTTGGAGGGTAGCAGTTTAAAATATGAAAGACTGCTCAACGGAGAAAGGAAACGTGTTGCATGCTCCATTAGTGTTCCCACTACTCCTTCAAGCCTGGAGATTGGTGATGAAGATTCTTGGTGCCACAAGACAGATATCCTTGGTGACAGCAATGACATAGATACATCCGCAGAGGATGACTTTGATTCTATGGACGATGAGTGCGATATTGCACTAACTCTGAGCTTAGAGCCCTCTCAAGATGACTATGATAATGCTGACGACAGGACATGCGACAACTATTGCAACACAGCGACAATAACTCCCACTTCTGATGACGAGACTTTGTTTTTCGATGATAACGAATCTTACGAGATAGACGTAGCTAGGGATGATAAGGGTCCAGCGGTATCCCCAGAGTGCATTCCAGGTTTATTACTGCGCTACATTGATTCAACGCCTGCACTACAGTCAACCGCAATGCGTTTGCTGATTACTAAGAGTGCCATAGGTGATATTGATGCAATACCATCACAGATAATCCGGTATAACACGTCCAGAGCGGTGCATTACAGCAAGTTGGGGTACTACTTTGATTCCCTCTCCATCTTCAAGGGTGAAAGGAATGCATTAGACGAAATCAAAGGGGTAGATAAAAAACCCGTGGAAACTTCTGAAGAACCTAAAACAGGACAAGAAGCACCACTGGGAAAGTTGTTAATTGTTCTAGACCTGGATGAAACCCTGATTCACATGCACGACAGGCGCAACGACCATTTCGATTATATGGTAAATATCGTGGAAAAGGAAGACTCAGATTTAGCGTACGATTCAACGATCACTTCCAATCCAGACATAATCGGATTTATAGTGCATCCAAATATGCAGGTGTCACTGAGGCCGGGGGTTGTTGAGTTCATGAATTACCTTCGTGCTCACTCTTCCCTATACAAGGTTGCGCTATACACGGCGGGTACACGCCATTATGCAAATGCTATACTTCATGCACTTGACCCTGAATGCGAAGTTATATTGCCAGAATTAAGGCACTATCGCGACAGCTGTGAAGTGGCAACCACTCCCAAATCGCTACGTGGTTTGCCAGCTACTCGCCTCGGGATTGGAAATCATCACCGGGATGAGTCTGTTCCTCAGTTTTACTTGAAGAAAGACCTGGAAATCTTCGACTGGCCAATGGAACGTTTGGTATTTTTCGATAATTCGTTGCTGTCTTTTATGAATAATCCGGAAAATGGTGTCTGGATAAAGCCGTGGCGTGGTGTTCAGCCATTCATAGAAAAGGGGATGGTCTATGTAAACTACAACGCAACACTGAGTGTCGACAATAGTGCTAAAATACCAGGACAAGATCGGCTTTACGAGTTCAGTCAAATAATTGAACTTCTGGAAGAGCTGAAGGACAAGAGAGATGTACGTGAGCATCTACGCAAAAAGTTCACCCTTTCGGAGATAGTAAAAGAAGCAAAGACTAAGGTTGATGGTGTTTTAGAGTTGGATTAATTTGAAGAATGGCATATTAGCTTCCACAGTACCCCTACATAGACATGTCCAGGGGAATCTAATCACCGACTGGAAGAAGCTGATGAGAACAGACCAACACGTAAAGCTTAATATGGTACGCAAATATGTAGCATCGCCATAGTACACATGTCTACACCTGGTAGTGATATTACGACAGTCGATAGGTCCGCATAGGCCCTGTCTTCCTCGGCATTTCATTGAGGATGCGCTACAATTATTTTAGACTAAAATCAGCATGTTTACTTCAAGTCAAATAGCAAAAATTAGTCAAAAATTGGCTTAATATCATTGTAACACAAAGCACATGAGAGGCACACTAGAGTGGATCACTACCCAATTTCATGCCACCATGTTGTGCTAATAGGGGAACACATCATTACCTAGTTCGTGACTTATTTAAACTACACTGAACGAGTTACATGGATGTGATTATCGTGATTCATGGACGCGGCGCATAATTGATCCCACGTCGTCTGTGCTGGTCGCGTACTCACGTGACAGTATTCCCACGGCATCCAAACTCGTACGATTTAGAGAAACATGGAGGATGCTATATATGGCGTGGATCATATTTTATCGAACGAAGAGTCCAGGGATAACGGAGGTTACCTGAACGGTGGCTCAGATTTACCTGACGGGGAGTCGGTATCTTCCCTAGGTGTGGATGACACGGACAACGGTAGCTCCTTGAATGAGAGTGTATCAGTCAAAAATGGGAGCATAGTGTCGGAGGACACCGCTGTGGATGGCGTAGCCGTCTTTGAGGAGCAGGGGGAGGTAGGTCTGTCTACTTGTTGCACATGGCGATTATAGGCTGAAGGAAGTATCAAGGCTGCAGATTGCTGCGCAGAATGTGGTATATCTAAGGGCCCTTTACTTTCCTGCCGTGGCTGTGGACTTTTATACCACAGTAAGGTTTGTTGCGCTTATTACCTAATACAACGATGCCTGCAGTGCCTTATGCAATGCTTTCTTCCAGCTGGGGAGGACGTCTGGAGATGCCCTCAGTGTCAATGGAAAATGATAACAGCTGGCCAGGCACCATTGGATAACTCAGTAAACCATGGTGATATATCTGATGACTCTCACAGTGGATACGACGCCCCTGTATCCTCTATAGGCAGCGATACTGCCCCTGAAGAATCATTCGGACGGGAGAAGGATAGGGACTCAAAGAGCGGAAACAGCCCTAGCAGCAGTCCTACAAGACAGTCCCCTGTAGACCATGCTGAGAAGAAGCGCAAGAAACCGGTGACTGAGGGTTCAAACATCCAGACAAAGATCAACGTCGGATATGGTCATCAGGTGCCATTTACACCAGCCTTCTTCTTGGATGACTCATACAATGAGCAGCAGGACAGTAGGTCATTGTTGAATAGACTCCATTATTCACAGGACATGATTGGGCTAGACTGATGTACTCTCCGTACCACCTTGAGAAGATCCGTACGAGGAGACTACAGGACGGTTCATCAGAAGGGGTGATCAAGGACGAATTTGAACGTATGTTGGTTTTAGAGTAAAGTAACAAACTGCAGTTGCTGAATACATTCAACTCTGTGCACAAAGCTGGAAAAGCAATCCAGGATGGCACCCATTTTCCCCAGAGTTCGCTTACAAGATACTGCACTTTGCGGACTATGACCCTAAAAAGGCTTTAAAGGTCATGAACGACCCAAACTTTAACTTTGTTTGTAAGTCACACCCATGAAATGTCACATTGAGCAGGTGTCTGTGACCCACCCACCAGACGATATGAAAACAAATGGAAACCAAAGGACCGTCGGGGACAGGTGGCGACGAGTCCATATCCACCCCCTGTAACATTACGTGGATACCTACTGCGTAGACACGATGCGTCTAGGTAACTGTTGTGTATATGTAAAACTATCGAAATTAAACTGTTGAGTTGTAATGCCCCCCTAAGGAGTAAGCATACCGGTGAAAAACAATATATAATGCATATGGTGATTCGCTATCCCCCTGCACGCAATTTACAGTGTGGCATGAACATTGTGATTATGAAACTGCACGCCTCATTCCAGTAAGACTCTAAGTAACTATAAGCGTAGTGCATGCACCTTAGGATGCATTAATCTAATTTAAGACACGAGCTTCGCTGAAAACATACATATACAACAGGCTGGGTCTTTTGCTTGTAGACGACGATTCTACATGAGAGTATCTCAGATAGCGCCTGTAGCTCTAATTCACCTCTGAGCAGAGAATATTGGACGATTCTTTGGACCTACCCCCATTCACCATCTTTTGCGATTTTTTTGCAGTACTCCTCGTACAGGTCTTTTTCACCTAGACACAATTATATTAACATGATTTATGCTGTACCATCCAAATCATCAGATATATTGTACACAAATGCCTCAAAATACTTTCTTTTAGCCTTTAGGTGCTCTACTACAAGTTTACGGAGTTGAGCGTAGTCATAGTTTGGAAAGGGTTTTCCTTTCTTTCTGCTCTCTGACAGCTGATGTTCCACAGCTCTGGTAATCTTCATGTTACTTCATTGACTTGTAGTTACCTGAACATGCAATTCCCATCTCCTGGAATGCTAATCAGGGTCCTCCCCTCTGCTGCAAGTTGACGTCGCAGTTCCGATTCCTCCTCTTTGCCTGGGTTTACTGCTGCACGAAGATATAAGATAATACACATACGGACACACCAGAACTCCTTTCAACTTCCAGTTTGTCCAACAGTTCCCTCGTTTGTTGTTTCTTTTTGAGCTTCTTCCGTTGTGCCGCCGTAAGTGCGCGAGGTTCCGCGTAAAAGGCGCCTATGCCTGAAGGATCAGACGCCGCATCAGCTGAGAAGTTCTCATATTTTCCCATCTTCAGTGTGTCTTTCACTCATGTGTAAATATACTGACTACCTTTACTACCCATCCCCGCCACGACGCGTCGCAGCTACCGGGTCACTCAACCAATTAATATTAAAAGTACTTCTCTGAATTGGAAGGTCAACAAGTAAATAATGGGAGATGTAGTTAGGAATCTGTCTGTAATTCTGGCCAGTTACAATGAAAGGGATAATCTACCATTCATTGTCTACATGCTGATAGACACTCTTCGTTCACTGTAAGTCTTTTACGCACTGCCTTACTGGCAACAGGAATGTGGAATACGAGATACTTCTTGTTGACGACAGCAGTCCAGACGGAACAGCAGATGTCTTCCGCGAATTACAACGTCTGTTCCCTTCCGTCGACCTGAAGCTGCTGAGCAGACCAGGGAAACTGGGCTTAGGAACAGCGTACATAGATGGACTGAAGATGACGAAGCACGATTTCATCCTCATTATGGACACGGACCTGTCTCACCACCCGAAGTATATACCGGAAATGGTGAAGTTGCAACGTACCGGAAACTTCGACATAGTCAGTGGAACACGTTATGCCAAGGGGGGAGGTGCATGTGGGTGGGGTGTAAAGCGCATATTTATCAGCAAATGTGCCAATTTCCTCGCTCACTTCCTCCTAAGGCCATCCATGTCTGACTTGACTGGCTCGTTCCGCCTATACCGCAGGTCGCTGTTTGAGAAAATAATGAAAAATATCCAGTCACGTGGTATGATAGTGTTGCAGATACTCATTTTTCTTAGGGTACATCTTTCAGATGGAAATAGCAGTGCGTGCGGAGAAGCAATTTAATGCCAGGGTGGCAGAGGTACCGATAATTTTTATTGAACGGCTGTACGGGGTATCTAAGCTAGGTGAGCATTGCATGAAGCAAATGTATCGTATTTAGGGGCTCAAGAAGTGTTCGGGTACCTAACTGGCCTGCTGAAATTGTTTTGGACCCTGTAAGAATAATCAACTCAACACCGCTTAAAATTAAAGCGACCAATAGCATATTTTAGCCTAACAACACCCAGTCAAACATTGGATTAATGGCAGTAAACAATAAAATATCCATGTGCGCGCGTATTTGAAAATTTATAAAGAATATGAATGTGATATTACCAGCACGTTAAAGGCACCAGTACTGTCTTAAGTGAATGATGGGTGTATGCGTTCACATCACATGACGCTCTTCTTTGGCGACGTGCATACCTTTAGCTTCGTATCCAAACACTTCTCCAATGCTTCCTGTGATATAATAGTCGCTAGTTTATCAGTATTTGTACAATGAGATGTCAAACAACTGCCATCACCCCGTCATATGTGCTCACAGAAACCCATGCAATATTATTAAAGGCATGCGATTTGTACATCTCATTGCATGGAGAGCAGTTCAGTTTCAGGTGCAACATATCTGGAGTGATCGGGGAACATCTCATTAAAGGTGCGATATATCATCTTGAGATTTTTCAGTCTAGGAATGGCATTCTGTAAATGATGCAGCAGAATAGATAGAACTCACCTGGAATGGCAGAATGATCTCTTCTGTATCCTTAAGGATGATGGCCATATAGAATGTTACATCATCCAGGAACATGACCTGGGAACTGTGTACTAATTGCATCTATAATACCTCATTGATCAGCAGAAATTGGACATCACCTATAGGAATGCCTCTGACAGACTTCCCTCCATTCCACCTTCTAGATTCTATCTGGAGTCCGTACCCCTTGAGAAAGATGAGGCGCTCTGTGGACATTGACATGGGTGACGCCTTCACCTACCGTCTGATACGTCTAGGCGGTTTAGCAACTCAACAACAAGACACAAAACACAACACCACCATATGACGTTCCTATCCTGCGGAACGACCTTCCTATTATGGTACCACAGCAGTAAAAAATGCGACGCAGCGTACAAGAGATGTGCCCATCTAATACTGTTAAGCAGTATCATAAGGAATCCATATAACCTATTTCTGTATTTCGAGATAAAGACATAGCCGTTTGGCCATTTCTCTATGGAGAAAGATTTGGTCATATTATAAGTACCGAGTCCCTCAGTGTAACTGTGCCTCCATCGGTATCATACGTACATGACTAATGATTAGACATTCTATAACACACAAGATGTTCAACAATAGGGGCAATATAAGTGGATTATATGACGCCGGGTTTTTATAATGGTGCAATAATCAACATCACCGCCGTTCGGGTGTCTGGAGCTCTGCCACATGAGGTGATAGGCCTGCTACCTCAGATGCACATGTACATTCATTGTTAAGGCGAGGCGACACTTGTCTACCCAAACGAATGCTTTCTACTCACAAAGAGTGAGATGTGTATCGTTTGGTGGGTGTGCACTTGTAGCACATTATGCCTACGCTTGTCTAACGATCCCTAGGGGTATCACATTTCTTTGATCGGAAGTTGTACTTCCATAAAAATGTTGATTAGAGGGAAAACTGATGTACATTAAACAGATGTACATTGAGCTCTCATGTGATCGTATAGAAACAAGGGTGTGTATACGGGCATACACATTGCTCTTCTTTCGCCCCTCTGTTTCGTACCTGCAGACATTATCACTATGAGGGTGGACAGGGGTGTGAAGACAGTGTCACCGCCTGCAGTTAAGCCCTCAGGATTCACTGGTGGTACGTTTAGACAATCCGTATTTTTATAAGCACCTTATGAATGGTTGTGATTTCACTCCAAATACCTTTTAATAAGGCTATTGACCATTTATACAGTATAGCAGTGTCCGTGTTATAGTTTATATACATGAATCGTCATTTTATGACCCTTTCAAATCGTTCAGCACACCCGGATGTCAAGAAGCAGAAAGACGTGTACAATGCCAAGCCTACTAGGAACAATCGGAGGGTGTTGGAGGAGCTTCAGCAAGAAGCCAAGGAGTTATTATCGCTAACATATGGTCTCAACTTGGACAACTCACAGGTATGATTTGCACATGTGTAATATATCTCTTTAGGGTGAAACAAAACCCCTGCTAGAGACACCAAAACTCCACTTCAAGGATGCGACCAAGGAGGCAATAAACGATGGATGGTTTGGGGAATCGCCACAAAAAGTGTGCCACCTCAAGGCCAACCAAAGGTCTGTCGCTGTTGGTACTGAGCCCATCCTCAAGGTGAAGAACATTGGTCAGAATTCAACAGCTGCCAATATGCATACTATCGATGTTCTGTCACCAGTTCATCAGTTGGAGAAGCCACTGGCATATCCGCTGGATTTAGCCATCAATGACTTTAGTACCAATGCTCCACTGGTGGCAAACGCTACTCGCGAAAGCTATCGTGAGATGCTTGTCGCGCTGCAACAGAAGTACACAGTGATCATGCGGATGTTTGAGGAGATAAATGAGCAGCGTATGTCTTACATCGAAGGTCTGCGTGAAACACAAGGCCACTTGGACAACGCACGCTCGGTCATGCAGCTTCAGAAGGTAGAGATTACCAAGCTAAGGGCTATTTTAACATCTAGAGAGTGCACATTAGAGGGTGTAAGAGATGAGTTGAATCATTTCAAGGAGCTTCTTGAGGAGCATGTACGCCATGAGACGGAATTGGAAGATGCGTTACAAGACAAACAGGAACGCTTAAATTGCATGGCAGCCGAAAACTCTAACCTGAACAGAAGAATCGGAGATCTAGCAGACAGCTTAGAGAAAATGTCTTTCATGCCAACTGTTAATGGAATACCAGAGTTTCAAGACATGAAATTCACCTACAGAGATGCTTTACGCGAGCTTGAGGAGTTCATGACGGCACTGTTCAGCAAGGACCTTACAGAAGAAGAGCTTAACAATATGGTAGAGGAGAAGAAAAAGCTAACGGGCCCTTTGAGATACATGGAAGCGGTTATTGACATTCCCATAACAGACACCCTTGTAGAATACTACAGGAAACGATTCGCACTGGAGGAGCAATACAATAAAAAACTCGCCATAATGCGTGAGGAACAAGAAAGGGAAATACAGCGCAACCGTGAAATGACACAGCAACTAGTAGATACATATGCAGCCAGAATACACCAGGCAAACGCCGATAGTCTCAATGCGAAGAACCTATTAGAAGCTTACGCCCGCAGAGCCGCATGCAAGTCAGCTTCGTCTGTTGAAAAGAGTAAAATGAACGAGAAGATATTGAAGGTAAGAATATATGTCTGGTTTCATAATAAATGGCAGCAACTATCCGTATGCATAAACGTCTACTTGCTAGATAAAACAATGATGGGGAAGGAAGTATTCAAGGATATCTCCTTTAGAGTAATAAACAAGGTCTGCCAGCTTGGTCGCGAGAAAGGAAAGGAGATTGTACCAAAACATGAATTCCACGTTAAGGTAGGCTAAGCATTGCATATGGACATATTCTCCATAGGATATTCAAAGGTTGGACTTTGGAATCATGTCTTCGGCATACATTCTACACCGCAACGCTTCCAAGAGCGTTGAATTGCTCCCCTGGCAGTTCTTCACAATCACCACAAACCAGCGGGAGTACCACATGGGATGCCCCAACGATAACCTACTGGACGTAGTGATCATAGGCCTCAATCGCATGATGTTGTCCACTGGTTTCATGGTGGGCGCCCTGGAGATTTCACGTATGCGCATCATGCGCGCCAAGATGCGTCTCCACCACTACTGTGTGACGAACAATATATCACACAAAAGGATGTGGTTAAACGCTATAGATAAGACTGTCGCGGAAAGGAAGGCGGGTAAAAAGAAATGATTTATCACCTATGCTGTTTTACATCACGAATAACAGTCTTTCTGCCTATAACTATCACAGTAATTTACATTAAAATATGAACATGTATAGTATATTAAGCAAGAGCGTGATGTTATCATCATTTCTATTGAACATATATGAGGCGAGTCTTGTAAGCAGTTGGGGAGGCGTCACATTTTGGACTGCCATCGCCAGTGGCTCTGAAGGTTAACTCTTCACCAGTGGTCGCATCTGACTCATGCTCACTTTCGACCACAACTTCACGTTTGGGGCTTCTGGCTGGTTTACAGAATCCCATCCTCATGCACTGCGTGTTTGGTGATGCACTGGCGCTAGATTCACCCGCCTTACAGTGAACACGTCTTCCGAAAACGTGGAAATACCCCTTTGAAGGGCTGCTACTGGGGCTCAAAGACCTGGCGAAAAACACAGGCCTGTTCGTCACCTGAACTTGCTGTCTGTACCCCATGTACATATGATGCTGGCGATTAAATGTGTCCGAAGCAGTATTGCTGCATCCAATAGTGCTGGCTGTGTTGTAGCGTACGTCCGGACTCATGACACTACCATCGTGAGACGATGTGTACACAGTAGAGGTGTCGTCCACCCTGTGCGAGGAACAACAGCCAGAAAAGAATTTCATGCATATTGCATTCCTCTCCCCGCGGATTTTAGTGGACCTAAAGCACCCAGAATGCTTTGTTGGAAAGTCATTCTTTGGTGTTTCTGGTAAGGTGGAGTAAGTGGTAACCTTCACAAAATCAGAGCTCTTGGGATTTGCAGAGGTAGTTATGATGTCAGCCTCGGATATGGGAGATGCATACTCTGTATCCGTGGTGGCACTTAGTGCCCTCATTATTTCCTTCGAACCAAAGCATGGACTTGAAACGTCTTCTTCTTCTTTACCTTTTCCCTCTTCTTCAACGGAGACGGTTTTCTGTACATCACACATATCTGCCATTGAAACAAATGTACTAGATTGCACACCGACCTCATTGTCGAAGTTGTTTGTTGGTAAAGTGGGCTCGACAAGTGGTTTCTCCTCTATTGGGGCAACGTCAACATGTTCGACGAGATTGCATTGGCTAGCCGCATCTACACTCTCCTTTTGTTTAGCCACCTTCTTTTTCGATGAAACCCTCTTCCTTTTCTGAGAAGCCCTTGCATTATGCTTACACCTCTTATGCATCTTCACACAGTGATAATGATAATGATGATGCTGTTCCTTACTCATATGAGCATTAGATGCAAATTTTACCGCCTGTATCCGTGGATTGTAGTTCTCAAAGGGATTTCTGAGATGAGGCATGAATGGATCCACGTATTGGCCCGGATACATTTGCTGAAGGTGATAATCCTCTGGTTGGGACTGCATGGGCATAGACATATTTGGCGGATAAAATTCGTCACACTCATACCTTCTCCTTGCACTTTCCGATGACATGTGGCTCTTTTTGCTAGAGCTTCTGGAGGATGACGCTCTTGAAGACTCCGAACGGGCAGAATTCACAACTTCGTAGAATTTCTCAGGTTCTGGCAGTCCCAAGGGAGGTACATGGTTCTCCAAAGCACTTTCATCTATTCTTAGAGGCGTGTTCACCGCAGGAGTTTCTGGTTTGACAGGCTCTTCTATTGGTTCCGTTTGGGTAGCAGCATCTTCGCGCACAACTTTCTCGACGGGCGTGTTCTCCGTTGCCTCCTTCACCGCCGTAACCTCTTCGCATTGAGTATTCTCGATTGGCACATTGTCGACTGGAGCATCCTTGCATGGAGGCTCCTCTGGGTCGCTCCTCACACTTTGATGTTCTTGGGTCAAATTGCCAGGATTCTGTTTTAAAAAGTTCACATAGTCATCAAGGATTTTATTATTATCTGAACTATCTAAATCATTACTTATTTTCACGGCGCCTGTCTTGGGGTCCCATGATCCCTTGATGAATACATCCGTATGAACAGGTTTGCCTTGGTCCATGGGAACATGTGCCCGATTCAGGGGAGATTGCCAGGTGGGGTATGCGGGTTCGCTGTGTATAGAGAGTTTAGGCGAGGCAGAACCTAGGATGAATTTAAGATCGTTTTTGCATGCATCCTTACCTGTATTTCGCCTAAAAACATTTTTAATGCCAACCGTATTATCCCGTTCCTTCATCATTGAATGATTACAGGCATGGGGGCTTGCTGCCGGTCCACCCTGTGGACTCGTTTCTAACTCTGGTTCAGGTGTTTCGCCAACCTTAACTGTTGTGTGCTTTTTGGGTTTCCTTATTGGCGAATTTCTACGTTCCATCCATTTAAGGAAATGTTCCTGAAGTGTACCAGTACTATTGGGGGGCCCATTTTTCAATTGGGTAAGCAATTCTGCCCGCTTCTTTTCTTGCAACATCTTGCGTTCCTCTTCCATAAGGTAGGATTCTGTTATTTCCCACGATATCCCATTCTTTCCGACTCGTGTGTTGTCAGTTTGGAAAGCACTATCACCGTGCAGTTGGTGTTGCTCAATTTCATTGTTCAATTTTTGGAACTCCTGAAATTGTTGATAGCGGGTACTGTCATTAGTGAGGACTGAGGCGTCACAACGATCGTCCATAGGAGGCCTAAGAGGAACCTTGACAGGTTTCACCAATCCATCATACAGATCCTCCTCAGCAATCACCGAGCATTGCGCATCTACTCTCTCTGGAGCGACAATTGGGCTCCTCATATCCTTAGGAGTACTAGTATCACAAGCAGTGGTTGGTGTTTGCGCTGAAATATCACACCTGCTACCGTTTTCCAAACTGCCCATGAGTTCCTCTATTTCTTCCTTTAGAACATTGGCTTCATTAGTTATGCGGTCAACAGATATGCTCACTTGAGTCTTGATTCCTTCGGGCATGTCATCCACCTTCCTTCCATTAGTCCTGCGCTTTGGCGAGGAAGGAGAAGGGGATTCACAATGCTCTGAACTTTTGCAAGAGTATCCATTGGTTGTGCCGTATATAACAGGCTTCTTCCATTGCTCACGAATATACTTCATATCATCGTCGGTGACCTCTCTGAGCTCCTTGTAATTTTTCTTTTGGGGGGTCTTCGATTTATGCCCCTCAACCCTTTTGGCTGATTTAGAAGGATGGCGATCGGCTTCGAGTTGTGCCCTAATTTTCATTTGCTCCTGCAGTAGATACACCAGTAAATCCTCTCGGAGCATATCTGACGTACTATCATACTTGCTTAATCCTTTGTAATAACGCTTTTCCTCCTTACGTCTACGCTGACGCTCTCTTTCTCGTTGTCTTTCACGCTCGCGTTCCAGTTCTCGCTCCTTTTCAAGCTCCCTTTCGCGATCAGCCAAAATCTTGCCAGAGAGTATGTCCTCAATGCTCTCACGTGAAATGCCATACTTCTTGCAGGCTCGATCGACCTTTTCAGACAATCTACTGCCTTTTCTTACATATCTCTCTACTACATCGTTACGTTTTGCTTTCCAGTTAGAGTCAAAACGAGTGGGTGTATCACTTTCGAGAGAAGAGGTTGAGGAGTTAGTGGAGCATGAACCTCGTCGGTGTTCATTTCCTCTACCAGAGTCAAAGAACGCCTTGTCACTTACAGAATCGGAAAGACTATCTGTATCGTCCTGCGTGACTCTTCTCTCCAAAGGCTTTGCGTATGCCATTGTACCAGTACTAGTCATACAGCTTCCCAGTCGTTCCAACCTGGCGCTCTCGGTATCAGACGGTGGATCAATTTGTGAACCTTTGCTCGCCTGAATCTTACCAGGGTTGCTCCTGCTGTCATCGTAGTAATGACGTCTCACGAGCGGCGATGTGTAAGAGTTGGATTCTTGTGACGATTCGGATGTGCAACTGCTCTCACTCATATCCGCTGCGCGATAAACACCGCGCACAGCGGCTCCTTCCTTGGTTTTTCTCGCCATAGATTTCAACTTTGTGCAATATCTATGGGTGAAAAATTAAAGGATTCACTAACATTCGAGCGAACCATTACCCGGTGCTCCAGAGTACTAACATTATGGAGGAAATTCATCTAAAAATAGATGTAAAACATTCATCAACAAAAATACTACTTAAAACTAACTGGCATACTAATGTTCACTGAAGTCTGCATTGTGTTGTCATGTGTAGCTGTGTATCAGGCTAGGGCCATGTCTGTCTAATAGGTGCATGGAGGAATTTTCTTACTGCACTACTAGCTGTTACTTACTAGCCACCCATGGGTAACTAGCTGCACCGCAGTTTTGGACGATTACACCGTTAGGGAAATTTCTTACACACACCTGCTGCACAGTGTCTAGTTTGAATGAAGTAAGCAACAGGGGCAGCTGATGAAGAACTAACAGGGGAAGCGATGACGAACGACCCATACAAAGCTACATTTTATACACATTAAATACTATGATAATCCATTACGTCAAATTTCTGCACGCCACGAAGCCATAAAGTGGCGAAACCAAAACACTCTTAGGGCAGAAAGCTAACCCCTCTTGTCGTTCCAAATAGATTTGCACGTATTACTTTTTACTCTTAGTAGCATAGACACCATCCTTCTTGATAATACTCACTGATTACGCAGATGGTGGTATCACCGCATAAGAATCAGCGCATCACTCGTTTAGAAGGTGAACAGTTGGGTCTTTTTAGCGCACAAGTGAAATTGTCGTATTCGATGGTGAAGTCATCTCTGTTTCATCTAGCCATGGAATTGAAACCTCCGACCCAATGGTGAAGTCATACTTGCGCTACGTTCTGGAAGACAGCTTCGGCACTGTTGCGTCCAGAGCATGTCGTAGCATTATTCCATTATCGCAAGACTTCGTAATTACAGGTAATTTAGGCCCACATATCTGTTATATGCCTTGTACATACATAGTTCTTGCATCTCATATGGACTTTTGATCATGTTGTTGTATCATACATGATGGATTCCATGCTCTAATAAGTCTATCTCTTTGGTATATTGGTTAACTCCTTTGTTCCACATTGGATCATAGCGTGTTATATGAGTTGATGTTATGCTACTCGTAGTGTATATGTACAACCCTAACCTCGTTTGATTGTGTTTCAGGCCACGATGAGACAGTGAGCGCCTGGAATTGCCGAACTGGTGAAGCAAAGGTCCACCTGCAGGCAAAACCGAACGACTATCACACTTCATCCAATGTTACATGCTTCTTGTACACTAACAAGGAACAACGTTGGATCTACGCCGGTTACAGCGACGGCTCAATACGCCGTTTCGAGTTAAATGGCAACATAAATAACGAGTATAAAGAAGTTGTAAATGAGGATTTCACGTTACAGGGCCACAAAGGGGCCGTTACGTGCCTGTCACTCAGCCCATCGCAACAGATGCTAGCGTCAGGATCCCAGGATTGCAGCATAATCCTGTGGGATACAGCAGGAGATTTGGGACTTTTTAAACTGGAAGGACACAAAAATGAAGTATCGGATCTTAGGTTCGTGAAACACAATACCTCCTCTGAGGGCCAGGTCAAGTCAAGAAAGGTAACCAATGGAGGGCATTTCTTAAAGAGTGGAGATGACATCCTTGGGTTCTTAATTAGCATATCTAAGGACTGCATAATTCGTATATGGGACCTAACTTCTCAGCTATGCATACAGACAGTCATTCACTCAACTGCAGAGCTGTATGGCTTAGCTATAAACTCAGATGAGGTTAGTTTGTTCTTAAGCTGAATCACAACAAAACAGAGCCGTATGTATGCCAGTGGTGCAGAGAATCAAATCAGATGCTACAAGCTAGATATGTCTGGCGCAGAGAAGGATGAGAACTCTCCGTACGACATTCCCCTGTATGCAAAGGAGCTGCCGGCTCTAAATCGACCTGATACCCACGGTAGATGCAGAAAACTTTGTATCCTATACCCTGGGCCAAAGGACAGTGTGAGCAACCCAAAGTCAGGGGACTCTGTTAAGACGATGGACATCGAACAAAAGGGTTTGATGCTCTGTGTCACTAATCATTTCATTGTTTTCTACCGCCTATACGATTCCAACGAAGCTGAAAAACGGAAGAAGCGTCGTCATAAAAGGGTTCTGGAGAAACAAAAGGCACGCTGCAACAAACTCAGGGAGGCAGTGAGGGCCGCAGGAAGGACAGTGGCAATGGAGTTCGACTCCATAGAGTCTGAGATATCGCATCTACAAAAGATCCTTAGTGGGATGCCGATATATCAAGATTCTGAGGCAGATGAAAACTCTGAAAACAAACCACAAGAACAGGCAGCCACGGATGAGGTGAACTACATGTTCGTTGTTAATGCCTTAGAAAAGATAGCTTCTTTTCAAACCTTTAGCAATGGTTTCGCAGTAGGGCATGCCAACAATACCATTAGCGTATGGAGACTAAACCTCGCCAAACTGCTATCACAGAAGGGTGTAGATGATGACGACATGGAAAGTCTTTCATCGCTTTGTGAAAGGGTTCACTACCTAAACGGCATAGGCCATCACAATTCCATCGTTGGGCTCTCAGTTTCCCCCAATGACATGATGATCGCGTCTTTATCTGCAGACTCACTAAAGGTATGGAACTCCCACACTCACCACTGTGTTCGCACTGTTGAATGCAAAGCGGCAACATGCGCGTATTTTGTGGCTGGGAACAAGCATGTACTCGTGGGAACTGGAAGCGGAGAATTGCAGGTTGTGTATCTAGATACTTGTGAGGTACAGGAGGTATTCAAGCTATCCCCTGATTCGTCTAAACGGTCGTCTGACTTTGATGTGGTTTGCATGGCGGAGCATCCAGGTCATTTCTCATTCGCTGCCGCTTTCCGCGATCGCAGTGTGCGATTATTTGAATATGTGCTTAAGAAGAAGGGTACACAGGAGGTGCTCACTGTAAAGGAGTTGTCCAATACGTCAGTTCCAGATGACCCTACTGACATAAAGTATTCCAACGACGGGAAGCTTCTGGCCGTTTCTTTGCACAACAACAACATCCAAACGTTCTACACAGACTCGATGAAGATGTTCCTATCACTTTACGGCCACAAGCTACCTGTGACGTCGATTGACATATCCTCGGATGGGACACTGTTGGCATCTAGTTCACTGGACAAAACAGTGAAGATATGGGGACTGGACTATGGTAATATCCATAGATCGCTACTTGGACATGCAAATGCTGTTCTAAAGTGCAGATGGATAAATGATACTCATTATCTCATCACAGCTGGCATGGACGCCATTATAAAAGTATGGGACTGTGATACTTATGATCTCATATGCCAACTCCGTGGACATAACACAGCAGTGCGTTCGATTGCACTTAGCAGTGACACCCATTTCTTCGTTTCAGCATGTAGGTTTCTCATGTTATTCTTACAATAGCCGCAGCGGACTACAGTACAATTCGCCTGTGGAAGCGAAGCGAGGAGCAAATATTCCTCTCTGAGGAACGTGAGAAGGAGCTGGAACTACAATTGGAGCACGAGGCTGTTAGGGATGACCTAAATCAGGCTATACCTGTGGATAGGGATACCCTTAACAACAAGGCCACACGCAAAACGATGGAGTCAGTAAAGGCAACGGAGCAGTTGATGCAGATCATAGATGAAGCAGAACAGTATAGAATGGCTCTGGAAGACCATGCAAAGCATGTGGAGGAGGTTGAACAGATAACCTCAGGTAACCATGCCTTGTCTAGATACGGAAACCCAGACGTGTCAGTGCCCAAGGAGCCGGATGCACCATTGGAACTATTCAACAGAACACCAACTGAGCATGTCATGATGGCTGTCTGCAGTTTGAACCACAGCGTTATACATGAGGTGCTCATTGCACTGCCTTTCATCTATGCTGAGAAGTTGCTGTACTACATAACAAAGAGTTTGGAAACATACAAGGAAAGCTGCTTACAGGGAAAGGTGAATCTGCACACCATTGAAATACCCTGCAAGGCTGCTCTGTTGCTCGTTCAGATATACTTCCGCCAGTTTTACGCCTTGCGACATCAGCGATCTCTAATAGCAAAGCTGGAGAAACTTCTGCCTTGGGCGCTTAAACACGAACGAGTATGTCACAACAGAAGATTTTAATGATATGCAGGAACGGCTGATGCAAAATAAGACAGTTATGGAGTATCTGAAAACGCTTCTGGATGCTGATGACAGTGGAAAGAGACTTAGGGGCCTCTAGGGTGTCTACATAGTGCGCAACGCAAATGTCAGTTAGTTAAGCTGACAATTTTCAACAGACTTGGTAACAATTCTGTCTAACTCCCTCATTCATGATCCGTGGTGGGACATGCTGTATGCAATGACAATGAACCTGCATATAATGCTAAGGGTGTGATTTCACAATGGAATCCAATACACACATGACTATATGTCCACCTTATGCTGCTGTTGTACGTCTCGTGGTGTGTACGCTGCGTTTTTGCCATACACATGAAGACATGAGGAGACGCGCATGAGTGACGCTGTTTCCTGTTGCATTTTATGTAATCTGGAAAACTAACACCCTGTAGCAATTTTGGAAAGGTACTAACTTTGTCGTACATTAATGACCGGCTCGGTAAAATGTACACCTTTTCAGCTCGGTGCCCTTATGTGTACACATCAAGAGAATGCGGTTTATCTACATTTAGCACCATTTCACTAAGATAATGAACCACAAAAGAGCACAAAACCCTATTTATAATGAAATGATGCTATAGACACGGATAGCTCACATATAAGGCTCGTTGAACTAGGAATACTGTCTGATTCACCGAGGCATCTTACTCTATTGTAAGGATAGGAAGCGTAGCAGTACGGCGCTTACAATCGGAAGCGCTATCTTGCTGCGGTTATTTTCGAAGCTTTGTCTAATATTTAATAAGCCAGTCACAAATAACGAATGCCAAGATGGCGTCGTGTCCAGTTGGCAGGATGGGCTCCAAACCGGAGGATAACCCTTATCGCATAGTGATTGCAAAGGACAGACCCAAAGCAAGTGTTCGGGACATAATCAATGTATGTTGATTCTGTGCTCTTCATGCAGTGTTTACAGTTGATGCGCCCCTTCTATTGGCCGGGGAGTAAGAGAGATCATATCCACAAGAAAGTGTTCCTAAGACTATTCCTGATACTCGCCATCTTGTTGTTGATGGCAGGAAAGGTTGCCAGCCTTGTGGCACCTCACTTTTTGGGTCTCACCATCACTTATCTGGCACAAGAGAAGAAAGACCAAGCCATAAAGACTCTTGTAATATCTGGCTTTTTGTACCTCACTGGCACAGCGTGCGATGAAACACGTAACATGCTGTATGGATACGTGAGTAACAGTAGAACTGATTAACATTTTACCTCAGATCCAATGCAATGGCTTAACGGAGCTGGCACTAAACATTTATCAGCATCTGCACTCGCTGGATTATCAGTGGTACGTAGAGAGCAAGGGAGGAGAGATACTTCGGTGCATGTAAGTCATATACTTGATTTTTATGAAAAATGTCCGTATGCAATGTTTGCCTTTGTTGCATTCAATCCTGCTTTACTATGAACAATCTTGTGCTTTAAGATGACAGTTGTATATGGCATTCGTGCACATAAATGTGTGTTTCTACTCGATTACATCCATCCCCTTTTGCAATAGTCCATATGTCCTCTCAGGATGCGTGGATTAGAGTCCATGCGTGATCTCACTCGCTTCGGTGTGCTACTTCTTATACCGACGCTGATAGAGGCCATCGCCGTCTGTTTGGTATTCGCCATATACTTCCAAATGTGGACACTAACAATAACGGTTTTCATCGGCCTAATTGTTTATGTCGCAGTCACCATCTTTGGTACAAATATTAGAAATGGGATAAGGACGGCTGCTGTCCAGCGCGACAACGAGATGAACAACATTGCCAACGATGGGTTGGCTAACTTTGAAATAGTGAAACACTACAACAACGAACGCTACGAAGTGGAGCGCTATACCAAAGCGGCGCATCAGCAACAGCAGTGCCAGTGGCTCGTACTCAAGAGTTTGAGCGTCTTGAACACATCACAGGAGGCAATAAAGCAGGTTACTATCGTGGTCAGTCTTCTTTTCGGGCTGCTCAGTGTGATAAATGGGGATGCTAAGGTTGGTGAGGTGGTTGCAATTCAGAGTTATCTCTTTTACCTCTTCCGCCCACTGTTTTTGCTCGGTACAATCTACTCTACGATATGTAACGCTGCAGCCGGCATACAGAATGTGGCAGATATGATGCAGATCAAGTCTAGTGTGGTAAACAAGCCTGATGCGGAAGAACTGGTTCTTGATATGAATAAGGATGTGCCAATGATAGAATACAGAAACGTAAGCTTCAGCTATCCTGCTACAGGCGACAAAGGCAGCAGTGCAATGCTTAAAAACATAAACTTCAAGATAGCTGCTGGTAAATCCATGGCTATCGTCGGAGCAACTGGAGGAGGAAAGACAACAGTAGGCCGCCTATTATGCCGTTTCTACGACATTGTTGGAGGTGAAATATTGGTGAACGGCGTAAACATTGCTGATGTGACCAAGGAAAGCCTGCGTAAATCAATTGGTGTCGTATCTCAGGATACCGTGCTCTTCCATGCCTCGATTCGGGAGAACGTGAGCTACGCCAAGCACGACGCCACTGACGAGGAAATATATGAGGCTCTGAAACAGGCCAAGTTGTACGATCGTGTCATGGAACTACCGCAAAAGCTGGATACCATTGTGGGAGAGCGTGGCATGCGTCTCTCAGGCGGTGAGAAGCAACGTGTCAGCATCGCGCGCTGTCTATTAAAGAACCCACGGATTATCATCCTAGACGAAGCTACAAGTGCACTTGACTCCAAGACTGAGGTACAGATCCAGGCTACTTTAGGAACAATGTTCAAAAATCGCACAGTCATAACCATTGCCCATCGGCTGAGTACCATTGTAAACTGCGATGCCATCATGCTGATAGACAATGGCATGGTGAAAGAGTACGGCAGTCACGAGGAGCTTCTACGCCTCAACGGCCAGTACAAATCAATGTGGGAGGCGCAGCTGCATACCCGCGACTGAATGGTGGTAGAGGCCATCAGTAAGCAATAATGAGTGCACTGCACAACTTTGTGCGAAACAACAACGAACGGACCCTTGAGCGTGTTTTGCAAGGAGCGCTTCGCATTCGGCAGAAGGAAGACCCGGATTCCACAACTCTAGACTCCTCCTTTGTGGACAAAAAGGACCATCACGGGAGGTAGGTATAACACGATCACAGCTCGTCTACAAACCGAACATACACATGGCGATATATACCGTGACCTTGTTAATGGAATTTTAGGACTGCGCTTCATATTGCCGCCTATAATGGTGAGACATTGACACATCGTTATACACACCCTTAAGGTAATCTGGCCATTACGAAGCTGCTACTAAAGTTTGGTGCATCGCCCAAGGCTGTTGCTCAAGATTCTACCACGGCTCTACATTTCGCCGCTCAAAATGGCAACGCCGAGCTAATCAAGGAGGTAGGCTCACATTGACGCCCACAATGTCGCTCAGCTATGCCGCAAGGACGCCAGCGTCAATGCCAAGACGTCAAAGTCATGGATGACACCGGTTTGTTTACACAATAGGATTTATAATCTATAACAGCTACATCTTGCACTATCTAAAGGCAACTGTGACGCGGCGCATGAACTAGTCAAGAAAGGTAGGAATGAAGCAACAGGTGAATTGCAAGTGATCCGCAGGCGCAATACAAAAGTACAACTCAAAGGGCAAACTGCCGTTTGACCTCGCTTCCGAGGAAACGCTTTCGCGGCTGAGAGAGTTGCTGGGAGAGACTAGTTTCAGCCGCCTAAAGGACGACGTGCAGGACAAACCCAAGAGCGTAAAACCCCCCGTGGCGTTTTACAACCGAAAGAAGAAACCCAAAAGTAAAATAGAACAGGCGCCTTCTGCTTCAAATAGCAATGAAGCCGCGAAAACCTAAGACTCCACGCCGACAAGGTCATATTGCTAGCTTTGTCGAAAAAGACACAACTAGCGGACCAAAATCACACCTAACAAAAACACAATAATCCAATGTATTAGCTTAAAAATCCAGAGGAAACAAGTCTTTGACAAATCGAGATATCCAATGGGGGCCCTTTCCCCGATGTTTGCCACTCAGCCATGGGCTGAAAAACCAGTATAATAACGGAGAAATCTATCACAAAAAATATATATTACACTGTATTATGAGTTGCTGGGCTGACTCGGTCGTTTGTGGTTGGATTGATGGACCTTAGGTCTGAAATATTATTAAGCACAGAATTTTCAATATAAGACGATACGACGATGTCAGATCAGCCTCACAGTAGCAACGAGGAGCTTGGTGATGGCTTCCGTAAACAGCCTTTGCTGACATTTAACAAGAACGTGGGGGATTATGATAGGCTCAGTCGCCTTCTAGAATCCGTTAGTTTGGTTTTCAGGCTCACTGACACGTCACAGAACAAGGTAGATGTTGAGAACCCCTTGCCGCTAAAGAATAAGTGGGTAATCTGGGAGCAAATCGTAAAGAAGGATGACCAGCGTCATGCCAGCGACTACAAGGGTCACACCAAGCCTTTGGTGTCCTTCGACTCTGTCCAGGTTAGTATGCTCAAAGCGTAATACAAATGCCCAACAGAGCTTCTGGAATCTGTGGTTCAACATCCCTCAGCCCAGTGAATTATCGACAAGCAAGCGTCTGGCTAGGGAATGCGCAGACGGGACTGAACACATTGTTGATGCCGTAATGGTATTTAGGTAAGCTTCATGATGGTGTGGATGTTAAAAAGAAGTGGGTGGAGGAGAGTTTTGCGGCGCTTTTAAGGACATTGCATCGTAATTCTCTACCCCGTCCTCTATCTCGTGGATGTTGTTGACCACTGCAGAGTGGTAAATGAAGATATTTACGATATCACGGTTATCATCATTAAACAGGCATGACATTCAACCAATGTGGGAAGACCCTCTGAATCAGGACGGGGGTCACTTTGACTACCGTTTCAAACCAAGTGAAGTTACTTCCCTTACAGTTGACGAATACTGGAACAACATCGTACTTGGTCTGATAGGATCAAATATACCCCAGGGCGAATTTATCAATGGCGTTCGTCTGGTATGTCGTGCCGTAATGGAGTATACATGCTGTTTCAGGTGGACAAGTTGGCCAGTAAGTACCCAGTGGTACGCATAGAAGTATGGTTCAAAAACCTGGGTGAATCCAATGATGCAACCCAACTAATGAAATCAATCGGAACATGCATGGCTCTTCGTCTAGTAAGTCTATATTGTCAACAGTACACTGGTATCAGGACGGGTCGGTAGGGCCTATTCCAAAAGGGGACCTCAAATGGCACTAATCACACCAATTAGCGGACAATTCCACTAATAAAATGTCACATAATCACATATATATAAAAAGTGACCTCTACGTCAACACACTGTCCTTCCATGATAGGCGTGATAGTCTCCTTGCCGGTACCATCTCTGGAGATCTTAGGATGTGAGTTAAGCCTCCAGCACTGGATTATAACACATATATAGATACACATTGAAGGATTCCGATACGGAACCTGTATTGACCTGGTCCAACCACACCGTTCATGCCAAGTCGGTAAGAAAGGCCAGCTTCTGCGGAAATGGACGAGGTAAACAGCCCGTACACCATTTGACATGCGTGTAGAGGTTGTATCAGTATCTGTGGACAAGCGAATCTGCCTTACAGATGTGGAAAATAACTCTGTAAAGTGGCACGGCAAGGGCCATAAGTGAGTTAATGCTTAGGGATCACTTTATGTATATACTCCTAGGGACGCAATCAATGCTCTATGCATCGTAGATAACCATACATTTGCAACAGGAGCTGACGATGGAGAAATAAGGGTAACTGTTATTCAAGAATGCTGCATTTTATGCAGATTTGGGATAGCAGAGCTGAGAAATCCACCTGCCGCTCAAAGGTATCCGAGTTTGAGAGTACAATCGCAGGTAAGAGGGTGAAAATATGAAACTAATATGGGTAGAAATTGCCGTTGGCAAAAGCACGAAGGAACTGTTGGCTACCTGTGAAGATCAACTCGGCTGTTTCGATCTGAGGAATGGGAAAGTATCGTTGCAAGGGATGTCTGACAATGTGGAGGATGAGCTACAGTGTTTCGTTTGCATAAAGACCATGAAAAAGGTGGTCTGTGGAAGTAACACTGGCCAATTGTGTCTGTTCTCTTATGGTCACTGGGGTGACATAAATGACAGGGTAAACGTCCACCAGAAAAGCATAGAGAGCATTGTCCCCTATGATGACGACACAGTCCTAATAGGTGGTGATGACGGCAACATTCATGTGGTTTCAATCTTACCGAACGAAGTAAAGGGTGAGAACCGTTGTTCACCGACACAAACCGCTACAGGCCAGCTGAAATTAGCTTCCAACTTTAAGATGAACATCTACGAGACAGGGTGCCTTTGCATTAGTCCTTCAAAGACCTATCTGGGTATGTATAAAGCAAGGAAACAAATTATGCTGCAGCATTCGTCGCCGACTTTGAACACATATGCATCACGCCAACCTCAGAAATAGTGTCCATACTGCAAGGGGAACAAGAAGATAACTTCTTTGGAGACCTATAAAGTCATAGTCAACACAAGAATAATGAATTACTCAGATAGAGTGATTATCGCAACCTACAACACTTGCAAATAATGGTAGTTATCGTAATATTATGTAGTGCCGCTATACGGCAAAAATGATTAATAAGTGTATCACATTCCCGTAGAGTCTAAGTAATCAATCAACCGCTCAAGCATTTCGACCATTTCCGTTCTACATGCTTGATCGTATGCAGCAGCAACCATCTGCTTGCATTCATCGATAATGTTCGGAGCAATTCGTCCGTCTGAACATTGCAAAAACACATAAAGCGTCTCTAGCACGCCAACTGAAACTACACTCTCTGGAGTAGAGCCCATTCTGGGCATTTCACGTTTCATTTTGATCTCTGCAGTCTTTAGTATATGCGATATAGCCATATTGGCCAAAGGAGCAAAGTTGTTTACATCAACCTGTTTTTGCGATACATTTACAGTCAATTCCTTGACAAGTGGCGAATCTTTTACAGTTACTAACTTATTTCCCAGGGTAGGGTTTGAGATACCACTCCTTTCATCTCTGTTGCCATCCACGGGATGGATACAACAGTTATCTAGTTCTTCTATCAATATAGGGCTTACATTCCGATTTTCTTTATCCGTTGTTTCAGAATACTTTTTACATCCATTTTGGTTCTCAGATGCTCTTATAAGGAAGCCATCTGAGGGCAACAATCGGATTGGTGTGACTCCGTCATTCCCATTCCAAGGCATGCGGATGACGCTCACCTTACTAGGTGTTACCTTTCTGCTAGCATTTGATTTCTTTACCAAATAATCTTTAGGAGAAGTTAATGGCTTTAGATATTGTACATTTGTGAGCATATGACGGGACAACTCTCTGTAGGACTTTTGCTTGCATAACCGCTTTGCTGCGCACTGCATGCACAAAAGCATAGTCACACGCTGTGTAATACTACATTCACTTTCGGAAACTTTGTTGCAGAAATATTCGAATACTTCATTAGGTCTTCTAACGGCCAGACAGAGCAAGCCGGCATATACCAGATGTTGGGGAGTGGCCAAGTCGATCTCTCCATGTTCATCGGCAAATATTTGAAAAGGGTCGCACGAGGCACCTTCTTCCATAACGGGCATTCCAACTTTCAGTTTCTTTCTGATATCATCGAATGAATCTTCGTACTGGTCCAGATCCTGAAGGTTCAACAATAGCTGTGCCACTGGCACCGCAAATCTGGAAAGTATTGGCTCATTCCTTTCAATCACACTAGGTAAATAGAAAAGAGTTTGCAGAATCATTTCCCTTTTCAAGGCATTTTTCATTTCTCTTGGTGTATTTATTTCTCTGTTAAACATCTTTGCTGGCTCGACATCCCCTATCACAGCCGTTCCTCCCAGTCGTTCATAGCACTGCTGAATGTGGTTAGGGGGATCAGTCCAGCAATTTGTAGTGACCTGAGGGGATTCCAAGAATTCTGGAACCTTCACGTCCTTGAATATCTCATCAAGAAGGGCATCACTGTTAATATCGTCTCTATGATTTCCATCTACATTATCCTTTTCAGTTGGCAAATCAGGGTTAACCTTTTTCTTTCCGTTAGGAGTTTCCATCTCCGCTGTCGTTTCTTCGCGACTATATACCCCGTTAGTTCGATGAAGTGCATTTGGTTCCACGCAAGCCTTGGATTGACCTCCAGTGACTACGACAATTGGGGCATCTGCGGCCAGTAGATATAAGACAGGTTCTCTATCTGGAACATCCGGAGGTTCCAAATTGATGGAATCATCCTTCCCTTCCTTTGAATTTTGGTTTCTTTTGGTTTCCCACTTTGCTAAAGCATACGCAACACACATGGCAGCCGTGTTCATATCTGCGTTGAAGCTTGCAAGCCTCTGGCTTACTCCTTCAGTTAGAAGGGTGGAAATATGGTGCATATTTCGACTTTCGAACGAGTCTAACTTGCATAAGGTGCCCAAGAGCTTCACAATAGAGGACGCAATTGAGATATAATCGATCCTAGTGCCAAATCCATCGTCTCTTTCTGCCCATAGAACAGAAAGAGCCTTCAAAAGTGCAGCAATAAGATTGAACATATCTTTTCGTATAAAACATTCCACTGGCCCTACTACTTTACATGGTTGTACTTTATGTGAATGTGCCATATTACAGTCCACAGGTAAACCTTCTTTCGGCATCTCTTTTGAGCGCAAAGCGTCGGAACAATCCTTTTCGAGGCATTCTTCCTTATCTGTGCATGATACACATATAGCCATCACTTCTATTATAAGTAACTGCAGTTTCAATGGAACACATGTTGGACTCCTCGGGTGGAATAGTTGGACGAGGTTGGTGTGGTCCTCTCCTACAACTACGGATGTGAAGAATAGCATGATCACAGAAAGAGCCAAATTATAGTCTCTGATGCTCATGAATTGTAGAAAATAGATTTTTCGCCTGCATGCGAGTTCAACCTTTTTGTCCAGTGCTCTCAAGACGTGTGAGCATATGACAACTGTAGAGTGAGACTTCTGTAGACTTGCACATTTTACATGGGAGGGCTTCAACTGCACGTTGGCATGTACCGTGTTGGTGAAATAATGCAGCACCGCATTTACCAGTTCCTTGAGGAATCCACGAACGTAGAGTCGACCTATCACCTGCGAGGCCAGTTGGTTTCCTGTTCCTAGGGCCTCCTTGACGATCTCATATAGCAGGGAAGCTGAACTAGCCTTATTGTCTCGTGAGATACTCGTGTTTTTTTCAAATTCTATGAGGTATATGAGGTCAGCTATGACATGGTCTTTATGGGCAGTTGACGACAAGATGCTGCTAATGTGGCCTCCCTCATTCGTCAGGTGGCATATATACCGCAAAACATCATCTTCACCGTTAAACGACCACGGATATAGTCGCGTAACGACTGTGAGATTCAGGTCCGCCATAGTTGGCACTTCCCAGTCTAGAGTACAGCTTCAGCAGCAACACGCTCAGCGTTTCTAATTCCTTCTACGCACCAAAACACACTACCTCCATGGTGACAGCATTATATGTGAAATACGGCAGTAAAGGTAGTAGGAATCAGCCGGGGAGCAACCAGACAGCGGCCTTCATATAACATGTGAACGACGTCGGCATTATCACCCGCATGATATGGCACAGTAAAACGCATAAACCACATATATGCTTGTGTTGTACAACAAAGCCGCTGATGTGTTGAAAATGTGTATTGTCTTGCCTACCCACACTCAGTGTTGGGATACAGCAGGATTCCGCTTGGCTATTTGGGGCGCGCAACAACTTCACAACTATGTAAAGTAGTCACCAACAGCGGTTCTAGATTATTCTTGACCATTTCAATGCACTACCATTCCCCCAAAACAAGCGCTAAAGGCGCCCTGGTTGTCTAGACGTTGTTGTCTTTAGTGAACTCCCTGTGTTGAATATTGCCGTTTGACCCCAAGTTTTACATCTTTTGCCAGCTCCAGCTTGCAAGGTTTACGACGGGCGCAGCATTTATCGCAAATATCCCACATACACGTGTCTGTACATATTGAGCAAGAATGTTTGGCGGCTTCAGCGACCATGACGCCTTTGGCGCCAATTGGAACATTGACGAAATACAGCAGCGTAAGTGGATCTATGGAAGTATAAGACTTCACTGATTGCTTATATTGCAGTTTATTTGCCTTTACGCTATATGGGTTCTGTTTCATATGTCTTTTCTAATGCCTTTACTTACGTACACTTGCTATACCTTCACACTGTTGTTCAGTCGATGATATAACTGCTGGAGGGTTCCTGGAAGAGGAGCCTGGCATGCAGCCAGATGAACGTGATACCAGCAAGGGGAAGCTGAACTTGTCAAAACAGGCCATGATGCCAGTGAAAAACAGTACGTGTTGATATGCTGTGCTTTAACAATTTGCATTAGGTATGATTTACAATTCCTGGAGACATGAACCATCCTACATTTCATTCTTCAACAAGTGCCCAGACATCTTGAAGGTGGTCGGCCGCGTTGTTTCCTGTCATAATACCCCCGAAAGTACACAATTTCTCATTGATGATGGCACGGCAAGGATTGCGTGCATTTACATACACCCCGGTGACATGACTCCATTCCGCCGAAGGGAACTTGCGCATGTACAAAGTACCGCCCGCATGGTGGTAGTGTACGGAAGCTATAATGCAATGTACAGCATCAAGACACCCGCATTGTTGATTTTCAAGATCAGAGAAGTGACGTCCTACGACGAAATCGCACTCCATGATCTGGACGTGGTACACTTGATCATCAGCAACGAAAAGGAGGGCGCAAATAACTTAAACGACATGAATACACTACTCCAGAACTACGATGTGAACCAACAGACTATCCCGAAACCTCCAGCAGATCCCCGAGCCAACGTTCTAAGCTCATCAACGGTTTGTTTATGAATGCACATGAGTACATGAACACCTAGGGACCCGGGGGACCCCTGACTCTAATGAAATACGTGGCCCTACTATTGGCTAATGAGACTCGTAGCGGCAATTTGAACGGTCTACACGTGATGGAAATAACTCAGCGTTGCAAGCAGCAGCACAACTTTCAATGTAAGTTTAGGAAACATAAAGCGAGTAACTATAATCAGCTATATCGGAACAGCACGTGAGGAAGGTTTTAGCTGAGCTTGAGAAGGATGCGACCGTATACCAGACGCTGGACGCCAACACATTCGCTTCTACGGACGCTTAAAAGGAGTCTCTGAGCGTTGAAGACTAGGTGCCAATTTAAAAGCACTCCGCTGTGCCTCATTGACCGTAGCCACCATTTCACTGTATTTGTAATTGTTTTAATGTGTTTATCGACTGAAATTAGATATGTGTAATAGTGTGTACGCTTTTCCATGTGATGTGCTGATGGGCAGGGAAGGAATCGTGGGCAGCTAAGCGGGTGGCTTCATAAAGCAGTATCACTACACATCAATATTAGGTGACCTAATAGGCTTCATATTGCGCCTATGTGGTTTGTCTATGCGTGGAATAACACCCATGATTACTGGCAGCACCCATGGTTAACTACTGAACCTTGACATTTTATATGACGCATATTGACCACATCTGCGTCAACACGGACATTCGCAAATACAATGGTTGTTTATTAATGTGAGGGCTCTATCTGAGATTGTGTGACTTTTGTCACGGTTACGTTTAGACAGCTGACGTAAATCATATTGCTAGACAAAAATGAACCTAGTACGCAATAGGAGCAGTGAATGGGATAATGGATTGGGGTTAAAGGTGTGCTACAACGGTCTGTGGTCACCAATTGACCCATCTGGGATATTGCGTTGCTGTTACCTGCATGGCAGTAATGACCTCCACTCACAGCTGGTGTACACCAATAGACCTTGTGAGGTGCTGAGGGCGACAGGCAACGGAGTAACCCCTGATGCATCCACCTACCCTATCATATCCACCGGGGAGCGCATGCAATTTTCAGGACAACCTGGGAACGTTTGCAAGGATCTGGTTATGGCGGAGCTAAGGACGCCTGAAGATGTGAAAGATGTTAACAGAAACTTGACCCATTCCAAAACAGATTATGTGGTTCCGGTTAACAATGATGCTGTTGATGATCATGCCCATAATACACTGCATGACGAAGATGACAGCCATAGCTCACCTGGGCATGGAGTTATCAGGCCACTGCTTGCAGAAATCGTGGCGAAACTAAGGAAATTACCACTTGTATGCAATGATTGTGACGTCTGCAGCAATTCCTCTCTTATATGGAAGGACTCAAACATGACAAAGAAACATCTGGTCAAGGACATACCTTGCCAACATACACTTTCTCTCATAAATGCACCACAAGTGTACGATATGCGCATTTTTGAGGATTCCATAGATGCGAAGATCCCCCTGGAGGATGCGTATCTCAGGAGCATTAAGTCTACTGGGAAATCCCATGTGCTTTCCTCAGAGTACCATACTTCCAGAAGTATGTTTGCAGCACAATCTATGACTAGATCTGCTACTAGTTATGAAAATGAAGACACCGATGGCCATGCAAATGTCGATGTTGACGTTGATCACTTACTGACGTACAGGCCTGAATCAGTTCAGGGAGGAGCATACGACTTTTCTGAGAATTATACTCAGGATGACAACCCTTTTGACGGAGAGTATAGGGAGTTCAATTTCCTTGAGAACATTGATAATAAGTGCTTACGCAGGGTAGCAGCCATGCTCCCTGCGAATGAAGGAAAGAACGTACATGCTTGGTCACTTGTGGAGGAGCTTAATGTCTCCAAGGCAGACGACAAAAACATTCAATTCAGTGGCGATACGACAATAGCATTAACAGGAGAGACTTACGACTGTCACGCTATGAATCGCTCACAATGGAATTGCCCAGAAGAGTTCCGATTGGCCGGACTACAGGACTCGGCATCCCAGAAGGTGTCGGCTCGTCGTGCTAGCAATTACGAAGACTCATCAACTATATACAGTTTCAGCACTCTCAGAAGTAGATCATTGGACATGTTTACCATGGGCCAGCTTGAGAAAAGTAATACTATGGTTAGTGGGGATGCTTTTAATGGATACGATGATGACCTGTACTATGACGATGATATGAGTATGGATGTGCTCTTGGAAAAGTATATCAGACTGCGTAAGAATGAAAACTGTCCCGCCACAATTCTTCGGGCTCTGAAGCACCTCATATGCTTCCGGCTAGGCAAGGAGCGGTTATACTTAAAACCGAAGGAGGGAGAAGGATCGGATGAAGCAGGCGGTAAAAAAGGGTCTAACATACTCCAAGATCTTTTAGCCACTATAGCCTCGTACGAGGCACCACTACAAGCTCCAGAAGACACAGCACGCCTTGATAAAGGTTACGATGACACAGATAGTGTTTACACTTACTCGAGCATATCCATCTCCAGCTACGAGACAGTGTCAGAAAGTGCCTTCGTTCCACTAGACCCTCGTGATTTATCTAATTTCATTGACATGAAGGTCCACAACGACACTGTGGAAATATACGGAATTCTTACCGTGCAAGACGAAAACAAGTCAATGGTAATTCCCAGGAACAAGGCAAAGATGTATTGCGAGCTTGTTGGCGATATGATGAACTTCTACCTTCTTAAAAAGGATGCAAAGAGCTTAGTAGATGGAATAGAGGGTGATCCATTGATAAGTTTGACCCTTGATCCATCGGTCATTTGCACCCCTCTCAAGGATCGCAAAACGGGAGAGTCAGTCATGAGACTGACAGGGACTAAATATACTATTAATAATGGAAATGAATATCAGGAGGTGCCTGGAGACGCGAAAGATGAGGATGACGACTCTTATTTGTTATATCTCAAGTTATTTTCAACGCCCGATGACATCAGAAGGTGGCATACAGCGATAATTGCAAAGTGAGTTACATAGATGATCATTATATATTCCTGCAGACAAAAGATTAGGCAATTCACTTCCATGTTGGAGAGGGATCACCAAATAGTTCCATATGGTTGGAACCTTTATTCTCTACTTTACCCCCACCTCATGGAAGTTGATCTCTCATGCATGCCTTTTAACAATCACATTGATAGCGTTATTGCGAATACCTTTGTGATGCACCCAATAAGGTCGCTTTTGGCATCGCAGCGTCAAATTACTGACGAGGATATTCCCAACTTCCTTTCCACATGGAACTTCTACATAGAGACCCTGGACTTGTCCAAAAACAACATCACCCTAAAGGAAGGCGGTGAGAAATTCGCAGAGTACATTCGCAACTGCAATGTCAGGAACCTCATTTTGGATGGCAATCCACTCGGCCCAGAGGCATACACACTGCTGAAAGAGTTGCTGCATGAGGGTATCGTAGAAAGGTTGAGCTTGCGGAATTGTACCTTTGACGAAAGCATCATGGCTATAGTGAAGGGCCTGAATCAAAAGATGAAACCGACAAGCAAGCTTTTCATTGACGTGAGAGATTGCAATGGTTCCGAAGAGACTCTCCGTTTCTTCAAATCTTACCCTCTCACTCGTCTAAAGCTGATCACGTCCACATCGCAGGGTCTGGAGACAGAATTGGGCATAGACGCATTCATGGACTGCAAGAGTCTAGTTGAAATATACGAGATGGGAACCGTTTTTACGGGGAAATTGCTGTCAGCTCATGAGGTTAGTTTGCTATCATGAATTCTATATGCTTCACAGAGTAACCCACAAAAATTCCGCTTTTTGAGGATGTGTCGAAAGAAACAGAAGAACTACACAGTGGAAGGGGATTACATGTTTTTCGAATACAAGCCACCCTATCTGGTTGCTTACGATCCTAAGGAAGTCAGAAAATCGAATATTAATAAGCCTAAAAGAGGGAAGTTCCTATACATCACGTCATGCAACATCGCAATGATGAACAACTTGAGGTGGCTGCAACTAAAGGGAACAGTCCCAGCATCGCTTGCTACCACCAAACAAGAGACCAAATGCTTTTTGGTGAGGGCCTATAGTGACAAAGCTACTCGCAGGTGGTTCGAGGTAATAAACCGTACGCTAGCGGGAGTGGAGTATGTAAAGTACCTCAAGAAACACAAAGATGTTCAGCCATCTAGGTTCATCATATCCTTTTGCAGATTCCCAGACATTTCTCAGCTTGTACTATACGACCTGGAGTATGACCGTGACTTATGGGTTGAGTTTTTCAGGTGCATTAACTCACAGTCTTCCCTGACGGTGGTAGACTTTTCAAACAAAAAGCTAACGGCAGAGCAGCTGACTTTCCCGGAATTTTTATTTGGTGGAATAATGTTGGAGTGCTTGAGCTTCGCTTTCAACAATGTGAGTCTGATGGGGGCTACTGAGGAGGTATTCAATGGAATAATTCCACCACTGACGTGCCAGACATACAACATCAGCCACAACCCCCTGGGGGATTGTGAGTTGTCAGCGAAGCTCTTTGTTAGGGCTTGCACGAGTGCCTATGCTGTAAAAGCATGTTTCAACAACTGCAAATTGGGTGACACCTTCCTCTCCAAGGCGATTGAACTGTTCAATGACGGAGACTATGAAGAGGGCGGATACCCATTAGAGACGGTGGAACTGGAGTCAAACAGCTTCAGTGCGGTGCTTTTGGACGAGTTTGTAAGTGTCATTACTGCGAAGTTCCCATCGCTGATATCAATTCGCCTCTACAACTCTGTTGAATCGGCGAATCTAACACCGGAATTGCTGCAGGAGGCCACCGTTTCGTTGGAGGACAGCTTCGTGGTCAAGGAACCTGCGTTCGGTCACTTCCGGCACTTGAAGCACATGAAGAAGAAAAAGAGAACTACTCGTGAATCAGTGGCTATGCGTTTAGAAGAAGCTAGGCGTTCTTAAGAGAACCGTAACCACTTCAGCGTGTCAGTCGGTACCGAAAACATGCACGTGGCTAATGAAAACCGCATTATATAATGTAACATAGATCATACATCATAGCTTTGGGTATAACACAGCTGTAAATATATCATGATACGGTGGAGTGTGAGCCACCAGCAGCTACATTTGCCGAGATGAGCACCTATAAGGGTCAAGAACTAAAGCTTTGAACCTTTGTCTATCGTTTTGTCCATTTTAGACAGTGCACGAGTCCTTAGTTGGCACAATTACACGGGAACAAAAGGGGACTTATACAAACTGTGGCTGCATATAACCAGCAGGGAATAACAAGTTATAATGGCAGTCTGTTTCCTCCTGCATAAGGTCATCCTGCCACGTTATGTGCCATGATGATGTTGCTTCAACCATGTACTTGTGTAACCCCAGCGAGGGAGGAAATGTGACCAAACAACAACGTTATAAGGCCACGCAATGATATGACCATCTTATACTCGAAAATCACCCATGTTTTTTGACGGCTCGATCAAGCCCAAACGGGTGGTGAGCCTGTCTGGAGCTTCCGGCATAGGCCGCAATGCCGGCTTCAATCGCCAGCGCTTCGAGTTCCGCTCTGTGCAAATGGAACGGGAGCGGGCGGGGAAGAGGTTGCTGTGCTTTCTGCGCTACGTAGTGGAATTGAAGCGAAGTATTCGGCCACTTCGCGACGACTTGCCTTGCCTCTTGGATTCAGCTGAAAGATTCGTGGACCAGCTGGCGCGCCCAGGGGGTGACGTCACACCCATGGACTGTAGTGATGAGGATACAAACATGTGCGGCATCCAGTCAGCCGGAAGTAATGCATTGGTAAAGTCAATGTCTACCGCCGTGAGCGGTCACCATACAAACGGTGGTTACACTAATACGGACAATGGAGGGATGCATATCCCTTATAGTGATGAAGAACTGCGATCTAACTTGGTTTCTTCAAACGCTATCCTGATGTTCATGCGGGCAGTTACAGTGCTTACAAGGTATGACCGGGATAACGACTATTCCAACTATCGCAAAAAATGCCTACAGCTGTTACGCAGATGGCTCAAAGAAAGCCAATACCACGATCAGCTGGTTGAGATACTTTCATCAAGGCTTCTGAAGGCGCAGTTTATACATTTGTGCGTTCAATTTCTCGGCATCATCTTGCCTTGCAAGGACGATAAGCTGTGCAACGCACATCACGGAGGTGTGACTCCTGAAGGATCTCCAAGGGACAAATTTGTTAACATCACCAATGGATCTTTCAAGGGTGGAATAACGGCACAACAGGGGTTTTCTAGCTGGTTGGATTCCCATAGGTCCGCCTCCAATAACGTACCCCTATCGCAAAGACTAGGCTATTCTGCCAGGGACACTCAGAGAAGTGTGGATAGTAAGTACACCTCCAGCCTTTCATTGTTAAAAAGCCGATTAGACTTAAATAGATCGTCACTATCGGATTATGAGTGCGACGAGGTATTATATGTCGTCACACTTTTAAATATTCTTCCCCCTGAACAGGGTAGTCAGATTATCAAAAAGCATGAAATAGCCGAAAAATGGTACCCTGTCATGTTGGCTCGCGCATTTGTCAACTTCTCTGAACATGAAGAGGTTTTCAATGCACTTTTGTCTGTGAATGAAAAGATAAGGCACAATTGCGACTCTAGGGAGGCAGGAACAAAGCTATTTGTTAATTTCTGGAGTTATTTAAACATGAAAGATGAATCATACAACCAAACGGATATTCTAACTGTTGCAGATGCCACAATTATTCATGAGTTTATCCAAGGACTGTGTTGTATCGGGTGTAAAGCCATACAACAGGAGGACTTCGGACCTATCAATGTGGAGCCACAAGACAAGAATATGGAGGCTAAAATACAAACAATCTCACAGCAACTTGAAAGATCCTTGAAGTCATCAGTGCCAATGACGATGTCCCTGAACAATGAGAACTGGAACAAGATTCGCACTTACCTTAAAACACAGGTAGAAACGGTGGTAAATGCATCAGCCTTTTTGCCTTTCATCAGCGAATTTGATGTGAAAGGTGAATTTACAGGCAATGGAGCTGAGGAACTAACCCAGAGATCTCAAGTTAACAGTCCCTTAGCCGCAGGATCAGTATCAAATGCAGAATGTGAAAGTATTGGATATGCATACGAAAGAATATTCAACAACATGTATCACCTACTGGATTACGTGAATGGCAGAAGAAGCGAATATTCACGAGATATGACTGCATCAATTCTTTCTGCAATGTTGATGAGCTTACAGTTTGTAAAGGATAAGCAACGGGAAAGGTTCTTAAAAGGTCTTAGGGGGTATGATGATCTTTTAGGCCAAATACTATATTACTATCGCTATGATGAGTACATCGTGATTACCATAACCCTGTTGATGGTACCATTATACAGCTGGGATTACTACACCGTTGATCTTGAACCCTTGGTAATCTCCAGCTGCAAGCGCAAGTTAGAGGTGCCTACTCTGTCTCACGAAGATTGGTCAGAGCCTCCAGAGATTGATGGCCATGTGGCCAATTTACTTGTCTCTTGCGGGGCGCCCATGGTACTGGCGAAGCTATTTCATAGACATTACATTGAATGCTGCGGCTCCAACTATTCACAACTCGTCTCAAACCTCTGCAATATACAATCCAACAATGGAACACTTTCAAAACTTTGGGAGATATTTTCATTAGTACTTGGGTACTGTCTCAAGATAATGTATGATCCCGAAATAATCGGAGAGCAGGGTAGTCGTGCGCTAGTCGACATAAATGACGCCGTATTCTTGGCAAATGCACTGAATCACTTTTATTGGAACTTGGTATCACAGCCCAAAACGTCAAAGGATCGCTATGCTTTCCAACAAGGGGAGGGTTTCCCAAGAAACACAGTATGCAACTGTGGAATAGAGTTGGAAATAAATCCTGCATTTCACACAGCAAAGAAGAGCCCCTTTGACCATGTATACTGGGGTACACTAGCTCGGAAGTTTAATGAACGCTTCTTTAGATTACCTGGCTCGCATAACAAGCCAATGCTCATCAGCGAGGTGGAGCGCGCTGTCTTGACACAACTGAAACATCAGCATCTTGATTCCCCAGTGATGTCAGTGATGGAACACATTCCCAATACCATCAGTTTTGACACGAGGCTTAAGCTTTTCATGCATCGCGTGGACACGGACAGGGCATTGTACCGCAATGAGTTCAATGAGTTTTTCGATGTCATCCTCAACATCATTAGAAGGACCCACATCGTGGAGGACGGCATGTCGACATTGGGATGCCTTGATGGAGCAAGACTAAAACAGCCGTTTAAGGTCGTTTTCATGGATGATACTGGGGCCAGGGAGGAAGGCGTAGACGGAGGCGGTTTATTCAAGGAGTTTGTGACTTCAGTATGCTCAGTAGTATTCAACCCAGAATATGGAATCTTTGAGGAGTCCCCTTATGATCGTTCCTTTGTACCATCGCCCAATTCGTCTCTTGTACACGATGAACACCTTCTATTGTTCAACTTCATCGGCAAAGTAGTAGGGAAGGCGCTATACGAACACATTCTGATAGAGCCTATTTTGTCTCGTGTTCTTTTGAATCTCATACTGAAGAACCGTAATACACTAGATGATTTAAAGCTGTTTGACCCTGAACTTTACAGAAATATAGTGAGCATGCGTCAAATGTCTGCTGAAGATATAGCATCACTAGGACTCACATTTACCACAGGTATCGGGTCGCTTGATAACTCTGTTCAAGTGGAGATAGTTGAGGGAGGTAGCAAAATAAAGGTTACCAAGGATAACCTGGAGTCTTTCATTCACCACTTCGCTGATTTCAAGTGCAACCGTCTTATAGAGGCGCAGTCTTCTGCATTTTTACAAGGCCTTTCCGCCATAATCCCTTTGGAATGGATGAGGACCTTCTCCCCAAACGAACTAGTGTATCTCATTTCGGGTTCAACGGAAGAGATTGATGTGGCAGACATGCGGGCGAATACATTATACTCCGGAGGATATTCTGAGAGTTCGCAAGTGGTGATTTGGTTCTGGGAAGTCATGGTAAGTCCAGCACATACGTGTTATAATGATTTGCAGCGAGAGTTTGACAATGAAACACGCCGAGTCTTCCTGTGGTTCGTCACGTGCTGCAAAAGAGCACCACTTCTAGGGTTTAAGCAGCTACAGCCAATGTTTTGTATAACTCGTGATGCCCAGGTGGGAAATATGCCTACGGTATCCACGTGTACCAACCTGCTAAAGTTGCCAGAGTACAATAGTAAAGAAGAGGTGAAATCTAAATTATTGGATGCAATGACAATGTCAAAGGGATTTGGTATAGCATGACACTGCTGTAATGGTTTTTAATAATGTTCTTCAACATGTAAATTAATGCAATAGTGATGAAATGGAACCAGGAATGTTTTGTTCAATTAAACAAACATTACCATTGGAGTTTGGTTATTAAAATTATATTTGACTGCATTAAGTAGTACAAGGGCGCCAATTGAAATTCAATGAATCGGCTTCATGAGTGACAAAGCTATGTCGTATCAGGTTGGACTCCATATCTATTCCCCAACAAACCTTTTGCGATTGATGCAACTTCCTCCGAGGGGTCTTTGCAGACACGGCTTGTAATTAAGGCAGAACGGTGAATGGTAAACAGATCCTGCTTATCATATGGCCTTGATGGTAGAGAGCTGTCGTTTCCCACTACCGAACTGTCCAAATGCAGGGCATCACGCACTTCTGTTGTAACTACACGCACATACTTATTGAGGTCACCTGACCCATAGTAATGTTCTCCATCAGCCAGTATGTTTTGGGCCAGAGAGTTATACAACAACAATAGGTGATGGCTGTTGAACTTCACAATTACATCACAGCAATAACCAAGTAGAATAGTGGACAGTTCCAGCACGGTACTCTGTCTGTGCACTCGATTGGAGTTATCATTGCTGATCACTTCATCTGGAGCAGACGAGTGGGAAACATTCTCAGTTGAATCACCAAATTTGGTATGGTTAACATTCCCTGTGCGTATCCTAGACGCGGCAACATAACATTTGGCCAAAGCCGGAGTGCTTTTGAGGAGCAACTGCGGCGGGGATGAAAGTAATTGCCTATTTAACAGTTTCAATGCGCTATATCCTGAGCCCACAGGGCCGATGGTCCATTCATTCAGTGTTCTCATCACCTTGGTGTAGGTATTGACAGGCATAAGCTCATGGTATGCTGCAGCACTGAGGAATGAAGCCACAGCATGTTCTGCAACTGCTTCGCACCTCACTTGCAAAGATCTAAGTGCAAATATGTATGACGCAGAAACAGGTGAACAGTTCAATGCTCTGGATAGCGCTTCTTTAGCGTCAACGATTGCCTGTTCCAATCGCGCTCTTGTAGAAATTGGCAACTTGTAGCACTTTCCCACTATTGCCATATTCCACAAAGTAGATTCCAACTTAGCAGCAAGTTTATCATCTGACTGCAATGCAAACAGTTCGTCTAGAAACGAGACCAATGACGCGTTGCATGACGAGTTTACCACCTTCTTTCTCCTTGTGTTTAGACCAGCCGAGGTATAGAATGACCACAAAACCCCTCCATACAATGGGCGGGTGTATATAGTAGGCCTTTCTTCCACAATCTTGCATATGTGGTTGTTAACTTTATTATCAGCTGCCTTCAGGTCATACAGACAGTCGGCTGACTGCACGATGCATTCATCAGAAATGGCATTTCGCCTTATCGCAGTAACAAGAGCGTCTTTGAACTCCTTGATGGATGCCTTTAGAGTCTTCCCATTGTCCACTGATTTGAAGAGCGAAGTGTTTATGCTTACCAACCTAAGCCTGGCCAGTTGATTCTGCAAAGCATGGGCTGAGGGCATACTTCCACACCATAACATGTATGTACTTTCAGGTGGAGAAAGATGGTGATGTAGCTCCAGGAATTATCTTCTGGTCAGTGTCTACAAGTACGCTCTCTAGTCACGGTAACAACAAAAAGATATCAATAAGACATCTGAATGTAGCACATTAGCAAAGTATCTTCTATACTACGAACTGAATTGTCACAATGAAGCCCATTGTGCAATTATTAGTGGATTGAGTACCAACTTTTTCAGTACACATCAAACTACTAACACGACATCCCCAGAGATTCTGCATAACGTTGTAGACTCACATTATTGCGGCAGAATCCAGTTGATGGAAGAGCCAAAAAAGTACAAGCAGCGCACAAGCCGGCCTTCCGGGCCTTCACTTGATGATTTCATCTATCGCAAGCCGCCGACACCGGATCACACAGAACGCTCAACCCTGTATCATACACATGCTCCCATCAACAATGCTGGTGCCTTACACAAGGGACGGTAAGCTTCTACAAGTCATGAACTCTATGTATATACCCAATTGATGATCTATAGCATCAGTTGTCTATTGGCAATGAAGCTACATGTTAGACAAAGCAATGCGCGTGATATTCTTATTCCCTGTACAAACGCTATAAGCATCTTGATTTACATGCCATGCTACTATAAGAGACTCATGAATATGTAGAGATAGCTGCTTCGTACCACGTGATAGGTTCATCTTTGACAGAAGCATCACGTGGTACCCAGGCCACATGGCAAAGGGTAAACTAGACATAGGAAAGAAGAAGAAAGCGGTTGACTGCATTCTGGAAGTAAGAGACGCAAGAGCTCCCTTGACATGCTCCAATTGTTCCCTACTGGAGGAGTACCCTGAGCACATTCCCAGACTGGTTGTTCTAAACAAGGCGGATCTAGCCCCAAAATCTGATCTAAACGTAAGCCACATGTTTGTTTAACGACAAGTCTCAGCGAGTACGTGAACTGTTGGAGTCATCAGGAAGAAAGGTGGTTCTGTTCAGTGCCCTGGGGTTGAAGAAAATCACCAAGATAACAGAGTTCGTTGCGAATAACGTTTCCCCAAAGTTCAAAACGTTGGGAGTGTGGATGATGGTGGTAGGATTGCCAAATGTCGGAAAGTCCTCCATCATCAATGCCCTTAAACGCTATTCCTTCACGGTGAGTGAAATTCTTTTTTATATATAAAGCAATATTGTGATTATCCACATATGTGGTTATTATGAGTGTATTTTGACATGCCACATAACAAAAAGGTGAATAATTGTCTGCAGCAACGTTTTTACAGTCCTGCCGGACATGGTGAGCCCACTAAACTGAAGCCATCAATGGCGAAATGTGCCGCTACGGCTGGAAGCACGAAGTTAATAGATGCATTTTATGTGTCTGAGAAACCAAAACTGTTCTGCTTCGATACTCCTGGTATTATGTTGCCGAAGATGGGTTGTCCGGAGATAAACCTCAAGCTGGCAGCAATAGGCTGCCTTGATGACCACCAAGCAGGGGAGGACTACATCGCAGACTACATCCTATACACTCTTAATCGCAAGAATATGTTGGGTTACGTCAGTGCTCTAGGGTTACCGCATCCCACCGACGACATGAGGAAGGTATCGTTTGCTCCTAAACGCGATAGCTCATATTCACTTTATTCCACCTTGGTTATAAAGCTACTATAGGTAATGGATCACATTTCTAACATCTTGGAGCGAAAGTACAGTACCATAGAGCCGTCGAATTGCTATCGCATTTTCATCAATCAGTTCAGATTAGGTCATTTCGGAAGGATATGTTTGGACGATCTGCATGACATCGTGCGCAGAGGTGACCTTTCTGACTTTGAACTGAGGTATGTTGCATAATCGTACCCACAACATCAACATTCAGCGAGCCACCAGGGCCAAGGGGTCCAAGCCAATGGCGAATTCACGGACTATGAAACATTGAAGAGTAGTAACATTACACATTATAAGATATTGCCCTCAATAACATATACAGTTGTGCATATCAATTATAAATCAGTGTAGCTTAGTGTAAGCCTCCTGCTGTCTAGGCCTCCATGGTGTGACCGTGGAGCGCCTAGTGAATAAGACCTAGGCTGATCCCTCAAAAAAAGACACATATAAGATACATTAATCATATATACTAGATAGAAGGATCATAAAAACTTGAATTTGGAGTTATGTACCATTATTCCCTCTAGCGTGTGCCTGGAGATTGTATTATATTAGGATTACGTGTCTTGCAGGGGACTAAATCTGGCATCTTAATGATCGCTAGATTGAAGATAACCATAAGCGCAGTATTTCTGTTATTCTTCGCCCAAGTCTTCCAAGCCGGGTCTTTCAGAATACACCAAAAATGTGATTCTAACGAGCTATCCAAGCCGCCATCAAGGCGCAGTTATCGCAATTCATCCGATAAATCGCAAAGACATGCAGCCGGTCTATTGGCGCAGTCAAACACTGCGGATTCAATACCGTTGCATCAGCAGTATGTTGAGGATGACATAGTGTTCTACGACTTTGAACCTCTAAACGCTAGCTCAACGGCACCATCGCAGAATGATCCGGCTAGGCAAGAGGTACCATCATACTTTCGTGAGGTGGATTGCTCACCGACGGAGGCAACCAATTCAGTTGCCAGCGCTCTCACCATCCCATACGACGAAATGCAACTCGCCTTCTTCCAGGGAGATGAGGTTGTAGATGTTGTCTTGAAAAACACTCAGGATGTCATCAACGTTGCCTGTGAGCAGATCATGCAGTTTCACAAGTCACGCGTGTATATTGACATGGGAAAGGACTCTGAGAGGAACTCTGCAAATGCCATGAGATCTATAAAGAGTTTGATATACTGGATGGGAGGGCGTATACTAAACTGTGCAAAAAGAGCAATGAACAGGCTGGATCAGAACACAGAAGCAGATCCAACTGATAACGATGTGATTGGACGAAACCTCGAAAAGCGCATAAGAAGCTTCGTGAATGAGTTGGTAAACCACTGGCAAGGCATTATTCAACCAACAGAACATCAATATCTTCAGTCTACATTTAAAAGACCAAAAGAGGGAAGTTCACCAGAGAAATATGTATGCAACTTGTGGGATTACTTAAACTCAACAGTTTTTAATAACTCCCTTCCGGAATTTGCAGACATGAAATTCAGTTGGTACAACATGATAGAGAAGGATGGTAATGTTCTGCCTACTTTCAAAGGTGAGCTTTTTCGTTATCTGCGCAAAGATGTTGTGGCGTTCCCCGGTCTTGCATATCCGAAGGAACTTTCGAGACATGAATCTGCTCTAGGAAACTGCGTTTTCAGGTCAATGGTTAAACTATACTGCGATATATTTGGACCAAGCTTCGGATCGGAGGATTATGCGGACACTGTTGTCAGCGCCTTTCAGTTTATTGAGTCAGAGGAGGCTATTGTTAATCGGATAAACTTCAGCTGCATTCAAAGAAACGTAATGAGTCAAATGCCTGAATTGAGAAGTTTGCAACCTAGTATGAATGCATATGATGAGTTTGACACAGGTGTAATAGCCATAAAGGACCCTTCAGACCTTTTCTCTACCATAGATGAGGTTCCCTATTTTAAAAATCCTTACCCATTTTCTCAGTTGAAGGAGGTGGTTAAAGACACGGAAACAGCTTTGGAAATATTTGATCGTTCTTTTAGGAATCAATCGGAAATACAACTTAAAGAGGTCATGAGTGAAATAAACAGTGGCGCTGTGGAACTAGATCTAGATGATGCAATCATCCCAATAAAAGATAAACTATCAAGCGATGCAAGAAGGAAAGGCGAAGGAACTAAGGTGGTAGGACTAGAAACAGGAGGAATAGCAAATCTGTGGAAGAGAACCAGTGACGGCGACTTAACAATCCCAGAAAATGAACTACAGCGTGCACTTCTATATGGAGATCTAGAGAAGTTTGGCAACATCATGTCGTTAGGAGTGAATGACCTCGTTGAACTTCAACCAGTACAGCTTAACAGAGTGCAAAACAGAGTTGTTTCATTGTGCAACAATGCACTAAATCAGGTGAGGGCAGTGGACACTTACATACTGAACTTTTCCCTAACACCAGAGGATCACAGCAAAGATGTGATAACACAACGAGTGCAAACTATAAATGTGGGCGCTACCCAATGCATTATATTCCTTCACAAACTTATGAATCGTTGTCTCAACCACAACGGATTATTCCCTCTGGATAACTCATTCCTAAGAACACGGCCATTGGAACTATTGCTACAGGATGCAAATAAATTGAGAGACGACACATCCAATACTGATGTAATGCAGTTTGGTTGTGAAGCCATTAAAAAGGAACAAGAGATGAAGCCGGTGCCCTTTCCTCAGGAGTATATTAACGATGCAGTGTCGGCGGATGACCCAGTTGCCCTAAAATTCCTCCTTAACTTCTACAACTACAATCTGTTTGGCGGAAGACTACCGATTGACATAGAAATAAAGTTTGAAGAAGGAGCTATCGACGAGTACCTTTCTTCCCACGATGACTCTTCAGACGTGTTGAAGGTACCTTCAATATATTTGAACCCTCTTGTGAAGACAAGCAAGCCATTGATTGCAAGATTACTTCTAGAAGAGTGTTTCAAACTATATCTAAGGTGGCATTACAGGTATAAGAGTAGCTTGGATGGTAAACCAGACTCAACGATCACGGAAATCCTGGACTCAGATATAGCATCTAAAATAAGGAGGCATATATGCAATTGCATAGAAGGTTCAGGAGATTGGCCGTTTTTCTTCGACGAACATTACTACATGGCACCGTATGAGAACGAGAGGGTTTCCTTCTTGAAGGAAAGAAACATACCCTTGCGGGGGCGCAAGTTAGGTCAAATTTTCAAAGATTTGATTAAAACAGATGTTGATGTTGTCTCCACTCTAACTGGTTTAGTAGAACGCACTATGATGACGGAGTTATGGGAGAAGAAAATATTACCGATTAGAATGTTTATAAACGCAATTCAAGGTGGTGATTATGACATTATGTACACTATTATGGTGAACTCAAGTTCCATTAAGACAACGTGTGATATGCCCATAAATACAATCAATCACATCGAAAACAAATTTAAGGAAGCGTGTCAAGTTTCTCATGAACTGGATTGTAAACGTGGGGAAACCATAGGTGAGGATGGAATTAAGATGAACACTCTAGTTAACATAGAGGCTATAAAATGTGTCGAGTGCGCGTTTGACGAGTTACGTGAGCATGCAACAAAACATCATCTCATATCTTCAGACGATCTCACCGTGGGAATAACGGAGGCCACTAATGATCTCGCTCGATGCCAACCTGAGGAGGTGGACCACACAAAGAGTGATGTGCAGTGTTCCTTGATCAACGTTAACAGCGTAGGAATACACACCCCAGTTAGTACAGACAACAAAGATGAACAGCTGGTGAATAAGTACATGCAAGAGGATGCCACAAAGGATAGGGTTGAGACAGATGACGAAAAATACCAAGTGAATGAGGAAGAAAGAGTTGTTTTAGCAGAAGCAATATATAGGGCTTACAACGACAGGTTCTTCAACAACTCTCTTCCGCAGAATATAAAAATTGTTTTCGTTGACGGCCTAGATGATCTCTCCGCGCTGGAGGACGACATGCATACCATGTCGCCACCGACAATTAAGCTGAGCACATTGCATTCAAACGCCAAGTTGATTTTCTTGCAGATGATGCTCCAAATGGTTAATATATCCTTCCTGTATTCTACGCATAACGTAGAGATGGACTGTTTGCGTTACTTTGGTGTCGCTTATCGCAGTGCATTCCAACAATTTCACACCAATCAGCAACAGTACATCAGAAGCAAACTGCTTCCGATAAGTCACGAAGCGAGAATGAAGGCCAAAGGAAGTGCAATGAATAAGGGAAGTGAGAACTACATTAAGTCACTGAAGGAGGCTGCAATGGTAGACACTGGGAAGAGTGAAAACAAGTCTCTGTTGGATATGGAAATCGATGAATTTATTGATGAGGTTCTAGATGGTCGTGAGAAGGCTAATGTGTCCCAAAGAGATGCATCACTATGTAACCCATTCGAAGAATACCAGGCACTCAAGTCATTTGCAAAGCACTTTGTCAACTGGAGAAGGACTAAACGTAGTTTCCAGGATGTGGCCACTATAAAGTCGCCTATTCCCAAGGGAAATGAAAGGACTCTACAATTTGTAAATAACCACATCATATGTACACTGTGGAGCAGGTTTAAGTTTGAGCACATAGAGAGGCTTCTCAAAGATATGAACATTGAAATGCCACTCTCCAGACCTCTTGGACTGAATTGGCAGCCGGTAATAAATGAGGAACAGCAGTTCAAAATTATCAAGTACCTCACTTTGGAATCCGGTGATGAGGATAACATTTTTACCATCCTCACAAAAAGCGGGGCATGTAACCCCAAAGAAGCCTACGAAGTTCTCATCAAGCTGTCTGATCCATACCTGAAGTTGGATCCATATCCAGAGGAACAATCGCCTAAAAGCGACGGTGAAGAGCATATAGAGGAGGTGCGTGAACACATTGAAAGTCAAGGTGATAATGACCCAACTTTCGGAAACGAAGTCTTTGCCAACGAGTTACAGAGTCTTATGAGCGACATGGATCTAGACACTGCGGAAACAGTCAATCTACTGGTCGACAAACTGATGCGCCGTAATTACTCGGACGCTATGGGGATACTTAATTCCCACCCAAAACGCTCCTTCCTGAAAGACAGGGTCATAAAATTCCTAGATGTCATCAGAAACAACGGAGTTATCAAGGATAGACACCATATAGAAATCTTGGAATTCCTCAGGAATTGATAACCACGTGGTAAGACACGTCTATAATAATAATAATATAGCGATTAAAATTATGTTTTTAAACACTTAAAACGCCATATGGCCATGAGACTTCGTTGGTCTCTGTAGCTTCCACTGCAGAATGCAATCATAAATGAACTTTGGTGTAACCAATGTGGAGTGTCTTGCTCCGTGTGTTTTTGAGATGAGATCTTCATCATTGTTTCCATATAGCCTGCATAAGGTTACCATTTATGGAAGGATGACAACTAACCTATGTAGTTCCTGTGCCTCCTCAGACAACTTATCAGTGATGATAACGTACTCCGCGTCCTTGGCATCTTCTACGATTGTGCCATTACCAAGCTCGATCAGCAGCTTGCACAGCATTGCATCGTTGTTATCGCTGCCACCGGTTATGAAGAAGTCCTCCTCACAAAACAATCTTGTTTGGGCAAGGTGCTGTCTTCCATCAAACGAATAGCCACCCCAACAACGTGGTTCATTCCTAAAGAGGTTATCCGTTGCACAGATTAACTTACTTTGTGATGACTTTATTCCATGTCTCATAGGATACTGTGTCTTTTGGTCCTGGCCACCTTCTGAAGTTTCTCAAGAGGTAGTCGATGGCGCTTTCCTTAACAATGAAGACTTCGGCCACTAGACTCGACAGAAGGTTGGAGTCGTATTGATCCACGGGTAACTCTCCATTTTCCTCATCAGGAACCACACAGAAGGATACCTTATTCCACTCATCAACCCCCCTGGGGTTCTCAACAAACTCGATTCCTCCAGTTCCAGCTCCTCCGGAAATAATTTTACCTGACGCGGAAATGCTCGACGCTGGTGGTTGTACTTTCCTGAAGCAAGGTTATGGAAAAAACATCAAACATACTCTACAACACTTCTAATCTTATCCTTAAGGCGCATGAGATGTGATGTTTTCCCCGCTACTGTGATAAGGAGATTAGTGACGGTGGCGAATTCTTGTTCATCATCATCGTCGTCAGCCTCAGTCTTTTCACGGTTTACGCGCCTAAAACATATGGTTACAATGTAAAATCACATACTTAAACGATAATGGCAGTTGTCCACTGTTTTTCCTTTTGTTGTTGAGATTAATATCACGTAGGTTTATACCCCTTGATGAGAGGTAGGTGTCATTTTGATTCACTTCCTTTAAACTAGGAAGTACTGCTAAAAGATCCTCCAAGGTTGATTTAAGCTTCCCTGTTACCCACGTATTTGTTTGCTTCTGCCAAACATATACAATGGAACGTGAATTGCGCTCTTTAAACCTGGCCATAACCTCTTTGTTGAATGGAATCATATTGATCTCTACAGTTTCGGCATGCTCCTTGTTCAATGCCTGCATAGAGGGTGTCATGCCTTTACCGATATCCTTATGTACGACAGGGTTGTAGCCCTTCACCACTGAAATGTTAATCCTCTGAAATGACCATATGTTTGAGGTAGCTAACCACCGTATCATCTGACCTCTAGAGAATACTTCTCCTAGTCCCCTCATATCCAACGCTTTTAACCACGACCAGACGGCAAACAGGACCTTGTCGCTGACTTTCAAACCAAGATACGTTGCATACCTGACACACTCGTACATGTATACACGGTCCACCCTCCATAACTTTGAATCGCTATCCCACTGCAACCACCTAGTGTTGATTAGGGATTTGAAGTAGAAGACAATCTTGTTATTCTGCTCGGACCACTTAAACTTTACGTTCAGAAACTGCTGTTCCTTATTTCCCTTCTTTCCTCCTTCTCCGATGCTAGAGAACTGCTTGTCAACCTTACAAGGGCTGGATTCATCCCAGTTATAACGACGGAGCGGACTAACATTGTGTTGGTCAACCTTCCTTATTGGAGTTCCGTTAGTACTAGCTCCCCGTTCCTGTTTATTAGCTACGTTGACGGTTTCAGCCTCTTGGAAGGTAACAGCATCCTCTCTTGAATTGGAGCTGAATATTTCACGTAACGACTGAAAATTGCTCTCTGTAATGAACTGCAGACTTGATGACGGAATGACGGTTATCAGCTCAATGACATGAGACCTAGTGTCCAGCAAGTCAACGGGAACCTTCATAGGCGATGATGCAGGGGTGGCTTGCGACTGTTGCGGTCCCAACTGCACCTCCTTCTTCAATATCCTAAACAATATCCTTTGTGGAAGCAGGTCTTTTGTGTTTTCAATGTACCATTCGATAGCTGAAGCAAGCTGACATAAGCAACATGTGACTAACCTTCATTGGGGAAACAGCAGTCTATATCGCCATCCACACTGCCTATACTGGCAGAAACTGCTAAATAAGATGCCGGCCTTACCAATACTTCAATGATGATTCTTAGATCCACGGGTAGCCCGTCGAAGCTAAAAGATGATGCCACCTCCTTCATAGTTGCATATATACACGATGGAGTTGCAAATACGTATTTACTTGCGTCTGAAACTCCAGCTGGTTGAAACGGAGGACTAAATATGTTGTTATCATATGTTGTGTGATCGTCATTCTTATATTCCTTGTGAGGGCCATCCGAAAGGTTAGTGGATAGTATATTTGTTTTTACATTTTCTGGTATCCACAGAACACCACCATCGATTATCCTTATTAGTGCCCTTTTCACATTGTATACATCTCTACCAAAACAGTCAAAGTGGAGCGGAACGTACGCTGTGTACCACCCCTTGGTGTCAACATCCTTTGCATGGTGTAGACCTATACCGATATAGTTCATGGGGTAGTATGTTTTCAGGGGAGGATCTCCCATAAGGTAGAACTCCTTCAGGTCCTCTTTCGACTTCCCGGGACAAGTTTGTACGAAGCATTCATGCTTCTTCCCGTTGACAACACTGGACTCCTCCAGCTTTAGCACCTTGGAGAGAAAACTGGACTGAATGTAGGATACGTGCCTGCACATGTTGTGCCTGCCGGCATTGCCTTCCACCATATTATCAACGTTTAGAGCCTTCTCTCCCCTCTTGGGACAAGGTGAAGTTAGAATACAGGTATCTTGATGCTAAGTAAGGCATCCTACGCCTTCTAAAGAAGTCTGTCTTCTACATACAGGCTTCACATAACCATACTACTTGCGATAAGACATTGAGATGCACGAAATAACTTATTCCCGGAAATGTATCACGTGATAGCTCACCGAAAAAGAATCCCCAATCCTGCCTTTAGACAAGATTATTCAAGTCCCAGACGAAACAGAGTACTGTGAATGGTGTGAATGACTGCAAATAACCTTATGTTATGCCTGATCTGTGGGCGCCCTGAATTCCAACATCAGATGTGTTCGGCACATGTTCACAAAGCGTCACGGCGGAAGCATTATTTTGTTCAGCTTGGCCTACATGGGGAAATCCAATTCAGAGATATATTTTGAATGGTTTTCTGATGAAGAATAAAGTGTTCTTCGGTTATTATAAAGCCTGCTACCTCTGTATCCATAGATGGAATAATACTCTAAAACTGTCTCCCAAGGCGCAACCATTGTAATCAAATGTTCTGTGAATTTGGGAAGAGGTCAGTGCATAATTCCTGTGGAACCATATTCCCTTAAGAGCAGCGTTTAGGTGTGTCAAACAGAAGACCATGTAATGTGTAAACTTTCGACGTAGTTTGCATGGCTGTTTTGGATTCCATCCGATTACAAACCTATCTTCATCCCATTCGTTAAGTTTTACTGCCTTTTGGTTCGGCTATTGCATAATTGCTGCACTAGGGATACTTGTGCTATAGAGAGAACATTGCATATTCAAAATGTCAAAGTGCATTTTTGTCGCCTGCCAGACTCCCCCGAGGGAGAGTCCCGAGCAGCAGCATGTGCTCATTCGCAAACATTTGGTCAAGAACAAGCTTTGTCGTGAAGTCGGCTTCGTAAACGTGCCGCACGACCTAAGATTTAGCACCTTCGATGACCTCCTAATGTGCGCAGATGAACTGGAGAAAGAGGACCCAGTAGTGGAGAGTATTCTAAAAAAGGCGGAATCTTTAGCGCATTCTGTAGATACGAATGAGCTCACCATCCACTTCCAGGGACGACAGGTCTCAGTGGAAACCTACATATCTAGGTTCCAGTGGGAAGACGGAAGGTTCCCCAGGTATACCCCTATTGGCGGTAACCTGCAGACCTTGTCCCAACTGGTGAAGAGACTAGGTGATGACATTATGTTGAAGGCCAGCGCTTACGCCGACCTGAACAACAAGCGTCTGGCAATGAAGAACGACGCGGAAAACTCGTATCTATACCGTGATCTAACCTATGTCATAACGCCTGAGGTTGTTGAAGATCCGCAGGATTTCTGTAACACTGAACACCTGACAACACTGGTGGTGTTTGTGCCCCGTGGAGAAGAGGACGAGTGGCTGGCCAGCTACATGACACTAACCGACTTTGTCGTCCCACAATCAGCAAAGAAGCTTAATGTGCCCTCGAATGAGCACAGTGTGTGGCGTGTTTTGATTTTCAAGTCGCACGCCCCCAAGTTCATAGAGGAATGTGAATCGCGAAACTACACCGCTAGGGAGTTTGTATACTCAGAGGAGAGGTACCGCAACATCCTCGACGAGAGAAGCAAGCTAGAGGCTGAATCACATCGCCAGGAGGCGTTCCTATCGCGTATTTACCGTGTTGCATTTTCCGATATATTCACATGCTGGATGCATATAAAGGCCATGCGTGTGTTTTGCGAGGCTGTCCTCAAGTTCGGATTGCCTGTCAACTTCACATGCTTATCCATATGGCCCACAGAGAAGACCTGTATGAGTACGCTGAAGCTAACGCTTGATTCCTTACTCCCCAAGGCTGGCGGGGGTAGCAGCGGCAAGCTGAGCAAAGGTATGTTCCACGAATAATATCCACATTCGCCCTTCAGTTCACGACGACGACATGGAAGCAGAGCCAGAGTTTGATTCCTTCATAAACTTCACCTTCAACGTGGTGGGTATGTGAGACATCTAGTGGGCTGATGTTATCCATGCCTCCCGCGGGGCTTTTGCACAAGCGGCCCTGACGTCGATAAGACAGGTCGTGTAAAACATATTGGGCATAAAACCACTTTAATTTTTCACATAAAAGTATGGTTACATTTGGCTCGGCGGTATTTGGCGGCGCCTTTAGGACGTTGCTCAATACGCAACGCAGGTATATCGTAAAGGTGGTGAAAACCCCTGAAGAATACGAAGCCGGGTTAAAGGTGAAAGATTATGCGCTCGCCAAATTTTCGGCGAGTTGGTGTAAGCCCTGTCAGAAATCCAAGGTCTTTGTGGAGGAACTAAGCGACGAGCATCCCGAGTTTCACTTTTTGGAGGTCGATGTGGACGAGCTGCCGCAAATCGCTGACGAGGAAGGCGTCAAAAGCATCCCAATGTACAAGATTTTCAAACATGGGAAGGTGATTGACATACATATAGGTAAGATTAGATGGAATCTCGATGACACAGCTCAGGCGGGGACAAACAACAGCTGAAGGAGGTCATTCAGAAGTGCCAGCCTGGGTGATTATACACCTATAGAGGAGGTGTGTAGACACGTTTTAATCTGTCCATTTCACGTTTCTACCCGTGTGAGTGGTGTATTCATACATCCCAAGGCATAGAACAATGTGTGCCTCTTTACTCACAAGTATTACGAATGCGCACGAAATACATTTTCCATATGATCAACTATGACATAATCAATTTTATCACATCATGCTATAATGGGCATTCCCTATGAGCACGTTCTGGATGGGTACACGGTTTTCACGTAAGCCGCGATTTCTAATTCTTTATAGTCTTCTAGGTGTGCAGAGTGTGGTATAGATCTAACGACCGATAGGGAGCTCATATCAACGGAATTTAGGGGTCGTACGGGGGCTGCATGGTTATTCTCCAAGTACGTCCATCTGTCTAGTTACACAAATGGCAGGGTACATAACGTTTCCGAATGTGGCTTCGAGGAGCGAATGATGACAACGGGAATACACGCTATCGTCGAGATACACTGCAATCGCTGCGGTAACAACCTAGGTATGGCTCACATGTATGGCCCGCCCATGAGCTTCAGGCTGGAAGTACATCGAGGCCAGCAGTCCCTCACAAAAGTACAAACAAGGAAAATACATCCTCGAGAAGGTAGGTGCGCATTTGAAGCTGCCATATGTTAACAGAAACTCATATGTGGATATCATGAAGAGGAGTTTGATTCAAACAGTGACGAATGAGTCCACAAGAAATGGAATTGAAAAGGAAGGCTGTGCTTTCATTTTACCCATATTCCCGCAATACCCGTGTCCTGTGATGTAATATAAACCACAATACGCAACGTTACATTAGATGAATGCAAAAATGTTTCATCGGAGCCACCAATAGGAAGTTTTAATCAAGCTGTAAACAAATAGAAACCACTCAACATTACATTGAAAACAATCCACAACAATGTAACAAACAAACAATGCAGCATGTAATCTAAATGCAATATACTTTTTAATTTAAATGTGATTACTATATTAAGGAATTTTCAGGCACTTATACCTGACCCTCATTGGGTGGGATAGTAAACCCCTACTGACACGTCAGCGATCCAGAGCAATGCTATGGCTACAGTCCATTCTTGCGAAATCTCCATGCTGAAAAACGACATGGTATACGGCACATATGGAAGATAACTAAAACTGCATGGCTACTTGATGAACAAAGGAAACAACATCATGGCCAAAATGAACAAATATAACGACTAAAACAGCTATTGAGATCCGTTACGATATTATTTGTCAGATTCCTCTTATATGTTGCATTTCAACAATGGGTATAGCAACTAAAGTGGTAACTTTTGGTCGCGGTCAGGAAGATCGTAGAAGTCGTTCTTGTAGTCCTTCCTTCTTAACCTGTGGTTGACATATATTGGAGGGGATCCGTTTTGGCGTTCGTTTCCTGTCATGACTGCAAGGCCACCGCCCTCATCATAGACTTCCATCTGGGCAGCCTCGTCCTCGTCATCGTCATACTGCAAAAAGTGTGGAGGGACGTGAGCGAAATTAACACCCGGAGCTCTCTCTACGTGTCTCAAATTTTCCAGTATTTTGATTTTGATCTTCTCCAGGTGGTCTGGAGTGTTGTAGTTGGGCATGTTTGAAGGGGTGAGGTGGAGACAAAAGTCAGGGGCATAGTAGTCGTAATACTCGTTAAGTGAAATTTGCTCTGACATCTCCTCATGACGATTAAGTATGACACCTGTCTCATAAGCCCAGCAACGTGCCACATTGCGAATGATGTACCCACCTCCTCCGAGTACCATCAGCGGAATGTTGAGGCTACGACAGAAAGACACACATTGCGCGTGGCCCTTGATGCTCAGGTTGAATCTACCAAGTCGATCTCCAGTAAGTGAGTCTGCTCCACACTGTAATACTATTGCTCCAGGTTCATATATTTCAACACATTTTCCAACAACAACCTTGAATAAGTCGACAAAACTGTCGTCGTCCATACCATCATTGAGGGGAACATTCACGCTGTAGTACTTCCCTGAGGCTACACCGACATCCGTGATGTCTCCCGTTCCAGGGAAGAAGTTTCCAAACTTGTGGAAGCTGACTGTCATGACGCGGTGCGTAACGTAAAAGGCCTCCTCAACACCATCACCGTGGTGCACGTCAATGTCAATGTACATCACACGAGCGTGATACTTGAGAAGCTCCAGAATCCCCAAAACGATGTCGTTTAGGTAGCAGAAACCTGAAGCTTCCGAACGCTTGGCGTGATGCAGCCCACCTGACCAGTTGATGCATATATCAGCTTGCTGATTATTCAGACGGTGGGCGCTGTCAATTGATGCACCGCTACAGCTCTGTTGAAAAACAAACATGCCGTCGAAAACGGGGCAGTCTGTAGCTTCTCCTACGTTGAAACGTTTGAGTTGGTAGGCAAAATCTCTGTAGTTATCTGGGCTGACAACTGAGAGGAACTGCACATATTCACTGTCGTGGAAGGCCAAGAGCTCCAGTTCGACAGCCTTGTGCGGTCTGAATACCTCCATGTGGCGATATAGGTCATAGCTCAACACCAGCGCGTGTGCCATGCGTATGCGCTGTGGCTTCATGGGATGACCCGGCCCATAGTAGTAGCTCCCGACATCCGGGTCGTAAAAGTATGATACACGTTTTTCCATTTGTTCTGGTAACAAGGAACAGCGAACCTAGAACACGTGAAAAATCTGCTTCAACAATGTAGACAGCCTAAACAATTGCCGATGCGTCTTTCAGTGGCGCCAGGAGCGCCACTTCGCTACGTTTCGGAGTAAAATATTGGTTGATTTCGGTACACCATGCATTCATCAAAGCACGAGCAGGGTTATACAAGAATTCAGTGGACCATGCAGCGATTTCATTGTTGATATGGAATAAGCACACATACTGGAAGAAGTCAATATAGAAACCATAGGTATCACAACTTCCTGCCAATTTGCACAATTGACGAATTATCGTATGTCATTCTTTGTTACAAGTGCCACACCCTGCGTACGCTATGTCTACCTGATGGGGGAGTAGAGTATAGAATGATATCCGTTCCTAGATCGATCTTTCGATCCTTCCATGCATCACAGTTATATTTTCGCCAATTGGCTGGCTGTTATCGCATTTCTGATCCAACATCAGTTTCAGCCGCCTGTAATATGCGGTATGTCTTAAATTAGTGACCAGGATATATACTCACGTGTTGCCCTTTAATGGAGTCATATGCTATATTCGTGTTCTGTAGTGGATATTTGGTCAGATTCGCTGACGTAGTTGAGTGTTACACGTATAACTACCCAGTCTGTTAGACGCGATTCATTTGTATCAGGGTTCAGATATAGTTGCCGGAGCCACAAAATCGGGCATAGGCGCTACTATGATCGTTACAAGTGTGGTATAGGGAACCCGCTGTGCTACAAAAATGGAGAACTGCTCACAGTTCCTGAGTCGCGCGGGGACACCTTCGACGTGCCGGAAGGACGGAACCTGCCTCAGCTGCTACATAAGGCAGGAATCCTAGGCAAAACAGGCCCAGGAACTTATGCTCAGCTGCCAATTGGATGGAAGATCATCACTCGGCTTAAGAGGGTAATCCGGGTTGAGATGGCCCGTATAGCCGCTCAGGAGTGCTGCCTCCCTATAATCCAACAGGATGGAATAATAAAAAGTCGACTGTCCGAATTCGGATCTGACATGTTCAAACTGTACGATAGACAAGGTAAACTACTGCATCTAAGTCCGACATGTGAGGAGCTGGCATGTACCTTCATCAGCTCTGAGCTGAGTCCCCTCTCCAAATCGCAACTCCCCCTTGTACTATACCAGATAAACACAAAGTTTAGAGATGAAATGAGATGTTCGGATTCAGGAATGCGCTGCCGTGAGTTTCTGATGAAGGATGCCTATTCCTTCCACCCTGACGCGGTTTCTGCCTCTTTGACGTATGCAGATTTTAAGGAAGCATACGAGAGAATCATGAATACAATCGGTATTGAATGCCATTTAAGGAAGAACGGTGATGGAAACCACGTGGATGAGGAATTCCTAGTAAATATAAACGCGGACGGGGAGCCCACTGAGCTGGAGGTTGCACATCTCTTCCAGCTGGGGACTACCATAACCAGTGAGGCAGGGTTGATGTTTGAGGATGCTGGCAGAGAGCAAAAGCCGGTTTATATGAATTCCTATGGAATCGGCATACAACGCCTGATGTATGCAGCAATCGCAAAACACAGTGACGGAGAAGGATTGGCGCTTCCACAGGTAATGGCACCTTACGATGTGGCAGTAGTACTGTGCGAGCTAGATGATGTTGTATCGAGGCATTTCGCTAGTGCACTTCACAGGGTGCTGCTAGAGAAGGGGTTGCATCCCCTGCTGGATGACCGCGACATGGCAGTTAAACAGCGTGTCGCTGACTTGAAAACAATAGGCGTTCCGCACCTGATTTACATATCGCACTCGGCAGAAGCTGCAACTCTAAAACCCGCTCCAGCTGACGTTGTCAGGGACATAAAGGTGGCGGCAGAAGTATCCAACTCCTACCATCTATGGCAGTCAGAGGCACCAATAAAGGTTCAAAATGGTGGTAGCATGTGTGAAGACCTAATGGATAAAAGGGTTCGTTACGTCTGGCGCAAGGACGGCGGAGAGTACACAATTACAGTGTCTGAACTACTCGATTTGCTCCGCATCTAACGTGCAGAGCGAAATGAACAATGTATACGGTTAATGTATTGCGAATAAGCAAGAAAAACAGTCAAATCGGACACAAATTCCGCACCGCTGTATTTTCCGTCTGCACAGTAACTCGTCAGAACAGCCTCCATGGCAATTCCTCTCACACGTATTCCATTTTCCACTCGATAAAATACTAAACAAACCAGATATGATCCACACACGTCGCTCGCTTCCTCCTTGTCATATGCTTCTCTGGTTTGTGTGGTTGACACCGTCACAGTGATGCCAAGGAGGGGCAGTGCCAGTTGGAATTAAATGACACACAAAATCGATGCGCACACAATCGGGAATATACATATATGGGAATTATTTAACGGGACGTAGACATGGCGAACTGTAGATGGGTGGACGTATTTAGCAGTGAATCCTGTAAGTTTTGCACATCTACACGTGACATTCCTATCATGGCATTCCCTACATATATATACAGGCACCTCTTTTGGACGCTCTGCGTTTCACGCAATTGAGCGTTCTAACCACCTAAATATAAGAGCCACTGCCGAACAACTGGTTGCCTCGCTGGATCAAGAGAGCCTAGAATGCCTCAAACAGGGCATATCGGAGAGTCAGGTCAATTTGACCGACTCATTCATGGATTTCAACAGGCCCCTCGCAATGATGGACGGTAGAACCGGCATCACCATGGAATTGCAGCAAAAGATGCACCTTTGTGATGACGCATCTGAGGAATACAACGCCACTCAGGTCGACATTGTCAGTTCGCTGTATGACGACCTGTGCAATGCACCAGTTGAGTTATTAAATGTTGCCCCGGTTTATCACGCAACGGTAAAGGAACCAAATGGGAAGATGGTATCCTTTTCTGGCTTTTTGGACCAACCTGCGTTATCGCAAAACTCTCTGACACCCGTCAGATCCGAGGCCTGGGTGGGAACAGAACCAAGTTCACCAAAGAGCAAGCAAGCCTGTGGCTCTTCCAGCTCCACACCAGTTGCTTTCCAGTCCCCTGATAAAACTTTCTTGGGGCCTGTTGGTGACAAGGGTGTCAAGAAGGGCAAGGGGGTGTACAAACAAAAGGACGGCAAAAAGGATGCACAAAACAAGGGAAACACAACACCGAAAAAGAAGGTGGTGGATTCCAACGGCTACACACTAAAGGGCGTGGGTAGGAGTGTCGAAAGTGCAAAGAGGCAGAAGGGGGAAACAGGACCTTCAGCGGAAGTGTACTTTGACGATCAAACAAGGTTGCCATTAAACCCTCCGAAGAAAGCTCACGTCGTAAAGGGGAAGTTTGACCAAGTCCAGATTTCAAAGATCCTATTGAACCAGTTCAGCCAAGCAGAGCCTAAGCAGAAACAGCAAGAATCGCAGGCTGGACGCTTATGCAGTCGCCTCAAGGACATAGCCATAGGTAAATCCACCAAGGTAGGTCATTCTTTGAGGTGTGCATCGCGCGTCAGGGCTATCAGAACTACATCAAGAAGGTGCCAATCGATCAGCGCACTGCTGACGACCCGCAGACTCCGAACATGCGTGAAAACATTTCCGCAGCCAGATTCCAAACTATTTATCGCAAATGGCGCACTAGCCTTCACAAATACGACAACATTTAGCACAACACATACCTTATATCATCTATGGGGGTTTATTCACGAATTTGCTCCATATACAGATTTAATAAATATGGAGGGTGGCGGCCTACGTAATGAGTGATATTGACCGTGACATCGAGCAGCTGCGCCGCTGCGAACACCTCAGCGAAGCTGAGGTTAGGCTTCTCTGCAACAAGGCGAAGGAAATTCTCATAGAAGAATCCAACATTCAGCGTGTTGACGCTCCTGTAACGGTGTGTTATATATGTCTATGGCTTCACCTCAGTGTGGATGCATGTTATATAGGCTGTAGTTGCCAGTTTTCCCAATGGCATATGACGTGGCACTCTGTCCCACGTTAACATGAATATTGAGGTTATTGATGTGTTTGTAATAGTTTTGGTCTCCATATGCAACTTGTAGAACTTATTCTACGCATTAAATGCTGGTTTTTGCATATAATGCCTGTCGCATCCGGGGTTTGCCGTTGAAACACTGTTTCGTATTTTCATCAGAAACGGCGAGCTGTCTGCTCCTCTGTTCGTATAAAGATGGCCACTATAGTGAATTCAGTCGTTTTGCGTAAATGATATATGTTGTTGCTGTACTATATATCCGATGTAATGACCATGTTCAGGTTTGCGGAGACATTCATGGACAGTTCTATGACTTTAAGGAGTTACTGGCCGTTGGAAAGGACATTCCTGAGACGAACTATGTGTTTCTCGGCGACTTTGTTGACAGAGGGTACTATTCCGTTGAAACCTTCCTCCTTTTGCTTTGTTTTAAGGTGAGGTATCCTGATCGCATTACCCTAATTCGTGGCAATCACGAATCGCGAAACATCACTCAAGTGTACGGGTTCTACGACGAATGCATACGCAAATATGGTAGTGTTAACGTGTGGAACTACTGCACAGAGATTTTCGACTACTTTGCCATTGGCGCCCTCATTGAGGGAAAGTACTTTTGTGTCCACGGAGGGCTGTCCCCTTCCATCTCTACTGTGGACGAAATCCGCTACCTCGATCGCAAACAGGAAGTTCCACATGAGGGGCCTATGTGTGATCTAATGTGGAGCGACCCAGAGGCCATGGACGGCTGGGGAGCAAGTCCGCGGGGGGCAGGCTTCCTGTTCGGTGCAGACGTTGTTAGACAGTTTTGTCACCAGAATAAGGTGGAGACCATAGCAAGGGCACACCAACTTGTCATGGAAGGATACAAGTGGTGGTTTGACAAGTCACTTGTCACCGTTTGGTCCGCCCCCAACTACTGCTACCGCTGTGGAAACATCGCAAGCATCATGGAGATTGATGATAATCTCGAATGCACTTTCAAAAAGTTTGATGCTGTACCACCAAATAAGAGGGGAGTGCCGGCAAAAAAACCATTCCCAGAGTACTTCCTGTGAAGATGAACGCAATAGAAGGATTTATTGTGTTCTACATTAAATGTAAGATGGAAAATGCATTGTTTTAAACTCAGCAGTTTGTAATATGCGATTTGTAATTCTTTCTGCATGGCTAAACTAATGTACTTTTAGTTTTTTATGTTGAAAAACTCATACTCTTGCCTGCCGCGGCAGAAACGTGCCAGACGCATATCATCTATTCTCAAAGTGATACGCTTAGCATGGTAGGAGCACGCAGTAGATATTTCTAGAATGCGCGTTATCTCGTCCTCCGTGGCAGCCTGTAATGCAGATAGTGCCTCCACGGTGAACTTAACAGGTTCCGGCCCCGTCCACCATGACTGTGCTATTTCACGGACAATGCGTGCAAATATGCTACGGGGGATCAACAGATGAGTGCTCTTCTGGTATGCCAATATTTCTCGCTCAATGCGGGTGAAGCCATTGCGCTTAATGGCCCTTCCTCTGGTGTCTCTTGACTTGCCAAAGTCGTAACCCTTTACGAAACGCACGTCACCGTCCTTGTCAACATACATGCGATCTGAATTCTTGTGAAGCATTTTGTTCATACGATAACGAATCAATGACTCAACGGCCTGCTGCTTGTTCATGGAACCACGCTTGAACTCTGCGATAATTCTAGCCGGCGACAAAACAGCCACAGGTTTTATCGGTGGGCGCTTCATAGGCGCCGCACCCTTCGGTTTTGGTGGTGGAATTTCGGATGTGCGCTGTGTAGTGACGTGTTCTGTACTCTCAGGCTCTGGAGCACTGCGGCCAGTGCTGGGAGCCGAGGACACTCGAGTAATTTCCGTATTGGTGGTTGCGCTGCTAACCCTAGCATTTGCAGATATAGTGGTATCATCAACTGGAGAATTTGCAGCCTGCAGTAACGCACTGTTAGCACTTGCGATGCTTGCTCTTGAGGCTCTGAATGCCAGGCTATCTTCAGAGCGTTCGACACTCCGGGCAGAGCCACCTCTGCTCGAGCCACTGCGGAGTGATGCACTGGCCCTTGAAGCGCTTGCTACCTCAGGTACACTCATTCTCGAAGCACTTCTTACTTCTTCAGGCTCCTTTGCCGCTGACCTATCGGAGGAGCTTTTGGCACTAACTGTTGTCGGGATTCCCTGAAAACTAGGATACTCGGCATCTTCCTGATTTCCCAGATCACCGGCAGGAGTGCCACGCGATGAGGGAATATTGACGATGTCATCATCGGCGAAAGAATCGTCGGGATTTCCTGGAACGGGTATCCTGCTACCAGGAGTTCCATCCTTCGAAGGGGAATCATCGTCCGTAATGGAGTATGAGTCGTCAATCTCTATATAATCCATTGTTTGGACGAAATATGGTGTTCAAGGGTTCCCTTGGACGAGATTAACAGAGTACTTGCCTGAATATATGCCGTAGGGAGATGCAGGTGGAATCATACACCAAACTCACAACCGCGGGGTATGCAATATAAAACACATATGTCACAGTCACTGTCTACCTGTGAAGCACCCATAAACACCAAATGGAGGCTAGATCAGATAGGCTAGAAGTAGATCACTTGCGTGTGTTGTCTTGCAGGCCTCCGATTGCTACACACAAGACACGGTCAATAGTGTGCAATTTGGCCCCTAATAACTATGTGGCAATAAAATATGCCACGTGATGAGCTGTCTGCTGTGATATTATGCACTCTTTTGTTTCATCGCGTTACAACCGGATACAAACAACGGTCCCCATTTGCTCCGGGGAAAGTCTAATAAGGTAATATAAAAGTGTATTTTACAAAGGTATACATGCTTGATTATTTGTGTAGCATGCAATGGTCAGCGATTGTTCCTGACCATTGACAGCACGAACGCTTTGCTCCTGTACACGTTAACTGGCTGCCGTTCAAGATGCTGTATAACAAAGGATATCGCATAATAAATGGCCTCTCGAGGCAGATGCACTGCGGGGAGGGCCATATTCGCCTCTGCGCTGTTCGCAGCTCCAAACGCGGATACGTTCACTTTCAACGTACACAGGCCCACGACTTTGAGCTCCCTATCGACACCATGCCCAAAGACATTGACGCGCTGATGAAGACAGACCCCAAGAAGATGGACTACTTCGGTAGCTACTGGTATTGGAGAATCAGGGGTGAATCCACACTCATGGACCCCGAGACCCTTCCCCAAAAGTCATACAAGCAGCTGGCGGTAGACTTGGGAATGCAGGTTGTGAACGAGCCCTCTGAGCACATGTTAGGGCTTTTGGAGTTGTATGAGTACCTCAAAACTTCTCCCTTTGTTGGTCCCTTCGGTACCATCAAAAACCCAGTACTGGTTCCAAGTGTCCTCACAGAAAGGTACGCCAATGTTTAAAGCATGGTGATATACGTTTCATAAGCTCTGTAGTTTTAGTGCACAATATGTATATAAGGCTTGACCCAATTTTCAATCAGGGTGGTCGGTTGCACGGGAGGAGCGGGAGAGCACGAGCATGTGCCCCTTTGGTTCCGTTGTCGTGAGGGATTCCTCTACCGTTGTGGAGAGTGTGATCAGATATTTATGCTGGTTAGGGTGCTCTACTCCCTCCCAGATGGACAGGATCCCTTCCCCGTTGACCCCGACGTTGACGACGTTTTCAACAAGGATGTGCTGGAAAAGGGGCACTTGATGTGGAACTCTGGAGATTACCTGAAATGGCCGGTGGGAAACGCCACATACAAGCAGTTGTTCCTGCAAGGTTGGTCACAGAATGAAGGAATCATATGTTTCAGGTAAATGGGGAAATCCTGTTCCAGAGATCACTGAAAAGACCGGCCAGGCCACCGTTGCTGACCCCAACGCTCTAGAGAAGTTTAGGCCACAGTGAAGCTACAACAAAACTGTACGTATAAATCGACGTAACCATTTTAAAGAGAGGAGCCGTACACACGGTGCCAATTACACAAGATACCACAAACTATCGGGCTAAAGAGACATAAAATATGTTTATTGTAATGTGTAGTTTCATATTATCTACACACCATTTTCCCCGCAAATCCTGTGGTTATGGCGGTCGTCTATTTGTAGTCAGTTATAGTTTACCTCAATATATCACAGCCCTTCACAATCGCAATGTCTCTCTTCCATCACGTTAAAGAGCATGAAGAGGATACTGTTTATGGCCTGTTTGAAAGGGCCAGGGCAGACACACATCCGAATAAAGTCGACCTTTCCGTAGGCGCCTACCGTGATGGGGAAGGAAAGTATCCCCTGCTGAGGCAAGCATTAATGTTTTAACGACTAAAACTCGCAGGTCCGTTCGTCAAGTCAAGCAGCGGATGGCAATGGACGAAGACGAGCTGGAAGAGTACCTTCCTCTACAGGGGAACCAGAAGTTCGCCAAGGAGGCAAGGGATCTCCTATTCCTTGCAGATGACAACAGAGACCGCTATGAGGAGCTGAGCAAGCGCATATGCTCGTACCACTGCGTATCTGCAACTGGTGCCTTGTATTGTGCCATGACCCTCCTGAAGGAGAATGTTCCATTCACCAAGGTAATCATATATATATGTGGCATGCACGCTGATTCTCACTCTATTTTCACCTGCAATCAAACATTTCAACATAAACTAACTCCTTTGCAGTATGCTTATGCCAGCGACCCCTGTTGGCCCACTTACTGGAGGCTGTCTGCTAACTCTGGCTTGCAGTTTGGAAAATACCCTTACTTCAGCAGTGTCGAAGAAGGCATAAATATTGAGGGTATGCTTGATGCATTGAGATCGTACGAAAAGGGTTCTGTAATCATCCTTCAGGCATCTTGCCACAACCCTACCGGATTCGACCCTACTCCTGAGCAGTGGGAGAGGATAAGAGATGTGATTATTGAGGCTGAACTAATCCCACTGATAGACATAGCCTACCAAGGATTAGGAAGTGGAGGTGTGAAGCATGACTCACTAGCACTACGTATATTCCTAGAAAAAGAGATGGACTTTTTTGTTGCTCAGTCTTTCTCCAAGAACATGCGCCTCTACTCTGCTAGAGTTGGCGTCCTCCACTGTGTACGTTTTACTAATGAAAACTATATAGAATGCAGGTGTGCAAGTCGGACTACATACAAAATCAACATATACTGATGAGGAGTCTCGGATTGATAGGAAGAGGAAGATTTGGCTCTGCAACTAGGCACGGATCTGAAATTGCATACCAACTGCTCTCAGATCCCACGCTTTACAAAATGTGGATGGAAGAGCTAAAAGAAATGGCTCAGAGAATAACCGACGTTAGGAAAGAGCTGCGGAGGAAGCTTGAGGAGAAAAAGGTGCGTGGCAAATGGGATCACCTTACGAGGCAGGTTGGGATGTTCGCCTTCCTAGGCATATCGGAGGAGGAAGTGAAGAAACTACAGGATGAATACCACATCTACATGAGTCGGGAGGCGCGTATATCCGTTGCAGCATTGAATCCATCCAACATTGACTACTTTGTGGAGTCACTACTCGCCGTACGGGGTGAGGGTCAATAGACAGTATATAATGTCCTATAAAAATGCACTTAAAAAACAACACTGGCATCTTCTGAAGCAGGAGCTCTGTGAGTTCTTTGCTGCGCATTCCAGATCCACTGAGGCAACCTTGAACGTTCAACACTGGCCAAGGTTTGTCCAGAAGGAGCATCTGCTGGCAAGCTCTCTCGTTCCAGCTCTTATCACTACACACGGGGCCACTCGCAAAATCTGTATTAAAAATAGCGAGATATACCCGTACGCCTTCGAGGAAGAAGAGGGGCATCTCAGTCATCTCTTCAGCGGAAGGCTCTACAACCTATGTCTAGGTGACGAAGTGGAAAGGTGTGTAGTATCGCAAGTTCAAACGGATCCCGTGGAGAAGACGCTCTACTTTGTCAAATTCAATCGCCATGTTGAGGGGCAGATAACTGAGGTTGACATACCCTGCAGTGTCGTCGGACTGCTCGCATCTCCTGCCTATCTAAAGGGTACGTGGAGAAGCTCTATGAACTATATGATGTCCATGCACACTCATACGAGTGGTGGCTATACGTTGATTGCTTTTGGTGTCCATTATTGATAATTACAGCTGCGTGCTCCTTGTTGTAATTATGCATGCTGCTTAGATTGTACTCCACATACGCCATGAATAACACAATTTGCAGGCTACCATGTCCAACTTATGATGCCGACCATAAAGTGCGAGGTCGCTGGAAAGACAGTCCCACCTCCATTTCAAATTGACGTCTCCGGGCTCGACTACAAGGAGCCCTTCAACTCAATAACACTGAAGGATATCGCAAACCTACTCCCGGAAGATGAAAGTGTTATGTTCCACCGTTCGTATGACATGGAGAAGCAAGAAGTAGTATGTACATATCAAACAGGAACACTGCCAGAGCAGCCGCTTCCCCCCGACTATGTCGACCCCAATTTCTTGAACAAGAAGGGAAGAAGGATACACCTCAGTTATAAGGGATTCTTCCCTAAGCAATGAATCAATGTTCATTGACATAGCGAATGGTGCGACACATGGAGTAAAACAGATAGGGTGAATCTAATCACTGGGAATCATGGTATACCTGGGACAATGCTAGCGGATATAGAAACTGTACAAAGCATACATGTATTTCATGTATAATGTATCACCATATAGCGTAACCAACTACATTTTTGTCACATAGCATATTCATAGTGTTGCTTCTGTTGTTTCTGTTGAAGTAACTATGGATCACACATGAACAGTGTTAGCCCAGTTACAAGTCAACGACAGTACATTCGCCGATGCTTACTTGTGACTTGGGGGTTCCAGAGGGACTACCTTGCACCTCTAGAGCCTGAACTGTTTCCATGCCTTCAACAACCTTGCCGAAGACGACGTGCCTGCCATCGAGCCACTGGGTTCTAACAGTGGTGATGAAGAACTGGCTTCCGTTGGTGTTTGGACCACTGTTAGCCATGGAAATGACACCTGGTCCTTCGTGTTTGAGCTGGAAGTTTTCATCGTCGAACTTGTTGCCGTATATGCTTATGCTTCCGGTGCCGTTTCGGTTAACGATGTCTCCACCCTGAACAAGATTATGGGTTTGACGGCTCGAGGAACAGACGGCTATAGACATGAACTGCGGCATGGAAGGTCAAGAGGCAACTACGATCACACTGTATAAAACCTAGATCTTACCTGGATCATAAAGTTGGGGATTATACGATGGAATGGTACGCCCTTGTAGGTGTAGAATTTACCGTTGCGCTCGTGACCCTTGCACAGCCCTACGAAATTGGCGACAGTCCTTGGCACGACCTTGCCGTAAAGCTCCAGTTTGATGTCTCCCAGGTGTTCTCCATCCTTCTGCACATTAAGAATCACGTGATGGGTGGCATTGGCGGCGTCGTCCGCTACGACGAAGGCCGCTAGGCAGGAGGCTAGGACTGAGAATACCCCTAATTGACACTTCATTTTGGTTGTTGAATAATGTTAGCTGTCTACCCTCACACCCAGAATGCTAGAGGGGACGTTACACGGTGATTCTACGCACCCAACAAGATGGATCTATATTGGAATTTCCTCGCTTATCCATTAGCAGGAATGATACGCATTACAATCTGTGGTGATGTGGCGATAAAAGCTGTAAAGGATTCCAGTGGAGAATTCACAATAGATAGCACGCAGGCGCTGCATCATCTAGAGCACACAATGTGTTGCTACTGTATTAAAGACGCATACATCTTTAGTTGTACGACATTCCTCCGCCTATGATCCGCATGTTTCGGGGATTCATAAACGATTGATGCATGGATGTAGCCCATATAATGCTATAACCGTAGACAGTAGTGGCTCATTTGGAATGAATTCTCGTGAAAAACGCATCAAGGCAGTATATGGAATGGCGAAACACGACACAAAAAACTCCCTATAGGTGATACATACTGTTTATTCATGGCGAATTGGTATGCTGTCTAAAGTAGGCAATGTGTATCGCAAGTGCAACGTATATAGCTGGGAAGACACACTTTAACAGCGGTATCTCTTCCATACTATAATGTCAGCGATAGCCACCAATACACATTAGTCACGCGCATTGCGGGAGCCATCCTTGGATCTCAGTCGGCCTGCAGGCAGCCCCATCACCTGCATCATCGATTGAACCCGCAAACCACCAAAGGACGGCCTTCACTCGGCCACTTTAGATTTTTCGTATATAGTCCGCATCACAAGTGTGAACTGTTGCAGTTTGACCAAGATGAGTACCGGAATGAACCCACAGTACAATGAAGTCGGACTTCAATTCGTCCGTATGTACTACCAGCTTATGGAGAACGACAGGTACGTTATGGCTATGACACGGTGTCTATTAAACAATTTGGTAACAATCTAACGCTTTACAGAAAGAGCTTGGCTGCCTTCTACAACGACCAGAGCATGATGACCTTCGAAAACACATCAGTTTCGGGTCAACAGCAGATCATGGAGAAGCTCCTTGCCCATCCATCCTCCAAGTACTCTATCCTGACATGTGACTGCCAGCCTTCGCCTAACAATGGCGTTATTGCGTTCACTATGGGTGACGTATCTCTAGATAACAGCCCTCCAATGAAGTTTGCGCACATGGTACAGCTCTTCCCCAATGGAAATAGCTACTTTGTGCTAAACGACGTGTTCAGGCTGTGCATTGGATGAGCCAAGAGCGGTTACACCATTCAGCCAAGTCAAGAACATCGATGGCATGCGGTTGCAACGTGTTTACAGTTGCGATTTTCGTGATCTGGACGAGTCAAAATGCGGTTTAGATGACAACTCGCCGTGATGTGTTCGCTCCTTGCACATAAAGAAAGAGTCACTACCATTAGACAGTACTTTTAATGCTTCCTCATCCCATGCTACGTTTTTTCTGATTTTGCGCGTTCGCCTTTTACCCTCGATGGAGAAACCATCACGTTCGCCATTATTATGTCGTTGCATGCCCTTTTCGTAATATTCTATGGGGACTGTGTCTACATACCATATCTGCTCTCAAGCGCACTTCCCAGCTCAACCGGCCGAAGGTTTAGGAGTCGCCTAACGTGGCATAAGGCTTTCATTTTATTGGGAATAGTGGATGGAGAAAGGTTTAATCAATAAATTTCAAACAGAAATGTGTGTTTGATATTTATGGAAATGAGGGCCAATATTCGTTCACGCACATGTACGGCATTGTATGCCGCGTGCGTACTATTATTTTACCCTCTTGCTTTCGCAGAGTGTGGCGATGTGCCTGTTGAACAGGTACTCAAGAGAGTAGACATCAAGGGCGATCAGACAGGAGGTATGTGTAAAGTGTTACGTGTCTAATGTTTCGCAGTAAAGACGCTTTTCGATGCTACCATCATTCCAGGTGAGTTGAACAATCGTGGTTGTGCATTTTTACGCAGAGGATTTAAAGTACAATGACTTGCCTTTCTGTGCAAAGCTTGTCACGGCTGTCTGGCTGTCTGAAGATGAGGTAAATCAGGCGACCAATACAGATGTGCTGTTTGACCAACTGAGGAGGAAGTTTGTAGCCAGAGTAGACTCTGCAGAGGTCGCTTTCGGCTTCAAGAAGCTTTCTGCCCTCGCATACCTCGCTTCACAGGGTCGCGTCAGAGTCAAGGAGAACAATATCCAAAATGAGTCGAAAAACGTCGTCCTCTTCAAGAGGCTGCCAACAGCTTCTGTCGACATGCAAGCTTGGATGGACATGGCAGCAACGGATGATGACTTCTCCTTCACCGTTACGGAAGGTGCATGCTCTGAACCCGAAGACACTGAGCTGACGGTCATCGACGAAGGACAAAACACCGCTCGCTTTATGCAACTGGTCTTCCAGGGGCCTCCAGAGGAGCAGCCTGTGGCTGCAGAGGCCGAGCAAGCGGGAGAAGACGCAGAAGCGGCAGCAGGTGAGGCTGCTGAAGCCCCAGTACAGGCAGAAGTTGCCGGTACCGGTGAAACCCAAGGAGAAGGTGAAGCCGAAAAACCGGTTGAAGACAATAAGACTGAAGTAACCGGTGTTGGTGAAACTCAAGGAGAAACTGAGGTAGAGAAGCAGGTGGAAGATAACAAATCTGAAATCTCTGATGCAGGCGAAACCGAAGGACAAACAAAACCAGAGGAGGAGACACCTGAAGATCCAGAGAAGGAACTGGAAAAGAAGACTGAAAGGATGATGGAGGAATTGAACAAAACAAAGGAACAGCAAACAGGGGCACCGAAACTAACTGCGAGGAAACCCTTGAAACCCTTTAGAGTCTTGACACCCGAAGAAGAAACTGAATTCATGGACAAGGTCATAAAAATAGATGAGGAGAACGTACAGAATGACGACACTATCTACACCGTAAGGATCAAGTTGGTGGCACATGTAATTTCTCTGTTTAGAAAAAGCCACAAGGACGTCGAGAGTTACAACACTGTTTTACTCACCGGAAAGGAATACAGACTCTGTGAGCAACGTAGTTACATGTTCTGTGCTCATGCTATTACCAGGAAGCTCAAGTTGCGTTTTGAGCATCCAGATATTAAAGGTTTCGCCAAGGGTCGCTTCGTCTCTCTGCTGCATGCACTGATGTTGCACGGAAACATCCAACTTGAATTCCATGAGGAGAACGAGGAGGGATACCCAGAATTGGTAGGATACATCCCCAATTACTTGACACTCTTCTCCAACTTCCATGCATGGCAGCAACTTGTGGGAGGAGCACAGTCTCATGACGGTCGCCTCAAGTTGGGCTTTGATTTCACTGAAGAAGAAGCAAAATCTAAGTTCAACATGGGGGCCTATGTTAACCTAGGAATGGGTTACAGTGAGATAAAGTACGAGCACAAATTCCTGGAGAGCTTCCCAGAGCTGAATCTAGATGAAGACCTATACAGGAAGTACACTACTGAAAGGCATTTCAACATTGATGAGCCAAAGAGGCCTTACAACAGGCGTAGACATGTTAACAAGAAACCCCAGACAAGGGAGGAAATTAGGAAGATGGTAAAATCCTACGAAATGCGCCTACTCCAGATCCCCAAGGACATCAAGGGGTACAGGATTTTGTATGATGACATCAGCCCCTACCCCGATTTACAGCGCGTTTGGAGGAAGGTGTTAGTTGGCATGAAACTAATTAAGGAAGATGGTAACCTCGAGACATTCTTCGATGAAAAGGTATTTACATACGAGGAAATGAGGGACTTCTTCAACCAAACCTATTCCATGATTGCCCAGGAGTACTATGAAGACTTCAAGGACTTTTACGACTCCTTCGGAGTTACCAAGGAAGGTGTTGGAAACGGTATAGAGTTCATCCAGAACACTTACAAGGCCTACACCGGTGTCTCCATGTCTAAGTTACCACCTTTCATCAAGAAAATGAGTCATGAATGCCCTGTTAAGGAGCTCATTGTGTCATTAACTACTGATGAGGCTGTAGATCGTATGCAGATTGTTTTGAGTGACATCATCCACCGTCATGCAAAGAATACCCTGGTTGATAACGACTACTACTTGGCTGCTTTCTGTTCCGCAGCGGGTGTATTTGTACAGAACTGGGCACATATTCAGAAGTTCATGCACTACAATGTTTATGGAAACCCCTGGGCTACGCTTATCACCTCTTTCTCCAAGATGGGACAGCACCATCTTGAGAAGGAAGAAACTAGGGCGGAATTCAAGGAACTCATCAACAGCAGAGCGGCCCAGATATGTAGAAAGTACATTAGCCAGGCCGGTGACGTAGCTGTTACTGAAGACACCATGGTTTATCCAAGGGGAATTGCTCTAAGTCTTCATGGAGCAATCGCAAACTTGTTAAACGTCAAACTTGATGGTCAAGTAAGCAGGATTGTGACAGCCATGGAGGATTACTTCTATGATGTTAACAAGAATGGCCGTGTGGGAAACGCTCTGGGTGTATGTCTGTCATTACAGATCTTGGACAGGTTCCACAACTGTTTCAACGCCGAGGGTTCCAACGACTACTTCATTCACAGACTTGAGCAATCTGCTTACCCTGGCTCCAAAATACTTGCTGAATTCATGTCCTTGAACAAGGAATTCGAAGGAAAAGGTGAAATTTCAGAATTCATTCTCAAGGCCTGTGATCCTCATGACCGTATTGTGGAGGAGGTCATCACCAAGTTGATGAAGGTGTTCTCGATCGAAGGTGGTGAAGTTGTTAGACATATTCTTAGTACCAGAGGATTCACCTTCCCCACCGTTGACAAGAACCACCAACTCGTCGAAACCAAGAGTGAGTACAACATCGCTGGTGATGAGTATGTGGAATTACAAGATGGGGATGACTTAACTAAAGTACTGGCTGGAGCACAGGATAGGTTCGATAAGGATCAGCCAGGGTCTTTCTTGGATATCGGCAGGGGAGTTTTGGATGATGTAGACCACCATGGTAGGCTAATAAAGGACGGTAAACTGTTGACTCATATAAAGGGCAATATAGACCATGACTTATTGAAGCAAAAGAGGGTAATTGAAAGTGACATAACCCCTTACAGGAGTGTTATCGAGCAATTCATTCAGCATTGCCTCCGTCATCCAAAACAGGCAAAGACAATCGAAATGGAATTCAGAATTCTTGACAAGCATGACAAATTCAAGCCTCTAAAGATTAATGTCGTGCCATTCCATTTCCACCCAGATGAAGCCCACTACATTAGTCATATGAATACCCTGCAGTACATTCGCATGTTGATGCGCAAGATGGAATATCGCATGATGGAGGCCAGGAAACACGTACCCGCGGGTGATTTGATGCAACACGCACGTGCTCTTTCAAATGTTAAGGATAAACGTGCTGTTGACATTAACGTTAGCCGCAACATTGTTCACAAGAACTACCAGGTGAACATGTACAAGAGACTATTGTCTGTATTGGGGGATCTGGATAGTAATGGATTCTACTTGGAGGACATCCAGGGAGGTGAGTACCGCCCTCATGAATTGCCAGTGATGACAACTACGTTCCTTTTGGATGATAAAGCCAAAGCTGGACGCTTGATCTTCCAGGTCATTGAACCTGTGCATCTACCTTTTATTGACGAGCTAATCAAGGATTGAGTTCACTCAATGCATGAAGAAATGCAATGATGAACAGGTTTATTTGGCTTTATGAGGCTTAAAACCTTGCTTTAATTGTTCATAGGTTCGATTGTTTATTAATGTATATTCATTAGAGATTGTTTGAGGCTTAGGCCTTTGACAGCCACAGGATTGGCACGTTTTATCTGAAAACTAACTGCTATATCAGCATTTTCTAAAGCGTGTTGTATCCGCAGTCTAATACTGCAGTATTGTACACTTCTTTTATGACCTTAGAGAGCTCCCTTGATGTCACATCCGTATTTTCGGAGGCCTTCGACATTTTAATGAGTTGCTCTATGTATTTCTTGGCTACTGGTGATGTGCGGCACATGAACTGTTGTAGCGATGCCACGTGAGGCATTGTATATATAAAATCCAAGTCAGATGACGCAATTTGTTTTATTCTTGTAGATTTGGGCTTAATGTACTTCTCAGGCATTACCGGAGCCTTTTTAGTGCCTGTATCCAACATCGGTAGTGAGAATGTCCTGCTGAAGAATGCCATGAAGCGTGCCTGGTACTCGAAGGGTGAAATGATAGTAGGAGTCTTTCCACTGGCAATGTTAGCGAGCTTCTTGCCGATGGTTTCAATCTGCTTGTCCCAAGTATATGGGCGAAGATAATCAATTATTCCCAGAAACATAGTCCCTTCTTCCGGCACGACACACAATAGCAGAGAATAATCTACAACATCTAATCTAGACAGAAAGTCCAGATCACGCCGAATGTATGTGAACATTTGACATAGCTGTTCCTTTCCTAAATGAATGGGGCACCCGTGAGTGAAGTCCTTGAAGTTTTGATCGAGAAGAACTACGTGGTGAGGAGAGGAAGAACCATGAGAAACATCCAGTTCACCTGTATCTGCCTTCTGCTTATTCGTTTCCCCTACTAAATACGGAGTCATATTTACATAACGCTTGTAAGAAACCCCCTTCAGGTCGAATAGCAGTTTGTTAACCCCTACCATACGATCAATGTTTTGCATTATGAGGCATCGCACTGTGCTTCCACTCTTGATGTGCTCAATTGAAAAGAGACCATATGGTATACTTAAAAGTGTGCCTCCGCTTAAAATATGCTTGAAGTACGCTTTACCTTTGTCCATAAATAGCTGGAATTCATACCTGTTCAGAAACTTCAATATGTATTTGCCATCGTGGGAAGCAAATAGAGGGGCACCACTCTTACCACCTGAACAGCGAATTCTCGTAGATCGACACAACGATCTAACAAAACTTATATCATCTCCACAGGAAAGGTGGCGCAACATGTGAAATGCCTCAGGGTAGTGCACTGTGATGTTGTAGCTCCTCTGTACTGCATCCAAAAAGAGTGGTACAGACTCTCCAATTCCATTATGTGTTCTCAGCCACTCAAAACCATCATGGTGATCATTGGCAGATGACTCATGCAGCTGCTGTTCTTTTTTATTTCTCTCGAATTCCTCGATGTACCTGGAGTTATTATCTGTCCAGAAAGACCTAATGGGCTTTGCCGCCTCCATGACAAACGTATCCGCGGGAGATAATCCTATTTCCGGGGACCCCTTATTATCAAGGAATTCCTCGACATCCCCATACAGCAGGGAACTAGCTTTGTTAATTGTCTGATAATCGTCCCTGGCTATGTTCTTGATATAGTTGCTTACATATGCAACTATGCGATGTGTTTTCGCCCTTTTAACACATATGCTCATTAAGTGTTTTAGTGTTCCTTCCACAAATGCCCGTAGAACTTGATATTCATTTGACACATTAGTGAACAGCATGTTCATGTAATCGTCCATTATAGGCGTCCCTGTGAAGTCCTTTTCGTGATCACACCATGCATAGTTCAACAACCGGTTGTTACATACAAATAATGGGACCATGTAGCATGGTTTTGTTACTGGACACATTACTCTCGAAGGAGCATTGTGAATCTCTGTCACTGGGTTTCTGGCCACAACCTTTGATGAGTTCCACTGACAGATGAGATTGACAATCTGAAGTTCATCATCACCATCTGCAATAGCACTCCAACTATTCTGTAACAGCGTTTCATGAGTACATCTAACAGGTGGCATAGAGAAGATGGACCCATGATTAATGTCCTCTGGTTGAAGTATGACGGCGCCCCCATCCAACTGAAATACAGATTCTAGATAAGAATGATTACATATCCTACTGTAAAAAGAGGAATCCAGCACAAATCCACCAAAGTTTACCTTTCGTTTGTCAGTCAAATTAGGCAGATGCACATCGTGTATGGCATGACCCAGACCGGAATAAAGATGTGACATTAGTCCATATCGCTTTTTCTTACAGTAGCTGAATAGCGATTTACCCATATAGCATAGGTTCCCCCTGATGGGTGCCTGAAAGTTAGAATGGCATAGATCCACATATTCGGAGGAAAAAATACCACTAGCGATAATGTTCCCAATATCACGTCTGAGTTGATGTATCACATCATAATCAACGGAGACCAAGGATTGTACGTGCTTACAACATCCACGGTGAACTCTTGCCATCAGTTGTCTAAAATTTCGCATTCCCGTGGAGGGGTCAGAAAAAATGTCAGAAAATCCTCTGTAAATTGATGAGTCGAAACTGTTTTGAAGAAACATCAGAATGCTTTCATTTCTCCTTGGACTGTATGCTTTCGCATTTGCATTTGAGTCTGATATTAAATTACTTTCTGGTGCTGTGTTTACAATTGATAACCAGTCAGCCTTCAGCGTAACTTGCCATCCCGGGCACCACACTCTGTTAGAGGAATAGGTTGTAGACCAATCATTTTTGGTATGCCTGCTGCTCTTAGGGGAGTTTACACGAGTTGTGTCTTGCTTTTCTACCAAAAGCTCCGGCACATTATCCTCATAATCAATGAGTGATTTGTCGTTAAGGTCAGATTCCTTTGCATGGAGAGGAGACTCCCGTTTATCATCATAACCCTCAATGTGGGATAAACATTCCATGATCTCCTTCTCGTTGATAGTGCTGCTACTGCGTAAAAGCATGTGTTTCCTTGGTGTGCTGTCTTCTGAAACGCTATTATAAAGGGACAACTCCCCTTCACTATCACTAGACTCATGATTTGGTTCTGCAGAAGTATGGCGATCTCTAGCAGACTCGTTCTTCTTAGTATCCTGTATGACCCTCATGTATTTCATCCCATAATGGGCGTGATGACGAACATCCTGCATCACAACTCGATTTATTTGAGTATACGACAGGAAGAAGCATCTAATTGACATATACAGATTCATTTCATCGAGATTTGACCAGAACATAGAAAACAGCAGATGCGACACGCACTGCAGATATGTAGCACGCAAGTCGTCCATTGAGTTTTTGATAACATCAATCACGGCGTCCAAGGCTTTACATTCTTCTTGATATGTAGTGTCTACACTATTTTCATCCGATTTTCCTATGTTTCCATTCTGCAATGTTTCATCAGGTGCCTCCTGCAGTATATTTACCATATTTTTTTGCATACTCTCAGCCAGCGGAGGGGTTCTCTCCACGTTAGATTCTTGTACACTACTTGACTTCACAACCGTAGACGCTCCACTAACTGTGGAAGCGGTATCAGTATTGCATTTTTCATCCCCCACAGTGTTCATCTCATCAGTTGATTCTTTTACGACTGAAGATTCACACTTAGGCGGTTCAGTTGTCCTCCCCGAAACGTTCCTATGTTCTAACGCTATGATCAAACTTTGCAGTTTGTTGCCTATATTTCTCGTGATTCCTGTTATAATGTATATCCAATTGAGGATCTCTAGCTCTGCAGTATTTTCATATCTGCATCTCTTGCATATTTTACACATTCCAAACCTTCCTGAGCCATTAATTGCTTTGGTAATGTTACCCAGGAGTGTAGGATGCATGTTTAATCCGTATACGTTTCTATCTTCATATTCCTCCTGGAACTTTGAAACGGACACCTTAGACAAAGGAATTTTCCAGAGACTGTTTTCATCATATTGTACTTCCTCAACCACTTCACAGCGCAGTTCACATCTGCATGGCAATTCGTCCTCGAGGTTTTCAGCAAGAATGCATTCAGAAAATTTCGAATCCATGAAGCTCATAACCATGCTGAACAGATTTCTCAGACATAATGACATAGTGCTGCTTCTATCCTTCATATATAACAGATCTACACTTTTGGAATCGTATGGTTCCCACGAGAAAGTTATTAAGTCACCAAGATCTAAGTAGTCGTTTCTGTACCATGTTCCAGGTGGGGAATATCCATCAGGCTCCTCTTTCTCAACGTCTGAAATTCTCTCTAGTACAGTTAAAAGTGTCGAAGTAGCATTCATCAGGGTCCTATCACATCTCTCCGTAACTGCTTCGTACAATGGCAAGCATGCAACATCACAGTTTATCAAAGGGGCGTTGAGCCATGCAGCTACCTTGTACTGGGAAACGTCCTGAACCTGAATACGCACGACTAACTTTTCACTGTACAGACTATAGTCTTTATTAGCGAACAGGTAATGTTGACACTCAGAAATGTAAGAACGGTCGTTGAGAAGCATGTGAAGGAAGCGGCCAAAGGTGAAATCATTCACACTTAACATCCTGTAGTCTCCACATATCCTGCAGCTGACACCTAGCATATAGGAGGACATCTTATTACCACCTTGGAAGGGAATATCATGTGGCTCAAACGTAAAGGTGACCCTCTTTGCTTTCGCGCTGTATGATTCACATGAGATCTCCAAATGTAATTGATGCTTACGTAAAGAGTCACTGCACGCGTCTGAGGATGGACAACGGCTTTTTTGTATGTTATTTGCCTGGTTTGAGACAAAATCACTGACAAAGTTGCCAGAATCATATATACCTATGGGTATTACCTTCCTAATTGCATTGCCGCATATATCACCGTCTTTTGTGTAGTACTCAATGCACTCCAAGGATGATATCTCCTTCAAAACCTCGTATGAAATCATAGTAGCTTCAGGTGAGGATGCGGCCGGATAATCAGATGAACCATTGTGGTAGTTATTTAGCCAGTCAGAAAAGAAGATCTGCCTTTTTGCTTTATCCGGTGTTAAAGCATCACTTGAGAATGAATTGCTCCTTTTGACCTTATAGGCGTGAAAAGATTGTTTTGTGCCAATCCTCGGCTTCGGGCTCATTAATACACTCATGGAACAATCTATGGCAGACCCTATTTCATCATTATGATTTATGGGCAACAACTTGCAGAAAGGTCTACTGCTTGTAGCAGGAGTTTTGCGATATGTATTGACTCTTGTTGACGGGGCGTTCCATGATTTCAGGCCTACAAACCTGCACATACTTAACATCAAGGAGTCATCATCCCGAAGTTTGCCTTCCAAGTTTTTGACAAAGTTAAGCTCTTCAAAAAGACTCTGCAGTGCAAATAACCCTGCCTTTAAAAGGTCCTTCATATGTTCAGGATTTATGAAGTTAGGGAGGCTCTTGGAATACAATATACTACATCCATGGAACATGGCCCCCAACGACAATGCCACAATATTACCCTTGCCCATGGATACCACCCTGAAGCACTCAACAGTTGCAATGTTGTCCTTGTGAAGTTGAACTTCGTCAAAGGTTTCCATGATCGACTTCCCCAAAGTCAAGCCAAGCTGTTGGAGTATTCCAGGGTCAGCATTTGTGACGCAAGTAATTCCACTGAGGTACAACCTCTGGGCAATATCAGATGGTATGCGGGTAGAGCAAAGAATAAGACTCACATCACACCTCTTTATGTTGTCAATAATGCTGTCAATGGAGTCCATGGCATCTACGATATCATGCATCTCTTCATAACCACCTGGATGAATGAGCTTCTTATCTGACAAAAATGACATTGCCATCATTATTCTGCACGTGTTCAGTTGGCATTCCATCTTTGGGTGAGCCAGGTCGCCATTGAAGCAAAGCCCATTAAAGACAGAGAATCCATGGCGTGATTCTAGCCCAAGGGATGAGTGTGCCTTTCCTGGCACCTTCAGTACCTTTATAACATTGTTAATATCGCGATAGATGTGTTTGAGCTTAGCCTGAAATCCATATTTAAGAATGAGTGTGGATATATGATCCCTCAGCTTTCGGTTGCTACTGAAACCTCCATTATAACGTTGCAGGGTATATTTTATATACCTCTCTGCTAAGCGCAGAAGGTTAGAATTCCAATATGGGTCATCGGAGGCGAATACCTCATTATACAGCTCATTGATGCAGGAGGGGGAATCAGCTTCATCCTGCTCTGGCCCGCAATTACTAGTCTTACTCCTCTGCGCCTTTAATATGGCCTTTCTCACTTTCACAACTCTCTTTTCCATTTTGCATGTGTTACTCCTTTCAGAATCTCCACATAGTGGTTGAATTGGAAGTCATAATTTCTACATTGGCGAATGGATTCTCACGAATACAACAAATATCATAGCAAGCCACGCTTATACTCAGCCCAAAAGGCACCCTATATGGATTATATGAGGTAGGATGCTTGCTTCAATCCCTAATCGATATCTATTCCTCAATAATACCACTGTTTACCATGGAAGGGAGCGTCAGTTGATTGAGTTCTAAGGCAACAGAACTACATTATACATATCCTATAGGATGCGTAGGCATATCCAGACCGGATGTAGTCAAAAGACAGGCAATATTCTCTCGTAATGTAGCATATTGCCAAGTACGCCTTTCCGCCTACACCCAGAGTGGCGCATCATGGACAAAGACAACATTCAACGCTGCTTCATCACTTATATGATAACCAAGTAATATGATTCGTATGTGTCGTGTTAGAAAGATGTGATTCTATGTCGTTGTTCCCCCATCCTTGTAACGTCAGCATACCGGACGGAGGACCAATACATTTCTATCATTGCCATTCCCGCCTAGATGTTAGACGAAGATATTATTTTGACTGGGTAGCGTATGCTATCTCGAGCGGGCGTGTAACTGGTGTCTAAGGTAACATCATGCACAGTAGCAAAATAATGCCTGCCAATCGTCGGTAAAATAACAAGAAGTTTACCATGTAAGGGATCGTCGCTCATGTTATTTTATTCCAATGTCACAATCACTCGCTGAAGGTGGCGGTGTTGAACTGTTTGTGCTTTTATTCCTTCAAAATCAGGAAAGATCCATCAGGAATCGGAAGATGACACATTGGCAAATCCATTAGGTAAAACACGGGATTATGACGTTGCCAGGCACTAAATTGTTTTCACAATGGCGGATGAGATATTAGCTGTGGTGGTAGACACAGGCTCCTACAAGGTTAAGGCTGGATTCTCCGGAGCAGACGCTCCTCAAGTCACGTTTAGGTCACTCGCGGCTTACGGAGAAGGGGTTGATGTAGAAGTAGGACCAAACGCGGTCTCCAAAATAGGCAGCTTGCCTATCATGCACCCTGTACAGCATGGAATAGTGCGAAACTGGGCTCTGGCAGAGAGAATATGGAGACATGTATACAACGAACTTAAGGCGTCCCCTATAGAGCACCCTGTGCTATTATCGGAGCCTCCACTAAACCCAAAACTACACAGGGAACGCATCTGCCAACTTTTTTTCGAGTCCTTTGATGTGCCCGGGTTATACATGGCACCCTCGTCACTACTAGCGCTATATGGTTCAGCTAAAACAACGGGATTGGTTCTAGATATCGGGGAAGGTGTGGCACACACTGTGCCAATAAGTGATGGTACCATTATCCCACACGCTGTCGGTAGGCTGGATGTTGGTGGTTATGATGTCACTTCTAACCTGTTGGCAAGTATACCTTCCCTAAACCACGAAAGTCCAATGGACAGAGAAATCGCAAACAATATTAAGGAAACCTGTTGCTATGTTTCATCAGATTACCATGAGGATATCAAGAATGCACAGCGTAACCCAGAAAGCTTCTCCAAGAGATACACGCTACCCGATGGGTCAGTCATTACGCTTTCTAAGGAGTGCTTCCACTGCCCAGAGATGCTTTTCAATCCAGAAGCAGGCGGACGCAACTCACCTCGTCTGGTTGACTCTATCTACCACTCCATAAGGGGATGTGAGCCTGAGCTTCACAGGAACTTATTCAGTAACATCCTCCTTACCGGTGGAAGCTCCCTCTTCTCTTGCTTCCCTGAAAGATGTGAAAAAGACATCAGGGAACTTGTTAACGGAAATGCTAACGTTAAAGTTCACCACGGATCAAAGAACAGGGATACTACCGTGTGGGTTGGAGGATCTGTAGTCGCTGCGCTCTCCACATTCCAACAGATGTGGGTAACTAGGGCAGACTACGACGAGTCTGGGCCAACTGTCATTCATCGCAAATGCTTCTAGTCGCGAAGCTAAATTCTGGAGTTTTGGTACTTTTTGAACAGACCAGCGACTAGTAACGGGAACACCAACGTGGCGTCGGCGTGCACCTTAACTGGCTGTGAATGCGCCTTTATCTTTCCCCAAGAGACAGCTTCGTCGGGGTTGGCTCCGGAATCTGACCCGTCGTAATCTTGCGCGGTAGAAATGTAAACAGCAAAGTCGGTCCCGTTCCTCATTAGGTTGGCATTGCAAACGTGATGCTTGGGAAGCCCACCACCCAAGATGATGATCCCGGACTTGCGGCAGTGAACGGCGATGTCATTTATACGACGAATATCCATAGTAACGTCCATCGTCAGAGTTGTAGGCTCATTGCACCGGTACGTATGGAAATACATGTTGTCACCGATGGAGCCGTCTGTGATCCCAGGGCAGAAAACTGGGATTCCATTCTTATGGCACCAGTAGCAGAAGGAGTTTTCGTCGTTTATTTCCTTGCCTAGGTAATCTACAAATTTGGAAGGGGTCCAGGTGACACCTTCCTCAACTTGTTGCCTGTGCATCTCGGTGAGCCTGGGTTGTAACCACTCATCGAATAAACAATAGTTATCGTTTGGAATGAAGAGGTTACCAATGCGATTTAAACCACGCTCCCTCATGGTGGCCCCATCCATGTCGAACCTGCCGATGTAAGTTTTGCCCATGCATTTTATTATGTCCTCCTCAACGCCACCACCACTGGTTACAACGACGTCTATCAGTTTGTGTTTGGCAAGGTAAACAAACGCTTCACGGAGCCCACTAGACATCATATTTGAGGTGAAGGCCAAGAATATTGTGCATTTGGTGTTCTTACGGACCTCGGGATCCTCGTAGGGGCCACCAATGTCGTCCTCTGTAATGGGCTCATCGATCAGACGGAACTTTAGCATCTTCTCGATCATCTCAGCTGCCAGACCAAGGTTGGTGGCCTGAAACCCTACATCCTTGTAACGTTTGAGTAATTCTCCTATGTCTATGTCCGAGTCGTACATGCTTCCGGAGACGTAAGCCTTGCAGTCCGGCGGCAGTGTAGAAGGCTGAAGCACGGCCTTGGCTGCATTCTCCGGAACGCCAGATAGATTGCTTGAACTATGCTCTTTCATTTTAAGGCACAAAGTCAGCAGATGCTATAAATATGAGTTGTTTATAAAAACCGATTGCGACACAACGTATTCCTACGTGGCCTGTTTAGCCTCAAACAACACCAAAAACCACTTGGTGCTAACAAACGCAATGTACTTTTGACATTGCAGTTTAACGCTGCGATTTTGCCTGATAATTACTAATGACGTACAAACACTGAGTGAGATGCAAGCCTGTGGCTGCAAAAAACAGAAGCACTACATAGTTGGGACACACACTTTGTATTTAATACACAAAACCATTATAATAAGGGCATCCAACACCATGTCTGGTAATATGCTAAGTACGGTGTAATACTAGACACAATGTTGTATGGCTCGTTGTTTGAGAGTAGCTTTCATGGCCATTGCTGCACAGCTTCTTATGATTATATGATAAAGCTGGGACTATTATGAGGGTCTAGATCACTCGATAATATTCTTCTTAGCGTATAGCCTCCTCAAGGGGTAGAAGGCAAAGAGACATGGCGGAACATGAACTTAGTGTTGCCTTTATTGCAAGGAGAGTGCAATTCAATACCCACGATGCCGGGCAGTATGTCATTATTCTGCCTTCCCAAGTCTTTAAGAAGTATAGACTGGAGCACGGATCATGTATGATTGTATCAAATGCTAAAGAAGGCAAAAAGGTCTGCGCCAAACTCCACAATGCAGCGGAATATGGACTGGAGTATTCCTTTCTCAAACCACCTAAAGCAGTGGCTTCGGAGGAGATTATTCTGAGCCTAGGAGCTGATGTCAACACAACTTCCACCTTAATGGTGATGCCAGCTGAAGATATACCTATCGCAAGGGGAATCAAGATTTCCTACCTAGAGCATTACGACACGGAGAATGGCGTCTGGAAGAAACTGTCCACACGCAGTGATGCTGCCAATGAAACTGCACAAGATGATTGTCTAAGGTATCTTGATTGGTCTGGGTCTAAACCAGGGGGTGAGAATATATACCCCTCAGAAAAGTGGTGGTATGCATTGTTGAACAGGGAAATGAACACTAATATAATCAATAGCGCTCTTGGAGCCGTATTTACAACTGGAAACGTTGTCTCCATGAACTTGCGGGGGGTATTAGCAAGATTCCTGGTCAATTGCGTGGAAACAAAATCCACAAAAGGTAACGACAGTGCACTTGGCAAGGTATCCCAGGCAACAATGCTAACAGTGAAGCTTGTGAACACTGGAAACGGATTGCAAAAGGGAAGGTTTAATGTAAAAGTTAACCAAATTGGTGGGCTCACCGAACCGCTGGAAATACTAAAGCGCCATGTTGTTTACCCTCTTGTCTACAGTAATAAATACGCTAACCTTGGAATATTTCCGCCAACGGGGGTGCTACTCCACGGGCCCCCAGGTTGTGGAAAAACCATGATCGCAAAGGCAATGCATGAAGGATTCAATCAACTCTTCGGCTTGGCGGAGGACGTATCGGTATATATAAAACTTGTGATGTCCAGCGATTTACTTAGCTCTATAGTTGGAAAAACAGAGGAAAACATAGCTGCACTATTCACGGAATGTGCAGAAATCGCAAGAAAGCAACCATGCATATGCTTCATAGACGAGATAGACGTTTTATGCAGAAAACGCGACGGCTCTACGGAGTTCAATACAAGGAATGTTACCGTCTTTCTGAATAATATGGATGGAGTAGGCTCACAGAGCCATGCTCCTGGACAGAACAAAGGCTACGTGGTAATAGGTACCACTAATGATGTAGATACCATGGATCCGGCATTGAGGCGGCCTGGGAGGTTCGACTTGGAAGTTGAGGTGGGAGTACCCACTTCAGCTGAAAGAATGGCCATTCTGAAGACAATGCTAAAAGGCATACAGCACAACCTCAGCGACTCTGATCTTAGTGACATAAATGACTACTGTCAAGCCTTTGTCGGGGCTGACCTGAAGCAGTTGGTAGCAAACGCTTCTTGGTCGAGATTAAACAAGATTTATATCGATGATAAGGGGGACGACAGGGTGCTAGAGGGAGCTAATATTCCACCAACAATCGCAGCACCAGATGGCGACATGGAAGCAGACACTCCTAGTCCTAATGCTACAAGCAGTTCTACTGTTGTCACTCTTGATGACTTTAAGGAAGCCCTCAAGTTGACTCGCCCATCGGCACTTAGGGAACTGCATGTGGATATACCAGATGTCCGTTGGGAAAACATAGGTGGATACGATGATGTCAAACTCATCCTGAAGGAGTGCGTTGAGTATCCCAGGACGTACAGTGTAGTCTACGAGAAGATGCGTGTACAGACACCAAGGGGAATATTGTTGTATGGCCCTCCAGGCTGCAGTAAGACCCTAATGGCCAAGGCTGTCGCAACTGAAAGCCACATGAACTTTATTTCTGTCAAGGGGCCGGAGTTGTTCTCCAAGTGGGTGGGTGAATCAGAGAGGGCTATACGGCAACTCTTCCGCAAGGCAAGAACAAATGCCCCCTGTGTGATATTCTTCGATGAAATGGACTCTATATCAGTAAGCCGTGAATTATCAAATGCCGGAGGAGTGGGAAGTCGTGTGCTCAATCAATTACTCAACGAAATGGACGGCATAAACTCTCTCAAGCATGTTCTAGTTGTTGGTGCTACAAATAGACCAGATTTGATGGATAGTGCACTTTTGAGACCTGGGAGGCTAGACAGACTGGTTTACATACCACTACCAGACATGGAAGCTAGAAAAAGCATATTCAACATATACCTTAAAAAGCTTCCAACAGATGGATTTGATGTTGCCCGTGAGTCTGAGGAGTTTGCAAAGATTACGGATGGCTACAGTGGAGCAGAAATAGCAATGATATGCAGAGAGGCGGCAATGTCCGCACTGAGAGAGTATATAAAACGTGATATGGAGCAAAAGAGGAACAGTGCCACTTCAGTATTAAGCAAATGTGATGATGTAAGCGCACCTTTAGAAGATGCTTTTGCGAATTTGGGTTTAAAGAGCATTATACCTGTTTCTGCAAGGCACATACGCGATGCGATACAGAGCATAAGGCCCCGTACCAAACCCGAGTCTATCAGATTCTACGAGGAATACCGATCAAAACACCCATTCTAAGCCTCTTTTAAGGCATCACTATCCCTATTTCATAGGGTTTCAACTGCATTTTAATTATCGCATAAAACATTAAACTAACGCTTGGGGTGTGCCAGTTGTATATATAATAATGTAGGCAACCATCACCATCACCGAACTTGAGATCCTGTGGAGCATTAACTGAGATATGCCAAGCAAATACCTTAAATATTTCCTGGTTGTTCATCATATCTAAGGCATTGAAAACCTCAAAACCGTTCTCATGAGCATACTTTAGCGCCTTGTTCATCAGCGCTTTGTATGGAATAGTAGTTGCGATGTTGTAGTAGGCATACGCAGCCCTAAGGTTCCCTAACTTTGGGTTGTGAATAATAGCCGATTCCAGGCAGTAGAAGCTTATGAAGTCTGTAATGGTCCCATCTGGAGGTGTAATGCACAGTACTTTTATAGACCAACCTTCCTTGGATAGCACGTAAGAGTACATTATGTTCTCCTTAGGCAAAAAGTAATGTTCCACATCCTCTAGAGTGTATAAAGGGTATAACTTGTATGTGGGAAGGTAATTTGTGAGTAACGTCAAAACAGCCTTTGCGTCCCTCCGCTCCATGGGCCTCATACTTATAGAATCAACTTCAGCCGGGATTCTGTAGAGACGCTGAGCCCTCGCGATAGTCATACGGTTTCCAATTGCAGAGAATTTAGCCTATATTGGTCGTGATTGTTATACAAGGGTGACCCACGTTAACTAGTTTTTTGATGTCAAGGGGGCGATGCCAGTAAGTACAAGACGATACTGGTTTCTGTATGATTGTACCACCGGTATACACCTGTATATCGATGATGGATACTCATATAATGCCATACCGCCTGCCAAATACCACATAGGTTCACTCTCCTGGTAACCTCCCTAATCAGAACTGGCGCCAGTCTCTTGAAGCGTAGCTTCTTATGAACACATAAGAAGTTTACCTCCGCAGCAGAAACATCAGTTCCACAGAACTTCACCTTCGCTGGCACTCCTGATATGTATCCAACCAAGCGTTTTGACGATTTCACCCTGACACCAATGTGCCATTCCTTCTTATGTCCAGGGGGGGTCATGGCCCAGTGCAGGAATTCCGGCTTGTAATCAAAGCGAAACAGGCTGTCATCGTCCTCTACGTAGTTTTCTTTCAACAAAGTGTAAAGCTATCAATGTATTTAGTGATCTTATGGAGTCGCGTACCTGTGACATGTCCGCTTCGTCATCCACATCGACGTCTACCCACTCGAATGCATCAGGTAGGGCATATGGACGTTTTCGTATGCGACCAACGTCGGTGTTTGCGTCTACTGGTCCGAATTTCTTCATTAAAATGAGTGTACTAATAATTCATGCTTACGTCATCAGAGGATTCGTCTTCAAGTTGGCTCACTGGTTGAGTGTTCCAGAATGAACGTTCCTTTTTCCTTTCTTCTGGAGGCGTACTACTCGTTGCATCCTTTGGCGTCAAGCCGTTGGAAGCTTTGTCACCGGATTTAGCATCACCCTGAAAGCATATGCAAAGAAGGAGACGCAACAAACCCCTAACGATAAGGCATCAAGCCTTTCTTTCAGCTTCTCTACCTTATCTTCAGAAATATCTGATAACAATTTTGGCTATAACAAGAAAAGGGAACCAACTATTGTTAGGAACGTTGCCACTTGATTCTTCCATTATGTCTCAATAGAAGGAAGGGACATAATAGAATATCTAGGGTTTGCTTCCACACCTTTAAGAAATCCGAAGCAATCGTATTATTTGGAACCTGTATACCGCCGATGTAGATGTGTAAACGTGGAATAACATCCAATCGTATGATGTCTTTGTCGGGTGAGCTGCACATCTGAAACATAGCATATCTACTTCCATCCTAGGGATTCTATGAAGAAGAAGATACAGCAATGGGTTCTCGTGCCATATAATATAGAAATACCTGTATAAGGATGCCGGATCGTGGAATTCACTCTGCCCATCTACTCCCTCAGTTGTGTTCAACAACGCCGTAACATGGACACTTCCACTTCTTTGCTGCTATTCAGCCTCCTCCTGCTAGGATGCATGTGGAAAACCCCAGTATTCGTTACAGTTGATGTTGTCTATGGGTACAAAAGGCAAAAAATCCCACTCATCATCTGTGCTCACAAGAGGACACAGCGACTTTTTTCGGAGCAGAAGGATGACGTCAACCGGGAGACGCCACAGACTGACAAGGAGATAGCAGAAGCCTTGCAGAAAGAGAGTGAACAGAAAATGGCGGCTTATATGTCACCTATGGAGTCCGGTAACATCAAGGGATTAGATCAGAGGGAGCTGATAGAGACCTTCGGTGAGGCGTTCACAACAGAAAACATAAGAAAACGTCAAGAAAGGAGCCAGCAAATGGCTGGTGGCTTAGCAGAAGAAGCGCCTCCAACGAAATTATTGCCATATTTCGTCAACCTACAGAATCCAAAGAACCCATTAGGGGATTTACCTTTGGAGGAAAGGGAATTGAATGGAGCAACCATTACACCACAGAATCATGACCAAGTGGCTTCGTTGGATGACTCAAAGCATGAAAGCAAGGACGATGATTCCAACACAGAGGATGTTCAACAAACAAAGTTGGCTCTCTTTGACAATCATGCTGATCAGATTTTCCAAAACGATCCTGATGAAAAGGTTTCGGGAGATCCTCTGGATCCCTTATTTGCCTCAGAGAATAACGCTGTATCTGATGATGAGGACGACGATGAAACGGAAGAACAGAAACAGCAAAAAAAGGACGCATGGTATAGAGACCTTCCTGCTAGCCAACTTTACCCTGCAGATATGGCAGATGGATGGAGTATTCTACCATGTGGGCGCATATATAAGCACTTGTTGAAGCCTAGTAATCTGCCAAAGAAAATGCAAAGGAAGCCATTACCAGACTCGTATGTATCATTTGGCTTCAAGTTTATTGACGCCTTTACAGGAAATATACTGCTTGAAGCCGCAGATATGAAGAGTGACGGTGTTATATCGCAACTGGATGAATTTGGAGAGGGACTGCAAAAAATGCTGGCATCCATGGTCACAGGAGAGCAAGCTGAATTCATATGCCATGCTGTCGAGCTTGATCTCGCAGACATCAAAGAGGAAGAACTGAAGAATCTTCAGTGGATTAGGGTTTGGATCTATCTCGTAACATTGCATCAACCAGGAGAGAAGTGGTGGCACATGAGTCCGTTGGAAGCATCAAAGATACCACCTATAAAAGAGGATCCTGGAGACAGTAAACTTACAAAGATGGAAAAGTTGAACTTACAGACTGAAGAATTGACAAAGCAAATAGAGGTTTGTACGTCTTAGTTCGTGTAAAATTACTTGCAGACTGAACTGGAAAACAACCCTTGCTCACCACTGTGGGATGACATCCTTCATAAATTGAGTGCCCAGCAAAAGGCATCATTTGTTGAACACTTTGATCGTAAGCTGGAGATGCAGGAGCGCCAAAAATGTGCTGAATACTCTGGATCTAGAGGATTCGGAGAGGCTATAAAGGCTACAGGGCAGCTTGGTGGGTATGATGTGGGAAGGTCTTCTGGCGGCTGTGGCGCCTTCTACTCCTGGCATGAAACACCATTCATTTTCTATATAGCAATTCCTGTTGTTCCCGGTATTAGGGCTGAACATGTCAACCTAAAGCTTGAACCAAGGCATCTAACGCTGGTTGTAGGGAATAAGACAATCATCGATGATGACTTCTTTGGTCAAGTGGAAACGGATTCTGGCAGTACATGGGTGATGAGTGAAAAGGTAGGTAATGTAGTTTGCTTATCTATTTAATGTAGGCAATGGAATATACCCCGTTGCCACCAGGCCATGCGGATCTTGAGGACCCTGTGCTCAAGGTTTCACGTGAGGACGAATACCATAAGCTCATTAAGGACCCCTGCATAATTATCGCATTAAGGAAGCAAGATAAAGCAATGGGGGATTGGGGAACCCCCTTTGTTAACATTTAGACATTAACGCAAACAGTGTTTGAGAGTATGGTGGCAAGATGTGACGATCCAGGATCCCTGGATGTATCAATAATGTACATGAATTCCCCCTTTATGCCTTGGAATTTGCTTCTCAGGTCATGCAGCGTAGATTTTAGTAGTATAAAGGCTTCTGCCTGCTCGTCCGAATTTAGGACGTTGAAACCCAAACTCGATATAGAGTTGCTTATAATTTCTGTACAATAGCAAATATTCTTTAAAAGCGTACCAAGTCTTCCACATTCCTCTGTAACAAAACACATATTAGCTGCGGAGATAACAAATGATAAGTGGTGCTCTAGTACTTCTGTTAGACCCTTTGAATGCTTGATCTTTCGCATGAAGGTATGATAAAGAGATGAAAGCACAATATGACGCATATACCACTCCACGTTACAAACGACGCCCTGCATCTCCCCAACCAACAATTGAAGAAGGACCATTGTGTCCTTGCACTTCTTGTTTCCTATGACACAGGGACCCCTGAAATTAAAGAGAAGCCACTTTGACACGTTTAACACATTCATAACTGAAAAGTGCACCATGCAGAGCTGGTGGAAGATTGCATTGTAATACTCAACGATATCCTATAAGTCATTATGGTTATACACAAACTCTTACCTCTGTGAAAAGATAGCTGTTGAAAGTTTCCATTGAGAAGCTGAAGTTCACCACACAGTGCTTAAATGGAGTACAGCTTTTAACTTTTGCCTCTACAATGGATGAAGTGAATAACCTCAAGAACGCATTACTGCTGCGTCCATTGGACCACTGTTGGAGTACACTACCCATTAAATCAGGCCTTGAAAGCAGCACAAAGCTATAAATATCATTCATCACCTCAAAAATAGGGTATCTAGTCCTAAGAACTTCAACCATCCTTGAGTTCAAACGTGTATGATGCGAATACAGTTCTTCAGATAGCTCCCGCATTATGACCCCAAAGGATTTTACAGCACCGGAGTTCACTTTAACAGGTGATTCCATACCTCTGTGGTTCCCATCATTTCCATGAGGGTACATTGACGTAAAGCAATCTTCACTAAATATCACCTGGTAATTATTCCTAAGAAATAAAGAAAATTCCCTGGATTCCAGTATAATACCTTCCAATAATCTTAAAGAAGATAGTATGGCAATGTCATTGTCTCTATGGAACTCGCTAGAAGGCTCTTCATGGCAACCGTATCCGCTAATCCACTGGGATAAAACATTTAGATAAGGCTTCATAGTTCCCATGACACATTGGTAAATCATAGCTTCGCCTTGCGAACACCGCTCTCCAAATAAGCTGAAAGATCCTGCGTACTTAGTAAGCATGCAATCTAGGAAGAATGAACCCCTTGGCAACATAAACAACTCGTTTCCTTCACTATTGTATTCAGCGGCAAATGTCACATCGTCTAACCAAGATATGACTGTTGCCCATCGCCTAACGCATCTTAGTGCCAGACTGAACACGCTCATGGTTTCACACAACTTCCCCTGCAGGTCCCTTTCTCCGAAGGTTGAAACATCCTTTTCGAAGTCGCATATTAGAACTTCTACAGATTTCACATATACCGAAAGTGTTGAACCAATAATATCTCTATGACTTTTATCATTTTCTAAGCATCTGATAATGTTAACAAAGAATTTAAGGCGGCGAATGACGCTGCCAACGTGGCAGATGTCATCAATGTATATCTTCAGGCTTTTGTATCCTCTCAACTTTTTCATCTCTTCGGTACACTCCATATCAGTTAGAGCGCGTATATCGCTGTTGACGGATGGCAAAAGGACTGAGGGAATTTGAAGGAAACGGCCGTCAGTGCTTATCATCACCTGAGGACTTGAAGATTCAACATCAGCACTTCGTGCCATAAAATCCTCCCAAACTGCATTAGCGAAGTTTTTCATGGAATACATTTGACCCTTGTTATCGAGATGTAGCCACTTTTTTATTTCTGGTCTCACAGCGCTGGCATCTTCCTTGTGTTGACATAGCGCCTTTGCATTGAACAAGTTTGATTCAAACCCCTGTAAACACAATATTGTAGGTAGAAACCAGTCAATATCTGAATGTTTTGCAGCGTCACCTACTTTATCGTGGTATTTAAAAAGGCATTTGACTGTGAACCCGTTCATCGCCTCTATGATTGATGCGTATTGTATGGTCATTCCGTTGTTCGAAGTGATATTCCCAGCCATGTAAGAATTGTCAAAAGAGGGTAATATTTGCCATGCATTGTATTTTGTTGCGTCTTTAGCACCTGCAGAGCTTATATGGCACAAAGGGGTCACTCTGTAAATGTCATTCATGACGTGGCAATACGATTCTTTAAATGTTTTGATAGAAAGATTTGACTCTTTTGCATGTTCCTTATAACCATTTTGGTCAGATTTCTTTTCTTGAGGAGGTGTAATAATTTGGGTGGTTAGGTCAAGTCCAGGCGGCATCAGGTGACTGGGAAGCCAATCACCCCTTTCTTTAATCCCTATTATGTCATCTGACACCGACCTATATGAAGGCAACGTTATATCTTTCTCATTTATATTGCATTTGTGTCTTGCCGATAGCCATGATGAGTGGATGGCAGCATTTGCTCTGTCTAGCGGGTTGGGTGGACTTATAGTTAAACTCTCAAGGTCCAATTCAGTCGACACTGAAACTTCCTTTGGCGGCTTAATGAGCGGAATTTCACTGAGTGCCCTTTCGAAGGCCGTGGACGTCCACCTCTGGGAATAAGTGTGATCCACTGCAAGGCCAGAGATATCACCACGTGTAGAAGGCGCCCATCTCATTGCCTCATCTTTCACCAGTGGCGTTGTATCCATATTGTCGAGAATCATCTTTACTTCTATATATCTGACACCTTTCACCCCTTTCCTCGAAAGGACATGTCGAGACAGCTCCAAGGAGGCAATGCATGATGTTGGTTCTGCAGAAGAATGACATAGCATTTCCAGCACTTCATCTCCACAAGTAAAATCCAACCAACGGCGCTCCGCTGGTGGCACGTATTTATCTATGTCTTCGACACCTGGAATATGCGATATGTGTTGGTAGAGTTGTAGGAGAACAGTCAGTGCCAGAGATTCAAGATGGAGACCCTTCTGGTACATTACTTGTTTATGTAACTTAAGCGCTACATCCACATAGGCTCCTCGTTCCTGGTATATCTTCTTAAATTGTATTGGTACATCATTGTCGGCTCCTTCTCTGCTGCAAGAATGCGTAACAACATGCGAGGATGCCTTTGTAGCCTTCTTTCTTGCATCGAATTCTAAATCTTCCAGGATTCTTGATGCACTATAGCGACTGTCCTTGTTTCGTGGCTGTCTGGCAAGAAGACAGTGGGTTGAATTCCTCAACACGCAGGACCAAAACTGGTCCACAAGGTGTGACGCAAGTCGATCTTGCACATCACTAACCGAGTTCGCTGCATTTCTCTATGAAATGACATAGTAACATCATGAACGTAATACATTCTACATGTAATTCATTAGTTAATTCAACGAAACAGGGTCATAGAGTGGTCACTTACACAGAGATTCGACACGACTCGATTCCTCTTGGTCAAGTTGCGATAGGTGATTTGCCAGACGTTTAACAAGATTGAAAAGCTCCATGTATTCAGAAATAGTGCCAGGAATCCAACTGTTAAACCTTCCAGTACAGCACACCCTCACACACTGCCATAACACAACTAGGTGTGGTGTAACACGTATGCATTGGACAAAATACAATACTATTACTTCATTCTTAGGTTGGTGCTATAGCCTGAGTCATGCATCTGGGAGCCAAAGCTTCCCCTTGTCCGCTTGCCCAGCACGGAGCTTAAGGTATGCTTGGTGTGTAGCTTCTAAGACATCCACTGCCTCTGCGCGGCTTATGAAGTTCTTTTCGGGTAGGAACTTGTTCAGAGGCTTACCCTTGGGAGTTTTGTACCATCTGCAAAACTCCCTGACACCGGTAGTGGTTCCTGGGTAGTAGACATCTATGTCATCCAGATCGTTGATTTTGTCAAAGTGAGGGTCATCTTCACGAACGACAAAAATCTTCCAGTCTATCTCACCCTCGTCTACAAGACCCAGACCACCAACAACCTTTACCTTGGCAACAGCACCGCATTCCAAGGTAGTCTGGCTGACGTCCACTGCGTCAACCGGGTCGTTGTCTCCAACGAGAGTGAGACCGCCCAGAAGCGGGTCTTCTTTGCTGTGCTCAACAGGCTCTTCCCATGTTTGAGGAATCGCGCCATAGTTCCAATAGTAAGGGCAGTCTAGGTAACGAAGTGATCCATCCTTCATTAGATCCTGCTTGATAGGGTTGTGCTCCAATTGAGTCGCAATCTCCATCTTTGCAGTAGTATGGCGTGGAATTTCCACAACCATGTAGTAGAGACCGGTCTCACCGCACTTGTACGGTAGATCATGCCATGGTGAAACGCGGTCGCCCTTCTCGTCCACAAAGAATCCACGGTATTCAACCGTAGCTTTCTCACCAACCTCACTTAGTTTGGGAATCATATTGCCGCCTGCATGTTATATGAACTGGTGTGATTAATGGCTTTAGGATAGCCATAGGAAGGTAAGCAAAATAGGCTGTGGAAGAAGGTGGAAACAGAGACACCGGCCCACACAATGAATTGCAAAACATACCTGCTGAATTTACCTTAAAGGCCACACCAGGTAGATTGTTACTAATGCCAGAATGGAAGCGAAATAAAAATCCTGGTCTTGCTCCTCTATGGAGCATATGGGGAGCGAATCTGCCAAATAGAGGTGTTCTGGGCAACAACCGGGATATGCAGAGCATCATAGGTAAGCACTCGCCATGCAGTATAGCGATAAATGCGATCACCGATTGAATCCGCATTCAAACGAGCCAAATGTAGGCACACTAGTGTGTAAAAGAGAGCGAGGGCATCCGGCAATGTGTATCGCTCCAATAAATAGAAATACAATAAGATTCTAGTGAAATGCAGGTAGTCAAGGGCACCATCGTATGTTTACGCCGCGGTCCCGTCGCAGCTCCTGGCAGAATTGTCTCAACAAACGGCCATTTGGTCCTGCGTACACCTTCCTGCGTTTAAACCACGAGGGAGCACGGGGTCACGGCAAATCCGCTATGATATTGCACGAGTAAACCTCTTTGGAGGATTATGTGCCCATTAAAGGATGTCTGATGATATGTTACGTCACAAACGCGCCTATAACGTAGTGCTATGCATGTTGGGCATCGGCAACGCCTTAAACTCTGCTATGGATGGATCAAGAAGCTCAATTCTCATATCCACATGCGGTTCGCAATAACTGAGAGCGATGGTACGTAGGGGCGACGTATAGTCTGTGCCACGTCCGCCGGCATCGCAGCCTTCTGGCAAAAATAAAAACACGCTACAACAAGTACGGGCGTTTAACGTGATGATGCATTTTTACTACACCTGAAAAAGGAGATATCACAGTCTTATACACTGCCACAGCGCCTATTAGAGATTTAACGGAAGGCAACGCTTTAGGCCCTAGCCACTCTGCTAATCCAACAACAATCCACTTTTCACAGCAATTATGCTTTAATAGAACGTCTATATTATTTGATGATGGGTGGACAATATTTTCTGGTACGGACGCTTGCCCTGTCTAGGTCTCCCCGTTGGGGATAGAGGGCATACAACTTATACTTGTAGCAACCACTTCATTAAAATGCCAGTTGTTGCCCCTATTTATTGTTAAATGTGAATTTTGTTGTTTTGATCTGCTTTGGTCTTTTAAAACGCGTCACAACCACCGGTCTTTGTACTCACGTACACAAACTCCCTCTTTGACCGCAAACAATGCTGGGGAACATCGGCAATAGTTAAGATGATAAACACAAATACTACAGGAGGTATATAGGTCCTGTTGATATGCTGAGTCGTAGCACAGGGGCAATCTCATAGGAAGCACAAGATGGTGAACAAGATACTCTCCACGCCCCTGTTCAGTGTCAGCGATGTAATTCCTGAGCATGAGAACACGGCTCTCCCATCAATTGAGCTGGGAAAACCCCCCGAGGACTACCTCAGAGAGGGTATGATGTACAATGGCCCACCTCAAGATAGGAATAACAGCTTCACCCCCCCTATGTATGTGGATTCACTCAGCCTCAAGGAGCGCTCGCCATCCATGCTGACGTCAGATACGAGCAATCTCAATGATGATTCTATTAGCAGCGCATTAAACTCCTTTATCGGCTATGCTGCCTTCACTCGAGGTAGGAACGACGACCAGGGGACCGTCAGGTCTGGCATGACTTCGGGGGTGTTTGACACCCTATCGTACAGTGAATCACAGTCAAGCATGTTAGGGTCCCAAACGACTACGCCAAAGAAGGATAAACATGGATCAGGAGAAAGGGATACCGTCAACAAGTCAAAAACCATGGACTCATCGGTAAAGGATATCACTGGACTAAAGGTGGTAAATCACCTCTCAAAGGTATCGCCCAGGGATAAAGATGCAGCCAGAAGTGGTGAAGGTAGAACATTCAAGTCCGTTGTCAGTTCTAGTGCTTCAATGTTAAAAGATAAAAAGGCCAAACCCAAACAGGAGCGCGTCCCTAATCCAAACCAAAGCCGCAAGAAACCCCAACAACCAAAACACGATGCCAACATCTCAGTAGTGTCCTGTTATGTGATATCGAAGGATAGGGATTCCATATACAACAAGTTGTTCGTTGGAGCTCAAAGCAATATATCCTTCCTTATGAACTCTGGTAAAATGATGTCATACAGGAGTAGGAAGACCATGTCGGATCCAAAGGAATCTTATGGCCCCGCTAACGCCGCGAAAAGCAGGCACCCAGAGTATCAAACTCTTATGACGCTTGATGGAGTGAAGTCGATAGACACCTCTCGGCTCTTACCCTTCAGAAGCAGAAATCCAAACGATCGCAAAGGCAACCAATCTTCGACTGTGTCGCTAGTTAATAAGGGCCTAGCTAACGTTGCCATCCTCAAGTTTCAAAGTAATTGCGTTAACTACCTGGATGTTAATCCAGATTTTGGCTGGAGACGGCTTGTGGAGGAACGCTGTTTGTCATCCCCTGCAACCAATAACACCAACCACCCAGCAAAAAATAGCCAGCCCCCAGGGCAACCCACGTACATGTACTATAGGGAAACCAAGATGACTACCCACTCAATGGGCATTGGAGACCTGGCAATAAATGTCTCGTGTCGATTGCTCATCTTGTCGCTGGCCCAGGGGCTGATGGCCTACAAAGACGTCCCTAGATACATCAAGGACCTGGTTAAGCTGCAGTATGATGACTGGGAGGAGCCAAAGAAACAGGAAAATATGGAAAGTGATACAGGTGAACCATGCAGGCGTGGCCTCTACTTCAAGAGCAGCTTCCTAGGCCTCTATACACCATCCTCTCTTGGTTATGTCCTTAGGAGTGCAGCGTACAAGGAGTCTATACTAAAAAGTAAGCGGTCCCATATGTGGCAAATAAAGAAACTCCTCAAGAAAGACAAACAGTCGACGTCACCTGAGTCTATGGAACCATCAGTCTACGACTTTATACCCATACCAAACTACGGTTGGAAACTGATGGACAAACCGCTGCTTGACAAAATTAGCCAAGGAATAGCTCCACCAACTCCATCAAAATGCAAATTTTTTAGAGCATTGTGCAGAATATTCAAAAGGGGAGGCAGAACAAATGATGACTCTTCATCGTATTCGAATGCTGTATTGTGTAAAATTAAGCCCCCCCATATTGAAGATAAAAGGACGTTCTTACATGCCGATGTAGGATCTATCGCCATGAATATATCTGAGCAGCTCTACAGGCTTGAAATAAGGCAGGTGTCCCGTGAGAAACTCCCCAAGAGCACGTTTGGATTCCAGATGATATCGCATGATGTTGCCCAATCTCCCTGTGGAAGGAAGTTCAAACTTATACCTGAGGAGCTGATATTAAATGCAGCCACCCTTATACACGAACTTTACATCACACAGCCCTGCCTCATGCTGTGAGGTGGGAGGCTATCACAAAATGTGCATTTAACTTATGGATTTAACACATGAACCACAGATAATAGACGGTAATACCATATAATGTATATTTAACACCTTGCAGAGCTCTTCAGGAAGGTAAGGCCCGAGGAAATCCTCGAGGATCTCAAGGAGCTCGGGGTGGACATCCGCGATCAGACGCTCAAGAACCCCTCCCCGGAAGAAGCACTTGGTCTTTATGGCTTGGCAATACAGGTGGTGTTCGGGAAGACGCGTGCTGATATACGACCTGAGGATGTCTACTCGCAAATTCACGTGTTCAACTCAGGTGTGGAAGGGTAGGTGTGCTTGAACGGCAAACTGAGACCTTGCAGGCTCGATATCACAGAAGACAATTTAGATTTTTTAAAGAGAGGAATAGGGAATCTCAGATTTTGGCGCTACTGCCAGAAACTCCATGACGTACTAGGGCTCCCAGAGATTGAAAGACTCGAGTTATTCAGTCCTACACAGGAATCCTTCTATCGGTTTATATCAACATTTGTTGTCTATCTGAGGTTTCGAGAGGCCCTAAAGTCCTTATTTGAGGATGCAGTTGCCAGACTGAACTTCGCTGCAGAGCAGGAGTCCCAGCTAGTGGACAATATTCGCCAGGTTAAAGAGGAATACGAGAACTTCAAAAAGCTGAAGGAAGATAACACTCTGGACGTCGAGACTAGTGCCAATGATAGAGAGCAGTTGGAGCAGCTGCTGTTGCAGGCAAGGAATGTATTCAACGACCACAAGGAAGCCAAGGCTAAGGTGGATGCAGAGCTAGGAAAAGTCAAAATAGAAGTAAACGATATACAGCTTAACAGAACAAAGCTGAGGCATGCGAATGAAAGCCTCAGTGAGCAGGTAGTTTCTGATCCAGAATGCTTACACAGGCAAAAGAGTGAGCTGGAGCAAGAGGACGCTGCACAGACGACTGTTCTAAAAGGAGTCCTAGAAGCCTACGAACAAGCTAAACAACGTCTAAATCGTCTAGAAGAATGCAATGACTTTTTGGTTTCCTTAAAGGAAAAACTCACTCAACACCTGGAGGAGGTGCTAAAGCCCATTGTGGAGAATGCCACTGCGGCAAAAACTCTAAAAGCGAGAAATGAAGTTTTACATGAGCAGATAAAGCATCATAAGGCCAAGCGCGAGGAGACACAAAAAAGCCTCTTGGATGCCCGCCAAGAACACGAGGAAAAGCTGCGCATGGCAGAGGAGAACGCAGAAGGCAAACTGAAAATAGCCCGTAAATTCTCTGAAGAGACCCATGAAACTGTTCAAAAAATACAGCAACAGATATCACAAGGTAACGCTAGGATAGAAGAACTGAAATCAGAGCTGGCGAGGAGGAAGGAGCTGCTGGGTGACATATTCCGCGAACTGGATGGCAACCTCAGGAAGGTAGCTGGCGCCTCTGATTCTTATGCTACTGGCATGGAAAACATAATGAACGAAATACACAGAACAGTTGCCGGCATCTAACGTGTAATTTAATCGTAACTACTACAGTAAGTAGCTTATGCATACTGGAGTAACCGTGACCTGCATGGGCCGTGAAGCATCTCCTGTCAAAACAGCAGGCATACCAAGCAACTTACATACTCAAACTATCGTATGAATCATTTATACGTCTACCAGAAACATTATATCCCTAGTAATGTTCTATTTGGCGTCTTTAGAAAAAGAACCCCAGGATCTTTCCACCAGTGTGCTTGCGACGGGCCTCCTCGTGGTCCATGATGCCATAGGCCGTGGTGAGGACAAGGTGGCCAAACTGCCTACTGGGCAATATGTTGGAACTCCATTGCTCAATGTCTTCTACAGCGATATCGTAGCGTGGGGAAACCACGGCGCACTTGTTGATACGGCCGAGAAGCTCGATCACAATCTTGCCACTGCGATGGTCATCGACGATGTGGAACTCGCCGATGTAGCCATGTTTCTGCATACACAGCAGGAATTTCACAATGACGCGGCTGGAAGGCCTGATCAACACCTGCCTCTTGCCCTTTTTCTCGGCGTTGACAATGGTCTTGAGACAATCGGCCAACACGCTCATACGAACCATCTGTAAATGGATTAGTGATGCGGTCAAATAAGTAAATGGAAATAGTGGAGCTCCGGGGGAAGACGGGCGGCGAGAGCCAAAAACGTACCTTGCCTTATGAATGAGGGTGTCGCAACTATTTGAACCGGATTGCTTTTTGCGTGTAGTTGCAACTCTTGCCTTGCAACGGTATTAAACAGCGATTTATGAAACAGAGGTCCGCTGGAAAGAGTTTTTAACGAGCGTACGCCAAGGCAACGTACGCGTGGGGAACATGGGAGTCGACCCTGGTACCAGTGGGGATGACTCTAAGGTCGGAAATCTGGCAACTAGATGTTATAGACGCACAGATATTTGATATTTGTGCTGTGCTGTTCCCTCTGAGGGGAACGGCGTCCCGCTGTCGTGGAGATGGCAAGGGGTGTGGATTACACACCTTCGTTCTTTGCCTTCGCTCTCATTATGGCCAATCTGGCACTAACAATACCACATGACGTTGACGAAAGACCGCTACGTACGCAGTGAATCAGGAATTACGCAAGTACACTGCATCGTCCATTCAAGTGCAATAGTATATGTGAAGCAGCGATGATTAATTGTATAGTTCGTGTATGCCTTACTTCTAGTTCTATGCGTCAACATACTGGTTGGCTGTTTCTAACGTGAACTGTAGTTGATTGCTTCGTTGGAAGGTGGTCACTCTAATTAACGCATTCTAAGCGCACTGTCTCATTTCTTTATCCATTCACTGGCGTCTCCTCACAATTTTAAGCACATAACCCTTACTCTCATGCATCTAGATGAGCATTTTCTCATTGCATTAGCTCTAGAAACGGACTAGACACACTCTACGTGACAAGCGGGTTATCCACTGTGACCAAGCATTTGCATTACTTTCTCCTACTCGTCACGCTTCCTCTTTTGTGTCTCCCGTGGTTCAAGTTGAGTTAGAAAATCAAATTGTTCCATGATCTGCCTAATTGCATCATCAGAATCCACATCATAGTTTAATCCACTTCCTCCAGGTGCTCCCACTACTGAATAACCAGGGTCAGCTTCAGCCTTTGCCTTTGCCACTATCGGGTCCTCTGATTCAGGTTCTGCTTGAGAGTCAGTTTTAGGAAGGAATTTGCCGTTTTGTATTGTATACGTGGGTTCTCCCTGGTAATTAAGGCGCCTCATGAGATCCTGAAATTCTTCATCAGAGGCCTCATCGCTTTCCTCTTGTGGTATATCAGCTAGAACTTCGAATTGTTCCATTAGGCGTTTCATGACGTTAGCCGAATCTGTATCATTGACCAATTCACTTAAGTCAGGTGCTCCCGCTACTGAATAACCAGGGCCAGCTTCAGCCTTCGCCTTCGCCTTCGCCTTTGCCTTTGCCACTACAGGGCTCTCTGATTCAGGTTCTGCTTGCGAGTCAGTTGAACTCTCGCCTGCCTTGGCTGAAGGAATAACCATTCTTTTAAATATTGGCTCCCCATTGTCGTCGAGGTATGGTGTATCATATACATCGTCGTCATCACCCCCGTCATCGCTGACACTCAATGCCTGCATTTCCTCGTTCAGTGCATCTATTCTCTTCTGAATATCATCCAGTGTCATGGACTCCTCTGTTTCGGAGGCGCCATTTCCTGGTAAATTAATGAATGATATGAATGATGGGCCTAAAGACTTCCTATTTCCAAACCAGGATTTTATACTGCTAAGGGGCCTTGTTGCGTAGGCTTTACTCTCTCCAAAAAATTTCCTTAGGGCAGATACGTTATAACTGGGATCGTCTTCGGTACATATTTCCTCATAAATATGTGACACTTCTCCACTGCAGTCTGTATCTTGACTGATGGAGGCTTCTGAATCCGTTCGCGGTACATTGCTAATCTCATCAAATGAAATGTAAGTATTATCTTCAGAACAAATTGTTTCATCACTCTTAGGTATCGTGCAACATATCTTATGTACCCAACAGGGCTTCTTATATGCCACTTTTACGTCAAACTTAGAGTATTTACATCCACGCATCCTACCACAGGGGTATTCACCCTTTGGTGGAGCAGATGTGACACCATGGTATAAAGCGTCATACGACGCAGCTACTAAAAGAGCTAAACTTAAAGTATTCATGTTTGGAATGTCGTTAGGACACAAAAGGCTGTATAATTTTTAATGGCCTTATTACGATATGCAATACCACGTGAATGTGATTGTGCTGTAACCGATGAACCTCTCCTAATGGCTATTGTAGGGCTTTATGGACCTTGTAGAATGCTTAAAGTGACATTCTGCCACTTATGTAGGGCGTGAGAAAAATTCTGCGCTAGCCATGCTGTATGGATAGGAAGCGGATCCCGGTTTACCATATCTAATGAGACCAAGGGAATGGTGCTACGGTTTTGCGAGTGAAAGAGGCCTTCTGAATCAATAGGCTGCCTAATTTATTTTAAAAATCACGTGGAGTATTCAGGTGTAATACGTTTACATGCTTGGATTAAGTTTTCGTAACATATGGCTATTAGACACGCTGCAGTGTGAAATATATAAAACTAATCCATTAAGCATTGTATGAAAAAATACGCCTCTATTACTGTTATATGTTTCAAAGCACACATTGCGTCTCCCATGTTGTGCCAATTCCAAGAGGGTTGTGCAAGGAATCCTGATACTCGCCATACTCACTCCCTTTTAAACTAGACTAGTATTTATATACACAAGTTTGGTTTATATGCGTTATAAGTTAGCCGCACATTGAGGTGGAATTAGAACTAGCAGGTGTCTCTTTATCTTGATGTTGTAAGCAATGGAACAAATGGAGCCAAAGGAAAACGTAGACACCGAAGAGCATGACGGCCTGACGCTGTCCATGTGCGTTAGGGATGGACAGATAGACTGGCATCTGGTTATGGACTACCTGGACATTCAAGCAAGGGCCTTCCCCCTGATCGGATCGTTCTCTAGAATAGTGAGGATCCCACCAGGTGTAGTATTATTGGGAATGCTACTCGTCCTCCTAATTCTCGTGGCTTGCGGAAAGAGTACAAGCATCTTGTGTGATATTGTTGGATTGCTATACCCCGGCTACAAGACCTACAAGGTGATCAAGCACTTTGAGGGCAGCCCCAGCATTAGGCGTGCCGCGACTGCAGAACTAACAGGCGCCATTGGTATCGATGGCAGTGATCCAGACGAGCAACTCAAATTCTGGGCAAAGTACTGGATAGTATACTCTCTGTCATACGTGCTCAAGTACCCAATCATTGCCTTCTTTTTCTGGTTTCCATTTCTAGACCTCTTCAAACTCTTTTTAACCGTTGCTCTCTTCCATCCCAGGCTTAGGGTAAGGTTAATACACTATTTCAACATGTATTCCCAGGGCGCGGAACTGGTCTTCAACGTCTTCTTGTTCCCATTCTTGCTTCAGTACGAAAAACAAATAGACAGTGCTATTGACTATTTGGAGGCCAAAGTTGGTACATTCGTTGGAAATGCATATGGACAATCTTTTGAGGATCGTGTCAAGAGGCAACTTGCCAGCAAGCTTGCCACAGCGGAGGCCTACGTCAGGGCACCCACCCAAATGCTAAAGGCAGGCAAATTAAGTTGAAAGCAAAGTAGAGAATGCACAATTCCCAATCGTGACCGAGCTTAGTCTAGCAGTAAGAGTCACACTATGCGTACAGGGATCTGAACTATATCGGCTATATCGTGAGGTCTAAAAGCGACCCAAGTGCCACATATATACATACAGTGCAGAGTCATTATTGCGGGGAAATGATGTTATATGTTCCAAATGGTTATATTTGTGTTGGGGTATTCACCTTCAACGTTTGCGGGTCTATCAAGCAGGCCGCGTCTGGTTGCTTAGAGGAGGGTACCACTCCGTTGCGGAAAGTGATTACCATGGAGCTCTATTGTTCACTTTGGCGTTCTGCCTGTAACGGGGTTTGGATTCCTGATATTCGCCCGAGAGTTGGATTATGCACCCCTTGAATTCTGTGCCGTCGTGCTCTGAAACGGCGCGCTTAGCGTCATCCTCAGACTTGAATATACACCCTCCATTACCCTGTTCATAACATGTAACGCGCAAAACGTGTGCTTACAGTGGAGCGGTCAGTTCGGTCATACTCTATCCATGACTTTTCTATCGGCCCAATGCTACCCAGCAGATTCTGCAACTGTTGCTTAATATATAGTCATTGCTCACCTGTAGGTCATCTTTGGTAACAGTGTAATCTAAGTTGGAAATCTTTACCACGTAGACGGGAGGTCTGGGTTGGCTGCGGTAGGGGAGCGGCTTCCTGAGGGGGCCACGATAATCTGATCTCGCTCGGTCACGGCGGAAGTCATCACGTCTCAACCGGTTGTGCCTTCTTCGGTTCCCATCCTTTGCGATAAGTCTGTCCTTGCGATTCGCCTTCTCAACGTCGTCTGTACATGATGAGGAATCCTGAGACATTCGTACCTAGAGCCATGTCTAATAGTCTGTTTTTATTCTGTAAACCCAATGCAGTCATTGTAACGCAACGTGGTCAGTAATATGGGACTTTGTAGGTTATTTAGTGTATTCTGGACAATGTGTACGCAAGACTAAAAATCCCCGGATGTGACACAATTAGTAGTCTTTTAAGCATTCAACAACACATCTACATAATATTGACCGCAATTAGGGCCTCTTATTGTGTATACCCAATGTAAGGGGATATGCAGTAGGGAAGGTCATGTCTCTTGCCTACGCCGGTAGTGTGGCAGTTATGACACACTTTAACATTTAAATGCGATTATTCATGAGACCCGCTGGGGGTAAAGCAGATACCCATTTCTTAAGTTTTTATTGGTAGCATTTACCAGTGGAATCCTCGTGATGTTGCACATTTGGACGGCTTGCTTTCCCCTTTCCTAAAAGTGTTGAGTTACACGTCGTGCCAACTGATGCTATAGTGGCATAGCTGTGTATATAAGATGGTTGAGCATAAACGCTGCAGTATATGCAGCAGTAACCTGAACTACTTCTCAACTGAAATAGTCTGCTCACAATGTAGGCGGAAATGTTGTGCCAACTGCATCAACACTGACTATGTCTCACCCAGGGAAAAGAATAAAGGGAAGAAGCTCAATAGATGCATCGACTGTACCGTTGTGGAGGCAACCAGTCACTCTGTGTCTGTCCAGGAAGAGTTGGAAGCCAAGGATGAAATAAATCGTGGCCTCAAAAACGAGCTAAAGCAGCAGCTATTTGCCATGGAGAAGTTTAGAGGTTTCATGCTAGACTTTTGTGAGACATTCGGACCACACTCTCCCATATTTCAGGATGAACAGGCCTCTACAGTGGAAGGGATAGACAGCATGGTGCCAATCACTCAATTGGTTGACCACTGTCAAGAGAGCCTATGCAACACCAAAACTAAGTTGAAAATGGTTAGAGAAGAGCGGGAAAGGGCATTGGAAAGTGAACGCGAAATGAGGAAGAAGATTTTTACCATGCAGCAAGAAATGGAGGCCATCTCCTTGGAAAGGAACGAGCTACAAAAATCAATGAAAAAGATGAATATGGAAATGATAAGAATGGAAACAGAAATAGACCAGTTGGGTAACTTGAAGCGTGAATGTGAAAACTTACGGCAGCGCTGCAAGAAAATGGAGGGAGCGAGGGAGGAGGAGTCGGGTAGGTTCACAACCTCCTCCATATGGGACTCCACCGAAATCATGGACACACAGAACAGGAGGTCCTTGTTTCTATCTATATGCTGCCCTAGAATAGGCAGGTAACTATCATCGCATGTAAACAATTTAATCAATTATATAAATGCATCATACTGTACATTAGTAATGTCTGTCTTTGAATGTCAAGTATATAGTCGACAGATGTTCTCCCCGCTGTCGCAACTGGGTTTCACACCGCTGCAGCTGTTCATTCATACGCCGATTCTGGTCCTCAGCCTCCTTGAGAGACTGGGTGCTCAGGTTGTATCTAGCCTGCAGCGCATTCATATCCTCTGTAGCTTTATGTACACGACCCTCAAGCAACTGTATCTCCCTTGTCAAGCGTTGAATCTCACCGTCCGCGACATCCTTCGCTGCCCGCATGGTACTTATAGTGTGCTCGTGGGTTCTACATTTGTTCGACAAGTCTTCCACCTGCAACTGCCTTTCTCGCAGTTGCTGTACTGTATATTCATTGTCCTGTTTGCTTTGCAAAAGCTCTCCCTCCAGTTGCTTGTGCTTCGACATAAGTGTGATCAACATTCGGTATACCCTTTCAACTTGAGCGTTCAGCTCGCTCACCTCCTGGTTCAGGTTGGCGTTGTCATTTTCCACGTGCCTAAGTTGTGCAATCGACGCATCCCGTTGTTCCACCTGGGTTTGTAGGTTGGAAACCTCATATTTCAGGCGATCACGGTTGACATTTGCCTCCCTAAGCATGTCGTTGGCTTGGGTTTTCTCCACTGTGACCTGTCGCAGAGCATTATCCAAGTCCTGCACTTGTGTTCGCAACTTCACGCATTCACGTTCTAGCTGCTGCGCTTGCGATGTTGCTGAATTTATCTGGCTCTGTGCAGTAGCTAGCTCTGTGCGAGAACGTTCGATCTTTGCATTATATTCATCCTTGAGAAGCTCCATCTGCTTTGCCGCTGCTACTTGTTGCTGCTGGAAATCTTTCGCCTGCGCTTCAAGCCTTGCACGACTTCTTGCAACTTCCTTTCTGTGCGATGCTAGCTGTGCCTTGTACTTTACTGCCAGTTCTTGGTAATGCCTGTCGCCAGCTCCATCTGGGCATAACAAAGCATGGATAAGACCCTGCTTGAAGGGTTCACTTGACATATGAATAGATGCGATAATGGAGTGTAAACTCAGCAAAGCGGCAGTTTTAAGGCTTCTCGCAGGGTCGGATAAGCTAGTATCGCTAGAAATTGCACGCAAAAATTTACCCTCCCCAACAAAGGAACCGGCAACATGATGTTCGCCCATAGCAGCATATGCAGCGGAATACTCACGGAGAAGTGCTGAAACACCAGGACACATCTTCACAGCGCTGCACAAGGCACAGAGAACGAAAGTCCCTGAGTCCATGGTTTCAGAACGATATCCCGCTAAAGCGTCATATGCCACCAATTTGGTGGCTATATCCCCAACGCAAAGCTCCTTATGGAGAGATTCACAAGAAACACTAGTTGTATGCAACGCTACCATGCGGAGTTGCTTTGCATTTACATCCTTCATGGCTGACACCAGATCCTGCAATCCACCGGCTTGTACGAAAGCGTCAAGCAATGCGACTTTGCTTACCAAACCAGTTGGATCCAATGCAGTAGCACTTGCGGGCTTCTTGAATCCCACCATTGCAAGAAGGTGCTTCACAAACTTGTTCCTAAGATCTGGATTTAGGGACTTCGTCACATCCGATCGCAGTAAGACGCGCCGCATTATGAGTGCCATTACCACCTGAATTGGCCCGAGACTCAATGTAGCAACGTTCAAAAACGTTTCCACGGCGTTACCAACGGTTTCGGAATAGCGTTCCAGTAGCCCAGCAGTTCCAGACATAGTGTTGGCAATGTATGGAAGGGTCTTGGGACACAGATCAAAAAGCAAATGAAGCATCTGGAGAATTGGTACGGCCAAATCGTCCATTTTGTTGTGAATGAGGTTGCATGAGTGGAGAACAAAAGTAGCAAACGTCTTCTGTGGATTCATACGGTCATCTGCATAGCGAGAGAACCCAGAGTCCCTCATACACAAGGCGAGTGCGTTTATTACTGCCCTTAGTTGTAGGACGCTCCTACATTTGCTCATGTACTCAAAGAGAATTCTTGGAATTGAGTAATTGTTCTGAGAAAGCTCAGTTGGACACAAGCGCACATAGACACAGTATGCCCATAGCAGAAGCGACCTGCCTGCATTGTTGCTTTCTAACATGTTGCACAATGCTTTCACACCCTTAACCAGAAGATCACTGTTACTAAATTTCACACCACATGCCAAAAGTGAGTTAATTACACTCCAGTGCTTTGAAAAGATGGCATTATAATCTCCAATATCTGGAGACATTCGATCTTCTGGCAAGTCAGCATCCTGTGAAAAGTACGCTTTTCTGCCTGTACCTTTCACCTCTTGTTCAACGAAACAGCACGCAACACATCCAAGTGTATCGTACAAATTACAATTGAGCTCCGTCAGATCCTCCACATTCTCTGGACTGTTGAGGAGAACAACGTCGAGTAAATGAATACAGAGTGCATATAGCAGCGCGATTCGTTGTGCTACTTGACGGTCCAAAGATGCGAAGGAATCTTCCTCTCCTGTAGTTTGAAGCCATACCCCCCGTTTAAGAAGAGAGAAAAACCGCCTAGCCACGTCAACGCTGTTCCATTGCTGCTGAACATTGAAACCTGCGTGACCAGCTGATGCGGCATAGATTGCCCTTATGACGTTGAGTACGTGCGTCACTATATGGGCATTTGATGCAGAAAGATCCACTGTTTGAGGTATCAAATATCCAACCTTATGATACCTAGCTAGTATGGACAACGTAGTTAACGTCGTCATATGATCACTAGAAGTCAAACCAGATTCAGCTAGATCGTCCAAAGTCACTATGGGGAAGCCGCCGAAAGAAACCTTTGAGCATAACGTGTCAGCACGACTGTAATAGGTATGAAGCAATCTTTGACAATGCTTCGTTAGCAAAATCTCACATTCTGAGGTGTTTAGATATCTGCTCCTATAAGGGTTCCTCTCGAATTTCTCCAGTTCGTGCCTGCCAAGGACGGCACTTCGTGCCTCCCTGGCGAATGTAGCACAATCGTCAAACATGGTACCTTTGCGATAAACATTAGAACCGGGATACCCGGCGTTAGATACATCTACTCCAGTCCCATTTTGGGTGTACTTATAAGTTACGCCTGAGTTAGGCTTGTAGTCGGCGCAGGGGTATTCGATGTGTTCATCTATATTATGCAGGTAATCCTTGACCGTGTGACCATTTCTCACGTTGTCTTTACCCTGGTAGTCGTTTGTTGTGTGCTGCTTTGCCAGGGAGGTATAACCACGATGATCTATGTTCGCATAGTTAGCGTCGCGGCTCACCATCGTGACAGGAGACTACGTATCATTCCACGCCTAAAGACACCAGTAAACGGAAGAGGTCTTCATTACGTACCTTGGTCAGCGTGAGAATGGGTTATCCTTGTTGTATGGTGAAGCAATCGAAGAAAAGTTGCGTTAGACGAAGCTGCTGCAGCTATATGGCACGTGATTCCCTTGGAAAACACGTATCCTTAGCATCCTCAGCATTAAGCAACTGATGGTGATATGGATAGAAAGATGTGTTGCAACTATCCTCTTGCATTAATGGAAAATCCGATGGCCGATGTCGTAGTCTTGCACGGATGCAGCCGCAGGATCAGTGTTTTCCACAATATAAAACCAAATCAACAATTTTCAATACCTACATAACCCCTAATGGCATTTTGGCGTCATATCCACCTCAGGAAGTTTTGTCAACGGTGGAAGACGCTACCTTTACACACATCATCTAGCGGTATTAGGATGTCAAATTTTGTAGGGACATCACTCGTTTCAGCCATTAATATTATAGTACACTGGGAATTTTACCCCGGTTCTTCGAAAGCATCATTTTTTAGCCATTTACACTCTCTTCCTTAGAGAGTAGACAACATCAAATCGTCACGATGTTTATCTCTATGTTTGAGCTATTGTACCCCTAAGCCACTGCTTTGGGACTTGATATGGATATGCTATCTTTTAAACGGGGCATTCTCTTTGAATCTTGACATTTGTAGTTTATTCTTCCTGGCGTATTGTCTAGTTATGGGGAACCGGAAGGTGTTGTCATTGCTTCCTCAGCGTATCCACTAACATCATTTGTTGCGTGTCTAACGACTAATAACTTGCATTAACATCACGAATTATCATCAGACGACGGTGTGTCCTTCCCTATGGGCGTATACACATGCCCCTTAACCTTAGCCTTGGATAGTCGTCTTCTCTAGAAGAGTAATAAATAAAACAATTCTCCAATGATTCAAGATGAGTGTGTCCATAATTGGCGTGACCAGCAGTTATATATATGCAAGCAGCATTCTGGTTCGTCTGCCCACAGCAGTTATTCTATATGCCTCGAATGTCCCTCAAGTACAATGTACTCATTTAATCACCTTCTTCTATTGGCCTTAGGGGTTTATATGCAACCACATGTGCCCCTGTGCGCCCATGGACTGTAATGTGGTGGCGTGTTCTTCGCGACCTTCCGTCCCCGATGCTTCGTACCAACACGTGACACTGGGTACAAATTGTGACATCCTTCCTTATACCGTATGTCACAATCGATATTATTATGCCGTGTGTGGTTGTCCTTGTTTTACGGGAGCCATGTGTACGGGTATAACGTTTGGACACGTGATTCCACTACACAGCGCATCTAATGATACCGTTTGCGTTCATTGTGTATCCTAGTCGACCAAAGCGGTCTAGAAAAGGGTGAAATGCTGTAACTTGACGAGGCAATGTTACTAATTTTACCATGAAGACCTGTCTTAGAGTTCACGATTATTACAGTGCCAGCAGAATACTGTGTATCTGGGCAAGGGTAGCCGTATGGTGTATTCTCTGGTACTCGATGAAGGCTTCTTCGGTCAATGCAGCAAGCAATAGGCTGTGGCAACGCCACACTTTCTACATGCCTCATGTATTGTCACATAGTGGAAATGCTACTATCGCAAATCGTATTCTCGAATCACAATCCAATCTCAACCATCCAGAATGGTTTGGGGAGCGTATAACATTATCAAGGGCACTGGCATTTTTGTCCGGTGTTGAAGGTGGTAAATCAATGTATTCACAGGAGCAGGACCGCGGGACGCCGGCAATTGATCCTCTTCCTTCAAGAATGCATACCAGCAACACACACGTATCGTTTACAGTTAAGGCGGGGGGATATAATCACGGGATTGACCCCAACCTGATAATAGGAGGTGACGTCGACCACCCTCCAGGGTTGCTTCATAATACGGAAAACGACGAGATACGAACCTTCACACAGGAAATGTGGAACAAAGGAGTGTCTTTGGAGGAATCTGTGGAAAGGCTAAACCTCTATGATGGAGTACAGCCAAATGAAGTGATGGACAACTTCCTCTATGGTGGTACCAGGAAATCGCATAATGGCAAGGACGACCAAGGAACATATGAGGGATCAAAAGCCCAAGATGCAGACAAAGAGAACGTGCCAAATGCCGATAAAAAATGTGAAAAGGAGCAAACTGTTGAGAAACATGTCACTAATGATGGAGAAAACCCAGCTGACTCACAAGAGGATGAGAATTATGTTGGGGATACTTCTGCGTCTGATGTACCCGGATATATCGCACCACCTGAGTTCATAGATGAACAACAGTATCGTATGGAAACGGATGATGTAAAGGAAGAGTATGGAGGTACAGAAACCGACGATTATGACACTATGTATTCCGATGATGAACACCCAACTGGTATTGATGAAGTAAACTATTCTGCTCTGTCTGACAACGAAGTTCTGCTTGTAACTACTCTTATGCAGAACAAGTTAGATTCACCTGGCGGTCATGAGAAAGTACTCCAACAACTACTTGCAGGTGATACGGGTGGATTCACTGAAGAAGAGTGCAGGCAATACTTTGACAAGTTTGTAAGAATAGGTGAGATACTTATGGAACTCAATAAAACTATGGGAATACAACAATTGGAGTTTGGTTGGATACCAAAAATAGAAAGGTCCATCAGACATTTCATATCTGACCACGGGTGTCAAGTGTCTGCGATCAAGTGGACAGAGCAGAGTGTGATTGTCAGTCTCAAAGACAACCTCACAGAGAACAAGCTATCTCATCTTCATGATGCTTTGTTGAAATTCCTCAGAACTGGTGCCAGTGATTTGGCATGCTACGGAGTTAATAAATTGGGACTTTTGATGTACACGGATGCAGTGGGTGAACAGGATTAATACGCATGTTTTATAAAGCAATACAACCTCAATCTCAAGTGGTTGCAGGATGGCTGTACCAGTGTAATGTAGCTTTGATGTTAATAGTTTTACAATTATATCTTAATCTAGGTATAGCATAACTCCATCTGTCTTGATTCTAGTAGGAGTGGTGAATACATCACCGTTATTAGGAACAACGATCGTAATAGTACGCAAATTCACCTAATAAACCATACGCAGTTGTATTTTTGTAAAAATACATAGAATCATCAAAGTGTGTTGCAGGCCTTCCATGAATGTGTTTTGGTTACACAATCGACTGGACAAAGCACAACTTGGAAGTAGAACGACACGCAATAGATTTTTGGAATGTATTGCACTGTATGCAACGACAAATGTTTCCATGAAAGTATAGACAGGTAATATTAAGGGTGCACGTATGCCACTCACCTTGAAAGGTATGTTACCTAGTACTATGCAACGCAGCAGTTAAGATTCCACACTCATTACTACTCAGAGGGAGTGGCGCTATTCCTATCCGTAAGACGGGGTCTTGAGTCATGCCTTCTCAATGAAATAAGGAGAAACACTCACCTAAACTGCATTGACCGAGTACACTTCAAGAGAACGGAACTGGAAGACGACTTCCTTGCCGCAACTACACAAGACGACGGGAATACCATCACTCAGTCTGACGCACTTGATGCTAGTCGTTTAAAGCGATATGGTGAAGACAAGTGGCTTTATATTGACCCTCAGGAAGAGCGACCTATTGCACGGAAAAGTACAGCTACCCCGCATCTGGGCGTCAAATACGTAGATAAATGCAATATAAGGCTGCTATCTGGAGGACTGGAGGTGAAGTGTAACAGGGAATGGCTTATAAACTCCGTTTTTGGTTTACGCAGTGTTGAGAGTGTTTGGCTAAGAGTTGGTACACCGTTTCGGTGCCATTCTGCAACGGAACTTGTACGTAGGATTTCAGCATTACCGTGGTCGCAATACCTTCCAACTATCCATGTAGATGAAGTACCATTACGCATAATAAGCAGGAGTTCCACAGTTTGGTCAAGAGTCGTCATCGAAGAGAGCGTTCGTGAAGGAATTCGCTCTTTTCTGGACCAGAGTGAAGAAGGCTTGATTCCAGTTAAAGTCAATCCAAAGGAATTCTGCATATCTGTAACGATAAACAGAAACACTTGTTACGTTGCTGTTCAGTGTTCATCTAGGTTGTCACCACGCCTTTTCAACTTTGTCGAACCTTCGAGCATTGATAACCTTCTACATAAAAGGGCTGACTTCGTTCCAACCTGGTCTTTATCTAAAACAAGACTACAGGTTCTCATTGAAGCACAACGGAAACCAGAATTTCCTGCAGGGGGAACCAGCAACGTCCTACAGTCACCACCATTGGTAGAAAAACGCCCCTTATTTGGAAGTGAATTACACCTTAAGGATTATACTGAAAGCCAAGATATACTTCTTGAAGATAAGGATGATAATGCGGATGCGCTTATAGGTGGACTTTTGCATGCTGGAAACATAGTCAATAACTTAAAGAAAAGGCCGCTTAAGGTGAGTTACCCACCAGAATTTATAAGTTGACACAGGTGTGGAATCCATTTTGTGGCAACGGTTTAGTGATTAGTGAAATAGTGTCCCTAATCTTAGGGCTTCCCAATTTCACAGCGTTGCATCCTCCATCACCATTTTTCCAGTATTTGGCTGTTGGGAAAAAATTAGACATATATGAATCAGCAGTAGGAAAACATCTAGAAAAGAAGATTGAACCGTTGAACAACGTGGAAATAATCGGGTCCGAGACCAGTGTTCTCAAACTTACCCAAGCTACGCATAAGTTAGATGGCCTATATTCCTTCTTCCGATCATTCTTTTCAAACGGTAATTGAGAGTTTTACAGTTCAATATCTGTATAGAAGAAGGCGGTAGTAAACGAGAAAGTCTCCCATTCCTTTTCACCAAATATCGCAACAAGTAATTTAAGCGTTAATTTGTCATATCCTTCAGACTTCCCATTGATGTCTCATTACATCAAACACAATTAAGTGCCATTTCGCCATTAATGTTCGGTTCAATGGTAATTTCAAAAGTTCCCAGCTTGAAGAAAAAGGTTCGATCTCTGTTATAACCATACTAATACCTTCAGGCCGGAAAGGAGCATGCACACGAAATAATCAAGGCATACAAAGACTTTGGAAGTATCATAGGTTCTCGATCTGATTGGAATGGTGTTTTTGCCATTACAAAGGTAGATACTTATTTTGTTGTCATAAACGTAATCAGGGTAGAGCATTCGAACGTTTCAGTGGTCTGGAATGGAAGTGCATGGCAAAAGCAACCAACTCCAGCGGTGGCATCATTAGGTTGCTAAAGTTAGTTCAATAGTTGTTTACACATACTTTTACAGGTGGAACGGGAAGCTAAGAGCATTCACAGCGCCTGAGGAAAGAAGGGAACAATTGGACGAGTTGGATTTCTTTTAAGGTTATTGATGAAAGGAAAATGATGGTCTACATCTCTATGAATGCTGTTTTGGCAGTGATGTCTGTGTTGCCATCTATGGCATTTCGTAAGTTTTATTCGGAGAAATCAAATAACTACAGACGTTACTCACAAACAAGGAAAGCTAAGATTATGTTCACTGTAAGTTCACTTTTACATCATATTTCAAAGGTTCTAGGCGTGCAGAACCCATAAGGGTAGCCATTTACGGTAGCACGGGAAGCATAGGGACGCAGACGTTGGACACCATAAGGAGCACCAACAAAGCCTCAGCTGTACCAAGGTTTAAGGTAGTAGCGCTTACTGCCAATAGTAATGCAGAAGATCTGGCAAAACAAGCAGAGGAATTCAAGTTTGTTTTACTTCTTACTCTATCATTATGTTTCAGACCCAATAATCTAAACATCAACTTCAACGCTGACGACCTACGAAGCCGACTAAGCTCTGATTTTCATATAACAACTGGTGCGGAAGGGCTGAAAGAGTTGTGTAACATTGTTGACTATGACATTCTTGTTATGGGTATATCTGGCTGCGCTGGAATCGAACCTACTGTCGCGGCCGCTAAACGTGGGAAGAAGCTTGCTCTGGCCAACAAGGAATCTGTGGTATCCGCAGGTAGGAAAAATGTATTTGGCAAATAGCTAGTTTTAGGCAATCTGCTAAGAAGGGTAATAAGAGAAAGTAAATGTGACATAATTCCTGTTGATTCCGAACACAACGCCCTATACCAATGCTTAATGACATCAGCTCGTGATTACATCAGCCATGTGAATGAGAGGTCTGAAGATGCACTCTGTAGTTTGTCACCCAATGTTACCAAAAGCATAAAACAGCTTATAATAACAAGCAGTGGTGGCCCTTTCAGAGATACCCCTTTATCTATGATGAAAGACCTTCGAGTTAAAGACGCACTTACGCACCCAGTTTGGGATATGGGTGCTAAAATAACAATAGACTCGTCTACAATGATGAACAAAGGCTTAGAGGTAATTGAAGCACACCACCTTTTTGGTATTCCATATGAAAGGATAAAAGTACTTATTCACAAAGAGTGTATTGTACATTCTATGGTAGAATTTGTGGACAACTCAATAATAGCACAGCTATATAAACCTGACATGAGGCTTCCCATAGCTTACTCCCTGAATTGGCCGGACAGATCCGAGAATACGTTGCCGGAGTTGAATCTTACGGAAAAGCCACTGACATTCTCAGATCCAGACCTAAATAAATTCCCATGTTTGAAACTGGCATTTGAAGTTGGCAAGATGGGTGGGCTCTATCCCACTGTAATGAATGCGGCAAATGAGCAGGCTAATGAGATTCTTAGGCAGGATGCCATCAAGCATTGTGAACTTTATGACCTGGTACATGACGCCATAGAGAATTTCAAACCACCATATACATCAGAATACACAATAGAGGTTAGACTTGGTAGCCATTCCTCATCATTTGTTGTCAGGAAATTATGGAAGCCCATGAATGGGGGAAACAACATGTGCTACATGAGTCCAAAAAGCGACCATAATGCATATCTTATCCTACATTCTCATAATGTTAAACAACATAGTAAGGTATAGGTGAGATATTTTCTATTATATCTGAGAAATCCACTTTATATAACAGCAAATCATGCAGTAGTTTTGCTCCACTAGACTATTAGCATTATAGATATCCCGACTTATATAAGGAAATATAAGAAAACTAGATAGGGAATATAAAAACAAAAACGTTTGAAAGTATGTTTTGCCTATCCAATAGAAGGCTGAGTGTATCTACTTGCCACGTCATTGCATGGCAAGGGTATTGCGTGCCCATTATATTCCATCTTCTCTGAATGCTGGTATAAGTTTAATACGATATAAATGGCACGTCCGATAGGTGGAAATGTTGTCCTAGTCCTTGAGACCCTTTATATACATACAAGATGTATATGTGCTTTCCGCCTAAGCATCCTCCATATCACGCTGTCCTTCCCTCGTCATTCTATCGAATTCTGCACTTTCCCGCTCCTCCGCTTTGCGATAGAAGAAGGCTATAATGAATGGGAAAAACAACGAAATAAACATTCCAAGGGCCGAAAGTACTGCAGAAAACGTAATAGTGAAGTGGACCCAAAATGAGCAATCCCTAGTGGATAAGGATCTCTTAAAGTAGACAAAGAGGCATGTTATTATGAGAAATAGGCCTGCCGAAACTATATGCAAATGATATCGCTCGCATCCTTCAAAGATGACTTCATCGCACTTAGCAAAAGGCGCCGTTACCCATAGAGCAACATGGCACAGAGTACCAAAATAAAAAATCTTGTCTAAATACATGATTCAATTCTTACTTTTAAAATGCCTGTCATCATGAGAATCCACAGCCCCTTGTATTACCTTCGTCCATGAGCTAAAATGGATATTGTTAGTGCCTTATACGCATTTGCTATATTACAAACCTAGTAATTCATGCGTGTTTTCCGTTATTCACCCACAGCTTTACAATTTATATAGGGAAAATGGAGACCTCAGCAACAGTAGAGATGTTAGACTAGGCTCAACGAACATTAAATGCTTCATTGCTATTTCTAGCAAAATAAAGTCCCCATGCCACTCAATAGTTACTTTATAGATAATTCTATCATTTCCTGTGTTTTAACGAACAATATTAACAATCATATGAAGACATGTGCAACACGACATTGTGGGTAAAGGGCGTTGATTCAAGCAACGCGTTACAACATACGCAGCTATTTAACCCTGTTTCTATTCGTCCACCTTATTCTCATGCTATAAAAGTGTTAATACTTCGTTATCAGATTAGTTGTACGTCGTGTTATATCAGAATATAAATGGATAAATATATTTGAATAATTATCCATACTAACCTGGTAGATACTTCATTAGTGACTAAAAGGGTCCATTCCTTTTTGGAACCTTGGGCATTTAAAATTTTACGGGGTATAAAAATCCTTAAATACTCATTTTTCGTGTAGTTGGCAAACCATGAGGTGATGTTTCATCTCACTCGTGTCACCCTACCCATACCTGGGAATGGTACTATACAACTTCATTTTTGGGATATGACTTCATTTAGTTATCATAACTGCCATTGAAAATAATTATCTCCAACTGCAAAAGTTAAAACCTAGAATCCTCCAAACTTCCTTTTTTAGGAGACGTTCAAATCTAGAAAATTTTGGAAAGAAGGAACCACAACATCATAAATACTGGCATCATGGGCATGTGAGCATCTGACATTTCCACATTCCTGGTGTAACGAGTGCGTGTTATACCGAAGGGATTGGCAAGGTCTTCTGCAAATTCTGGGAGGGCTGGAACTGCATCACCACATTTTCCCAAGCGAGCGCCAATGTCATCTTCACATAAGAAGGTGAAAGGAGGGTTGTTGATGACCAGATGGGTTAGGGCTTCTGGAGCTTCTTTGATGGTGTTCACAAAACGCATAAATGATCCTTGTTCTTTGTCCCTCAAAGTTTTTGTCACCCTAACAATAGCGTGTCTGTTCTCAACCCAGTGTTCATTTCTAAAGATGAAACCGTACTTAGCGGGACCTACAGTTTCACCGGCTCTGATAGCGTCTGGGGTCCATTTGTCGTAGTCATTCTCCAATTCCTCCAAGGATGCAAGAATCTGGTTGTAGTGCAACTTGAACCACTGAAGATAACTTCCAAACACGTTGCGAGTTCTGACATATCTATCGAATAAGGTGTTGACTTGGTTGTGTTTGCACACCGCAAGGAGAGGTTGGTCTTCATGACCAGTCACGGTAACCAATGGACGCAATTCCTTCGTCAAGGTCACACATGACAGCTTTAAAAGGGGGAACCCTGTAAGGTGACCGTCAAATTCACCTGCAGCTATCCTTTGGCAGAAGGAGTTGACGAAAAGCAGTTCGTAACCCAATAAACCATGGTGACCGGGTGGAGTGGTGAATGGACATGAGCAAACCATGTTCTGAAGTGCCATAGGATGCTCCCAGTCAACCAAAGGTTTCAACTCTACGGCAATATCTTTACCAGCCACCTCCTTAAGTGCGTTTTGCTTAGTGTAGCCACCAGGAATCACTCCATCAACTTGGTCCTTACCCGCCAACCATAGGTGCAGGAATGTTTCAGGGTTAGCAGCCACCTCCTCTCTCCATTTACCACCATGAACAACTTCAGTTGTATCTGATACGTTGTAGAACAGGTAATCAAGAGCGTCATACAATTTCGGCAGAGCCCTTACAATTGCAGCAGCAAGATGCTTGGGGCAGGAGTCGAAACCCCTGGGTGTGAATAAAACGTTGTATCTGCCATAGTCATCAGTTGCCGCAGCAATCTTGTAACGAAGGTTGTATACTCCCTCAAACAATGCTGGAATGAAACCTTTATCGGCAGGGTCATCCGGTCTAAAAAGACGATTGTAGAAGGAGTAGTTCTCAGCTGCTGCCAGGGCAGGACTCATGTGGTTCCATAAGGCTTCGTATACCTTCCTCTTCTTGTCAGGATTTTCGAAAACCTTTGCCATAAGGTCCAAAATGTCCTTGAGGGTGTTTGGCCTAGGAACGTGACACTTAACAGGCGCCATGGTGACAATAAATTAACTATTCAATTGTATTGAATTCAAAACCAAAGATGATAAATCCTTAAAACATCACTCACGACCTTCTACAATGTAATCCTCCTGAACTTTCCATTATATACACTATAATCCTTCCGAAGGTGGAATGCTTATCCAACGAGAAGATTATAAAAACCGAAAACTCACATACTAAAACAGAAATGACAAAGTATCATATATAGGTACGTTGTTCGTACGACGATACTTATGAATACATTGAGGAATTTAAACAAATTGTGGATTTTAATATATTACGTTTCCCTGACATTTAGATCAATGGTAAAAATTATTACTCTACCATCTGCTATTGCTGTTCGACTTATTAGAATGTCGGAAGGAATCCAGTGATTAGCAGTTCCTTACATTATGGAAGAGCAATCAAAAAGTGGGGATATCTACACGTTATTCGGCTAGCACCGTTTAGCATTATTGCGAGCTCACGGATTTAAGCCGTTTGAGGAATAGTATGAACATTTACCTACATAAAGATATAAATTATGAACCAGAAAAGCCACGTTAAATGATCTGTGATCATCCGTTGGAAGATGAGAAGCAGCCATGTGCAATGGTATGATGTTGCTGAGATTCTTCTTGAAAACTAATTGTGAAGAATGATATACGTATGAAATCTTGCGAAGAATATTGTTATATATCACATTATTCTGTGGGAATCGTACATTTATGCCTCATTATTCACGTATGATAGCCCACCCATACGAGCTTCCGGTAGCGAGTTATGAGCTAGGAAATAAGAATAGCAGTATAAAATACTATTTATTATCACTGCATTTAATGATTTATTGCATTCTAGCAAGAAATACGCCGTGCCCATGTGGTCTTTCAACGGACGTTGTCGCGCTCGTATCTCGACATACGCCGGCGAGGAATCACACCAATATAACTATTCTAAATTTCTGCACAATCATAATATAATAAACTGCTTCAATAGCTTCACAATGTTGTAGGGAATGCGCCGTTTCATTACACGGAGTCAAATATGGATAAATGTTAGAGTAGCCTCCTCTTCATGCTATTCTCATAGATCTAACTTTAATAAATAGGAAGCATCGTTATAATATGCGTTTAAGATTTGGGAGTGATAATACTGTCTGGTATGTAGATAGTATTATGACGGCCGTTGGTGGCTGTGGAACCGACAGGCTGTGCTCCGTACCGCATTAAACGCCAATCTTCCTTCCATATGCTGTTGATTGATAGACTGTACATCTCATTTTTCACATAGCTACGTACACTGGATGTTGATTTCTAAGGTACCGAGGGATCGTGCTAATGCTATATTTGAAAAACTTATACTGTTTTAATATTCCTCCATGGAATATGGCAAAGTCTTCACCCATTCATTGCTGTCCAATGTGAAACTTCACATATTGTTGTTATCTCAATGAATGAATGGCATATGCATGTACTCAGCATCTGGCAGTCGCCAGCTATGCGCTACATATATTTACATGCAATTCATATTATTAAAACATTAAGGCCTGTCAATCTCGTTCTAATCAGCTTCCTCACTAAGTAATAGCTATAAGGTGCCTGTATCTAGGGTCAACGCACTCATGCTTAATGGGGGTTAAACTGTTCTTTTAAAAACTGCAATGAAAAAGGTAGACCAAACAATGCTGACTCTTGCCTATAAAACTGACGATAACGGAATGCCCTGCAAAGCGCTATATGGTGCTATTGCTCAGGGGATAACAGTGGAACTAGTACCCTTTTAAAAGAACATTATATGGCATGGTAATAAACCAGATCTATCGGTCCAGGGTACGGGCTGTAAAGCTCCTATATACATTAAGCAATGCTATATATTCTAAAAACAGCAAAACGGTGACATATCCGTAGTTGCTATTGCTGTCTATGAGCTTTAAAAGGTTATATATGCCACTAATAGAGCAATCGATATGTTAGCAATTCAGAAGAATGTGGGGTCGACCTCCAGAATTATATACTCGACTTTTTATACAAAAACAGGCTTTATATAGGATATTCACAGCCATGTTGTCATGTGGATGCTATCTTCCGTATCAGTTCTGTTGTGACGCCAGCGCCATTGCGATATTTTGTAATTCTGTTGCTTCATCCTTGGCCGTATTTCCCAGCCTATTGAGGCATTCCCCAGAACTCTGACAATGGTAGTTATAGGGAACTTTCTTCAAAAACTTTAGTGAGCTCGCACCAGATGGGATGTTCTTCAAGAAATCTGCATATGCCCTTGACTTATGAACTGATACTGGCCGGTACATGGGGATTCCTTGGGAACTGTTGCCTCCATGGCCCTTTGAGTCAGATGCATGCTTTTCAATATCAATAATGACTCTCCCCTTATTGTTTACTTTTATTCCTTGAATAAATTTGTCATTCAGGATATCATATCTGACTAGATTTACATCACCACCCACAGGCGTTGAATACTCCATTCTAAACTGTACTGAACTCGGGTCTAACTCCTGGGTTCTGCTCTTTTCGGCAATTGCCGATGCATGTTCTACTGAATCATTAAAGTTGGCACTATTTAATATAGTTAACCCATATGCCATTCCATCTTTATTCTCTTCTAATGTGGCATCAGCAGCATCTTCTACCCATATACAGTCCTCTGTTTTCTTGTCCGAGCCTTTTTGAAGCCTATAATAAAGTTCACGTTGGAAACCAGTCATATAGGTACAGCTTGATGGCATGACGTTGAAATCCTTCGGAATATTTAATATCTGCGCACAGTTATAAAGGACAAAAAACAAAGAAGCTATGCAAGAATTGAAAGAGCTAAATACATGTATTACGCCGATTTTTCATATCAATAAAATGTACCTTCTCTTTTTGAAGCTCCAATTTCCTCAATTCCCTCATTTTCATGTGCTTGCGTAGCACTGCTTTACACTTCTGCTCATCTCCTCTGGGATACTGACACATCTTTATAGGCACATTTTGCACCACTCAACTAACCTCTGATACCCTCGGAAATGTCTTAAAATATGTTGACATGGATTCCAAGACAGATATCGCAGATGGGAGCTCACTAAGGGATTCATCTTCCACGATTATGTCTGACCCTTTCAGTTTGAGTTTACATGTAGTATGTAGCCCTATAAAAATGGCAGCAATATCGCTGAGGTCTGGAACATCTCGTTCAACCTAAAATTAGCATTAAAACACAAAATATACTCATCGGAACACTAAATATCACAGTGACTGTTAAACAGACTCTATTCGCTTTTACCGCGAGGCAGTCAAAGTAATGAACAAAACAGGGGTACAGTAGTAGGTACAAATTTGAGTAACTAGAAACCAGCAAAGAAATAAACAAAAGGAAGCTGTTAATAGCTATTATAGGTATGCATTGTGTTCAAATTACCTGTTGGTAGTGCCTACATCTTACACGTTTGACACATCCACGACAGACTTGTGCTTCGGGGATTCCGAAAAAATTGCGCAATTTTTTAGCAGACTTCATGATGTTACGTGGCATCGATTCAACTGGACGTAGCATCCTAATCATTATTTATAACCAAAAAAGGAAACATACGTTTTCCTGCTTGGACATATAACTGGACATTCCATATGCATCATTGCCTTTAGGCGTTGTTTCTCGCCCATTCCAAGGAAGGATATGAATCTAGAGATCGATCGGCCTCTGGTTGCCTCCAGCAAAGCCTTTTTGAGGTCGACTCTGTTTGGATTCCTCGACTCTGACAATGAACATGATTGAACACCAAAATTAACGAGTTTCTTGATGAATTCTCGACACAGCTCGCCATAACGACTGTTACCTTCCGCCAGCAGCTTTACCGTCATGATAGACAACGAATGAACTGTTGTTTTATGGCATTATACAGAGGCAATACGTGAAACACACCATTGCTCCATTAGAGTTTATGGTGTCTCACTTACACATTTATATTGGATTCTTATAGGATGATCTATATAAGTATAATATAATTACATTGCAAATGATTCAATAAATGTGGTTGAACGAGATGTTGTAAGACAGCCATAATACATCAACACATTAGTTAGTCAAGAGTACGTTGTTAGTTCCACGATTTGGAAATGTAAGCTGAATAATGAAGACAATACTACGGAAAATGCATATTAGGCTATAAAGCTGCCGCAGTCATACCATGTCTGTCAAAGTTTTTGGAGAGCCTCTCACCCTGAAGGCACTGCCTTTAGGCGGTATAAGCACGTTTGAGGTCTCTAATAGATCACTTTGGTTTGGTCTGAACGACGGGAGAATACTGAGGCACTTCTGCGAGGATTCCAGCTCGTCGCAGGAAACAAAGACGAACACGGTTGTATCTGAATATGCGACGTTGCACCATGCAGAGTCAAGTGAGTTTCTTATTACATAAGGCGCCTCATTGACATTAACACAGATACAGCGTCTGATGTACAACATCTATTTGTGGACGCAAAATCATTCCACGTTATTGCATGCTTTTCCTCTGGAGAGCATTGGTACTTTAACTTCCAAGGAAAAGACCCCATCTTTCTCACCAGCCTGAAAGGAATACACGTTAGATCAATCTGCTTCACTGACGCTACTACGGAAGATTCGACAGGCCCCATCTTAATAGGCACTCAGAATGGAATAATCATTGAGGGGAGGATAAACTATAAGAAAACGACCTTTTCCTTTAAAAAGAAGTACTATGTCCCTGGAGGAGAGCCAGTTCTAGACATATTCATAGTTCCAATTATATATAAGGACTGCAGAACCCATGTTATTATCGCACTATCTACACGCTGTCTGTATGAATTCTTTGGTGGCATATCCTTAGAGGCCACGTTGACGAAATATACAAACGATGTAAAAAATCCTCTAAGATACGAAGTTCCACTAGCTGGTCCTGCTGGACAACTTCTTGTTGAAGAAAGGGATGATGGAAGCCATGAAATTTTTTGGACCAATGCAACGGGAATTGTGCATGCCAATATACCCTACCGCATTGGTGATGATGCTGAATACTGCCTACCTAAAAGACCAAAGGTAATTACTTATCCACGTGGGCCTAAGCGGCCCCATACATCCCTTCAGGAGAGCAGAATACATCAGGGTAAGACATTCATGAGAAGTCCAGCAACGCATATACCACGGAGTGTAGTCGTATCCAATAACACAGTGTTTCTTCTATTTGAGGACAGTATTTCTGTTGTAAATACAATAGTTGGGGAGCAGGTGGCAACGTTATCACTGCCACAAGAGAAGTTTGGAAAGGCCCGCTGCCTTGCCCAAGACCCTATAAACGGAGAAACATGGATGCTTACTGGAAAAGGAGTATACGAAGTTATTTTAAAAGATGATACACATGATGCTTGGCAACATCACCTAATGAAGGGTGACACAGAGAGGGCTTTAGCTTTCTGCAAAACTCCAGCCCAGAGGGATAGCGTACTGTTAAAGGCTGCTTACGAATTTTACGAGCAGGGACGTTTCGTTGACGCTGCTCGCATGTTTGGTCAACTGGATGGAACTAACCCGGAGTTCGATAATATATGCCTCAATTTTCTGAAGAAGGAGCAGGAAGCTGCTCTTCTGGAGTATGTATCCCTAAAGATGAAGCAACGTAGATGGTTCACCCATGACCCGCGTTTCGTGATAATAACAGTGTGGATCATAGAAATGCTCAGTTACCGTTACCGTGATTTATGCCTAACCATTGAAGCAGCATCAGCGATTGACGAGGCCACTATGGATGATTTATGTAAAAAAAGAGAGGACTTCAAAAAACATTTGTTATCCACAGTAGGATCGCTTGCTCATGTTGATGATATGTCATCCGCTATCAGCTTCTTAATGCAGACAATGATGGGCTGTGGTCAGGAGTGTGTCGAGTTTGCCAAAATGAAACGGGACTACACTAACATAATTTGTTACCTCGTTAGTAGTGGACATACAGAGAGTGCGTTCCACGAGTTGTTCAATGTCCCGCCTGGAGAAAAGCGTGAATCTTTACTACTGCGGTTTTCGCCGTTGCTTTTCATGAACGAGCCACATCTATTCCACAAAAAATCCTTCGGCAAATTGGAGCACACGATATTGATACCAGTTATACTACTGCCTTTGATGATGGAATCTTCCAGATATCTGCCCCATTCTATCACCATTGCAGAGAAGATGCTATCAGATGGGGAGTATAAGGATGAGTATACAAAATCATTGTTATGGTGCTGCTACATCATCCTTCTTGCAAATCTGGAAACACCAGATGAATTATTCAAAGTTTTATCTAGTTGTAATATGGATTTTAGCAATAGTGACCTTGATATTGCATTAAGATACCTCAAAAGGAAATCCCTTTTGAGTCCGGGTTGGAAGGTTCCATTCATCATGCTACAGAGCATGTGTGGCTTACACGACGACGCTCTGGAAATGGCCTTAGCTCAGGGTGACATCAGGCTTGCTGAAGAATGCGCAAACAGGCCATCAGATTGCTTCGCAAGGCGTAGACTATGGCGACTTATCCTAACCCATTACACTACTCGGGATGATGTGCCACTTCACTTGATCTTGGAAAGATCCAACGGAATACTTAGTGTCAATGACCTTTTACATCTTGTTAAGCCAGAAATACATATGGGGCAACTAAAGGAGATTATTGAAAAATATATAAACAGTTACGAAGAGAATCTGCAGGATCGCCGTCGTGAGATTGAGCACTTGTGCACATGCATAGAAGAGGCAAAATACGAGATACAGATGGAAGCAAAACGATATGTCAGTATATCGGAAAACAAGGAATGTATAGTATGTGGAAGTGTGCTTACTTCATCGAGTTTCATTGTATTCCCATGCTCTCACATGTTTCATCTGAATTGTGTTTCCAACACCCTGAGGCGCCTTCTAGATGGCGCAGAGCTATTGCAGATAGAACAATTGCACAATAGATTTATTAAGGTGGGAGATAAAAAGAGTGTGAAAGAGTACCATGAATTTCTATCGAAGGCATGCCTTATCTGTGGCCACAATGTGGAAATTCTGGCAAACAAGCCGTTCATTTCCAAAGGAGAAATGGACCAGATTGAGCTTTGGAACATTACTTAATGTTACATTAGTTTTAAAAACATTCTTGACGTCTATAAATAAGAAACTTTTCAGAGAACACTCCAAAAGGTTCTTTTGAGTCGCGGTTATGTGGAAGGCGGTATACCTTTGTGAGGGGGAAATTTTGCTCCGATGGTATTATGTAGAGATAAGGGGGGTCCAGTTTGAATTTCCTGTTCATGAGTAGTGGTTTGTACGCCTTGGTTATAGCTATTTCACAGACGTCGTTTTTATACTTAGGTATAGTAACCATGTTTATGTATCTTTCCTGAACATCTTCCACAGTTCTCTGCATTTCCCAAGATATGTATATCCACGGATCCCCAAAGTCTGCGTCGTAATATTCCGCCAGACGCAAGAGTTCGGCGTCATCTGCCTCACTCCATGGTTTTCCTTCATTTTTCATGTCTGGCGCCTAAATTAAATATGACCCTATATGTCTGTCCATACCTGAAATGCCTTAATGTAATCCATTTCTCCCGTATGTGGCCACATGCCGTGGTTATATAGCCTATATGTAATGCTGCCTCGTAATAATTGGACTTACGTTATGTGCTTCAGTATAATCCGCCGTTGCTTGTTGGTCATGCTGCTGTTAGCATATAGTTCCTAAGTTACATGAAATATTGGATGACGACTTTACCTCAACTGTACTGCTTATAAATTCTTCCCATGAACCAAATGATTCTGCTATGAGGTCGGCACCGTCACCAACACCAGCCGCATTTAGGAACTCTAATATACCCCATCCATCTATAAATACGTGAGTATCATACAGCCTTTTAATCAAGGGAATATATACAGTATGGGAGGAATAGGGAGAGTACGTTTTAGTGTGGCGTCTAACTTACCTGGAGGAGGTTTGGCATGCATTTTTGCGATGGCTCTTTTTTCTCGTTCAATATCCAGAATCTTTTGTTGCTTCAGGAATCTCCTGAAAGTTTTCATATCTAGGTATCTTCTGGGACGTTTTATTGGGGGTCCTGGAAAACGTCTACAATTTATGCATAATACCTAACCTAGTTCATCCACGGAGTCATTATACCTAACAGCAGTGGTTGAGATGGAAGCAGTAGACAAGCTAGGAATCATTCTATCTTTCCACAAGACTGCTAGGTTGGCACTGTTTTCAATTTTCCCCAATCTGTTGATACGAGTGTCTAAGCTGCTACCCGGCCTGCAGCGACCGTATGCCCGACTATGTTGGAGGAATCCAGTGCTAGTACCAATTTCGTGTCTCAACAAGTCGGAAAGATTAAATGTTCCTACACTACACTGGCGCCATATGGTACCAAGTGCCTTGGAAGAGAAGCTACTTAGTATTGCCAACATCTGCAGGAATCCTTTCCTTCACCATAGCAAGCTTAATCTCACTGTATTGACATTCCAAAAAATATATCAGTTCAGGCACACATGTTACAATGGAATGAGTTATTGTTTGTTACATGCCTCAGCACCCACAATTACACACTAGGGGGTGTATTTACACCGTGAAATCACTCTTCCAGTTGAATATATCACTGGAACCACGCAGAACATTGGTGTAATATACAGTCACAGCCTATATTCACCACTTATATTCACATGTGGTAAAATGGTTAATGCATCGGCGTAGGCTGTGAAACTTTTCAGATGTTCCATGGTCACTCTAAATTTCAAAGTGACCTGGAAAACACGCCGTAAGTGCCTAAAATGAACTAGGGAATCATGGTACGGAGTGTAGGAGGAGTGAGGTACTTGTTTATTCCTCACATGGACATAACGGAAGTGGTAGAGCCCCGTTCATTGATTATAGCTAAGAACGGAGCCTCCTCAGGATCACAATCAGATGATGAATCATATCCCAATAAGGGCCGAAAAAGTCTCCTGGCAAATCGGTTAGAGCTAATAAAACATCATGATGATTGTGATACCATATACGACGAGATTAAGCGTGAATTCCCCTCTGAGGAGTTGGATGTTTTCCAGTTTAAGGATGATATCAGAAAGTTGAATGACAGATTGGAGTCTCTACAGAGGAATAGTGTGCGTATGAATGTAGAGTACCTGAGGTCACGCCTTCCCGAAATGGCCACGGAGGACCTTATCGCATTGTGCCGACTGCGTACAGAAACAATTATAAACGGGGCACTATCCAAACCAATACGAACCCCTACCATCACTGATGTCATATTTTCTGCCGCTAAATGCAATGTGAATCATGTACTGCAAACCAAAGCGGCAGCACCAAAAAGGAATAAAAGGAGGCTGGATATTGATGTTGATGAAACGTCCAATGCATGGTCAGAAAAGAACCTATACAGTCTGTTTCTGGCATGTTTGCCACTGGAGAGCTACAGATTGGCAGCAGGTGCAAAGGCTTATAGACATGGCGAGATGACGCTACCTACTGACTCACAAAGGGTCCCTTTAATTCAGGGGCCTCAAAACCAGTCGTTTTCACATTTGTATCATCGGTACATCGCAAGGAGATATGTGGAAGAAAACAGTGGATGCAGCTTGTCCCTTATATCGGAGGACGAGATTATTTTGACGTTTACAATATATCACGGTGTACGTGGCCACAGATTAGCGGAGTTTGATGTACTGTCGTGTCAGACGCTGGCTGATTTGAGGGATGCATTTAGTTGTTCGGCTGAGATCCATCCAATTGACCATGACCTGGAGCTGAACGGCTCGTGTTTCATGTTGAATGGCCAACTATTTCCAGACTTTAGGAACGGAGCATGCGACTACGCAGAGCCACTTTTGCATTTCTATGAGACATACAAGCCAGATGTTCTGCGAACAAGAGAGTGTATAGAGCAGTCGGAGGCTATAGTAGGGCAGTTGGATCTAAAGGTTTATTCTGCTGGATTCATTGTACATCATGGGGACTGTGAACACAGAGTGATGGTAACATCAGTCAGGAGATACGACATGGCACACGACTGCCCATACCTAGACTGCTATCCCGTTTGTGTATTTAGACCCAGACGACGGGATTTGCCGTGCGACGTATGCGAGAGAAGCGCTCCCACCAAGGCGGTGTTCAATACACCGTTTCTCCCCTACACGCCTACTCATCTATGCGATAAATGCTATGAAAATTACGAAGATGGGATGAGCTACAGTGGGATATACAAGGCGAATGGTTTGTTCGATTCCTTGGTGCTTAAGATAAATTAACACTGTAAAACGCACACAAAACTCCCTTACACATGTAATATAGAACAAAATACGACTTATTTATTCTTTTTTACAGCATACACGTTGTATAGGTGTGTCGTAGGATTCCTGGCCTGATACACAGCCTGTGGACACGTGTATGGCGTAAACAAGGCATAGCAAACGATACGGCCACGTTTGGAACACATTTGTATGCACTGTGTGGGTGCATATTGCAGAAATAGCTTCTGACCCTGACTGAGGAGCCTCCCCATTAACCGTACCTGTCGTGGTGGTAACATAGGAATCGCCACAAATACCCACTCAAAAAAGATACCACGACGTTCCATCAACGGGAACTGTTTAAATAACAATATTAATATCGTAATACGCTTTGAAGACATCAAGCAGGTACGTATATCGGAGTGTAACGTCAGGTATGTAGGTTATGGGTCCTACATACCGTTTAACCGTAGGATTTGCACGTAATACTTAGTGAATTTATTTTTCGGGTATCATTATTCCTCAGGATGGCAAAGCTTATGAAACCCGGGCGTGTGGTCATCGTACTCGCGGGCCGCCGCGCTGGCCGCAAGGGAATCATCGTCCACTGCAACGAGAGCCCTAGCAAGCGCCGTCCATACGCCAACTGCCTCGTTGCTGGGATCGACAAACACCCTCTTAAGGTGTCTAAGAAGATGAGCAAGGAGAAGGTGCAGAAGCGTCTTCGCATCAAGACTTTCGTAAAATACATCAACGTAAACCATTTGATGCCCACTCGCTACACAGTCACCGGCCGTATCGACCCCAAGGCCCTGGTTGCAGAAGAGCAGATGGAAGACCAGACCACCCGTAAGGCCGCTCGCAAGGCACTCAAGGCTCTCTTGGAGGAGGCCTTCAGCAACCCTGAAGGTGGGGACGGCAAAGCAGTCAAAGATACTCAGTTTTTGAAGAAGAAGCTGAGATTCTAAACAGTGATTAATGTCATTGTCCATTAACTTCCGTATACATAGGTTTTTTTCATGTTTATCCGCCTGTGTTCATATGCTTCACAGCTAACCTGATTCTGTCTATCAACTAGTTATGACGCTGTATATGGAGAAGGGTATACTCTTAACAGCAGGAGTCACAACTTAAATCGTGGGTAATAACTTTCATAGTGATCTTGCAAGAGCGCAAATAAAACGTCAAGGGATATACAATTTTCAGTCGATATTATGTAAAAATGAGGTTCATGTGTAAAATACATCTCGTCTGCAACTGCACAACGAAATGCAAAGGAGAGTGTCATGCATCAGCATAACATTTTGACGGTTAATCCTTTTGGTGTTCCCTCTAGTGCCAACCAGGACGTGTATCACTGTGCCTATATTATAACCGTCTGCGATGGAACCTGTGTGTCATCCTCAGTCATATTAGCCGCCGAATCACTTCCTTCCTTGTCCTCGTTATCCTGTATGACATCCTTCAGGAAGTGGTAGAAGCCTTGGCTTTCCTTGGCATCCCTGAAGCGAAGAAGAATGGCCTTTCTGGTACTTTTCAGCCGGAATGCAACTATACATGGGTTAATTATCATGGCCTTTTCCATGTTACTGAGCCCCGATACGCTATCAGCCTCCAGAATTTCATATATGTCGTTGAGAGCAACGATGCGTCTCTTGTCCTCGACAACCATGTGTAGGCAGTCCTCTGCGAGATCGTACATGAGCGAGCATGGCATAGACGTGCCATCGGCAAACACTATTTCCGTGTCGCAACCGTTTACCATATTGCTCATGAACTTTGTTTCCTCCTCGGGGGTGAGGGGCTCCTCCCTCGAGGTAAGTACCTCTGAGTCAATAAGCCCATCGCAGCAACTGCCACTTTGCTGATTTCCCATAATGCTAATGGGCCATGGCCTATGGACGGACCATAACTGTGTTCCAACGAACCATACACACGATTAGACACGCCACCACACACATGGCATGAGAAACATACATTTTCCTAGATGAGATCCTCATTTTTACTAACCGGAGGGTGGAAAGATATTGTGTCCAACACATCAAACAGGTCCTTCTCCTGACTGGCAGACTGGGCATTCACAGTGCCAATCGCAAGCTTGTCAAAGTCGAAGATATCATCCTCCCTTTCGCTTTTATTCTTTTCGTTTCTCATTGATGACATAGGAGAAGGCACGCTGCTTACGGGGGTGAAACTGTCCATGAGGTCGAATGCGGGATTGTTGAAATCGCTTGGAACGTTCAACGACGGTGGTTCCTGTTTTTTGAAATGCACATCGCTAAACATGTCCAAAGTATTGGAAGCAGCCTTATCAACCCTAGTATTAAACAAATCATCACCCACGGTATCGATTAAAGTATCGGTAGCCTTGGAGGAACCGTTGCTTGTCTTTAACAGCTGCATTAGTCGTTCGGCCTTGTTCTTCAGTTGGCCTTCCTCACGACACTTTATCAATATTGGTTCCAGCTGTGCCTTTAGGCAACCTAAAACATCAGCAGTCATATGGCCTCTCATAATAAGAGCCTCAAATATGCATAGAATCCTTAGCTGCAGTTGCCATTTATTGGCCCGATTATTCAGATTCTGCAGCAGCTCGTCTATCACATACCTGACATTAACCTCCTTTACTCTCAATAAAAAGTCATCTATAACTTGCTGAGATGGCGTCACCTTTATACCGCTGAAGGTCAAGATGTCCTTTACCAGCTTAGACTCCGATTCACCTGATATGTCATCCACTGCCGAACGTTGTAAATTAGTGTCTTCAATTAGTGATGGCAAAAGACTTCTTTCCATTTTTATAGGCCTGTTGCTGTATTCTGTGCTGGCGATGGAAATTTTTGAGGCTTCATGGTTAAACCAATTAGGGGTAACCGTTGGCTGGGTTTGCCGCTGGTGGTCATTGCCTGTTGCAAGATACTTTTCAATGTTTTCCATTGCGTTATTTGTAATTGTAGAACCCATTTTTTCGATTTTTCCAAATAGGGATGACGATGAGAGATACTTTGTTGCCGCATCTGTGAGAGCCTTTATTGCCTGGCTTCCGGTAGACTTGGAACCGGTAGTAGGTGGAACAAAGTTGCCGAAACCCTCCATCTTTGGGCGTCCTACACTGCTACCGAATGCCATGTTATTTGCAAATGAGGCATTGTTTCCAAATCCGCCAGCATTTCCCACTCCTGCTGGTTGAAATACTGAGTTGCTGTTCCCGAAACCTGTAGGACCTGCACTAGTGGCAAACCCCCTTCCGCCAGACATGCTTTGGGGAGGAGCAGCATTTCCAAACCCTATCATTGGCTCTTGTGATCCCACCGCTGTGCTTGGGGCAGATGCAGCGCCGTTTTGCCTTTCATATACTGCCTTGAGAAGATCTTCAACCTCATTGCGTACCATTTGGCAAAGATAGTCTCCGTTATATTCGCTGTGAGGAGCTTTATAGCCTCTGCACTCCAGCACAGCGTAAGACTGACAAACCTTGTTACGGTTGAATTCGTGAGGTAGTCTTAGGCACAGGTTTTTGAGTAGCTTCAGACATTTGTACTTGATGTATGGCTCTGCCCGCATAAGCTTCTGCAGCAAGTAGTCTTCCACAGCTGGCAGCACTGCAATATTCATTACCACCATATCCGTAATGTCCTTGTACACATATCCGGGTGTGGGCTCCGAAGTTGCGGATGTTGCTCTGCTGAGGAGGCTCCTCTGTGTTGCCGTGAGGCCCTCTCCATGGGCCATTTTGAACGCGATTATGGTTGTCTACGCAATGATCTTATGTATTGTCTACCGTATGTGGCCCTTTTGTTAACTAGTAGACTCCTTCCTCTACCCGTGTGACTCATAGCAATGCTACCTAGTCTGAGGATCCAAGGAATGTTCAACGAATATGACGAGTCATTTGCCGACATGTAATGAATGTATATATAATGTGTAAGTGTAGTGGATGAGATGCGTCATCCACACCTCACTGCGTCAGACAGATGACCACACATTGCATATATTTGTTGAATATGACTACCATTTCTATAGCATCAGTCTCCGTGTAGGCTGTTTTAGTGTGTTTCATTGGTGTTTCTGTACTCGACGAACGCAGGAGCATATAGCGCGCTGTTTTGAGCACATAGTACATCTGAGGTGACTTTGTCTACCTCTTGTGTGGAACTAATTCTGTAAGGTATTGACCACCTCCATTCCCCCCTGACGGAGCCTATAGGCGACACATTTTCTCTTATAAGTTTTCCTACGAGTGTATGTGAATGCATGAATGTAGCATACCTCCAACGTACAAGTCCGACACTACTACAGCCTTAAATGGCCTTAACTGCAAGCACAATGAACAAATACAGCAGATTTATATACTTACCCTGAAATCTACATGCTTTATGAGATAGCACGCATCATTCCTCACGTGCATGTCAACAAGGTAGTAGCTGTCACTAATCTTTAAGATCCTTTGATCAATATCTTCCCTAGAGACAGCACCATCCTCATCTTTGTCTTCTAAATGCCCCTTGGCATTAGGGCGCCATTCACCTTTTGGCGTCTTCCAAAAAAGACAGTTCACTCCGTGCAATGGCAGTGGATGAAGAGCCTCGAACAGTGTCTTCACTGCTGGGCTACGGTTACAAAACTCTGAGAATAGGCTGATGCTGATGTCATCTACGCGTGGGAATCTTTTCTGATGCGAATGCCAGGGATACTTGTCTATTGGCGGCCAGTAGTAGTCTGAAACTCAGTGACCAGGGTAGCTGTCTAACCTACTCGGAGTACGTGGATTACGAGCTCTGTATACAGGCTTGTAGTGACGGTAGTAAGGGTAGAGGATATTTTTGAGGGGACGGGGCTGCAGACGGTGTGTACCGATGGCGCTATGGTAATATATGGTCTTGGCTGCAGATGCACCCTCCTTCCTTCCTCTGGCAGACATAGATAGCTCGTTTCTTTGGAATTATAATGTGATTCCAAGAGATTAAACGATAAAGGGGGATACACTTTTTATACTATTATTGGAGTTTGGTCTGTAAAATGAGGATTGTCTGCAAAGGGCTTGTGGTGTAGTGGTATCACGTTCGCTTCGCATGCGAAAGATCTCGGGTTCGATTCCCGACAGGTCCAGTTTTTCAGATTGATGCAGTAGCCATCTCATGATTATCAGCGTTGTTTTATTACGGTCATTGCCGTTTTATGTACCATCTGCTTCAACATGGCTGCATAATGATTTCATCAGCTATAAGGCAATCCGATGTTACCAACATATTTCGTTATCACAGTCTCGAGACATTTACAATCATTTAGATTGAATGTTGCTATCATAATTAGGAGTGGACAACGTTTTTGTTGTGAAAATAGTATTTGTAATGTTTTAGTGACTTTTGTGATAGTCTCTTATATTGTTCCCAATTGAGGAAAATGTTTTAAAACGTTTTCATTTGTCAGTGGAATCTTGCTGTCTTGCCGATTATGCAGAATTACAGGTTTAAAGTTATTCTTCATTTGACACTTTAGACGACACTGCGATAGCGGAGAATCTCATATCATTAGGCTCCAGTTTTATAAAGTTCGTAGATATAACGTCAATTGCTTTCTGTTGGTATGTCATTTGTGATGCATACAACCCACCATAAGGAGCTCTTCTTGCGTCGCGGGCCCATGGTTCACGGGATAACACAGTTGACCGTCCTGGAAAACGTATCAACAATCATGTTCTGCATACTCACCAATTCGTATAACGTATCTCGTACCACCACGAACGTTATGAAATGCGTATCCACCTATTTCCTTGTTTTTGGTGCATGTTTTCAACCAACCGGTGCGCCCCTTGAAGCTACGGCTGTGTCTCCCTTTGACTGGAATTTGGCATGTAGGTCGTTGATTTCTTCAGATGATTCAATGAACTGCACAAATATGGCTTTGACTCCCAACCTAACATACTGCAGCTCTATCTTGTGGAGAGACAATGGCTTTGTCCTTCATTTTCTCAAGTGTTGAACTGACATCACTCCCAGTTGCCACATTTACATTGTTTAGCAAATGTAGGAGGGCTATGGTCCCGCAAGTGTTGCTTATTCGCTACTCATTTTGAACAACTGCATCTACACCTTACTTGACGAGTGAACCACACTTCGGGTGGGACTTCATGCTTCTTATCATTAGGGTAATTCTTTCTCCTCCACGTTGAAATCTGAGTGACATGTCGCTCTAATGCGTGGAACGTACCGTCTCCGTCAGCGGTACGATGGCTATCAATCCTACTATTGGCTTGGAAAGCTGCACAGAATTGATTTCTCGGCTTTACAGTGCCATATACAGGAATCACCAACTGAATCTAAGACAATAACAAATGGCAGTAATGCGCCCAATTGAACGTACCATATCAAATGCCCATTGCTCGAATGCATATAGATCCTGGAAGAGCAAATCGTGCCTGCCCAAAGCCTCTGCATAGGATTGAAAGACTTCCGGATTCCCCTCCAGTGGCATGAAATTCTTCTCCCCCATGCTTTCGAGCTTATAGACAGAGCCAATTATTCATACATAGGGATAGCAGAAGCTTTCCATTGCTGAGAGCCGACACATATGGTTTGATATAAAACTATATGGAGCGAATCACATAACGCTATGAAGTGGACACCGCAACCAATGCTACAGTGGAGAGGGCGGTTTAAAATGAACTATGGCGTTAGATGACAGCCTATAAAGGCGGCTAATGTATCATGTGTATATTTAGCTGATAATTGTTGAGTAAATCACACCCAGGTTACTTAAGCAACATCAATGTGTGGCCTCCTTTGGGTGTAGCTTATCTGACTAAATCATGCGCGAAGGATACCCAATGTCTACTGCTATTGTGAGGGTTTACATGGGAGAAATATTGAGAGTCACTTGACTCGGAGGCGTGGAAGGATGTGAATCAGAAATAGGTACACGTAAAAACTGCTTAATGGTTACTTACTCACAGCGACCTTATAACAATCCTTCTAATCATGAGCAATATCTCTAATAGGTTTTATCTTTTGATATACAATTGATGGTCTTAAAAGAGATTTTGGTTGCATCCCCATAGGTGCCGGCCGGGTGAGACCCCCCTAGGTTTCGCCGTAACGTAATCACAACGCTTGTATTACTGTATAAATATCGGTTTTGCTACAGATAATACCAAAGTAAGTCCAGTATGCCATGAGTTTTACAAAAATACGTCATATATACTACCTTTGTTCACTTGGTGGCCCTCTTGTGTAACCTATTTCATACAATGCCGATCTATACTCATTTTATAATAACTGAAACTAATATTTGTTAACAGGAGAGCACATAAAAATGGCAAAGTCAAAGAACCACACGAATCACAACCAGGTTTGTTGTTTTCTCGTGTCTGTATACTTCCTTTAGATCCGTAAGGCTCACCGCAACGGTATCAAGAAGGTTAAGATTCCCAAGAGGCTTTCAACCAAGGGGGTAAGTGATTGATTGCAGATAACGTCTGGAATTTGGTGTTGCTGTCTTTGGTGGTACATGCTGTACCGTCTAAGTGAAGCTCTACACTGTTGCACTTTTATTACACCTGTTTAATGCTATATGATGTCGCTAACATATGTACAGATGTGCCCCAAGTTCCTGCGCAACCAGAAGTTTTGCAAGAGGCACCAACGCTCTGGCGATGCAGCCGAAGCCTGATCGTTTGACTATGATACCGCTTCCGCTTTTAGTATGAAAGACGGAGGTGGAACATTATCGTAGGTATTCCGATCCTATATGGTAACGAATAAAACTGAAAGGGCCACTTAATTTTGTCAAAACATATATTTCTGTGATGATGTTGATTCGTACGAATTGATACTGACGGTGCGAACAGAAGCTATTTTAGCCATCATTGAATGATGTTTATAATCCTTTATGCGCTGTTGTTCAAGATCTTTTGATAAATACAGTAAAAAGTGGTTGTCATGGATCGATGTTAGTATTGCGAGAACGGCCTTGAAATGAGCATAAACAAGACAGAACCCTGTGTAACGACAGAGTAACGCATTATATGGAATGTTATTGCGATGCTGATCAGATTTAATCGCAAAAAAGGTGTGGACCGATGGGGAATCGAACCCCAGACCTTCCGCATGCAAAGCGGACGCGATACCCCTTCGCCACCGGCCCTCACTTAAGGGGCATGATTTGTCGCATTATATGCGTAACACACGTGCACGATAAACATCAGTACAATGATCGGGATCTCCCTAGTGCCTATTTTATATATCGCAATATTTCACAATGTCGGATACCCGAATAATTATGCCTGGAGAGGTGGTTAGCAGTGAGGCTTCCCTCCATCTGCAGGGTCACGGAACCTATGTCGATGGATGCAAGTTGATAGCGACGTACCTAGGAACTTATAAAATGGTACGTTACTGTTAAGTGTGGTTTATGCTTGTGCCAACTGCTGGATAACCGTAAGGAATAATGTGTAATGTAAACCTAGGTAAATCAACTTGCTTTTGTGGACCCACTGCACGGAAAATACGCTGCTCAAGTTGGAGATGTTGTTGTCGGAGTCGTCCAGAAGATCTCTGGAAACTGCTGGTTCATTGAGATAGGGTCCTCGGAGAGGGTGCAACTATCAATATTCCAGGTTAATACTGATGAACTGGCAAATCGCAGGAAGGATGACGAGGACCTCTTTGAGATGAAAAAGATTTTCGATATTGACGATGTCATATCGTGCGAAGTACAACGCATATCGGTATGTTTATAGCTATGTAGTTCTTACTCCTTTCAGCCAAGTGGTACTGTGATGCTGCAAACGCGTACCAATAATTATGGTCGTCTTACCAATGGAGTCCTGGTCAACGTGAAGCCAAGTCTCATGCTGCGCCAAAGCAAACACATTCATGAGCTATCTTGCGGGGTGAAGATGATTCTGGGATGCAATGGTTACATTTGGTTGTCACCTAGAGAAATGGTCGGTGAAGCAACCACCAAGACGGAGGTGTTTCAAAACATATGTACACTGCGGATGATTATTCTATGTCTTGCTGAAGCCAACATAAAGATCAACTACAGCATAATATGGGAAATGTTTCAGCTGTTCAGGCAGCGCTTCCCTGGACAGACTCGTCTGGTGAGGGAACACATGTCACAACTATTGACATGGTTCCTGGAAAAGAAGAAGACAATGTCACAAGTGTAGATTTAAGGGATTCGGTAACGAAACCCACGTAAAAATAACAGCAAAATGATCACTTGCATTGTAATGTCATTATGGTGTCAACATATGTCGGCAGATTCCCCTTTTAAATATAGTGTCTGCAGCTACGCATTACTAATTATAGTGACTTAACGTGCTTTATGGGCATGGGAATCAGTCGATTTTAGAAGTTTCATCAAAGATCTGTTGAAACACGGAATATGTCATCATGCACCCCCAACAACCCAAAGTGATGCAACCGATATGGATATATAGCTTTACTATAAGATTCAAAGCAAACAGGTCTTTTATTGGGCACCTGCCACCATGAGCATCTGATACATGTTGAGTCATTTATATTGCTTGCTTACCTTTTGTCTGACACGCTCCCTGCGCTGTTCCTTGCTGATCTTCTTGTTGCGAACGTAGGTCTTTCCATCGGAAGTGACAACTGTGTGTCCCTTGATGGTCCTGGAAGGTGCGGCCTTCTTCTTCTTCTCGATGACTGGGTTCTTGCGAATGGCGGCGTGCGCTTTGGCGTACATGTTCTCTATGTTGTCCTCATTTACACCTGCGCTGAGGAATGCAGAGAAGTGCTTCTTGTACTTTTCCGGATCTTCTTCCTTCATTTCGCGCATGTAGTTGGCAACATGGATACCGAAGATACGTTCACGGTGGACGCCGGCGTCGTAGCTTCCCTTTTTGCCATCTTCTAAAGAGTAGCCTGGGAACCTCTTTTCACTGTGAGGAATGTGGAGACCTCCATCACAGGCACCTTTAAGAGCACCGAATGCCTTGTTTCCAGTAGTGACGATTTTGATACCAACATCAAGGAGAGCCTTGAATGGCCTTCTTTCGTTGTCTTCCTCCTCAATGTGGAAGGCGTCACCGTCAGGCTTGTCCTTTCCTACGAACTGCTTGTCAAGCTTCAACTGGGTGAGGAGCCTGCGAGCAAGCAACAGTCCGGTGCAGTAGGCGGCAGCGTAGTTGGTGAGTCCAACCTTTACACCGTAGTGCTTCAGTTCAGAGGAGTCGGCTGAAGCGTGAACCTTGTCACCAACAATGGTGGCAGAGATGATCTGACAGATGATGCGCTTGTTGGTAAACCTAACAACAAAGCGGTATTTGGGAGACGCATACTTGTTCTTGTCCTGAAGGACCATGCGACGGCGACAGTAGTAGTCTGTCTTTCCCTCTGCAAAATATGAATACTGCCAAACATAAGGTGGATTTATGCACCCAACAGATACATTCGTCATCACCAGAGAAGCAGCCCCAAAGAGACTGGTGGTGGTTGTGATTCTGTGGAAGATGTCACGGACGACAGGTCGAGGAACGGAAAACCGCAACTCGGTTAAAGTACGTCTTTCATTCTGCGCCCAGCGCAATCATCCCGTCCATAGTACGGGTGTATGCAAGGGCATTTACTGAGAAATATACTCACCTCTGCGTCTACGGTACTTGACCTGGTAGCGCTTGAAGTAGGCCTTGTTCTTGAGAACACGAATGAACGCCATCGTTTCTCTAGCAAAATGTTAAAGGAGAGATAAACAGATAAACGATATATGACGCCCAAGTATATATTTTGGCTGTAATTTACTTAAAAGGCCACACGTTATGGCGCCAGCTCTCAACCAGTCCTCACATTGGGGGAAACCAACCTGTAGATAAGACGTATATAACTGCCTATGGATCCTTTTGCTCCCAAGAAATATATCTTCCACTTTAACGCGGTATTATCAGTGACGACCCGGTCGCTATGCCTCAGGGGTATGTGTTTCCCAAAATGGGGGGAGGGAACGCGGTAGGTCAGGTCAGGCTATAATGACCAAATTCAGTATATTTTCAGCCCCAATTCCGACAAATCAGGCTAAAATAAGCAACTTGTGCCATGTTTTCAATGTAATACGAATATTGTGTAGAGGGTATGGTGACGTAATGTTGAAGCACACAGTACATATAAAGGAGAAGCAGGAATCTAATAAGCTAACTGGAGGAAATGGCTCCCCAGCTTTGGTGTTAGACGGGGGGACGTTAATATGGTATGCTTCCAAATGTATCAGCGTATGTCTACCCATAGCTATGTGTATTACGGCATCATTGCCATATGTAGCTTAACTACTGTCTAACAGAATAAGGCTCACAATGTGCCACAACAAGCGGCTTGTATAATTAAATATAACAAACTAGTTGTAATCCACAGATGCGAATGGCGGCATCTTAAGACAGATGCCGTTGCAACAAAGAGCTGCCTTGATACACCTCTACGGCTGATGTAGCTTCGCCATACGCCCAATGACTTTAAAAGAAAGCTCTAATTTACAATGTGTAGCCTACAAGTCCCAGTTGATGGTCTACTAGGGTATTCAACTTCTGGCGACATCCCCATAACTGGGGTCATGGTAGATTCGTGGCCTCCACTCATGGCATAAATAGCTTTGCATTTATACAAAAGGGGATAAAAGCAACGTGATACAGGCGACGCGGCTTATCACGGTTATAGCCTAGTCAAGTAAGTTCAGGCCGCTTCAATTGGCCGGGTTTGGTTGTGCTCTCAGGCACCGGTGGTCCGGCTGGTTGCCTATTTCTTCACATATGCTTTCACAAATTACATACGTGGCACTTGTAACATTATTACTTTCTACTTGTGCTGTTGCGTAACCAGACCTTTGCCTACATTCGTCCGTTTCATGTGCTTCCATGAGTGTCTTTGTTTCATATCCTTTCAGTTTAAGTTTTTAAAGACCAGGTGTTGAGATTATAGCGCAATCACCGCGATGAAGCCCACTGATTCATCCAAGGCTGGTTCAATGGAGAAGTCATCTAAATCAAAGGCCGGAACTTCCAAGGGGAAGTCCGGTTCCAAGGACTCAAAGGTTGCTCCACTTCCAAAGGTACTGAAGCAGAGCAAGCCAACCAAGCAGCGTGATGCCATCTTTGAGGCTACCCCAAAGGACTTCCGTATTGGTGGTACGGTTCGCCCTCGTGTGGACCTCACCCGCTACGTCAAGTGGCCCAAGTATGTGCGCATTCAGCGTCAGCGTCGCGTGCTTCTACAGCGTCTTAAGATCCCACCATCCATCAATCAATTCAACTACACTATTGACAAGAGCCAGGCTCACCAACTTTTGAAGCTGCTCAGCAAGTACAGACCTGAGACCCGCAAGGAGAAGGCCAGTCGTCTCTTGGCCGATGCCAATGCAATTGCCGAAGGCAAGGAAGTAACTTCCAAGAAGCCATTCATGTTGAAAAGCGGTCTCAGCCATGTCACTAACCTTGTAGAGTACAAGAAGGCTAAATTAGTTGTCATTGCTCACGATGTCGACCCACTTGAGTTGGTGCTCTGGTTGCCTACCTTGTGCCGCAAGAAGGAGGTACCATATTGCATCATCAAGGGAAAGAGCAGACTGGGAAAGCTGGTGCACAAGAAGACTGCCTCTGTTGTTGCTATAGACAGCGTCCGCAAGGAGGACCAGGCTGAATTTGACAGCATGGTGAATGCATTCACAGCGATGTTTAACAACAACGTTGAGCTTCGTCGTCGTTGGGGTGGCCATGTCATGGGCATTAAATCGCAGCACGCGCAGGCCAAGAAAGAGGCCCTTATTGCCATGGAGAATGCCAAGAAACTTGGTCTTGCCTTCGGTTGAGGTGTTGGCAACTTACTACGTCGCTGTATTACAATGAACATACAGTGGTTTGGAACCGATGGTAATTCTAGATGTCATTAGAAATTCATGTCAGAAAATGATGAAAAAACACAGACCTGTGCCGATGCTTAGCATGTGCGGACTGTTAGTGTTCTGATTACATTATGTTGTTGAGCTGTTATCTGCCATGGTGCTGTTGCCACATTTGCCGGTACAGGCTCCGCCAAGAACAGCTAATATCGACGTCACATAGGAACCGCGTCGCCGCTGCGTCGTTGGGCCGACAAGTTGACAACACTTCTCATCATAATCGTGTAACGATGATTGCACTTTGATAAAAGTGAAGTCTGCAGGTGCCTAATCAGCTGTGTTTGTGTTGTGAGGTGGGCACTTGTACAAAAACGAGCATGATGAAAACCAGTATCACAATCCATCTTTCGGGTCTGATTGATGATGATACTATAATTCTGAGTTTTTATACATGCCGCATGTTAAAGCAGGCCACTCATTTCACGTATGGGAGGGCCCCGTTGAGCATGCGAAGATTGACGAAAGGGTTAAGTTTGGCGCTTTCTTCCCTGTGGAAGTGGCCTCGTTCCCCCCTGATACATTTTCGCAAAACAGTACTCAACTTTTCAACAGATGAAGACAAATAACATATAAGTGAACTACAGAGTAAAAATGATGAGCTTATAACCTGGTCCGTGTTTCTGACATTGATGAGACCAAATACAGGCTTTCTGATTACAACTAAAATTACGCCTAATGGCGGTAGGTGATTAGAATGATGAATGAACAATAACTTTCGTTCTTCCGAGTGCCCTATGCGGAAAAATCTTGGAGACCTGATCTGAAATAATCACCTCACCGCTATGAGTGCATCAGGAAAAGGATGGTATCCACTATGAGGGCTACAAAGGAACACGCGATTCCCACAATCACTTTCTGGAAGTATCATTATCCAAAGGTGACATTTGACTTACGTGAATGATTTCCTTTGCCCCTAGTACACCTGCTATGGAGAATCCACCAATGAAGGTTAGTGTCACGCCAAAGATGACATTCATTCCTCCTCTGCGTCTAATGAAGTATTCCTTACTGGAGCACTTACATGATTGGTGGTTTTGCCTGCGATAACCTGATGGGCTTATCATTTAGTTGTTCTCGTATATCGGCCACTAGACGCTGGTAACGGCGTTCCTCTGCCTCTCTTAAGACAGACTTGAGGTCATCGGAAGGGGGAATAGAACAACGTTTTCGCTCTAATAAAGAGATATAAAACATGTTGAATAAAATACCTTCAACTTTTGCATTTTTCATGACCTTATCTAGTTGGAACTTTGTGGGCTTCAGTTTTTTCCACGACTGGCTATCTATTTGCTGAAGCATGTCGTCATAAGATACACTCTAATAACAATATATTGATGTTTAGATGACGAACCAGAGTGATAAACGCGTCCAGGTGAATAGAGGTGCCCGTGATCATTTCTTTAGCCACTGATAGGAAGTCATCAACGTCCTTGTCTACCGCCTCTAAAAAGTCTCCATCCTGATTGATGACCCTGCGATGAGGCCCATTAGTGTCAGCAGCAGCGGCACTTCGCTCCCTCTGATAAACGAGCCATGTTCGAACCCGTATGAACTCCTTGAGGAACTCATCCACCTCTGGAGTACGGGAAAAGTAGATGGCAGATCTAGGCACCATGACCGTTACACATGACTAGCAGTTCACACTTTATAGCAGGAAGGCCTATCATGTCCAGAAATGTGTGATCATAACATAGTCATGGGCGACACACCTGGGAGGGATGCAGCCTTGTCTAACTTCTACGGCGTATGCTTCTGCCAAAGAATAACAACTGGTGTATTTGCAGTGATCTAGAATCAATTTGAATATATCAATCATGTAATGGCCATTTCTTTTTGAAGCAGGGATGGACACATAAATCGCAAGAAACGGGTGACGTCGTTCATTAGCACAGTAGTTATCTAACCAGGGCTAAGAGTTCGATGTGATAGTGGCTTTTAATGAGTGTATAGGGTTGCTATGCATCACACTGTAGTGCGAAGGTAGTGATATAATGGTTGCAGAGGCCACAGGGTGGTACTCGTACGAAGACTTCACTCATGTCTTCTCCCGCCTGCGGAATCCTGAGGATTATCCTTATATAGCAACCAAGATAGCACTATGGATGAGTCGTGAGAAGGTTCCTTCTGCATTAGTTGCCACGGAATCCCTGCTCAGTGCCGTGATTGCGGATCAGCAGGGATCTCTGTCGGAATGCGGGCTAAGAAATCTGTATGCGATGGCGATTGTGAGGTAGGTAGCGCGAAATGGGTATACAACATGCATTCAGAGCAGTGAATCTTCTCCTTGACCACGAACAGGATCGTGAATACGCCCGCAGCCTCAAGCTGATTGCTAAGGAATGTGACCTTCCAGAGTACATTATAACTGTTCGCCATGAATGCTGCCACCGAGAGATTCCAGACATCAATACGTTAAGATTGACTGCGTTGGATGCGATAAACTATGTCTACCAAAAGTATTGGTATGTACTTGATTAGTTACATCATCCTCACTGTAGGGTGTCGCAGTACAAGTCTATAATGTACAAGCTGCAGAACAAGGAATACGATAAACTGGCGCTCTATTCACTGTTGATCTCTTGCCACATTACAGCACTAACTAAAATAAATGCGTGTGCTTTGGATACGCGAAAATGGAAGGCAATGCATGGTAGAGTACCATCAAGCCATATGGAGCTAGTGATAAAAACGCCACAGTTGAAGTCCGCAATACTAAGTTCACTTCGTTCTACGCATCTCGCCAGCCCTCTTTTGAATGTAACTTATCGTAGGAAAAAGTACAGTAATACTCAGGTGCGTTCAAATGGTTTGGTTTCCATCAAAGAAGCTGCAGGTAAAGGCCAACGAGCAGGAAACCACAATCAGCTGCTTCATGCTTATCCAGCAGGTAGCATTTCTTGCAAAGAGATTGATTGAAGGATGTATCCATGATGAGTTTTTTGTTTCTGTGTTTGTTAACTTTGTCTTTGTGCACTTCGACCCGTCTCCGTGTAGTCTATTCCCAGTAATACTGCTAGAGACAATAGCACAACTGCCCTTCAATTTCACCGTAAAGTGAGTTAAAGGCTTACAATTATAAATGTCTTCAGGTTGGCTGCTGAAATAGTGAGGGTAGTATTCGAACTTGACATTGGCGTTGACAGTGACGCAAAAAATGTTCATAAACGTGAAAATGGCGATACGACAGAATTGCTATCCAAGTACTTGAAGACCAAGAGTGCTGTACGCATACAGAAGATGTTTGCAGTAAACAGCAGTGCATCACAATCCACAGAGATCAACTCTTCCTCTGCTTTTCGCCGTGTTAATACATGGCTAACATCAATTCTGGAATGGGCACTACATGACAAGGGCACAAAACATCGTTCTTCTATACTGTACGCGACGGCGCTCTTTTGTAGTCCTGGGGAGGATGCCCGACGCATGTGGATAAACGTCAGTAACGGTTTGACAAGGTTCACCAGAGCCATTTATGCGCTTCTTCCTCACCTAGTAACACATATATCGGAGGGAAGGCATTCAGTGGAGGTCAATCAAAAGCAAAGCATTCAACCCTGGGAAAATGATAGACTATCTCATGCAATGGGGCTGTATTTATGGCTGCAACAGTGTAACTCCGCTGGGGAGGCCGGGAAATACAGATTCTACGTATTACAGGATTCTGCTAAACGTGATATTATGGAACAAATGAGCTTTGATCGCTCCTGTAAGATAGAAAATTTAGACAGTCTGTTGCTTCCGGGCACCCTGTGGGACCCGGATAGGTGGGCGATAAAGTACACCGTTCCCTTGTACCCACAGACAATGTCATCGCACGAAAGAATCACAAATGCAATGGAAAACATAATGGAAGGCATACCGATAAAGGTATCCAACAGGACTAATAGGCGCTTCGAGAGGTTGGGGCGTAGGATGCCTCACGAGTTCAAGGCTATAATGGACAATTCAAGCGCCTTCTTACATACCACTGCACATCTCATCACTGTAACTAAGAATCTGTGTCATAGGGAACGCTATTCATAAGCATATTATGGTAGTATTCAATCGCCACATTTTCCGAACGGTGACGGTGTGTACTTTATATTTCACGATTAATAATATTATATTAATTGTACCATTAATAGATACAATAGTGCATGTACATCAAGCTTTCGATTGATTTCATCCGCGACTTTCCTGTCTAGCGCAGCGCGTGAGTTGCAATTTCCTTCTATGGTTGCAGAAATGCAATGGGATTGCAATCAACGTGCTTCCTAGTGCCAATTCAACTGTACAGTGATATCAGTGCTATATATGGTCTAATGGGCTCTCCTTTTGCTTGGTTCCTATTTTCCCCGCAACGTACTGCACGCTGCTGTCAGCAAAAACATGGCCATATGGCCCCGGAGATTATTAGGTATTCCACGAGGCAGATATAATCAAAAGCAGCAGGCTCGACATTAGTAACAATAATATTCGAAATCGTGGACAAGTTGCCTGCCGTGACGCATACTTTTGATGTGTTTCATATTATCACCACTCGACAATTTGCATTGTACATATATGATATATAAAATAAATGAGGATAAGTCTGTCTTATCCGGCAAGCATTTCACGAGCTTCCATTCGTATTTCCAAGATTCACTATACTATAGAGGAACGGGAATGTACCTATTCCTTCTAGTTCCCCATCTACTTTAATACCGGCATGTGGAATCTCTTGGATATAATCTCAGAAGCCGTTCATTCATTCACTTCATTCCCAGTTACACTCTCACGCTTCTTTTCTGAAACCTTCCTTTGAATTTAGACACATACAGGATGTCAGTAAGAACAAATATCGGATCTGGAACTGCCACCAATTCGAATTACGGGATAGACGAGCTTCGACTACCCATGAGCCTCAGCGACTACATGGAGCAGCAGTTGGTGAGAGACAAGATTAGAAGGGCACTGGGAGATAGGGAGGCAGATTCAATTGACATGCTGCGTCGCTACATGGAGGACCTCAAGTTCCAAGATGTTGACTCCACCATATGCAGTATAATGAATGGCGTGAGCCATTCATCTAGTTCTACTCTCGCCAAACGTTCACCGCCTATCAACTGCCATTTCAGCTATAACGACCAAAGCAACTACACGAAGCATATGCAATGGTCAAATTTTCAGCAACATCAGAGTGTCTCCTCAAGTGATGGCGTGGTTAACGTCTATAATCACCTAAGTCAAGACATCATAGCCCCTCCAAGGGAAACCTTCCAAAACAGATACCAGGAGACCATGGCTTGCCCTCCCACCTATTACGATAAACCACCGGAAATGAGGGTGGAAGAATTGCAGTACCACAACAACACAGGAAACGCAGGAAACTTTTCATGGAAGATGATTTGGGAATCAAATGCTCTACGAAAGAACGTGCGTATGAGGCCTTCTCGGGATGATAAAGCTGCCGCGGCATATTACGGCGGTCCAGAGAGCAGTGGCTTCCCTGGCCATGACTGGGATCAATATTCACTGCCATCACTAAATCTCACTAATTCAGCTACAAACAGCAACAAACTATTCAGCATTCCTGAGGAAAATCGTAGTGTCAACAGAACAGTTCGTGTAGCGGATGACTTGGTGCCACAAAAGAAGCAGGTGCCAAACTCTCACGCCCGCACCTCGCTATGCAAATTCTGGCAAAGAGGAGCCTGCAACAGGGATAACTGTAACTTTGCCCATGGACAACATGAATTGAAGTCCACGATTGGTATTTGGAAGACCACAATATGCCACCACTGGAAGCATGGGGTCTGCTTGAACGGCGATAAGTGTCGACATGCACATGGTGAGGAGGAACTGCAGCCAAGGAACTACAACATAAACATGAAGGGGAAGAAGATGCATAACGAAAGATTTGACTATGCGTATAAGTACAACACGAAGCAGGATAACGCATCACGCTATAATTGTAACGGTAAGTTGTATAACGCCGTGAAAGATAAGCTTTCAACGATAAAAACACTAATGATGTGCTGATATGCTTCTAGGAGGGGAATGTGAAGCTTTACTTAAGATAGAGTGAACCTAGTGATCCATTTCTACAGTGTCATGTAAATGATGGGAAGGGTGGAAGGTTAAGTTTAACACGCAGAAAGGGGGATTCCATTCCCTGTACACCGACTATGGCCATATTATGGTAGCTCGGTCAAGCGGATGAGGTATATGGAAATGGATAGCATCTAGGAGCATAGACATCACGCATTGGAAGAGCGAGGCTTCAATATCAGGCTGAAAACAAGCATGAATCATGAGTAGGACCGCATATAAACACAAACATTCAATATATAAAAGCAAAGCATGGCACGGTCGATAAACTATCCAAGTCTTCATAATTCCATTCCATTAGTTTGCTGTTCAATAGCAATTAGACGACTGAAGTTTATTTACCATACTCATGGCATTAAAATGTCATTAATGGTTTAAAGTGGCAGCTATAATACCATAGTAATGGTTATCTTTACCACTTCAGTAGGATGGTCATCAGCTTGCAGTTGAATCCAGATTTACACATCTCATTTGTTTTGAGTAACTTTAAACGATCTCATATAACATAGATGCTTTATGTACTTTGTATTACCATATTACGGTGAAATATAAAGCTGCGCAGCCAGTATCCACCTCATATTCTAGTGCTCGCTCTGGATGTTGTTGCATCTGTGGGAAATAGCAACTTGTCTATCACAATTCTAGTATCGGAAATGAAGTATAATGAGGCTGTGAATCACTGTGTATACTCATCGCAGGAGCTAGCTGCCTTTGGGCAGGACTGGAGCGGATTCATCAAGACCTCTGAATCAAACGCTCTTGAAAATGATTCCCCGCATTCCAATGACAACTACTTCCACTCCTATGGATACATAGGTATTCATGAGGAGATGTTGAAGGACCATGTGCGAACGGGTTTGTGGGTATTAGCATAGAAGTCACGTGCCTCCAGGAACATACTACAGAGCCATAACGAACAATAGACACCTCTTTCATGACCGAGTGGTACTAGATTTGGGTTCTGGAACCGGCATTCTATCGTTATTTTGTGTAGCTGCGGGAGCCAAACATGTATATGCAATAGAATGCAGCGACATCATCTACCTTGCCAAGGACATTGCTAAACGCAATGGAGTTGCTGATAAAATAACGTTCATCCATGGCAAGTGCGAGGAAGTGGAACTTCCTGTGCCATCTGTCGACATTATCGTGAGTGAATGGATGGGTTATTTTCTCCTTTATGAGAACATGGCGGAGTCGGTGTTGTTTTGCAGGGACAAGGTATGTAGAAACATGTCGCATGACAACCATACAGTGGCTAAAACCCGGCGGACTGATCTTTCCAGACAAAGCGCGGTTGTTCGTTGCAGCAATTGAGGATGCAGAGTACAAGGTAAATCAAATGCTCTTTGAGGTTCTAACGTTTTATCAGTCAGACAAGCTGGAATCATGGCGTGACACATATGGCTTCGATTTCTCCCTCATGAAAGGCCACCTCATGGAGGAGCCATTGGTGGATGTAGTTGACGAGAAAACTCTCAATACATCCTCCTGTTGCGTCCTTTCTCTGGATCTCTGTACGTGTAGCATCAAGGACCTTGACTTTAGCAATGAATTCCTGCTGATCGGGCAGCGCAAGGATTACGTGCACGCACTTGTTTTCTGGTTCGACGTGACCTTTTCTGCGTGTCATAAACCGCTGGTATTGAGCACCAGTCCCAGGGACAAGTACACTCACTGGAAGCAGACTGTGTTCTACCTTCCGGACGACCTTGTCCTAGACTATGGTGACAAGATAAAAGGAATGATAGCAGTTAAACGGAATGATAGAAACCCAAGAGATATTGATGTCAAAATATATTATCACCATGCAGGTAAGTGTTATATTGCAAGACCTCACCGTTGTACAGGAGATGGGTACAGTGTTGAGAACACTCATTTTTATCGCATAAGATAGACAAAAGGCTTATCACGGTATTAATAGCTTCGTAGCTGCACGTTAACAAAACATTCATGAAAAATACATGAACCATAGGTTTTATCTAGTATATAGATAGGGTAACTTTGATACGAGATTAGAGTTGTTGAACCAAGGTTACTCTCAGTATCTCTCTACGAAAGGCACTGGGTCCATAGCGATGATGGTTTCAGGGTCTGCCTTAACGACGTATCCGGGGGCAACTGGGGCTGGCTGCCTCTTGACAACAACCTTCTTGCCTTCGGCCTTGGCCTGCCTCTTGAGCTGGTCGTTTTCTGCTACACGCTTGAGGAAGTCCTCACGACAGCGACTTTTGCGAACGTGCTCAATGTGGACGTGAATACGCTTGAGAAGCTGCTTTCCGCGCACAACCTTCTTGATGATTACACCGAGGGCCCTTGGGGTCACGTTGAACACCATGCCGGTCTTTCCGTGGTAGTATGAGTAGGGCATACCCTTGTGGACAGCCGGGTCGCAAATAACGTCGACATAGTCTCCGACACGATATTGCTGGAGGTAGCGTCCAACAGAGGGCATTCCGCTACGGCGGAAGGCCTTGGAGAACTTGTCACGGGTGCGAGCGCGTTTACCGTACGAGTGCGGCATCTTTTTATCCGATTAATATGATTAGCCTGTGGTAATATCAAACAGAATGCATAGAAATTTATGATGCAACATTGTCCGTGTATGTGTCCCTTGGAATTCGGTGTTTAATGGGTCACACGTTCCCGTAGGCAACATTGGTGACAAACCTACCTTACGTGGCGTTTAAATCGATACGTCCAACCAAAGGCGTATCGGAAGTATAAATGAGACGTTTATATTTGCACAGTTTGAGACTGGTTTCGTGTAGGTCCCTCCCTTTGGGTGTTGATGGCATCATGGGGAGGCCGTTAGGGTCAACCCCCATCCATAGCACCGTCGTTTTGTAGACATTCGGCTAAACCTCGTGGACAGGTATTATGTGTATTAGTGCACATTGTTCATAGACCAACCGTTTGACTGTCTTACTAGGAATCCGGCATTTGTGGCATATGAACAAGTAACACAGCCACTGCTCGATGATACACCCTTTTACATGATCACCCATTAATGAAAGTGCTTAAATGTTACAATGTTGTTTGGTTATTCGTGAGCTTTGAGTGGAATTTTGCAAATCAAAGCCTCCTGCCGTGCTAAGGCACTAGCTCCCGCAGCTTACACAAAGAACTATACAGCACAGTAATTAAAATGATTAACGATCGTTTCCGAGTGATGAGTAACACTCATTTCTGCTCCTCCATCTCATCGCACTCGTCGTCGTCTTTCTCGGCAACGTCATCGAATACCTCCACTAGCTTGGGGATGTCACATGCGTCTTCATCATCCTTCTTCATCAAGGACTGAGACGTGTCGAATCCAGCGGCCGAGAGCTGTTTAATAAGATCGGGGATTGAAATCTCGCGTTCCTCGCCTACGCCGGATATCACGTACGTGTTGGCGTTGGGTGCAGCCTGGACCTTGGGGTTGTTAAAGGTGATGATGTGACCATCTGCCTTTATCATTTGCACTTCCTCGATTCCGGGGATGTTTGCTGCTCCGATAGACCTGAGTCCGAACTGCAGCCTCTTGTCGTCGCCGACAAGTTTGCTGGTCTTCTTTACCTTCCTCCTGGCGGTACCCTTTCCACCTGTTTGCTTGCCGGATACACCCATACGCGCCCTGAGGCGCTCGCGGGCTGCAAGCATGTCAGGCGTGACATCTTCTACAACAGCGCTTGACATTTTCGTCAGAATAGCCTCCACGTACGCCTTAGCAGTAATTTCCTCGTTGAACGCTTTCCTAAGACCAGATCATGGAAGATACGGCTGTTGTTGCAATTTGGGCAGTTGAAGCCAAATATATGCTAACACCGTTTGCTTGTTTAAACCGATTTACCGTCGAAAGATGTTCTCCTCGGTTGTTATCCACAGGAGTTGAGGTGGCCCAGGTACTCTTCTACTTGGTCACATCTACTGTCTGCAGACGCCGATAGCGCTGTTTAATAATAAAATATGAGGTATTTCCTTTTATTGGCCGTTTGGATTCTCAAGCAGTTTGCATAACGGTAACCATGGTTCACCTCACCCATGATGGGGCATTATAGAGGCAATGTTCCTCCGTAGGGAGCATCCACCAATAATACGCACACCAAGGATATGGATTTCTCTTGTGCTCGCCGATATGGAGGAGAAGGTTGAAATGTAATCACTCCTGCCGTCAGCCAGTTGTGTGTTGGAGTCGCCTGCCGAATACACAGGCCAGAAGAGTCGCGTGCTAATATCCACAACCGTGACATATCCACAGCATTCATTCAGTATCTAGCCTGCTGACTCCCCATTGAGTCTGTATGTTGCCATGTTTTAGCGGTATCCTGTGTTTCATGGCATCTGGCAGCGTCATTCGGTTTATGATGTTATTTCTGAGATTACGTGGATAACCCGAGAGGGAATCTGCATATTGATGTTGCAATTAGACGTCAGCACCAAGGATAAACATGTCACCCAGTCAGAGAGGGACAAACACGTTTTGTGACCATTCGAGCACGCTTGAACGTGGTGATGATTCAGAGCAACCATCCCTATCCACACTCGCCACAAAGTGGAAACATGAATATGACGGTAGCAAGACTACGAATGATCGAATTAATTTGTTCTTCAAGGGTCTCTCTCTGATTCCTCTTGTCGTTGAGGAACATGGCAAATCCAAACGCCTAGAGAAACAACGACACCTTTCGTCGGTTGGTTACCAGTTCACATAACTATAGATTATCATAGATCGAATCCTCTATCACAAATGCTTTGACATTACTAGATAATGTGCTACGCTTAGCCTCACCTGGCACAAGGAGTTACAACAAATTCATGGGATACAAATCCCAGCTTGAGAATAATAAGCGTGCAATAGCCACCAACAGATATGTATCAGAGGATTCTCTGGATCATATCAATGAGATGTGCAGCGAGATCATTACTGTATCTGACAACCTCAAACCCCTATCGCACTCCTCGAACGGCGAGGAAGATTCACACATATCAGCACTACATGACCATTACACTGTCTACAAGAAGCGCAAACAGCAGTCTAATGCAAGGCAGCGTTGGTCAGAGTTCATAAAGTGTAGAAAGTCGACAGATTCAGCAACCCCTTCTCATAATATGGACTCACTATAAGCGAGTAATGTATACAGTATATACACGTTTAAACAACTGCATAAGCTGCAGAAATTATAATAGGTTCATGGCGACACTATAGCAGGGTCAAGTGGGACGTTGACGTCAGCCAACTGTGGGAAGACCTTGCTAAGCGGGCCGTGAGCGGGGATCCACTTGGCGTGTACACCCTTGTTCTCTAGCCTGCCTTCAGCTTGGTACTTCAAATACTCGTCCCTGGTGAATTTGGTGAATCCCCATTTGTTGGAGATGAATATCTTTTGGCGCCCGGGGAACTTGTACTTGGCCCTTCGGAGAGCCTCGACAGCCTTGGGGATAAGAGCTTCCCTGGTCCTAACGGACATAAGGATCTGACCGATATTGACCCTGGCAACGACGCCATTGGGCTTTCCAAATGCACGTCTCATTCCAGTCTGAAGCCTATCAGCCCCAGCACATGAAAGCATCTTGTTGATACGCAACACGTGGAAGGGGTGGACACACACCCTGATGTGGAAAGATTCCTTTCCTCCAGCCTTAACCATGAACTTGTTGGCACAAATACGGGCGGCTTCGAGTGCCTCGGATGAGATCTGTTCGTACTCGCCCGAGACGATGTGGACGACAAAGGGGAAGTCGTCCACATCTGCTCCCTTGAGACCCATATCATAGATTCTTATTTTTGCATCGGGTACACCCCTGCAGAACCTAGACTTGGGGTAGGGCTTGTTCTTGCAGTATCTGTAGCATCTAGCCGGTCTTCTACCCATCTTGCCAATCTATTGTAGCTCCAATATCGAATCTGCGCGTGATATAGCTAAGTACAAATTGATTATAACAGATAAATTGGCTTTAATTTCACTATAGATGGAACTAGGATGATATAACGACAGCAACATCCCCCGAGGCCGCAGCCGTGGGGACCAGACGTAGAAGACCTGTGTATATCCAGGCCACAACACAGCAAACAAACAACACTACTTACCTGATGCCTGAAAAGTTACCGGCGAATAAAATTAGTATCTGTATCGTCGTAGTTGTGCGGATCCGTAACCGTATTGCAGAGAATGGGGCGGGATGAGGATGACGTATTGACGGATTTTGGCCATATCAGTGAATTATTACACAATATTCTTAAACACTTTCAACATACAGTGATGTCGTCAAGTCGTGTCATCACACGGAGCAGGTATCATCCCATTGAGCCATCAATGTAGGTGATGCTGTCTTTTGTGATATCGCACTACTAATAAGTGGCATTTCTGCCCTCAATCGCATATAAGACTGTGGATTTCAAGTCCGACTGGCTTGTTTCATGTACTGTGTGAACACAGTGAACGCCTGGCATACCAAGGTACCCTTCGTAGAAGTCCACTCCCCTGGGTTGGCGGATGCCTTAGACAACTACATTATAATGGTAAACATATTCTTTATTCATGTGTTTCAGTTGCTATACTTGCTTATTTGTAAACTTATGTTCGGGTATTTAAGAAGAGCAAAGTGTTTCGCCCTCTGGGCCGTACTACTCGCTTCGCTTGATACTCGTACCCTACAGCAATTCCGTAACGTGACGTGTGGTTGGAGCAATTCACCAACTCAGCTTGCACAGCGGTACATGTCATAATCTTCCATGAAACCATATGAGTTCTAGTTTTATGCGATAGGTTGTTGTTGTGTCCTGCGGTACGTTAACCCCGCAACAGCATGTGACCAATTGGCTGTTGCTACTGTGTTGGGGGTTTTCTAACAGTGGGAGACTGCATGCAATTTGTATTGCCAAACTAATTTGTTCCTATGGAGGATGGCTTTACTTGCTTGCACTCCACGGGCTACCCTGCGATATCTTGGAATCACCCAAAAGGGTCTCTATTTTCCGATCCTTGATCTCCCTTGCTAGTCCTACTAACAGATTGAAGTTTTCGTAGTCCTTATGCGCGTAGTCATCCTATGTATAATGAGTAAAGCCTGTGGCAAAGGTACCTTTATGGGCGTTACTTTCTTTGGCGGCTTCTTATATAGGCTTCTCGCAACAGCCACTGGTTCTGGAAGTGCCGACCCTTTGGAATATTAACGTTATTTTCATGTTGTTACCTGATAGCTTGCAAATGCGTACGCATTCTCCGTTCATCATATAACGTCGTTTCACTATTGTTGGTTTCCTGTATCGACATTAGAAGAATGTTAGCATTCCTACTTCACGACAGGGTCCACTAGGGCAACATTGGTCACATGTATTGGCATCTCCTGTGTTATCAAGCTGGGTCCCTTGGTCCTGAAGTTCGGGTTCCAGAACGTTTGCCTCTGTTTCAGCATGTCTATATAACTGTCTATTGCCTACCATGTTGCAGTTTTCGACGATTAGCTGATTCTTCTTGTGGAATATTTTGAGGATGATACCCTGTCTACTCTCGTCCTGTCCATGGAGCACCTGAACCAGGTCCCCGACTTCCATATTCAGACATTTTGCCAGATCAATCTTCCTCGGTTGCCTCTTCTCTCGCAGTGGTTTTGGTATGGAGTTGTACTTGGATGCGTGTAGGAAGTAGTTACGCTCAGGGATGCTGCGGTTTTTCGACATCCGCAGTGCCTGAAAATGCGCTTTTACGAATTTTGCCATTGCTATATAGCGTGCTATGCCTATATAATACTTGTCTTATTGTTTTCATTAAAAGGAAGTGATGTGTGTTACTCTATTTCCTTGATGGACCTGATGCGGAGGCTTATTGCCAGGTCCATGTTCCTGCTCAGTCGCATTGCCTTCATAACTCGGTACTTTAGACGAACTTCGTCCATGTACTTCTCGGATGTCACCTTTATCTTGAATATATACTCGGACAGTCTGGCCTCCTCGAAGACGTTCATGAAGTTCTTGCCATCTGCATTCAATTCCCCCCCTTCCAACAGAGATATGAGCTCTCCCGCAGGTACCTTGTTCATTATTTCTTCCGCTACGCCAGACATGGCGCTGGCCCAGAGATGACCAGTCGCATCTGTGATTTTCATGGTCAGGATATAGGTGTGCCTCGGGTGATTCTTGGATTGGCAACGTGTACAGCACCAGTATCCAGTGTCATTGGCCATTTTTCTATGACATTCTGAGCATGCTGGCCATGAAAACGTTGACTCCTTTATCACTTCCACCATGGCTCTTGTTGTGAAGGTTATACCACTATCTCCCAGTGACTTGAACTGCAATGCCTGATTAGCGGCGTTTAGTATATGTCGTACGGGGAATAACTCTTCAATGTTGGTCTCCGCTGTTGTACGACCTCCATCAAAGCTCATATTGCACCCAGTCTGCATTTTATTACACTCTTGAGAGTGATCAACGTACCGTGCTCCACCAGCGTCTGACTTCAGCGGCTTCTGCGATTACGGGATCTAGAGTTATTTTTGTTGATGGTGTTGTGTCTAATTTCTTTCCTTGCCATTCATTTACTTTTACACCTACGACAATGTGTATACTTTTATTTTCCACTAACCTTTGAAACATATTAGGGGGTTATTCTCCAACTCCCTTCCGGGAAACATTTGTGACTTTGCTCCCCATAGTGTTAGCCATGTTGGAGTTGCAGACTGATCACAGAGGAGGATGTCTCTCTTCTCTGTGCTGGAACCAGAGCCCTGAGATGGTCATCGTATACACGGTGCTATACCTACCTTGCTTTGTATCTGCTTCGTATCCTTCACACGAGCAACTATACCAACAACATCAACTACGCTTCCAACTTCAACCTTATCGAGATCCTTTAAAGGTATGATGTTGCAGCATATGGCTGGTATGGAGTGGTCATTTTGGTACAACTGTATCTGACAGTTTTCATCAAGTGATATTTCACAAGAATGTCTCAGAGTATTGAACTTCTTGTTGGCAGGCTTAAGCTGCCCCCCACTGATTGAGTACACCTTTATATGATTGAGATGGTATACAAGAAAAGTACCTGTCCCTCTTCAATGAAGTTGTACCACTTGGTAACCGCTTCACCGAATAGTGTTGCTCTTATTTCACCCTATGATCGTCAATGAAAACGTATTCCAAAAACCTTACATTAGCATCGCATAGATCAATAGTGAACATTTGACCCTCTCCCCATTGGTTGCTAAATTTCTTAATTTGAGACTTGTATGAAACTCTTGCACGAATGAGCCATTTTGGAGAGTATAAAGTTAGATCTGATATCCTTATGGGAGTTGGGCACCCAGTCTCAGGGGCCTTGACGATAGGTTTGCTTGGTTGGGGAGCAGCTGCAGCTCCATATGGTCCAGATGATTTCTTCAGAGGCGCTGCAAAATCATCAGACGGCCTCTTTGGACCTGCTGGGTCCACATGAGTAGATCTGCTAGTCGTTAAATACTATAACGCTCAACATACGGGACCACTGCAGTTGGTGGGTTGCTCGGCTTTGGCTGAATGGAAAACCCCTGATCAACTTATTCATGGAATATAGATAACAAACCGGGTTATACACTAGTGCTGGGCCCAAGTGACATGTTAGATGCCTGTAGTCGCCGGGTAATATGACGATTCTTGTAAGTATAATGAGGTACCGGGACCTGAAAAATAACATATGCATTCTTCATTTACGTACTTGGTAGGTGTGATTTTATACTGATTGAAGCTTATAACCTTCCCTACAAGCTGTTTGTCTCCGTCTGCAGTTGGAGGAACAAGAGCTAGACACGTATGCTTGTACTGTACAGGCACGGAGCCATCAAGCACTTCCACCCTGCATAGTTGTAATTATATTTATACACATTACATTGATCTTATGACTAGAATGTATAAACCTACAGGTATTTGTTCTCGGCGACGCAAGATTGCTGAATACATAGTACCTTTATGGCAGTGCTGGATTCATGAACATCCTGGAAAAACTGATCTCCAGACTTGCTAATGGAATCCGCAACCTGGGAGAAAAAATCCTGTGTAAGGCACCGTGGTAGTGACATCTTATGTACTAATACTATAAGTCTGTCTAGACCCAACTAGAAGGGTATACGACATCATTTAACACGGAAGCTAAGAATTAATGTGTGGTTAATTTTTGTTGCATCCCACTACACGTTTCCACCACTTTTTACTATCATCTAGGTCGTGGTTATCCCTTGGGTTGCTGTTCATCCTCCCTCCTGAGGGACTCTCCCTGTCGAACTCCTCAACCATCTCCCGCTGCCTACTTGTTAGCACATCCGGTAGCTTCAGCTCCAGGTGCACTATCAGGTTCCCGTTGTTCCTACTGTCCAGCTTCGGTGGTCCTCTGTTTTTGAGTGTTTTTATGGAGAAGGGTTGGCTATTTGCGCCGATAGACAAGGTTGTCGTCCCCTCCAGTGTAGGCACCTCCACGTCACCACCAAGCAAACACTGTTTTAGTGTGATGGGAACGTGTACGTGGATGTCGTCGTCGATCCATTTGAATAGGTGGTGTGGTTGAATGTTTATGTTGACGAAGAGGTGGCCACTTTTCCCTCCCCTCGGTCCAACATGTCCTTGGTTTGGCACCCTCATCTGCATCCCTTGTCTGACGCGGTTGACGATTAATTACCTTTTGATAGAAGACAATACCGGCTTTTCAGATGGTCTAAGAGGGTATAGCATTCCCTGAGGTTCAGTATATCTAAAGGGTATTTCTACGGTAGTTCTAGCTCTACTAGTTGCTGCCTTCTCACCTGCGGTGAGGAACCATGCAACTGCGATAGCTGCACCTATTCCTACTATGCTTACTATAACCGCTACTATGACTGATATAGTTTTCTTTGTGTTTCCCGTTATGAAACCTTTGCCGCCTCTTCTATTCCCTCTTGAGACGGCTCGACTTTTTGTTCTGTATTTTTGCGGTCTACCACGACCACGAGATCTCAGTTTACCGGCGCCCATAGCATTCTTTCGCCTCAGCTGCTTTACTATATCCCCCTTGAAGGGATTTCTCTCTGGCGGAGTTGTAGGCATTATGCAAGCTGGTTATATATTCCTTTCATATATCTATTTTCTCTAGCTTTGCCTTCTTTAATTACTAATATCTATTACATCCTTCTCACCATACTGTAGTCTGTGAATGTAATAAGTGTATGTCTTTCAATGGATTATTGCGATTTTCCAGTGTACTACATTTCATACCTGGACGACATCCGACGATGTCCAACCTAATTCAGCCTCTGTTATACATATATCTATTTCATATTGCTTTTGTTTTAACATGCCCATCAAAATGGCTCAATGCATTACGTATAAGTTATACTTCATTCCTCATGACATCTACTCGTGTAATATAAGACGTCTGCACAAATGGATGAGTGTACCACATTATGCCACGCGGGTGGTATCCCTAGGTATCCATATGATACCTAACCTGTATGCTCCTATGGTTACGCCCTTGATAAATATTAGGTTCCATATGCCTTTTAAGATTGACCTCCACGCTACCAATGAATGCTGCATAATGGGCAGAAACAAGTGTGTTGTATGTATTATGTACTGCTGTATGCATTGTGAAGAGTAGGATGAATCTACTGTATGACATTCCTGTAGCTTTAAAGCAATGTATGCAGGTGCCCATTCCTTATTCATCTATACCTCTTCTAATAACTCAGAACCTTGTTGGCCTTATAAAATGTATTGACCAAAATTCCTGACCCTTCCCCCCAACCATTTACTCCAATTATACGCAATCGGTTTGATTGCAACCCCTATAAAAGGAAAATACCTATCATCAAATGTAATTATAAGATATTTATATGTATGACATGCATTCGCATCAGTTTGTGAGATACACTACAAATATCCACCACCATGAATACCCACCTCCTTCGTTGTTAGGAATTAAATCCCTGTCCGATATTCGTTTCTACTTTACTCGCAAACCAAATGCATGCGTACTAACGTTGCAGAATGTATCTGGCCTAGTGAATTCCCTAGTACGCATCCTTGATAGTTTAAAATAACCATCGTATCCCCATTTTACACCCCAAGAATTTTTAATTATCCAAAACTCCTTTCCAGTTCTTGTGTTTCTTCCATAACCTACAATGAGAATGGAATGACTCAATCTAGCTCTGCAAGACCCATCAAATATTCCCCCAGCATATTGCATGAAATCACGACTGAGTTTAATAGCTGCAAGGACTGGCCCATGATTATTTAAATGATCTTCTATAGTGTGTTCGTCCAGCTTTACCATGTTCTCCACCTTGTATTTCTCAAGGCACTGATGGGCTTTACAGATCATTTTGGTTGCAAAGTATGGATAGTTATCTGTTGGACATATTCCATTATCGATCACAAATTTAAGTGCAACTTCGTGATTTCCTCCTACTACACAGTTGAATCTGCTTGCAGTGCAGTCTAACAAATGCTGTGGACTGTGAACCACTAGCTTTCCAGTCTTTATTGCCCGATAAGAGTCTATTAAACTCGCTGTTGCTATTGCCCAGCACGCTCCACATACACCTTGATTTATTACAGGGCTTACTACATTTTCGTCACGCCAGTCCTTTAAAATGATCTCATCACCATTAGCCTTATAGAGTGGAGAGATATCTTGCGTATTAATGAATTTTCCATCAACATATCTATATAGCATGTTTTGACCAGACGATCCTTGCAATATGGCCATACCTGTGTCTTCTTCTGAATATTCTGAGGCCCATGAATATCCTTTATCATAACTTCTGTCTGCCTTGCTGTTGTGTGTCTCAATCATTTTTCTGTTATCTCTGAAGTTATAGTACCTTTGTGTGAATTCATCTTCGTTAGTGTAATTGATACCGTTAACAATAGAGAATTGCTTGTGTGCCAGAATGCTTTGCAGCTCGTCTTTAATATTTACATCCTTTTTCTCGGTGGCTAGTATGAAGGCTACTATATTCAATTCCCACTCAAGCACACCACGTATATTATTCTCACCATCTAAACAGTTCACCTTCCATCCTTTAGTGAGACATGCATCGAAAGGGCCAGATATTATATCTATACCACTACTGACAATTTCAGATTTCAAAGCTCTGTATACTTCATCATGAGCAGGAGTTTTAAAAGATGGCTTCACCCAATGGGTGTATTCCACTCTATCTGTCAATCGATCCTTGAGGTTTCCTGTGTAATTCTCGTTTCTTAAAAAGAAGTAATGTGTCAAAGTAGTTGCTGCAATGAATATCAGCACCAGAAAAGCGATGATATATGCTACTGTAGTTTTAAGTTTAATATTGCTTTCATCCTTTTTGTTTAACGACAAATCATCCAAAACAGCATTAGGACTGTCGGATGACACTGCGATTTCACCTTCCATGTCGTTAACGTAACGTACTTTGAAAACTATTGTTGTGATCTGGTAGGTTGTTCTCAGTCAAAACAAGACTCTTGAATATGAGAATATTAACTTTTAATGCAAAATAACTTCTTACATAATGCATCATGTGTTCTTCAGTCACATCGTATATGTCTTCACACAAATGCAAGGTGATTGTTATAAAATCTCATGCGAAAACATACACTGCTTAATTCACCAAGAATCGTTTCAAAATCCTTTACATAACGATGTGATAAAAGCTAATCCTAAAACCCTTAAACCTAATGGATACTCATTAAAAGCTATAATCATCGCACAATTAAGTCCATACTTGGTAGGCATGGCAAAATTCTTCAACATGTCCTTAAATGTACTTAGATCCACTAAATGCTTAGGAAGCGTCAATTATTGCATATGACTCTATTTCATTCACATATGCTTGAGTAGAAGTCATAAGCTTTAGCCAATGTAATTTTAACGTGAGTCTTTCATTTGGCCATGTAGCATGCACCTCCACAGAAGCATATACTCAAATTCCTCAAATGCATATAATGTGTGTAAAGCGATAATTGATTTATATCCATTTGATATAGCTTCTCCATTTTAAGGAATCTGAGGATCCAGCTCCTATATGGTAAAAGGAGCTACAGTGGATGTTGCGGCATTAGGGCAATGCTTCTTGGGAAAACAAAGTACCCCTAATCCACACCTTCAGACGTGGTTTCGTCCACTGTTTTATTAATAATTTGTGAAAATATGTATGAACCACCAACCTTACAACGCCTAGCAACAACGCGCACCCCTTACCTACCCTTCTTCATGTAGTATAAGGTACATTCATGATAGTGTACCTAAATGGAAGATCCTACAATAAGTGGTATAAATAAGATAAATCAGCTGTTCGCATGTAGCGAAATACATTTGTAAAGCTCCTGTCTCCGATGGTTTTTAGGTGAGATTTTTGCTTGTGCCCAGCAGGTACATTGGTCACTTTTATCAAGTTCTATTTGAAGAATCTCAGACTTATTGGAACCATCATTGATGACATATTTATCATCCTTCCACTCCAAGTTATGACCTCTGTTTCATCCATTGACTCCCATTTGGCTCCAACAAAAATTGAGTTGTCCAACAACTGCATTACTACTATTATACAATCTCAAAGATTTTGACAATATTATAAAGGAAACGAAATACGACTAAACTGTGGGCAACATCCTCCTCATACGTCCCATAGCCACGTTATATACCGCTACGCTGTATAACATCTTTAGGCATCGTAAACTGGCATGCTTAAGTGCACTCAACTTATTTATAACGATACAACGTTTACATAGCTTATGTTCTGTTATGTTTAGCTATGTCTTCCTTCAGCTGCCACACTCAAGTGGCAAATGCTATCTGGTTGCATGGCACGAACAACTTGTATGACTTGTACTCCCTCTTGTACCGTCTGCTCTCAACCTCCCTACGCATAGCTATCTCACCACGCACTATCCCTTTCTTCACCTCACGCTTCAGGAACTTGAATCCCACAGGCTCTCCACCACTCCTGTAATCTCTCCTGCTCACCAGATGCTGGTTGTACACGTAAAATACGTCCCTGTGCACAGCCTCACGTCCGTCAGGAAGCCTCAGATTTCCAAACCTGTTTGTGCTCGCCTTTTCCAAACCATAGCAAGCCAGCTCCTTTATCACCACACTGCAATCGGTCTTTGTTGTCACAATGTCTTCCCACTCATCATCATTCTCCTCGTCGCCACCCTCACTATTATCCCTCCTCTTAAACCTTCCAAGCAGCTCAGCGTACGATCCCATGAAGTCGTAAAACTCACCCAGCTCTCCAATTGCTTCCTCCTCAAGCTTCCGATGCTGCTTCTGTTCCATATGGTGCAGCACTGCATAGCAACTCTTGAACACCCTATCACAATGTATGCACGTGAATTTGTTGTGTATCTTGTCATGCAGGTATGACAGTAGTAGCCCCTTATCAACGACGTACTCCTTCTCAGGGATGAAAAATGAGTATGTCCTCTCCATCCATTTCACGTTATCCTCAACACTATCAAATCGCTTGCCACTGAATAGGCATACATGCCCATCGTAATCTGCACTAGTCACACCACCAACCACTACACTTTTGCCAGTGTGATTCCGCTCTTCCGCCGCTCCACCACTTCCGTATATCTCACCCACATACCGTCTATCCGACTTCCTCACTCTACCACAACCCCGTTCCTTCTTCTCCTGTTTCCCATTCTTCCTTATGTCCATCATCTGTAGCAGTCGTTCCTTCACCTCCAAAAAGTCATCATAGCTTACAGCCTCTATGCCTGCTCCCTTCCTTTTCAGATTGTAAAGGTGCCACTCGGACTTATAATGCGATTTCTGTTCCGATACATCTTCGAACACTGCCCTGCAAGTGTTACATTTATGCATCTCTGCCACCGTCCCTCTCTCCTGCTTCACGTTGCTCCTCATGAAGCATAGATCTAAGCCACATTTAGCCATTCTTATCACTAACGAAAACGATTAAAATATTCCCTAATAATATGGACATTTTTAGCCCAACTTTGCCTAATCATCCCAGTATTCGTGGTCGCCTTCCACTGATGCAGCTCATCCATTTCAGATAGCCTCCTTCTCTATGTTCAAGCGCCTTGGTACACTCTCATCCATTGTATTCTCCCATAGGTGCTATTTCACACCACCTTCTCTCATAAAACACATACTATGTAATTGCAACTCTTCCCCTTTGGGGCTTCCACAACGCATCACCTCATCTCCACATGGATGGAGCGTTTTACCTCATGTTCATGGTTTGTCTAAAGATGTAATTGGTGTCATGTGTCATTCTTGAGGTATTCCACCGCCTGAACCACACCAAACTTACGAAACTCTCGGTTAACCAGGACGGGGACGTGGAGACTGCAACGTGAGATCACGGCGTAAAGTGCGAATCACACCACGCTCCCTGTGCTTTCTAAGCATAGCAAACACCCTTCTATTGGCCGATTAATGACTGAACTCAGTATAACGTACCGTTTCTTCTCTAAAGAACTTATATAGCTCCTCGTTACAGCATCCCTAATTCGTCTTATGTGAGGCATCTCCTTGACACTTTTGTATGACAACGGAAGTCTTAGCATATCATAGCTTTCCACACAGAATCCCTTCTCCGTCAGTGTTATCCCGCAGTAGTTGCTTATTCCTCTCTCCGATAAAAACGTCTCCACATGACTACGTGTTTTTAGCACACTAAAAGTCGGGTCATACAGCAAGTACTGCTTTCTGGACCTTGCTAATTTGTAATATAAAAGGTACATAAGGGATGATAGGAATCTGTTTAAGTGATGTTGTAGAGGATGAATCAACTTACTCATGATTTTTGCTTATTTCTGTAGATACTGGAATATTGATGTTATCTGGTAGAATTCCGCCAGTCAAATCTCCAAATCCGTCAATAAACATTTTAATGTTGTCTTCCTTAGATTTCAGTTCCCAATTTATCAATATAGTATTCATTAAATTCTGCAAGTGCGCCAGGTATACCTTTTCTTTACCAGAGTAAAAGAATATGTTGCAATATGTAGGTTTTATTCTATTCAGAACGACACTAGGAGTTTTTGGCAAATCGAAATGAATAACTGCATCTGCCTCAGGCATTTTACCTGTCACTGCATCTGATAAAAGAACTGGAACATCTCCTTTTCTAAGTGGTATATGGTGACAGCATGACCACCTACCTAAACCTCCTAAGCAGAAGTATCTGCTCCGCTCTCCTTTTAGGAAATACTTGGAGCCTAAATAATTACAATACGATACTAAGGCACACATACCCGTTAACAAAATGCAACAATTCCTTGTGGTTGCATGTCGATGCATATATACAAATGTGTCTTTTGTTATGTTCGGAGATAAGGGAAGAAATTGTATGCCCCAAATCTTCCACCTTTTCCTTACTGCTTACTACTTGATGAGCATACTGCTTCAAACCTATGCTTGTCATCAATCTAGGAATCCATCAACCATACCTGAGTCTAGTGTATTTTGTTTGCGATTTCGTATATCTTTGACCGTTGGCATACGCTTAACATTCCCTTTATAGTCAAAGAATCCTTGCTTCGACCGATGTCTAGCGTTATATAGCCGTGACAGCCGAATGGCTGAAACGAGAAGACCACACATCTCATCTTTATTTGATGTACCCTTAACGATGTGTCGTCCCGAGTTGTGCGGCGTTATACAGAAGTGATAGATCGTTACCTAACAGTCATAAACATTTTATCATGAATGTTAATTTAATACAATCTGGCCTAAACTTGGCCAATTATTTGCAATCGGCATTCCCCCCTGAGGATGTGAAAAACACCGGGGAGAATAACGAATTGTACAAAGGGACGGCTCAACCGAACCATCCTCCGGCTCTAATCCGTTCATTGATAGATTCGGGGAGATTTTATTTCCGCCTGTCTCATGAGGATGCTTTAAATAACCTTATGTGCTTATTTGTACCTGTCGGCACTGTACGAAAGTTGGTTCCTGACTTGTACATTCCAACGGTTTCTATATGTACATTCCTCCTGCTACGGTCGATTTATATCGTCTTTAACACAACACCACATCCGTATTTGGGAGATGTCTTCGGAAGAACGGTAACAAGGGTATGTCTGGTTTACATAACTGAACTTATTATACACTCTGCGCTGGCCTACGTCATGGACCCTGCGCCGTTTCAGTTTGATAATTTGAGGCAAGACAGCATTTCAACAGATAGGTCGAGTCACAGCCGTATGGCAAGCCCTTCATTCCGTAACGATGCTGTACGATCGATGCACGCAGGTATAAATCAACAGTACGGTGCAACAAAGAACCCATTCGGCCAATCAACCGTACAGGTATTGGTGAATAACCAGGTGGCATCCCCTTTCAACAATGTCTCTCCTTTGGGGAATGTACATGCCACACAATCGCAATATGGACAATATGGAAACAACAATGAAGGTCCAACGGGAATGATGGACGGCCATTATGGCAATCAGACGCCCGCTTACACTACAACGGGAAACACGAAGATGCAGGATACGGGTGGAAATAATCGCTATTTTGGAGATAACATGGGCGTGTCACTCACAGGAACTCAAGGTATTCACCTACCTATAAAACTATTTATCATGGGATACAAGTATGTATTGCTGGATTTCTACATGCTTATCGCCTTTCTCATGCCAGTTAAGGCATTAATTTGGCTCGCTGCCATTTACATAGCTGCAGCCTCAATATTGTTTTCAGTGCGTAGTATAGCAGCGATGGAAGACCAAAGAGCCCACAATAACAACCCCCTGATGTATGTATTTCCTGCCTTGCAGCCAGTATTCTGCTATATCCTTTTGCCTCGATTAATGAAGTGAGGTTGTAGCGAAAACCGAGGCATGAATCAACTCATTTCTGTACACAAAAGGAGAAGCAAAGAACATTTGCAAGACCCGCCAATGCCATCCACGACCTGGGAGAAAAAATCCTGTGTAAGGCACCGTGGTAGTGACATCTTATGTACTAATACTATAAGTCTGTCTAGACCCAACTAGAAGGGTATACGACATCATTTAACACGGAAGCTAAGAATTAATGTGTGGTTAATTTTTGTTGCATCCCACTACACGTTTCCACCACTTTTTACTATCATCTAGGTCGTGGTTATCCTTTGGGTTGCTGTTCATCCTCCCTCCTGAGGGACTCTCCCTGTCGAACTCCTCAACCATCTCCCGCTGCCTACTTGTTAGCACATCCGGTAGCTTCAGCTCCAGGTGCACTATCAGGTTCCCGTTGTTCCTACTGTCCAGCTTCGGTGGTCCTCTGTTTTTGAGTGTTTTTATGGAGAAGGGTTGGCTATTTGCGCCGATAGACAAGGTTGTCGTCCCCTCCAGTGTAGGCACCTCCACGTCACCACCAAGCAAACACTGTTTTAGTGTGATGGGAACGTGTACGTGGATGTCGTCGTCGATCCATTTGAATAGGTGGTGTGGTTGAATGTTTATGTTGACGAAGAGGTGGCCACTTTTCCCTCCCCTCGGTCCAACATGTCCTTGGTTTGGCACCCTCATCTGCATCCCTTGTCTGACGCCGGCTGGCAGACTTAAATTCACGGACTTTGTCTGAGCTCTGTCTCCTGTTCCACCACACGCTCTGCATGGGTGCGATATAACTTGGCCCGTGCCACTACACGTTCTGCATGGCACACCGATTATTATTGGACCTCGTTCCATGCGTTGTACACCTAACTATGTCATTATGTTACTTTCTATGACTTACCAGTTCCATTGCATACTTTGCATACATCGATGCTAGTACCTGGTTGCCTTCCAAGACCTTTGCACTCTCCACATGAAACCCTAGCTGGTATAGTAATGTTCTATATTTAGATATTTAGTGGATAAGAACGTTTGAAATACCTTCGAACATCCTTTAACAGCCTCCATAAATGTGATTGTGATTTCGGTCTGCAGCTGATAAAAGGAACATAGACGATGAATACCTGTATGTCATCCCCTCTAGTGCTTCCAGTGAAAGCATTGCTTGCGTTGTGTCCAGATGCCATCCTTGAAAACATTTCGGCAAAATCTGTGAACATGAATGACGCGTCACCGAATCCATTAAACCCTGCTGTAATCAGATGGATAAGTTGTAAATATTCTATTACCTGATGGATCATATCCTCCATCTCCAGCATTCATTCCGGTTTGGTCGTACATTTGCCTCTTCTTAGGGTCAGACAAAAGCTCATAAGCACTGATGATAATGAGGATTAATGACTGAATATCCCATACCTCGATATTTCTGCCATTTTCTGCTTTGCATCAGGGGAAGGGTTTAAATCTGGATGGTATTTCTTGGCAAGTTCCCTAAACTTTCGTTTTATCTCATCTGTCGTGGCATTCCTGCTAACTCCCAGAACAGAATAGGGATCCTTGCTACGCCTTGTGGAAGAAGTACATATTGACCTTCCAATACGACAATGTAAGTATTTCCTTCTATCATTCGTCAAGCTGTTGTGAAAACCAGGTTTACAGATGGACGTTATGTTAAGGGAACAAAATCTGTGTATGCTATGGAATCCGTGCAGCCCTGTAATTCTAGGTTTCGCCAGAATACTGCGACAGGAAAATTGTAAAACGTTACAGTTTACCATATTACTCTGTTTGATCTACTACATTGTGCATTTTGTATTGGATGTTGCTACAACAACCCTGAGGTTATTGGTGAGCAAGTTATGCGGCACTAATGATGTATGTGCATCACAAATGCCGCTATCTAAATGTATATAATATTCCAACTATTTTTATAATAAGTATATTATTTATGTTTTAAACATATAAATACATGTTCGATAAAATATCAACTTTCGGTTACCATCAATAGACAGCAGCCAAAAATTCTGTTATGCACCTTTTTATTGCATTTTGACAGTGCTTAGCGATATAAATACACAGATTACTGTATAGATAGTTCACTATTTTCTTCCGCTCTTCTTATGATGGAGAGCTTGTTATCAGACGTTCCATCACCCCAAAGTGGCGGTTTCCAATTTCTTTAAAGCATCCCGTAGGCATCCTGATGAATAAGGCATGGTTTGTTTGGTTCATTGACATCATTACTTGGCGCTTTTAATAGCTTAAAGTAACCTTCATACCCCCATTTTACACCCCAAGAGTTTTTAACAATCCAAAACTCCTTTCCAGTTTTGCGATTCCTTCCATAACCTACGATAAGAAGAGACTGATTTCTGTAGCCCCCACAAGGTCCATCAAATATTCCTCCAGCGTAACCCACCAGGTTTTTGTCTACTTTCATCGTTATAAGTACTGGACCATGATTCATCAAATGATCCTCTATGGAGTTCTCATCTAACTTTACAGGGTCTTCCACCTTGAACATGTTTTTACACTGGTCTTTTTTGCATTCACCGATGTCTTGGGTATATGGATACTCTACGTCTTCACAGATGCCCAGTTGAACAGCACGAGAAAGTGCATGGTAGGCGTTTCCACCAAGTCCACAGTTTCCGTTAAGAGAACAGTCCAGTAATTGCTGTGTACTGTGAACCACTAGCTTTCCAGTCTTTATTGCCCGATAAGAGTCTATTAAACTAGCAGCTGCTATTGCCCAACTTGATAGGCATGCACCCTGGTTTATCACAGGACTTACTACATTTTCGTCACGCCAGTCCTTTAAAATGATCTCATCACCATTTACAATAGAGTGTGGAGAGATCTCTTGCGTATTAATGAATTTCCCATCAACATAAAAGTATGTTGCGCTAATGCCAGCATTATATTGCATTAGAACATCAACAGCATTATCTGAATATTCCGTAGCCCATGAATATCCCATATCATAGCTTCGATCAGGATTTCTGTTGTGTATTTCAATCCTCTTCATGTTATTCTGAAAATTTTGGAAATTTTTGTGGAACCCCAGCTCTTCAGTGTAATGCCTACCATTTACAGACATGAATCTTTGAAATTTCAAATAGTCTTCGACGTATTGTTCTACACGTGTTGCGTTTGATATATCACCTATAAAATTGACAAGACTCATAATTTCCCATCCAGCCACTTCCGTTATTACCTTTGTCATTCCCAGGGGATTAGGTGTCCACTCTTCGATAACGTAATTTTCTAATGGCCCTGACAGTACTTTCAAGCCCTTTGCTTCAATAACATTTCTTAACGCATTGAATGCAGTCTGAAATGGTGGTTCAAATACAGGAATGGGCTCCCTAGCCGGTTCACGGTAATGCGAGGCATTCTCTATTGCAATAGGTTCAGGTGTTGTGCCGCCCTGTGATGTTCTTAGACGGTCATCTGAAGATACTGAGGCTTGATCATCTGTGCAATTTGTTGTTTTACTATGTTGCCCTGTGATGGTAGTGGGTTCTGTGCAATGCGTAGGACTTTTCAATTCCTTATCAGGTGAACCAAGGGTCTCATTTATCCCATATTTATTGGTTCCATCAATTTTCACAGCACTAGTAGTTCTGTCATTTCCCTTTTTGTTCAATATAAAATAGCCTCCTATTCCTAATACCGCAAGAATTGCAATTATCACTGCTGCAACCTTGGATTTCCTTCCCCAGGAAAAGCCCCCTTCACCTCTATTTCCATTAGACTCGTCCATGTTTCATTCGTCAATGATATGCTTATTCACTGATTCTGAGGTGTAATACTTCATATCTTTCATGGTATTGTATACCGCACATTCTGCTGTGGTGACTCGGCAGGTTGGTGTCTGTCTAAAAGGTATCTACGAATATATACAGAATTATATAGTTGAATGATAAAGTACTTGTTACATAATGATTCTTTTGTTGTTCATTAATATAACTCTTGTTTCAACATATATGAGATATTATACTTCTAAAACTCCATGCGAAAGCATATACTATTTATTTAATCACCCACAGTTTCAAAATCCTGAATATATCGATACGACACAAATAAGTCACTACTTGCTTTTAGTTCAATGCTTAAATGCAGTGTTGCCACATGCGAAGAAAATTCTTCAGCCACATCCATGCACCTGGATCCTTGTAAAGCATAATTGAGCGACAACGTTTTTGAACTGCATACGCACTTCAGGTTTGCTGTAGTGGATAGGTGGTGAGACAACTCCTGATGCCACGTAGAGTGATCAGTATATGCAAAATGGATATTAACGCATTTATATCTTCTATGTATATATTACGCATTGCATGAACATCTACTTAATTTCCTTAGATTTAAGGGGTAAAGACAAAGCGAGAATTGATTTATATCCATTTGATATAACTTCTCCATTTTAAGGAATCTGAGGATCCAGCTCCTATATGGTAAAAGGAGCTATAGTGGATGTTGCGGCATTAGGGCAATGCTTCTTGGGAAAACAAAGTACCCCTAATCCACACCTTCAAACGTGGTTTCGTCCACTGTTTTATTAATAATATGTAAGACCATAAACTTATCGTCATCCTTTTAGAGCCTGACGTGGGCACACACCGCATTGCAATCCACTCTGGTTTTCCATAAGGAATCGCCAAGAATGAAGTACGTAAATGCAAGAACTAAGAGTAAGTTTGTCGCATAACATAAACATTCATTTAATATGTGTTAATATCCATACGCAGCACTGCTGTCTCTGATAGTGTTCCTGTCGCTTTTTGGGTTTTGCTCAGGAGCCCCTTGGAACAAGTTTTGGTACGTTTTGTTTGAAGAAACTCATACCCTTCAGGGCAGTGTTAGTTGCTGTATTTGTCGTTCTTCTGCTTGTCGATATGATCTTCCTTGAATCAAGTAACTTCCAGTTGGATCCATTTTACAGGTATATTTACAACATTGAGGTATCATATAAATACAGTAACTGGGAAGCTAGAATGAAAGAAACGAAATACGACTAAACTGTGGGCAACATCCTCCTCATACGTCCCATAGCCACGTTATATACCGCTACGCTGTATAACATCTTTAGGCATCGTAAACTGGCATGCTTAAGTGCACTCAACTTATTTATAACGATACAACGTTTACATAGCTTATGTTCTGTTATGTTTAGCTATGTCTTCCTTCAGCTGCCACACTCAAGTGGCAAATGCTATCTGGTTGCATGGCACGAACAACTTGTATGACTTGTACTCCCTCTTGTACCGTCTGCTCTCAACCTCCCTACGCATAGCTATCTCACCACGCACTATCCCTTTCTTCACCTCACGCTTCAGGAACTTGAATCCCACAGGCTCTCCACCACTCCTGTAATCTCTCCTGCTCACCAGATGCTGGTTGTACACGTAAAATACGTCCCTGTGCACAGCCTCACGTCCGTCAGGAAGCCTCAGATTTCCAAACCTGTTTGTGCTCGCCTTTTCCAAACCATAGCAAGCCAGCTCCTTTATCACCACACTGCAATCGGTCTTTGTTGTCACAATGTCTTCCCACTCATCATCATTCTCCTCGTCGCCACCCTCACTATTATCCCTCCTCTTAAACCTTCCAAGCAGCCCAGCGTACGATCCCATGAAGTCGTAAAACTCACCCAGCTCTCCAATTGCTTCCTCCTCAAGCTTCCGATGCTGCTTCTGTTCCATATGGTGCAGCACTGCATAGCAACTCTTGAACACCCTATCACAATGTATGCACGTGAATTTGTTGTGTATCTTGTCATGCAGGTATGACAGTAGTAGCCCCTTATCAACGACGTACTCCTTCTCAGGGATGAAAAATGAGTATGTCCTCTCCATCCATTTCACGTTATCCTCAACACTATCAAATCGCTTGCCACTGAATAGGCATACATGCCCATCGTAATCTGCACTAGTCACACCACCAACCACTACACTTTTGCCAGTGTGATTCCGCTCTTCCGCCGCTCCACCACTTCCGTATATCTCACCCACATACCGTCTATCCGACTTCCTCACTCTACCACAACCCCGTTCCTTCTTCTCCTGTTTCCCATTCTTCCTTATGTCCATCATCTGTAGCAGTCGTTCCTTCACCTCCAAAAAGTCATCATAGCTTACAGCCTCTATGCCTGCTCCCTTCCTTTTCAGATTGTAAAGGTGCCACTCGGACTTATAATGCGATTTCTGTTCCGATACATCTTCGAACACTGCCCTGCAAGTGTTACATTTATGCATCTCTGCCACCGTCCCTCTCTCCTGCTTCACGTTGCTCCTCATGAAGCATAGATCTAAGCCACATTTAGCCATTCTTATCACTAACGAAAACGATTAAAATATTCCCTAATAATACGGACATTTTTAGCCCAACTTTGCCTAATCATCCCAGTATTCGTGGTCGCCTTCCACTGATGCAGCTCATCCATTTCAGATAGCCTCCTTCTCTATGTTCAAGCGCCTTGGTACACTCTCATCCATTGTATTCTCCCATAGGTGCTATTTCACACCACCTTCTCTCATAAAACACATACTATGTAATTGCAACTCTTCCCCTTTGGGGCTTCCACAACGCATCACCTCATCTCCACATGGATGGAGTGTTTTACCTCATGTTCATGGCTTTTCTAACGCTATTCAACGTTTCTCCAAGAGAGCTGAGTTCAAAGGTAGCATCATTGTTATAGACAACGACAACGTGGATGCTCTGCATGTTCCACTGCAACCCTTCGTGCGAGCAGGTGGGTTTCTAACCGATGTATAATGCATCTATAGGTTGCGTAGGTTTTGATCTGGAGTATGTGCCGGACTACTACAGCTCCATATATCGCATGAGTTTGGGAATTAGGCGACCTGCCCTCATACAAGTTGCCAGTAGAGACATCTGTGTTATATATCTCATCTATAAGATCGGCCACATCCCTGACTCCCTATCTCAAATTCTTCTTTCAGACCATATTGTGAAGGTACATGCGTAAAAGAGTCGCTTAAATTATGATCAGGTGTCTCACGGAGCTCCTACCGACATGCGGCTTATTCACCGCCACTTTGGACTCAGAGCACGAAACTTTGTAGACCTCAGGAGCATCGCATTGCAGCTCAAATTACGGCCATGTAGTCTTCAGACTGTCGTTAAAACGGTTTTAGGTATCACCCTGGACAAGGAACAACAGTGTTCCAACTGGGAGGCTGAAACCCTTTCCAAGGAGCAGTTGCAGTACGCCGCCACTGATGCTTGGGTAACGCTGGAGGTATTCCACCGCCTGAACCACACCAAACTTACGAAACTCTCGGTTAACCAGGACGGGGACGTGGAGACTGCAACGTGAGATCACGGCGTAAAGTGCGAATCACACCACGCTCCCTGTGCTTTCTAAGCATAGCAAACACCCTTCTATTGGCCGATTAATGACTGAACTCAGTATAACGTACCGTTTCTTCTCTAAAGAACTTATATAGCTCCTCGTTACAGCATCCCTAATTCGTCTTATGTGAGGCATCTCCTTGACACTTTTGTATGACAACGGAAGTCTTAGCATATCATAGCTTTCCACACAGAATCCCTTCTCCGTCAGTGTTATCCCGCAGTAGTTGCTTATTCCTCTCTCCGATAAAAACGTCTCCACATGACTACGTGTTTTTAGCACACTAAAAGTCGGGTCATACAGCAAGTACTGCTTTATGAAAACACATAATTACGATAAATGGGTAGTTTAGCTTGTAGGAATATGATATATTATTTTGCTTCAGTTACTATCATGTGCTTTGCAAGGAAACAGATAGTATATTTTAATTCATTTCTGCATGCGATAGGAGAATCAAAGCATCCCCTCTGACAAAGACTGTTCCATTATCACGTTTAGTAACCTGTGATGATATAATTTACAATCTATGTATGGTCACCTTTGGAACTTCTTCACCTGTCTTGGGATCCACCTCAACAGTGGTTATAGTTTCCATGGCTTTGGATAGAACCATATTACAGTGTTCATCATATGCCTGTAGGTTGTCAAACATTAATATATCCGCCTACATGAAGCCTTCCTACGATCTCGCGACCACCTTTGCATTTGATATGAACATTCTCATCTAGGTTCAAACGGATCATGTCCATTGGCTCTATAAACATTATGTTAGTATTAATCATTTCAACCATTCTTTTATTCATGTAAACAACGTTATAAGATTGAATAAGCTCAGTTTCCACTATCGTAATAACCATTAAAGCCAAAGTATGATTTTTTGATTGATAAATAAACACTTCTACGTTTACACAAACTTACGTTGTAAGCCATGCTGAGGATTCATCTTTACGTTTTTATACTAATTCCATTATATGAGGAACCTTGATTATAGGCCGGCGAATTAATGTGATGGTGGTGTTGCAACAGATAGTCCATACAGTAAAAATATCACGTCTAACTTATGGTGGTACCAGTTTACTTATATATTACATCATTAATATCATTCATTGCAATGGCAAATGAAATAGAATTAGTTTTGGATTTTGCGGATCCTACCGACCCAGCGTGTAAGAGACCATTAGGAGATTATCGATACTCTACAGTTCTACATAAAACTAATAGAGCAGGTTTGTTGCACAACCACAGATTAACTGTTATCAGATGAAAGTGACGTGTACTGTGGTTTGGATATGCTAAACAAGCCTGTAGACAGAAGTGCTACTATACCGAGTAAATTCGCAACAAGGTGTGTAGACAGAAAAGTTTCATCAATGTATCACGCAGCTTTGATTTACTAGTTCATGCGGCTAACCTCCATCCGAATGTGGAACATCTGGGTGTTCGTGAGAAACTCGTGGAACCAGATGGGAAGGAAACGCTGGGAGAATATAAGTGGACAACACTCAGTGAGGTTAGTTAGTGAAGTCATTTGAACATTTCTACCAGAGTGTTGAAACAATACGTATCATCGGCACAGCTCTAATTAGCGAACCGGGACTAGTTGAAGAGATACACCTAGAAGATGCAATTCTGAAAAGTGGAAGGCTCCTAGGTATATGGGCTACCAATTGTCCGTATTGGCTACTCACAGATTATGCCAGTATCGCCTATGGCCTTATCACCATTCCTCTATACGAAACTCTTGGTGATGAGGCTTTGCTGGCTGTTTTTGAAGAAACACAGATGTCAACGGTATGCATCGACTCCTCGAAGTTAACTACACTACTCAAATTAAAGGGAAGCCTAAAACATATTCGCAACCTTATAGTATTCGACGAGTTGTCACAAGAGAATTTGGCCAGTGTGAAGGAACTTGGACTGAAACATATTCATATGGATGAATTGCTAGCAAAATACAAGGATAAGGTTATACAACCACCTAAACGTAGACGTGAAGATATTGCAACTATCGTATATACATCTGGTACGGGTGGAAGTCCAAAAGGTGCTCTGCACTCGAATCTCTCTCTAATGACATTGTTCTCCAGGCTTGCCCTATCCGGAAATCGACTGCGTTTGTTCCCACATTTCTCCACCATAAGCTACTTACCACTGTCGCACGTATATGAGAGATTTGTTGAGCATTATTGCGCTTTGCGTCTTTGTCGTATCGGCTATTACGGAGGAAACATTCGTAATTTGCTTGATGATATCAAAACTCTGAAACCACACGTGATTGTCGGAGTCCCCAGAGTATTCACGAAGATTCTGGATCGAATTAATAGTACCATAGATGCCAAACCGCATCTTCTGAGGAGGCTTATCCGTTGGGTTGCCCGTAAAAAGAAGGAAATTTTAAGGAGGTACCCGGAAAATCCGCACCACTTATTGTATGATATTATTATGAAAAAGATAAAGGCACCATTCGGAGGACGACTGACTACGATTGTTATGGGATCAGCTTCCATTACCGATGCTGACCTCATTGATCTTCAGAACTATTTGACGTGCCCAGCGGCTGAAGGCTGGGGTACGACGGAGGTGGGTATATGCTTCCTTCAGGATTATAGAGACCCACATAAGGGTACTATAGGTGGACCTATCGGTGACGTTATTTTCAAAATTAGGTCAATTCCAGACATGGAATACGATGCTCGTGGAAATCCCCCCAGAGGAGAACTCCTGATGAAAGCGTCAGGAACTATGGTGGGTTATTTTATGAGACCTGATTTGACCAGTGAGGCGTTGGATAGTGAAGGATGGTATCATACCGGTGACGTTGTTGAGTTGCAACCAAACATGGCAGTCAAGATACTTGACAGGGCTAGAAACTTTTTTAAACTCAGTCAAGGAGAATATATTGCACCAGAAAAGCTGGAGAACCTTTACATAAAGAGTCCGTATGTTGATCAAATATTCATTCACGGAGAATCAAAACGTAATCATATCGTGGGAATCATCGTTGTCAATGTTGAAGCAGTGGCTGCATGGGCGTCCCGCAATGGCTTGGCTAATGCCCCTGTATCTACCTTGTTGAACGATGAGAAGCTAATAGAAGAAGTCACCAGCAGTCTGCTGGATATAGCTGAAAAAGGATGTCTGAATTCTCTAGAAAAGCTCAAGGTATTCATTCTAATCGACGAGCCGTTCAGCACCAGCAACGGACTTATGACACCAACGTTCAAATGCATTCGCAAACAAATACGTGCAAGATATGAAGAGGAAATAAATGCAATGTATGATTCAAACATTCACTTGAACTCCTGAAGTTCTAAACTAGCCAAAATTGATGAGTTCGTCGATCACTGCATTGCGATACAATTTTTTAGCAATACTAGTCATGTGTTTCAGACAGTATGTGCTGACTTCTAGTTTTTCAACATTTCTTCTTACAATATCAAGATAGTTTTTCTCGATGGAAATTATTGATATTTTATCCATTGTGTCTCCACCAGCATCTGCGTACGCTATCAAATACAGTAAGGTCGCCACTAGCTCCTTCTTTTGGCATGCACTTTTACTTAGCATAGATAGAAATTCTCTCCAAAGCTTTAATGCATCATGCGTTTTAGCAAGTTTAAAGAACTCCTTCTGCGTCATTTTGTACAGGGTGTTTTCTATGTCACTCTCCTCCATAGAAAACATTGATTCAGTGACCTCCCATTCTTCTACACTTGCGTGAAATTCTATTACATCTGAAAATGCAGACAAGTCACACTTTGTGGCCATTAACGTAATCAATATAGCGAAAATGTTACGGGAGCGTAAGCTGGAGTGCAACTCAATTGATGAGCCTCCAACATATACATGTAGGAAAGTGGAGCCGGCGTCATTTATATAGATTGGAAATAGTTCTTTCTCATTTTGCTTCTCACACTCTGTATGCAACTTCAGTTGTGGATCCACAGTAATAAAATAAGTTGTACCAATGGCATCCAGTATTGCTATCCTCGCAATCATACCCATATTCATGAACAAGGGCTCAGTTTGATAGCTTATCAATGTATTTGAACCACACTGAAGTCCACTATGCTTACCGCTCATTACATCGTAAACTAAAATAGCTTTGTCTACGATTGATAAAAGAAGACTATGTTCCCCAGTGTCCCCATGGAATGTGTAGTAACGTAACTTATCTACACCACATGTTAATTCCAATAAAGTCCTGATGTCACTGATCTTGATGCATTTCACATTCGGTGGGGTATTTACTTCAATTTCGGTCTTCTTCAATTGTCCGTCATCACATCCCATGAATATCTCATAGACATGTGTGTTGCTACTTGACCTTTTAAATGAAACCGTAAACGAACTCAAAAAACCAGTATTCAACAATCCTATAACTCTGCAAGACAGTCTGTTGCAAATGGTTTGAGATGCTGATATTGATAAGTATTGTGCGATTCTAGCTGGGTTGAAACTTTGAACCTCAGCCTTCTTGTTGTATATGTCTATCAGATTGTGCTTATATATTGTGTTCACGAATTCATCTGTCATTTCTACTTGACCTTCATCCTCGCTGTTCTGGCCGTCACCAGGTTCAATTACCGTGTTGCAATCAAAATTCATTCCATCACCAGTCTTCATTGCATCAACCGCAGAGAACCAAACAAGAATCAAGTTAGAATAACAACTTATACATCCAAAGAACCCATTTTCTCTGTCTTCGTAAGGAGGCTCAGCAAATTGGCAGATCTTTATCCCACTACATTGTAAGGATATTAATGCACTTTTACATGCATGATCTAAATCACTATACCCTGCGATGACTACGTCATTATGTCTTTTATGTTTTAGTTGTTCTGCAATGAGGCTTGATACATCACAGATTTTCTGATAACGCCTTACTCAATATTCTGCTTTGCAACCCACCTCTACATGATGAAATTCGTTTCCGTCATGTGTTGTTGGTAGCCATATTTCAATAGTATTAGACATAGAAACTGTGCATAGAGCCGCCACCATGTCATTACCACTAAAAATGGCAACCGGAGTCCATGCGGCACCAACAAATCTAGTATTATATAGATCGCATATATGTTAAAATATACCTGGGAGAAGGATCTATGCATGCGTTGTTTACCACCTGCATCTAAGGAATATCTACAAAATAGTCAGTATACTTACCAGTTGAGTATGGTAGTTTTCAGGCGTTTGATCAAGTGAGATGTTAGGATCATAATTCTCATCATATCCCACTGGAGAGTCCCCATCGTCCCTGGAGGACCTTATTTCCCCTATTACTTCCGCATATCTATGTCTCAAATGGATAAGATACACTTTGTTGTGTAACAGAAGTGCGAGTTGGTTATCACCAGATGCAGTTACCAATGCATTCTTACATAAAGCATGTATGTTGCCGACAATAAATCCATCATCCACTCTGCAAAGGAGTGTCATTATAGTTATTGACCGTATTATACATATGTAGGTATTATATTTTGATGTATTACTTCCGCAAGGTACATGGTGTGATCTTCTATAGAATTGTGATGTAAGCACATCCTAGAAGCACAATATATTTACACATACTACATATGTGCATTATTTGCAACAGTGTTTGTTGTTATTATAATGGAGGAGATTATTAAACTGTGGCATGGTTGTGGCCAGAATACTTAACACAGAGGGGCGATGTGGTATTGCATATGTTATTCATTTTGTAATAGGCTTCATTCTCTATGGCAGTTACACTGGAAAAAAGGATTAGACAAGTGTATATCGCATATATTATTAAACCAGCCAAAATGTGACGGATTAGTGTATCTCTTGTTTTCATGCAAATATATGTATTTAACTAACATTAGTTGCCTAATATCCTATTAATACTTATAGAATGGAAGTGTTTATCAAATGCAAACCATTTCTTTAAATAGATTTTGTATGTAATTCGGTTTCATATAAATGGGAAAATCCGCCAAAGTACATTTGAAATTCGTTATATTGGGAACCTTGTGGCCGCCTAGATATTCCCAGTACTGATGTTTGTATATTACGGCTATGATATCATTTATGCCCAATCGAATTCCTTTGAAGATAATACTTTCATTTAACAAGGCACCCAATATCTAACCTAATAAAAAAATTTAATGTGGAATATAACTACTATAAGAGTTCAACATTATGCAGTCATCATAAGGCATTAGTTCGTTTTCGTACATAATACCAATCCCTTTCACGTACATATACCATTTTCCCGTTCCTGGGGTTTTCATAAAGCCATGCTTGTATTACAGACATAAAGCAACATTTTCACTGATACTAACCTTTATTACACTCATAACACTTCATTTTAGATTCACTTATGAAATTGCATTCATAGGGGCAGTGAAAACATAGTCAAAATATGTGAGTTACTAAAAATACGTACCTTGATGGTTGTAAAACATAATGTGGGGATAACACATAATTGAGGCAAACAACAACACTATGAGAGAGATCAAAAACACAAGGGAAACCACATAGCGCTGCAATATTTCCAATAAACTGGCACCCTATGGTACCCATTACTCTGAAGATATGAATATGGGAATATATCATACGGCTGTACCTGTTGGGTTTATGGAATGTGATGCATACATTATTTGATGGATTATGTTTTCAAATAGGAAATGATAGAGGGAAACGTCAATACATCCACTATAAAACGATTGAGCTTACATAAAATTGCCTTTTCAGAAGTATTTGTGCAAGGTAGAAAGTACTTGTTATTGATGTGGCATGGGGGCATGCTTGATGGCATTCACTATAGCAGTATAGGCAATTCATCTTGTAAATCTTTGCCAATGACCACCTATCTTGGTAGAACGAGTTTGCCATCAGTACTTAAGGTGGTTGTTGAATTTTATTGTAACAAAAATATAACCTTATTTTACCCATCACCAAGAGCACATTAGCGCCTTTGATCCCTCCTTATCGCATTCAATGTAAGAATGCTTTATTAAGCTTATATGTTGCTATATCATGTTATAAGTTGAACAGTCGTATTAGAACCTTGTCTATCCGGTAAATTTTATTTTTGACATATGTTAATTTATGCATGCTTAACCTGGGTTTCGGAATTAACGACTAATACGTTTATTCTATCAACAATGAAACAATCACATATGAGATAGTATTACCACGTATCTAAGGAACGGATTGAACTATTTTTATATAACTGCATGATACATGGAAATATGGTGAGAACACTATATGGCAAACACCAATTCTAGCAGCCTATGAAGTAAACGGGCTGTGTAATTGAATAACAGTATACGATGGTGCCTTACATATATTATGCGTCATTTATATCCTTGATAGCACTTGCAAATAAGATAGATTTAGGTTTGGAATTTACGGATCCTACCGACCCAGCGTGTAAGAGACCATTAGGAGATTATCGATACTCTACAGTTCTACATAAAACTAATAGAGCAGGTTTGTTGCACAACCACAGATTAACTGTTATCAGATGAAAGTGACGTGTACTGTGGTTTGGATATGCTAAACAAGCCTGTAGACAGAAGTGCTACTATACCGAGTAAATTCGCAACAAGGTGTGTAGACAGAAAAGTTTCATCAATGTATCACGCAGCTTTGATTTACTAGTTCATGCGGCTAACCTCCATCCGAATGTGGAACATCTGGGTGTTCGTGAGAAACTCGTGGAACCAGATGGGAAGGAAACGCTGGGAGAATATAAGTGGACAACACTCAGTGAGGTTAGTTAGTGAAGTCATTTGAACATTTCTACCAGAGTGTTGAAACAATACGTATCATCGGCACAGCTCTAATTAGCGAACCGGGACTAGTTGAAGAGATACACCTAGAAGATGCAATTCTGAAAAGTGGAAGGCTCCTAGGTATATGGGCTACCAATTGTCCGTATTGGCTACTCACAGATTATGCCAGTATCGCCTATGGCCTTATCACCATTCCTCTATACGAAACTCTTGGTGATGAGGCTTTGCTGGCTGTTTTTGAAGAAACACAGATGTCAACGGTATGCATCGACTCCTCGAAGTTAACTACACTACTCAAATTAAAGGGAAGCCTAAAACATATTCGCAACCTTATAGTATTCGACGAGTTGTCACAAGAGAATTTGGCCAGTGTGAAGGAACTTGGACTGAAACATATTCATATGGATGAATTGCTAGCAAAATACAAGGATAAGGTTATACAACCACCTAAACGTAGACGTGAAGATATTGCAACTATCATGTATACATCTGGTACGGGTGGAACTTCAAAAGGTGTTCTGCACTCGAATCTCTCTCTAATGACATTGTTCTCCAGGCTTGCTCTATCTGGCAATAGACTGCGCTTATCAAACAAATTCACCATGATGAGCTACTTACCACTATGTCACGTATATGAGAGATTTGTTGAGCATTATTGCGCTTTGCGTCTTTGTCGTATCGGCTATTACGGAGGAAACATTCGTAATTTGCTTGATGATATCAAAACTCTGAAACCACACGTGATTGTCGGAGTCCCCAGAGTATTCACGAAGATTCTGGATCGAATTAATAGTACCATAGATGCCAAACCGCATCTTCTGAGGAGGCTTATCCGTTGGGTTGCCCGTAAAAAGAAGGAAATTTTAAGGAGGTACCCGGAAAATCCGCACCACTTATTGTATGATATTATTATGAAAAAGATAAAGGCACCATTCGGGGGAAGAATGACTACGATCATTATGGGATCTGCAACAATGAATATAGAAGACATCACAGATCTTCAGAACTATTTGACGTGCCCAGCGGCTGAAGGCTGGGGTACGACGGAGGTGGGTATATGCTTCCTTCAGGATTATAGAGACCCACATAAGGGTACTATAGGTGGACCTATCGGTGACGTTATTTTCAAAATTAGGTCAATTCCAGACATGGAATACGATGCTCGTGGAAATCCCCCCAGAGGAGAACTCCTGATGAAAGCGTCAGGAACTATGGTGGGTTATTTTATGAGACCTGATTTGACCAGTGAGGCGTTGGATAGTGAAGGATGGTATCATACCGGTGACGTTGTTGAGTTGCAACCAAACATGGCAGTCAAGATACTTGACAGGGCTAGAAACTTTTTTAAACTCAGTCAAGGAGAATATATTGCACCAGAAAAGCTGGAGAACCTTTACATAAAGAGTCCGTATGTTGATCAAATATTCATTCACGGAGAATCAAAACGTAATCATATCGTGGGAATCATCGTTGTCAATGTTGAAGCAGTGGCTGCATGGGCGTCCCGCAATGGCTTGGCTAATGCCCCTGTATCTACCTTGTTGAACGATGAGAAGCTAATAGAAGAAGTCACCAGCAGTCTGCTGGATATAGCTGAAAAAGGATGTCTGAATTCTCTAGAAAAGCTCAAGGTATTCATTCTAATCGACGAGCCGTTCAGCACCAGCAACGGACTTATGACACCAACGTTCAAATGCATTCGCAAACAAATACGTGCAAGATATGAAGAGGAAATAAATGCAATGTATGACTCAAACACACGCCTAAACTCTCTAAGTTGAGAAATATCACTTGCTGAGTTCGTCAATCATTGTATTGCGATACACTTTTCCTCATGCCATCACAATGTGGCTGTTCTTACTGATGCTAAGACACTTATTCATACCATGCATAGAACTTTCTTATTACATATTACTTATACATATACTCTCAATGCTACTTCATATAAGGTATCTGATGTGGTTGAATGTTCGCCTACTCGTGCATAGATATAGGTTAAACGCATATCCATTCACAAAGTAGCGTAGTTGCTCTAATTGATTCACTTTTTCAATCTCCAAGTGAGTCACTGGATCCTATTGGATTTCATGTATAGAATAATAGAAATATTGGGTCCTAATGCGGTTTACATTGCCTTATTAACTTATACGAGATACCTTCAATATGCAGTGGTAAATCAGAGGTCGGAGTGTTCCTCTCAAAAAATGAGTGAATGTAATGTTTATTACCCAACATTAATAATATATTGTTTTCGCAGCTCCAATTTGTTTTTATTTTACTCTTATTTCCCTTTCATGGACTTGTGCTAATTTTTAAGTTTACGCTCATTCGATGCATCTAGTTCTCTTTTGGAACTCCTTTTGGAAGCATTCACTACAGCCTGTCTTTCGGCAGCAGGAACTGGATAAGCAGACACTGCTTTTGCATGATTTATAGGCGCCTTACTTACGCCTTTCTTTTTAGCATCTTGACTGTTTGATTGCTGCTTTTTAGCGGTTTGTACCTGGGTTGTTAATTTCAGCTTGAGTTGTTGGAGAATAACATTTTCCGATGTACCTGCATTATATGATCCATGATCTGTTGATATTTTCGCCTTCTTGCCACCCAACACCTTAACTTTTCCTGTTGGTGCAGACCATTGGGAGTTGTCATAAAAGACCAAGGGTTTCTCATATTCGCACTCAAAAATGTCGAATACAGAAGACGATTCATGAATAACCATCACTGCGACTCTAGAAACATCGGCAGGTATGGTTACCTTTATTTCACATAGTTCTTCGATTAATGACGAGAACATATCAGCGAGTTTAATGTAAGCTTTATCGAATACGTAAGGCAGACTAATTGCGTCTTTAACAAGTTCCTTGAAGTCTGTTCCCCTTACAGCTATGGATGCAGCTAAATCGATATTGATCATCTGAACGAATGTAAGAATATCCGCAGATATAAGTTTGTATATATTGATAGAGTCTTTGATGCGCCGCCACAATTTAGACTGTCGCAGAAGAGAGGCAAAGCTTGTCGTCTCATCTACATCATCTGCTGGCACTCCTTCCAATAAAGAGCGGTCCCCCAGGTTACGCGTGATGCTTTGCTTTTCTGCTTCTGATAAGTTGCCATTTGCTTCGTCCTCAGATAGTACTATTGCTAAATCCTCAACTTTTAGTTCACCACTATCATGTAGGAGTAGCAATGTGTTTTGTTGTTCTCTATCTCTGCTTATTTCATGTGTTCCACAATCAGTTACATCTTTTTCCGGAGCATGATCTTGCGTACTATTGATCTGTAGTTCTGCTTCTGAGATAGGACCTTTAGAATGACATTGACTTATTTTCCTCTTTCCAGTTACATCACTGTGTTCGTTGCTGTTACCAGGGGAACCATCCTCTGCTTCACATAATTCTTCATACTGGCGCACAACTTTTCTAATCTGGGCAATGCGCTTTCCTAAAAACTTTAAGTCATCGTCAAGCTTCTTAAAGAACTTTAAAGATTTCTTTTCCTTCATGGCAGCAAGTTTTGGCCTCACTTTAAACATCATGCTTTCTCCCATTTGGGTAATGGTTTCTTCGTTGTGCCTTAGTACCAACTTTATCCATGTTTTGTTCAACTCATAACATGAAATTGCATTAGTTACCTCTCGCATGGTTCTCACTATCCACCTCATTATTTTCCCATTTATTCCAATAATTTTACCTACTCCAACACAATCTAGCCCGTGTCGTTCCAATAGTTCCATTTGCCCTTTGAACTTATCACCGTCGGCATCATTGGCACCGGTTTGTGTTGGCTTCTTCTGTTTTGGTTCTTGTATCTTGAGCAGTCGAGATAATATGCTCTCCATTATGGTATTGACTGTATCTTTTATGTCAGATGTAGAAATATAACCGGCGTATCCTTTAAAGATGACCTCAAATTCCTTAAATATTTGGTGGAATTTCTTCGGTATACGCTCTGAAAATCGCTGCCATCCTCCAGGGTGGAAGAACAAGGGTACAGGAATCGGTTCGTCGAGGTCAACATGCTCCTCAAAATTGCATGCTGAGGCGTACTCAGCGATAAACTGCTCAGCATCAATGGCGATCATGCTCCCGTCTTCATCCTCTTCGCTCCATATGGAAAAATCCTTTTCTATTTTTCCCTTCTCCAAAATATCATCCCGTGACATTTGGAGCTCTGAATACATTCCTTCGTCATCTATAAATGGATCATCTATATCATAGTGCATGTCATCACCTCCTTCCGCCAAATAGGTTGCTGGATGACCAACAATACCCTGTATATTAAGTCTATCAGTTATAGATTGGATGCAATTTAGCAGGGGATCGTTCGGTCTATTTTTCAACCACATGACATCATCCAAAGATTCATCCTGAGTACCTAAATCATATTGACCTTTTCTCTCATTATTGGCTTGCATGCTGATCAAGGAAAGCTTAGTTCCACCTTTTGTGGTCATATTAGGTTTTGGAGCATTGTGATGGCCATTATTTGCAAGGCCCTGACTGGTGAAGCCATTTTGGAGATTGCTTATATGACTATTTCCGTGAGAAGTCCTCAGATATGTGTCTTCGTAGGTGAAATAGCGTTCCTCCTTGTATGCCTTAAGGCACTCCTCAAAGAAGTCTACTACCAAGGGTATCCGAACAGATCCTCCTTGTTCTTCCTTGTAGACATCCTTCAACTTAACATCCACGAAGACACCTGAAAAGCATATGGGAAAAAACGGTTTCTAGAACACATACCTGGCATGTAACGTTGTACTATTGTATCTCTATAGTCGTCATCCTCCTCAGTAAGGTCCTGCTCAGCTGGTTCGTTAGAATCGGCAGTATTGTTCACTGTCGCTTCTACCGTATCCAGCAAGCTATTCCCTTCTACCAGGGGGCGGCCATCAGAGGAATCACGTGTTAGGTACTCATTTACCATGCAGTTCACGTGCATATATCCATCAATAGGTGGCAGTGTTTTCTCTATTGCATCCCCCATTGCCACCAAGAGTCTCCAAATATATTAAATGGTGATTTGATGGCAACACATGTGGGTTAAACAGCAGCATATGATAACACTTGCATTATGATGTATACGATGTCCTTCCATTTTATAGTGAATCCTGCATATTATCTCCCATCGACTCCCATGTAGTCTAGGTGGTTAGGATATTCGGCTTTCACCCGAACGACCGGGGTTCGAGTCCCCGCGTGGGAATTTTTTAATGCAATTCTCTTATCAACATCACAAGGCACTCTACCTATGTTTTAATGGATACCTGCGTAATCCCATTAAAAATGTCACATGGCTCATGTTTCATAGCGCATGGCTGAACCACGCGTACACCCATGGCACGGCAGGTGAAGGTATTGATACATGTAATAACGAGTAATAACTCTACGCGAACACGAATAAAAGGCTATTTACCTATTATGATCATATATTACGATTGTATCCCGTCTGTCTCACTTAGACAGTGCCTAGTGCTGCCATGCGATAGAACAGTATGTAACTGTTAGAATTTCCGTCAGTAGTGTCATCTCCAAGCTCCTCATTGACGTTACCAACTTTTGTAGTTGTCAAATCATCACAGCTGTACCACTTTTTGTTAACTTCACTTATCGTAACATAATGGCCGTAATGAGGGGAGGTGCCCACGTGGCATACAATCGAGAAAAGTTCATAATCTACACAATACCGCTGCTTCCTGCTTTCAAGAATAAGCTCCCTGTTTGATATAACTGAGTACTGGAGTCTTTCAAAGGGTTCATGATGTCCTCTGTGATAGCTCTCTGCCTGAGGCATGTTGAATTTGAAGCGCTTCAAGTGAATTATCAATACAGGAGGCAGCTCTTCAAACACTACAGACCTAGAAGCATCGCAATAGTCCTTGCAGAAATCACAGAAAAAGCGATCCTTTCCCGTAAGAAGCTCTGCAGCGCAATATCTCTCTATGCAATCCTCGATTGTGGAATTCTCAAATATATCTAAAGACAGAGTAATAAAGGGCTCCACAGTGCCAGATATCCTGTTGCATTTATGACACTTAGTTTCCGAACGTAAGTATCCTTCCACCAACTTGCTCAACCAATCACGTTTTTGTTGGCTCCCCGCCTTTTGTTGTTTATCCTTTAGGTTACATTTGTCCTTCGGCTTTAGCCTAGCGTGATCCATGGAGCCATCAGTATCCCTTAAATGTACAGTAGTCGTAGTTATTTTTCTGTTCTTATCTAGAATCTTCATTTCGTCTATCATTGTATTGATCAAATAGGTCAAGAATTCATGTGCATCTTGCTGATCTCCCATAATAAATTCCTCTAGGTAAAATGAGTTTTGAACAGTAGAGGCATACCATTTTTCTTGCATATCTTCTGAAGGAGTTTCTTTGCTGATTGTATGCCTGGAATTAGTTGAGACGCTAAAATGTCGCCTACCTGAGGATGAAGTGCAACGTTCGTACAGCCTTCCTAAACAACTGGTAATCTCCGCCTTTGCAAATTTATGATGCACTTATTGATACCTACCTCTGAGTACATCAGTCGTATGACACCTTCGCGGAAATCATTGGCAGGGAACAAGGCCTGCAGAACTGCATTGCAATAGCAATTGTTGGAGCCATTCTCCAACCCTACGGGAACCAAAGTAGAGTTAGCCATATAGCGTGGAGGTAGCTCCTTTGAGATGCCCAAATAATGTTTCAGTACGTGCATCGCTCCCGTCACTATGTAGCACAATTACAACGTCGTGCCTAAAAGGGCCTTTTCGCTGGTGAATCTTTGCGATATTGAGGTTATATATTAGATATATGGTATGAGTATTATCTTCATTCTAACAGATTAAATATTGTGTGACTCTTCAACAAATGGAGCCACCTACGTTGCCCTCACATATGCGTATGGTGTGTATAGGCTGCATCGGTACAACATACTCTGTTGATAAAAAATGAATTAATGCTCCTTACAAGGGTCTTTAGAAACATTAATCTTCCGGGGATTGGGCAGCTTCGCGCCCTGATACAAGCTGGATGTAGTGACAGTGAGTCGTTGCTTTCTCTGTTTCAAAAATTCCATGCACAACTGACCCCAAGAGAAGCGATAAGCGCAATAGCCCTATTCAACAAGGTGCTGTCACATTCTGACGCAACATCTGTTGATTCCTCACAGTTATTAGTGATTAAACGCATTGTTACTTCTGACATAAAGGGAAGGCTTTACGCTCTCACTGATCCCGTTGAGCTTTGTGATGTTTTCATTGGGTTAATCAATAGTGGAGTATCCTGCAAAGCACTAATAGCTGACTTCACAAGTCGGCTAGAGCGCCTGTTGCCATCTTTGCATGGAGAAAGCTTATCGCATATATGCAATTCCGTAGTGTACCTGCACAAAAATGGTAGGTAACAGAGTTACTATCTAGTATACACTCTTTAGGATATCGTGTAATACCACTGTGCCACAAACTATTTTCGCATTTGGCATCTAGGTCTGCTATTGCTGATTACACCTTTGACAACTATGTTGCCTTGGTTCGTTGCATGCATTCTCTGATGGTGAGAAATCCAACGCTGGAAGCAATTATAGGTAAGACCTGAATGACGGATTATAGGAGAAATATCATTATTATATATACAGTTTATGCATCACCGTATGAGGTGGTCACGCCGTGAGTCGCCGCATGCCTTTATACTGATTCTGTCTGATACAATTATATACCCAACAGAAGTTACATGTCGCATTATATGTTCTTTAATATGTAATTGTTGAAGCCACCATTAAACATGCATAGGAAAGGGGATTATCCACACCATTGAATCCAATGAGGAAATACCACAAGACTATATAAATATTCTTTTGGACTCATACACTGATGAATTATATGACAGTAGAAGAGTACGCCATCTCCTTGTAGATGAATCACTGAAGGTAAATGTTTGCTATACTTGATTATATGAGTTCAGAATAATGTTGTTACTCTAGATGTTGTGGAAAAGTGCCTGAACTGCGGAATATTTCCCGCTAAGAACATAGACAAAATAGATGAGGAAGTTATTAATAAGTACCCACATGCATCTGTCGAAACTAGAATAAGGATACTACGTGGGTATGGTAAATTGAGGTACAAGAGCAGTGAAGTATTGGATATGCTAGTACAATCCATAAGGGACGAAATAAACACCATCAAAACAACGACGCAAACGGCAGAATTACTCTATAGTCTCTATTTGCTTAACTACAAAGAAGAAATAATAATAAATCATGCAGCTAACATTATTAAGGATGCTGAAGGTAGTTTAACTTTTGTGAGATGACAAGCCTACAGAACACAGCTTTTTGAGCCTAAAAGAACTGTGCAAATTCCTTGTTTCATTTTGCTATTTCACCTTTAAGGATGCAACTGTATACGAGAAACTACTGAAGGAATCAATGCGTTTGGTTTGTTCCATTAGACCTACTGAGACTTGCAGGCTACAAATGATCTCCATGCATATAATGTTGGTTTAAACGGTTCATATACGGACAAACACCTTGCAGGGGGAAGATGCAGCATGTTTTTCAAAACATAAACACGCCTATAAGGGAATTCTTAAGTGAAGTGCTCAGTAAGGAGACAAAGGAACCAATGACGCTCAATAGCTCGGAACTTCAAGATGAAGTGGGGAAAACAGCAACCTTCCTCTCATATAGCTACCACAAGGAGGTAATACAATATGCCTTTAAAACAAAACCCGCAGGTTCAAATTGGACCCTATCTGGTGGATTTCATAAAGCCAATGACTGAGGGTGGAATTGAGGAAATGCGTCATAGAGACACTCGTTACCATCGCTTTCGGCATATATCAGATGAGCGATATTTAGGTATGCATGTGCCTTTTAAAACAACAAATTATTCAGCTACTGCTCTGCGTGGATGCGCACATATCCTTCTCACTGATGACAGCTACAAATTCTATCGCAACACTATAGAAAGGACTGCAGAGTCTCAGTTTCACCTTTCCACTTTAAAGGGAATTGGGTACAGCTGTGTTATTATACCACATTGGGAGTGGAAGGAACAAGATGGATGGCACAATAAACGTGCTTACCTGAAAAATGTAGTAGAGAAACACAACAAATCATTACTTGCTAAGTAAGATTAAATTAAAAGTTTTTCTTTGTATCTTCGACATATATTATAACGACGTTTGAACATATGTACAAATGCCACACTTGTTTCTTGTACAACGATAACTTGGAAGACACTGTCAATATAGCTCTCAAACAATAGCAACGCATTCATGAACTCAGAACAATTCATCTTCAGATTCTTGCGCACGTTGCGGTTCAGGCTCTTGTTCCTGGGGATACACCACATGTTCCCTCCTCCACACGTGCGATGATGAATAATAGTTTGGATGTACCCTCAACCTGAATACGTTTTCCATATCACCAGCGCGTCGTTTCATTAGCAACTTTTTGTCCACATATATAAGACGATGGATGACACGTTGTAGACGTAGGTTCCATGCATCTGCGTCTTCTGGTGTCATTGGAATGACCACATTTTGGAGGTACCATTCGATGAGTTCATTCGATGCAACTTCATCTTCCAACAGATCACACTCGCTAACACGGTCAAGAAGAACAGCCGAAATAGCTTCGTACTCGGACATACCTATCTTTAACAGTTCTGGGTCAACTTCTCTGGTATCTCTCACAGGACTCGCAGGTTCGTGACCATTGACATCTGCCATGAAGTCGTCATCTCCATCTAACTGCATAACCTCCTGTTCGAGCACAATCAATTCCTTGTTGGAAAGCCTAAGGAGAGACGACTTGAAAATGTTATACGCCTCATCAACATGGTTCTCCTCTACGAAATCGGAAAACTTTAGCCTAGCTACAGCCTCCGATAATCTCACCAATGATTCTAGCTGACGAACTGTCATTCTTAATGATCTTTTGGATGACTGTGCATCCCCATTTCTAAGTCCCACGTAATACTGAGCCAGCTTGTGCTTGGCACCATCTTGTATGAGAGGTTTGACACGCTTCGCCAGCTCTATGTACAGCTTCAATTCATCCAATGTTAGGGGTGGGGTAAAGTCCACATCGAAGGGTATCTCTCCGTCCATCTCCTTCTCAGCATCAACTATTAACTCACTGCTTTTATAAGTGCCAGGCCCATGCAACCCAGTAATATGCCAGGCTATCTTAGCGTCTGTTTCCTCGACCGCTTCATCTTGCATTGTATAAAGAAGATCAAACCTAGAGAGCAATGGTGGGGGTAAGTTAACATTGCTGGCAAAAGATTTGCTGGGGTCATACCTTCCGTAGCGTGGGTTGCAAACAGCGAGTACGGAAGCACGGGCATTCAAAGTTGCCTGAATACCAGCCTTGGCTATAGAAATAGTTTGTTGCTCCATAGCTTCATGTATTGCCACTCTATCCTTTTCATTCATTTTGTCAAACTCGTCTATGCAACAAATTCCCTGATCAGCATACATCAATGCTCCGGCTTCCAGCACAAATTCGCCGGTGTCTGGGTCTCGATGAACGGCAGCAGTAAGACCAGCTGCCGAAGAACCCTGACCTGATGCGAATACTGCACGGGGCGCAAAACTTTCTGTGAATTTTAGAAACTGACTCTTTGCAGTGGAGGGGTCTCCGACAATGCACATGTTAATATCACCCCTCAACTTGGTGTTGCTAGATGCTTTGTGTACCCCTCCCACCATCATGAGCAGTATACCCTTTTTAATTTCTGAGTAGCCCCAAATCTTTGGGGCGATGGAGGCAGCAAGTCTATCAATGGTGTTGTGGGCCCTCGCTACACGACGTATCCAGTCGAAGCTTGAGAGGTTAAGAATATCTTCGGCCCTCATTTGATATTCCTCATTAGGATCTGGAATTTCATTTCCGCCTCCCTTGAAGTCGTCAATTCTACGAACCTGCGTGGCCAAAAAGGATAGCTTGTGGTTGAGATCCTTAACGGACACTCCCTTAATCCCCGTTAAACCCTGTGAAATCATGTAAGACTCAAAATGCCTTATAGACTGCTTGTTCACTTTCTTAGGCATTTCTCCTGGTTTCAGTAGGGTGGGAACATCTGGTAACACAATGAGTGAACCAGAAATCTCAACTCTGTCTCCTGCGTTGAGGCGGTCAACCATGCGGTGCCTCAGAATAACATCAATAGACCTGGGCATGGCACTAACATCAGATTCCTGCACCATTTCTTGAATTCTGATTTTTTGCCAGTCACAAAACATTGAACGATCCATCACTAGTTCCCAATCCTTCATGTTAAGGCAATTGCTTGAAGTACACTTGACGGGAGCAGTATACTTGAAATGCTGCTTCACACCGGTAATGACGTTTCCACAAGCCTTGCATCTGAATGTGCCATTTATAAGTTCAGGTCTGACATCAGATATGCGTGTCACTTGGCCTCTAATAGCCATAAGCTCTCCAATCATGCTGCAACGTATCTCCTTCAGCCTATACCGTATTAAAACAACTACGTGGATGTAACTTACGGATGAATAATTGCGGGTGTATATAGGAACTGCAGGTAGAGTTTCTTTGACGCTCTATTCAGCGACAATGCCATGGAATCAACAATGGTTTGCAGCTTTTCTTCTAGCGCATCCTGCACCCTGACAAAGTGCTTGATCATGTAACGATAGAGCTGCACATTAAGGTTAAGGGAAGCATCCTGTTGCGGCGGCCTCCAGTTCAGGATGTGATCCATATGAATGACTAGGACCTCAGAGAAATGGGACTCCTTTGATACCAATGTGTATATTCTCTTCATGTAAAACAGTGGTCTAGATGGGTCGTCGTCTAGGTGATAGAGCATGGATGTTTCTTCGTCATCAGATTCTGCGTCGTCAAAGTCATCCAGCTCCTCGTCGTATGTGTGACCCGTTCCAGGGACGTAAGTCCTAAGGAAGTGATCAAAGACTGTGGCAATATTTGCATCCTGAACGTGAGGGGCGTCATCCTCCTGAGATACTCCGACATCTCCGGTTGCTAGTCCCTGACTGGGAATCAATGGCCTTCTGTTGGTAACACTGTGCTGTGTTCCACGCTCGGAGACTCCATCAAAAGAAGGAATGGAGTCTGCCATTTTGTTAAATGTAAAGAGTATTGATGTCTTTCATTCAGGACATGATTCTCTATCTCAACTAAAGCGACAGCACCTTGGCTCCGAGAGCTAGGAAGGTACTGTATGACGCGGTGTACTATACTTTCCAACGTCCAACCATTCCAATATATACCATAAAAATTAATAGACACGACAGTTTGTCATTTTAACCGTGGAATCCGCACCCTACTACCACCACCCTGACCGACCACACTGGTTTATTCGCTAGACAAGTTAAATTAAATGTGGTCTAGATTGGAGCGAATTGCTATGTTACATGGTGTTACGAAAGTGATATGTGGGTGAGATTGATACACCACTTATTTCCACAAGCCATTTCAAATGCCTTGTATAACTCCTTGTCGATCTGTTCATATGACTGTTGGTCTGCAGCGCATTTAGGGTTCCCGACGGCCAACTTACCCGCAAAAAGAAAGACCAACATGCGATTCACGTACGTAGTACTCCCATGTGATTCCCCTGGGCGGTTAACCGTGATGATTGGATAGTTGTCTTCCATTGGCCCATGCCACCTGACACATGAAACATCGTTTCCAAGAATAGGGTCATCTGTACGCTCACACTCCTTGGCTATACTAGCTGCGTAGATTGAGTCAATAGGAACGCCTGCTTACATAGTATGGAGTAGCGCTTAGCGGGGGTTTTCCAAAGGGCCTTTGCCCTTTCATGTACATATGTATCCCAGGCCTTCACCACGTAGGAAACCTCCTCGACGCTCCTGCGAGCACGCATATCAGCCCCTTCTGAGGCAGAATAGTTAGCCACACTTCCGTCCTAAACACAATATTCCTATTCATTCTTGGCCTACCAGAGACGGCGAGAAGTCGTCGTCAAAACTAGTTCTGCGGTGCACATTATCTGTTTCTTGTTCGTCATTGGATTCTCCCATACCAAACAGGTTGGCAAAGGGTACCATGGAACACACCCTGCACTTGAACATGTTTCCTCTACCAGAGGTGTAATCTTTAGGTGTGTCTGTCTTTCATCCACTATGGACCCAGTGTGTGATTTTCGGTGTATATAATGCACCCAATTAATGTTTTAAATACCAAATTAGCCCATATTCATGATACAGAGTGACATAAATGTACCACACATCGCGGCTGTCGGAGCGTGAGACAGGTGTATTGGTCCCCATCCAAATAACCCACACAGCCAAGAATCCCAGGTAAATGCCACCAAAATCAGCACCCGCACAAAACCCTAAAGGAAACTAAAGTCACAGTGGAACTAAATGTGTAGATTAAAATAAGTTCCCACGCGGGGACTCGAACCCCGGTCGTGCGGGTGAGAGCCGCATATCCTAACCATCTAGACTACATGGGATGCGATGGGTGTTTTACATCGGCGTTCATGCATTCGTGGAGTGTCGAGTGCAATATAGGTAAGGTGATAGCGTTGATCACTTCACTTCACTCTAGAATATAAGGATGGGTTTGGCAATTAGTTTCATAACGTGCTTAGTGTTAGGGCAGGTTTCACTGGTTGAGTCGAAGTATAACAAGCAGCGCCACCTTGCTGCGTTCACCTTGTCTGAGGATACAGGAACTACCACGCTTGGCCGTATATCATCAGTAAATGAGGATGTATATATAGCTTACTACAACGACAGCGCAAGTGTGTATGGGAAGCCTGGAGAAAATGTTGAGGCTAACGAGAGCTGCCACTTTGTGGTCGACAACATCAACCCAGGCCTCTCCATTCTCTACATGCCACGGGAAAACTGGGGAATCTCAACGAAGGTAGACTATTACGACAAGGTGGGAAGCACGTCAGCATGGTGTATTACGCTAGTTACGCTGTTCATGGCAGGTAAATGGCGTAACAGTGAGCAGCTAGGTGAATACACAGCGCCCCTGGACACTCTCTACCATCGTTGCGTGAGCCTGAATTATCTATGGGAAGTAGAACCTACGGAAGCTTATGAAGATCTCATTAGGAATCTTCCCAAAGGCACAACTATTGAGGATATATACCTTTTTGAAAGGTGGTCAAGGCGTTGCCCAAGGCCATTATACGTGGACGAGAAGGATGTAGTTGCACGGGCGCTGGAATGTCACAGCATTCACGGAAAGATGCCTTTATCCAGCCCTGACATTTCTTATAGGGATTGCTTTCTGAATGATCTTCTAGGATTCCAGTGGAATCCACAGTCCAAGAGGAAGGTGAACCCATTTAGCCGTAATAAAAGAGACCCCAATGAACCCAAAGAGTGGAATTACATGTATACTCCGAAATTAGCAGACATATCACTCTCGCTGAACAATTCCATAGTAGATTTCTGCAGACTATTGGCGTCACGTGGCGCGACAGCAAAGCATCGTGAAATAGCGGGATTCCTTGATGAGCACATAAGCAGCATAAGATTACACTATGCTGTTGGGTCAATATCCTCTCGTGGAGGAGGCCGTCATGCAAACTTCAGCTTCGTTATGTCTTACGAAGCTCCGCACCCCGTAAAACTATCTGCTTTCGATTACGCATCATCTGAATCCACATCACCAGCATGTAGTTCGGCCATATTGGGGCATATTGATCCCTTAATGCACGGAAACAATGTTTTCAACAGGCTTGAGTACTCCGAGATGACTGGTAATGGCCAACATCGTTCTGTGAGGGTATCCATAACACTAGATAGTGGAGTTCTGCGGAAACTTACTGCTCCAGGGAATAGGATATACATAAAGGTGATTCACATGCTTGACAGAAGTGTGTACCTAGATAATGACGAATTAAACAACTTTTTTAAGCGCGTAGATTCTGACAAGGTGGATAAAATTCAGACATCAAAAGTGACGCCACTTGGTGCTGGTATAGGAGGGGCAGAGCTAAAAACGATCAGAACTCCTTTCATTAACATAGAGGACCCGGAAATGCGATCAGCTCCAGTGATATACCATGGATATGTAGCTTTGGAACCGTCGTCACTGACATTTGCTAAAATTGAACTGCACTACCGACTGCTTCTGCACACGAGGTACATGCATATGAACGAGGGTTTGACCCCTTCTTTGGCAGCATTGGATGTCGACAATAGACTGCCTGGCGTGGGAACGTGGAAATATGACGTTTCCATTCTGGCAGAGCCCCAAGTATATGTTCTAAAGACACAACCTCTACTTTCACCGGTTACGGTACCATCGCACGTCACCACTTATATTGCATTTCTCAGAGGAATATCCTTTCTAAACGTAGCAAGCGTGGGTTACACTGACAACCACAGGTCACACGATTCATTGAAGGCAGCAAAAAGAGACACGTGGCATAGGATATACTTTACCGATAGACCAAAGTCTAAAAAGTCCATGCAGCTGTGTAACCCAGAAAGCAGTGGACTAGCACTAGTCACAAATACCTTCTCTTTCTCACGATGTCCCTTCAGAGAAGGTGAGGACCACAAAGAGCAGGAACAACAGACATACATTACCTTCACCGTGCCTGTAGGAGAGTTTGGAGGGATCTTCATGGTGATATTCCTCACTGTGATGGTAATGGTGGTCGCCTCCACCATATCACTCCGTCTGACCTACAAAACCTTTTTACTTATAGCCAAACAGAAACGCGAGTAATTCATTAAGCAACTTAAGTTCATGTGGCTACTGTAAATGAACATTTGTGACGACTTTACTGGTTATAGTCTACAAGGTTGTAGGCTGCGTATGTTACAGGTGGCTCAATCAGTTTGCCGTATAGCATTTCTGAAGACTAACCACCACCGACAGCTGTATTATCTTCTAATACATCTCTTGCATTGTTTACAATTTCCGTTCTATGGTAGGAATATCCTACAAAGTCATCATTTTGCCCCTGAACAAGGAACGTTAAGAAGCAGCAAAAGACGTATATGTAGAGGACTGCTAGCAAACAACACTGCTTCAGAGCCCTAAGGGATATTTGGTAGATGACCGAGTCACGAGGCTCATTACGATACTTCCAGTAAACCATGTACCCTAAAATGATTGTCATTAAATGCAGCAATTCACATACCGATTCCTGGGTAAATAAACCTGAATCTAAGAACTCTCCTAACAAATAAAATCTCAGAATCTCGCTTTTTCTCTTCCCTCATGGCCTCCTGAAACAGTTTAACGGCTAAGTAATGATTCCTACCAGGGCTTTATCATCCAAGACGAGCTCTCTGGCACTTTCCGTGGTCCCATCATCACCACATCCTCTTGACTGCATACGCCTCGCGGAAGCAGTGGTACGGCTTGTATCATCCTGTGTTTCATTGATCAACATGTACACATGAACACCTACCCCTTCCATTTTCCGAGTAGCGATAGAGTGGAGAGACTCACTATTACGACGGAGTACCAGCACGTTGTCCTTAGGGGAACGAGGGATGGGAAAATATAATACCCGCCCTATCCTCTAATTTACGCTTTCATTTTCTCGATCGAGGACCCCATAACGTACTGGACGGTACGCTTAAATAGGTATAACAAAGCATCAAACGCACTGATATAACCCAAAATGAAAACTAAGTACCATGTAAAAAGTGCCAAGTGTAGCAGAGTTGAAGAGGTTTCATGTGCAAGGACTGTCGTTGTTTTTGTTGCCTGGGTCAGTGTAGCAGAATACGGCATAAAAGGACGTGCCAGGTATTATGGTTGAACTATGTTAACTTATATTGGATGACGGTCATATAGCTATGCAATAAATACATTCTGTTGGTGCCATTTGCTGGACACCATCTTATGTTACCAACTACCACCGCTGTAACCTTGAGTAAACTGAAACATAACAGCATAGAGAGTTAACGCGTCTTCCACATTTCAAAACATGAATAACAAACCGTATAACATAGCACTATCTTACCGGTGTTGGAGGAACACACATACCCGTCTCAGCCTTCCGTGCTGTGTGTACTACGGGTGACAGCGGTCACTGTCACTGTCATTGGGTTCTTGTAGTTCATAGCTATTCCCTTGGATTTTTGGCTCACTTATGGCTACATTACTTAGGATTTCTATATGCAATATTGGATGTATTTATTTTACGATGAGACAGAATTAGACATTCCATTCATGGTCAGTAACAGTCAAGGTGTTATTCACGGACGTGTTTTATCATTTGCTCTACAAAGTGACCTTGTTTGTATCCTTCAATTAAATCAGTCTTCTATTTAATTCACGTGAAGATTCAGAGGACATGGCGAACCCTTCAAATGCAAAGCAAGCAAACAAGGATGCCGCTGCTGCTGGCGATGCGGCTCCTAACGCAGCAGCTCCCAAAAAGTCCAGGAAGTCAGCCGTAGCTGATCATCGTCGTACCATTGGTGCCGAAATTAGAAACTTGAATGAGCCCGTTCGTAGGCTGATCATTAGCAAGGTTGTGTTGAGAAACTTTAAGAGCTACGGCGGAACCACCGTAATAGGCCCATTCCACAAACGTTTCACATCCATTGTGGGCCCCAATGGGTCCGGAAAGAGCAACGTCATCGACGCCATGCTTTTCGTCTTTGGGTTCCGTGCAAAGCAGATGCGTTTCGAAAAGCTCTCGGAGCTGATTCACAACTCTAACGCGTATGTTAAACTAAATAAGAATAAGCCACTAGAGTCAATGGAGGTTGCCATTCACTTTTGTGAGATTCTTGACAGGGATCCAGACGTAGACGATTTCGAGGTGATAGCTGGAAGTGAGTTGATCATCTCTAGGGAGGTTTATCGTGACAACTCATCAAAGTATCGTATCAATGGGAAACCATCTTCGCAAAAGGACGTGTCAAACTCCCTAAAGAGTTTCGGTATGGATCTGTACAACAATCGTTTCTTGATCCTCCAGGGTGAGGTCGAGCAGATCTCTCAGATGAAGCCAAAGGCCACAAAGCCAGAGGAAGAAGGTCTGTTGGAATATCTTGAGGATATTATTGGAACAAACCAATATCTTGAGAAGATTAAAGAAGCACACCAAGAGTACGAAAATCTCCAGGATCAATACAGGGAAAGGGGTAATCGTACCAGGGTGTTGCAAAAGGAAGTTGAGGACATGCTGGATGCGAAAGCAGAAGCTGACAAGTACATTGAGAATGAAAAGGAAATGCTTCACACAAAACTCGTAATTTCCCAAAAAGAGATACTTACTGCCAAAGAAGATCAAACCGTCATGACAAAACAGCTGGAAGAGCTGGAACAAAAATACAAGGAGTCCTCTTCTCTAGTTGCCGTGGTTGAAAAAGATAGGGATGCTGCCTTAAAGGAGCTCAAGTCTGTAGAAGCGGACCTGGATAAGACTACGAAAAACCAAAAGAAGCTTTCTGAGAACCTTCAAAAAATGGTTTCTAAAGACGAGGATTTGCGAAAGCAACTCCTACGTGAGGTAAAGAAAGTTGAAGAAAAGATTGCTAACATTAAGAAGGCCACAGTCAACCAACCCAAACACGAAAGTGGTTGCAAGGAGAAGTTAGCAAAATGTGACGAACTTATGAAGCAGGTACCTCAAATGCAGGATGAACTGGAGAAGGCAGAAAAGAGTTTAGAGGAACTGACGGAAAAAATAAAACCTGAATTAGATGCTGCAAACAAGGAACTCGCCAAACGCGAAGCAATGCTCGCACCCGTACAACAAACATACGATCAGGTAAACAAGGAAATCAGTGTCATTCAGTCTTCAATTGAGCTGCTGGAAAACAACCGTAAAGAAGCGGAAGCAAGGTTGTCCACCATGAAGCAAAACGAGACGAAACTGAAGGAATCCCTGAAAAAGAATACCGCATCGCTCAAGAAAGAGGAAGAGAACCTAAAGAAAAAGGCGAGCGATTTGGAGGCGAACATTAAGAAAAGCAAGGATCTTGATGTAACAGTAAAAGAAAAGTCGCAAGCTTATTTGAAAAAGCGCGGTGAATACGACGCCATGAAACGTGAGTTCAACGAAATGGCGGGGTCCAAGGATCAACATCGCCACATCATGAGTCTTGCAGCAAGTGGAAAGATAAAGGGAGTACACGGGCGTCTTGGAGACCTCGGATCAATTCCTCCGAAATATGAAAGGGCCTTCATGGCGGCTGCTGGTGGACAGGTAGACGTTCTGATTGTTGATACCCCTGAAGTGGCATCACAAGTTTTTGACGAGCTCCGTCGTCAAAACATGGGTAGAAGTTCTGCTATGGCACTGAGTGTCCTGAACAACGACTTGAAACGTCAGATGGAGACCTTTGAAAAAACACCACTGGAGGGAATGCCAGAAGGCGTGCAGTATCTTGTGCAATTGGTACAGGCAAGTCAGCCAAGGTACAAGATATGCTTCTTCTATGCTTTGCGTGACACTCTCCTAGCGAACAACCTTAACGATGCCACCACTGTTGGTTACAAGCACCGTCGCCGTGTTGTCACCATGGATGGAGAAGTCATTGAACCAGATGGTCGCATGAGTGGAGGAGGTGTACAGGCCAAAAAGGGTGGCGGTATTAACACAAAGGGGGCTGACGGCGCCCCCAAGGCAGTTGTGGACAGCAAGACCCTAGATGCACTAAAGAAGGAAATTGAAAAGGAAGGAGAGCAACTAGAGGCATTAAAGCGTGAACTCGTACAGGTCAATCAGAACCAAACGTTGTTGGGCAAAGAGATTGGCGAGTTAAATTACAGCATTGACATAATGAAGCAAACTGTGAAGAACGACGAAGTTCAGCTGACGGAGCTTACACAGAGCATCAAGAAGCTAGGTGACTCCTCCAAAGCAGGCGACGATGATAGCAAACTGAAAGACTTGAAGGCCGATCTGGAAAAGAAGAAAAAGGAAGAGAAAACTATTGCTACCAAGGTGAAGGAGCAAGAGAAGAATGTGGCAGACGCCTACAAAATGGTGGACAACGTGGGTAAAGGTAAACTAAAGTTAGCCAAAGAAAAGGTAGCTTCTATAGAAGAGAAGCTCTCTACATTACGTTCTAATGTAGAGAAGTTACGCAAAGAAGCTGCCAACCTACAGGCAGACGCGGAGAAGTGTGGTCGTGATATACAGAAGTTGACCAAGGAAGTGGACCAGCACAAATCCCGTGAAAAGCAACTAGAGCAACAGCTTAACTCTTTGGAAGAAGAGGCTGCGAAGCTTAATAGTGAAATGAAGGAAGTAAACGCCAAGGTGGACGAGCTAAACAAGCATTTGAAGGAGCTTAACACTACACTAGCCGAGAAGAACAAAATACTACAGGAAAACGAACTAAGTTCTGTTGACATGAAACATAACATGGAAGAGCTAGGTAAGAAGCTGAAGGCGGCAGATCAGGTTACGGAGGCACACGAGGCCCGCATGAAGGAAGTCCTGGCACAGTTTAAAAAGACTTCGGCAATGATTAAAATGAGCAAGGAAGCACACGAGATGCTGTACCCACCAGAGAAAAAGAAGACCCAGTTATTAATTATTGACGATGATGACGAGGTTATTGTTGAGGACGACGACGACACAAATGCCGAGGCTAAGGATAAGGAACACCAGGAGGAGGAATATAAGATGTTGGAAGAAAAGGAGTTAAAGGCACTAGACATCGAAGAATTAAACAAGAAGATAGAGGAGCTGGAGAAGGAAACCAGTACGGTGCCTAACTTAGCGGTATTGGAAGAATTCAGGGTGAAAGTACACGAGTTCAGCAAGAAGAAGCAAGAGCTTCTCCAAGTGCAGAACAGCCGTGATGCAGCTAAGAACAACTACGAGCAATTGTGTCTGAAGCGAAAGAACGAATTCCTATCGAACTTTGCTATCATAGCAGCAAAGCTGAAGGAGATGTACCAGACTATCACACTGGGAGGAGACGCAGAGCTGGAGCTTGTGGATTCCACAGACCCGTTCACAGAGGGAATCCTGTTCTCCGTCCGTCCAGCCAAGAAGAGCTGGAAGCAAATTCAAAACCTCTCCGGAGGAGAGAAGACTCTCAGTTCCTTGGCACTTGTTTTTGCTCTCCACCACTACAAGCCTAACCCAGTGTACTTTATGGACGAAATAGATGCAGCTCTAGACTTTAGAAACGTTTCCATTATCGCACAGAACATCAAAGAACGTACGAAGGATGCCCAGTTCATCATCATCTCCCTGAGGAACCAGATGTTCGAGTTATGCAACCAGATGGTTGGGATCTACAAGACAGTGGACGTTACCAAAAGTGTCTGCATCAACCCGGCATACTTCGACATGCGTAAGCGCAAGTTGAACGATGATGAGCGAAGCCATGAGCAGAACAACGTACCCGCATGATTTATCTGTGTGTGTTGCCTTGGCAACTTATCCCAGTTAGGAATTCACTTAACATTATGTAAATATAATAGTTGACATGGAAAATTTATTTGATGATGATTCCCCGTCATATGACAACCATGTCTCCTCTGAGGAGGGGATTATGTTTAACCCAGTCCCGGCTGAGTATAGGCACCAACCGGAGACAATAACCACGGAGGAAAACGTATCCGAGGATGAGGGCATTGACCTCTACAGCCAATGGGCTATGCTAAATGTTGCGGAATCCAACCATTCATTGCTGCTTCCTACCATACTTCCGGATGGAACCCAGTCACAGGTTGGCCACAAGCTCGCATTATGTCATGCTGTTCAGAGGGAAAGCGGGACACCCGCCGAGTTCTTCAGCACTCCGTAAGTATATGCTTAGTTACCTAGATATACGCTCTGCAGGGGGATCCATTTCGTGCATATTCAAATGCCAAATGCCATGCCTCACCTAGACAAGGAACGTACTCTACAGGAGTGTGACACTGGAATGAAGAATGAAAGGAGTGCACAGCACACGCTATCATCATCGCAAATTGCCCTGGCTGAAGGACCTGACGACCCTCCAATCTACCAGACAAGCAAGGTCAGCAGCCTTCCATCCGGCAGGCTGGGTAAGATTCGCATACATAAAAGCGGCAAGATAAAGCTACATGTAGGAAACCACGTGTTCAACTTCGCCCCTGGTAACAAGGTGAGCTGTAAACAGCAAGTGGGTTGCCTGATGGAGGAGAACAACGAGTTTCTATTTCTCGGAAACTATCGCAGGAAGTTCGTAGTATCCCCGGATTTCAGTGAGATGCTCCAACACCACTAAAAAGACAGCATGTGGCATGCATCGGAACGGCGAATACTACCCATGTGGTCATGCGTCAGGGGAAACCCTGGATTCCTTCGGCGGAAAGGCCTCATGGAATCTCAGCACAGTCTTGCACAGTATAACTGGACATTTCCTGGAGGAATCCTCTGACGCTTTTGTTGTTATATATTTGACAGGTAGAATCCTTTTAGCAATGTGTGTTGCGTCTAACCGGTAAATGTGTGTACCTTCTGGCACAATTGACTGTGATGTGCATGGGATGTGTGACGACACACCTTTGACACTACACCGCTGGCAAACCTATATCTTAATCAACCATTTTCATACCATGTAAAACCTCGTTTAAGTCGCTTCCATGGTATCAGGTGTGGGACAATGGCAATGACATTGATCTTAGGATGGGGTTAAAGTCTTTGCGACAGGTGGTGTATGTTGAATTACAGGAGAAGGTTTGCATTACGTTTCTTATATAAAAAGCATACGCTTCCTCTGCACATAAATCGCCTGTGAGGAAGTAGCGGCTGTCGCTGAAGGTATTGTGTGCTCCGTCACCTCTCTGGGTAAGTCTTGCGCTAGCTCGAATGTATGTGTCGCATGCTCGTGTCTTTACTGTGATACATGTATTTTTTTGTGTGTTTTTGAGTCGGTGGGATCATTAATCATCATGGGCTCTTTGGATCTTGTGTGATTGGACCTTTTGTCTAAACACACCTACACCTTTTACATTCCTGTGCTTGATGTTACACCTCTTCGTGTGTCCTGTATATCTGTCTTATTTATGACCTAGAAGATGTTTTAGAGTCTTTAGGTAATGCTTTTCTACCACAGATTCCTTAGGCGCAAGTTGTTTACATCATTGTGTGGTAGCGCATTAGCGCGTGGCGCCTGGACTCACCAATACCTCTATGATCGTTATTATGTGCCAGTTGTGTTTAGCATATATTAACATATTACAGGCGATCAGAGTGAATATTTAGCCCCTCAGTTGGCTTCTCAAGACGACGGGTGCATGACCGGGAAGATGTATGATGTGCAGCCCTGCTTGTCCACGTTGAAACGGTGTTGGATTAAGTTAATCAATTTCTATTGCGTCTACTACCTACTCCCATAATGTTTGGCTGGAGTTGTCTGAAATATTCATGATGGAGAAGCGTGAGAGGGTAGAATCCACGAGCTCCGCTCAAGGCCCGTCGCGTCCTTCTGGACGTCCGACTCTTTTCAATCTTTTAGAGGTGTTAGCAAGCGATGCATATACAACACCGCAACAGCGTCACAGCATAAGAGGTGTAGTGACGGAGTTCCTAAATAACAAGTTTGAACATTCCAAGATTTACTCCTACATCGGAACTATAGTAGGACATGATATTCTACATTCTGTGATAAAGCAACTTGAATCTAACCCAGATAGGGTACCTTTGCCAGACCAGAACGGTCTTATGCGCATAGAGTCTGCATTCAATCTCAGCAGAAGTTACAAAACCCCAACTCAAAGTGAACACGCCCCTGCTGCATCAGTTCCACCTCCTGCGCAGCAAGTGAGACAAGGTGCAACATCAAGTACCAGTTTCAACAGTGGATCTAAAGAAGAAATTCTTATGTCTATCCGTAGAAACCTTGGAAACAAAAAGTCTGGTGGAGCGTCTGGTCAATCCAAGGATAACCTGTCTACTGTACGTGCTGCTTCTGCAGGCGTGCTTTTGCAAAAGGCATGCTGGATGCCTATTCGTCGTTCCCTCAGTGCGGGAGCACTCTACGGGCACTCTCTTATCTGTATTGGAAGTCGTGCCTATTTGCTTGGTGGAAGCAACGGGAGGAGTCAGGGCTCAAACCTTGCCAAGGCACATGTTATAAGCCTCGTTAACTTCAGTTCAAAACAAATTACGTTTACTGGTGATGTGCCATCTAAACGTGAAGGAAATTCATCCAACGTTGCTGTTTTGCAACAGAGTCACTGTGTAATCATATTCGGAGGTTTCAACGGAGAACGTTTTTTTAACGACATTCATGTTCTCGATCTAGAGAAGAGAAAATGGTCACATAGACGTCATGTGTCTGGGTTGGCTCCGTTGCCAAGAGACGAGCATTCAGCATTAATCTACCCTGCCAGATGTGAATCTGCACAGAAACCCAAAAGCGGAGCAGAGTATCTCTTTATATTTGGTGGTAAGACTGGAATGCGCAGTAAGCTTGAGTGTCTCAACGACATCTGGGCTTACCATATTGAGAGTGCCACTTGGACTATGGTGGAGATCCCGCCAGATTCAAAACAACCAGCTCCTCGTTTCGGAGTATGCGCATTGTGGGCAGATGATGACACTATATGTGTATTTGGAGGTGAAACCCATGGTCCAGAGGGTGTTGTAGACCGGACAGAGCGATGTCTTTTAGACGATCTTTGGATGTTCAGGTTGAGCGGACCCCTCTCTGGAGCATGGCATCAGGAGGTATATGAGGGCAGTATAGGGCCCAGATCGCACTACAGTTCAATATTCATTGCTCAACGCTGCAAGGAACTTCACACAGGAGTTCCGAGGACCATAGAACGTCTTATGTTGTTGACTGGTGGTCTTACTTACGCTCCTGGAAGCCGTAAAAGCGTTGTCGCATCTGACAAACTCTACTTTTACTTCTTCTCTCAACGTCGTTGGTACATCCTAAAGCCAAATTATCCCCGAAACTACATTGGGGAGCCTTTCGAACCAAGGCAACTTCATGTGGCATGCTTCTTCGAGAAACGCAACATATTGTTCCCAGGAAGCAAACCATCTGTTCCATGCATCTTCTTCCATGGTGGATTCCATCGTAAACAGGTGCTCAGTGATGCGTGGGTACTCAGTTTAACAGGGGAGGACCTATTCTTGAAAAACTCGATTGTGTCCCCCACTGATAACAACCAGATGAAATCCATACAGACAAAGACACGCATGTACCCACCCTGGTTCTACCGCGATAGCCACTCACCAGATCTGTTGTGGGCTCTCTGTACCATGCAGAGGTGGGCCTTTGGTGCAATTTCACACCTCATTTCGAACTCTATCAGTGAAGTGACGGGAAGTACTAAGGTCATGGTTAGGTGGGAAATGTCTCCACAGGGTGATCGCGCTATCTTGAGTGTACAAGATGATGGAAATGGCCTGGATTACACGGCCATGAATAAGCTATTGAAACTGTTTGGCCAATCAAAAACTGGTGAGAGGGGGCCAAGTCATGAATATGGTGTTGGTTTCAAGATGGCTTTTGCTAGAACGGCGTCAAGCTGTGCAGTCATGTCGAGGACAAACGACAGTATTGGAATTGGTATGTTAAGTGTTGAACTCATGTCGCAATGCGAGTCACGCGAAATGGCCGCCCCGCTGTGCATGTGGCGGCTGCCTAGCAAGGAACTTATAAACAAGGATGGTTCAAGGATGATAGATCAGCGACATCACCAACGCCTGTTAATGAGCTACAGCCCATTCAACAGTGCGACACTGTTGGCTGAGCAGATCAACCTCCTTGGTACAACACCAGGTACACGTATTCTCTTTTGGCAGTTGCGGGATGATATGGATTGCATATGGTATTCACCTCAGGATAACACCATGCTTTTGAAAAACCACCTTTATGATGACATAGGTGCCGGGGATGAGGTTGTAAACGAGGAGGATGTGAACCCAAACCCGGCTTGGTTAAAGATCTTCCCGTTGTGGACGTCCCACAAGTATTCTATTGACTATTGCTTGCCGACGTATATGTATTGGTTAAATTTGAGGTCATCATGTGCCTTTAGTGTGCAGAAAATCGACCTTATCCCCTACGATATGAGAGATAAACCACAAAGGATTGCAGAGGGCGTTGATGGCAACAAAGGCGAAACCATGGTGGAATATGATGCCATAGAGTTGAATAAGCAACACACAGATGAGGCGGCAAAGAAGGATGTATACAACTGCCAACGCACAGGATGTAGTTATTGTGGTGTTTCCCCGGTAGACAGAAGTCTGGGAGAGGATAGGCGGCTCTGGTCCTTCCTGTCTAGACGGCTATACTGCAAAGTACAGTTACCCTATCTGTTTACCCCTTCTGATCACTCCACAGGCTGTTATGCGTTAATTGGCTTCCTCAATAGGCCATTTTTCGCAGTTCCTGAGGATGACGAGGAAGCTACGTCTGACTTTACAAAGGAAGCAGTGTGTGAAGCTGGGGTATTGCTATATTTCAAAGACCGCTTAATATCGCGACTAGAGGGTCACTTCCCCTCTCCTCCATCCGAAATTGATGGAGCTAATGAGCCTTTGAAGAAATCTATTGTTGATGGCAGCATGTACAGATTTGCGCTTACTGCTGTCATTAGCGTACCAGAATGGTTGATACCATCTGTTAGTAAACAGGAATTCGTACAAGAAAACAACAGGGCGTTTTTCGATTTCAAAAGGAAGTTGATGGCGCTACTATCGGATTACTGCAAGGTTTGTCATGACCGAAAGCTTCGTAAGGAGTGGGAGATGATGAGAAAGCAAAAGCTGGTATCGTATGACAACCACCAGGAGCACCTAAGACTTAAGCTCTCCAACACCGACTCAAATGAGGAGATGCTGCCTTCATGGCAAGGTGACAATGACAAACTGAGTACGGGCGACAACCCACCTGAGAGTTCTCAACTGGGCCCTCACGATGAAAATACGGGTTACCAATAGCTCAAGTAGATAAAACTGTCAAGGTTAATACTATATTTACCCTCTAAATGGTCCACGTGATGTCGTTGTGTAAAGGACCTTCCTAGTGGTTTGCCTATGCATCCCCTTTGCTTAACCGGCTGCACATCATCTAATTATGACCCTAATCATTGGCACATCAATGACTTTTATTGATATTGGCTTTTAGCGGTGTATTGTCTTATACCATGGGGTTTGGTAAAGGGATATGGCATGCATGGCGCTTTTCGCGATACCCACAAATGCAGGAATATAATTGATATAACCTCTACAGTAGATAAGCAATCTTAATGGAGATAGCAAATACACGAATTTAGCAAACCAAAACCCGGGCACACAATGTCTAACTATAAGGTTTTGAACAAAAATAGCATCAGCTGCTTCCGCACGAAGATGTGTAACAGCTATGTGAGCGGAACATGCAAATTCACGGCCGCCAAATGCTTGTATAGCCACTGTCCCATTTGTACAAGGCGTTGTCCGTTTTACCTTTCTGACACATCTTTTATCCGTTACATACCGGTGCTGTGCAAGAACATTGTCTTCGGCCCAAACTTTGAGGTTATAGCTTTCAATTGTCCTTATGGGAACGACTGTATATACTCCCACTGCCTAGATGAGCTTCTCTATCACCCCAACTTCTACAAGACAATAGCGTGCAAGGATTTGTTGGAAGGATCGTGCAAGAATCCGTTTTGCCCATTTGTACACAAGAAGAGCGAGCAAAGGGCGCTTAAGCATTACAAGGTCCCCTTTTCAAAGGGCATAGAGATCCCGCCTATTAAATACATCACGTTGGTTAATAGGATGATACACTCTAAAGGAAACTCGGAATTCTCCAAAAGACATGCCATACTACCGAAGCACGAGAATTTAAGCACAAGCTGCAGCAGCACACTGAAGGATGACTTTGAAATAGAGGAGGAGAATGATATTACAACGTAAAATGAATGCGCTACTCGTAGTAGCGAGGAAAAGTTCACCTCTTTTCCTTAAAGCCAGGCTAATAACGCAGTGCTACTAGATGAACACGACTGACACAACAGAAATGCGGTTGCAGAATGTCGACTAAAATGGATACACTCAATAAGACACATCATAATGGATGCCGAAAATTGGCTCATGATGAAATGGAGATATATTAAAATATCAAAATAAAGATATTACACAAGTAAAGACCCAGAGGATTGAAGATTAGACACAATGTGAAACTACATTGCGTGGCGAAAGTGCCAATCTGTTTAGCGATCAAATCCCACGTCTTATCTAAAATTGATAACGTAAGTGCCATGAGAAAAAATGGCTTAATGGAGAGATGTAAAGTAAAAGGAATAGGGAATAAATTAGCACGTGTTGCGAGAATAAACCAAATAATTTTACACAGGCAGAAAAGGCCTGATGAAAGGAGAGGTCCTCTACCAATGGACCTAACACCATGGGTATTAGCTTTCCGTAATATCGCTGGTGCACTTTTGGACAAAAAACTATCTTTTAATAGTTCATACATGTTACGTTTGATTGAGTAGTGTTTTTCTGCATGCTTTTATGTTTTAAAAGAAATTAAACCTACAGGAACTCTGGTGTTCCCAAGAGTTGCACTCCCCTTGAAGTAGGCATCTTCGGATAGACATCAGTGAAAAAATAGTATGTATGCCCTACTACTATTCCCATAATATTCTCTGTGAGCAGGTATCCCGCCAGGTATGATAGAATCACCATGATCCTGAGATGCAATGATTGAACCTAGCAGGTTAACTTACCATGGCAAATACGGTGCAGGTACGGAAACAAATATTATTCCTACCCTGCTATAAGGGTTCTTACGCCCCCATATGTAAGTCAATATGTTTATCATGCTCCCTCCATAGAACATGCTGTTTCCGAAAAATTGCGATATTCCCTGGTAAAAGGATGAAGGTTTGAGCTGAGCTCTTACACTTACCAACACCATTGCTGCAGAACAAACCAGCATCCAGAAGAAGTCTGCAGGCTTATTATGCATGGTGACGCTCTCCAAGGAACTGCAGTAGTGTATCAGGACGTATATGTTCCAGAAGAAGTTCATCCCAAAAGACCCAAAGTAAACAAAGCAGGTCACTAATCTCCACACCTCCCCGTGTAATACCATTGTCCAGCTCATGTAAAGGTTCAAAGGGCTGATTATATCCAGCGAACACAGTACCATTAGACAGAGAGACGTGGATATGTAGAGTCTCGTCATATACGGAATTTGACCTATTACAGAATCCATCTTTACATGTGGCGACTCATAACCCTTGCTATGGAAGTTATAACGAACCTCAGCTGCGTATTCACTTTCTACACAGCAGATGAGGGCTTTCAAGGCCAGGATCGCATATAGTAGCGCATCCAAACCTCTTTAAACGTCTGATTTGTGTGATGGAATACTACCTAAATTGTCCCATTTTAATTTTCTGTCCACCTCATAACTGTACCGTTCATGATGCTTCCTGTGCGCCACACCACTGCTGGAGCCAAATACACACTTTCCACATGTTATGTGTGAAATAGTACTATACAATTTAAGCATAATAAGGTTTGTTATTTCAACTGTATTACTACGTATATGTTTTGTGTGCCTCATGTATACGCAAATCAAACGTCGTTGTTCATGCCAAGGTCTTATCAACCAAGGAATATAACAAATGTGTAATTCCTTCCGTCAATGACAAGCAAACACAACGTGCTCACACTTGTTAGGCATTAGTGATATGGAGCTTTGCCCATAAGATGCTTTAAATGTAATGCATTAGATGTAACTGGCTTCTACGTAATATCCGTAAATACTAACAGGAATGCTATTCAACCAATAGTTATGGCATGCATTGGACCCACACATTGTGAACGTAACTTCTTCTCGTTGGAACTGTTGCATGGAAACAATACTGCAATGGTCCTTGCCACGTGCTTCCATTTTTTATTCTTGCTACCACTTATTTCACACATTTCATTCCACGAAAAACATTTCCTTTACTGAGTGACGTGTAGAAAATGGACTAAAACCTCCTCTTCACCATGTTCTTCATGCAGTGTATCATGAGAGTCTAAGACTCACTCATGCTACATATGGTGATAGTCGAGCTGCTTCCTGAGTCTTAGGATCTCACATGCTCAGGGTTCCTACATTATGAGAATGGATACGTCATGTAATATTTTACTCACAATATCGTATAGTTTGTATTTTAAACATATGCCAACATGGCTAGAATGTCTGTGATAAAATTATGCATCCCATTCATCGTTATGATTTCCTATCGTATAGTAGGAGGTAATGCTAGAATTACTATAAGAGTACAATGCATGCTGTTAAAACGTTAATAAGTTCACAGTTAAAAGTAACAAATCTGGTCACTTGATGTATAAGGATGGGGAGTTACAACGTAAGTTATTCACCCATTACGGTGAAGGTTTGAAACACTTAATATTATACAGACGTGATTATAAGAGACCGCAAAACCTTCATTGAATGTCCTGATGCCAACGTTCACGTTGTAAGGGCTGTTGTGTCATGCAAATCTTCCTTGTATTCTCAAACAACGGCCGAAGCAAAACGATGTGAAAATAGCAACCGATGCAATCCTAAGTTCTCATGCGACGATTCTAATGGCGCCATGTTAGTATCCTACACATGCAGAGGTACCCAATGATTTTATAGTTTAACATTTTATATTGCAGACACAGAACCCTACGTGATAAATGACCCAGAAGGTATATTCATTGATGTTTAAAGTGTCATAAATGCGCTATAAGTCATTATTGAGATATATATGATCTATTATTAGTGCCTTAATCATAATGTAACTATCGTCATTAAGGTAGAGGTGAAGGTTACCGGAGTCCAGTAACGTAGCATTTTTTGATGAGTGCGCGTCAAAAATTAACCATTTTCGCTCTATGCGATGTTTTTTGTGAATAAAATGATTATATATACAATGAGACCCAAATCTTAGCGTTTAATATAATATATACCAATTCCACTTTGACAGTACATATTCAGAGCATACACTGGTGGAGGTGGACTATAACAGGGCGGTGATGACATGTGCCCCCAATAGATACATTTCTATTGTGAGATCTATTGATGGAGGAGCTATATATGACAACAAAGAGCTCCCACAACTTTTAATTACTAGACATATTAGGAGAATGTGCCAATATAATGAGACCTGCCAGTTTACTCCATCTACTTCCATGTTACCAGGTATGCAGGGAGTCACTGGATACATTACAATCGTTTTCCAATGCTTAGAAGGTAAACTATTGCAAAAGTTATATCTATTTTATATCAGTAACGGACCCATGCTATAGGACTGAGTGTGGTGAACACGCCCACTGCATCCCAGGAAGTCGTCCTACAGAATGCGAATGCGACACAGGATTCATTCTGAAAGATGGAATCTGCACTTCTCCACTAGGGAAGGCAAAGATGCATCGTCCTATAATACTGAAAGGTTTCGATACTGAAGGCACGACTAAAGATGCAGGAGGGGCAACGTTACCGGCAAGTGGTATTTGGAGCAACCCCCAAGGCACTGTTTATGACGCGGAGATGCGACTGGAAAGGATAAAGGATGACAATTGTATGAATGCATTGGCTGGTTGGCCTCAAGGATATAAACCTTTACTTCCATTAGAAGAATACATGGCAGCAAATGCCCCATGGTTAACAATTGGTGGGCTATCAAGGTGGATCAAGGACGGTGGGTCAGAAAAACAGCCTAACTCAAACCCCGACAATACAGGGGCCTCTGAAGCAAAGGGGAATGATGGGAATGATGACGTACCAGGCAGCCCAACAACTGATGAGTCAGCCCATGTAGAAAATCCAGAGAGTGATGATGAAGACGAAGGCTCAAGTGAAGGCCCGGAAGACCAACCACAAGGACCACAGGGCAACAATGTGAATGAGGGTGCGGGCACCAATGACTCTGGTGCACAATGTATACCTGATATGGTGGACAAATTCCAGCAGACTGACCCAACTGATGGAACCAAGGGTGAGTCAGAAGGAGAAGACTCAAGTAAAAGCCAGGAAAACCAACCACAAGGACCACAGGGTAACAATGTGAATGAGGGTGAGGGCGCCAATGACTCTGGTGTAAAATGTAAACCTGATATGGTGGACAAATTCCAGCAGACTGACCCAACTGATGGAACCAAGGGTAAGTCAGAAGGAGAAGCCAGTTGCAATAAAATAGACTCAAAACCCCCAGATAAAACAGCAGATACTGATGAAGATGCAGATGATGCCAATAATACAGCAGATACAGGAAGGAAACAAAAACAAAATAATGGTGCCTCCTCCCACATCCTCTCACCCACTCAAAACAAACAGATAGAACATCAACATGAAGAAGCAGATGAAGATTACACTACATTCCACTGCATCCTTCCCCTGCCAAAAGGGTTAGTCAAGAACTATAATGATAATTACGCTGCAGTGGCTTAACAGCTAAGCCTTACAAGAGGGACCTTGTGCAGGTCCAGCGCAAGGTGGATAAAAATGGTGTCATACTTTACCGCCACAGATACTGCAAGGATAGTATAATGAGCTGACATTATAAGATTTTGTTCATAGAATGGCGCACATTCTGCACCGTCACGATAAGTGCGGCTAGGCACTGCCATCCCAGACGCGAAAAGAATTAAAACAATATTCGCAAAATGCTGCTGGCGGCTATTAAGCTGGTTGCTCACATGTATTCCGCAATCTGAAAAAGACTGTTTAAACTTGTACTAGTTAACTTACGTCTGCAGGCATCTCTTCAATTTGAGTGTTGTAGTAATTCTCAATATTCTTCATGCACTCCATATCCATGGGTGTGAGGAAGTTGATAGCTACACCTTTACGTCCAAACCTTCCTGAACGCCCGATTCTGTGTATGTAGTTGTCAGGTGACATTGGAAGGTCATAATTGACAACCAGTGACACCTGCTGCACGTCAATACCTCTTGCTAAGAGGTCAGTGGTAATAAGCACACGGGTGGAACCAGACCTGAACTCCCTCATGATAAGATCACGCTCATTCTGTCCCATATCACCATGCATACTGGACACGGTGAAGTCACGCTCCTGCATCTTGCTGGTGAGCATGTCAACCTTCCTACGGGTATTACAGTAAATAATAGCCTGAGTTATAGTAACAGACTCGTAGAGGTCGCACAAGGTTTCAAATTTGTACTCCTCCTTGTCAATCATGATGAAAAACTGCTTGATACCCTCAAGGGTGAGTTCGTCCTTTTTAACAAGGATACGCTTTGGGGATCTCATGAACTTGGTGGTGAGTTCTAGAATTTCATTGGGCATGGTGGCACTGAATAGAGCAACTTGGACGTCTGATGGCATGCGCCTGAATACCTCGTGGATTTGACCCTTGAATCCACGGGACAACATTTCATCGGCTTCATCGAGGATGAAAAGTTTGATCTTGTCTGTAAAAAGGGCCTTCTTCTCAATCATGTCGTAAACACGACCAGGGGTTCCTACAACCATGTGAACACCGGCCTTAAGCTTGTGCACATCGTCCCTGACGACGGTGCCTCCTACACATGCGTGGCACTGCACTTTGAGGTAGTCACCTAAGGCTAACACGACCTGGGAATTTTGGGTCTTTAGAAAATGTCACTAACCTTCTGGATTTGTTGGGCAAGCTCTCTGGTGGGAGCGAGGATGAGGATCTGACAGGACATCAAGTTGTAGTTGATGAGCTGTAGCGCGGCAATACTGAAGGTAGCCGTCTTACCAGTACCAGACTGTGCCTGACCAATAGTATCATGGTTTTCAATAATAGGTTTAATCCCACGTTGTTGAATGGCCGAGGGTCTTTCAAAACCGTATGAGTAGATACCACGGAGTAGATCTTCGTTCAGCTTGAGTGCCTCAAAGGAGTCGACGACTTCATCGTAATTGGATTCCACGGCGTCGACGCCATTAGTGGGGGAGGCATGACCGTTTTGATTATCAGGAGGCGCCATATTGCAATCTGAGTATGAAATAACAGGTAAAATAGTATTTGACTGTCGTAATTATATCAGGCGGACTATCGAGTGGAGCGGAGTTCAGATACTGTACTCTGGGCCACAACGTATGAAGCAAAACAGCAAATATAATATATTTTAGAAAGTTTTTAATGGTGTCGGTAACCGAGAAATGACAGCCACGATGCCCAACTACAACAATCCCCACTTAACAATGGATACGTCATTTTCTAACTAGGCGCTTAATAGTACAACAAGGGATTACCGGCAACCTTTCCAGCAAAAAACAATACTAATGGTGGGCAGCTAGCTGTGGTTCTTCTCAATGTGGCACGACATACTAGTCAGCGGGAATAACATCGTGAATGTTGGCAACTGCAGCTAATGGAAAGATTATACGCACACACACTGTGTTATTAAGTAATTCTTTTAGTGAATCACTTAAAAATCTCAGTTTCCTTGTATTACGAAATTTTCATGGGTGAACCTTAACGGATGATTCTGCATCATGACTTCACTATTCGCCATTCTTACGCCACTGAAATATCAAAATAACCATATTTCAGTGACGGATATGCACTAGTTTTACGCGATTCTGTATTCCGTATGTTACGCCGCCACCTCCCTCTCCGAGTGGGATTCCAATGACAATATCACTTTTCCACTTTTATTTAATAAATGAAACATTGAAATAGACATATAGAATGAGTCGATAACATATAAATCTTATAAATAGACTAATCGGAGTACTATCCCGCTGCTGCCGGATGCGGCGATTTTCCCTCCATCTGCCGCAGTGGTAATAACTTCTTTTAGATACACAACGACTTTCACCACAATGCTTACCGTCAGTGTTTTTAGGGATTGTATAGAGGGGCGGCTGGCTCGGCTTCTATGGAGCTATGGCAAATTCACCAACGTATCACTGACGCTCTCCGAAACTTGTGGAGTATGTCTTTAACAATTCAAGCGGTAATCATTACTTGCAGCCTGCTGTTTTTAGGGAGGATGACCAAGTTACTATGAAATTATGGCCCGATATTATATTCGCTGCGGTGAAGGACTCACCTGCTGAAGAGGCGTTGATACCACCAACTGAAGCCATGAGGGTAGGAATCTGACAATAAGAGCTATATTACCTATCAGAATACACTATATTCGTGGTTAGACTACGCTGCAGAGAGGCATTTCAGCATTATGAGTAAGGACTGTCTTGAGGTATGTCAGACTAGAGCCAATGGAAGTATGGCTTCAATGCTATCGCAGCCACTCAATAGATACCTGTTGAACCGAACCTTCCTGGTTTCTAACAACGTGACGATGGCAGATTTGGTGATCTACCTATCGACGCACAGCTGGATGGTTAGTTGGAGCATACCCACGTTTCATCCCTCTCAGTTGAAGTCTGAAGCTGAAGAGAAGCTGAGGTTCCCAAACATCGTCAGGTGGTTTGACCATATGCAACACCTTCCGGGTTAGTACTTATGGCAACTTATACATGTCCTTCTAGGGATTGTTAACACTTTCAAGGATATACCTCTGGTGAACATAGAAAAGGTGGTGTGACGACAGTGAAACCTGTAACTTTTATAGGACATGGATCTCATAACGACTATTATGGGAAATGGTTCCGTGAAGCCAGTTTACACCAATGGCGTTTCTGGTGCTGCGCACGACACGAACCACAAGGATAGAAATGCAAAGTTAGCCGCAAAAGCTAAGAGCAAGGAGGCCAAAGATGCGAAAAATGTAGATGCCGACCGACCAGTTAATGATGTCTCCAGACTGAACGTTGGTTTATAGTTATGCATGTTTAATAGTTGCAGATCAAGGTTGGTCAAATAAAAGCAGTAGAACGCCACCCTGAGGCTGATAGGTACGACCGTGTATATGTATTATATGTACCTTAGGCTGTACTGCCTGAAAATTGACCTCGGGGAACCAGAGTTGAGAGAGATATGCTCAGGTCTGGTTGGTTACCTCGAACCGGAACAAATATTGTCACAATACGTATGTGTACTTGCCAATATGAAGCCGAAGAACCTACGTGGCAAGATATCCAACGGAATGGTCCTGTGTGTGAGTAGCGAGGACCACACCATAATAGAACTGCTTAAACCAGCCGAGGGTTCATTGGTGTGTGCATTACATGTGTGAATATAACATATCACAGGTTGGTGAAAGGGTAATGATAGAAGGCTGCTTCGGAGAGCCTGATGTCGTTCTAAGCACCAAGACAAACAAAGACCCGTTCGTTGCAGTACAACCGGTATGTGATAGGAATTGTAGGGTTATATTATTGCAGGAGTTTAAATGTCTGAATGGGAATGCATATTACAAGGTATTTTTCTATGTAATTAGGGTCAAAATGATGCAGAATCTTCCCTTTGTTACATCTAAGGGTCCATGCAGTTGTGAAACATTGCTCACTGGCACAATATCTTAACTGCGTTTACTTAATTATTTTCCTTCAATATTTTACCAATTGCTAACCAAGCATTGTACAGCCTTTTCTGTAAGCCTTGACGAGCTCATTGCCAGTGGGAAAAGTAGTGTGGTAGATGGTATGTAAAAAAAGTCTGCTGGAGTGTCATTGACCTCTGGTGTATATTTTGGAACGCGCTCGTATGTGTTTTCTGTGTCTCCTTTATCCACCTTACACTCCGGTATCTCCGACCTAATGAAGTCTGCTAGCTTGTGGTATCCACAAGATGTATAGTCGAGTTCCTCCTTGTACTTGTGTCTGTAGAGGGAAGGCAACTTGCAAAGTGAAATGGAGTCACCAGACTCCTTTAGTGTAAGTAGCAAGCCTCCGCGTGGCCCTTTTCGCTGTTTTTCTTGTGGTGATAGATTCAGCTGAGTCGGCTTCTCACGAAGAAGTGTGATAACGTTTCTCCTCAGGCGTTGTATATAACGCTGCTTAAAACTTGCTGGATTTGACTTGTTCTTCTCAAGTCTATCAACTAGTAATCTCGCAGTTGTGGAAGACAATACTGCAGGAACAATGCTGTTGTCTTGGTATACCAGGATCTTGGCGTCTAGAGCCGCTTGCACAAGGCGCATCAGCCTTCCCAATGGTAGTTTTCGGAAGTGTTTTGGCCCAGCCGTTCGAAGATACTCAGCAAAGAGGTACCTTCCTCCGATACGTGCGACATTGTTGTTATCCTTTTTGTAAGAATGGCGATAGTTTAGATCTAGTTGGTCATACGTCCTTGCCGATGCGAGGTTGACTGCACATTGAAAGACGTGAACAAGGTCTGCAGGGTCGACAGGAGTGATATGGCAGTCTACGAGGGGCCTATTAGGTAGGGTGATTGCCCAACCTCGCTGTAGATCACCAGCATTTTGGTTATCGTCAGTGTCTTGTAGGTTTACCACGCGGAATCTTTGGTAGATATCGTTGGAACATATGTCTAGCAGCCACTTGGCATCAACAAGTGAGGAGTGGTTCTTCTGGAGTTTGCGGCGTATTTCGTGTAGCGTTGGGATAATTTCCTCGGCGTACAATTCACATATTACTTTGTAGACATCGTTGAGAACAAGATCTACCATGGCAGTTATGCTCCGTGGCGATGGTGATCCGATGGCAGTATTGCTTTCATCATCTCCGTAGGCCCACCCTTTTAATGTGTGGGTTCGAGCACGTTTCCATTTACCAGAGGGACCTAGTGACGTGTAGAAGTCATCCCAGTCTACGGTACTGGTGGACCACTGGCTATGAAGCACAGGAGCCATATGTAAAAATGCATGGAGGTTTCAAAGTGAGCAACACATTAAACTGGGAGTCGGCCGTCTCCTGATCTCATATTTTGCACAGCAAAATGTGGAGAGGTGGATCTTATAGCTTGTGGGTTGGGAGACGTTTTCGTGTTGCACATGGTCTCCCCATGGCGTACATATGAGCGGGTTGAGCCCGTATCTACGTTACAGGCGCCCATACATAGCGCGACGCAGTATTTACCTCAAGTCATTTTTGTTTGAAGCGTAGCAGTTAGGCCGGAGGCTATGGATGGAGGCAGAGAGGCGATATCCCTGTCGCAAAGGCCCTATTGCATGTTGACAACTGTTTGGCCCCGTTTTACTCTACAAGAAGCCCATCATCTACCACAAAAGGGCTCTATACTGGTTGGGTTATAAAATCTTTTCTAGATGAAAGCCGTTTCCCCATTGAATACTCCACCATTGGCGTGATGGTCACCGGGCTGACCCACCCAACAAACTACAGGCTTCAGTTCCACTCAGCACGTATCATAGTTTCGCAAACGGCATAGCGATTACAGAGCTGCTACCGACGCAGCAGGTGTACCTTGTGGCTTGCCCTTTTGATGGCTTCCCGTCAGGTGTATTCCCCATTGGAAGAGCCACAGTAGACAACATGGCCTTTCTCAGTCCATAGCACCTCAAATTATTCTTCCTATAGGAGAGTTCATTCTTACTACACAGTACAACCGATTGAGAACATCTCAACAGGTATAAGTGGCCATTATACATTTAGTTAGGCACGTGGGAATCGCACACCTGGGCTTCTACATATGGCCTAGCAATAACCCTTATATGACGGAAACGGCGTTTACACTGGCAGGAATCTCACTATAAGGCGTATAAGAAAGCAACTAGAGACAATATAGCTCTAACTTGGCACGCTTCTAAAACGTCGCCATGCAACTAGCCGAGGAGGCAATCTCACCTCGGGCATAGCTGTAGACAGCGCCTTAGGCGATTTATCAAGTAACGTGGTCTAACCAACGGTATTCCATCGCTGCACCTTTATGTTGTTTCGTTGTTTGTAATTTCTTATGAGTCACACACTATCCTGAGGCAACATCACCGTATTGTACGGCGCCACGTCTCATTCCATTAATACACAGGCTCATCATATGAATCGCGCTTTACCTTATACAAAATGCAGTTCAATTACCGGAGTTTAATGGCCGGAAGGGAAGCGCGGATTTCCGCTGGAGTCCTTATCGCAGCCGTGGTTATCGGTTCTATTCACGTCGTCTTAACCTGCAAGGCTCCTACCTGTGAAAAGGGAGATGATGAAAACAGGTACCCTATGATGATGCCTAAGGTCACCGGTACGGCCGTACTGAGCAAGATATCACTTTTAATCTACTCAATCAAAAGGTTGATTATCGAGCGACCATCCAAAGGAGTGGCAAAGGCCAAACAGCAGCAGAATGAACTGAGCAAGAAGGAATGTGTAGGAGGCATGAATGGCAACTGTGAGAAGAGAACTGTTTACTTCATTCGACACGGGTAGGAACGGCATGATACTGTTGCATTGCTTGCAGGCAATCCGCTTGGAATCACACTTTTGACAAATCTAGGGGACTATTACGAGTGCTTTTATCAACCATACAGTTGGTATTCTTTGAGGTTGTCTTCGCAGTTACCAATGACTCCTTTATGTTTGATACCCCTCTGTCTACCAGGGGCATAAACCAAGCACTGGAACTTGCAAAGAACATATCTGAATCCAACGGACTGATAAAAGAAAACATAAGGAAGGTATTAATGGATGAGGAAGGTAGTAACAACATCAAATTGTACACATCAAATTTGAGGTATGCATTATGTCATTGCGTATAACATCTGTAGGCGTGCACAATCCACCCTCATGTTGGCGCTCCAAAAGCGCATAAGCGAAAAGAAAGAACGTGTAACGGTGTTAGGTGAACTAGAGGTTTGTAAAACGGCTAAAATTTTCAAATATTGCAGGAAACGGTGGGAAACCCAGACTGTGTTTCCCTATACACAAACTTTGGATGTTCCACTGCGCCATGCATGGAGGTGATGATGGTGGCGGACAAAGTTAAGAAATACTCTGATATTCTTCTGCCCGGAGATGTGGCAAGTGCGTATTCTCTCAGCCTCTACGAGAAGATGCTACAATTCAACAACAGAATTTTCCATGAAAAGGAACAGACATTGATCGTTTGTGGCCACAGTCGCTGGATCAGGTACTATATGAGCATATTCTTACCGGTATGTTGTGCGTTTCATAATATAAAGTGGTTCAGCAAGCGTCTAACCTAGAGTATAAAAACAGGAAGATTGGCAATGTCGACATGTTGAGGTTCGACGTATATAGGAAGCAGCTGAACAACGGAGACCACTTTTATATGGTTGACGAAGCATCTGTAGAACTGGTTTACAAGAACAAGGTATAGATTTTAAAGACGGTTTAATCATTAACGGACAAACAAAAATGTTAATCCGGGATTGATGCAATTTTCAGACATTTAAAATCAGCACGCCAAGCAAGGTACAGTAACGAATAGGAGAACGAATGATACCAAATACACTCCGTATCATGTAGCTGGTTGAGCAATGCATTATATAATCGAAATTGAACAGGGAAACTAATGTTCATGTTCGCACATCCATTGCATTCCTCTGTTTTAAAATATTTTTCAACCTTGCGACGGCACTCTTTTGAATTCTATAGCTGCTACTTGTAAATCTTTCGACTATCTCTTGGAATACTTGGGTGCCTGCATCAGGCCCCAACCTGTAAAAATATGTATACCTAAAATTGTTTCCTACTTCTCGATCAAATCCAAGAGGGACAGAGCAGCATCACCACAACATGGCATGAGCTCTGGGTTTTCTACTAGTAACGTCAACAACTTCTTGCCCAAGTGTATATCACTGATTAATTATGAAGCTCATTAAAGTCAGCTTACTTTGCACAGAATTGTATGAACTTGGTTTTCTCATCCCCCGATAACTGCGGAAACACCTTTGATACTCTATGGAAAGCTCGTTCTACAACCTCCTTCCCAGCAAGGGACTCTTTAGGCATACTTCCTCTCTAGGAAACATGATCAAAACGTATCCATAAAGTTACCATTATTCGGCAAGTGTCAGAAGGACTCAAATCTTCCAGTTCATTCCACACATAAACCACGATTCTATCCAAGTACTCCTGGAATTCATCCTGAAAATGACTACATAGGTAACGCAGCCACATACCGGTATGTCCGTCTGTTTACATGCCAATGCCTCATGTAAATCTAACAACATTTCCGTGGGTATGTCAGAGATTTTCCCCGTTATCTCTACCAGCAGCTTTAGCTGTGATAAATTGTAGTTACACTAGACACTGCCTACCTCCCTAGATTCCAGAGGTCTGGATGACCTCATACATCCCTGCAGGTATTGTATCACAAGTTCATGATCCTCTACTATTTGGTCATAGTATTTCAACGCCTCTAGAACCACTTGAAAGTCACATGAATGACACTCACCAGACCTAATGGCAGTAGTAGAGAATTTGTACTCTATCCTCGATGAGTATGCCATATAGCGACAGAGCTCAACGACATTACATGTATGGACATTTCCCTTCAACCTGCAGATACATGCAGTGCTTTATGTATCTACTACCTACCTATCCATCATAATTTCTATAACTAATGGTCTGCGATAGCCAAAAGCGGCCATAGTTTTCAGCAATGCGATATTCCTTGAATGCTTACATTCCTTATCCTTATCCAGACGATCACATAATTCATCAAACATTTTGTTCACAGAAATTAAATCAATATGCCCTTTGAATTCACAAGACTGATAAAGGGCGTCAATGATGTGATGTTCTTCTTCAGTAGAAAGGTCGGCCATCTCAATGATTTCACCTACAGGGCACTATGTCAAGCAAAGTCATCACAAACCAAGGGCTACAAGAATGTTCTTTACTTCAGGAGTAATGTCGCTTAGTGATGACAAGAACCTTAATGCCTCGTCTGGGGGGATGGAGTTGGCAGTTGCCAGGCAAAGTGCTTCAGCATGGAGAATCACCCTATCCCGTGTCCTGTAACAGGTTAACAATAAACCTTGCAAACATACATTTCATGCATAAATCGTTCGTTCTCCATAGCCATAAGCACGTTTGAACACTCTATAAGTTTGAACTGATCCAGGGTTGCTAGGATCCTGCCAGTGAAGGTTGCCACAAACTTGTAGTCATAGTACATGCATCTTGAGAAGTACAGAAACAACAAGGAGACAATATAAGGATCCAACGACATTGAAAGCTTGAGAGCTTGCATGGAGAGTCTTTTCCAAATGGTGATATCTTCGACGTTCTTCTCCAGACAGCGATAGACGATCTGTGGAAACATGCAACAACAAATAGAATGCGTTCCTACCATGGTCAAGGTATGGCCATCCATAAGATGTGTATATAACGACCCTCCTCGCTTAGTAATGTGTTCCACATCCGGAAATCCCATGAATGTCTGTGGATTCAATCCCTTTTTGGGAAGTCTCCACCATTCCTTCTCCGGATGCAGTCTACCGAGGTTGTAAGGCTCCACCAGGGGACGGCGTGTACGGAAGTCAGGGTGCTGTTTACTCCACGTCTTCCTGGCTGCGGCAATATGGCTATAGACACCGGTATTAACATACTGGGTGGATTGTAGAACCTCTTCAGAACAAGGGCATTAAGTCTCCCTTTTAGGAAGGCACCGTAGAGGGTCATGGGTCAATCAGTCATGGTTCCAGGGAGTGCTGGAGCCTATCTACGGTTAAATGTGCGTCACATTCCCATATGTATGCCGACACATTAAATATCTAGGATACTACACCTATCAATAACAATCTGGAAGAAACACCTGTTTAAAGATGCATTTAATTATGCATTTGAAATATACATCACCAACAGCTTATATGGAATATGACGTAATATCTCCATGTGTCTACAGACGGTGGTGATTACTCCCTCTCCGGCTAGGTCCCTTCTATTAGTGCAACATACTCATGGAACCAATGGGAAAGTACTTTAGGGTGGAGCTGTGTAGCGTTCTAACGTTACACACGTGTTGCTTCGTCTAGCCTAGACATGTGCATCGTCGCAGACATCTATAAACTCGTGGTGACAGGTGAGCTAGATCCCATTGGAGGTTAAACATGCCACTAAGCTCCCATTACTTTTTACGTGGAATGTTCTTCATTGCGCGTTTCTACCTTCCTAGTGAGCAATTTCAGTGTGTGTAATCGTTACTAATGGGGTGGCCAGTTATCCTTAACTGAACAGCCCATTAAGCAGATATCACCTGAAGACGTTTCAAATTTGATTTGGAAGTGTCGTTAGCACTCTGTGCCTTATAACACTTTCGCGTCACAATCATGCAACTGGGCGGCCTGTCTGACCTTGTGACTAACAGCTTTTAAACGTTTAACTTTCTCGGAATAAGTAGAATGAACATCTTTTAACATAGTGCGTTTGGTCATACAGATTAAATATGAGCGCCGTGAATATGGAAGGGGAGGATATGGGCTACGGCTACACTGAGGCGCCGAGCCAGGTGTTGTACGACGCAGAGCGCGGCACCCAGCGCCCTGGGATGAATCTTGGAGATCATATGGATAGCGGAGCAGCCCGCCTTGAACAGACGCTAGAGATGCTGAATGTGCGCTACCAATCGTTATTCTTCGCATCGGCTGGTTGTATCGTAGCCAACGCTATAATGACCTTTTTAGGAAGCATGGGTATCACTCAGCTTCCAACCCTCATCATGTCAATCTTCTTGATTGTAAATGGTTTAATGATTATGATTCTTGACGTCCCCGGAACTCCGAGGTGGGCCGGAAAGCACCGTAGGAACATCCGCAAAAATATGAGGTTCCTTACCCGTCTCACTGGAAAATCAGTGTGGCTAGCGCTTTTAGGAGCTACCTCTTTGATAACCACCAGGGCAGTCAGAAGTGTGAACGTCCTGCGTATCTTTTTGAGCACTTTATGTACCATCTTTGTTTTCGCAGCCGCAGGAACTGGGATGCTCATTGTAAGTTACTGTGTGAAATGTCTAATTATGCTCAAAGGCCGTGAGGAAAAGCCTAAGGCTGGAAAAGGTGAAAGGTATCATTAAGGAAAACTGCAAGGGAGCATACATTGACTGCTACCGCAAGTACGCTCTGGGTGACCCAGACTACGGTATGCAATTCCGTAAGTTGAGCAAGCTACTAATACATGCTATGCAGAGGAATTTAACCGCATGTGCGCAGACCACACGTCAGGCACATACCAATTCGACATTGTAGACCTCTACATTATATTCAATGTGCTGGATGAGTTTCAGAAATCTGCCATCAACGAACGTGAGTTCTACGAATGGATGGCTGGATCGTTAGTTTTCCTCTGATTAAATAGACAGACCTAACATTGGTTAACTTAATCGTATTGTTGTTGGTAATGTAACGAGGCGGCCAGTTCAACGTCACCGTTGGTGGAGCTAAGTAGTGTTTGCGCCTCTTCATGCGATATTCCCAAGGTCTCACTGAGCCTGAAGTTCCCTATATCTACACTTATTGCGAACTTACAACTTTACTTCGTTTGAAACAGTAGCTCCGCTGTTCCTGCTTTGGGAAGGTGTATCAGATGGCACTGGTTGTGGAGGCTGTGGAGCAGGAGTGGTTTGTTGAGGTTCACTTGTTTGCTGCCCACCTAACCTTATAGGTTTCTGTATCTCTCTTTCCGCCAGGAATTGGACAGTTTCTCCTGCGATTAACAGGGTATTGTCCTTCAGGTTGATATTGCACTGATGCCTTCTCAGCAAGTCAAGTCCCAAAATGAAGTCAATATGGATATTGTCCACAATGACGACAGAAAATGGAACATATGTGCTTCCAATTTTCATGTTGGCAAGATGGATCTTTCCGACTATTTTACCGGTGCTAACACCAACGGCTACTCCTTGAAAGCGTTTGTCTAGCATGTTCAGTAAGTTACATCTCTCGGCACATTCCTTGCTCATTACTGTTGTCTGAGCACCCGTATCTACCAATGCTTGTGTAGGTACTCTGTTTATATTTACAGTAATATAGAGCATGATAATGTTTCCAAAGGACTCTGGGAGGTAGTTTTGTGCATTCACAAGATTTTCGTTTATCCGTTGATCGGCAATTGCCTCTTGAATGATACGTTGTGATTCTGGATCTAAGGGGTTTCTCTGAGCTTGTAGGATGCGCATGTTCCTCTCTCGTATTTTCTGTAAATATGTATCATCTCACATATAGGCTTACCTGAGCCCTCTCTACGTTCATTTGTCTCAACAAAACCACAATACCGTCTACATCCCTAGAGGAGATGGCATCAAAAAGGGCTGGAGATGTTTCTCTCAGAGCCTCCAGTTCAGCAGACCCAGGAGGCATGGATTCCACTAGTGACTGTGCCCTCTGACGAAGAGTGTTTTCTGCAAGTGTCTATTAGGTATAGATGCTTCACTAACCACTATCCGTCATACTTGACAACCCCGAAGCACCTGCATTGATGTTACGTGCCTTGTATAATGCATATAGGACGTCTCCATTCTTGACTCCGGCAGCCTCCATTGTAAGTTCATCGTCGTTGATGGCATTGCCGTCTAACATCAGCTGCTGATTCTCCACAGGGAGGTTAAGATGGTCTCTTATCATCTCCTTGAGTTTGGAAATCTTCCAGTCCGTTTCCAGGTAAAGAGTCACGAAGCGCCCATCTGAACGGAATGACACACATTCTCCACGCCCTCTCACCTTGGGTCGCCACACTAATGGTTAACATCATTGTTAATAAACATTAAAAATGTCATATGTCATTAATATAAAGACACGTGCTACTATCGCACAGTTCAGGATGTGTATATGTGCGCCTGTTGCCTTCCACCAGATGTACTTTGACGCTCCACTGTAGTCTACATAGTACCTATCTACTTGAGCAGCACTAATTCTTGAGCTAATATTGTCGACCATTTCTTCAACCAATTTATTCGTGCTCTTGGTGAGTGATAGATCGAGAAGACATGAGTATGCCTGTGATATATAATCCTGAAGGATTCCAACCAGTTTTATCACTTTGAACTTGCTAATGACATCCTCCTTGGACAACTTGTATAGATAACACTGCTTGATATCCGTATTATCAGATAGGGTCATTTCCTTTAGACAGCTTGAGTCCCTGTAGGAAGCAAACATTTTTGTGCCAGCTTCTAAAACCTTAAATTTCATATATGGGACTCCAATATGCGGTGAATACAAAGACAGCATGGCATAAAGCTTATCGTGATACTTTTCCATATACTTGAGTGCCCCTCGTGTCACCAATCCTCCCATGGAATAGGTGATGAATGAAAGTTTCCCCAACTTGTCCATATGAATATTTCTCTGGACGTACATCTCTATTTCCTTTGCCAGGCTTTTGCATTTTTCGTCGATAGGAGCTGAAAGTTGATGAAAAGCATCCTTATTCACTGTACCTTCTGGATCCTCAAAAAGGGAACACGCCACCATAACATTGACATTCTCCGCAAAGGCCATGATTGTGTTTCTAAAGTAGTTCATTGCCATGGGAAAACTCTGGTATCCGTGGACAATGACGATAAGGTGTGTTTTAAGAGGCTCCTTTTTCCCTACCATGTACTTGCGTTCCTGAAAGTTCCCACGAACATGCTTGTATAGAGGAAAGCAATCAGCAAGGAAGCTGAGAACATATATCAGTAACGCAAAACACTTACAAGTGATGTTCATCTGTGATTGTCAAGGACCTTAACATTCTGACTAGGTCGACTTCGTCAATATTGGGGTTTCCAAGAAGGTTAAAGAATGCTGCCTGCTCTTCACTAAATATCCGTGTACATGATTCATCTCTCTTTGTAGAAACTATCCGTGATATGTAGTCCCCCCATTTCAAATATACCCAAGATGACATTCCCGATAGCATCTACAATGAGATTACCAAATTTCAAACATATAATTACCCTGTTCATTGCAGATGAGAAGATGTAGTCCAAACCACTCAATCCCAACTCTGTTGGATTGCAGTCATCTACCACCACCATGATGTCATTTGGCAGGGAGATGGCGATCCTATCACCCGCTAGTTTCTTAATTCCTAGTATATCCGATATGGCATTAAGACGCCTACAAAGCATCTCATGCGGGATATATGGCGAATAAGTGGTGAACAAAGGTTCCGATACCTCTTCATAGTCAATTACTTCCTTAAATTTACCTCCTGTCAATGTGAGTATAGCGCCATCTGGTACAATATTATACTGTGAAGACGGCACTTACTCTTGCATAATGCTCCAGCGGGAGGCGGTGGTAATATAAGCTCTGTCTTCATGTCTTTCCAAAACTTAAAAACTGAAGTACTGGGGATGTCATCTACACCTTTGTTGTTTGTATCTATATTACTCTGTTCAGCAGGCTCCCTCCAAAGGGTGGCCAAGCTGATGGCATTGTACGCTATGATCTTTGCATAGACATACATTAACATTCTTGCACCTTGGATGTATACTTCATCTTCCATCTCCTGCGATTTCTTCTGCACCAAATCCAACGACACGGCATGTAGATCATCATCATGACGGCCAAATAAACTATCACAAGCATGAATGCCTTGAGTAACCTGTGAAATGAACTCCCTCACAATTTTCATGGTGTTGTTCCAGCAGAGTGGATTATCCGGCGATGCTTCACCGACATGCAGGCAACTGACAATGGAAGTGCGTGACCTTGAAAATAGCCAGAAAGGATTGATGTGGTCATAAAATATATTTTCAAATTCATTAGACCTCACGAACCAGCTGGACACTTCTTTATTCCTGGATACCTTGAGATGCCTCTTCCAGTAAAAGTACTTTTCACACGGCGATCTAGTAAGAGGCTGATTGATACCTCTAGAAAAACAAAACTTTATTACATTAGTATACAAGGCGATATGCAAAACACCATTAGTGTGATCCCGTTCCAAATTACAAACATAATAGTCCATATTACCTATATATTATCAGACAGACATGATGGAACCTACAGAAGGCAAGATTGGAGACTCTGAAGACTTTGGTGTCAAGAATCTCCACAGGACGTTCACATTCATCTGATTCATCGCTCTCTTGTTCATCTAGCGAAGATAATAAGGCGCACATGAAACTTACTCTCCACCATTTTACGACATATTATTAGCTGTACCTCAACAAAGAAAGCTGAAGAGTGCAAGACAGACGGCAGAGCAGGTAGCTCTGCCACAAAGCGGGCTAATTCATTGACCTCAACCTAAGTTGCTCATGATATAACATAAGGGCAACCAAACCTTGCAGTTCCTATCCTTTGTGAAGAACAGCTTAGACATGTAGGTGTCGTCATCGAACTCCACGTTGACATGTGGTTGAAAAGCTGTTGGTAGTACATCCTTCACACCCTCTAAAAGGTATGAGGTGCCACTGTTAAGGGGTAGGGCGGCGATTCTCTGCTCAGGGATGTCAATGTGTCTAGCGCCAGGTTACCTTGTTTCCCAGGTCCTTGTAAACCCTCACAGCGATGCGGTACCACCCCGCACTATCAAGTGCGACAGCGTGAAACACGTCCAAGTGCAAGGTCACGTCTATTTGGGCCCATATAGCCATAATATGCGACAGGTAAGACCAATACACACCTATTAACTATGGAATCCATGGGCGCCAACTGTGCATACTAATGGAAATAAATAGGATCGAGCACGAAACCTATGCTTCCAAGAGTGAAACCATGGTAAAATGACATTAGTGATTTTGTTCCTGCTGACTGACTTGACCAACGCTCGACAGTTGCAAGCATGGAAAAGACGCAGCGTATGTCGCAAGTAATTGCAAACAAGCAACTCTTGAAACACAAGTGTGATCTTATATCTTACATGTGATCACTTGGGAGAGTAGAAGAACCAGTGTCTGGTGAACACAGTCAGGTTGGGCATGAGAACGAAGACCGGTAGAGCGAAGAAGAGCAGCTGTGTTGGTTTTGGAAGGAAGAAGATGTCCGATCCTCTGATTTGGGTGGAGCACTGGTTGCCAAAGGTTGTGCTCGGTATGAGCGACTGGACACTGAGGGTACTGCTACACCCACCGATGGCGCCGGCGTGTCCTGGCTGGGAATCCTGAATGGGCAACTCCGACACACGTTGTGCAAAGGGAACGTGCCTCAAGAACTTATACTGACCAACAGCATCACCTCTGTGATGACCTTCCTTTTCCTCTGCGCCGTGATGTCCCTTGTTGTAGATAAGATCACGGAGAAAGGGGGCCGTGTATGGCCGTTTTGACCACTCCACAGACATGTTGAAAAGGACTTATTACTGCAAAGCAAGTGACAAAATCCTTTTGGTACCTCTTGTACTAGTATCTGCGTGCCTCCAACTCTCAATGCGATGAGGCAATAATGGAGGCGATAAATGTTAAGGTGTGCCTTACAAATACACCCTCCCTAATTAGACACCATTATTCAGAGTGTTTCCTAGAGTGGTTCTGTTAACACCCTCAAGGAAGCCCCCATGACAACCTATACACTCTTTGGCCAACAATCAGCATAGACATAGAAGACAGCCATGTTTTATATTACATTAATGTGCTTATTTACTGTCTGTATCGTACTTTGTCAAGCAAGGATCCTCTTCCCCCTGGTTGTCCAGGTCTAGAATGGATTCTGGGCGTATGTGTACATAACATATTTCACAACTTACTGTTCCCTCCCATCAATTTGCTACACACTTCCTCTTCAATCTTGTCAGTGGAGCTCACAGACTCAGCTTCTACTACTAAATTGCAGTCCTCTCCATCCTCAGGCGGCATCTCTAGATGTTGCTTCAGGATTTCGTCGTTTATGCGTTCAAGATAACGGCGTTTACGGTTTAGAGCTGCATTAATAATGGCGACAAATCGAGAAGCTTGTGACTTACCTGATGAAAAGCATCGTTTTTGAATAGGTTCTACCTGTGGAATGGTTGGTATCCTCAACTCCCTCTCGTACTGTTGCCTATAAACCTCTACACAGCAAGAAAATACTACTCACCTTAGGTTGTTAAGATACACTAGCTTTTGTTTCGGTGACACTGATAATCATGAGCTCATACTATCCACACATTACCTAGTTGTGCCCATTCCTGGTAGGCTACATGCAACACTTGCCAACCAGCATTTTCCAGTATCTGCATCTCATGTTACCAAACCAACACCACTTACCTCATGCTTTAGTATTGATTTTGCTGTTCTCATTATGGTTTCAGCATAAAAGTGCGTTGGCCCGTCGTACTCTATCGCCACCTTTAAGTTTGACCCGGTCTCAGGTACTATGTCAATGAGATATGGGCCGAACTGCACTTCATTCATATGACATACCCCCATCTAGAGCGATATTATAACCTTTGCTATGATTAACGCACCAGATTCAGCATATGGGAAAGCTCCCTATGGACAGAAGAGGACGTGAGCATGTACTCGGCCAGGGAAAACTTCACTGCAGAACATTGATGAAGCACCTCCATAGCTTTCTTGGACAATGATCCATAAATATCACACCTCTGAATTACATAAAACAACAAACGAAACGCAACCAACCACATATTGCAGGTAATATTGAACTGTTTGGACCTTAAATATCGTAGCAACGTCTAGCTTTGTTCCAAGCTGAGATAGCATAGTGTCAAGGATACTATCGTTAAATCCATATGGAAATAGGTTTTCCATTGACGAATATGGTGTACCTGATGGGAATACCCCTTCAGCTGATCTATCAATAAAAACACCTTTAGTTGGGTCTACGTTCATGATATCTCCGACATGTTCATCTGCTAGCTGATGATCCACCTGCGTTTTTGTGCAGCCAGTCTCAGATGACCTTTGCGACTTTAGGACTCTTTGAAGGTAATCAAAATGTACCAGTACGTAAATATATCCCACACATATATCAGCCAACTGCACTTCATTAAAATGTTCCTTCTTATCCAACAAGCGCTTAGTAAGCTCTTTATATAGGTCCTGTGACATGTATATTACAACTCATTGGAAACATACTGCATCAGAGGTCCTTAGGGTTGCCAGTCTAGTAAAGACTAGATGGAGTTGACTGGGTTTGAACTCAGTCATGCGATGTTTAATGCACATTATTATCTTTTGGAGGAAGGATACATTCCTAAAACCGAAATCTGCAATGTATGAGTGAGATGAACGTGTGGTATACCATTCAGTGCTGAGAGTAGGTTAGCAATATCTTGTGTTGTCAGATGTGCCAGATACAAAGAGAACCTCTTGAGGCTTTCCTTTATTAAGTGTAGGTCGTAGCACTTCAACTTAGCGAGGGCCTTCAAAGTATTGATCAAAAGAGGAATTTGAAATTCATTCACTCGATCCTTCGTTTGCTTTAACATATACTCAATAATCTTAGAATGCTTAATATTCATTCTACTAAAGGCAGACACCACCCTACACAAGGCTTGAGTGCTGTAAGCCGTCGATCCCTGCCTCTTTACAATAGCGTCAGTAATCAATGGGATGAAGTCATTCACATTGTTGCGTGACATCGACGTCAGCATAGATGCTATTGTTTCACCGTGTAACTCATCCTCCGTTGATATCTTTAATCTACGTTTAAGTAATGTTGTCATTACAGCGTAGAAGCGTTGGTCCTTAAAATTAATACGGCTAAATGCCTGCAAGAGATGTTCCAGGGACTGCAAGTCGAACTCGTATCGCTCATATTTCAGCGCGACGGTTCCACGATATATTACTTCGTCGGCAATCCTTAGAAAGAGAATTGGTATTTTGTGGCCTGACTTAGCGAATGATAACGCAATTACGCCAAGTTGTTGACAGTTCATGTTATTAATTCTTCTAATAACAAAGTGTGCTACTTTTGTAAACAGCTCCTCGTTTTGAATGCCCACTTGAGCATATGCATGTGCCAACAGCACTAATGACAAGGTTGGGGTCTCACTGTTTATATGGTGTTTCAGCCAAGGAATGTATGCATTAAGCAATCTATCCGGATAAGCATCCATCTTAGTCAACGAGTTGAAGGTAATGGCTACATCAATTACATTTAAGGGTACCTTAGTAGGTTGCGATGTCTCGGTAGTTTCATCAACTACTGCGATAGACCCATGTTCATTATTCCTTGGGGTAAATTCCTCCAGTTCCACGTACATTCGGCCAGTAATTGCTTTTATCAGTTCAGTAGAATGCTTTTCAGCCTTGGCAAAAGCATTTGCAATCAAAGCTAGATTCTAAAATATGTTTAATTGTTAACAGGGGCAACCTACCCGGTATGAGGCCTCAGATATGATGCGGTTTGCATGAAGATCAACGAAATGAAGAATCTCATCGTGCTTAACCTTCTGTCTGGAGAAGGCATTTAGAAACACTCCTATGTCATCAGCATGTAGCGTTTTCAAATGTTTCTGTAACAGCGCAACTGTACTGTTGTAAAAGGTATCTATATCCCCTGCCGGCTGCACTCGCAGTGAAGCAAGGGCAGAAGAAACATCTCTGAGCTGCCACAACTCAGCGTCTTCAATGTTCTATATATGTTTAAATCAGTTTGGCGGGATTACCCACCTTGTTGAATGTCTTTATGAGCTCCGTGATGGTGCTGATGGATCTAGAGGATAGAGCAACATAGGCTCGTAGAATAATCGCAATCTGTTTCTTGTTGAAGTTTGGGGTAATCCTGCGTATCCCTTCATTAATAGATGAAATACATCCATGGGGGAGCTCCTTGATTTTGCGAATAGTCTGTAAAACCAATGTATAATCCTCAGGCAGCAGGCAATAATTGAGTTCCACAGTCTGATGAACTAGTCGATCAATATAATCTGCATCTAGCTGCTCTCTGACATTTTCGGCCTTAAGTGCTTCATATATAGCCATTAGTTTCTTTCTGTTTGTATTCTTCAATTGGTCTAGTGGGAGTAGCTCCTATTGCATGTATTGACTTGTTGTCAAAGAAACTCACTGGATGGATGTTACTGTATTTGGTAGCTTCCACATCGGTCTTTGGCACTCTTATGATGCGGAAGGCGTAATTCCTCCTTGAGATGGCACGTAAAGGGGAGGCACGAAAGCCGCATACTCCCAGAAGTCGGTACATGGTCAGTATTCTTGCGATGGAAGTCTCGATTTAACACCATCTGGACTGACAATGACATTCTCTATTCGTATACATCGTGAAAGGGGAATATCAACATCACTTGTTGAAATTAGACAACTGTTGCGAAGGTGTAAGGTAGGGGCGAAGCAGGTGGAAAATTCCCCCTTACTAACGAAGAGGCACAATCACGTAAATATTGAATTTATAAAGTAGTTATAAGTTATATTTGTTCTTATCTCATAGATGTGCATACCTTCCGCCTGTACAATCATATAGGCTGTCTTATTGCCCTTTTAACTTTAAGCATAATCGTCTTCCATGAGGATGCCATGTACAGTAATTCTACATAGGCGGAAAGCTGTGATGGTGATATTGCGTCATCATAGAATGAGTTGTTTCAATGGCTGAGATTGTACTCTTCCAGGAGCTCTACAGCTGGCACGTATGTTTAGCTGGATGTACGAATCAGTAAGCCGCAGAATGACCACGATCAGTCCATCTTTGTTGATGGGAAGAATGGTCTGCTGATTTACCAAAATGTCTACGATAAAAGCATCCGGGTGATAGACTTCAATGCAGAGAATGCGTCCTTCAACAGCACTAGGTAGTTTATAATGCGAAGAAAACATATTATCCAGGTTCAAGAAACCTCTATGCGAGTCAATTACCTTCTCTCCCGATGGTAGATACCTTCTATATTGGTACAACAATCCACTTTGCATTGTAAGGTTGCAGCGACATGCTTGTCAATTTTTTCAGGGACTGATCGATCCCACTTCCAAGGCAGCCAACGACGTCATTGTTGATTGCTCTTGCTACGATGAAACGATAGTGTTGAGCGTATTTTGGACAGAGCCGAGCAATTCCACGAGTGCTGATTTCGTCGTTGTATGCACTACCTGCATTGACATATACCACGTATGTTGCTCCACCTTCTCTTCATCGCCACGCAGTTCAGCTACGCTAATGAATCCTTGAATCGATTATGTAGTAAGAGAGTCAGTTGCTATGAAGCATGGAACGACATAAGCGGAACATACTTGATCTTGTTACGGAAGAACCACACTCTGCAGCCGTACCATATACACAACAAGGTAACAAAAGATATATCTTCAGTCATATTATTTTAGGAGGCAAAGGTGGTAAATGACATTGAGCTATCGGTAGAAAAAGATAAAAAAATACAAAAATCAGACATATGCATTTCTTCCATGTAAGTCGCAGATGCCTATCGATATAAGTAACAGATATGGTGACGCCTACTGTATCTATAAGGATACGGAAAATGGCAATATATCACTTAGATCGCTCAGTAACAGCAGGGCGCTGGATGTTGTACTGGAAGTGAAAGGTCAAGGTTGGTTGGGTTGATTAATCTTGTATGTTACTTCAGGATGGATGGATATACTCATTGTAGACAACTTGTTGGTTGTACTAACAGCAAGTGGTGAAACCAACATTTTTGACATCTACATGAGGGACAGCCCGCATATAGCGAAGGTTCCTCAGAATAAGCTGCCATTAGCTTCTATATCCAGTGATGTACAAGGTGGGATATTTTGATGAAGTCATATAACAACATGCAGCATATATTCCCAACGTACTAATAGATTATTATGGCGGTTTTGCATACAGACTTGTCATTGACCACAACTTGTTCATGCTATTCCTTTCGCGTTCTAGCACCGAACCGCTTATTCTCGACTTTTACCAGCGAAGGAGAGGATCACTGCAGAGGGTCATTGATATAGTGCTATCAGCTGTCGGCAATAGGTAGGTCCGTAGTGACGAATTCATATGAATTAGGATGTCTATGGAAAACCTCTTCATCCTCTTCTCAACAGCTGTTATACCATATTACTGGACATTGATGCAGTATGTTTAGTGTGCACCTATACATTCATTGTCAGTCTAAACAAATTCGGACGGCAGACGAGGAATGCCACTATTCCTTTCCACCTTGTTGAGGAATTCCTAGGGGATAGATCAGTAATAACGGAGTACAGAATGGGAATGTCCGTTCTGTATTCTCTAGTTATCAGGGATTGGAACTTAAAAGCTGGTGAAAATCTGTATGATGCAGCACTGGCACTACTGTGTCACCACATGAGTTTTGACCATAGTGTTCTCATGGATGCACGGCAGAACATGGACATTCAAAACTCAGCTGCTACAAATTGCATCCTAAAGAGTCGTCTGATATCTAAAAGCGATGATAACATGTCATTCGACTTTCTGGATTACCTGGCATCGGAAGACCCAGAGATACCAGATATATATGATGAGGAAGAGAGGGGGGTCCCGGATGTCATATCAGTGACAATATGCTACTTCAAGGCTCTACTGCTGCATCACTTATACCCGTCTCATCTGCTTCAAATATTTCTTTTTGATGCATGTCTACTCTACAACAACCTATCGCAGTTGGTGTTCCTGATCAAGACCAAGGTAATCAAGGACTCCCCATATATATGCTATCGGCTCATGTACCTTTACATTATGCTAAAGGATCAACTATTACGTCAAATGTGCAATGACATGGCGATACGCCTGAAGCTATACGACGTTTGTGTTACTATAGGAATAACAGACCGGGAGTACTACCAGACACTTGTATTCCTAAAAGCTTACAATGTATCATCATTTCCGCTACATCGGATACTATTCAAGGCAGCTAATGATGTTGAGAAGCAAACAAGCACTCCACATCTGTGGCCACTGCTCCTGGCATTCACACGCAGTTGGATGGAGGAAAGCTCTGCGAATCCACAAGCATGCAATCCACCAAACTTGCGGGATTGCGAAATGTGGTTACCAATCTTGTAACTTATAGGGTATATTATAGTGATGTTAGAGAATATGTAGTCTTAATGCTTTCTACAGCGTCTATGGATGCCTTGTTGCATATCTTTGGAGTGATATGGGAGGACAGCTCATTACAGTGCATCCTCCCAATCTTGTAGGCCAGGCTCATCACCTTTTCAGCAACAAACGTCCTAAAGTATTCACTATCGTAGTTGGCAGCCTTCACTATATGTAGCAAAGTAATGAGCTGTTCAACGGAGTCAAGTGCTTGATGACGCCTTGGCAAGTACGTGAGTGTCCTCAGAATGACTCTATCATCTACATATCCCATTGTTAGCAGAGCTTTATTAAACTCGAAGATATCAGATAGAGAGAACTGCGATATATCCCTAACATAACGATCGCACAGTAACTTGGTTGAAAGCACTTCTGTTCTAATCCCGGTTTCAGATAAGAAACGCAGCACAGATGTCGCCTGTGAAGCTTTTAATAAATTTATTTTGCTTTGAAGGTCCACAAACAATGTATTATTCAGATAATCATCAACAGTTTCCCCAATTAGAGAAGTTTTCCATTCACTGCCTTTGTGTAGTATGTATGACTTAAGGAGTCCCATTAATGTCAGGCTTTCAGCACACCCTTTCATGCATATTCCACTGCTTGAACCGTGTTTTACTCCTATTATAGACATGATGAGCTGCTCCACTTGACCTAGGGATATAAAGCATTTGGGAAGTAGGTCAGTGTACAATGCAGCTATTCGGTACTGGGTCTCACGTGAAACAGCAGACATCATATTATGCAGGATTCCGATGCAGTATTCCCGATCTTCATCATCAATGTGAATGTCTTTAGGCGTACGACTCAACAGTTGTATGCAAATATCTGTTAGTGAGTCCTTATTCATGGACCCAGCAGCGTACAATTCCCTTATCTTCTGCATGAACTTAGCAATGACATCCGTAGAGATAATCTTTAAATCATCCATAGCATTGTAAAGGGCTAAGACGTCATCAGCCTTTAAATTATTCATTTCATCCAATATAAACTTATGTATATATTCCTTTGCTTCAGGACTTACTTTTTTCTCCTTTAGGTAGGGGGCCAAGGAAATAGCCCATTCAAATGCTAACTTTGCAGGGGTACTATGTCTCGCATACCGAATTGATGGTACTTCTTCAGAAACTGCTGGATGCAGGCCCTTGGCCACAACAGGCGCATGCTTCTCTGAAGTCATGTAGAAATCATTTCCCAGGAATCTCCCGTATCCTCTTGAAGCGATGAGTTTTTGTGCTTTGAGTAAGATTCTGCGTCTCATTTTTATATCAATAATAGAATTACAGCAACAAAGGGTGAGCACTAGACCAATATCCCCTCGGTGAACCGGACACCTAGCCGCAGAGTCTCATGCGATTCAAATATTTTTAGCCCGTGACGAATTCCCAAGGAATTTCTGCATATATCAACTGCAAGCTGTTAGCGATGGACATTACTTCCTGCAGAGTGGTACTCTGCTGGTTCTTGATTTGGTTTATCTCCAGAAAGTGTCTGTAAACCTTATCGAAGTCATCCTTCTTTCTCGTCATTATAGCCTTTGCTACATGGTTATTGAGGGTTTTCAGGTCATACACTTCGTGACACTTGGCACATATTCCCTGCAGATGTTTATATTGTTAGACTAACACTTACTTTGTGACCCAGCAGTCGTGCAGTTTTATCTTTCAGATTGAACTCCACATCAGGAACAGCTGAAACATTACTAGTGGCTTCACACGTGGAGCACGTTTGTGATAACGATTGAGGTATATGGTTAAACGCTTCAGCAACTTTTTGTGGCACAGGTGAAGGATGCAACTTCAGCTTATGTAACCTCTCCAACATGACACATATGAAGCCATCAACACTTGTTTTACTACTGGAATCCTCGACGGAGACGGTCATAGGTGGTTGCGATGGTTCAAAAGACATCTTACTGTACAGCCACAACAAGATTCCTTGAATAATGATGCTCTATCTACCGATTAGAACATCGTTACGTCTATGGAAGGCAATTAGATAGTATTATTTACACAGGCTGATTCCCAATAATATTAAGCTATGCGGTTACGATTCACTGTGCTGCGTATGTGGATGTGCTGTCTACAGGATTCCACACATGACTAACGAAACAGCATATGGAGGGACCATTCTCATGGCATCACGATAAAAATTAATTTACAACCCAAATATTTGATAAGATGGACACATAGTACAACGGTTTTTGTATATATGTAACGCCATGGTAAGACTGTCTTACGTAAGCATATGCGCCATTGTGGCAGTGCTGGCCGATCTTCAAATAGTGGAATCACATATGTTGGGGAGGCAGTGGTTCAACTTGCAACATGGGCTTGCAAAAGGCGGCTTCGGGGATTATAGGAGCAACGCCATCGCACCGAGGCAGGCACTCGCCTTCCTTCCCAGGTCTTCCAAACAGCCGGAGAGGCGCTATTCATACGAAAACACATCATACAAACAAAGAAATGTGAGGAGGAACATATATGAAGTGAAAGCGCCAGTATCGCGGGAGCATGCTGTCTCCTTCTTTTCTCATGTTTTGAGGGCTAAGATCAACCAAGCCTTTGCACCTGTCGAGATTCCAGAACCACCTATGGTTACACTGACAAAGCAGGTATCGACCATAGGGCCGGCAACTAGTAATGCAGAAGCATTGAAGTCGTTGGTAGATGCCGGCACGGATGTATTCAGGCTTAATTTCGCGCATGGAACCAGAACATCTAAACTGAAGAATGCCAGAATTATAAGGCAACTTGAACTTCAAGAGCTGTCTGGAACTGGGAAATCGGGAGGGAATGTTATGGTTTGCCATAAGGCCCTGCTAGGTGATATTCAAGGCCCAAAGCTACGTATCGGGAGATTCATGCCTAACGTGGATGCAAAGGGCATCAATATAGCATCGTCGGATGCTGAGTACGTCCACTTGAAGAAGGGAGAATATTTCACATTTGATACAGCTGATGTGAAGGGTGGTAGAACAAGAGTACAGTTCAATTTCCCAGACATTCTTCGCCAACTCAAGCCGGGAAATGTTATATCTCTTGATGATGGAAACATGACAATGCGAGTGGTGGAAGCAAACGCGGCGGAGCCATCTGTGAAAGCAATGATTCTAAACGACGGTATATTATCCAGCAGGAAAGGCTTCGCTGTTCCTAATATAGCCGTTCCAGTAGACCTACTATCGGAAAAAGACGTCAAGGATGCTATATTCTGCTTTGCTGCAGGACTAGATTTCCTTGGGGTGAGCTTCGTCCAGAAAATGCAGGACATTCTTTACCTGAAAAACATCTTGATTGACTTTCACGAGAGTCATTTCTTCCAGCAACTAAAGGAAAGGATGGATCAACATAATACAACAACACTAGACCCTGAAGTTGAGGATCCTGAAATAGAGGCCTTGTTAGATCAGTACTACAAGGAAAGGTTCCTACCAAACAAGAGTGCTATGCTTAGAAATGTCCCACCAGAAAAGGACATAGGAATAGGAATAATTCCAAAAATAGAAAAGCAACCTGCCCTTGACGATATTAACGGAATACTTGAAGTTTCTGATGGTTTGATGATAGCACGTGGAGACCTTGGCGTGGAAACAGAAATCACAAACCTTCCCATTATTCAGAAGAGACTAGTACAACTATGTCGTCTTGTATATCGCAAACCTGTGATTGTTGCTACTCAAATGCTAGAAAGTATGCGTAACAATCCCAAGCCCACCCGTGCAGAAGCTACAGACTGTTCCAACGCAGTGTATGATGGCGCTGATGCAGTCATGCTCTCCGCTGAATCAGCAACGGGAAACTATCCTGCTCACACAGTTTCGGTTCAACGTAGTATTCTGTACAACACGGAGCATGATCCATACTTTTCGAGTCTGCAGTATATGAGGGAAATGTTACTGAAAGGAGACATGCAGACAAATCTGCTTAACCTCCGACCCAGCGTAATGAAAGATGTGAATGATCTGTTGAATGATGATATGAAGCACGCAAAGGATTGGAATGAAAGAAACAAGGGAATTTTAGAGGCCAGTGACACCATATCCGACACTATAGTGAAAGAGGGAATAGATGCATTGGCAATACATACAGAGGATCGTGGAGAGCTGATACAATGGGTAGCTACGAAGCGACACACTATTCCCATACTATTAATTACTCGTAACGTAGGGTTGGCTCGCCACCTACAGCTCACATGGGGAGTGAAGTCTCACTTGTTGCCTGATGGTGCTGACCCATGTACATTTGCCCAGGAGGTAGCTGCAATGTATGTGGGTGAGAAGGACAAGGTTCTCATGATAGAAAGCAGTAACAATGCAATAGACTCAAGCGTCGTATTTCAGGTATACTGAGGATGAAAGCCGCAGGTTTGCTTGCTAATGCGAATCAACCACAAATAATGTATTTTTCTGATAGTTATGGCTTTAGCAGCACATATTTCAAGCTTAGCAGATGATGGTACGATGCAATAATACATAACCGTAATACAGCAATTACCTGCTAAGTAGTTGGCCTAATATGGAGATGCTTTAGGTAGCATGTCAGTGACACAAACACTTAGAAATCTGCACAATTTAACGATATGGACCAATATCGATTGAGTGATGCGTATAATGTTACATAAGTGTTTTCATTTTAAGGTAATACTTATGAAGTGTATGCCAATGTGAGCAGACTCTTGTAGCGCCTTATCGCAGATGAAAAAGAGTTCTTGCAGGCTATACGCTTGAAGTATACCTAAGGTAACAATGAGGGATTAAAGCATATAAACCTACCTCACAGTGCCATGCATTTTGGCATGATGCCATTGCTACAGCATTTCCTGTGCAATTTAGGCATATGTTATAAATGGCTTGCATACTCATCTCAAGCCCGTTAACTTCATTAATCACACTTAGCAGTGTTTGATTAGGCTTTTCCATACAATCATTGCATATAATCATACGGAAAGGTTTAAACAATGGAGATTCAAAGGACAATACATTCTTCTGCAAGGCACTGACCTTAACATTTCTGTGGTGTATTGCATCTGCAAATTCCTGATAGTCTTCTTCTTCAAGGTCATATTCAGTTAGAGATGACCCCAGTTTAATAGTGCATAGATTATTGCAGCCTGTGCATCGCGTATGTTTTCCTGTGTATAACCAGATGTCTTCTATCTGCTTATTATGCTTCTCAATCTTGTCCACCTTATCCACCACAGTTGTTTGCAACGACTCTAATCCTTTTAAAAATTCCTGAGAAACGCTGATACTGGGGTTAATATCCAACATGTGGAGCATGCGCTTTAAAGGGGGTAGTATCTGCTTCTTCAGATAGTAATCTATGTTAACATCGTATAGTGGTCTAGCCCTGCCAATTTGCTCAACGATATTTACAACAGAGTTTTGAGGAAGCGTCCTGTGTCCAAATTCCCTTATATAATCTGTTGCTTTGAATATCCCTTTGATCTCGTTTGGGAATACAGCAGACTCCTTTATGCCACCCTGTTCATCGGATTGTCGTAGCGAAAATACGTGTGGAATGTATTCATTCTCCAAGATACGTTTTCCATAATGTTTCTTTATCTTATACTTTGCTACGATTGCAGCAGCTGGAAGTGTGCTTACTCTGCCAGTTCTGTCTTCCTTGTAGGTTCCAAGTCTAATTTGGCGGTACAGGATGAAATCTCTAGGAGTACAGACGCCACCAGCATTCTTGAACAACCTTAAAAGTTCATCATAAGCATTATCCAATGATTCGTTCTTGAAGATGGAATACATAGCATCCTTTAGGATGTTTCTGGTTGCGGCACATTCACTGCTGCGCATCGTCTCTATACCCTGAACGACAGATGATGCTATAATATAAAGGTCTAGCACATAAAACCAACAAATTCAATCATAATCAACAACAAATCATATTGTATGAACCTACCTTATCGTCGAATGTAATCTTCCCGTTAGAATGGGCCAGACCAACGTAACGCTTCTTTGAGACCAAGAGGCATGGGGAATATACCTTTTGTGGCATTATTTTGATTGGTTCCGGTACAGATGCATTGATTGTCTCTGCAATCTGTTTGGAAAGAGCTTCTGCTTCAGAAACAGTTCTCCCTTCGAACTTAATGAAAATGCTATCAGTATCACCGTATATGACCTTTGCATCAAAATTATTATGGACGATTTCAGTACAATATAATATGAGAGCTCTTGCTACAGATACCACTGATTCCGCTAAATCTGAACAGGGCATACGTCCTGAGAAGCCTGAGGCCGTTAGCCTGAATAATCATATATTAGACTAACAGCTACATACCCCACCGATAAGTTGGAAATCATCTTTAAACCGTGTTGCTCGTGATGCCATTGCTGCATGGTCATATCATCTACATTTTGCTTAGCCATGGCTGCTTTAGTTTTCCTCCTGCTATCTAGCACAGACCTCAGCATCGTGGGCAAAATGCCCTTTCTAATATGCTTATCAACGAACATGACACAGTTGGGCATAATATGCACTCCAAGCATATTTCCTGAATATATTTACATTGTTGAGTGATAACTAACCATCTGATGGTGAAAAATTGCAGCTTTGAGTTAGCACGTCCTCAAATACCCTCTTCTCTGGACAATACTTCATAACTCCTAGTTTGAATCTCCTCTTATTTTTCATATGTTCCTGACAAATAATATTCATCTCATGGTTTCAACATACCGTTAAGAGTCCTAGGCAGGTGCTGTAACATATGTTGTATGCAATAGTGATACATGAGTATAGAGACTGGAAATCTAGAATAGCCACAGGTGCCAGGTGGAACCCGCTAATCGGTTGCATAACAATTGGGATCGACGTAGATGGTCTTTGTTCATGTACTTGCCGTTCTGTGGGGGACGGCAAGATGAAGTTAGAAGACTTAGTGAACCTTACAAGTATGCTCTCCACATGATATTGACTACCCCTTACTATGGTACTCTTTAGGTCTATACCATATAGTCGGGAAAAGGTTATATACTTTTGGAAATACATTAGCTTATCCAAAGTTGCGACAACAGCATAGTTTCTTAAGAGCGCATACCGAATACAACGGAATTGATGAGGGAAGACAACAGTGCACCCATCTGGTTCATCCAACACATCTGATGATGTATCCCCAACGGAATGTTCGCCATCAACACCATTATCACTTTTATTTGAGACGGTTTTCGCCATTAACCACTTATTGAGAGTGAACATGTGGATTGAAGGCATGACATAACCAAACTGATTGTAAACGATGTTCTCCAAGCTTAGCTCTGCCATGTTCAATTCCCTAAGAGCGACATCCATCAAATCAAACAGAAGCCTGCCAACACAGACCAAGGGTTGTATTTCACTACCCTTGATATGGGTTTTCTTCACTTTACTCTTCTGATGGGTCATTTTTGTTGAGGCATCAGTTTCGTTAGTTGGAGTATTGTGCCATCTATTTTTCCAACGTGGGATAATTCTGGATATACTGTCAATGAAGCCCATCATCCCTATACATGCAGCCCTCTGATTAATGTAGCCTATTGAACACCTGGCGATATCGTACCCATAGATGATATTTGGGTCAAAGTCCAGTATCAAATTCCTCAGTGTTTCCAGCAGGTGAACCTCTGAGGAGACATAACAGAGTTCCGTGTATTTGCCAGAATATATGGCGCGTTCTATATCATCCATATTAACGTATCTTTTTTGAACAAGGCCATATTTCCTATACTCCTCGACTACTACCTTCTTCGCAGTATTAGCAGGCTTACCATTAGGGTTGACAATTATTGCCCCCTGTACATCTGCGTATGGAACACCAATACGTTGGAAGTTAGGTTTTAGGCGATGATCCCTAAGTGTATATACCACTGCATTTATTGAATTTAGTTGAGGGTCTGGGTAGATTTGGTTCAATTCTATGTCTGTTATTACATCGAGGACTATACCGCTCTCAAAGTTGTCTATCCCTTTTACGAGTTGATGAAAAATGTCCCTATCTTTCGCTTTCACACTACCCTCAATAGACGTTTGGGGAAAATTGAAACTGTTATTACTTGCATTGATAGCTGCTTCGTCGTTGTGTTTATCCTTACGGGGAGCAAGGTTTTCTTGTGATTCAGCAGACCAATCAGTTACATGATCATAACATTCTATTCTTGGGGGATCAAAGTTGTAGCGATATGAATGTATTCTTCCATCTGTCTTGTCGTGTGTTTCATTCTCTAAGGACTGTAAAAAAGTAGAATCCATGGTTATTGTCTCAACGAGACCTGCCACATCATCATGCTTGATATAGCCATTTACGCCATTTCCTTCACATTGAGTAAGCAAGGTATGCAGTGTATTTTGTACAGACGCTGCATGCATACCTTTAAGTTTCTTTGCTTCTTTCATCATATATTTATAGAACATCTTAAGTGTATCATTCGACGCAAACTTCATTAGGTTGTCATTATTTGAAATGCACGTGGAAATGGATTCCTCATTTAAACGAGCACATTGTTGGTCCCAATGTTCAAAGAAGCAGTTGTCAGCACCCATATACCCACCAACAGAAAACTCTGTTTTACCCATCTCCACTACTGCTTCAGATAAACCTTTGTTTAACTCAACCACATTCAATATTGTTGCGATATGCGCATCAATTTCCAATTCACACGTGGAACTCTTCTTGTGCTCCGAAAGGAATAAGGAGGGGGAGTTCCTGATAATGGGTTTAATGCATATGTGATCTTCCTGTATCGGCGTCTTCTTTGACGTTTCAATGACTCTCTGCCACAAGGAATGCGGTTGTAAAGAACTTCTTGTATGCAGTGACACTGGGCCTCTCATCTTAATTGCAGAAGAGAGGTAGATGTAATCCTTACCTTTAATGTTGTAATCCGAAGCGAAATGCATCAAGTAACTTATGTGGACTTCATGAGGCTGTAACTTGTGTTTTCCTATTCCTGTATGAAACGAGTATCCTGCCAGATGCTTTGTCAACGCAGGGTTGTAGTGGTACACCTTAAAATACTTCTTCGGTTTGGTGTGGTAACCGTAGAAGGGCACGTGCTCTACTATGTCTACCTTGTGTATATGGGCTCTCAGTTTAGATGCCTGCCTCCTAACGAGATAGAGATGGTGGGTACTAGGACCCTTTATTCTTGGCATCATAAGAAACTTCATGGTTGAAGTTTGGCTTCTGCCTCGTCTACTGTCATATGAGGCACTTGAACCCTTGGATAAATTTAGGTTTGAGTCCTGATTAACTGGGGTTCCACTCTGTGACCTACGATGTAACCTCCTTCCAGTTGCGGTTTTGCATACTCTAAGAAGCAGCTTTTCATGGAAATACCGTCTAGCAACACCTTCCAGCGTTTTCTGTATCTTGTTAGAGAATGCTGTAGGGTCAACATTATCCGGTACAGGCAGGTAGAAGTAGGGTAGATAACCGTGAACATGCAGACATGCTTGCTGGCCACTCATAGTGCTTCCAAAAACTCTAATGACAGGCACTTCACGTACCGTCATACCTGTGCTTGACTCATGTGGATCAAATTCTGTCGGTTTGGCCATAACATAGTCATAGAAAACCAGCTCAACAGCCACTCGGGCATTCGCCCGAATGAAGTCCATATAATCACCCATTTTGAGGAATCTTTACTGGATAGTTCCAACGATGGACAGAAACATGGCCGCTGCATAGAAGTCCTGTTTTCCTGATGCCAGTAAGGTATGAATGCAGTTCTCCCCTTTGAGAATCGCAAGATCCAGATGTTACAGCATGTAGTTCCCTTTCCAAATTTATAATATGACTTTCTAGTATCATCATTGCCTCCTTACGGCATAAATGAGTTGCAGAACCTGAGGTGTTACATAGTCGAGTGAATAGTTCCTTTGCATATGGAACACGAGGAAGTTTCATGTAAAAGAAAAAACGTAATGCCGATAGTATATCTGAATATCTTGATGTTGCTATTTGTGTCTGCAATATGTCCTTGTGCTCCTCATCAAGCAAATGAGATATCCTTATACGGCCGTCCAGGGAACCGTAATCAACAAATCGGTTGCTGGCAGAGAACAGACCAGACTCCAGCTGAAGTTGTTGATGAAGATATATATTTTCAACCAAAATATCACCTATCGCATTGTATTCTACGGCACCAGCGTTAAAACTAAACTGAAGTGACTGTAAAATGTTGTTGGCATTATCAATGATACGCCCACAAACATCACATAGAGATGAATCCTTTATACCTTTATGCCTGTCGATGTAATCAGTTACCAATTGCCTTGAAATGCATAAATTCACTACCCTCATTAACATTCCCTGATCACTAAGGCTAGACTTTAGGAATTTGTCATCCGCGAACTGTTCGGACAACAATTTGATGGCAGCATCGTCTTCTCCTATGCTACACAGGGCATAACACATAGCAGAGATGTCCTGTAAGTCTAGCTGTCCAAGTGAAGGCAAGTAAGATAAAGTGCCTTGTAGCAGGTCCTTTGAGATAGTCAGGCATTCTAGGTTGTTGTTCACGATGTGACGGATGATTACTGGCAGGTGACTCTCAGTCAACCTACTTCGACGGCTGTATATCTCATTGAGCCTAGTAACCCAGACATGGGCAGATCGTTTAACCTTCCTCTTTGACAACTCTTTGATTGAGTGGATGAGAGAATCCACAACTACACTCATGAGGAACTGTTTATGTCTAACAAGAAAGAAGACATTAGTTCTGTGCTATGTATTCAGAAGACACAGGAGATTATTAATTCATGCCTTCTTTGAGGAATCTAAGTCTCTTCTTACGTTAACACTGCCATAATGCACATACCGACTAATAACTAGAAAACGTACGATAGACAAACGGCATAAACGAAGATAACGTTCCCAAAGATTAAACAACACATACTTCTGTGCTGATATTTATAATTATAGGTGGCAATCAGCCATGTACGCACATGATGGCGTCCACGCAATGGTGATGTGTAACGCCACCCAAGAAGGCAGTTGTGAACATTCAGGAAAATGCAAGTGGATACAAAGAACCATGATGATATCACAATGCCTCCAACTTCCCTTCTTGTTACCTTAGTTGATATTGGTTCTTCCATAGATGAATTTACCGCTGTCGACATTCTGTGCACATAAAGGGGTATGCACCAAGAAGGATGCCAAGAAGTTCATTCAACTGGTATGCTTCCTTCAGTACCATTAAGATACAGTCAGGGATACATAACGCTGAACAACCGTGTAGTCAAGGAAGACGTGCTGGTCAGATGCAACCTATCATTAGACAGGATAAAGCTTACTAAACGAGTGCAAGACATAGCATCCAATAAGATTTCAGTGCTACTACACAAACCCAGGGGATATCTGTCAACATTTACGCCAAAGGTAGGGTGTATCTTTTGAGTGGCATACTCCTAACAGGCTGAACTGTGGTCCAAGACACTGTTGACTCCTGAAAATCGCATTGAGGAAGAGGGAAAAGGGAGATTAAACCCATCAGAGCTCCGTAGACTGCTACCAATCAACCCATTGGAATTTAACGCAAGTGGAGTGGCCTTGTTCTCTGAGGACAGATCACTCGTAGCGAAATTCAAGGAGTGCGAGGAGGAATATCGAGTGATATTTGAGGATACACTGACTGACCCGAAACTGCTTGCATTAAGCAGTGATATTCACATTGACGGAGTAGCGCTTGCGCCACTGAAAATCACCAAGCTGAGTGACAACGTGGCTGACATTACAATACAGGGATCATCCAGCAAGGTATGTATACTGAAGAGTGCATAATACTTTACAGCTACGAAAGGCATGCGCATTGGCAGGTCTTGGCATCAAGTCTCTTAAACGCATTCGAATGGGATGCATCTCGTTAGGAAACCTTTTATGTGGACAGTGGTTGCTACTGAAGAAGTACCAGTTGGTTTGACTGAAGGTCCAAACTACAACGTCGAGCAAGAAATAACAAAATATCGCAATAGTTTATCTCTTGGAGCTGTCAATTCTACAACCACCGTAAGACATGCAAATCACATCGGTGTTAATGTCTTCCAAACAGCACGGTTGGAGGTTCGAGAAACTGAGACCCACATTTAAGAAATGGGTTCGTATCAATCACCCCCCTCAAGTCAGATCACCTCTGGTGAAGCTGCACCAGGATAGCAACAAGATTATGTATGTATGCAACGGAAAGATTTCACCACGTCGGAAGGAAATATTTGAGAAATCGGCAAAGCATTTCATAAAGAAGGGAGAGAATGTTGAAACCCCTGTATTGGCATTTTGTAAGGGTGGTTCCAGTGTGCTCCTCGAAACACTTTCAATGGACGATCTAGAACAGTTCGAGAAGCTCGTTCCTGAAATACGAGAGGCATTCAAAGGTATGGCCATAACATGTGTATTTTTATGTTTCCTGTTGCCCATTTTGCCTTAAACGCATATGTACGTTATATAATTCCCTTTCAACGGCTTTGTCTCATGTCTTATACAGCATGTGAAAGCAAGGACATAGAAGGAACAGAACACAAGGAAATTAACTATAAGTTTTAACATTCCTCGAGTACTCTTATGATTTTCATAATGTGAGCATTTTCAATTGCACTGACAGGCAACGGGGTGGGTTCCTCTGGGGAACTGGATTGTACTCGCTTACGTCCATCTGATGCATTGTCGACAGCTTCTGCTTTTTGAGACGTGAATGTGTAGTCGCGCAGTGAGAATCCAAGTGGTCTCCTCTCGTTGGAGAATGATTCGATAAGTTCACACAAGATGTAGTCTTTAACGGATGTAACTTCCGCCTGTTTCGGCATATCCTCAGGGGAGCTGTCATTGATGCCCATCCATGTCCTAAGCATGCTCGGGTCAAGTGGCATGACCGCCTTGTGAACTGTGTTATACTTGTGAATAACTATGCCTCCATTAATTATTTTAATTGCAAAAACATCTCCGAATCCGTAATTCTCGTTGCTGTCAGAAACATCAGAGTCGATTGGCTCAACAGTCATGAGGGGTCCCATTGCCTTTTGTTGTACGTATTTCTTGAAATAGGGTATAAATGTTCCTCTTCGCACATTATAAACCAGAGACCCAGCCAATTCGCTGTTACTTATAGCCTTCAGGCAGGCTACCTCATGCTCCGGCGAAGTTGTACATATAACAAGGGTATGCTTCATGTTTCCACAGTACACATCTGTTTCGTTTGGGACACCCACATCCCTTACAAATTCACTGCCGTTGCTTATTCTTCTGTTTAGAGGTAGCTCGATGAGACTGTAAGGAATGTATAACAGTCCCCTGCATACGTCGTTGTCGCATACAGCCTTATTAGGCTGCGCCAATACTCCAGTAGCGTATCGTTTTAGCGTTTCCTGGGCATGCTTCGTCCTCTTGCATGTACATAAGGGAGGCGTGTAACCCAATGGAGCAGTGTCCCTGTGCCAACGCCAAAAATCCAGACCTATTTTCCCGCTCCGCTCTAGCAGTTCACCATCCGGACTGAGCGGTGAGAAGTCTCCACCACGGATTGGCCAGGCGTAACTGTATTCATCCTTCCATTGGAGGTCTTTGAATAGTAGAGGCGGCTTGGATATAGTAGCATTAGCGGTGTCGCCAGCATCAACTCCATTGCGATCGTCGCTGCCTTCTGCCAGCAGCTTAGGGAGGGAACAGCCCTTTGTGCGGGCAATGCTATTTATTCGTTGCGATAGGCGCTCTGTTGAAGGGAATTCCTCCTCAAGGAGCATTTTTTCGTTCAAGAGCATGAGGAAAAGCGGCGCCTTAAAGGAAAGGCCGTCAACATCGTCAAATATATCTATATCAGGAGACTGCATTTTAAAATTTTAGTTTCTGTTATTTGGAGAACGGTTTCTCCTTAATATATCTCATTCTACTTGAGGCTCCCGCTGTCTTAGTGGAGCCACCAGTGTCATTGGACACAGTATGTGGTACCTTCGAGGGAACTCGCTTTACTGAGGGAGTTTCATCCCGAAAGATGGGCAAATACCTTCTACCAGTCCTTATTCCCAGGCTAGTACTGTTAGTACGAGACGAGGAACCGTTGTCACAATCATCTTCATGGGCATATACGGTCTGCACATTTTCGTCAGCAAGGGCTTTGTCATCACGAAGAACATGTGTAGGTGTTTGGAATCGGCCAGATGGCGTGCGTTCGGATCTGGCCTTCATCCTAGGATGATCTTCACCATAGCTCTCTGACCTCGGTCTCTGTGTCATGCATTCCTGTGTGTTTTGTACATGATCTATGATGTCATCCATAGTCTCATCTTCAGTTGTTTGGGTCCTTGACGCCACTGTTCCAAAAGGCATGTGGTCATGGCTGAATGGCTGCCTGCCCTGTTTTGCAATTCTGCCACTGTATGCGATAATGTCCATGTTCGAACACGACAGCGGTGTATCCTGGGAGTCTGGGGTAGCCATCGTGCCGACTGAAGGGGTTTTCTTCAAGGCATCACAATCTCCACGATCTTCATCTTCAGAGTCCTCGAAATTTGTAGTTGTTCTGAAGGTGGTGTTTGACTTTTGGGTTGTGGGAGTTCGAGGATGCTCTGGTTCCACGTTGCCTACGGACCTCACTACAGGCGATGATGAATTCGTAGCCACGCTTGCTCTGCGCATGATGTTATTATAAATATTCTCGCGGTCCCTTGGGGTCACCGTTTCCCAGAACCAGTCGGACACTGGCCCGTCCCACAATCTCAGCCCCAGACATTGAATGGCACTTGCTCTACGGCTTGGGTCTGGTTGTAGCAGTGCAAACAAAAGTGTATTCAGCTGCCTACTACGACCGGGTAGTGGTAGGGGTACCCCTTGTTTCATTTTCTGTGCCAGTTCAGCCAGGGTGGTGGCCTTGTGAAACGGCGTCTTCCCAGATGATAGTTCATATAGTACACAACCCAGTGCCCACATATCCATCTTATCGTCATACTTTTTGTTATGTGATAATAAGAGCTCTGGACACCAATAATAGGGGGTTCCAACGCACGAGTGTGCGAAGGACTCCATGCCGATACTTCTACATAGCCCAAAGTCACCAACCTTGCATATATAGCTTCTTTGGTTGGCATTTTTGTTGTTAGAATGCAGGAAAATATTTTGCGGTTTGAGATCCCTGTGGAGAATCCTTCCCCTTTTGGGCCCTGTAGTTTTATAAATACATTCATAGAATTGGTATTGCACATGACTTGAGTTTTACATGGATAATATTGAATAGTTCTGGTAAATAACACCATATGGACAACATTGCCTATGAAGGGGCAAATGCATGGGCCATATAGTATAGCCAGAGACATCACGAACGTTTTATGAATAGGGAAACAAGGAAAACATCAGCACCACATCACCATGTTGTCATCACGCAAACAATGAAACTCTCTCAAAAATGTGTTGAAACGTGATTCTTACCTAAGGAGGAGTTGTGACAGTATGCCAGAGCAAAAAGCAGTTGCAGAGCAATATCGAAAATAACCTGTTCGTTGACCTTTTCATAGTGCTTATGGAATTGACGCATATTTTCTGCGAGATCTCCAGAATCACAGTATTCCATGACAATGTAGAGTAGATGCTTGGACCTATCCACAACTCGATCCACGTAGCGCACGATGTTTGGATGCTTCAGGTCGCGCATAACGTTAACTTCCATGACAAGTTGCTCCTTCTCCTTCTCGGTGAGGCCCTTGTAAGCCACAACCTTGTGACAAAACAGCTCGCCTGTCAGCTGAACAACGTCAGGACAGAAGAACATGTACAAACCTTATGCTGGACTTGGAAGACCTCGCCAAACCTTCCGGCGCCGATGCGCCTCAGGGTCTTGTACTGCGATAGGCGTTCTTCGTCGCTAGCCATTTGGATCCAGCGAATACGACACGAGGGAGAGCCGGTGTGTGTCGTGTCAAAATTTAAACAGAATTGTACTCATTATCAGAGAGGGCGGCCTTTCCGTAACTAGGAGGCGCTGACTCATAATTTTCGGTTACAGAGGACCGTGTCGAACCAGCTAAGACATGGGTTCATCAAGCAACCCATGAACCCGATTCGTATGACAGGTCTCCACCGCGTATCGCTAAAACCAGTATGTGAATGCTATAAATATACATAAAATTTAAAGGGTAACAGTTGGTGAGACTAGTTTACTTTTGTCGATGTCCTCATCTGGTACCTCAGTTGTGTATGCCGCGGCAACAGCTATTCCACATTCATTGCCGTCTTCGAATCCACGCAGCAGTTTCACATACCCATTTATTCCCCAATCGGTTCCCCATGAATTTTTGAGAAGCCAATACTTGCCTTCGGCAGATTCTCCAGCCCCTACTAGGAGGAGAGCATGGTTTGGCACGTTGGAACAGCTGTTGAGGACACCTGAGGAGTAGAGCGGCCAATCATCATTGATGGAGACGTAAACCGCCAACGGTCCATGGGTTTTCAACAGCTCAAGGAGCTGTGGCTCATCTACCATCTCGAATGTTGTAGCTCTATAGCTGTGTTGTCCTTTCACTGGCGTGCATTCTCCTACGGACCCAGTGTACGGGTATACCTCACTTACGTTAACTCCACTCCCTTTTAAGTAGTCAAACGCGTCTTTCAGTGTGCGGCTGTGAGGATTGTCTGCATTATCTACACAGTCAATTAGCTGTTGTTCGCTTAGTGATACTGAGACGCGTCCCTTGTGCAGCAGTTGCGATTCCAAAGCAGCGATAGCTGCGAATGCCCATCCATGTGGTGCTAAACCTTGATCCTTCACAGGAGATACACGTTTTGCGTCTGCATAATCTAATGAAACGCGTTCATGGCCGTATTTTTTAGACCTGTAACTGCCTTTTCCAATACGCCCCTTGAAGAGGGACCGATCAAGCGGCATCGCCACTGATGCCAGGAACTGCAAGCCATCCACATCTGCAAACTTGTTTAGTGCGTATTTGAACGGGAGTTTCTCCTCCGATTGTTCCACTGCTTCAATAGCATCGGCATTTGCCTTGTAGTTGAAGAACCTATCAAACTTATCTTCTTGCGATTCATGTTGACGACCGTGCGTTTTATTAAATTCATTGAAGGCTTTATACATGTTTACGACATCCGTGCCATTCACGGGGAGTTTGCGCTTATAGAACCCCTCTGCCAGCTTGTTGATGTAGTCCTCGCTCTCCGCGCCCTTCACGGTCGTATAATTCTCATATTTGCTCTCTTCAAATGCAAATTCCAATGTGCTAAATATAGGAAGTGTTACTTCACTCTTCTTTCTGTACGCCAGGGCGCTTATAATAAACATGGCGCCGAAAAAGGCGGCAACGATCCCTAAGGTGGTAAGCAGGGGATAATAGGGCTTGATTCTCTGGTAAAACGCCCCTCTGTACCTCGACCTCCCGGACGAAACCACGCGCCCTGCTAGAGTACGGCCGTGTCCGCTAAAAGGTGCCTGCGTCATGATCTTCTAAGCTCAACTGTCATCTTATTGTTTCTGCCGAGGTGTGGGGAATGCAACGGCGCATTTTACAAAGCAATGCGGCTATATAGTGTGTTTTTGCTACGCATGAAAATTAATTGAACCTATGTGTCTTGTTTTAAATAAGTTTTTTTAATTCATCGTAGAAAACTAGCACAAGCGCCCCTCCGAAACCACGGAGAATGTTGGCAAACGCACCCTTGTAGAATCCGCCAAATCCTTCGTTCTTGCAGATCTTCTTAAAGCAATCCAGCGAGCTGGTGTACATGATGTCTGATGAAGCCTTCTTTCCAGACATCATCATCATGCGACGTCTGACAGTGTCGAAAGGGTAGGAAGCCAACCCTGCATTGATAGTCACCGTCTGCGCCACAGCCCACTTGTACAATAGATTAACGTTCTTGTCATCACCGAACATAATTGCCTTGGCGGAGTCGTACATGCCAAAGTACGTGCCCCTGTAAACAATGATACCAGTAACTGATATGCCGAAACCCTTGTAGAGTGAGAGGGTACCAGTAGAGCGTTGAATCTTGGTAAGGCAGTCAATGAGTCCGTTGAACTCGCGCTGACCGGCAGAACGTACGTCACTTGCGAGTCTGGTACGTGCAAAGTCGAGTGGGTAGACAATCAGCAGCGAGCTGGCACCAGCCAAACCACCAGACATGACATTTGCGCCAAAGAACTTCCAGAACTCGGTCTTTTGGTTGTATTTGGGAAACAACGTCTTGAAGTAGTCCTTGAACGCAAAGTTGAAGGCCTGAGTGGGAAAGTAACGGATAACGTTCGCCAGGTTCCCTCTCCACAGAGAAGAGGCACCCTGTTCTGCACAGACACGGGCAAAACAGTTTACAATACCGGTGTATCTGGGCATCTTTCCACTCTTGATCTCAGGAATGGTGTCCTGAGTCTGGATGAGCATCTTAACACGTTCAATGGGAGCCACGGCCGTTTTGGAGACGGCAGCGGAAACACCACCCATGAGGAAGTCGGAGAGGAAGTTGTTTTTCTCCATTGTGGCAAGTTGGCATGGAAATGAAAAGAAGGCAAAAACGTAAGGTTACTACCACTGACACGGCGTACTCGCACCACACATACATACGTACGAGCCAAGCAACGCCCACTAGCGGCATACACTACAGAAAACCCATACTTGCTACAATACTTCTATTATTAGCTATCAAGAGTACACGGTGTTAAGAAATTAGTCCAAGGGCTGCTAGTCACACAGAAACGTACAACAGCCATTTGCGCAAGACACAATTCACGCATGAATGGCTTACAGGTATTCTCATATATTGCAGACGATATCTCTGTAGCCCTAGCGCCGTCTAGGTGCCTACAAAAATACTAACTGTCCTGGTTAGATTCTGTATGTCTTCATCGTTGAGCATAGCATCAACAAACTAGCAGTAGACAAAGCATAACAGCCATTAGGCACTATTGCAGAATGTGCTGAAAGCTACCGTTGGTCACATTACGGCGTATACTCTTGTCCTACAGGAGGGCAGCCACATGTGGATTCCACCGGTGGCATACCACCACACCTATTAGATTCATTCACATGACTCAGTAGTAAGATGGTATAACTGTATCATAAATACCCAACCACAATGTGGCTACTAGGATTCCTTTCTCTCATCCTGAGCATAGGGCATAATCCCCTCTCGGTGTGCTTGAAGGATAGAGATGAAAGGACTAAGCACTCCATCACCCTGCGGTCGCTTACAGGTAAGACTGCCACAACTATCATCAAATACACAAACTGTCTCGTGGTATTCGCCTCGTATACTGTCGCTGTCGGTATTAGACATCATACGACTCCTGCGAACTGTCTGTAATCTGTGATTCCTTAATATATACAAGTATTCTATGCAAGGTATGCTACAGTCATTCAGGCAACATAACCCTCCCCCGCAAGGACATGAACAAAATTGGTGACGTGAAGAAAGCCCTTGAAGACAAACACAACACAAGTGTCGTCCTTTTAAACGATGGGAAGAAGCTTCACGATGATGAAACCCTAGATGATGTAAGACGTGTTGCATCTGAGCATTGACTCATACTCAGGATAAGCACAAGAACATGATCATGCTCGTTCCCATCAGAGGAGGAATGAGGGTACAAGTTAACACCATGCTGGGTAAGCCACAGCCGCAGCCCTAATTTATAGATACATGCAGGCGAGAAGGTAGAGGTGGAAGTGGAGGAAACGGAGACTGTTGCGGATCTGAAGAAGAAACTGAGCAAGAAGCAAAAGATCCCGGCCGACCAACAAAGGATCATATACGAAGGCAAACTACTACAGGACAACAAGACACTGGCAGAGTATAACATCAAGGTATGCTGAATGTGATTCAGTACACTGTATACAGAACAATTCCGTGATACACATGGTACTAAGACTACGGGGAGGGCAGTAACGAAATTATGGTGCCGAATAGTAACCATAAATATCGCATAAATAAACCGGCAATCAATTTTCTGCACTGTCTTATTATGATTTTAACGGAAATACAAAAAATGCCACCTAAGATTGGTTTATTTGCCAATGCACGGTGCTAGCTGATGCCTTCACCTGCCTTTCACCTTACAGCCATTTATACAGTAAATCGGAACAATGGAGAAATTAATCCCATTGGTCAGTAGATTACACGGCATACTGGCCACTGTCGGCCAAAGGAGCCTAGAGCTCCCTGCAGTGGCGGTGGTTGGAGCGCAATCGGTCGGTAAATCGTCGCTGCTGGAAGCTATGGTGGGACGCCCATTTTTGCCAAAAGGGACGGGAATTGTCACTAGGCGGCCACTAATATTACAGGTGTGTTGCTCCGTTGAAAAGTAATAATATGTGCAGCTCCGGTACGAGGAGAATGCCAGAGAATATGGCGAATTCGCACACAAAATGGGCGTCATATTCGATGATTTCTCCATGATAGAGAGGGAAATCATCGATGAGACTGATCGGCTACTTGGCGGAACCAAGAACGTCTGTGCCATTCCTATATTCCTCAAAATTGTTTCACCGAGGGTCGTGGATTTGACACTAATAGACCTTCCCGGTATCACTAAAGTTCCAGTCGGGGACCAGAATCAAGACATTGAGCAACAAATACGATGCATGATTAAGGAATACATCACTAAGCCATCATGTCTTATATTGGCACTGACGTCTGCAAACATGGATATTGCCACCTCAGACAGTCTACAGATGGCCAGAGAGGTGGATCCTGAGGGACTGAGAACAATTGGAGTCGTCACCAAGTGTGACAAGGTAGATGATAAAAGCAATGTGTTGGATGTTTTGCAAGGAAAGATATACAAGTTGCGCATGGGTTATGTGGGAGTCGTTTGCAAGGAAAGCCATCTCAATGGAGATCTAAGGGGTGGACTCCAGGCGGAGGAACTATTCTTCCAAACACACCCGATATATTCCCAGATGGCCAACAAGTGTGGTGTCAAGCACCTCTGCAACATACTCAACATGATACTGTCCTCCCATATCAAGGAAATACTACCGCATGTAAAGGAAATGGTGCTGACAGTGCTTCAGGTTAAGGAGAGTGAGCTGCAGTCGTACGGCTTCGCCACTGGTGATGATGACGAGTCAGCTTCACCAGGTGGCTTCCTGCTTCACTTCTTCACATCATTTTCACAAGCGTTCAAAGATCTTGTAGAAGGGAGAAACTCATCGCAACAATACTCATCGCAGCTATTTGGAGGAGCAAGAATCAACTACATATTTAACGACAGCTACCTGAAAACGCTCAAGTCCTTCAGCCCCCTGGCAGGTATCTCTGATGTAGAAATAAGGACTGCCATAAAGAACTCCACCGGTACATGCTCTGCATTGTTTGTACCGGAAATTGCGTTTACCAACTTGGTAAAGAAGCAAATTAAGCTGCTGGAGGCACCCTCTCTACAGTGTGTCGACCAGGTGTATGATGAAATGCTTAACATTCTGGAAAGCTGTGAGATGCCAGAACTCGATAGATTCGTCAACCTCAGGTTGAAAATGATGTCAGTTATCAAGAATTTACTAACAAGGTGCATCACTCCCACCAAGGAGATGATTAGAAACATCATCAAGATCGAGCTGGCATATATCAATACCAACCACCCAGATTTTCTAAGGAGTAACGTGCTGGCCAATGCATATAATCACCGCTCCACTACACGAAAGCATCTGCACTCTCATCATAACGCTTATGATAGAGGCTACTCCTCGGACTACTACACCAACGATGAAGACGTACGACGGTAGGTACACATCTATATAGCGCTAAAACGCATACAGGCTGGAATATCTGAGCGACAGCCAAGGTGAATATTGTAATTCTGATGGTAGATACGACAATACAGCAAAGTCTTCTACCAGCATACATAAGTATAATGACTATACACCAGAGGAACGCAATGCACTAGTTCTTCCCAATATACCCAAAATGGTTATACTGGGGTCTGACCCATCTGAAAGGGAAATTGTTGAGGCGGAGCTGATAAAGACACTGATAGAGAGCTACTTCTCCATCGTCAGGTAAGACGCACGTTTACATAACATATGTTCCCAGGAAAAACGTTGCTGATGCAGTACCCAAGTGCATCATGTATTTCATGGTTAACAAGGCCGTGGAAAGCGTCCAACAGGAACTGATATCACAACTGTACAAGAAAGAGCTATACGACGAGCTGACCTTGGAATCCAGGGATATAATTGAAAAACGCAAAAAATGCGTTGAAACACTAAAGTAAGTTAAAACTTATACTGACTAACGCTCTACAGGGGATTGAGGCAATGCCTTTCTGAAATTACTGAACTTTCGAAATTCCACATTGATGTGTGACCGCACATTCCACATAACCACTACATGTATTAACCAGACACACATTATGTATAATATACTGCTTTTATAATGTTAAGGGGTGTTGCCGACCAGAAGAGTTGGGGATCATTGCCCTTCACGGTAGACGGCAGCGAGCAATGGATTCGGAACTTCCGCGATTATTCAACTCTGGACCTAAAAACGGACCATGAAAACCGACCAGTGTGGGCATGCCCTGATGGATACCTCTACCTTGAACAGTTCACTAATGTCAGCAAACAGGCATTGGATTTTATCGCAACCATAGCGGAGCCCGTATGTAGGCCCGAGTTCGTCCATGAATATCAGGTATGACGGCATTAATAATGACTGATGCATCATAGATAACCGTATTCTCGTTATACACGGCTGTTTCCGTCGGTTTGACGGTTGAGGAGTTACTCATCAACCTCAAGAAGTTCGCCAAAAACAAAATCCCTGCAAAACTTAAGGAGTCTATCGTTAAAACGGCGTCGGTAGGTTACTGTTTGAGCATATTCCCGTGTATTTGTTGATGTGAAGGAATATTGTTCCGTGTTGCCCGTGTTTATTCACATTCATCCTTCTTGCTGCTTAATCTACGTGCTTTTTACCAATATGTGTCCTTGCTGTATTTTTAACCCTACTGACCCATTTGAAGGCATTTGGCAAAATCAAGCTGGTGCTGCGTGATAACAGGTACTGGATAGAATCGCATGACAGAAAGGAGCTGGACCATCTCCTTACCAACGCCGTAATAAGGAGTGCAAGAATAGTGTCAGGAGGATGGGGTAGTGGAAACAAAGCCATCGATACGGATTACATTACATCAGCCGTTCCAACGGCAGACGCTTCGAGTATTGTATTCAACTCAAACTACCATGCTGACTCTTCGGAACTGGCGAATGACTCTAAAATACCCATGTCTATCGATGGCATTGGGAATTTAACTATGGAACATCGGAAAACCAGTCAGGTGTACTCTTTTGAGGTGCATCAGGAGAAGATAGAGGAGCTTAAGAGAGAGGCTCTCAAGTCAATGAGGAGACCTCTAGTTATGGAGTATGACTTTAGGAAGGACAAAAAGACCCCCACTTTGGAATGCTTCATTAGAACCAATATAAAGATCCGGTATTACCAGGAACGGGCACTGCGGAGGATGTTCAGTAATGGCCGTGCAAGATCAGGCATCATTGTACTCCCGTGTGGAGCTGGGAAAACATTAACTGGAATTGTGGCAGCATGCACTGTTCGTAAGCCCATTTTTGTACTAACGACATCTGCGGTTGCTGTGGAACAATGGGTGAAGCAATTTATGGACTTCACGAACATCTCCTCAGAGAGACTTTTATCCCTGACCTCAGATAACAAGAGCGACCTCTGGGATCCAAAGGATGCAGGGGTCCTCATATCAACCTACACTATGATGGCATACTCACGGAAGCATAGAGAATCTACTGAGAACATACTAAACCAAATCAAACAAAGAGATTGGGGGCTACTCATATTCGATGAAGTACAGTTCGTTCCTGCTCCTGCCTTTAGGCGTATCAATGAAATCGTTCGATCACACTGTAAGCTTGGATTAACGGCCACCCTTGTTAGAGAAGATGACCTTATCAAGGATCTGCAGTGGCTTATAGGACCTAAGCTATACGAGGCCAACTGGCTTGAACTTCAAGAGAGGGGCTACTTGGCCAAGATCATATGTAAGGAGATATGGTGCCCCATGACAGGACCATTCTACCGAGAATATCTGAGGAGTGACTGGGCGAAGAAACGACGGTTGTGGTCCTGCAACCCAGTTAAGCTGGCAACGTGTGAGTATCTGCTAAAGTTTCACGAGGCTAGGGGGGATAAGGTGATTGTGTTCTCTGACAACCTATTTGCACTATTACACGTTGCAAAGATGTTGCACAGACCCTTTATCTATGGTAAGGTTACATCGGCTGAACGCATTGTGATTCTGAACAAATTCAAAAATGAAAACACGTTCAACTCTATCATTCTGTCAAAAGTGGGAGACAATGCACTGGATATTCCATGCGCCAACGTCGTCATACAAATATCATTTAATTTCGCATCTCGACGTCAGGAAGCACAGAGGTTGGGGCGTATTCTAAGGCCCAAAAGCAAGACGGACGAGAACGGATTCAACTCTTTCTTTTACAGTCTTGTAAGCAAAGACACACAGGAGATGGTTTTCGCCGACAAACGTCAACAGTTCATCATTGACCAGGTAAAATAACATTTATTATGTTATATGCTTTTAGGGTTATGCCTACCACGTCACCAGCTCCTCTGAAATTGTAAAGGATGGGAGTAACCTTCTGTACAACAAACCTGAGATACAACAAGATCTGCTTCAGGACATAATCTCTGCCAGCTATGACAATGACGTTGAAGAGGAGGAACAGTTGCAGCCTGGAGAGGCGAATCCACAGAATATGACGGAAGACAAGTTGTTGGCAACCGAAGTGAAGCGCACATCGCTATCTAAGATGTCGGTGTCGCTACACAAACGCATACTAAAGCGTCATCTATCCACTACTCAGCCCAAGAAAAAGAAGAAGCCGAAGATACTGGCCAACCAGCATCCGATGTTCAGAAGATTCTTCGCGGGAAAGAAGTAGATATTGAACGATGTTTAATTATTTGAGTAAATTCACTAGGAATAGACACTGTTCATATGTATATTGTCTCTATGGAGGTTTTGTCAATCACGTAAATGTGCCGCGACCATGTGTCCAATTTATCGCATATGACAGCAGAAGGTGGTTTTCAGGGGATGCCCGTCGCTTCTCAGAGGAGGTTGAATCCACCAAGGCGCTTCTGCAAAAAACATCGCATGATTTCTCATATGTGAATGCAGCCAACTTAAAGGAGGTAAGCATTACATAGCATTTTTATAGTTCGTGGCTAAAGTTCTCAGTGACTACTACTGTTTGTTCCATGCAGCAGCAGTTGTAGTTGTATATAAACTCCTAATACATTTCTCAGGCCACTCACAGACTGCATTCAACAGCGCCAACCAGCGCCCAAAGGGATGCATCCAAGGAACTGATCTCCCTTGGAGAAGCCTACGAGAAGGCTATTCTACAGCTGATCGACGCGCGATCATCGTATAATAAGGTGCGTTTATGTCAGTGATACATATATAAGCCTTTTGAAACATTAATAAATTTCATTACAGGCCATGCAAACCAAGGTTGCTGACGACTCCAACATAAAGTTTGGGGTTGTGGGAGTGGGCTTATTTTGCATCTTTGCTTCGCTAAGTGTGTCGCTGCATCCCCTATTTTTAGTCGTAAGTTTCGTTGAGTATGATTAAATCGCTTCAGGGCTGTTGTATAGGAGCATACTTTTATAAACCAGTCTTTAGACAGAGCGTTTTAAGGGAAAGTGAGTGCATGCTAGACATAATGCGTATTTATATTTCATATGTTTTCAAACAATGGAAACCATTTTCATAAGCTAACCATGTACAGGAATAACTAGTGACATGGAACATTATCTCACTGTTAGCAAAGAATGTCGTAAAGAGTTGACACAGCTGCATTCCGAAATTGTCAAGCTAATCGAACAGTTACAAATAAGTGCCAACAAGTAGCGTTGTATATACAAGCACTGGCAAGATAACTGACAGACTCGTTAGACTGTTCGGTTACGTAGCTTCATCATAAAGACTATACTAAAGAAAGCCACTGAAGCCACAAAAACTGGTCTATCTTGAAGGAACCTAATGTGTTCCTCCAAATATTCCAGGGCTGTGTCAACTTTCCCCAATAACTCATCAATAATGAGTATCTTTTCCCTAGTGTAGTCCTTGAAGTTACGCCGGTTTGCTCTGGCAAATCTCAGAAAACGTTTTACATTGATGCAATAGTATTCACCAAAAGTCTCCTCAAATACGGGAGGCGGTGGGTTCTTCCCCTGGTGAGCTTCTGGTAGAGGAAGGCGTAGTGTCTCCACTGCATCATTGAGATCAATCACGTTTATCTTGATGACGTGAGGAACCCTAATAGAGCCTTGCGTCTTTTGATTTCTGTATCGCTCCCTAATAGATTTGGGAGATAAATATTTGGTCATAAAAGTGTCCTCTATTTCGTAGCCATGCTTAGCATAGTATTCCCTTGTTCCAATACCTGCGATAACGGCCATTTTGGAGAAGCCCTTAGCAGCGGCTATTATTTCCGATGCCAAGAGCAGACTTGCTCCAATGCCACGATGTTGCCACGGCGTCTTCTCGTTTACAGACTTACCGTGTGCTACGACCACACCATAAACATGAAGCTCTCGAATGAAAGCACAATTTACCAGGCAACGATATAGCGACTTCTTGGGGTCGAATTTCCTACTGTTACTCAATCTAAGTCGCAAGAATCCGAATATCTTTGACTCATCCTGTGTTTCGTAGCTTAAGAAGAACTCTGTGCCACCAGTGGTTTCATATTGTCTCACCATAAGCTTCGCCTCAAGGCTAACATTTCCCGCCTTCACCTCACGGCACCTTATACAATGACATGCAATGCTCCTTTTCATCATGTAAGTCATTAACAGTTGACGCATGTTAGTGACATTTGTCCCAGCTATTATTGAGGGGTTAGGTATGTCACGCACTAGACGGTTAATACGAATCCACGGATGAACAGAGCGCTTAACACGCATCAATAAGTTAGTCATCAAAGAGGGGTCAGTGTCAAAGTAAGGCACGTACTTACCCTCCCGGTGCCACTCTTCTATTTTTGAAAATGGAGCAACCTCGCAGGGGTAAATTTTCCATTGGTCAGCCTGTAGGCCCTCATCACTAAGGATTTTAGCAAACATCTCCAGATCCATATCAGGGTTACTGGATGGAAGGTCAGGCATTATATGAATGTCTACCTTGTAGCAGTTTTCCTTGAGCAGATAGAGCGCCTTCATGGTGTCGGCAACAGTATGACCACGATTGACGTATTCCAAAACTTCATCGTTTACATGCTGTATGCCCAACTGGACACGTGTGCAACCAAACTTTCGCAAGTTCTTAATCTCACGAGGTGTGATACGGTCCGGTCTTGTTTCCAGGGTTAGACCAATGATACGACATTCACCCTTCTCGTTTAAATCCTGCTCCTCTTCAATGCTTTTAGGTGGCCTGGCGGTTTCAATAGGACCTGGGAATATGTTTGCCGCGTAGTAGAGGTCACGACAGAAATCCTCCTGATATTTTCGGGGATATCCACTCCATGTGCCTCCCAAAACCAGGATCTCAATTTTATCAATCACATGGCCATTGCGATATAAGGTCATTGCACGGTCATAAAATTGTTTCACAGGATCAAATGAATTCTGATTTGCACGCAACACTGCTGGCTCCGTACTAAGGTAGCTGCGCGGTTGTCCTGGTTCGTTGGGGCAATAGTGGCAGTCATTAGGGCAACTGAAATTCCCAGGTGCAGTCAAAACAGTGATGACTACAACACCGGAATTTGACCTTGTCCCCTTTATACGAAGCAAATGCTGCATTTTGCTGTCATACTTAACGCTTTTGGAGCGCTCAGCATCGTGCTCATCTTCTCCGGCAGGTTTTACCGCAACGGTTGCACCTACTTCATCTACCTTTTCACCATTGTTGGCACGCATATCAGCCTGCCTCTGCAGTTCCAACAGACGTTCGAAAATGTCTCGCTTTGATGGAGCAATGTGAAACTTGCGGCGTAGCTTTGCCATTAATGAATTCAAGGTCGCCTGATCTGACACATCCTCTGACGATGTCAGAAGATGATAGATAAACTGGTCCAATGACGATAGCGTGTTCACATCAATATCCACAAATATATCGCGATATCGATCAAAATGCAAGGCTGATAGGGAGAACTGTGCCTGCTCATTTTTGTGACGCACTTCAAAATTCTTCCATGATTCCATGGATCGGGCAAAACACTCAAGATGCCTGCGACGATTATCATCGTCAAAGTCTGCTCGTGTCACTCTAGCAACTTTACCGGCAACCTCCTTGAATCCGGGTCTGGTTGCTGGGAAGAAGTTTCTCATCTCCTCATCACTTTCACTCATTCCCATCATATCATCACTATCGCCTGAGGACCCAAGATCCCCTGGTGGGATATCATCATCATATTCTTCCTCTTCATCATCTCCTTCATGGTGCAAATCAGCATATCCTGTATCGTCAGCATCTTGTGATGCCTGTCTACCCTCTGAGCCTTCAGATGTGGTAGTTTCCTTTTCATCCAACCTTGGCAATCCCACATCACGTTTATTTCCTCTCCTTTTGTTAGTTGCCACTCTATTTTGGTATTTAATTGAGGGCGACGCAACTGGGAGATGGGCACTGGATGGATTTTCTCCAACGGCCACGTCTGCACCATCCATTGCAGTGGTACCAAATTCAAGACCCTCGACAAATGACCAATCGACAGCTTTGAAATTCTCTGCTTGTGTCGCAGTAACGACTATCTTCCCACTGCTTTCTAGGCTTTCCCTAGTTGCTCCTATATCCACGTTCAACCGATCTCCACCCTTCTGGGACGCCAACTCCCCCTCTGCATCCAGTAACCGCTGATCTACCAACGCATCATCCACATTACAACACAGCTTCGTGAACATGTTTGGTGTCGATTTACCCTGGTGCAAGCCTGTAACACTGATTTACAGTGAACACATAATGGAGATAGCTAGGAAAATGGGATGTCTAAGGGTATTTTCAAATAATCGCAGTGAAAACGATTTACATCATGCGTAAACATAATGAACAGAGACTATCCATATGTATGCATCAATTGTAAATGATCAATTTTCCAAAAGATGGCTCAATAGACAAAACAGACATGACCTACCTATACTAAGATGAGCGATGCATGTATCAGCAGCGAACAAAGTGTGTACATGAGAGGGGAATTCTCAAAGGCTACCACATTTTATGAATATAAGGTTATTTGTGAGATGTAGTTAGGGGTTTGCAACCCCAGCTACGCATCTGCAGCCTAGTCAATACAGTACTCGTGCTACATTGTATGCAATTCCTATAGTTATAGCGTGACTATAGATGTTCTATAGGTTATCACAAAGTATGGATAGGTGACCGTACCTTTTCACTGTGGAATCCTCCAGGTTTCTATAGACAAAATCGCACCAATGCAATTGCACATCAGCATGAAGACTCTGTCGAAACATGAGTCCGAGTAGAGGAAGACATTGCATAACTGATGATGTGCTGGAAGAACTGGAAAGGGATGTGGCATATAGGATAGGCGCCATCAAAGGAATGCTAAAGCTGAGGTCTCCCGCTGCCGCTAGGACCTATAAATCACGTTTAAACAAGGTGATTGAGCAGTTTAAAGAGATCCAGAATCGCATTACGGAGACTCAACGTAAGATAGACAAGGAGCTGTCATTGCTGCATCAAGTGAAGGCAGTAGCTGCAGCCAATGAAGAGCAAATAAAGGTGATGAATAAGCTTAACGGTCAAATACAGTCACCAGGTATGCTAAAGCTGATAAGTGAGATGCGCAATAAGCATTTGGATTCTACGCGAAAAGCCGAGACAGGCGTCCCTAATTTGGTGACAGATGGTACAACAAGGAGTCGAGTGGTGGATTCCAAGCGCAACGTCTTAGTAATCGATAAGGAACGAGATATCAAAAGAATGAAGCCGAACGGCACTGCATCCAACGTCGGCCTGTACAGCAAAGACAGGGGCAAATTCAACCGTTACATATTGTAATGAGTGATGCATTGCACCAAATACATTACAACCATTAATTGTATATTAATATAAAAAGGATCCTGCAATAATATGACCCATCTTTCAGTGGAATCCTAGACATAGACATGTTGCCTCCTTGCCTAAACAGTGATCAAAAGACACGGTAGAATCTTCAATAGCAAACATAATAACGCTAACATGTATTATACGCTCTCGCTTTATGTCGTTTTGCGGCATATTCGGAACTCTGTATCATGCATTTCTGTACTTTTGAATCCAGGTGACACAGCGGGAGGTGGATAGTATACGGAAGGATTCGTGGACTAAGACCAGCGAATTTGACGCATGAACGGGGTAATACGGTAGGTGACAAATATAGCGAGGTGGCAAGCATTGTAGGTGTCAATGCATTACATTAGGGAGACGAAGTTACGTCAAGTGCCCCCTGGGGATGGCTGGGTCATTTGACACCTGTGACCCCAGTTAGCAAAAGACGACATAGTTGGACACAATAAGATTATGAGACATTAATTATTTTAACAATCGGTATCATTGGCGAAAGAGTCTCTGTAATAATCTAGACCTTCGTCGCATTCTACATTCAACTAAGCCACAGGCACGGTAAGTACTATCCACTTGACAAAGTATACCAAAACCAAGAAAGACAAAGTGGATATACTGTTTAACATATTATATGATATATTGACCTTCTTTCATTCATTCCACTTCCAATTTTGTAAAAGACTAAACCTGCTTTAGAATCATTTAAACATCAAAATGGCATCTCCCGTGATCGGTATCGATTTGGGTACTACCTACTCCTGTGTAGGTGTATACAAGGATAATAATGTGGAAATCATCCCCAATGACCAGGGAAACAGGACTACTCCCTCATACGTCGCCTTCACCGACACTGAGCGTCTTATTGGTGATGCTGCTAAAAACCAGGAAGCCCGTAACCCAGAAAACACCATTTTCGACGCCAAGAGGTTGATTGGAAGGAGGTTCGACGAAGCCACCGTCCAGGATGATATGAAGCACTGGCCATTCAAGGTTATCAACGGTGTTGGTGGAAAGCCAACCATTGAGGTGACCTTCCAGGGACAGAAGAAGACATTCCACCCAGAAGAAATCTCATCCATGGTGCTCATTAAAATGAAGGAAATCGCGGAACTCTACTTGGGAAAGCCAGTTAAGGATGCTGTCATCACTGTACCCGCTTACTTCAACGACTCTCAACGTCAGGCCACCAAGGATGCCGGCACCATTGCTGGGCTCAACGTCATGCGTATCATCAACGAACCCACAGCTGCCGCCATTGCTTACGGTCTTGACAAGAAGGGATCAACCGAAAAGAACGTTCTCATCTTCGATCTTGGAGGTGGTACCTTCGATGTGTCCATCCTTACCATTGAAGACGGTATCTTCGAAGTCAAGGCCACCGCTGGTGATACCCACCTTGGTGGTGAAGACTTTGACAACTTGCTCGTTGAGCACTGTGTCCGTGACTTTATGAGGATCAACAACGGAAAGAACCTTGCTACCAACAAACGTGCCCTTCGTCGTCTTAGGACCCACTGTGAGCGTGCCAAGCGTGTCTTGTCTAGCTCTACCCAGGCTACCATTGAGCTTGACTCTCTCTTTGAAGGTATCGACTACAACACTACCATCAGCCGTGCTCGTTTCGAGGAGATGTGTGGTGAGAAGTTCAGGGGAACTCTTATCCCAGTCGAAAAGGCCTTGGAATCCAGTGGCCTTGACAAGAGGAAGATCCACGAAGTTGTCCTTGTCGGAGGATCCACCCGTATCCCCAAAATCCAGCAATTGATCAAGGACTTCTTCAACGGAAAGGAACCCAGTCGCTCAATTAACCCAGATGAGGCCGTCGCATACGGTGCCGCCGTCCAGGCTGCCATCCTCTCTGGTGACCAATCTGGAAAGATCCAAGAACTTCTTTTGCTTGATGTCGCCCCTCTTTCTCTCGGTTTGGAAACTGCCGGTGGTGTCATGACTGTTCTGATCAAGCGTAACACAACTATCCCAACCAAGAAGACCCAGGTCTTCACCACCAACGAGAACAACCAGGAAGGTGTGTTCATACAGGTATTCGAGGGTGAACGTGCCATGACCAAGGACAACAACCTTCTAGGAAAGTTCCATTTGACAGGAATTGCTCCAGCTCCAAGGGGTGTACCTCAGATCGAGGTTACCTTCGATATCGATGCCAACGGTATCCTCAACGTCACTGCCATGGACAAGTCCACCGGAAAGTCCCAACAAGTCACCATCACTAACGACAAGGGTCGTCTTAGCACTGAGGACATTGAGCGTATGGTTGCTGAGGCTGAGAAGTTCAAGGAGGAAGATGAAAACAGACGTAGCTGTGTCGAAGCCAAGCACCAATTGGAGAACTACTGCTACAGCATGAGATCAACTCTTGGTGAAGAAAAGGTCAGGGAGAAGCTTGACGCTGGTGAAGTCGCCAATGCTAATGCTGTCATCGATGAGGCCATCAGGTGGCTCGAGACCAACCAGACTGCCAACAAGGAAGAGTTCGAATTCAAACTCAAGGAAGTCGAGAAGGTTTGCCAACCACTCGCCACCAAGATGTACCAGGCTGCCGGTGCTGGTATGCCTACTGGAGGTCCAGGTGGCTTCGGAGGAGCTGCCCCAGGCCCAGGTGCCGCTAGCGGACCCACTGTAGAGGAGGTTGACTAAACGTCCCATTAAACGTAGCTATATAACGTAAAAACGACAAACTCACAAGGAGTAATTTATAGTACAATTAAGTTTTACATATTATTATAACCAACATGTTAATAGACATTTTGTTTGTGTTTGCTAATCCAGGAATAGTCTTTGGACATCCCTTTTGTCGAAGGTGACCTTGCATACGGGGCACTTGCGATTTCTAGATTTTATGTTGTCACTGATGCACGCTTTACAAAAGACATGGCCACATATAGTGATGCAATGGTCACGGAAGTCCTCAGAGCATACAGTGCAGGTCATTCTGCGGCGGAGAACGTCATTTTCCTGCATCACGTTGAAAAGGCCACTACCGGGCTCAACAGTAGCTTCAACAGAGACAGATCCCAATGCAGTAAGTGTCCCTTGGGATTTCAGTTGCATTATATGGTTCAAAAGCTCCTTCTTTTCACGGAAACAACGACGATACAAAGACTGTGACTCACATAGAGCTGACATTGATGTGTTCCTTTGTTTCTCATAATGAGAAGCCCTTTTGAAGCATTCCACCCAGTTTTTACGATAAACGTCAGCTCTATTCTCTGACTTTTCAATTTGTTTTTGCATGGTGCCAGCACGATTGTCGTATACGGTGGTCATGCGAGTCATCTTGTCTTGCAAGGTACGCACTGTTACTTCCAGTGTACTACACTTTTCGCGATATTGTCTGGCTTCCTTTACCTGCTGCATGAGACCTTCTGTGAATACGATTTTCTCTTCAAATGCGCCACTTATTTCATCGAGCTCCTGAGCCAGATTTTGAATCTGTTCCTGGTAGTCGATCGGAACTGCTGCTTTATGACCACCGGAATGACTATCCCCGAATGCTTTGCTGATTTTAGCACTGGTTTGTGAAACCTCCTGTAGCTTTTGGTCTCTCTTTTTAAGCTCTTCCATAATGCGATCCCTTTCCTCATTTATTCCTTTCAAAAGTGACTGCAGCTCCTCCTCCCGTTCACGCATCTTTATTATTTCCGCCTTTAGTGGAACAATGTTTTGTTCACAGTCCTCTATTCTCTTGATCATCTTACTATACAGATCCTCATGAGTGTTGAAGAACTGTATGGTCTTCTTGTCCTCATCCTGGTTGCCGTTCTCCACTATCGACCTCAAGGATGCGTTTTCACGTTCCAGTCTGCCCAGCTCATCATCTAATTTCTTGGCGTGATCGAATATTCTGGCATAGACAGCTGAACCAATGATCATCTCTTTAGTTATATCCTCTACTTTCTCCACCTTGGAGGTCCCCTGGTTTTCATCTGCAGGCTCTATGTGACTTGCTCCCTTCGTTTCCTCCTGTTTTGCTGACTCCGATTCCTGTGTCTGTTTTGCAGTTAGTTCCGTTTGCGCCAAATTAAGACGGTAGCGCAACTCAGCGTTGACTTTGGATAGTCTAGATGTTTCTATCTCTAACGTATGACACTTTTTAATTTTCTTATTAACCTCATCACGCATTTCAGAAACAGAATCGCATAGTAACCGTGTAGAAAGTTGCAAAACTCTATTCTTTAGGCGTTCGGTAGCCAACTCTTCATGAACATCCTGAGTGGCTTCCATGGGATACCGCCCCTTTGAGTGCTCACGGAGTGATTCCTCCAGGTGTTTCACATGTGTAAGCAAAGTGGTTTTCTTCTTGTTGAATGATTCCATATGCTGTTTTAAAACTTCATCATAGTTATCGTCAGTACCCTCGGTGTCATTTTGGGACCCACCCTTAGCATCCGGGCCATTGGTGAAGTCGTCGGTGCCTACCACTAGGCATCTACTATCGTCACCGTCATCATTATTACCTTCTTTAACACTAAGTGGCAACATCGTTTCTAAAAGCGTATCGATAAGATTCGTTGCACAAACAGAGGGGTTGGGATCAGGGACGAGGCAAGCTGATGAAACCAAGGCCTCAACATCCTCATTTAGGACATCCCACAGACTGCCGATGCTGGAACACAGTCTTTTAAGGCGATAGTTATCCCTGGATAGTTTGCGATTCTGATAATCGAGCCTATCAGTCTTGCGCCGGTAATCTTCCACATTCTCACGCAGCTTCCATATGACCTCTTCTGTCAGTGAAGCATCCTGTATTCGTATATCTATATGCCTGTAAGACGTACCACTAGGGGGAGCTCCACAGGTGACTCTACGGAATCACCCTTTCTGCGCTTGAAAGGCAACATTGATAACCACGAAGGATATAGAATGTGTTGCAACAGCCCATAAACAACGACATGCTATACACCTCCTGTTGTTACATCTACTTTTAGGTGTGTTTGTCCATCCTTGCGCCTCGACTATGGCAAGGCAGTGTGAACCCTGTGGTGCTGGATGTTGGAAGCAGCCTGCATATACTACACATTGACTAATTATACAACTTCATTATTGTTTAAAATCAACTGTCCTGCCCGTTTAACTAATACAGAGGTTCTAGACGGTTGTGGAGTTTTCTAACCATCTTCCTAGTGAAGTAGAAGGCTGGGTCGAGTGTTCCTCGCACATCCCACTGGCCTACACCATATCTCAACTGTCGCTTAGACACGCAAAGGTTCTCATTTAATTTAACAGCGCCATTCCCGATACTTACACAATCAGGAAGACAGTCGCCCATGAAGTTTACAAACGTCTGTAGTCCGACACCGCCGGCGAAGAGACTATGATCTATTGAGTGTTTCAATTTTTGGGGCGGACTAGTCACCTTATCCTCATCCATGCCCATCTGATCGTCATCGTCTTCGTCGTTGTTGGCTTGGTGTTCTTCCATGTCTCCCAAACAAAGGGATACGAGTGGATCATATGTGGAACTTTCCGACCAGAATGCGAAGCATTTAATATCAGTGCTCCTCTCCTCCATGATCTCATCCTCACCCCTATCTATTGTAAGCATAGCTTGGTATACCCTCTTTGGGTTATATATTGCCTTCCACCTATCTATATCAGTGAGGACTTTCATAAGTTTCTCAATGCGCGGGTTCTTTACACAAGAAGTTGTGTAGAACATTTCCAACCCCTCATTAAAAAGTAGACCCCTTAACCACAGCAAGAATTGTGTTGAACGTCCAACTAGTTCCTGGCGCATGTCGAAAGGGATTATCACCGGACGGTCAAATCCAGTATAACAGGAGGATCCAGTTTTACGCAGTGACAATAACACTGTGCTATATCCATGATACTCGGTATGACTATCAACTGCGCACTCTGCTTGGTGTATTATAGCGTTCATCCTGTTAATGTCATTGTTCCTCGGCAGCACAGTTACATGTCTTGGACGCAGTTCTCGCAGTAACGATTCCAATTCACTGCACCTTAGATCTTGTTTAAAGTATCGGGTAATGTAAAAACTACATTTTACGACCAATGGTAGGCGTTTAGTAACCACTTTTGCCACCTTATCACCCTCTTCTGCACCCTGTCCTGTGTCATCTTCAAACTTCAGACCGCACATTCCCACGCTGTCCAAGTGTTTTCTGTGGTACTCATTGAAAGGGTTTTGTTCTGGGGTAGAGAAGGCTCCTAGTATCCCTGACTGGTGTGGCTGTGCGTCTTCAACAACCATGCCAAATGGCATTGCAACAATGTTATGGTCCAATTCCGACCTTGCTACAGGGTTATAAGGAATGCCGTAATCCATATTATCCGTACTCCTTTGGCCAGTATTATACATGTCGTCACGAATACCTTTGGGTGGAACGTATGTTGGTGTCCCATTGACTATAACAAAATTCCTGCTCTTTTTGCTCATGTACTCAAGAGCCACATCATCCTCGAATGAAGTCATAGCACCACCCTTGGATTCCATTTCTCCTCCTTCATCTTGTGTCACACGTTGGTCAGCGTTACCTGCAGTTCATGTATTTGGTGTGCCAGAAACATACTCATTTCAACATCTGCTTCCTCAGGTGGCTCAAGGTTAAGACGCAGTGTGAAGTCGTGGTTAAATTCAGCTTCGCGAGAGTATTCACCGTCACATTTCATCAACAGTTTTGATATTTCGGTGGACTCATGAGTGAATATGATACTGTTCCTCTCGTATGACGACAAGGCGGCAAACAGGTAACTTGTGATTCCAAAGCTTAAGGAAGGGCAAGTTGAAATGAATACACATGGTATGGTAGTGAACTTTCTTAACTCTTCTAGTGTGGACACGGGATTAATCGCCCTCATATTGAACATGGGATTCCACATGGTTTTCACAAAGCTTTTGCAGAAACTTGCTCGCAGGTATTCCATACATGTTGCATAAAGCAGAACTAGTTTAACCGCTATTGGAGAGACCAATACAATGGGATATTGTTGCAAGTCTGTATTGCTCCAAATGGTGTTCAGGTTTAATAGCAAGTCTATCACAGATGAACCTATGTTCATGGGAATTAATACCGAACCATGTGAACGTAATGTACCAGCGATTGTAGCCATGATACCCTTCATATCATCGCAGTTATGGATGTGTTTATAGGTTATACATTCAGTAGGTTTCACCTGATCATATGTCACAAGCAAGTCCGCCTTACTCATGAACGACTTTTCACAACCATCTAGATACCATCGTGGTTTCACTCGATAGTTCGGGGCAACAACGACACTGCGAGAACCAACTGTGACCTTCCACACCGCACCTCCTATAGAGAATCCATTTTTCATAGCAGATAACGCAAATGTTACGTTAATATCCTTGATGTCCTTTGAGAGGGTGAAGCTCTCGTGGTAGCACAATTTATTGCAAACTTCGTGGAGGTATTCAAGATCTGCGATTGTATATTCTTCAAATTTATATGAGAAGGATGCATTTTCAAGAACATCAATTAGAGAAGCTCTAGCAAACTTGTAAGAACCCTCTGTGAACAGCACTGGTGGCATCTCTTCTTCGGATCTTTTTCCACGAAGCCAATAGTATATGACGGGCAACGCGCCCGTATGATGGAAATCTCCATCTGTAATTGCGATAATGTCCACATTGGATGCGTGGAGCTTCAAGAGTTCTAAGGCGTCCCTGTCAAAGTCCAGGGACCACCCGCAATTGAAGAGGACGTGAAACTCATATGCCCCGTCATCATTAGATTCTTCAACTGCATCATTAGTAGCCCTTCCTTTAGCATTGTAGTCGTCTGCATCATCACCGTAGTCATCTTCTTCATCCTCTTCGTCACTCTCTACTTTTCGCTTTCTTTGCTTAGAAGGCTTCCCTCCACCTGCCTTCTTTAACCTTGTAGATTTATGTGTTTTCTCCTTGATATCATCTTTAGGAGCACCATGATCTTCATCTGAAACAATATTAATCGCCTTTACTGTGTCTTATGCTTAAGAAAGAAATTGCTCTATCCACTCGTCCAGTGGCATACATGAAACGTAGGCTATATGAATAAAAGACACGGTATGTCGAAGAATAACAGTGTAATCCCACACATAACACTTAATGTAATGCTATAACGCCATGTTTTACTAGCATAATTCCATTTAACCATCTATTTAAGTCACACATCTGGTAACGTACCTTGTTCAATTAATGCTTCTGGAGTGAACCTAAATGTCACCTTCGTTGCCAATAACGATCGGAATATTATTGGACGTGCTGTTATAGTCGCCATTTGAATGAAAATCCACTGAATCCACACGAGGAGGCGACACTGGGGACCACGGTAGAAGATGTGGTTGTATGGCAGGAGGAGTTACATTTATTTTATTATTCATACTATCTCCTATCAACTAGTCTAACCTATTGTTACTAGTCACGTGATATGAACGTCTACATTATTAATCTAATTAATATAAATTACAGACACCAACAGCGCCCGTTATGTATGTTACACGTTAGGCTAAAGAAACCTATTCACCGACTCCTAACAGCCTTCTAGATAGTCGGGGGAGGTGAAGGAGATTCTAGTGGTGTCAGCGGCCACCTAGCTGTGGACATGGCGTCCGTGTTCAAAAAAATGTTGTACTGCTTCACGTACCTATTCTTCTGATCCTTCATCTCTTCTTCCAATTTATCTTCTTCCGGTTTGTTGATGGTTACGGCACACGGAACGCTGACTGGGTAGAACTCCATGGGTAACATGTCACCTCCGAAAAACATAGTTTCGAACCGTTGCTTAGTAGTCTCCAGCTGGAGCAGCAATGAACCCTTTTTACAATCACTCAACAAGCTATCCCATAATGACGAATCTTCTTGTTTTTTACTTATTGTCTTGTTGATCGTAATCAAGTAGTTTATGCGGTTCAAATGCATTCCCACTTCAGCCACAAAGTGTAATTTGTGGGCAATAAGCATGTGGGACTTAAAAACGTTGAACATGTGGCTGTCTACTACATACACAGGTTCCGTCTTGGTGTTCTGCATTTTCTCAACTTGAGTGACTGTAGCAAGGTTTCCGGTCTCCTTTGACTCCACATCAGGCATTACATCGCTTCTATTTTCATATTCCGTAGAAGTATCCTCTAAATTGAATATCTCCTTCACTTTCTTCCTTAATACATCTGATCCATCTCCTGTACCCTCGGGATTTAAGTAACTGTGCAACCACTTAGTAGTATCCAGGCATTTGCCCACATCTGGTGAAAGCTGTTTCGACGATGGCAAATAAGACACTGATAGATAAACCGAAAGTGAAGCAGCAAATGATGTAGGGTTTTGAATATGATGCGATACACTTAGGGCTCCCTTTATGTGCAACTTGTCTTTGTCCTTGGCGTCTTGTATTACATACAGCTTATGCACATGGCCACACTTTGGTGTGCATTTCGATTTCCATAGGTAGCTACCAGCGTAACAAGTTGGAGATGACATGAAGAACCCCGCTATCATGCCCACAAAGAACACAAAGGTGGCTATAAGGAGAAAGTGAGCTAGTGCTATGACCACGTCGAAGAACCACGCTGCAACATGTAAGGCAAAGATGCATGACACTAACCTGGAAGAGTGAAAGAATTGCGCTGCTTTCCTCGCAATAACGCTCTTGCTATACTACCCTCTATCTCTGGTTGCTCGAACGATATCTCCTGGATCATAAAAAGCTCCTCAGACGCCTCCCCGTCAGATACGGGCTCCTCTGTAGTTATCCTGGATAGCGTTCCCTCCTTCGGCGTGAGGATTCTACTCCCAAACTCATTTTCGTTCTCATTCTCAAAGTCGTAAGACCGCTGCGATAGACGTGAATGGATACGAGAGACCGATTTCATTGTCTCGTAACTGGCACACGCATTATCGCGCTGCCCTTAGGTATAGCGATAAGGAATAAGAAATAGGTGTGTGTATCCCTCTTTTGACTGGTATAAGATGACCTGGAGCATCACGACGGCCGTGATGGGCGGCAGAGGTTGCTCGTAGTAGTGACGCCCGATAGACATTACACCTTTGTAACACCCATGTGTGTAGTACACATGGTAGAGCAATTCTCTTAAAATGTTCGTATTGGAACGTATATTCTCGCTGCTGATACTGACCAACGAACAAACGGGGAATCGTACTTGGTTGGATCTATACTTTAATGATGACCAGGGGTCAAGACAGACTCAGGGAGAGACGAAAGAGAAGAAATTACGCACAGCAACAATGAAGAAGCCCATCCAAGAGCAGCAGCCAAAACCAAATTGAAACTGCTCAAGGAAATTGCATGTTTCTATTGTATATTAGCAAGGGTACGGTGCAGCCATGTTGCCATTGAAGCCTGAAAGATATGTTTAATGAATCACAAATAACAGGGAACATCTATAATATCGCAGTTTTGGTCTTGTGTGTATGGGATTTAGTTATATTGCGTAAACGAGACGTTGTCTAAGTCACTAAGACAACTCTGTTGTTACACAGTAGCTGGATGCTCAGTAGTCCGATAATTTTACAATAATTACCCATGGCAAGATACTAACAAATAAGTAGAGTAAACATAGAACGTAATTAAATGTGTTAATGCCTAATGTATGCTTCACCTGTGGAATCACGACACGACACACCATCGCATAGTCACCATAAGACAGCTATAGTATAAGAGTTTAGAGTGCAGTCATTAGAGTACAATGGTGGTTAATGAAGTTGTTGGTGTTTGCTGAGGATGACAACGCTCCAATCCCTTGAAATACAGGGAATTAGGTGCTTCTCGCCTAACAACCCTCAAACAATAAGATTCGAAAAGCCATTGACGCTCATTGTGGGTCACAATGGAGCAGGCAAAACGGTATGTATGGTCATTATTGAAGCGGGTGCCTCCCTATCGTTTTAATTGCCGCTATTGTGGTGGATACATAACTCTGAACTGTAGACAAACCCCTATACCTTGTGTTTCTATTTAATATGTTCCTTCAGACCATTGTGGAGTGTTTGAAAATGGCAACTAGTGGTATACTGCCGCCTAATTCTGATCGTGGGAAGTCCTTTGTCCACGACAGCAAGTTGGTCAATAATGGAGATGTGAGGGCGCATATAAAATTGACGCTGGAAACATACACAAAGGATGTGGTATGTGCACTTTAGACATGTATACATGCGTCAGGTGTCAGCAGTGAGGAAGTATACCATATCGAGGGACAAGATGGTTCCAAACAAGTTTACATTCAAGGTGGGTGCTACTTGAAGAATTCCTCAATGCCATCAGACTGGAGAAACGGTGCTGAATGTTAAACCTGCTGTTGGGGAAGAATCCACCGTCAGTATGAAGTGTGCCGAAATGGATCTTACCGTGCCGTCACTGATGGGTCTATCGAGGGCACTGATCGATAGTGGTGAGTACATGGGTTTCCTATCCCAAACTATTTGCAGTCATCTTCTGCCACCAAGATGAAAATAATTGGGCGTTAGACGATCTATCCGCCGTTAAAGCACGATTTGATGACTTATTGGAGACTTCAAGGTACACCAAAGCCATTGGGGCGCTTGGAAAGGCTAGGAAGGAACAGGAAGACTCACTTAAGATAGCCCAGGCGCAACTAGAATCAGTCAAACAACAGATCATACAGGTAATAACGCTTTTGATGGTCTTTATGGTGTGACCAGATGGCTGAACTGAAGAACCAGTTAAATGCAAACGTTGATGAATTAACTGCGGCAAAAGAGAAAGCTGCGTAGGTCGTGTTTGTAACCTTAACTAATATATGTATAGCAACTTGGAGGCCGAATTAGATGCACTCAAGAAAAGATTGAAAGAATACGAAACCAAACTTGAAGGGGTATCAAAAGTGTCGGCAGAAGTAAAGGAAGTTACAGCGTGCATCGAAAAGTAATTTATAACTATCACGAAGCATATGTTTCAGATTGACGGATGAGGAAAACGAGCTGATGATGTCCATGGAATACGTCTACGACGAAAAGCTCCAGGAGATGGAGGAGTACAGGGCTGCTGTTGCTTCCAGGTTGGAGGTAGGCGGAAACGTATCTGTTCATATCTTCCAGGCTAAAGAAGAAGTATTCAATGATGTCACACAACAAATTGATAAAATGATGGATATTGTAGAAGAGCTTCATCAACAATTGTCCCTAAACGCACATAAGGTAGCTGTTTCATTGCAAGCTAGTCACTCACCACAGGCAAACAGTCGCACTGTGCTGAAGGAAACCATTAAAACCCTATCTGAGACAACAGAAGCATTCAAAAAGGAGATAATGAAGAGAATGGGCATAGATGAATCGGAATTCGACAAGAAGGTTATGTAGGTTGTATGTTATTGGAGTCCTATAACCGTCAGGGGAGAAGATGAAGACGCCATATTTAGTATGGAAGAGAGTAGTCAGACAAGCGTTGACCTAGATCAAACTAAAGTTGAGATGAACGAACTTGAAACGACATTGTTGGATCTAAACACCGATCGCAGTGGAAAGGAATATTTGTTACAGACATTACTCAGTGAGATATACTCAATAAGTGCACAAATTGATGCAATGGGGGATTTGGATAAGGCATTTAGTGATATTGAGTCCCAAAAAGAGGAACAGTTGAAGTTATTGAAGGAAGAGAATGATCGCCTTGAGGAACGTCAGAGAGAACAAAAGGAACTGAGGATACAATTGAAGAAGATTAGAAACTCAATAAAGGATATATGGATTGGGAACAATGAAGAAATAAACATGGTCATAAAGTTTCTCCAGTCGATAATAGATAACGACAAGGAATCAATTCTGTCATACTTGCGTGAAGTTATGAAAGAAGACATTAGTGAGGCAGAATATGACGCTAACTTCAAAGGTTTTATAGAAAACTGGTTTCTTGAGCAGAAAGGAAAGAAGAAAAAGAGTGGAACACTCCTAAAGTCCAAGCAATTCCAGGATGACTGCGTCACTGCAATTATGCAAATGATAGAGCACTGTGGAGGTAGATAGTCTATCCATACGTATACATTTGTTTACAGAACCTCTTCCCACTGGTGACAACGATTTAATGAAAGAGGAAGCCGGTAAACCGTATAACATAATGCTGAAGGTTGCTACAAACACACGCATTTCCGATTATATAGAGTACTACAAGTCAGTCACCAACAGAGGCAGTGTAGATGAGAGAACCGATGAAGCTTACTCTGATGTTCTTAGAAGGGCAGAAGACATTAAAGATGACATAAATAGAATGGAGGAAGTCATAAAAGAACACGATTTAAAGCTTGGACAACTTAAGGAGGAGAGTGCCGAAGTTTTATCCAAGGTGAATAAGATTAATGAGATGCGCCTCAAGTTATCTGATATGGAGGCAAGGAGAGACCAATATATAGAAGATATGAAGTGCATTCAGGAAGCTATTGACGGGGTTAAGGAGAAAATAAAGATGAAGCGTGATAAATATAATGACCTTACTTCGGAGATGGCGTCAGCCAATGTTTCCCATGCTTTGAATGTGGCCAATATTTCATCGTAAGTGGTATACAATCAGCATCATAATCTCTTTACAGATTAATTGAGAGGTACAAGGAAAACGTTTCTAAGATAAAGACTATGGAAAGTGATCTCCTTCTCACAAATGAGGAGGATGATGTTGACGTCATAAAGGAAAGAATCAATGAGGCTACTGAACTCATGAAAAACAACAGAACTGAGCAGAAGGAACTGATGGAGGCAATTGGTCAACACCGTGAGCTCTTGCAATCCATAGAGCAAAACATTAAGTTAAAGGTTAAACAGGAAGAGCTGGCCGAAGCCAAACAACTGCTTTTCCATTTGATGGATAGCATGGGTGGCTGTAATGAGTCGCAGCTTATTGAATTAGTCAAGGAGACAAGTCAGACCTGCTCTGATAAGGGTATGGAAATAGCAACGCTCAAGGGAGTCTTGATGACACGAGAGGAAAACATTACAAAGCTGAAAAGCATGTTAGAATCAGACAACTACAAATACGTTCAGCAGAACTATGTGGACATCCTGGTAAAGCTAAAATCTCATACCCTCGCAAGAGATGTAAGCTACCAGTCTAACTAATAATGCATTTTCAGGATCTGGAGCTATACATCAAGGCACTGGAGATGGCACTTCATAACTTTCACTCAGAGAAGGTAGGATGATAGCATCCTTTATTTTATAACTTCACAGATCGCACAAATTAACACAATACTCAAACGAGTTTGGAGGGAAGTATACACTGGAAATCAGATAGATTACATTGAGATTAAATCCAATGTGGAGAATGGCCTAAGCATATCCCAAGCGCCTAGATCTTACAATTACAGGTACCTTAAAGTCATTATGAATCGACTTGTCGTAGAATGGTGATGGTTACGCATAATGGAGCAGAGATGGACATGCGTGGTCATAGCTCTGCTGGAGAAAGAGTTCTCGCGTCTCTTATTCTCAGGATCACCTTGACTGAAACCTTTTGTTTCAACTGTAACATACTGACTCTGGATGAACCTACAACTAATCTGGATAGGGAAAACACAAGGGTAGGTTATATATATTTGATTTAATGTTTGCCAGAGCCTGGAAGCATCACTGGTCAAGTTGGTTAATGAGTGCTCCATGGATTTCCAGCTGGTTATTATTACCCACGACGAACCCTTTGCCAGACAGATGGCACAAAAATGCAGATGCGATATGTACTATAAGATTACGAAGAACGCATATAATGAGTCCGTCATTAACGCAGTTCCCCTAAGCTTGGGGTTCATGCCATAAGATCCCTAAAGGGGTATTGAAACGACACATTCTATTTAATATGAAAAGGCTCAGATGCTTCAGTAAACTTGGTATACAGAAGTAAAAACATTATAACAATGTAAGTATCCTCGTGACGATCTACGGGAAATGTTTAAGTCCGTAGTCCTGTGTATACATCTCTGCCATTGAACGGTAACCCAATAGATCGCCTGATCTTATCAGGTTACCCGCATCACAGTTTAGCGGGCTATCTGCATTGGGATCACTTAAAATGTAGCAAATGCCTCGACAGAGATACTGCAAAGTCCACGCTGGACTCCAGTTAGACTTCAATACATCCATGCATAACTCCCCTGCATAAAAGTTTAAACAGAAGTCTTAAGTCTTTTCATTAATCACAATAACATATTACTAGTCTGGACCAACCAATGTTGAACCATTGCCTTAGACACGTTGCAATTGTAAAACATATCAATCCATATTTCTCACTAACCTGTTTGGAAGTTAATATTGGGATGGAAACACTTTGTCAAAAACGTGACTGTTGGGGGTGCGATAGGATATGATGGAGGGCATAATATATTCAACTTGAATATGCCTTTCTGAAAGAGTCTAAAAGCAATAATGCATACTCCTACCTCATATGGAGAGTTAGCTGGCCCTCTAATATAGGCATGCCAATGATGAACGTTAGAACTGACTAGCGTCAGCCTCACATTGGGGTCATCCATCTTGGCGGCCTCCTTAACCTCCTTAAGGAGTCTGTTCCTTGTCAACGCCATCCTTGGAGGTGATACGCTTTAAACTTCGACTGGCTGTCCCAAAAAGCATATCACCCATAGATGCCCGCCGCATGTTAGACAGTGCATATGATGCCGTACGAATGGAATGGCGTACTCTTCTCAAACGGGAGACTGATAACAGATAATAAGTGAATCAAGGATGCCTATGTGAGTAGAAGCCGTATCATATAAAAGCAATATAGGCTATGCTAACCCGAAACACACCTATTCTCTTAATCTTGATATTGTACTTGTTTACTGCTATCTTGACATGGTATTTAGACTTCTGTAGGCAGGCTTGACACATTAAAGATATATCTCAAGAAGCGATGGGCAAAAATAGCTTGATTCAGATACATGAAACCCAACAGGTTAATAACGTCACACTACTAATGCATACCTCAAGTTTTCGTTCTATTTCAAGTGCCTTGCGGAAAACTTCTTGGTGGTATTTTCGACATCCCAGTGCGCGCTTAACCATCTACGATTTACATGTTACATGTGTAATATTAACGATTCACTAGGATAATATACTAACAATCTTCAGTGCAGCCAGGTGACTCTTCTGTTGTTGAAGAGAGAAATCTTTTATGTACCTTCCCCTGTATGTGTTTGCGAGACAGTGGGTGAAACTGACATGTCGATGCTCGCGATTATTTGGAGTATCTATGCTAATATGTGTTATTATATGCCTTTTGTACACTATCTGGCTCTATCACTGGCTGCGAGAGAATTGCTGGGAATATTCCTCAATAAGTGCTCATTGAAGAATTTAGAGTTACATAAGACACCATTCTCCAGGTACGAATCTGCCCCGCGGCAGTCCTACAGAACAGCTAACATATATTGAGGTCATTTCATTTATACCATTTCACGCCATTCCTTGTTTGTAGCACGTCCACGTCTATGTGTACTTGCTGATGACAACCATTGATGTTCTCGTAAAGTCGATGCATGGTTTAGAATATATTCTGTATGTCATCGGTTCTTTAATGCGTCTATCAACGGATATTTGAGAGTCATACGCTTCTAAGTAACCACGGAGTAGCTGATGCAGTTCTCCTGGGCACAGATGAATTTACCAGTAGAGGCGGAACTGTATGTCACGCCAATGTAGACGACTATCTATAATTAAGCCTGGTAAATTGACATGTCGTAAGGAGTGTTTTCTATGGAATCACCTGACTCGGGCCACACATCACGCCTCGCCTAATTAGTATGCCGCAAATCCCTGACGTGGATGTAATCACTAAATAATGTCTTACATTTAATCGGGGTCTGTTAAAGTGCACGTTCAACATTTGGGCGTTAGAGGATCGCAAGGGATCGCGAGGTAACAGCCCTGTGAAGAAAGCGCAGCGTGACGTGCGCCAGACGCCAGCTTCGGCGGAATTGCACGTATAACAGAAAATGCTTATAAGCCAATAAGGATACAGGTCCGTATAGCTTGTCAGGTGTCTCAAAATGCTGATTAAATGCAAGACGAAGAGCACCAGGGTAAAGGGTATCGCCTTCCACCCTAAATTGCCATTTATTTTGGCATCTATGCACCATGGTGATATACAACTGTGGAATTACCTTAATTCCACCCTGGTCGATGTATTCACATTCCACGAAGGGCCTGTCAGGGGTATTGACTTCCATGAGTTGCAGCCACTATTCGTCAGTGGAGGTGACGACACGAACATCGTCGTATGGGACTTCAAACAGAAGAAGATGATGTTTGTCTTAACAGGACATACAGACTACATCAGAACCGTACAGTTCCATTCAAATTATCCCTGGATTGTCTCCGCCTCGGATGACCAGACAGTCAGAATATGGAACTGGCAAGCAAGGAACTGTGTTACTGTACTCCAGGGGCACAACCACTATGTTATGTGTGCCAGGTTTCATCCACGCAGGGATCTCATAGTGTCTGCAAGTTTGGATCACACAATAAGAATATGGGATGCCACCGTTCTCCGCGAGAAGAACTGTGCAATGCAAGGATTAGGAAACCGGTCATCAACCAAACTCCTCTCCAACTTCCGTCTGATAACTCCCAATAATGAGACTGCGGTGTCCAATGACCATTCAAAGCACGTTGATAGGATCTCATTCACTGACGTCACCTGCTTGTACACATTGACGGGACACAACAAAGGTGTAAACTGGGCCACATTCCATGACAAACTTCCACTAGTCATTTCCGGTGGTGATGACAAAACCATAAGAGCGTGGAGATTTAATGGACCTGATGCGTGGCAAACTAACATTCTCAGAGGGCACCAGAACAACGTATGCTCAGTGATCATGCACCCTAACAATGTCAACTATCTGTTCTCAGTATCAGAGGACAGGTCCATTCGAGTATGGGATACAAGGAAATGGGCCTTAAGTCACACATTCATGCTTGAAAATGATAGGTTCTGGATTATTCAGAGGGCAAGGAACTCCAACTACATAGCAGCAGGGCATGACTCTGGTTTCATCGTATTTAAACTATTCAAAGAGCGCCCAATTGTAACATTGATTGGCAACACTCTCTACTATGCGTGGAATGATGTGATTTATGCTAGTAATATAGAAGCTGAATTGGAAAGGACTGTAGAAGAGACACCACATAGTGCGCTGTCGGCTTCCCAGCCCTCGGAGTCATCCAGGGAAAATGAATACCAAAATACTGAGATGTCTGGTAGGAATCAATTAGATTTCGATGGTTTACTTGAGTTTGGAGGTGATACGCAGCAACATTCCCTGGAGGATGAGCAGACCACTCAAATACGAGATGATCTGGTATTCCCATCACCAGCTGGTGAACATTGCAAAGCTAATCGCACACACATCGCAACGTTATGCGGTGCTGACGATAGCGATTCCGTTGTTAAGAAGTTTATCGGTACGCTGTTGTTTAATACACCCATTCCTACTGCCGCAGTGAGGTCAGGAGGCCTTATCCATCCATTCTGCATATACTATAACAACTATTGCTCTGACAAAAGCCTATTACTGGTAAACTACACCTTCAAAGGTAAATCATTTTATGAGATTGTCTTGCGTGGATTCTCTTCTGTAGTTGCCGCTCAAAACAGGACAACTCTATATATGGGTGAGGCATTATCGGCTTGTTTCGCCTCAAGGACATCTGTTGCTGCTGTTGGACCAACTCATAAAGTTTTTGTTCACTCTCTGGGGGGAGATGTTGTTGCAAACATGGACTTGGGGGTCACTGTCGACAAGGTGTTCCCTATATGTGTGAATATAGTGCTGATATGGGCTAATAAGGATAACAAAGTCATATTGTATGATGTAGCAAGTGACGCCAAGGTTGCGGAAGCTAATTCATGTCACGGGAAATTGTGCAACGTTTTCGTTTCTAAATCCAAGAAGTTAATTGCTCTTGTTTTCAAGAAGCATGCAGTTATATATGACAGAGCGCTCCATAAACTTGCTGCCAAAGAAATGCAAGGAAAAATAAAGACCGCGGCTTGGTACGAAAACACAGCACTATTCTTCGCCACCAGCGACCGTATATACTATTTAATGGTTAACGATGACTTTGGTGTATTGAAAAGCATCGAAGAACCATTGTACATTGTTAAGGTAAAAGAAAACTTTATATACTACATGCAACGTAATCACATGTGCTACAAAATGGATGTACACTCAGATGAGCTCATGTTCAAAATTGCACTCTATCAAAACAACATGGAGTTGGCGACAAAACTTATTGAAGCCGGTAAAATACACGGTAATGCCACAGTGTCCTACCTTGTGAAGAAGGGATACCCCTTGCTTGCAAGAATGATCATGAGTGACCCCGTTATGAGGTTTGAACTAGCTCTTAGTTTTGGTAATATCGCTGATGCGTTGGAAGATGCACAGGTTATCGATAAGCCAGATGCCTGGAGAAGTTTGGGAAATGCAGCACTGGAACAAGGAAACTGCACTATTGCTGAACTTGCATTCCAGAAGGCTAAACTTTTCAACAAGTTGAGCATGCTCTATATGATTACAGGCAATACAAATAGGCTGAAGAAGATGCTGAATATATGCAAATTCTGTAACGACCTGTCTGGTAGTATTCAGCATTGCCTATACTTGGGTGACATGAAGGAGCTTGCCAGTGTTCTTAAAGAAAACGGTCAGGGAAAGCTGGCAGAGATATGTGAGAGCACGTATGGCATTGATGACAAAGTTAATGAAGCAAACAATGAAGATGCTCGGTACATGGTCCCACCACAGCCTGTTGTCCGTGCCACCGGGGATGAATTGAACTGGCCTGTTATTCCTTTAGAAGTTGAGGTTAAAGAAGCTGTGTACTACGATGATGTTGATCCAGCAGAGGTAGACTTTGATGATTCTGTGGAGGAAGCGAAACCACCAGCAGCTACCGTTAACCAAGATATCTGGGGAACTATTGATGAATTAAATCCCTTGGACTCGATAGAGGCTGCATTGAACAATCAACATTTGAGCAATGCAGATTCTTTTGCACCAGCAGTAAAGCAAAACAATTTGCTAGATCCATACAAATCTCCTCTGGATTACATTTCAGCAGGTGAGTCCATATAAGTAATCATTTATAGTGTTATTCAGGCAACGTTGACAAGGCTCTAGACATCCTGGAAAGGTCTCTAGGTCTTTGCGACAGAAAGGCTATGGAGGAAGTAGTTGCCAATATGTATGAGGTATCTCAAAATAACGACAAGTTTCATGCCGACCTATTTTCCACAGACCCACAACAGTTGCAAGCAGGCATATCACGACCATTGATAGATCATGAATTTGTCAAGGGAATAATGAACAAGGGTTATGCGAATGTTACTTCAGGGTCATTCGAGGATGCCATCACTGAGTTCAGGCTTGCGTTGTCTTACTGGATATTCCTAGTTAGCGACACGTCACGGGATTATATTGATATGTGTAGAATTTACATCACTGCGATGTTACTGGAGAGCGAGAGAGAAAAACTTGCCAACAGTGATATACGCAGATCCCTCGAACTGGCTGCATACTTCTCGTGTTGTGACATGCTTCCTCAACACCGTTACCTGGTATTGAGACGAACTATGGGTATTATGTGGAAGGCTCAGAACTACACTACTGCAGCCAAGCTAGTCACCAGATTTATGGCACAAGATGTTTCCAACATTGAGGGGGCAGAGGAAGAAATGCAAAAGGCAAAGAAAATATACGACCTGTGTGAGCAAAAGGGTATCGAAACGTATACCTTAGATTTTGACCAAAACGATGAACACAATCTAAGGATATGCACCGTCAGTCTGGTTAAAACAAAGGGGAGTCCCATTGTTCACTGCCGCTTTTGTAACGCTATAGCTTTGGAACAATTCCGATCACAAAAGTGCAACATTTGTCAGCTGTGCCAACTGTGTAGCTAGAGACTATTGAACAATAATATTATACAATGTGTATGTTTCCCCCACTAGGGCGATAGCAGTGGCTATATGTATTCCTCAATGTCTTCAGTGAATAAAACATTGGGCGACTTTTGTCTACATCAGCTTAGCCACAGCGATTATTAGATATGTAACTTAACCAATATCCGTCCAGGATATCACTCGTTAAATCTCGTATTTCTTTATTGTGCATTCTTGTTACGAACAATGCACCAATGGCCCAATTAATCCACCTTACATTCCATCGTCACGGCTTTTCCGCAACACTACCATTTATTGTTTACATGTGTTAATTATGTGAGTTTAACACATCTTTTATTCACTCTGCATTTTCTACTGCACTTCGTATAGTTGCTTTACTGTACACCACCATTTTAGAAAATCTTTGAAATAAAGAACCATAAAAGCAAAACAATGGGCATTATGGATATATCAGACGCCAATGATTCTTTCACACCTTCAACACGTGTTCCCACTAGATGTCCTTCGCCCTTTCCTGTGACACCTGCTGGTGCTAATGGTGATAGGGGGTCTACACCCTTTGAGGGGCTTGCTGGAGGCACCACAACTTTCTGCCCTGCCGGTAGCTTGGGCAGCTCTTCAGGCCCTGCTGGACCTGCAGGATGGGCATCCCCTTTTGGCGGCACAGGAAGGTTTGGAACGGGTTTCGCATCTTTCTCGAAGCAACGTAGTAAGCTGAGAAGGGATCCTGGATCAGTTGAATCGGTTAGTTTTAAAACGTGATTCTTCAGTTCCCAACCAATAGAATCCTGCCATCTTCCGTCTTTGAAAATGAACCCATATTTAAACGGTCCCGGTGATTCCCTGCTATCAAACGTCTCCTTGTCCCACTGCCAATAATCCTTTTGAAGAAGCTTAAATGCTTTCATAACATCCTTCAAGTTCTTCATTAACCAATCAACATACGTCGGTACTGCTTCCACCTTCAATTTGCCTTCGTACATATTGTTCTTTATTTTCTTATCTAAGTTTAATGATTTGACATGCTCCGCATCTACTCCATCGTCCTCATATAGCGATTTTTTATCGTACAATGCAAGTATTTTTTCGCCAGTGAGAGCTTTGATTTCTTCCAAAAGCTTTTCACAAACTGTCTTTATGTTGGTGCCTATAAATGCGTAGTCGGAAACCCTTTTTCTGAATGCTTCGTCCTCGTTTACTTTCCTACAAAATTCCTCTAGGAATAATGTGAAGCTCGCCAGGTTAGCAGGTTGGAATTCCCTGCCATCAATCAGAAACAAACCGTACTGAGCATAGTTTAGAGGATTACCCTGGTAGAGGCCTATTCCTGTCCATGGTGCTATATGGGCAGCTAAGCCTTCTTCTTTGAGAACATTGTTATCAAAGCCTTTTGGGATGACTGACACTCCGTCAGCATTAGATACCAGCCATTTGTGGAGATTGGATGTGGGATGTTTTGAACCAAACTTATCTGTCGACCATCCATAACCACCACGTCGAGAAAATTCAGTTCCTGTTTGGAACAGCAAAAACCATAATTCGCTATGCAGTGTTGGCAAGTATTTTAAAAGTAGATTTGCACAGTTGTCTGTGCAATTAGTAGAAAATGTATGTCCAGAATAGATACCAAAGTTATCTTTATCCTTGAGAAGATTTTCTCTAAACTTAACAACATTATCAATGACACTTTGGAGGTTCTTTTCTATAGTACTCTCGGGTATGTAGTCTGTCTTCAGGAATTCAGAGGTTTTCTCCTCTATCTTATTAAATACATGATTTTTGTGTTCAGCCTTATCAAGCCATCCTAGCAGGTCGAGTATGTCCTTCAGCGACTTGGGTTCGGGGATGTTACAAGTACCATTAGCCATTTTAAAAGTTGTGTTTATATGTTATAATTTGATATATCTCTTATGTGAATATCACTTAAAGCTTATAGGAATCCTTGGAATAGACAATAACGCTCAAGGAATGTTAGTCGTGTATAATTAATTGTGCTTCCACATATGGCACTAAAGTACTCATGCATTGTTGTGGTGTTCTTCTTGAAGTACAGGAAAGTCCGCCGGATGTGTCCTTCTAATTCTGGGGTTATGTATTCTTCTGCACCTTATGTACATTGGCTATGAACACTGTCCGTTTAACACACATATTCTCCTATTCAACATCATGGAGTTATTTAGGTCTTTATAAGGGTTTCTATTCTCCTCTTTTTTGCTAAGCTGATGCACCAATGTCGTGGATTCTCTCTAGACAACATCCGAACTAGCCGAATCATGTGTAATAGTATTGAGATATATTTTGCACCAATGTATTGCACGTGTGAAAGAGCAGCTATCGTCACTTCTTTCACATAGATACATTTGGTACACTTGTTTTAAATTTTACTAATGTGACGCGGGCAATGCAGCTCGAGCTGACCAAAGCATTTCATCAATTACACTACTTAGACACTTGTAACATATATAACATACAAAAATGCAATATCTTATAGTAGATATTGATCGAACCCGATTCTTCTATATTCTCTCAATGATGTTAAAACTCATTACAGGCAACAGACACTGTCGATGACGGCACCACATATGGTTCCTGCATTTTTCTCATGTGAGGTTATTAGCCGCGATATATGGTCAGGAGGAACGCTGACCAGATGATTCCAGATTGGTAGTGTGAGGTGAATACTAATATAATTTGTTTTGCTTGGAATTTTTAATTCCCAACTTGTCCAATCTCTTCTTGCGTGGAAACATCACGCTTGTGTATACAACTAAGAGACATATATTAATGTTAGTTGCAATTGTGTAGTATTCATTTCACGTGAAAGTTGTTGATATGGCGTCCTATTTTCTCCTCCTTCCACTGTTTTTGGCCTTTTGTAGCTGGGCATCTGCTTATAGGTGGTTGGTATTGAGCATCGATGACTTGAGCACTACTGATGATTATAAGAGGATATCTGTGGTTAAAGGAACGGTAACCTTTGGGTTCTCCGTCAGGATAAAGTGCCCTAAGCCTTATGTTATATATCCAAGAAATAATTATGTGGATGCTACTAACGACCCACGTGTATTCGTTGAAGCAGGCGGCAACTTAGAAGAGGTACCAATCTCTGAGGTTGTTACTAGCTTCTATGGAAAACCTATAGTGCGCTTCTTCCAGGATGATGAGACGGCTGGTATGGAGATAAACTACCCTGGTGTTTTTAATTCAAGTCAGTTCAATGGGGTAGATATCATCCGAAATAATGTAACGCATCTCTTTTTCTTATGCTCCCTGCCTAGTGATTACGTTTATCGCGATATGGGAAAGAAGCTGATTTACTTGAATGTTGATAGGGACAGTGACTTCACCAAGTCCATGAAGAAGGCCATTAGTCGGTACCTTAAGGAGAAGAAGACAGCTGTTGGCGTCATATCCCTCGATATAAGGAAAATTAGACGAATTACTCATGGCTGTGGATCCATTCCAACTCCTTTTTTTGCTAATGAAACACAGTATGAAGAACAATCTGGTGTTCGGTCATGCAATATTGATATCATGAAACATCCCGATGTTGGGTTCTATTGCGATGGAACCGTACAACCATCCAATTGTTTTAATAGGTTATTAGATGGAGATACAGGAGAGGAAACGTATCCAAGGACACACATTAATAAAGCCATGTCCTACGAGTATGAGTGGCACTTTGCTAGCTACGATAGAAAACGGTTAACTAAGAAATTCACAGGATATTGTCAATGTATTGATAAGGTAACCGGCGATATTAAGGCGAAAATAACTATAATGACTGATATGTCTCCAGTATGTGACATTAAAGAAATGTTAGTGACTAATATGTCACAACCCATCACCGGAAAGTGGTGTGATGTCGGCATGATTCCTGGTAGTACATTAACTATAAGGCTTCCTGCTAATATATATGGTGAAGCCAGTCTCATTCTAAACGAAGGGGAACATATAGCCTCATTGCCTGTCAAAATGAATTCTTTTATGTATCCATCAGATATGTCAAACCAATTCCTAAATCATTCAGACGTGATGGGAGGGATTCATTCACAGAACTTATATAGCTCTGCTGAGTACGTATTAGGTGATGCATTGCAGATTGACCAGTCAAAACAAGAAGACGAAGGCATCATCACTGTACGTTACAGAGAAGGGATGACACTATCATATCCGTTATCCCTGCCTGGCTTTAGTTATACATGGAAATTGCTCACCAATCCACTTATTTATGCAATAAAGGGAGTCATTGCCTCAATAACTATAATTCCTGTAACTACCCATGATTACAACATGCATGGATGTGAACCACCAACTGCATCCGTTTTTTCTAAGGTCACGGATGAGAATAGCACGAAACAGGATTTCATTATATACGGACACAAAATGCGTATATGTGAAACTAATGCTAGATATACCCAGGAATATGGGTTATATTGTCTCCAGGGTCATACTATGCTGCCCAGTGACTGTGGCAAGTATGTGTATGATTCATCGTTGCAAAGGATAGAGGAATCCTCCGATTACGAAGGGTCGTTTCTTAATACATATGTATCAAGCATGCTGGTTTTGCGTAACCTAAATTATAAACCACAGGTTGCATTCAGCAAATCATGTTCATGTGTTGATGAATCAGGAGTTGAAAATGCTAAAGTGGTCATACATAACTACACAGACCATTTGTTATACCCTACAAAGTTAGGGCCAAAGTTGGATATGACTATGATTGTACCCAGTGTAAATATAGTTAATGGAAACGTCGACGGCAAGGTTCTCCCTGAAGTACAGGAGATACAGTTTCCCAATTATACTCCACAAAACTTCATATCGATGACTCCAGGAATGTCATTAACCGTAGTATGCAGCGCACCCATGTTCACACCCTCATTCAAGACGGTTAACCTCGCTGATGAAACGGAGCCTTATTTGGTTCCCTCGAATGTTTACGTCAATACAGGTCCTTTCTATCGTGGAAATACGCACAATCAATGGGATCGCAGTGAATTAGACAAGGATTATGCAAATGTTCTGCCATTGAACATGAAGAAATACTTTTATCAGCATATATTCTCAGATAACAGATATAAAATGGTGCCAGTGGAATACTCTAGGGTGTTGGGTACAAATTCTGCAGGTTTCAGAGTAGAGACTACTGCATATTCCAATGGCGAAAGCAGAACGGCATTTGACATAAAGTATCCCGCCAGCTCAATTGTAGTATCCAAGTTTAGTCAGGAATATATTGACTTGAAGTATCTGTGTGCAAAGTTTACCAGAGTTCATAAGCGGAATAAAGATGGATCTAGGTCTGATTACGATGTGAAGCGTTATTACCACGGTGAAGCGAACGGTTCTCGTAGGGAAGAAGAACCACAGTTCCTCCTGTTTGATTACGATTACTACGCAGTTGACGCAACTCACAATACTCTAAACAGCGCTTCAAAGGTTTATGCTGATTACAGAGAAACTAGAACTCTTAATGTTTGGGGTACGCTTGATGTAGTCGTACCCACCACAGATCCTTACCTGCGTGGGTGTGGTATTGCTGACAAAAGTGAAGAACTCTTCAGAGAAGATACTATTCCTATACTCAATGATGTCGGTAATAGAATAGGTTGTGAAGTAGACATTTCAAAAGGTGATGCATCATTTTACTGCCCACTACCTTATGTCACTGAACCTCCAAACTGCATACCAACCTCATCAGGTGGAGCCTTTACTGTCAAACAACCAGGCGGAGACAAAAACAAACACTTCTATATCTTTACAAAGGATGGCATGGATAACAGCGCTGTTTCACATCTACAAGGTGCTGTCAGAGGAGTTTTCGAGTGCCACTGTGTTACAAATAAAGGGCTCAGGATGACCACTATACGTGTATACGCTTAGTACACTGAAACACTAGAGCGTACATAGCTAAGAAAACATTCATAAATACATACATACATTCTCTATTTGTTCATGGTTAACCATCATCATTGTATGTCCACTGTCAGGCACTTGGATGACTACGGTATGCTGTAGTAGATGCAATAGAAATCTGAAATTTTGAGACATTTCCTTTGTTAGATTCGTCATTTGCGGTACTAGTTGTATCAGAATTGCATAAATTTTTATGATACGCCATGCGTCTGGTGAAGGAGCAAAGTGTGACCGTCAGTTAGTGGAATTAAATTAGGTTCGATATTTCGTGACATACTACTTGCTCCAACGGAGTTTATAATTCATATGGATACCATATGGCTTCCAGGTTACTGTTAGAGCACGATCATACAAAGAACAATCATTTTATAATACGTATGGCTTCTGATATAACATAGATTGATTACCATCTCTCATCTGATGACATGTGCCCCACAAATCATCTGAACTGCATAAATACTAACGAAAAACAACGCTTAAGCTATAAATATTCAGGCCGAATAGTTTATTTACACATCACTGCAAGGAAATCTCATCACTGTTCGAAAATATTCAATATAAAAAGTCAGTAACAGTATTGCCCATAATGACGTATTGGTGAATAAATATAACTATGCGTCTTTGAATATGTACTAATTTCACCCATCGGTCATCACCTCATCAACTTGCGTTCGGTTACTATACTCATCCAAGGCCTGCTTCAGATATAGCAGAGGTTTTATTTGGGTCCTTATTTTATTCTTTATGAATTCTGGATATTGACTCAAATCTGGACTGTCGTTTGATGCTATAACCTCTAGTGCTACATGGTTGCTTATTTCTTCAGCTTTCCTCAAGGCATCCAATGATTGTTCCAAAGCAGTGTCATTGGAAGTCACCCCTTGTCTCGTGTTTATGGCTACATCTGGGGCAAGGGATCGACATATGTCGTTGTAAATTTGTTCATTTCCCGGATTAAGAACTATTTGGTCTAATATCTCCTGCAGAGGTACTTTAGATGGAAACTGCGATTTAATTATATCTGTGGCGTTTTCAAATGGCTTTGGAAGCATGGAGCCTTTACTGCGCCCAGATAGGGGTATACTAGTCTCTCTCGTAGATTTAATTGATTCTCGGGGAGATATACCATCTACACTTCTTCGTGTAACTAGACTCCTGTTGGATGAGTTCTGTATCCCTCTATTCTTATTTATCCTTTGGGAAGAAATAGGAGCTTTGGATGTGGCCCCAGAGGAGATATTCAAGAGCCTTGGTGATATAGACAGGGACTTACCCGTATTGCCAGTTGTGATTTGAGAACGCATAACACCAGAGAGGCTGTATCCAGATCTAGCTGATGTAATACGAGAGGCAGCAGCAGAGTCTCTCTCTGAGTCCCCGATACCACTGTTTATGGACGCTTGCCTAAAGTTTTTAACACGAGAAGCATATCTCAGAGTGTTTAATGTCTGTTCGCAGCTTACATTGCTTGGGCAAATGTTTGCGATCATTAGGTTCCTGCTACCTCCCACGAATATGTCACGCAATACCTTAGTAAGTTCGCTGTCCCTAAACGGTATGTGCGTCTTCTCGAGATCCATCGCTCTAATACATTCTTTTAGTGCCAATAATGAACGGTTGATTCCTGCTCCGTCCATTTGTGTTTGCTTCGGTTGGTTGATACAGTCTGCGCCTCTTTCGCTGCCGGCAAGATCAATGAAGACAATGCGACCTGAACCCCCTGTTATATAAAAAAGCATGCCTACCACAACAACTAAAAGTATCTGTATTCCTCAGCTCTATTCTCAGTATTGCATGTGAGCGCGATGACTGATCGTTTTGGGAGTTCTGTCCTATCCGTCTCAGGGCAAGCCCCCCCAACATGTGATCAATGAGGTCTTCTTTGCATGTTACTTGCCTAACAGCAAGATCCTTAATAATGACTTCTCGTTTTCCGTTGTCTAGGGCATCAAGCAACTTTCTGATGAGCATTAAGTCAGCTACCACAGAACGTACCTATCCTGAAGAAGGTCATATATCTTCCCACAATATATCTCGTAGAAGCTGATTACAACTTCAAGTTTGTCCGCGTATTCTGGCTTGTGTAACATGCGGTATATGTCATTAGCAGCGTATTCATACACCCCGGCTGCATATACATGTGTTTACTATGATAACACATACGCATATATTGATAGTCAAAGGTCTTCAATTTACGGGATCCTATCATTGTGAATGTCTTCCCACTACCCGTTTGCCCATATGTGAAGCAGGAACATGTTTTCTGTTCCTCAAACGCAAACTCTAAAAGCGGCTTCACATACTCCTCATATATGAGTTGGTTGTCTGTCTTCTCATCGTAGAATCTGTCAACGCGGAACTCATGCTGCTCTACATATGCAGTTCCATCAATCCTCAACCTGAGAGGTCTGTCTATTTAGCTATTTTGCCTTACTTGATCTCCTCTATTATGGCTGTATTTTCATTGCAAAGGACGACATCTCTATCACCTCTAGCGATTTCCAGTTCATTTAGAGGTCTCTTACGAACTATCACATCGATGTGACTGCGTTCAGTGGATCCTTTTGCCATGGTCTAAAGGGAATGTAACCTCAGTTGTACACATCTATATACGGCTTTACACATTTGTGATTCCCTAGGTCATTATCATTTTGATGATACGATTATGCTATAGTACTATACTTTGTAGGCGCCTAACGGAGAAATGTCTACACAACCGTCAATGAACCACTACACAGGTACCCAGTGTAAACCGTTTAACATGATCACCCACAATTATTTGTTAAACATCAACAACTATTAGCGCATATATACACATACATCACTTAGAAACAGTAAACGAGGTATTAGCTGTTAAAACACCAGTCTGTGTGTTTATGCGATTCCTTTGAAAAGTCTCACTGTGTTTTGATATACACTACGATTCATATTTCAGCAACATAATCCACTTACATGTCGCAAAACTCTTTGAAATCCATGTCTTTTGAGACTATTTGGTGGACTACCTCAGCTACTTGTCTGATCATTGTTGATAACACAAATATATACACTTACATGATGAGACATGGTTCGTTTCGTTGGTTGAATATGGTATCTCCAGTCATTCTTTCTGCCTTCTTTACCACTGGAAACGTAGTCTTTACATACGGGCTGCTGGCATGCGAAGCCTTTATTCCACACCAGGGGCAGTCTGCGAAAATGGTAAAGCAATAGTGTGATCTCCTACCCGTTTCTAACATAATCCTTTCCAATGGAACCTGGCGTAACACTTCCAGGTTCTCAGGAGTCTTTAATGAGCAGCCATTTATTCCTATATAGAATCCCTCATCGATAAGCCTCTTTAAAGCGGCAGCATCACTGGTGAAGCTATGACAAACGCCACCAGCTTCCACCCACTTTGCTTTATTTCTCAGCAAGATATCTGCATGTAAAATTTAGTTTAGCATGTAACTCAATAAAAGTCGCCATGGATAACCATTGCACTTATAAGAAAATCACGGCAAAAAGACATAGGGGCAAACAGCAAAGGTAAATGAGAACATACCCATTGTATCCTCTGTAGCATTTCTCATATGCAAAAATAGTGGAAGCTTGTGTTTAGAAGCAAGGTCAAGTTGCAACTCGAAGTACCTATTAAATGTTATACAATAGCATTTGTGAACATACTTCTTTTGCGTCTCCATATCACACCAATTCAACCTATCATAGTCCAACCCAAGTTCCCCAATAGCCACTATCCTGTCTCTGTTTTGTGATATAGCCTCGTCAAGGGCTTCCATGTATTGCTCAGCTGTCTTTTTGAATTTGTTGCTCAGGAATTCATTGCACATTGTGGGATGTACTCCTGCTGTCGTATAAAGTGAGATGCCGCCTTCATCTGAAATGTATTTCATACGATGTAATACCTAAACATACCATGTTTGCTGCATATCTCCAGGGACTCGTAGACATCTCCAAGGCTACCAGATGTGAGTATAATCTTGGAAACTCCCGCATTCCTTGCTCTATCTATTACACTGCATAGTTGTCACTAAATGACGTATTATAAGGTAATACTTACTTTGGTAAATCTGCAATATGTCTGGGCTTTCCGTTGTATATCCCCTTGTACATTTTATCGACTAAATTTGCTCCAATGTCAACAAATCTATGGGAGCTTGCTGCTGTATGTGCGTTATCCATTGTCAAGGATCCGTATTCTCTGAATCTTGCGATAGGTAATGGTCTCCTGCTGCTAAAGGCTACCAAGGGTGCTATGAATGAAGGAAAAAATATCCTTGCATTCATAATGCTATTCTTTATCCCACTGAAGAGAACTAAACACCACAAAAATGGCCTCCTATAAAGATATCCAATGAATACTAATGTGTCTAACGTGGGAATAGGCCGTCACATCCACTCACGAATGGATAGCACACAACTATATTATTTGATACATAAAAGGCATAAACATAATGAATGCTTCATTTGCAGCATATAAACAAAAGGAATCCACTATTATCGCCATAGTTCCTTTCAATGTGTAATCATTCTGCATATTACTCATGACATATTACTTGTTAACTTGCGTTATTATGTTTCATCCTGCATATGTAGCTTCAATACCTTTAGCTCGTTGTATAAACCCAGGAAATGGTAGTAGAGTTGGTAGCTGGAGTGATAACGCAGACTTCCGATTATGGCGTCCAAAACAAGTGGCTTGTGTCTTGGTTCCATAACAGATCTGATTTGTTCCAGGCATCTGTAAGGCTCTGCCATCAGTGCTAGAATCCATTCCGCCTTATCCCCTTCGACGGGCACTTGTTCCATTGGTACCGTCACAGCCAAGTCACTGTACATGGTCTCTAGTCTCTTGAACAGAGAGAGATATAGGTCTTGGAGATGCATCTTCGATGGAACCGTAATGTTCCCATGGTGCAACAGAAAGTTATTGGCGTGCTCAGACCATATTGGATTAATCTCCTGTAGTCTCACAAGTATGAGTACCAGCACTTGCTGTGTCGGTGTCAAGTTGTCGAACATTGGAATGTATCTACTCGGATATTTTGATGTCGCGATAGATAATTTCATATAAGGCGGTCACTAGCCCCTATTTCAAATACGTATGACGAGGTTTGAGGACATTCTCTCTTTGCCTAATCGTTAATACGTAGCATGTATGAGTGAACAAAGCAGTATCACAGCTCCTGCTATCTGACTATGATATATGCAAGACATGTATTCACCATCTTCAGTTCTTATATGAGCCTACTAAGAGCTCATGCGCCTGTTGGCACGTAACAATGTAATTCCTGTACGTGCTAATGCATCATAGTGATGAACGTTGAAAGATTCCATTTATATCTTTACCTATAGATGAAGCAGGGAAGCGTACGTATACCACAGGATAGAGTTGTACCCTTTAAACTCATATAAAGTTATTTTAGCATATAATAGGATCATAGAATAAGTTTCATAATGAAGGCTGACACATACCCAGGAAGGTTGGGTATAGCATGACAAATATGGTATATTTTGAGATCCACTTTACACCTCTAATATAAACATTAAGGCACACATATTGAAAGATATAGATTATCACATAAGCAGGATTAGACGTGTGCTGTCTGATTCAAATATCCTCATGTTGTAAGTGCAACAAAGATGCATCCACTGTAATGTGCCGAGCGCACATTAAAAGTTATAAGCCTTGTTAATCATCATTCGCTTGACAACCTTACGTCTTCATGGAAAGACACTGGATTTAGAGATTGAGATTTGACATAACATGTGACGTCGTTGGCGAATTTCATATATCGAAAGTTGGCGATGGCGACAGAGAAGAGTAAGGGGAAGGCACCAATATGTTTAAGTCACGTTGTTTCTGCTTTAAGTGAAGGTTTTCTGAGGCATACCAGGGTGGAAAGCATCGAACAATGTATCCTGCTGAATGCGTTGGAACTAATTCAGGACAATGTGAAGACGTTTACTGTATATGACAGAAGGGGATTATTACACAACCATTTCTGGAAGAGCTACGGAGATGGAGACAGATGGCCCATACGTCCCAACAGGCGCAAAGCACGTGGCTGGGACGTGCCGGATTATTTCTGTGACGTCCATAATGAAGATTCTACCATTCCAGAAGATCAATGCAGTTTATACCTAATAGAGAGACAAGGAAAAGATGCTTATATATCTAAATACAATGTATCGCAACCAAGGAATTTAACTGGGATCATTCTTTGCTTCCTTGATCACAAGCATGCCCACAGTCGCATTCTCAGAGCAAAGTGCCATGATTATAAACTTCCTGAAAATTGGATAGATATTAAAGGTGTATTGAATGCGATGTGCGAGATGAAGTATATAATTCCTCCGGATGAGCACATCTGTCAACCATATATGCAGCGGGAGCTATGCAGCGTGGACGGTGTTGACTTGGGCATGCCCGATCTAGTTATTTCCGTCCAACCTGGCATGTATGATATAATACGATTCATAATAATTACAGTTTATGTTAAACTGATATGGGTGTTGTTTATTTTATTCCCACAATGGATTAAACCACCTGTTGCTGCTCCGGTTGATATTGGTATTATAATCAGAAGCATTTTGGCCCGTATTGGTACATTGATCTTTAAAGAAACGCAGGTGGTATATGCCTTCGGGCCTAGTGGCATACCGCCTTGGTTTTTGGCAGAAGCTGAAATCCACCAATGTTTCGGTATGGATCTTTCTTCATTCCGAAAATGTGTAAATGCATTCTTCAACTGCCAAAGAAGAAACGGCAGATGACACATTGCACTATGAGGGCTTTACGTTTTCCATTTGTTGTGCTATTTGCTTCAGTTGCGATATCTTTAGTCTCCGCATGAGGTTCCTATTGGTTTCCCCTTGTGGCAATATCATTGACAGACCTGACGCAAGTAAAAAGCTTATATAGTCAACCTACCCAATAAAGCCTGAAGGAGGGCGGGGTATCTCATAGGTTGAAGTAGGTGTAATCGCATTTTCATGAAGATGTGGGAATCCAGAAGCTGAACTATGCTATCTGTTGCTACCCAATAGTCTAGCCCAAACACAGATTCTGACCTGAAACAGAGTTTCATCAATATTCAATCAACAAACATTTTTTGCACGATTTCGTTTGACAGTTCGTATTTCTCACGCCACAGTGCTAATGACAGTGATGCAGACAAGTTGTATTCCCTGACGTTTATGTAACCTTATGATCATGGCACATACCAACATCGCTGTAACTGTGAACCTAACTCATCGCCCTTTTCAGTTAAGAGGAAGTTTCTAAAATCCCTTGCACCCTAGATTTCAGTTTTCTATCATATATAGAATTATCTGCCTACCTCTGATGTTAGTAATGTCCAGTTGAGGGTATGGACAACACGGAGAAGGAACTCTTGATCCTAACATAAATGAGGACATAACGTAGTTTCCTTACCTTGTATTGCGATAGACATTCTGTAGTGATCTTATAGAACTTCTCAAAACCTGTTTGCTTGCAAACGTTTATGATTATGCTTCCCCCTCTTTCCTCCTGTAACGTGAATAATCTCAGCACAAGGCGAAACAAACCAGAAACCCTTTATCTTCCATAAATAGATCAACCAAGTATTTCGACAGCAAATCATAGTTGTCATCGCCTAACTCCAACAAAAGTGTAATGGCCTTTAGGGTTTCCTCCATTATTAGCTGCAGAGGGGATGATGGCATGTAAAGTATACCAACGTCAGAGTTACTTTTCTTGAAGCAAAGCGTTATAGCTTTTGTAACTTGCGGTACAGCTGCCATCATTATACGAGGCCTATGAATGATTTAATTGATGTGCCTTTGTCACTTACTTCAATGTCAAAAGCAATGTCAACCATTGTAGTATGGTTAACATGACCACTTGATTATCCGATTCCACCAGAACCTCTGTCAATTCCTGTGTTATCTTGTCCACCTTGGCAACAGACATCCCCTCCTTCACAGTCAAATACAACTGCGTGTTGGCTTCCTGTGCTATTGTACTAACATCTGAAGCAATGTGAGTTTTAGATAAATGTTGCCTACTTGTATTAACGTCAGCAATTGACAATATAATGCTCTTCAGAAACAAAGGGAATCCATCCTATAATGCATATGCAGATTGACTTATTAGTGACTTACAAAGTGTACCACCTGTGGCTGCAGCAGTGCAAGCTCCTTCACCCATAGAATGTTTGTCTTTTTAACCACTGGATCATTGCGTTGACTGTTAAGCAATATAACTTTAAATAGTTCTTCATTGACGATTTCAACTTTGGAAGCGTAAGTCTTTTTGAATGCTGCCAGAAATTCAGCTAGGCACAGCTCCGCAGCACCCCTGACATCCCTGAGTAGAGATGAACGTTCACTATTTAAACATACTTGTTGCTGTCTACCAGCATATTAAAACATCCTATGTAGACCTTTGGTAAGTATTCCATTACGTTTATGCCTGTTACATCTTTACTCTGCAACCGTAACGCTAACCTGGCATACAGTTCACTGTCATTATCCATGATATCTGTAAAAGTATATAAAATAACAAGAAAACATACTAGTAGAAGCCTCAAATGAGCGTTGGTGATATTCATTCGGCTAGCAATGAGATTTATCACCAACTCGGCGGATATATTTTCTTCCACTACAATATCTCGTATAAGTCTATTAATGAACTGAGATGTTTGCTTTACATCTTCGTCAACGTCACAACATATCTGCAAATGTTTAACAAGAGTGAACGTTGGTTACCTTGCATATTCCGTTGAAGATATCGGGGAAACAGCGAACAACACCTTGCTGCGCCTTCTTGAAGATGTTATAGAGTGACTGAGTATTGTGAAACCGATTCATTCCCATCATTACCTCGCACGTGTAGTATCTGACTGTGGCATCTTGGTCGGAAAAGAAAGGCAGTGCTGTTTTAATGAATTCGTCGACATACTCGTTGAGGTCATCCTAAATATTTAAATTAATATGTCGCCATAGACACATACATCTAGTGCAAGGGCAGCGGATGCCAGTCCTATAAGACCTCCTATGCGATATGAAGGTGAAGGGTTTTCCAGTAACTGCCCTTTCAGCAGTTCAATGAAGCGCTGCACAGCATCTCTTAGCTTCTCAGCATATCCATCGCCTTCTATGCTCTGCTTGTATAATCGGACACCCTGCGTGATGCCATTGAGTGCCTTCTTGCGAATCTCTACGCTTCCTTCCACCAAATAGGAGAAGCTACTCTCAGGAAGGAACTCGTGTTTCCTAGTGTTTCTGTCGTGGAACATGGTAACTTAGTGGCATTATATATGATATTAAGAAAATGTATGTTATTCAGAATACAAATTTGATGGTAGGAATTACAACATCAACGTCGTTTTCGTCCGTACAACTCATTTCTATAACGAGGTATGAACAATGTGGCGGCAAAGGCTTCTTTGTTAGCTTCTCCAGCAACTGAACAGCTATAAAAGTAAAGTGTGTAGACTTACTTTTGCTATGGGTTGATTTAGTCTTTCCTTCTGATGTGCAGGCATGAAGGAGTTGTATATGCATGTGTTTCCAGCACTAAGAATGATGACTTCCACGTTGAATTTCTCTTTTACGGTATCTATTAGTTGCTGTACAGTGCCTTCTCTAATCGAGACGTTAACTTTGTCCCAGACTGTAAAGTTTGGAGGCAACGCCCTGACAGGTCCACCAACAACTGGGTCGTAATCCTTATCACTGGTTGCCTTGGGAGGTAGAGGCTCCGACTGCAACCACATGGGAGTAGCCAAACAGCAGAATGAGTTCCTGAAGTGATCTATCTTTAGTGTCTTGTAGCATAGGGCCTTAACAAATTCCAACATTACAAGTCCGGCTACCATGGCCGTGGTAGTAGCAATGGCAGGAATAATCTTTCCCGATATAAGTTTTGCCTTCATCTTGTCACAATGCTCTATAGTATAGTTGGTACATCGCAAATTAGATGTAGACCATATGAATTCGATGTGAAAGTTAGTGTCATCATCCTTTTCGAAATCCACAGAGTTAAACTGAACATTGCATTTCCTTATTTCATCCATCATTACATAGCGATGGTCGTCACACCCCATTGGCTTCTCTACCTCTACATTTAGTTTGTCCTGAGATAACTTAAGCAATCTGGGTTTGAACTCTTCAAGCTGTAGAGGGGGGAGCAGGTTCACGTCACTTTGCTCGAACCTGACCTTTTTACCCTAAGAAATATGATTGAATGCAAGGGCTACTTACGATAACGTCTGCTAAGATGTTGCTGGTAGATACCAAGAAGATGCTAGTGTAATATTCCCCAGGATCAAAAAGTAAGGGTGAAGGTAATCTTTTTGGTGAGGTCCAGAACTTTTGGCCGTCGGATGTCAAATGATCCTCCGGGAAGGAGTAAAGCAGTTGTTTAATGTCATTGACAAAGAACTTGTTAACTAGCTCAGCGGCGATTACCAACAACTGAGTCTTCACGTTGTTGTCGTCCACCTTCAATAGCTTTGCAATCAGTGTAATCCGTTCATCCGGTATATCATCAACGTCTGTATATTATAATTTATGAAAACAGAAACTAACCATTTGAATCTTGTTGTATCTTCTTCAGGTCATGTGCCAGCTGGGTGAAGATGCCATCAAAGAGATCCCTTGCCCACTGAATGGTATGGTCAACTTGGTATGGGAAGTGTTTCAGTGTGCAAAGTGGAATGGAAGTTTCTTGGGGGTCTTGGCTCTCACTGTAACATTGGGTAATGTGAGGTATGATGACCTGAACGTTGCCCATGGTGCCTAATGTACCGGACTCCAGCAGCGGTTTTTCATACCAGACACAGCGTCCATCAACATATTGGCGTGCCTTTACATTATCCAACGCATTAACAATTACTGTCTGTTCCCCCCAGAAATTGTCGTTGAAGAAATGTTCAGTATCTTCCCCAACTGCAAGCTCCAGTGCATCTATTTTCATGTGCTCATTAATTTCTTTAGCGGCCATTGCGGCAACCTTTGACTTGGACATACCAACATGTTTCTACATCATGTTTAAAAATGAGTGCATACATTTACCTTTCTAAAGAGAAACTGCCTACTTATGTTTGACATCTCGATATGGTCATTATCGGTAAGAGTGATTATGCCACCATTTTGTGTTCCACATCCCAATAGTGCAAAGTGCTTCATGAACTCACAGCCCAAGGCACCAGACCCAACCTGAACATTTGATGGAACTACAGAATGTCTATCATACCGTGAATATCTTGGCATTCTGTATCTTCTTCTGCACTTCTCTTCCCCAGATGGCTATCTGGTCGCTATACCTTGAATCGAAACCAACATCACTATTATTTCCTGAAGTGACTTCTTCTGGGAATGTAAAATCGCAGTATAGCCACTGATTTATGGGGTGATATTTCCCGGTGAACTTTATTACTTCATGCGCCACAATACCTCCAACAAAGGAACAAAGTGGTGATATTTTCAGATGAGCATATGTAACAAACTTTCGGAGGAGCTTTTCGTCTACTTCTTCCACTGAGCAAGACGCAGCCTGTGAGTTTAGCATTTTGGAGGATTCAGTTACCTTATTTACGTCATTTCCGAACATACGATAGGCTGTGCTAATCCAATGGAGCTGTTCAGCTCTGCCAAATAAGCTGTAGTCCATAGTCATCATGCAACCTGTATTTGAAGGGTTACTTATTGCCTCCTCAAAACAGATAAATTGTATATGCTTTGGCCTCCTGACCTCCTTGACGACACCACCAGAAATGTATGGCTTGAATGCGCGAGTGTCTCCGATGGTGAACGAATGCTTATCCTTAACGGTAATCTCCATGGGTTCCTGGGCGTTTAGCTCATCCATGCCCTCAACCTCAGAAAACTTCACAAAGTCACCAGATTGAAAGGGCATATTAGCGTCAGTGTGAAGGTAAACTACTCCCCTTTCCTCCTGCAAGATGATATTCACAGTTAAAACATTGAACTTACATTAGATACACCAGAAACGAGAGCGGTGTTTATCTCCCTACCTGACGGGTCCACGCATATGAAATCAGGACCAAAGTCAACAAATATTGCTCCAACCATTCCAAATGTATCTGCTAAGATGAAGCCGATACGCTTCTGAGCGTTGTTTTTGCGGCAAATTCGGTTGATCGCCACAGCGGTGTCGTAGTTTTGGTCACAGCATACTACGACGTCAAACTGAGTGAGCAGTTGCTGAGAAAAATTTAGTCAACCAACAATAGACGACAAACCTCAGTAACTGCCCCTTTGTGAACTCTCATTTCAACGTTTCTATTGAGATCGTTCAGCCTTTCCAGACAAGCTTCACTGACGGCATTGACGCCGACATCGTGGGATCTAATGAAGAAGTTAACTCCTAGGTCCCTACGTTGTACGACATCATCGTCGCATATGCATATAGCTTCCACTCCCATGAGTGCCAGATTTTTTGCTGTGTGCCATATTAAGTTCAGTATCCTTCACATACCGATTTCCACTCCAGACCCCTTCATTCCGATGATAAGGACGCGTAATTTCTGCATCCTTTTCATCGTCTCCATACCAAAGGTACCAATCTGCCTCGAATACAGATCGGTATCCACACCGGAGCTATTGTCATCCACCTCCATTTTGTAGTCTACTCACGAAGAGCAAGCTCGGATTCCTATGGCCACCTAAACGGGATACACTTTACACTGTTGTAGCATAATATTACAAGGTATTCAACGTAAAACTAGAGCTGTGTTTATCTAATGGCCAGTCAAAGTAGACAAATATGAGGTTGCTTACATACACACGTCTAAATTACATTAAGGATGTTTGATACTTACTCATCTTTCCAAGCCTAAAATCAGTGATTTGCTGTATGTATGACTGGATCTGTTGCTTATGTGTAGGATATGTGCATATCACAGAAGTCAGTTGCAATATAGCCTCTAGGTCCCTTGCAACTTCCTGGTAAGCAAGGTAAACAGCATCCAGCGACGCTACGTCTCCTTCTGCAGATTCCATCGACAGCATCCTCCTATTTATATGAGTTGCTGCAGTATTGCAGACTTGTTCCATTTTTGGTAGCGACCCAGTCTTGAACGTTTGACACTCTGCCCTTATTTCGCAGAGAATCTGGAGCATCTTGTCGCTTTGACGTTGCAAGAACATAGCTACTGTACCTGGCACATTTGCCATTATATTTCCAGTGAGGGGTGAAACATCCTTGAGCCTCTTTTGAGGACAGCCCTTTATGTCGCCAAGGAGCTCAAAGGCATTTTCTACATTAACGTCATCCGGTTCTTGATTTGAGGCATCCTTCTGATAGCTTTTCAGCAAGATATCCACCCTTGCCTCCAAGTTATCTGCTTTATCTGCGTCTATTCCGGTGAAGAGCAGAAACTTGTTTAATATGATAACAACTGCCTTGAGATTGGTTTCCACGTTATTCACGACGACTTGCCACGCTTCTATCCATTTGTTGTAGTTGCTCAATGTAGACGAGTCCATCGCAAAATGTACATTTACTTTCTTCCGAACTTGTCCAATATGTCGACTATTTCCTTCTTCCCCTTGCCCACATAATACTCCTACAACAGTGTAGACAAAAGGCGATAAACATACCTTTATGCAGGATGTATACTTAACCAGTTCACCGCTACAACCGTCCTTTAGTTTCCCCTTCAGCACCTCATCCTTCAGCCATCTATCAAAGCATTTTTGATACGCATCCTTCAACTCGGCGCAGGCACCCTTCGGGATATAAGCGGAACAGGAATTCACTTACATGATCATCTTGACTACTACTTGCAGCACATTGAACTGTCATACTCACATAGAACGTTTGCTTTCTATATTTTAAGTGTTCAAGTCGCTGAATGTCTCGCCATCACAGGTTCAGTGACTGCTAAGCTTGATTCTGTCGCCGAATGGGATTACGATATGTGAATAGTCGTAAAATATGTATTTCTTGCCTTACTTGGTATATTTGAATGTATAATTCCAGATATTGACGACTCAATTCCCCATAGCCACGTGGAAATTAAGAAGAATGGTCTAATACGTAAGAATCACAAACATATTTACTCCGACGCCATAAAGAAAAATCAAAGAAATATCTTTGAGCAGTTTTAATACCCTCGTTGTTCCAGAAAACGTTATAGACATGACGTCGGATATGCAGAAAGTGGTATGTCTTTATACCTAAAACCTGAAGTTATTCAGTTTGTTATTGCCGGTCCTCCTGGCTCTGGAAAGAGCACCATGTCTCTCAAGATGGTAGAAGAATATGGATTCAAACATGTCTCTGCCGGGGATTGTCTGAGGGAGGAGATGGCCAATGAGAACTCCGTTCATAGGGAACTTATTAAGACCTATATTGAGGCAGGAAAGATTATACCTGTAGAGGTGACTGCTGCTCTTCTCATCAAGAAAATGGAATCTTTCGGCTTGGGCAAGGAAATAGTTATTATTGATGGATTCCCTCGCAACGACGACAACGTAAGAGGATGGGTCGAGCAGCTCTCACCTATATGCGAGCTCATACATTTAATAACGTTCAACTGCCCTATCGAGATTTGTGAAGAAAGAATTATGGGTCGAACAAAAGAATGTGGTAGGTTTCTTGTCTATGTATTAGACAGCAGTATTTCTCTGGCATATATTAAAATGCAGAACGTACTGACAACGCATCGCACGCCATACGTAACCGCGTGAAGGTATTCTTCGATGACACCATGCCGATTGTGCGCTGCGTGATGATGGCGGGAAAGTGCAGCATTATTGACGCCACTGGTACCAAGGATGAGGTGTGGAAGGGAGTAGTGGAGCTACTGACAAAGCTGGGATTCAAAGCAGTCCAAAAGTAGACATACCTACATATATAGTGCGATCACTATGTAGATTAGTAAATGTTATCAATTATTAACAACATATTCAATGCGTACATTGTAAACCTATTCATCTCTTAATGCCTTGAGATGCAGGGAATATGCGTTGGAATGGCCCATGTCAATCAGTTGTTGACGGAAACTTCTTGAGAGTTCCTCAAGCTTATCTGCGATCTCGCTCATGCCATTCTGTCTAAGTATTTCGTATCCAGACTTTCCTAGTGTAACAGACTCTGGTATTTTTGTTCGTTCCACAGATTGTTCTCCATGGTATTCCACGGGTTCAATGTGGATCTTTTCAAGTGAACTGGATCTAGATAGAAGACCATCGCTTTTGCAATCTGCCTCTTCACTTGGGAATAGCTTGTTTGCATCGTTGCACTCAAAGTACACGTCATCATTATTCTGAAGCTCTAGCTTGTCAATCAGTTCTGCGGATACATCGTACTTGATGGAACCCCAAACCATTTGAATCCATTCCTCAGTGTTGCAATTTTTGTTTGGGTCATTGCTTAGATTCTCACAGTTAGATGAGTACGCTCCTGTAACAAGCTTGACGCCTTTATTTTCCGTTGATGTCGCAAAACCTGAATTACATATAAGATTAAATGAAATATTGCATACCTGGAATTAGTTCTACTAGGCTCCACGACTCCGCATGTGATATGCTGCCATATTTGATAACCTTCATGATGTCCGCCACATCATTCATGGTGAGGAGGTACGGCTCAAACTTCATGAGCCGATATATTATAAACCTATATATGGCAATCCAACCCTCATCAAAGAAGGCATCCCACAAAAGACCCTAGTTGATATGAATGTCAAGTGAATAAACGCACCAGTGGTTTGATTGGGATGGAGTTGGCACATAATGTCATTAACCAGTCAGATGCGATCATAGGCATGTGTACCCCTACGCTCTTCAAGTGAGCCGCCAACTTGGGGATATACTTCTCCAAGCACTTTTCTAGGACTTCTGAACGTCTAAACACTCCTGGAAGCCTTGGGAGGTACATGCATCTGCATTCATAAATATACATCATCGAGATGAACGCCCAGAAGGCCTGCTCCTCCGTACAATGCCAGAGCAAATTGGCAACAACAAAATTTAAGCCCTGGACATATCCAACCTCAGGGTCGAAGAAAGCATAAGCCATAAGTATCCTTCTGATAATTAGTCTCCCATACCTGTTGTAGAACCTTAGGGATGGGTATGTTCGTCTAATGTCCAACCTAATTGCCAATGTAGTTTTCTCATTCACAACTAGGTCTCCAACTGTCGTCTTCACACCGTCGAGGACTATCTTCTCCTCCAACAGCTGTATAACACTCCAATATACTCCAGCGCGCCTCAATACAACCGACTGGCAGCACTTCAGCCACCAACTGTTGAAGCGTGCACATCGCTCTCCCTTGATATATCTTGGTATGTTCTGGTTCTTGCTATTCTTAATCGTCTCTATCGGGGTTCCTTTGGGCTTAATTGGCACACGCTTACAAGAGCACTGTGGCATGGAAGGTATCATGCCGTATGCCACCGATTTATTCAGTATGTTCCTCGTCCCGAAGCCAAATATTTCGAGAATAGAACTTGAAGACTGCTCTTGTTTGGAGCTTGCGGCTCCAGCAGACTGAGGCGATGTTGCCTTTGGTACAGCTCCATCGCCTTGCAGGCTTAGCTCTTTCATCTCCGCCATTGATATACCGGTTTCGGCAGTCACGGCAAGGAGACAGTAAAGAAGCTGTGTATGCTAATCTGTCATTTCCGTATGATCGTTTGCAACTTGGTGTTCTCACTGTACTCGACCTCCAACATGCCTACTGATGTCGTAGCCAGGCGATAGGCTAACACCATAAAGCCAAAATAAACGCACACATCACCTCATATACAAATTTTCAATATAAACCAGTTGTACAAAGTTGAATAATGCTACACATTGAGCAGTTACTAAAGGGCTTGTCTGATCTGCGCATCGATGTTCAGAATCCTGAGAGAAATGCTACTCTTCTATTGCGTGCAGAGCAAGCTGCGACAGCGCTAGCAGAATACATCCAGGACGATTCCGCGGAGAGAGAGCTGCTCTCGGAATTCAAGGATCTGCACAGGGAAGTCTATCTGGAGAGTGAGAGAGTAAGAAAGGCTGAGGATAATAAGGCAGAGCGTAAGTTATGTTTTAATAGGCCAAAATGTGGCCATACAACACTTTTCGTTCGGTTTAACACATTTTGTAGAACTTCGGAAGGAATTGCATGATGCCCATACCAAGGCTGAGCAACTGAAGGAGGAGCTGAAACAACTAAAACAAATTTATCAACAAAGGTTTGGTAAGTTCACATTTCCCCTGTCATGTGACCTTGTCTCAGGTTACCAGGATGTTGAGGAAGCTCTGAAGGAATCCATGGAGATACAGGAGAAACTCCGTCAATGGCAGAATGCAAGGGACGAGGCCAGAGCTGAAGTGAAGCAGTGGCAGTACAAGCTTGCCATGCTAGATGAAGCAGCTGAAGTAAGAAAAGAAAGACAGAAGGAACTAATTAAAAGAGACAAGTAGGTTTCCCTTACTATGATAACCATTGTGATGCAGATTATATTATGAGTTCATCTCATCATCATTAAATATCGCAATAGTAAATGTAAAGGGCCCTCAAGTGGAGCTTGCTATAATGTCTGAAACAGAGGATCGTACTGATCAAACGTGGCACTGTTTAACAACAAATATGGAGGAATGTGATCAGAGAACTACAGACTACCTTTGGAATGCCATAGAGAAGACCTTCCAACGTAAGCCATTGGATCCACCCGGGCATACAAGTATGGAGGTTTTCAGGTTATCGCGATAAATGTCAACGAACACATATGCCACTTGCTGCAAATGTCTTGGAATATAAACACTACAAATAGGTTAAACATATATCGCATCTGTGGCATGTGATCTCTTAAACTAATAAAGCACATACAATAAGCAAATGGACTTCACTGAAATGATTGTATCTAGCTATTAAAATACGTTCGCCTGTTAATGTCAACTCGAGCATTTATAGCTATGTGTTATAATGCATCGCATTAGATTTCCTGACGGCGTGAGTTCACTAGCGTTTAGCACACTCAATTCCACGATACCTGACTATTTCGTGCTTCAATTCTCTGTTGTTGGACTTAAGTTCGAGTTTCTCCCTTTTGAGACCATCTAACATTGCCAATGTAGCGTTGATCCTGGTGGAGGAATCTTGGTCATTCCTGACTAGTGTTTCTTCAAGATCTAAGATTTCGTTAGCCAGGCGCTTTATTTGTTCATCCTTTTGATTAACCAGCTTCTTCAAACCAATTGTGGCAGAAACGAGTTTTGAACATTCCTGCTCAGCTAAATGAATGATATGTGCGCAATTTCTTAGTTCCTTCTCTTTTGCGGCAATTTTCATCTTCGCCACTTCCAGCTCTTCGGTTAAAAGTATTCCTTGTTCTTGATATTCTTTGTCTATAAGCATACGCATTTTTAATTCTCTCTCCTTGAAGGATGCCTTGAGTCGCTCGATGGATTTTGCTACGAGCCCCTTATCGGCTTCCATTGCCTCTATTTTATATTCTAACTTTGCATTCTTTGATTTTAGTTCAGTGACCTCCAATTGCATGCACCTTAGATCATTGTCCTTGAGCATATGGTCCTGTTCCATTGCCAGCAGTTTGCTCTTTAGTGTTTGACACTCCTCCTTTTTGCGAGCATATTTCTCATTCATGACAGCCATAATGGATTCTAGCTCCTTCTCGTGTTCAATTGCAAGTAATTTTCGGTCATCTCCAAGTCCATCCTTCCATTCCTCTAGCATACTGACGTGCGTCAGCATCCTGGAAATGGACTCATCACGCTCTTCAAGTTGCTTCTTCAGAACCGAGATTACTCTATTTGCACGTTCTAACTTGAAACCTAGCAAGGTGTGTTCAGCAGTAACCTTTTCCCCCTCATCAGTATCTACCTTGTAGGCATCAGACGCTGTGTCATCGCGCTCCATTAAATGGTTCAAGCTCCACTGACGTTGCCACGCTTCGCCTATTTCTTTCATATTCATACTTTGTGCGATATCCTTTGTTTCGGATGACGATATTTTCTCTTCACCTGATGGATCAGGCAATGCTGTATCAACATATCCCATGGTCGTAGTTACTTCATTTTTAGAAAGATTCTCCGTTTCATCGACCGTTTCAACGTCTGTTTCATCCATATCTGCAGCCATAGAGTCGCTGTTTTTGCTATCCTGTAGGAGCTTAGATCTTTGTTTCTTGAGTTCCTCCACCTCCACCTCGGAGAAGTACGATTTGCTACCGGGATGCAATGGACATCCTACTTCCTTCATGTGTCCTAAATTTTGTAAAGATCCGAATCTAATGTTTATATCCAATGTGAAAAATGCTTTGGCGATTTTAAACTGGATTGTAGAAGGCTACCGTGCGCGTACACACTATTGTACGTTTACGACGCAGTCACAAAAGCTAGCAAAGTCCAGCACTCCCGTTCCATCGCTATCCGCCTCTTTGAACAGAGATACGACAGAAGTTCCGTTGAAGTTTTCTCCGAGGCATGATACGAATGCCTTCAAATCCACGCGTCCGTGCCCAAAGGCGTCGAACTTCCTGTATACTTGCGCAAGCATATTTATGTCCACCTTGGTGTAGTACTCAAACACAGAAGTGACAAACTCCGTGTAATGAAGTAGGGGTGTTCCTCTGTATGCAATAGTATCGAAAATGGCAGCGGATTCCTGCTCGTTCATTCCTAGATGCCGCTTCATTGCAATGGCAAACTCCGATAGCGATATTGAGCCAGTGTTAGACGTATTTATAGAGAAGAACGATCTGTATATCTCAGGATGTGTGTTATGATCAGCGTCTAGCACGCACAGGGATATGATAGCTCTGTGCAAAGGCGACCTCTTTGAGAATGCCACAATGTGGCGCAACATATCTGGTGACATTACGTTGCTGTCGAACTTTACAATTTCCTCCTTAAGCCAAGGGTGACGCAGCGCTTGGGTGACTGAACATCGCTCCTTTGCATTTCGATTTAAAAGGTATCTTATGAAATCCTTGGCTGTATCCGATACCTGATTCCAACGGACTCCCTCAAACTTTAAACTACCCTTCTTAATCTTCAACAGGATGTCTCTATCTGCATCTCCATTGAAGGGGGGTGAGCCTGACAGCAGCATATATACTATAACCCCTGTGCTCCAGACATCGCACTTTTCGTTGTAACATCCATCAATGACTTCAGGATCCACGTAGTATACGGTACCATGCATACCACCCATGGGCACTCCATCTTCGAAAAGCCTAGCAAAACCAAAATCTATCATCTTCAACGTCGCTCCCACATCAGGGGTGGCGAAGACCCAGTTCTCCAGCTTTAGGTCCCTGTGGCATATTCCATTACAGTGAAGGTAATTTAGAGCTAAAAGCATCTGTAGTGTGATTTGCTTTGTGTAGCTCTCTGAAAATCTTTTATAATTGTCCAACCTGTCATACAGTTCGTTACCAGTACAATGCTCCATGACCATGTGGCACACGCCTAGCTCGTCGTATACCTCATGTAGGAAAGCGATATTAGGATGGTCCAGTTGAGCATATATGGCAATCTCGTTGAAGATACTCGTCAGCTTCGTTCTGGATGATGTAAATGTCCGCAGGCTCTTGAGAGCGTATGATCGCTGTGACTTCCTATCTACTATTTGCCTTACAGATCCACAAACTCCAAAACCAATAGAAGTCGGACTCAAGGCATATCTGTGGCTTATTTTATAGTCGAAAATGATACGTGAGCGCCATATGTCACGAACGACCATAAGGTCTTTTAACCTGGGATGCTTAGAATACTCCCTGTTTAACTCGAGGTTTCCATGGCTTAGAAAACTCTCTACGCTTAGATCTTCAACGTTGTTATTTGGCTCCGCTTTGGACCTCTTTATGGCTTTCGGTGTGTTATCAACCACAGAGGTCGGCGTGTTGACGGGGCGCAAAAGACCAGCGAAGAATACGTCCGTCAGTTCCGGTGCGATATATCTTGAATCATAGCCCTGACCATCTTCTACATGTTGGCCATCGTAATTTGTCCAAGCATTGGACCCCGGCCCATTAACGAGTTGACCGGCGAGCAGGGTACTTTGGGAACAACAATTTCCCATGATGCTACCTTAATCCCGTGCTCACAGTCCTTACCATTTTGACATGGTAAAATTTATATTATAGGATACCCGTACGCTCAGGCGTCCGGCAAGTATAACCCACCACTGCACATATGTTGTGTCTTCAACGACCACTATCTGTAAAAATGGGTAGCAACCGAGCCGAACAGCTGGAGCTGTTATACAAGCGCAATAGACATCATGAACTTGTTGACAGTCTATCTTTTGCGGATGCAGTGCCATTAGAGTTGGAAGGCGCCATCAAGGAGTTGATTGAGTCAGAAAAGCGTATTATACTGGAGGAATACGGCGGAAATGAGGATCAACTACTAGATAGTTATATAGAATCCCTTCCCCCGACGCCTGATCACACGGATTCCGGTCACATTTACCACGAGGCAATAAGACGTAAAACAAATGGTAGGCTATCTAATGCTGTATGACACATGGAGCGCAGGAGAGTCGTTGCTGACGCTTGATATGGATCGTTACTCCAATTATGGAGAAGGAAAAAGCGTGGATGATAGAACTGATCATATGAAAATGCTATCGGAATATGTACAAGGCACTCAGGTAAACCTGGAGCTAATGGATCGTTATAAGGAGGCTGCATGGCTGAAATACCTGGAGGATCTAACAAAAATGCATTCAAGGTTAGTGATATTTGTTCCATTGATATATACTGCAGTATTGACAAAATTAAAACACAACTCAACTCCGAGATCGACCAACTCAACAAGGAGAGAAGGCTCAAGAATGTTGAATGGGGAAATCGCCTGCATAGCATTCAACAAGAACATGCTGACTACGAAAAGAAGTAGGTTAAGTTCATGTGGGCACATATTACTCAGGAATGTACAACTTATGTTGGCCATAGAGAAGCTGCAGAACACTCAGCAAGCTGGGACTGTGGATTACTGAACAAAACATTACGCTGGTTCCATTATGTCCATTGTATATGTCTAATGTTTTCCTGTTCTTTAAAGGGAGAAATCGCATGGACTTGTACGCATACAACTGCGTCACCGTCTGCGTGGTTTGAAATAATCGACCGCGTAGCGTGAAAGGGAGAGATATACACTAAGCAAGACGGGGGGCAAACCGAAGCTTGATAGGTTGCTTACGACCAATGCTGAAGCCGGTTAACTTAATGAAATCGTTGCTTACCGTCGATTTGTCTAAATACGGCTAACAGATATATGTCATTCACTGCTATCCTGAAATAACATTAAGTAACTTTAGATGCAAACTTACTTCAATTTGATAAAATTGGAATACAATATGAAGTTGATAATACCAGCCCTCCTAGTAAATATCCCAACGATCACATCAAACAAAGCTACAGCTTCAATTAAAGCACGTAACCTGTATATGTTGCTGCTGTGCACGTCGACCATCTGTATGAGTTCCTTCCCATACGCTGTCCGTAATATGCCCGGGAATTCACTACGTTGCACCCTGTACAGTTTTTCAAGGCCCAAAAGACATGTAAAAATCTGCGGTATAATCAGAACTAGTGTCTTTGGCAATGTAAGCAACGCCACTCCATAACAGAGGTAGTGCATGTTGTCGTTCATAAAGACTGCCTGTAGCCACTCCATTGACATTTTTAGACCATGCTCCCTAATAAGAGCCATTATAATGAAGAGGAAGAACGATAGTGTTGAGGCTCTATTGGCAGCCTGTTACATTGGTGTCTTTAAGCATGTTGGCAACGTACCATGTAATTACCCACAGACAAAAATCTAAAGTAAGTCGCGATAATGAATAACACAGAGGAGACCAAGAACGCCAATCTTGAAAATATCTCAACCCTTGCTAGCGCATTCTTGCATGCTACAAGGGTGGAGAAAGTATTCTTGAAAGAGGAGAACTTGCTACTCCCTGCAAATGGTCAACCATACTAGTTGTCCTTCTTACTTGGCGTTGTAGGATATCTTTGTGTATATGTCGGCTGAGGTGGAGGGTCACCAACAGTCGAATCAGCTGGAAGACTGGGGTCCTGTTACAATATTGCTTGTTTTCAAATCATAGCTTACCACCTCCCTCCGATACCATGCTCGCTTATATTTGGCCAGCTTGGCTCCAGATGGCGTGGGATAGAGGTTACTGTAGTAGAGAAGCCATTTCTCTGAGGAAGCCCAATTGAAGGCTGAGAATCATTAACACATCTAGCAGGGGCACCTACCTAGGAACGCCTTCTCCGCATTAGTCAGGGTTTCTGTCATTTTTTGCGATTGAAAACCAAACCATACGACCGTAGCAGTTTTATTTTAGTGAATAACGACGGCTATCTTATTGGCACTCATCCGTAGGTCGCTACATAACATACTGCGTTGTCTAGACAAGAACTAAGGTAGGCAATTATTTGAATAGATAAGAAGGGTTCCATTGGTTAAACAATGTATTCATATACGCCCGCATATAAACTAATAATAAATGTGCAAATCCACCAAAAGAGCGGGCTACTCAGCTACGCCAAGGACGCTGAAGCAAAATTTGACCACATTACACCTTATCTAGAAGCAGAGACGCCCATATTTCACACACACAACAATAGAAGAATGGAATTTAGTTATTGATTATCCCCTGTTCACTATAGGAAGTGATTGCGATTTCGTTTCCAGCCGCGAAGGCTACCTTGTATTGACTTTATCCAAGCATTCCCAGTATACGATGGAGTTGCCTCTTATGACTATTGTTCCTAGTCTTAGTTGGTCGTCTCCGCTAATCTCCAGCGCGTTCTCGAGAACTATGTTCATGAAGGTGTCGTAACCGCGAAGGACTCCAACCACGTGCCTCGATCCATTAAGTTGGACTGCAATCACATGAGAATCGATATACACATTATGCAAATGAAAATAATAAACAAGGAGAAGCGGGGGTTTCACATTATATATATATGCCACTGCTAGTCACTAATGTAATGAAGGCGACATACCGTCCAGACGCTTTTCCATATAGCGTCGAAGATCAGGGCCTACCATTGATCTCCACTCTTATTAATCTTCTTGTAAATTTTATTGCTAATGTTTTGTTCTCATGTGTACCACTAGGTGGGGGCTACAAGCAGGTTATGACTGGACAACCAGCATGACGAGGTGTTCCATGAATGTTTTTAGGGACACGTCGTCGGTGTTTACGACCTGAGCATTGTCAGGGTAGTCACCAAATGCCGATTTATGCGTCTGGGAGGGATTCACCTTGGCGAGAAGGAACCTTGCCTGGCTACCACCCTGGTTGCATAGAATGAACTTTGGTGTTGGGAAGCGCTCACTCAGGATGTGGTTTGCATCAGTTGCGGGGGCCTGAAGAAGTTCCTTGAAGTGAGCATAGTCTGGCTTGTCCTGGAATCCCTGCTCTTGCCACTGGTGGATCATGTCACCATACCATATGATGACATGGAAGAAGGAGTCTAGCATCAGAATTACATTCTGCTTGAGAGAAACAGCGTCCAGTAACACTGGTTGTGGAGTTGGGTTCTCGAAGGAATACTCCAACAGTGCAGGTTGAATCATTATAAGGCTGTTGATGACATTTTCACGCATCAACACCGAGCGGTAGTAGGCGGTTTCATCAGGGCTGGCATTGAACGTCTGCAAAAAGTGTGACCTCCTAAGATGATACATGAATTGGGGGTAAATAGAAAACTCTGGAGAAAGCCTAAACGAGTTTGCATCGTTCTTTTGGTAGTCTGCGAACTTGGATATGAGGTTTATGAGACTCCTGTCCAACCACCTCAATACGGCAATAGCATCATCCGATTCATTCTTGAAGAAGGCATAACGCGCCATCAGCACAGCGGCTGCCTCCTGATCAAACCCTGGTGATAGTTCAGCGATATTGGGCTGGGCATACTTGCAGCTGAATGAAGTGACACGAAGGCGTTTCTGGCCACTTGCATGGGTGTACACGGTTTGGAACTGAACGAAACCCATTTTACCCGCATTTGCAGAGGGTCTGTTTTCCTTTGTTGTACCTGCGCCACTAATTGTTGTAATGGCATTTGTGAAAACCGATGATGAGGATGATTCATCCACGACGTCGAAGTAAAAGGCCAATGTTGATTTGGCATCTAGTGCTCCTATCGACCATTCCGTTGTGCTCCCTTCACCTATAACATTGTCTGAAATGTTGGAGCCCTTCTTGTTGTTACTGCTGCATCCACCCATGGCACCGCAGACACGTAGTTCCTTTGTGGTAAAAACCTCTATCTTGGCACTATACCCATGCATCAGATGCCCATTTACATCCAAACTAAATACATTTTTAAGAGAGTCCTTGAAGACACTCATGGAGAAGGAATCAGTCATTACCATATAACCTCCAGTCTTGTCGCAGCAGACCTTCATTTCGTACAACCCTGCCTGGTCGAGTGAGCAGCTAAATATGTCAATAGTATGGTTGTTTGCAGCACACCTGTTAGCCACTCCAGTGTAGTATGTAATTGCATCCTTCACAAAACGGGCATTGTGGTGACCCTTTTGCAAATCCAAGTGGTGCCTAATAGACTCTGTAAGGGAAGCATCCACTACCTTTCCTGGTCCAAATGTGCAGGCACCTCCAGTGAACAACATTATCCTTCCTCCTTTACCCTGAGCAGCGATTTCCATCAATGCCACCGCAGTACTAAGAGCTGAGCCCGTACACCTGTTTGGTCGGCAATTTTGTGCCACAGGCCATGCATCGGGCATAAGCTGGTCAAGGAATGTGTTGAACATGAACTCGCATTGGGACAAGGGCTGTATGAACTTCTGTTGGTTCTGTCCCATATTTAAAACCTTGGTCAAGTATTCACTCTTGTGTTGCTGCGTTCCTCTGAGAACGTAACACTTCGGTATCTCAGAGTCACTGAGGTCGTGTATCTTGATAACAGAACCATATGATATGAGACCCACGTTGACGTCCTGTGGTAGCATACTGATGACCTAAAGAGTGTTAACACATATGTAGACACACCTACCTGTTGCAGTGAGTCCTTGACCTGCTCCAGCTCCTCCTCGGGCAGACATGTGTCAACCAGAAAGATAAGTGTCGGCATAAATATACCTCCCGAAACATTTGATGGTATGATATACTCCATAGTCAGATTCACGAGTTCGGATGGAAGGTTATCCGGGGAGATGTGTTCCGCGTAAGACGGAGGCAGAGGGTTTCGCTGAAGTGTAATAGGACACGTCCATGTTTTAGCCCTAAAGTCTATATGGCAGTAGGGGTTTAGAAATACACCGCTGCTTCTGCATCTTATCGGGGCGTACTCAACCAAGGGGATCTTGACCTGGCTATTCTCGTCCGACTGTTTCAGCGGTGTAAAGAGGCAGCCAATGGGCACTTCAACTTTCTGGGCCTCCTCCGGCGAGCACGGCCACACATTCCAGCTGAATCTGAGCCCGGTGGCGGACTCTAGTTCGCTGAAGTCCATGGTTAAACACGCAGAAAATAGTCGTGTCAGGTGGACAACAACTCAATAATCAAAGGTGTAGTTTATCAGACCTTGATATAGAAAATTACACCTATTCAGCGTGGTTAATAAAACTGTGGTTTACACGCGCCTCGGTATTGCTGAGCCTACACCCCATGCTAATGTGTTAGTGAAACGGTAGACTACAATTTATTAAAGCTTAATGTATTTCATAACGCTATGATAAACGATGCAGGCTGCCATGGATACGATGAAATTGTCTGCATGAAGACGTCCGGCCTCCACAATGGTGGTAGTGAAAGCGACAGCCACAGCAGCAACAATGAGTTTCACATGGACCACGCCACCAGTGGTGAGGAACACAACAGCCAGCAATCCAATTAATGCGCTGAAGAAGAAGGCGACACTTCCATGTACCGACTTTTCGTTGGCATCCTGTTTCTTGAAGTGCCTTCCAACAATAGCTGCCATAGAGTCTGCCAATCCTACAGTGACGAAACCTAGGGAGGCAAAGACATAGTCGAGCCTCCGAGCATTCATGATTGCCATCCACAGAGGAGCGCCACAGGCGAGCGCAAACGAGACGTGCGAGGTGATCAGGGAACGGTGCTCAGGCACCTCACCGAAGCTTTTGTAGAGATGGCGAAGGTGGCGGTCACATTTTGCGCACAGCATACCGTAGAATCTCAATAGCTCAAGTGTAGTAAGCACTAAGAAAACAACAAAGAGTACGAACCCCAAAAGCAAATGCTGAGAAATTATGATCACTAAACATATAAACGCACCTGTTTGAAGTGGAATCCTAGCCCAGCACAAGCCAGTGTCAGGAGGTGAAGACCTTTCCTGAGGAATGTAATGAGAGGGGATTTTGCCGTCTGGTCTGGAGGTAACTTTGCTGACATGTGTAAAAGGAAACCGAGACATGAAACGCTCAGTACAAGCCATGTTCCAAGAGTGATCAGTGCTTCCTTTTTCTTAAGAACCCTAAACAGTCCCATCAATGGAGACATTCCTCCTGCATATTCCTTCACTTTGTACATCCAGCGGAAGTACAAAAGTACAGCGAACACAGCAACTAGAAGGCGGGCAACATTCATCAAGCAGCGCTTAATGCATCTCTCAGGTTGGTGGTCCACTACTTCTTCGGCCATAAGTACAACTAGCAAAACAAGGACAACGTATCCCTGCATATTTTGATGGCATGACTGTGGAAACATACCATGTATACTAATATATCGATCAAAGGGTTTAGAACACCACCTAGCGGGTAGTTATAGCCTCCAGTGAATAGGTACACGCCAAGTGTAACAAGCTGAGTCATGAGTGCCGAATCATACAACCCCAAGTTCCTGCAGTCATATTATTAATCTTGCAATTAAAACGTTGTATGCAACATAAAAAACAAACAAAAGCGAGAAATTCACGTTATTTTCTATATGCATTATACAAAAATAACGTCAATGGATTGATTACATAAGCAAACAAACAACAACGTAGCCGACTTCATAATGGAATCCTATAACAACGACACAAAGATCATCTCCTCATGAAAACTTCATACTATGGTTCTAGGTCGTACAAACACGAACGGATATAATTATGTGGAAATTGCACTTACCTTCCCAGATCCTTCCTGACGGCAACGAACAAAAGCCCCTGGAGTAGTAAGAAGGGAATGAGTCCATCATCGAGTACTAGTGGGTAAAAGCGGTTTACAACGTAAACACAGCAACATGCTACCACTGTAATGGCCTTGGCATCGAAAAGGAATTTTTCCATAATACAGAAAAGGACCGCTCCAAATAGCAACATGTCAGGCACTTCGGAGGAAGCGAACACTGGCACAGATTTTATAAACGTGGGAAGCAGCAGTGTGTGCAGATATGGCAAAATACTGTACAGGCGGTAGAGGATTGCAGTCCTCGACTGGTTTCCGTATTCTTGAACCTTGAGTCGGTCATGCCTTTCATATTTCTTCCGGTTAAGCATCCTCAAAACTGTTTGTGTAAATGACATGATGATTAAAAAAATTTACCTAAAGCGATTACAAATGTGAGAGCGAAGGCTCCTACAGCTTTTAACACTTTCACTTCCCCGAAACCCTTGGCTATAACGGCAAGGAGGAACGGCAGCAATGTACAATCCAACGCCACAAAGGCGGCTGAATAAAATGAATGGATTCATTGTAAAACGTACCGAGGGACTGCCTATTCTGCAGAAGCGGTGACGACATTTCGTAGCAGCAGAATTAGCACTGTGGCCGTGGAAGGGCCCAGAACTATGGGGAAACATAAGGCGTAACACATGACACAATCCAACAGTGCGCAACAAATAAAAACAGGCCGTTTAATCCATTTTGTCAATGGCAGTTGACACCACTCCACCTGTGCTGGTGCCTTCAGACATCACCATCTGCGAAGAGCTCTACGCCACAGAGTCTCGAGCCCTGACATTTGGTGAACGTCTTGGGCTAATATTAACGCCAAATCCTATTCGCTTTAGTTACACCAAAAATGGGCGAAGCGAGTTGCGAGCAGTCCTGCAAAAAGGATACGGCGACAATGACGACACAGTAACCAACATACTGCGCGCCAGGCAAGAATCAATAAGCAAGCAGGTAGAATGAATTACAGACACATTAACGTCTACATAGGTCCGTGCTAGAGCGTACAACTTTGTAGGAACAGTTGGACTGAGCCTATTGACGCTTTATTCACTTAGATTTCACTCCATCAAGACGAAGGTGATTGTTATGCCCTTTGCGACATACGCTGGGTCTCTTATCGGAAGAACGTTCGGTGATGCTTATGTAGGAAGATGGAGTGAATATGGGCGTAACCGTGCCCTAGGAGATCTGCCTAGCATGCGATACTTGACCGAGCAGGAAGTGATGGCGTACGGCACTCATCCAAACAGTGAAACATGAACAGTTGATAGTTCGTTGTAGCTGCGATATAGGGAGTGGAGATTATCGTAGGAGTCATCAAAGGTCGCCTCCGATGCCCTTATGGCCTGAGGTTGATGAAATGTAAAACGCCATAAATTATCAACACACAGTACAGAATGATGTAAATCAAAACAAACACATCTTAATTGATGTTAATCAAAACGACATTTAAGCACGCACAATTTAAGCACACATACCTCCCTGATTGTTGCTATGTCCTGGTTTATCTCCCGCATGCGTCTTTCCAGGTGTTCCTTGACGGCGCAGTGGTACTTGTTCCTCACATCTTCTACGACATCTGCATCTATACCCACTGACTCTATGACCCTAATCTTTTCCGCTAAGGCGTCCAGCAGCTTATGTTTCTTGTTCACCTTGGCGACAATGGAGAGAGATATGGTTTCGTTTGCTTTTAGCAACTGTGAGAGTTCGGCGACCATGTCACTAAGCCCACTACACTTATAAACTGCCCTCATTCGTGCTCCTTCATCTATTAGCATGTTATCAACTTCATCTTCACTGGCTTGCTTTAATGCTGCTATAGCAGTCTTTGGTGGATTCTCGCACAGCTGTTTTGCCCTAGCATCCACGGATCGTGGGTCAGGCAGGGAATACATGCTATGACCATCGCCGGATGAGTGGATACCCGATTGGTGTAATTTAATAGGACGTCCAACGTAACCTACAAACTGGCTTATTACACTCTCCACTAAACACAACAAGTTATTGCCACGCATCCATTCTGGATAACTGCAGGAAAATGTTGAGACGTGAAACTCAAATTACCATATGCAACCTTCTTTATCAGCCCATAAGTGGTCTATGGGATTAAGAAGCCTGAATTTCGCCCATTTTTGCGGGTAGAGATAAGGGACGAATATCTCCAGGACACAGTTTGAGTCTCCAAACACGGAACGCACAGGCAGATAGTATCTTCTGCTTAACAGGCAGGTGTAGGAAACTGCAATGCTTTAGGTGTTAGACATAAGGACCTACGCTCAGGGAAGGCAGCTCTTAAAGAAGCTATCTCTCGCAGCCTTCTGAGAAACATATTTTATTGCTTCCTTGAGAATAAGGCTATATACCATAAAGCGAGGTATCAACCTCCATTTGATTGCGATATGTTAGAGTGTCTGCTTATCATTAAGAATGTGTTTGCAACAGCTAGTTGTATGGGTTCTCTCCCGGATATTAGACTGTTACCGAGTGAAGAGTATTACAACTAACTTTTCTGTTCTTATTCCTCATTTCGTAACCCTTCGGAGTGTACCTGCATTGCGACGTTGTGCAAGGATGCCACACACATACTCCACTTAGAAAATTCCACAAATAGATATGTTCCGTTGTTGTATGTCTTGAATTGTTGTGTTGTGAGCAGTGATAGCGTTGCGGTCCTACACATCAGCCTATTCTTCTGTCCCTATGGATGTCGTTTTGTCTATGAGTGTCAATCACATGGTTGATTAGACAGGGCAATATAAAGCTGCGCGGTCTCAGTGACAACTCCTGTGACGTTTGATGATGATTACAGTAAGGCAATTAACAATCACATCAACAATAGTCTGGAGCCTTGTGTCGACCCTTGGATTGTGTATTGCAACTGCAAGGTAAGCCGATATTCTTATTATATAATCCAAACCCATTGGAAACGACTTAAAATGACTCAGCGAAAAGGATTGGGTTGATGGTCCCTCCAGGGTAGCCTTGCTTGCCCAGTTGGAGAAGTTAATATCGCATTCCAATGATGCACTCAAGGTAGGCCGTGTTCATCCTCGCTCAGATTTATTTAGGAATTTCAAGAGTCATCTAAGCTGACAAAACAGGAAATTGCCAAATTCAAACAAATATTCCCCTCTGAGGGGATATTCTCCTCAAGTCATTTTCAGAACAACACGGAGAACGTGCATGTTACTCCTCATAATAGCAGATTCACTCAATTAGAAACCAAGGAGATCCCAAGTAGTACTCTAATAAGGTACTTTTAACATTAACTTTGATATTTGTTTCAGGAATGCACTGTATTCTACGCAACCAGTCAGTGATCCCCCTCAATCATCAATTACCGTTGACGCCCTGGAGGTATCGGTGCCTGCTCTTAAATTCATTACAATGCTAGAACATCGATGATATTTCACGAAATGCGACGAATGTTGCAACCTTCAGTGATGATGGTACAAGAGACTTCTTTGAAGTATGTTTTTCTATAGCATTATCATGCTTTAAAGGAGGAACTGCGTCAGATGAAACGTGAATCTCGAGTAGCTAAAAGCCTCGACACAATAAAAAACAACACCCAGCTTTTGAAATACGAGGTTAGTTTATTCCAATAACATAAATATGAAAATGTTAGATTGAGCGCCTTATGAGCTACAAACCAGAACCACCTCAGCCAACATTTCTTGCCAATTCCGACAGGTATAGCCAATTTAGGATTGTATAATGATTGCTAACAGGAATACAGAAAAAAGGGCACCTATGGATTGTGGTTGTAAGAAATGAACCCATAATGGAACATGGCGTAGAAGATGTATACAAGCAGTGTCGTGATGCTGCTTGTAGGGATGACGATGCGTCTGGGACGTCAACTAGAGATGGGAGAGTGTTACCACCAAACCGCAGAGAATTAGGAAGGGCAGGATGGTTATACCTCCATTCTATGGCAGCAAGTTTCCCTGAAAATCCTGTATGTTTTGTTGAATGCGTTTAATGTTACTTAGACTGACATGGACAACCTGCAAACCAAAGCATGGTGTTATTCATTTGCATCCTTATATCCCTGCCACATTTGTAGGGACAGTTTAATCGAAATATATAAGAGGATTCCTCCCATAACCAATTCCAGGAGAAATCTACTAATGTGGACCTATGATGTTCACAACAGCGTTAACTTAGAACTGTCTTACCCAACATATAAAGCGGCTTACGAAGACTTAGTTCTTAAATATGGTAAATATTGATTGTTGTGTTGTAACTGGTGCTTTTAATAACGCTGTATGACATAGATTGTCTTGGTCCTTAAGCAATACCAATATGTTTAACCTCGACTTGTCTTGGATAAGCAGTAGACAGCAGGGGAAAGCGGACCACCTCATTCTAATACTTCATAATGTTTCTCATGAAACATGAGACTTTCACTGCAATATAATGCTTGAGGGATTAGATTTGATAGTGCCTCTTAAGATACGTTGTACATACTGCTCAAGTCGTTTCACCACATTAAAGTAGAAGCAACAGCAGAAATATGCATAACATGGGCATTTCCTTTGTTAGATTTGTCATTTGCGGTACTAGTTGTGTAAGAATTACATACATTTCTATAATACGCCATGCATCTGGTGAAGGAGCAAAGTGTGACAGTCAGTTAGTATAATTAAATTAGGTTCAATATTTCGTAACATACAACTTGCTCTACGGAGTTATAATTCATATGGATACCATATGGCTTACACGTTACTGTTAGAGCACGATCATACATAGAACAAGCATTTAATAATACATATGGCTTATGATATAACAGAGATTGATTACCATCTCTCATCTGATGAAATTTGCCCCACAAATCATCTGAACTGCATACATAAACATGATGTTAAAAACGTTAGTCATAATATGGAAAAGCTACTGAATACTACCTTAGTATCATAACCAATATCCAAAGATTAAAGCAAAATTCAAGCAAGTTACATTACAGACAAAAGGGCCAACAATGCTGTGACCACTCTCAGTGAGTACGCAGAGAATGATGCCTCCTTTGCGACTCCACCATCTGGTACTGTTTGTGGCCTGTCCTGAGCTCCACCCTTTTGCCCATGCCGCTGACCCCTTCTTTTTCCACCTTTTTTACCCTTGTTGGGCAAATCATTTGGCCCGTCCTCCTCATCGTCCTCTCCTGGTATGGGGAAGTCTTCAAATGCTTCTTTAGGGGGTGGTCTCCTTCTTCTAAACTCCCGAGTTTTATCTTCAATAAGCCTTCTCTCACTTACTGCCCTCTCGTGGTCCAAGCACATAAGCAGGCTGAAAAGAGTATTGTGTGAATATAAATCAGCCAATTCGTCTACTGTATGTGGTAGCAAGTGAGATACAGTGCCTATACCGAATACATTTACAAAGGTGTACCCAAATTTGAATGGTCCATGGGTTTTTAGATCTCTTAATGACTGTGGAGTCCATCCAGTGGAATCTGTTTTCAGATTTTGAAGCAGCAGAATGAGTGTTCCACTATTCTTAGTAATCCATTTAACATAGTCATCAAATTTAGATGCTTTCAGCTTTCCTTTGTACAATTCATTGATAGGCAGCTCCGATTTGTGTTTTGCCCACGTAGCCGTGCCGCCTTTAGCACTTTCTTCCAAATCAACAATTTTTTCAAGAAGGGTTAGAGGATTGAATAGAGGCATAAGAAGCTTGTGAAAATCGTCAATTTTCTTTGCAAGATCCTTACATACATCCTTAAGACATTTATATTTATCATGCGTGGTCTTCTCTGGAAATTTGTCCTCATTTACTTCCCTACAAAATTCTGCAAGGAATAACATAGCACTTGCAAGATTAGCTGGAAGCAGATCATCGCCGGAAAGGAAAAAAAGTCCATATTGCATATAGTTTAGAGGGCCTCCGCCGAAGTAGCTTATTCCTAAATTACCGGCCGCTAAAGCAATGGAAGTATGATCTCCTTTTAGATCATCGTCAGTGAATCCTTTTTTCACTGTATACCTATCCGTAACCTCTCCAACTTTATCAGTTAGCCAGTCTAGAATCCTTTGATCCTTAGGGAGTTGGGCAAAAGTTATACCAGCAAATTCCTCCCAATCGAAGGAATTTAGCTCTACAGATAAGAGGAAATACAAAACCCAGAATTCCCTATGCACTACTGCAATCCACTGAACAAATATATCAAAATCCTTAAGTATTACATCTGCAGTTAGTTTGTGATATTTCCCGAAAACATTTGGGTTTTTTAATAAAGCGCCACGCAGATCTTTGACATTTTCCAAGAAGTCAGCAAAATAATCACTATAAGACTTTTTTTCAGCAAGCTGGGTATCAAAGTGCTTCCCAACTTCCTCAACCAGTTTATCAAAAAATGGCTTCCCAAAGGTTTCATCATGCTTTACTCTACCCAGGAAGTCCAACATGTCCTTCAAAAAGAGTGGCTCCATTGGTGCATCATCATTTCCTGCCTGAGGAGGACTTACATTTACAGCGGAAGCTGTCACAAGAACAACCAACGACCACCATGCCACCGAATGGAAGAGACTTAGAGGAGACATGGTAAATGTTCTTAGTTTTGCATTAAATGAAGCAACTCCAATGCTAATACAACAGAGAGAAACGTTATACCATCACTTTTCTAATCTTCCAATGGCGTGTTAAGCAACACACATTGTGTGGATTACACACTCATATAGCTTATCCCCAATACAACATGATGGGAATAAGGAATCATACCTTATTATACACATCGTTATACATCTGTCATTGGAATAAATGTGATGAATAAGGCAAAGTGCCAGATTAGAGCAGATGTGGCTCATAGATTCCTCACCATGATGTTGCCATGGGAGGAAGCATATGTGTATCGTAACATGAATGAAGATGGCTGCCTATAACACGAAACAGACACCGAATGTTGTTTGGTGTCTAATGATACGGTGAATGATTCACCGAGAAGTGAAACAGTTCGTCACTTGAACATCGCTAGAATAATTATGTGCTTATTCTCTTCAAATGGAATGGTTGAGAAAATACCCATTGCTTAAATAACTATACGTAGACACTGTTGCATGCACTAATGAACAGCAGTCTGACTATATACGTGGGATGTAAACATCAGTATTTAATGTATTATTGTCCATAGGTGAACAATGACAAACAATTTAACGGCCGTTTTGACATGCTAATAATATGCCGTGTACCACCATGAGAGTAATGGCTCTTACTTATTAGTCCTACATTAATATAAAACTCACTATATTTTGTAAGGGAGATTGGAAGGTGTGATGATGACAATTGCCCCTTATTCAGTCCTTCAGTGTACATTATAGATGTGTCGTTTCAGACTGATGCATTGCCCACATAGTGCGCACCATACTAGAAAACACCATTAAAACTTCATTATATTATAGACAAAAGGGCCAACAATGCTGTGACCACTCTCAGTGAGTACGCAGAGAATGATGCCTCCTTTGCGACTCCACCATCTGGTACTGTTTGTGGCCTGTCCTGAGCTCCACCCTTTTGCCCATGCCGCTGACCCCTTCTTTTTCCACCTTTTTTACCCTTGTTGGGCAAATCATTTGGCCCGTCCTCCTCATCGTCCTCTCCTGGTATGGGGAAGTCTTCAAATGCTTCTTTAGGGGGTGGTCTCCTTCTTCTAAACTCCCGAGTTTTATCTTCAATAAGCCTTCTCTCACTTACTGCCCTCTCGTGGTCCAAGCACATAAGCAGACTGAAAAGAGTATTATGCGAATATAAGTCGGCTATATCATTTATGGTTTGCTGCAACTTATAAAACATGTGACGCATTACAATGATATCGACAAAGGTATATCCAAACCTAAATGGCCCATAAGTTTTAACGTGATCTATGCTAACTTCGTTCCATCCAACAGAATAAGAGTGCATCTCATTCAGTAGTGATATTAGATTTCCGATATTTTTTGTCATCCATGTAACATAGTCATCAAATTTATCTGCTCTCAGCTTTCCTTTGTACAATTCATTGAGAGGGACATCCCCCTTGTGAAGAGTCGCCAGAGCAACACGAAATTCATCATTTCCACCACTTGGATTTGGCATTTCCAAAGGATAATACAGAGGCATGAGAAGCTTGTGAAGATCGTCAATTTTCTTTGCAAGATCCTTACATACATCCTTAAGACATTTATATTTATCATGCTTGGTCTTCTCTGGAAATTTGTCCTCATTTACTTCCCTACAAAATTCTGCCAGGAATAACATAGCACTTGCAAGATTAGACGGATGCAACGCATCACCAGAAAAGAAAAACAGTCCATATTGCATATAGTTTAAAGGGCCTCCGCCGTAGTAGTTGATTCCTAAATTACCGGCTACAATACCAATGGACATGTCTCTTTCCTTTATATCAGCATCGGTGAAACCCCTTTGAACGGCGTATTTGTCTTCAACAGGTTTGACTTTATCAGTGAGCCACTGGATTGCCCTAGAGCCAGTGGGGACCTGGGAATAACGCGCATCAACTAAGTCCTTCCAGACGAGTGTATCAGCCTCTATAGAGGTTAGAAAGTAGAAAAACCAAAATTCAGTGTGAAGAATAGGAATCCATTGAACAAGGACTTCTAAATCCTTGAGCATTACAGATTCTGTTAGATCTTTGTATTTTCCAAAATCATTTGGGTTGTTTAATAAACCATTCCGTAGCTTCTCAACATGTTGCAAAAAGTCTGCTAGATTATCTTCATACTTCTTTTTTGCCACCATATTCGTATCAAGGTACTTCTCAACATCCTTCACAAGAACTTCCACAAATTTCTTGCCCAGGTTTTCATCTGCCTTCATTTTCCCTAAGAAGTGTAACATATCCTTGACGGAATGTGGCTCCATTGGTGCATCATCATTTCCTGCCTGAGGAGGACTTACATTTACAGCGGAAGCTGTCACAAGAACAACCAACGACCACCATGCCACCGAATGGAAGAGACTTAGAGGAGACATGGTAAATGTTCTTAGTTTTGCATTAAATGAAGCAACTCCAATGCTAATACAACAGAGAGAAACGTTATACCATCACTTTTCTAATCTTCCAATGGCGTGTTAAGCAACACACATTGTGTGGATTACACACTCATATAGCTTATCCCCAATACAACATGATGGGAATAAGGAATCATACCTTATTATACACATCGTTATACATCTGTCATTGGAATAAATGTGATGAATAAGGCAAAGTGCCAGATTAGAGCAGATGTGGCTCATAGATTCCTCACCATGATGTTGCCATGGGAGGAAGCATATGTGTATCGTAACATGAATGAAGATGGCTGCCTATAACACGAAACAGACACCGAATGTTGTTTGGTGTCTAATGATACGGTGAATGATTCACCGAGAAGTGAAACAGTTCGTCACTTGAACATCGCTAGAATAATTATGTGCTTATTCTCTTCAAATGGAATGGTTGAGAAAATACCCATTGCTTAAATAACTATACGTAGACACTGTTGCATGCACTAATGAACAGCAGTCTGACTATATACGTGGGATGTAAACATCAGTATTTAATGTATTATTGTCCATAGGTGAACAATGACAAACAATTTAACGGCCGTTTTGACGTGCTAATAATATGCCGTGTACCACCATGAGAGTAATGGCTCTTACTTATTAGTCCTACATTAGTATAAAACTCAATATATTTTGTAAGGGAAATTGGAAGGTGTGATGATGACAATTGCCCCTTATTCAGTCCTTCAGTGTACATTATAGATGTGTCGTTTCAGACTGATGCATTGCCCACATAGTGCGCACCATACTAGAAAACACCATTAAAACTTCATTATATTATAGACAAAAGGGCCAACAATGCTGTGACCACTCTCAGTGAGTACGCAGAGAATGATGCCTCCTTTGCGACTCCACCATCTGGTACTGTTTGTGGCCTGTCCTGAGCTCCACCCTTTTGCCCATGCCGCTGACCCCTTCTTTTTCCACCTTTTTTACCCTTGTTGGGCAAATCATTTGGCCCGTCCTCCTCATCGTCCTCTCCTGGTATGGGGAAGTCTTCAAATGCTTCTTTAGGGGGTGGTCTCCTTCTTCTAAACTCCCGAGTTTTATCTTCAATAAGCCTTCTCTCACTTACTGCCCTCTCGTGGTCCAAGCACATAAGCAGACTGAAAAGAGTATTATGCGAATATAAGTCGGCTATATCATTTATGGTTTGCTGCAACTTATAAAACATGTGACGCATTACAATGATATCGACAAAGGTATATCCAAACCTAAATGGCCCATAAGTTTTAACGTGATCTATGCTAACTTCGTTCCATCCAACAGAATAAGAGTGCATCTCATTCAGTAGTGATATTAGATTTCCGATATTTTTTGTCATCCATGTAACATAGTCATCAAATTTATCTGCTCTCAGCTTTCCTTTGTACAATTCATTGAGAGGGACATCCCCCTTGTGAAGAGTCGCCAGAGCAACACGAAATTCATCATTTCCACCACTTGGATTTGGCATTTCCAAAGGATAATACAGAGGCATGAGAAGCTTGTGAAGATCGTCAATTTTCTTTGCAAGATCCTTACATACATCCTTAAGACATTTATATTTATCATGCTTGGTCTTCTCTGGAAATTTGTCCTCATTTACTTCCCTACAAAATTCTGCCAGGAATAACATAGCACTTGCAAGATTAGACGGATGCAACGCATCACCAGAAAAGAAAAACAGTCCATATTGCATATAGTTTAAAGGGCCTCCGCCGTAGTAGTTGATTCCTAAATTACCGGCTACAATACCAATGGACATGTCTCTTTCCTTTATATCAGCATCGGTGAAACCCCTTTGAACGGCGTATTTGTCTTCAACAGGTTTGACTTTATCAGTGAGCCACTGGATTGCCCTAGAGCCAGTGGGGACCTGGGAATAACGCGCATCAACTAAGTCCTTCCAGACGAGTGTATCAGCCTCTATAGAGGTTAGAAAGTAGAAAAACCAAAATTCAGTGTGAAGAATAGGAATCCATTGAACAAGGACTTCTAAATCCTTGAGCATTACAGATTCTGTTAGATCTTTGTATTTTCCAAAATCATTTGGGTTGTTTAATAAACCATTCCGTAGCTTCTCAACATGTTGCAAAAAGTCTGCTAGATTATCTTCATACTTCTTTTTTGCCACCATATTCGTATCAAGGTACTTCTCAACATCCTTCACAAGAACTTCCACAAATTTCTTGCCCAGGTTTTCATCTGCCTTCATTTTCCCTAAGAAGTGTAACATATCCTTGACGGAATGTGGCTCCATTGGTGCATCATCATTTCCTGCCTGAGGAGGACTTACATTTACAGCGGAAGCTGTCACAAGAACAACCAACGACCACCATGCCACCGAATGGAAGAGACTTAGAGGAGACATGGTAAATGTTCTTAGTTTTGCATTAAATGAAGCAACTCCAATGCTAATACAACAGAGAGAAACGTTATACCATCACTTTTCTAATCTTCCAATGGCGTGTTAAGCAACACACATTGTGTGGATTACACACTCATATAGCTTATCCCCAATACAACATGATGGGAATAAGGAATCATACCTTATTATACACATCGTTATACATCTGTCATTGGAATAAATGTGATGAATAAGGCAAAGTGCCAGATTAGAGCAGATGTGGCTCATAGATTCCTCACCATGATGTTGCCATGGGAGGAAGCATATGTGTATCGTAACATGAATGAAGATGGCTGCCTATAACACGAAACAGACACCGAATGTTGTTTGGTGTCTAATGATACGGTGAATGGTACAATGAGAAGTGAAACAGTTCGTCACTTGAACATTGCTAGAATAATTATGTGCTTATTCCCTTCAAATGGAATGGTTGAGAAAATACCCATTGCTTAAATAACTATACGTAGACACTGTTGCATGCACTAATGAACAGCAGTCTGACTATATACGTGGGATGTAAACATCAGTATTTAATGTATTATTGTCCATACATGAACAATGACAAACAATTTAACGGCCGTTTTTACATGCGGATAATATACCGTGTACCACCATGAGAGTAATGGCTCTTACTTATTAGTCCTACATTAATATAAAACTCAATATATTTTGTAAGGGAGATTGGAAGGTGTGATGATGACAATTGCCCTTTATTCAGTCCTTCAGTGTACATTATAGATGTGTCGTTTCAGACTGATGCATTGCCCACATAGTGCGCACCATACTAGAAAACACCATTAAAACTTCATTACATTACAGACAAAAGGGCCAAAAATGCTGTGGCCACTCTCACTGAGTAAGCAGAGAATGATGCCTCATTCGCTGTGCCTTCCGCCTTTGCTTTAACGGAGGTATGGACACCTTTCTCATCTCCTTTTCCTTCTTGAGGCACTTCCTCTTCCTTCTTAGGAACCCCTTCTGCCTTGTTAGACTCAGTTTCATTTGGCTTTGATGCCTTATGGCCTGCCTCATTTTCTGTTGGAGGTCCTTTTGCTGTTGTTTGGTGAGCAGGTGGAACGGTTTCAGAGGTCTGCTTAGTTGCACCCTTGTGTTTTGGATCTTCAGAATGACCATCCGCAAGTGTTTGTTCCTTCAACTGGGTCTTACCAGTGGGTGGTGTAGGAACTGGTGTCTGTTTTCCTGACGAATTCCCCTCTCCTTCTCCAACCTCAGTTGCTGGTTTAGCTACCCGTCTTACTTTTTTATTAGCCTCTTCTTTCTTTTTCTTTTCTTCTTCTAATTTTTCAAAGACTTCCCTCTCTCTTAATGCCCTCTGGCCATCTAAGCACCTAAGCAGACTAAAAAGACCATTGCTTGATTCAAAAAGTGCAAGGTCTTCTATAGACTGCTTAAATGTGAAATATATACTTGTATCCCATCTCTTATCCACGAACGTATAACCGTATTTGGATGGTCCATGAGACTGGACATACATTAAATCTTCAACAGTCCATCTGGCAGAGTCAGTGTGCATCTCCCTCAGCAGAAGCATAAGTTTTGCAAGATTCCTTTTCATCCATGTGACATATTCGTCAAATTTCTCTTTTTTTAACTTTCCTTTGTACATTTCATTACACCTACCCTCCGCCATGCGTACAACCTCACCAAGTTTACTATCGTCATCACCTTCTATGTCTTCAACCGTTAAAGGATTATATAGAGGCAAAATATGCTTATGAAAAGCATCAATTTTATCTTTTACATCCTTGCATACATCCTTAAGACATTTATATTTATCAAGCGTGGTCTTCTCGGGAAACTTGTTCTCACTTACTTCCCTACAGAACTCTGCCAGGAATAGAAGGGCGCTTGCAAGATTCGCAGCTAGCAAAGTATCACCAGAAAGGAAAAACAGTCCATATTGCATGTAGTTTAGAGGTCCGCCGGAATAGTAGTTTATTCCCAGATTACCAGTCACAGCTGCGGTAATCCTACCACCTCGTTTTAGATCACCATCCTCAAAACCTTTCTTCACAGTGAAAGGGTCCTTAGCTTCATTTAACTTATCAGTCAACCACTTGTGTGCCTGTGTACCTGTATGCTCTGGTCCGAAATATTGTTCAATCCATTGATTTCCGCCAATACCTTGTCCCTCCGTAGAGGAGAGGAAATACAGCAACGAAAACTCACTGTGCAAGATTGGAATCCACTGGACAAGTATTTCAAAAGCCTTTGTCACACCCTCTTCGTTAAGATCCTTAAATTTTCCATAATCACCGGTGTCGTTCAACAGCTCATGACGTAGTTTATTCACGTGTTCCAACAAACTATCGAAATTAGCAGTATACCCTTTTTTCTCAACTTGCGTGGTGTCCAGATACTCCTTAACTACCTTCTCCAGTTCATTGACAAACTTTTCTTTCAGGTTTGTGTCCTGCTGCAATTTACCTAGGAAGTGTAACATATCTTTGACAGAATGTGGCTCCATTGGAGCAGAATCATTGTCATCCACAGGTGTTGTTATTTGTGTAGCAGACACAGACACGGAGAGAACCAACGACCACCATACCACCGAATGGAAGAAACGGAATGCCGCCATTGCTAGTCATGGAGTCTGTGCATAAAGGGCCGAACTGCAATAGCAGAATTGCAGCAAATAATGCTATATAACCATGCTACTATCTTTCAAGTGACACTTAATATGTCAATAACATTTGATTCGCACTCATATAGCTTATCCCCAATACAACATGATGGGAATAAGGAATTATAGAGTCTTACACATATCGTTATACATCTGTCATTGGAATAAATGTGATGAAGAAGGAAAAGTGCCAGATTAGAGCAGATGTGGCTCATAGATTCCTCACCATGATGTTGCCATGGGAGGAAGCATATGTGTATCGTAACATGAATGAAGATGGCTGCCTATAACACGAAACAGACACCGAATGTTGTATAGTGTCTAATGATACGGTGAATGATTCACCGAGATGTGAAAAGGCTTTTCCTTTTGGGATAGATATGGAAGGAGGGAGCAATTTATTACGTATGTAGAGGAAGCCCCGCAACGTAATACGGCCGACATTATAACAGTAAAGCCGCTCTACAGATTAATTCTTTCTATACTGTTATATACAAAAGGGCTGACGCATATGTATTGTATGATGTATGTATGTCATTATTGTCCACAATTAATTTACGTCAAAATATTAGAAAGCTGCATTTACAAAGACACAGTTGCAAAGTGCTGCAACCGTACATAAAACCTTAATGCCCACTACTCCGGCGTTAGTATGCTACCCACAACCTTTTAGGGGAGACTAGACGATGTGATGTCCTACTTGTGATTAAACTCGCCGTGTACATTATTGAGGTGTAATTTCCGGATGATGCATCGCCCATATGATGGACCCCGGTCTAACAAACACCATTAAAACTTCATTACATTACAGATAAAAGGGCCAACAATGCTGTGACCACTCTCAGTGAGTAAGCAGAGAATGAATTCTTATCTGCGTCTCCTGCCTTTGCTTTACCGGCGACATCGCCACCTTTGCCATCCCCTTTTAGCCCTTGGGTAGCCTTATTGGCTTCATCTGCAGCGGCCTCTTTTTCCGCTAACAGCTGTTGTGATGTGGTAAGGGCTGCCTTCCTTGCCACTAAAAGTTCCTCTTCAACTGATTTAGTTTTTTCCTTCCTCTCCTTTTCTATTTCCTCAATACGCATTCTCTCTCTCACTGCCCTGGGAGCATCAACGCACTGAAGAATACCAAACAGAGTGGCATTGGCTGTAATGGATGATACTTCATCTATGGGCTGCTTGAATGTGAAATATAGACTTGCATCCCACTTGTTATCTATGAAAGTATAACCGTATTTAGATGGTCCATGAGATTGGACATTCACAAATTCCTCAGCATTCCATCTTGATGATTCAAGGTGCATCTTTTTCAAAAGTAAAATGAGCTTTGTGATGTTACCTCTCATCCATGTGATGTAGTCGTCAACGTTATGCTTTTTCAATTTTCCCTTGTACATTCCATTAAAGCTCCCTTCAGCCTTGCGTTCAGGTTTATCCTTTTCACCTGCTTCTACTTCACGGACCGTTAGAGGATTGTATAGTGGCAGGATAAGTTTATGGAGACCATCAATTTTATGTACAAGATCCTTGCATACTGTTTTAATACATGTGGCTTTTCCATACATTAGGTTCTCCGGGAAGTAGTCTGCATTAATTTGTCTGCAAAATTCTGCAACAAATAACATAGCACTTGCAAGATTAGATGGAAGAAGGACATCACCACTGTGAAGGAATACACCATATTGAGCGTAGTTAAGGGGGCCTCCGGCGTAGTAGTTGATTCCCAAATTCCCAGTCACAGGCGCTGTGAGTCTACCCTCAGTTTTTAAATCTTCCTCAGTGAAGCCTTTCTTCACACTGAACTTGTCTATAACCTCTCCGATGTTGTCAGTTAGCCATTTATGTACATGGGTGTCTGTATGACCTGGTCCAAAATACTCCTCAATCCATTGATTTCCACCGAGTCCTTGTCCCTCAGATGAAGCAAGCTGATACAGAAGCATAAACTCACTATGAAGCATGGGTAACCATTGAACTAGTACTTCAAATGCTTCCATCATGCCATCTTCGGTCATGTCGTTGTATTTACCAAAGTCATTAGGGTATTTCAACAAAGCCTTACGCAGAGCCTTAACGTTAGTCAATAGGTCCCTCAAATGATATTTATAACTCATTCCTTCGACACTATTTGTATCAATGAGTTTCTCAGTATTAGTTTCAAGCTGATCAAAAAATTTATTTCGTAGAGTTTGATTCTCCTCCAATTTACCCAAGAAGTGTAGCATATCCTTGATGGACTGTGGCTCCATATTTTGATTATCATTATCTCCCACAGCGTAGGTTCCTTTTCGGGAACATAGTGCTACGCCTAGAACCAACGACCACCATGCCACCGAACAGAAGAAGCGGAATACCGCCATTGCTAATTATGGAATCTCTATTAAAATTATACTTTATTGCAATTCTGAAGTGTCAGCATGTATAATTATACCATAAAGCTATTCGGTTTCAAATGGCATTCATAATGATAAATAATATGTGATACGTACCACTATAAGGAAAGCCCAATACAAGAAGAAGGAGCAGAATAATCGTAAGACCTTCCAGGTACAAATATACAAATATAGGATGAATGTATATGTGGAAAACGCGGGATTCTAGCATGTTTAGCTTATCGGTGATGGAGAAGTCATTGTGACGTCGTGGGCGATGAAATAAAAATAAGAACATCCTTTCACTCTCAGAAGTCTCGTGCTAAAAGTGCAGAAGGCGATTCTATCATTTATTAAATCGATCCCATTCATCTCATAGAATTCAGGTCCTCTTCAAGCGGTTACTGTTAGAAGAAGTCGATGATTCCTTCCTTGATATGAAATATTTTGACAGTGACTGCAACACGTTCGTATACGTATAAAATAGCATTAATAGCACAATGTATGATCCTGATACTGTTTTTTTACAGACTTGAGCATGAGTACTCTACATATCTCAACTATGTAGTTTTTCCATTATAGAGAAATACAAACTGGAATAAAGGTCGCTCTATTATTATGCGGACTACAAACTACAATAGGTTGAGCATATAGCTTGACTCATGTAATGAATGGAAATATATATTATCAAGAAAACCGTCAATGCAACTTTAGTGGATAAGAGGGATTCTACATTATCAATCAAATCTGTTGAATAAAAAAGGGATAAAGAAGCCAGAGTGCAGTGACAATTTAAAGATAGCAGTTAGTCCAAACAAAACCTAAAACCTTGTTACAAAACAAACACTACCACACCCATTGTAGTAATCATTCTGAGTGCAGACACAGAGAAGGAATCCTTATTTGCCTGCGCCCCCTCTTTTGGTTTTTCTGCTTTAGCAGCAGCACCGGCACCAGCACCAGCACCAGCTTTTGCGGTCTCTTTGGGAGCAGGGGTTGTCTCTACATTAGCCTTCTCATTCTGTCCTGTCTGTGTAGTTCCAGTTCCATCAGTTGCTGCTCCCTTGGGATTAGTAACCGTAGCCCTACGTTCCTCACGGGAAGCAGGCTGATTCTGAGCCCCTCCACTTCCCACAGTTGCTGAAACACTTCTCGTGGAACTTCCAGCAGAGCTTCCCTTTAATTGGCCACTTGAGCTGTCACCTCCAAATACATGGAGCACAGGAAGACCAAGAAGCAGTGACCAACAGGATACCAAAAATAACAACTTGAATGTCATCATAGTGTTACATAAGCTGATTATATTGTATGTTGAACAAAATGGACGATTTCAATATACATAAGACAGGTGTATCACACTATCCTATGAATGACGGCATGTACTGTGCTACCAATGTGTGTGGGTAGGCGAAGCAAACAACCTGAATAACAGGAAACTATGTCCAATTCACACCACTTTTCAGACGTGTGATTTCATAGACCCTATGGTGTGTATTAGAGAAGCATATAGGGTCCCTACATACAGGAGGCTTACAATACAGACTAACGTTTATGATACTCAAAGGAACATATAACGTATCTTAACGCGATTTAGAGAGTACAGGTAACGATAAATGCCACATGATTGCAAAACACGGGAAATCGCCTTTGTACTTAAATCAGAGCAGTATGTTGTTCAACCATTGGTTGTTGGATAAAAAGAACAACAACTATATCCTATAAAGATGGAATCCGCGACAATAATACATCAATACCTTATATAAGCACACTAACAATGGTCTATAGAATGACAACTATTGAACAATAATTCGGTTGATGTGGTTGGACTATACGCTGTATAAATGGAGTTTAGTGCAGCCTTGTTTCCTTTAGAAATATATAACCTACGAGCGTATCAATGTATCATGTGATTTTAGCAAGTATAATGAGTATGGAAGGCCATTAAACAACTACCGTTATCCGTACATGAATTAGTGCACTGTCAACATTTCATTATATGTGGATCAGAATATAGAACCTGAAGCATCTAGAATAAAATGCCATAAAATTGATAACATATACTTCTTGAATGATGTACTACCTCTTTTACTGGCACTGATGCATAAAATGTATACTATAGAAGTTACATCACAGACGCAAGCATGGCCATTGTTGTGAGTACTTTCAGTTGGTGGATGGAGAAGGATGCTTCCTGTTGTGCTTCTTCTGCGGAAGCTGCACTCTCCGATGTTCTTGCTGTTAGTGAAGCACTGGTTCCATTTGCGCCACCTGAACCACTCCTTTGGTCTTGAGAAGATGAAGGTGCGGTGACTTTCGGACTAGGTGAGGTTGCTGTTCCGTCGCGGCCTTGCGCCTCTGTAGTTCTAGTTTCAGAACCTCCACTGGATTGTGCTGTGTTTGTACCAGAGTTTCCTGAGGATGGACTACCACTTCCACTCCCACCACTTGATGTACTTGCTACTGAAGTAGTAGAGGTAGTCACCACTGGGGTTCCACTTGTGGGAGTTGAACTAGCACTAACAGAGTTAGATGTGCCAGGTGATGTAACACTGGAACTACTTGAAGTATTAGCATCTGTGCTCTGTCCAAGGGAGGCATTGGCACCCATGAACAAAGCCAACCACGATAACAAATAAAACAACCTGAAGGACTTCATCTCTAAGTTTCAGATTGTTCTACGATAGAGAAACCACAAAATGTTCTATTCGAGCTATAGAAGGCACTGTTCTGATGTGACTACATTATAAACACATAGTTTTGCATTTGAAGGTGTGTGGGATACACTCCGATAACAAAAACCCAATACAACATAGGCACAAGTGATATACGCAAATGCCTCGAAGCAACACCCTTTGTATGCAACAGCATTAAGAAAGCAGGGGAGTATAGGGGTACTACTACCTATATGTATCTAAAACAGACAAGCAAATATGCCATAACCATAATTGCTCATGCAATGTAAAGTACATTCATATAACTGACTTTTGAAAGAGATATGAACGGAATGGGTCTTATGTATATAGAAAGAACACGTTCTAAATTCAGGAAGAGATAGATCTCCCTTTGGCGGTGGAGGAACACATCAGTGTCTACTTCTTTGATGGATGGTGTTTGAACAGAACTAAACACTTTTAGCATACACCATATACAGTAACGCTGAAGGTAATGTCTAAAAATTATAATAATAATTCCTGAAATGGGGCATGCCTTGTATATGTTGTAAAGATTTAATGTGGCATTATTTCTAATTCTATGTAGTAAGGCAACGTGTATTTCAGTATCATCACCTTCACGGGAATTGCAACATAATAGCATTAGAAACAATGGAGCAATAGTTATCCCTCACAAGGGATAAAACACATTCCACATGGGCGTCACTCATAGACCAAATCCGGTGATATTGGCGAATATTTTTGGGACATTACACCTCTCATTAATACCACAAATGAAGCTTCTCCAATATTTATTAAATATATAAGAAACATCAGGTCCGTTAGCCAGATATCGAACCCTGCTTACATCACTGACGCAAGAATTCCCATTGTGGTGATCACTTTCAGTTGGAATACAGAGAAAGAATCCTCATTCTGTACTTGCTTACCAGCTTGATTTTCCTTACCGGCGCCTCCAGCTCCGCCTCCACCGGCACCTCCCTTACCAACTTCGGTTGCGCCTGCAGCAGCTGCTACGCCGGTACCGTTAGCTCCGCCTCCACCGGCACCTCCCTTACCACCCTCGGCTGCACTTGTTGTAGCTGTTGTACCTCCACCTGTATTGCCTTGGATATCTTTCACAGTAGTTCGTTGTTCAGAGACATCTAAAGGTGGCATGAGCCTTTTCACGTCATAACATACCTGTTGACCTTTTCCCAGAACTCCCGCTAAGATGCCCTGCTGCAGTAGAACCTACCGCCTCAGTACTTCCAATCACGTATGAGACTGGAAGACCAAGAAACAAAGACCAGAAGGATAGCAAATAGAAGACCTTAAAAGTATTCATGGTTAACTTAAATACTCGCAATTTAGAAGCTATAAATACAACACACACACGCACACACAACGCGTAACAGGAGTATATACGTATAGTATTCTATATGAGACAATGTGCAAGGGTGTAGGGTGGTGTGTGGTACTGTCTGCAATAGGATAACAAGACAATAGGGCATTACCTAGATGTATCACAATGACGACTGAGAATATAGAGCTGAATATGTAACGTATTGATGTATAATAGTGCAATGAATAAAACTACCGCCTATTAGACAACTCGACGTGATGTCGCCTTCGTGTAATTCAATCCACAAATGCATTTATATCTCTTTATACTGTAATAAACAGGAATATAATGGTTCCTGCTACTGTTAGAAAGAAACAATGGCGTATTGTTAGACATTTATGGTATATGATATTACATGTTACACGTAAAAAGCGTATTGAAACAAAACACTGCGGAATAAGAAACATTAGTATCATAATTGTTAGTAGATTTTGCAGAAAGCTTCAGCTCATCACACATTAAATTAAATCCCTCTATATAACAAACAGAAGCATTCCAGTTGTAGTGATCACTCCTAGTGTACACACAGAAAAGGACTCCTCTGCGGGTGGATCCTGCTTAGCCTGCCCTTTAGCTTGGGTTGCGGGGGGTTTAGCTTGTTCGGGAGTTTTATTGGCATCTCCTCCTTGAGTACCAGCGCCACCACCCGCTGCGCCCCCTGCTAGTTCATTATAATATTGTCTTGTATATAACTTACCCTCAGCACCTTTCCCTCCACCTGCAGCAGTCGTAGAAGTAGTCTGAGAAGCCCCTGCCTCACCGTTAGCAGCAGCGTAAACAATGGAGACAGGAACAACTGCAAGTGACCAGAGGGTCACCAAAGCTGATAACCTTAAGCACCTCATGGTTCACGTTATTAAATTTATAGATATATACACAGAATAGTATAGTGATTACTTTAATATATAAAAACCAGACTATCTATAGCTACTAAAACTGAAAAGAACTGTAGAATTCTAATGTGTGTATTAGGTAAGTCCCGAGCAGTAAACCCAATATATAGCTGGTAAAAAACCTCATGTCGCAAGCCAATACACACGGTATCACAATATTAAAAGTATTTCATGACTGTAGACACACATTTACGAAGCATATGTACTATGAATGTAACATATACAGAGTATCAGCATGCTGTTATTGTTTAACTCCATATCCTGGTATACATGAAACAGATTCCCCTTAGAATACGGCAATATGCGATAGTGACATAGTGGAAGGATGTTGATAGTGGAAGACTTGGGGCGTTAATTACCTCCCCTTCTCATTCCATTGCTGAAATACCCCTGTTATTGAAAGTGTTGGTAATTCTTCGAAACTGAGAACACTACAGCACTCTCATAAGCTAAGGAGCCTCATGAGAATTACACAGCGTGTTCATATTAACGTATAAGTGGTATCTCATACAGGCTGCTCTTCAAAAGCGTGTTGTAATGCTGGTCATATTAGAGCATGGGAAAATAAGTAAAAATAGTACAGGCGTTTCAGAACACAGTGTATCGCTAAATTCAGAATGCGACTATCCTTACCTACGATGCATGCAATTACTCATGGCACACTATTCCTTGTTGGAGGAGGGGGTTATTTGACGTTGTCAACAGAACCTTGATAAACAAAGTTCTGATGAGCCATCAAACAACGGAGTGACACATAGTTGTACCAGATATATGACTATACCAACTGCTCAAAAGAAACATTAAAAACATGTTACATCACTGACACAAGAATACCTGCTGTAGTGATCATACCCAAACTACACACAGAGAAGCCGTCCTCACCATCTTGTGCATCCTTCTTCGCCGCAGCAGGCTTTGTTGGGGCCTTTCCACCCTGGGTATCGGTGTTTGCACCTCTAGCCGCAGCATCAGTTCCTACCGCTTGTGTGCCTTTTAGAATATTAGGACTTCGATTTTTCTATAACCTACCTCCACCTGGCTGTGCCACATTCCCAGCCGCCGCCCCTGTATTATTATTACTAGTTCCTTCATTGCCACCATTAGCGTAAACAATGGAGACAGGAACAACTGCAAGTGACCAGAGGGTCACCAAAGCTGATAACCTTAAGCACCTCATGGTTCACGTTATTAAATTTATAGATATATACACAGAATAGTATAGTGATTACTTTAATATATAAAAACCAGACTATCTATAGCTACTAAAACTGAAAAGAACTGTAGAATTCTAATGTGTGTATTAGGTAAGTCCCGAGCAGTAAACCCAATATATAGCTGGTAAAAAACCTCATGTCGCAAGCCAATACACACGGTATCACAATATTAAAAGTATTTCATGACTGTAGACACACATTTACGAAGCATATGTACTATGAATGTAACATATACAGAGTATCAGCATGCTGTTATTGTTTAACTCCATATCCTGGTATACATGAAACAGATTCCCCTTAGAATACGGCAATATGCGATAGTGACATAGTGGAAGGATGTTGATAGTGGAAGACTTGGGGCGTTAATTACCTCCCCTTCTCATTCCATTGCTGAAATACCCCTGTTATTGAAAGTGTTGGTAATTCTTCGAAACTGAGAACACTACAGCACTCTCATAAGCTAAGGAGCCTCATGAGAATTACACAGCGTGTTCATATTAACGTATAAGTGGTATCTCATACAGGCTGCTCTTCAAAAGCGTGTTGTAATGCTGGTCATATTAGAGCATGGGAAAATAAGTAAAAATAGTACAGGCGTTTCAGAACACAGTGTATCGCTAAATTCAGAATGCGACTATCCTTACCTACGATGCATGCAATTACTCATGGCACACTATTCCTTGTTGGAGGAGGGGGTTATTTGACGTTGTCAACAGAACCTTGATAAACAAAGTTCTGATGAGCCATCAAACAACGGAGTGACACATAGTTGTACCAGATATATGACTATACCAACTGCTCAGAAGAAACATTAAAAACATGTTACATCACTGACACAAGAATACCTGCTGTAGTGATCATACCCAAACTACACACAGAGAAGGATGCCTCCACTGCTGTTTCACCTCCCTTTGGTTTTTGTGCCTTTCCTTCCGCCTTAGTGTCCTTATCGCCTGCACGTGTATCATTGGCCGATACAGTCTCAGTCAATTGCGCATGTTCCCCTTTGAGAACATTATAATATTTATTCTAATACTTACCCCCGCCTACTCTTTGATCAGTATTAGGTGCTCCTGCAGGCTGTTGAACGCCTGTTTCTCCTGCAGCAGCAGCGTAAACAATGGAGACAGGAACAACTGCAAGTGACCAGAGGGTCACCAAAGCTGATAACCTTAAGCACCTCATGGTTTACGTTATACGTATATATATGGAGTCAATATGATAGAATGAAGGTATGACATAAGAAAACTCAGGTTTCCAAAAAATCAAATGTGAATTTGCATTGCAGAGGGACTATGTGTGTAATGAATGAAGAGAGCAAAACCCTACAAACTAGCTTGGGATTCTCAATAAATTTAAATCCATACGTGTTTAAGATAGGTACAACCATTCCCTGAGTACTGAGACACACTGATTCCACATTAGGAATGTAACGTAGACAGTCCATTGCTTTGTTACCATAGCAGAATATTCAGCAGCATATAACATGAATGGATATTCGGCGACCATTCAAGAGCACTAATTGCTAGTAACATGCATGTGAGGAGGCAATGATTAACCTGAAGAGTCGTGTTCTTAGACACATTATTGCTATCAGGACAGGTATCGAGCAATTCCTACAATGAAGATGCATTTATATTTAATAATACCAGTTTTATAACAAGATTAATGGAATATTGTAAGCATTACAGCATCTTGTCCTAGACAAAGCAATCGCAATCCCATGTAAACCTTGTTAGGACCATGTAATGGAATGTTGTTAATCACATAAAAGCTTGGATAATACACAAGGGTGTTTACTGCAACGGCCTATTAAAAGGTACCTTTTTTCTACGCCACGCATGCAAAAATATAAGACACGGTGTTTCATGGTGTAGGGAATTGAGAATGATATAGATAATAGTTTTATCACATTATATACACCTCATATATCAACATACGGGCGCAATCATCGTATATCAAATATAAATGTAGCGTATATGAGCTAAAAGTTAGGTATTAACGGTGTTACACAACCGATGCCAAAAGACATATTGTTGTAATCATCTGAAGTGTGGATATATAGAATGAGTCTTTCTTTTCTTCCGCCTTTCCCTTTACCTTTCCGGCTTCAGCAGGTTTGGCAACTGTAGCGCCCTGTTTAGCGTCTTTACTTTTTTGAGCTGCAGTTTTATCATGGGTCGTCTGCCCCTACATGTTATTTGTTTGATTATATTGGAATATACCTTTGCTGGATCAGTATGCGTATGACCAGTTCCTGTAGTTCCTGCACCTCTTACATCGGATTGTGAGCCTCCTGCAACAACCTGTTGAGAAGAACGCAAACCATGTCACTTACCCGGTGAAGTAGTTCCAGTAAGTGAGCCAGTTGAACCACCCGGTCCAGCTCCACCTCCCCCAGCTTGTGCAAAAGGAATGGGAAGAGACAGGAGCAACGTCCAAGAAGATACCAAATAGAGCAACCTGTGGAGCTTCATATTTTGAATTTAGAAACAGCTGAGTTATGCAAGGCAAGAATGCTTAAACGACAGGATTTATGGCAAGAAGACAGCTGTATCTTATAGAAGGAAAAACGTAACGTGACAAGGGCGTGTGTGGCGCAGAAGAGGGGAAGACAACCCAATATAGAAGGATGAAAGCCATAAGCAATAAACCTCAAAAGGTTCCACATACAAGCATTCTATGTGATTAGCGCTACAAGTTTCATGGAAGAATGCATATTCATGGCATGGAATGCCTAATGAAGGTTATATGATGTATTGCCCGTGATATGCGATATAAAATGTTGTCTATAGGTATAAAACGCAGCTGATGAAAACATTGGTTTCTATAATGCGCCCGTTCGGAGGAGTTCTCATTAAAATTGGTGAAGCAGTGCAGTCGTACTATATACCGTCTTCGCCAAACAGGTCTGCCATGTCATCCATGGTTTGCATTTCCTCGTCCCCATGTTTTCCAGATACGTACTGTGTAGTACCAGGTGTATTGTATGTATTCGTCCCTTCAACGTCGTCATCGTACGCCTGCTTTGCCCAATATCCACAGCCTGGGTTGCAGCATACAAACACTAGCATCATGGCGTCATCGTTTACACGTTCTGGTAATTGGAAGAATGCAGCCTTGTTATAGCCACACCTAGCACATTTCCAGTGGTTGGTACGTCCCAATGTGGGATCCTTCACCACCAGGGGAGAAACGAATATGTTATCCCTACAGATTGTCACACTTAACCGGAAAACGTACTTTCCGTGGTAGTTGTGCGCCGTACGGCTAATGCAGTTGTCGGAAAAGCTGTTAGGATCAGCCTTGCGTGAATAGTCACAGAGCCGACATACGAAGTTAAGTTCCAGCCTCTGGTCATCAGAGTAGGAGTACAAGATGTTGTTACTAAGTAGTGTTTAATGCAGGTAAAAGTGACCTACCAATCTGGACAAAACTTTAGGTCACTCATTTTGCGATAAATCTCTTCAGGAATAGACCTTCAATTCAGTAGCCGGCTTCAGTTGGGAACCGTCAGTCGTTGCTCTACTGCCTGCTGAACAAAGGAGAGGTCAGCAATAATAACTTTTATACACAGTGCTGTGAAATGTGAGCACATACATCCTTATAACACACCAATAGCAATCCTGGAAACGATTGAGAATAGCAATCCACCTCTACAAAAAGTGCATTCAGATGTAGATGCTTTATACCTTATATACGGGATTGCAGCTATCTGCAGAGCAATACCTACGAGGTTCCAGCTCTGGAGCGCCTGCCAAACCTGCCAAGTATATTGGAATAGAGAGATAAACGTACAACTGTCTTCCTCTTATATAGAGAAATTGGCATAAAGGCAAACAACACTGCCATAAACAGGAGTTGAGCGTATAGATGCTGTACCAGAAGGGGATCTCCCACTTCTCCTAGTATCTTCAGAGCAGCAACCTGTGCTCAATGACGAAGCCTTGGTGAAACGTACCAAACCGTTGTCTGAGAAAGGGAGCAATACAAACACAACGGAGAGTATATCCAGCAACAATGCAGATGTGAGACTTGCGTAAAGCGCAAGATTAGATATACCTAACAAACCCCTAAATTATTGTGAATATTGACAATTAACCCCTACAATCTGTCAATGTGGATATGAAGCAGAGAGCTGTTTGACACCAGGGCAGATGGAACGCTGCTATCAGTAACCTCAAACAATTTGGACATGATACACACATAAATAAGTATTAGACCTTAGTTTTCTCAGGTCTCTGTAAAATGGAAATGAAATAACCATTCATTCCCCTGGATACGGGGAGCTGTAGCGTGGAAGGCTGTGTGGGCTCCAATCCATGCTTCTTGCACATATATGAAACCTACATTGCATCAACCGTAAATACTCTAGTACTACCTGTAGTTCATTTTCTTCTTCAAATATGCTCCCAGTTATATATGCCAGCCTCCCACCCGGCTTGAGGAACAGAAGTGCATTGTCCACTATTGTTCGTTGCAGCGATGTATAATTGTTAACCTAGACTTCATCTCCAGTTTGCATCCAACTTACTAAATCTGATGAGAACGTCCATTTGCGGTCTGGGTTCCTCCGCAGCAATCCTATTCCCGTGCAAGGTACATCAGCGATAACCTATTATACAGTATCTATGGCGAAAAGTGACTTACCCAATCCATCATGCCGTAGTAACGCCGCATGTTTGAACAATTATTGTCCAATATGCAGTAGTTTCGTATACCCGCTCTCTTTAAACGGCGTTTGGCCTGCACTCATTCCTTCCTTTTAATGCTACATTACCTTGACTAGTAGATTATCATTTACATCGTGGAGGTAGATGCGTCCTTTGTTTGCCATTTTTGGGCCAAATACGAGGGCCTTCCCTCCTGATCCAGCGCAGTAGTCAAGGACATGCTCGCCAGGCTGGGTGTCTATTTTGTGACCACACAGTTGACTTGACAGATCCTGTATCTCAACCAGTCCTTTGTGGTACTCTGACGACTCCAACAGTTGCTTCTTGTTGGTGAGCAGCAGAGCGCACGGAGATTCTACGCATTTCTCTACAGCAATGCCTGTAAGCAGTCAGCAGCATCCACATAGATAACTCATACAAAATGGCAAGACTCACCTTTGTGGAGCAAGAACTTATAGGCCTTGTCACGAGATGTTTTCAACGTGTTTACTCGCAAGTATGTTACTGGCTCTTCGTTCAAGATGTTGCATATTTCAAACGCCTTCTCCTGACCATACTGCCTTTCCAACCTTTCAAATAACGCCTCTGGGAAGGAGCAACGCAGATGAGGTGCCAATCCTTTGTGACCAGTCATGTATCTCCAACGTGGATGTAGTAGATAGGTGGTAAGCATCCCTGTCCAGGTTACTGGCTTGGGACTCATATGCGCTAACAACCCCTTCCATCGTTGTACTTCATATACATGCTCGGCTACCCACGCTCTACTTCCAGGAGATACCTTATTAGCTCTGAAATAACATCTGAGGAAGGTGTCTATTGGCAAGTTGCCGGTATTGATCTTGCTGTACACATCTAGCGCATTTTCCAAATGTCTAGCCCTCTGAGAATTGATTCCCAACATGATTAATATCCATATTGAGGAATTGTAGAGCCATTAATTATGGAATCCCAATACATCCTTGGTAGGCACTTTCCATATCCTTACACACAAACCACACTAGTTTGCAATAATGCGTAAAAATGGAGTAAACATCCTCGTAACTGGCACTCCTGGTGTCGGAAAAACGACACTGTGTAGACGAATTATCGACGATTGCAAGCTCAAGTACCTGAATATCGCAGAGTTGATAAAGGATAAGAATCTCTACTCCGAGTGGGACGATGAAATGGATTGCAACATATACGACGAGGACAAGCTGCATAACGAGTTGCAGCGTATGTGTCTCGAGGAAGGCGGTTTCTTGATTGACTTCCACTCAACGGAGGGCATTGACGAGGATGATATAGATCATGCAGTTGTACTTACTACAGACATTGAAATACTATGCGGTCGCCTAAAAAAGCGGGGATATAATGATAAAAAGATCGACAACAACATTGAAGCGGAGATCTTCAAGGTCTGTCTGGAGGATGCACTGGATGCCTACGGTGAGGAAAAGGTCAAGGAGTTGCAGCATAACAACCAAGAAGACTCTAAGAAGGCAGAAGAGTACATAAAATCGATTATCTCAAGTGTTGAACACTAAAAAATGCTAGCAGTGGGATTGTCATAGTTGAAGTTGGGGGGCAGTATGCGATGCTTTATGTTGTTAAGCTCCTTGAAAGTGGTCTTGATCGTACTCTCACTGGCGCCACAGACGTTGGAAATTTCCGTAATAGTGGGTACGCTAACAGTAGGATCTGCGGATGCAACGAGCTGAACGATGAGATAAATTATACCCGCGGCCAGCGAGGTTGTACGGTGTGAGATTCTGAGGATGAGCACTGCTTTTCCAGCAGCATATTCACAAAGCGACGCTATCTTGTTAGACAAACGTAATAGTGAGCAGAACCTTGGAATAAGTTGGGCTGTGTCCTCCACCAAGGCGTTGCCACGAGTTGGAAGAAGTCTCTTGATGCGATTGATTGCACGACCCAACTCCTTTTGCGATATCTTGCTGTCGTATATTATAAGTTCTTTCAAAGTTCGACTAACGCCTACTTCACGACAGCCCAAGTAAATAACGGATAGTATGTTGATAGTATTTGTTCTGCCTTTCAATTGGTTAGTATCATTTAGCTCCTTGAGAATCTCCTTGCATCTTTCCAGGACCATGTCATTGACATTGATGGAATCGCCAATATGCCTCAACAATGTGAAGGCGCTTTTGAGCTGTTTGTCTGAGCTCTCATAGTTACCGACCAGATTCTGCAGCTGTTGCATCCGTCTGGAACCACCGATAAATGTAGTTGAATTAGCACCGTCTAGCCATACATCATTCACTTCACCAACACGACTGCGGTCATTTCCAGTACCTCCACTGGATTCAGAGTTGAAGCTACGCCATTCCTGCTGGTCAGAAATTAGGACGACCTCGGCAACCCTGCCACAGTTGACACAAATTTGATTTCCCTCAGTTTGGTCAATGACTATCAGACCTTTATCTCTGCAGTCTACGCATTGTAGGCGCTTGCGTCTCGACAGAAGTTTGTCTCTTGATGGTATAGGAATAACCATCTTTGCAGTAGCAATTGCCTAAATGACTATGTTGACATTGGGGTTGAATTGTAATAGCCAGTTTTCTTTGAAATGGATATATTACTTGCATAATATTGCACATAGAGCACCCTGAAGTAGAAATGACTAGCGGTTAGTATCAGATCACGGACGACCCAGAGAGCTGGTCTGTTTTGCCGACAAATCCATGGCAGTGGTTCCGTAGAGAAAACTACTCCTTCGTGACCTCCTCCACAATACTATCGTCGGCTTCCAGTTTTACTCGCTGTTCCAACCTCAAGTCACCGAACCTGGCGATGCGCATAACACCAATGAGTGGACACGGGCATTTTTGGTAGAACCCGTGGAAGTACCTCCAAGCCTGAGGGCAAGCTTTGTGTAGGAATTCTGGTTCCTTGGTGGATATAATGCGCGAACAATCGGGACACGTACGGTCACGCGTGTATACTACCACGTCACGGTTTTCGCGAAGCCGCCTTCCGTCCACCTTGAGCAACTGCAGAAGTCGATGGCTCTTCTCGACGAGTTCGCTGCTACTGGAAAAGTGCCTTCGCATATAACGCCACGAAGCCATACAGAATATAACTCAGAGGAAGTATTAAAACTGGCTGCATCACAGGGGTGACTTGGCGCCCAGTACACATTACGGTGCCCCCCAATCCCTGGCAATGAAGCAGCAGTAGACAAAAATACTACAGCACTGTATCGGTAAAATGGCTGATGCAGCTAGGAGTTACCACAACCTCCTCAGTTCCTTCGGAGGAACGAGGCACGTCCAACCCGTTGGCCCGGTGGCCGACACATCCGAACAGGTGTATATATCGTCCCTGGCGCTTCTCAAAATGCTAAAACACGGAAGGGTAGGTTGCAAGATGGCCAGGATACACTGTGTACCATCGCGTGGCCTCATATAATTGCATTACAGGCTGGTGTGCCTATGGAAGTCATGGGACTCATGCTGGGAGAATTCATAGACGACTACACCATCGTCGTTGTTGACGTTTTTTCCATGCCTCAATCAGGTTAGCGTGATATGCAGCGCGTTATATAGCCTTTCAGGTAACAGTGTGAGTGTGGAGGCTGTGGACCCGGTTTACCAAACTGAGATGAAAGACCAACTGAAGCGAACAGGGCGTCCAGAAGTTGTTGTTGGCTGGTACCATTCACATCCAGGATTCGGCTGTTGGTTTTCAGGTATGTTAGAGGCCATAGCGACTGTCTCTGCTTGTAGTGTGTTTTTCACAAGTGTCTAGGTACCGACATAAACACGCAACAAAGTTTCGAGCAGCTAAACCCTAGAGCCGTCGGAGTGGTCATAGATCCCATCCAATCGGTAAAGGGGAAGGTGGTAATCGACTGCTTCCGACTCATCAGTCCTCATTTGATAATGCTGGGACAGGAGCCTCGTCAGACGACGAGCAACATTGGACACCTCAACAAGCCAACCATCATCGCTATCGTACACGGTCTAAACAGGAACTACTACAGCATCGTGATAAACTACAGGAAGACCCTTTTGGAGACGCAAATGCTGCTGAACTTCAACAAGAACAAGTGGAACGACGATCTGAAGCTGAAGGTGTGTTAGACAAGGGCCAACACATTATGCCGCAGGATTTCTCAAAGAGGAAAGAGGAGAACAGGGAAACAATTCGGAACATTAGGAACATATGTGAAAAGTACAACGAGGCAATAAAACAGGAGATTTCTTCGACTCCTGAAGAACTTGCAGTGGCGAACGTCGGGAAACTGGACGCCAGGAAACACATGGAGAACTACGTCAACTCGCTTTTGAAGGACAACACTCTAGACTCTTTCAGCACTATGCTTGCAGCCGAGATGATATAAAGTGGAATAGCACATGTCTCATTAAAAAGTGGGAACAACTGTGCCGTGCGTGAATCTATATATCGCATGTGTTGCCACTACACCCCGATCCAAACAAAATGAAACATAGTTAAACCTTATTCATTATATAAAAAATATAAGATTCCCGTGTAGTGTACATGGAGGTTGATATTTCTTTCTGTCCCTGAATGACCTGTTGAGATGCCTCTTTGCGGAGGCCGAAGAGCATCTCTGCCAGCGCGTCCTTCGACGGCAGTGCTCTCAGAATTACAAACCAGCGTTGGCTGTTCCAAAAGTGACGTCATTGCCATTTACGAAAGGTATTTTCCCGTTCATTGCTGTTAACGACACTCAGATTCCGCAAGTTGGCGCCAACGGGCTTCCTAACTCTAGGAAAGTTTGAAGAATGTCTGGGATTACTTGGAAGCATTGGTAAAATTTTGTCCGACTGTATGTTTATGGCTTTTGATCGCAATGGAGACGGATACCTGGACTTTGTTGAATACGCCTCTGCCGTGCTTACCATGCTTCACGGGTCTGATAAGAAGCGCATGGAACTGAGCTACCGAATTGTCTGCACTACTACTGGCAATCTGTATTGCAAGACGCATCGCAGTAGCAGGGATCCGTTATGTGACGATTCCATGACGTTTGGCGGATGCATAGACATCAACGGATTCCAAGACTTGGTGAAGGACATAACAGCCACCAAAAGCGTGTTGCTTGGACATCGCTTTGAGTACTTCAACACGGCATATATCGCAAGAATATTTGATGAACATGCAAGCTATTGTGATGATGGCGTGAAGCGCATATCGCAGCAGGATTTTATACGCGCTATAGAGTCCTCTAGCGATTTTGTGGAGCTCCTGGGGTCTCCTGCCATAAAATGTGCTGTGGAAGCAAGCATGCCATCACGCGCCTATGAATCACTGACGAATTTTGTTCGTAACAGAACACTAATGAGGTCAATGTCGGATGATAGGTTTTGCCGAAGGAGCAAGACGTATATTAACCGAACAAACGCACAAAGAAACAGACATTTCAGTAAGATGGCAACAAAAGAAAGTAGGGTGGAAGCGACCAAAGTCGGCGCTTTTCCTAATACCCGAAGAGGGTTAGCCGTATACTTTGGCCACGAGCGGTGGAACGACGTCATCAACGTGATGATCGCATTGGGTCTCTCAGCGAGGAGAGTGTCTAAGGATTGTTCTAGTGACTTGAAGGAAGAACATTTCAAAGAGAAAAGAGTGTTCTCCATATCCCCCAACACGAATAAGGGAATGGAGGCGTCTCTAAACTATGTGGAACAGGGTAGTGAGGGATTTGATGCTCTTAACAACCCACAGACTATAATTTTCACAGAATATGCACCATTAGTTTTCAAACAGCTACGGAAGCTCATGAATCTCTCTGAGGAGGAGTACATAGAATCCGTTGGTCCGGAGCATCTGGTGGGTAATATGGTCCTGGGAAATCTCAGCACCTTGTCTGAGTTAGTATCAGAGGGGAAAAGTGGAGCTCTATTTTACTTCACAGCAAACGGAAGACTTGTACTGAAGACATTAACTACTAAATGTGCGGCTTTTGTTCAGGAGTGGTTACCGGAATACTATCGACACATTCTCAATCATCCCAACTCTCTTATAGCCAGGTTTATAGGATTGTTTTCGATGACAACAAGTAAAACAAGAAACTCACCCACATACTTCCTAGTGATGAACAACGTATTCTATTCTACTGTTGCAATGCACAGACGCTATGATTTGAAGGGTTCTTGGATAGGCCGCTCGGTCCCGGCTAACGAGAGGAAGGATCACACGGTTGCCTTGAAGGATTGTGATATGCAAGATCTGAAAGAGTTCATAGAGTTGGACCATAGAAGGGTTACTGAACTAACATCGATAATTGCCACTGATGTCGACTTTCTAGTAGCGTCATCACTGTTGGACTATTCGCTACTACTAGGAATACACTATAGATCTCAGTCAGAGGATGACGTAGATTGGGTGGGAGATGTAGATCATACTAAACAACCTTTCATTATGGGTAAGGGTCGTGACAGACTCTATTTCATCGGTATAATTGACGTTCTTACACGTTGGGACTTTGCCAAACGAGCGGAGGGTGTATGGAGGCGTCTTCAAACATTCAACAGTGCCGGAGTGTCCTGTGTTAATCCACAGCAGTACGGGAAACGATTCATAGACTATATTAAGAACAGAATTAGCTGACTTAAATGTTATTAAACTTGCCTACATACTACATGTAATACTAGGAATGGGGTAGGCAGAGCGTTAGTGACGGTCTGCAGTCTCCACATGACGTCCATGCTTCGCGAATACGAAGTCTTTCCAGAGTTTGGCAACTTAAAGAAGCCAATGTTGCGAGGATATCTTTTTTTAGATTCCAGGAAGAGGCTGTACACTTCAGACTCGGTGCCGTGCCTAAGAATAATCTCAGCCAACGGTAGCCACTCCTTGGAAAGTTCAACGTCAACTGTTCCACAGTTTACCAGAAACAGACGAATATGACGCATGATTGCACGGTGATACATGAATAAAGATTCGTCCGCTTTGTAGTAGCCGGTGAATTCACTGGTGAACCCTAATTCCTTAGAGCACCTTACATACTTGTTCTTTGACTTTACGTGAAGAAAGCCATTCTTCCTTAGTACTCTTTCCGCCTTGGGATCTACTGTTATGGTTGATTCTGTGGTTAATCTAATGTGCAGAGTCTGAATCTTTACATCACAGGCTGAGTCTTGTCCAACAGGGAAATCCACCTGCGTTGTGTTCGCAGTGCTGGAGTCACAAGAAGAGTCTGGGTCAATGGTAGATGTCAGTGAAAAGTCTTCCTCTGCGGTGCTCAGGTTTTCTACATCCGTGAATTCCTGTAAGTGGCATATGGAGGCTGCTTTTGATTGGGTGGGTTTTCCGAGCAAGAAGCTTATCATTTTGTGTTGCTTCATGGTGTAATCCTCCATCTGCACTTCTTCCACTAATACACGTTTTGTCGTTTCAGTCTTCGCTGACTTGTCGCTCAAATACAGCTCGTTGTAAATGCAACGAAGTCCCACGTCACTGACATTGTAATTGAATTTTTCTTGGTGTAGACCAATAATGCTACAATGAGGGAACAGCTGATTACACTCATTTTCGGATAACCAGTTGACGCGAAGTATTCCCTCTTCACGGCGTGAGGCAATGGGTGGCATGTTTTCAATATCCTGATCCACAACAGTGGAAGCCTCTTCCTGCTCAATCTCCGGAAGTGTCACTGTGTCATTGTAATATGTGCTAGTTGCGGTTTTCGCAACGTCAAATGCGGGCGATGTTGTTTGCTCTGCCTCTTCTGTTTGCGTACCGGATGGTTGCTCTGTATGCGGCGTGGTTGCCTCCACAGGAGGCAACATATCCAATTCATTTTGTTGTTTGTTTTCTGCTAACAATCGAGCCTTGTATTCGTTAATGGCAATCAAGCTAAGTCTGAATGTGAATTTCACCTTTTGGGGTGTTGGCTGAGGGGGCATGCTCCCAGCCTGCGATGTCACAGCTGCAGATACATCAGATGCTGCGCTGGTGGTTTCTACAAAGGAATGTGTCACGGGTTCCTCCTTCCTCAATGGAGCATTCTCTACACCTTTGGGGACACTACTCACTGCTGACTTTTCCTTTGCGATGAGTTTCGTTAACTTTGAACTTGAGGATTCCCACCTGGATAACATTATAACAGTTTATTCATTAACCTACAATTTCAAGTACTTTGCTTTGTTTGTAACTGCAGCATCATATATCCAGTTGTTGATGCCGTTTGGCGGGTTGAATTTCATACAGTTGTCGTAAATTAACAGCATATCCTCATGGAAGTCCTCTGGTTTTTCATACACGCCATTCAGCAGATTAGACTGAATATGATGAAAGAATTATATGACTACATACCTGAATGGTGCTATAATCCATTGGCTTTGTGATAATCACCCTGTATGACTCCTTTACCGCTGGCGGAATCACGGAATCACTTGCTTCCAGTACAGGATGTGCAAAAAGGGCGCCATAACGCTCTCCGCGCATCCGTTTGACGACCTGAATAAATTTTAGATTAAACACTGCTTATAAATTGGAGCTGTAACGGGACAAATTGCATGGAGCATGGAATATCTGATGTTGTCAAGGGTCCTCTTCTCCATCCTGAGCCAAGGACATTGAACTTACCTTTTGGACGCAGTACTGCTTCCATGATTTAATATTCTCCATATTGTATTTACATTGCGATTATATTATATTTACAAATTGAATTGTGCCCATGCCATTGGGCTATAGGGTCTAGGGTCTTGGAAGACAAGCTATGCACTAACCCGCTGCTTACATACAATTTGCGGGTCTTATCTACCGATTGTGACAAACGTAACACGATTAACTAGCACTGTCCTGCCCATATTTGGTTACCAATAAGGAGTACAATTATGACCGCAGGCATAGATGCGCAGCACACCTCAGTGTAGTACATGGTTATACCAGCCAGACGCGCCCACTGCCTTGTCACGCCACAGTTCACATGCAACATCTAGTTAGATGCACCTAGGGAAGGCAACTGAGTCAAGATGGCGGACGTTGAAGCGCCTCAGATGCATGCTAAGCGGCTTCCTTTCACTGAAGATGACCTCCCAACGCCAGATAAGAAGAAGCAGGCAGTAGACGTACCTATTCCCGCTGAGGACATTAAAACAGAGCCTAATCATGTGAAACAGGAGGAAGGAGTTGCAGAGAATTGCTTGGTTGAACAACCAATGGTATACTTGAAGTTGGAGGGACCTAATGGTACCCCGGTGCCAGTGGAGCTGATTCCCATGGTGAAGACGGAAGCTGTATCGGTAAAATCAGAGAAAAAAGATAAACATGTTATCACGGAGGATATAGTCGAGCCAATTGATCGTTGGTGGGAGAAGATGGACCACGATTTTGATCTAGACAGAATCTTAGAATACGAAAAAAGAACCAGTAACTGGGACTATCTGGAACACCATGGCATGATATTCACGCCTGAATACAAGCCCCATGGTATCCCGATTAAGTTTAAAGGGGAAACCATTAATTTATCGCCGGAGGTAGAGGAGGTTGCCACATTCTGGGCACAGTCAATTGGAACACAATACGAGGAGAGCAAGATATACAGAAAGAACACTTGGAGAACATTTTGCAGCTTGCTTCCCAAGGGCCACCCTATCAAAGCTGCGCGTGGTACCCTGGAGGATTGCGACTTCTCTGATATCAAGAATCACCTAGAGGAAGAGAAGGAAAAGAAGAAGGAAAACAAAGAGTATTTCAAAGCGCTAAAAGAAGAAATTGCAAAACAAGAATACAGGTTCAGTTATGCATTGGTGGATTGGATAAGAGAGAAAGTGGGCTCCAACAGAATTGAGCCGCCCGGTCTTTTCAAGGGTAGAGGTCTTCATCCAAAGCAGGGTCTTTTGAAGGCGAGAATCTTCCCAGGCGAAGTGGTTCTCAACCTATCAAAAGATGCCCCTGTACCTAAAATATCTCAATTCGAACGGGATGGGCACAACTGGGCTGACGTTCTTCATGATAATTCCGTTACATGGTTGTGCTACTACAAGGATTCCATTAACGACCAATTCAAATACATGTATACAGCAGCTCAATCTAAATTCAAGGGACTACATGACTTTTTAAAGTACAACAAGGCTCGTGAACTCAAGAAACACATTGACAAGATTCGTCAGGACTATCATGAAAAGATGAGGTCGGACGACATGGTCGATCGGCAGCTGGGGACAGCAACGTATCTTATTGATTTCTTGGCGCTTAGGGTTGGTGGAGAAAAGGACAAGGACGAAGCAGATACTGTCGGCTGTTGCAGCCTCAGAGTCGAACATGTTAAGTTTGAAAACAAGCCTAACACCATTACGCTTGATTTCCTGGGAAAGGATTCCATCCGGTATTTCCACACAGTAACGCTTGACCCAATTGCTTGTGAGAACCTTGCCAGTTTTTGTAAGAAGAAACCAAGTGAAGATATATTTGACAAGATCAACACAGCAAAGTTAAATGACTACTTGAAGGAGTTGATGAAGGGCCTTTCTGCCAAGGTGTTCAGGACGTACAACGCCTCTGTAACATTATGCCGCCAGCTTCGTAGACTAAAAGTGGCTAAAGGTGTTGAAAATAGTATATTACTGAAAACTGGTGAAAGCGAAGACGAGCTGGAAAAGCCCGTACCTGTTGATGTGACTAATATTTCAGAGTTAATAAGTTTTTACAATGAGGCCAACAGAAGAGTAGCCATATTGTGTAACCACCAAAGGAGCATACCAAAACAGCATGAAAGCTCCATGTCAAAACTGAAAATGAAAGACGATGCTCTGAAGGAAGACATCGCCGAGTTGAAGGCATACATGAAATATCTAGAGGGATCACAGAAGACTCCATTTACCTTCAAATCAACCACATTGGATCCTAAGGGGAACCCTAGAAAGGCCGTTACAAGGGCAGGAATGAGTAAGGAGGCGTGCCAAAAGAAACTAGATGTGGCAAAGAGGAAGGAAATGGACCATGCTATTAAGATGAAGATCAAGGATGACAACAAAACTGTTGCACTTGGTACATCAAAAATCAACTATATGGACCCACGTATCACTGTTGCATTCTGTAAAAGATACGAGGTTCCAATTGAGAAAATATTCAACAAGAGTCTTAGGGTTAAATTCCCATGGGCAATGTACGCTGATTCAGAATATGTCTTTTAGACGTACAGCTGAACTGAGGCACATTCCTTTACGAATTCTTTATGGGTCGTGCAGTCATTGCGACCTGCGTGTAAATATAGACTTTGCCATTTAACCTACATGTGTAAAACAGTATGGTACCTATGCTCATTGACGCTCTCCTAGATAATTTGTCACTTCTGCTTAACTTGTGCCACGAGAACCATTTAACTTACATATGCCTCATAAGGTCAGGCAGCAACTGAAACTCGAATACAAGGGAACCTCCGCAATTAACACAGTTTTTGTTTATATTTGGGGGCCCCTCTAGGGTGACTGGTTCTCCAGCCCAGTGATACCGAATAATCTAAGACGAATATTAACCATGTAACAATGACATACCGCTGTTGGTCTAGCCGAAACATAGAGTTGGAACCGCAGTAAATTTTCGTCCATAGTAACTTCGTCCGACTCTGCAATACTCTCATCTTCATCGGAGGACGCATTCCCAGCAGCGCGGACAACATATTCCAAGTCCACGTGATCTTCTTCGTCTATCTCTTCTTTGCTGCGACACTTATAGGCATTAAACATAGCATTTGCTTGTTCTTTCTCTGGAACTAATCAGAAGTTATAAAGTTAGAACTACCTTTGTGCATGTCCATGGGTGTTATGAAGTCATCCTCCATGATAATTCTACGACTGCCCTCGTCAAACTCTAACTGATCTATGCACCATACACAGCAATATATGGTGTTCACTTACTTGCAGTCGCTGCAGATGGCGAAAGAAAGTCAATGCCACTAGCCCAACTGGTAAGCGAATTCATCTCTTCAAATGCAGACATCTTAGTTTCATGTTTCGGCTCAACAGCAGCAGAATAACGATATAAACACCACCCGTCACTTTCCTCTGCGTGATCTTTGCAGAAGTACACAAGGAGCACACGTTCTACTGTTTCCTTATAAGATGTGCCCAGCTGCAGCAGAAACGTGGCATCTTGGTCACAGACACCACATCTTACATTTGTTGGAAACGGCATGGGCTCATTAAGCACCTACATCGATATGATACACGTTTATGGCCATCCTACCGGCTTAATTCCTAGCACGGAATCTCTAGAGGGCTCAAAGTTCTCCCCTTGTTTGTGGCGCCTTATGTATGCGATATATGCCATCTTTTCACTTCTATACTTGAGGTTTATTGAATGCAATCATATAGAGGAAGTCACAGTTTGGCATATGAATGAATCGTCTAGCAAAAGGGAGGTACATTACTCCTTGTCGATGCACCTCCTGGAATGAGAGAGTCTTCAAGATATCCGCCAAAGCACCAGGAGATATGAACATATCATACTTATGTGTATTTCTGGGAACTAATTTCAGCACTGACTCCGCCAGGAAGATATTTGTGAAGCAGGATTTGAATGTTCGACCCGGAGTTGTAAAGACAAGAATTCCTGCAGGTTTGACCAATGTGCATAATGCTGATATGAAGTTTGGCTTGTGAGTATTGGGTAGGTGTTCCAATACTTCTGACGCGACTACGATATCAAACTTTGATGTGTTCCCTTTTGCGATATACTCCTCAACAGTGGTAGCCTCGTACTCCACGTTGTTAGAATAGTCGTCTCTCAGGCCAAAACGTTTGCTATATGTGGTAAAATCCTCCTTGCGATGATTTTCAGCCACTTTGATGAGACTCTCTGATGGGTCAATACCGAGAACGCGTGCTCCGCTTTTTGCCAATGATTCGCTCAGAATGCCACCACCGCATCCAACATCCAAAATACGCAAGCCCTTAAGTAGTCCTTCCACGTTTACACCTGCTCGTTCATCTGCATAGCGGAACACCGGCAATTTGCTAAAGGGGGAGCTTGCTGATCCTTCCTGTACATCACTGCTGCTTGACGTGCTATTTCCGGTAAGGAGGCTGTAGGCTTTGGCGATAAATGGCACTCTAACGTAGTTGTAGTCATGCAGCGTAGCTAATGGGCCATCAATATCCCACCATACCTTACTCAATGAGCCAAAGTGTTCTTGCGAGTAAGTCGAATGTAAGTGGAATCCTCTTTTTGCAATTCGAACAAGGGGAAGCAAAGATGCAGTCACCTTTAGAGACATTAGTGGAGCATAAATATTCCTCCCATCTGATATTTACAGTAGCTGCCACTCTCCGTTTCAGTCGTTGACGGGTAGTGATGTGTAGATATAGGAGGCAAATACACCTGCATACACATCAGTAGTTACTATCCACCTGATATAATTAGAAAATGGCGGCAAATGGTGTTGAGCAGTTAGATTCCATTATCAACAGGCACCCTGGAAAACTCGTTCTGTACTTAGCAGACAAGGAGTACTCAGGACATCAACAACTCTGCACGGTTCTGGAGTCGCTGAAGCAGGTAGGACCACGACAATGCATGATTTGTACTTCACTATGCTCATAGGATTTCCCTCAAATCGCCTTTGAGGCGTTGGAGCACAGCGTCGTCAAGGACAAGGTTAAGGTGAACGCGCTTCCATGCTTCCTTTGCTACAAGGTAATGTCAAAACAGGTGTTTTCACATATGTTCAGGGTGGAAAAGTTGTAAACACCTTAGAAGGATGCTCAACCTCAATGCTCGTGACTTTTGTCAGGGGGTGGAGCAAGGAATCATCGCAGGAAACAACCCTGGAACGCATAAAGCGGCTGATAGCAGAGAACCCTGTTATACTGTTCATGAAGGGAGAGAAGGAAAACCCATTCTGTCGCTTCAGCAGAGCTGTTGTTAACATGTTCAACGAGAGTGGAATCGTCTTTGAGGGCTACAACATCTTCGAGGATCCTGAACTCAGAGAGGAACTCAAGGTGTATTCCAACTGGCCAACCTATCCTCAGCTATACGTGAATGTGAGTACAATAGGATTTGATTAAATGTGTTTCAGGGAAACCTCATTGGAGGTCATGATATCATAAAGGAATTGTTTGAGAATGGTGCCTTAAGGGATGAGATTCCAGAGGCGAATCTAAAGCCAGTGCAATAGAGTCGCATCATTTGACGTCATACAAAGCCTTTCAAACAGTATACTCAATTCTGTTACTAGGATATGAATCCCATCTGCAGATTTGTTACCGTAGAAATAGAAATAAGGAAACAAATGCATCATAATCTAAACTATGAACATAGAAACACAGTTGTCAATAGTTACCGTATGATGATTATACAAAAAATTTTTATTGGTCTTACACCCATTTGCTAGACACTACACTGGACCGGGTAATATGTGTAGGTGTTGGATAAAACTACATCAAAGACAATCACAGCCTTCATGCTGTTAACAAATAATAATATGTAACTTTTGTCAGATCAGACAGTAACTACCGCAAGGATTATATGCATAGTTTCCTGCGGAATCACAGCCAATACTCTCCGGTATATAGGAGTAAGCTCCTGGATGACGCATTGCTATTTTGTAAAGTATTATATCTGCACACGGATCATCGCATTGTATATATTTCAAATGTTAGAAACGTTTTAATAATCATTGGATTCCTGGATACTGGTTATATCTACAGGTGTTTTTGCATCGACACAGTGTCTTCTACAAAATGGATAGATGCTCTCATTGTATTCAACGGATGATTTTCATCACCTATATCGCAATTTGCGTTGCAGCAACACTACCCACCTTTGCAGTTGAGCCAGTCAAGCATCGAGATGCTCCTGCCAAGGAATCCCTAAAGTTGAAACATGACTCATATAGAGGTTACACTATACGAATGCAAATAGGACCTCAACAGCTTGATCTAAAGGTGGTTTCTAGAATAAACGGCATCGTGCTTTTCCAAAGGGGCACCGATGCCTGCGTAACTCCACATGCAATGTTCAATTGCTACAAGCCAGAGGAGTCCAAGACAGCAGTATGGTGCAACAACAGTGGCATATGCTCACCTGGGGATGACAAGTATGAGTGCAAGGAGGTTAAGTCTTCTGAATCCATCAAGGCTGTAACCGCTACCGAGTTTTTCAGCGACGGTAGAAGTCATCATATGGAGACTATTGAAGGCTTTGAGAACCTGAAGATTGACAATGATGGATTAGTTAAACCAGCAGAATTTGACAAACACCCAGTGAAAATGGCAAACAATATAGTATGGGCATCAGGAGCAGCCATCCCCTTTGAAGTAGGAGGCCTGTTCGGTTTAGCAGGTGTATCTTCCAGTTGTAGGGGAAGATGTCTGTGGACTGAAATGTTAAATAAGCACGATGGGTATTATGTAATTGATCTGAATGGCGACAGGGAGCAGGATGGTGAAGCAAAGTCGCCAATGACCAGTAACATCCACCTAGGTCTGGATAGTGTGAATGTGGATGACATTATATGGTCCGAGAAGCGACAAACTGGCGGCTTATTCACTGATGCTTCCATGGAGTTTCCTGTATACGACATGACTATGTGCGGAGTTCGCCTCTTCGGAAAGAGTTCAAGCTACTGGCTGGCAGAAATTGATTTAGGGTAGGCGTTATCTTATTATCTCACATGATTCACAGATCTAAGTGCTTGATTCTGCCAAAGAATTTTTGGCTTAGCCTAATGGCACAGCTACCAATATCAGAGGAATGCTACGACACCGAGACCTTCATGCTTTGCAGACTCAAGAGGAAGGGAAAGGAAAGGCTACCGGAAATTGAATTTAGGCTGCAGCACATGCCATCAGAAGTCATATTGAGAATACCCATAGAGAACCTGCTTTTGGATGATAGCGATACACCAGAATTGTGCATAATGCCTGATTTAACATCAACTACGTCCACTGGATTCGTAGATCACCCTACTATAAAATTCGGATTCATGGTTCTAGAATCAATAAATGCAGTTGTGGATTCGGACACAGGACGTGTAGGCTTCCTATTGAAGAATCAGGTGGAGCCAAGCAACGATATCTGCACCGCATCGGCACTTTGCAAGTGAGTTGAAGACAACTAATGAGTAACTATTTCACAGGGGAGACCAAATATACATCCCAGAACTTAACTACTGTAGACAGCCTTTATGTAATATTTGGTTTTTCAAGAAGCTGGATTACGAAACAGGGTATGTTTAAGACAAAACAACTTGCATAGTGTTTACAGACGTTGTGTAACGTCATCGGTAGCAGTTGCATTATTTGTCATTATATTCACTGCTTTGTTTGTCGTAGAGGGAAAGCGATATATACACCGTCGCAATCTCTTTCATGCTGCCAGGAGGCTATGCTAGGAGACCCTGGACCTGTCTACGCTCAGCCAACTAAATGTGGATGTGGTTGCTGTGAAGCTAAACTTACTGCTCTTAGATGCTGTGCTTTCTTCTGTGGTTTGCGATAGTCACGTACTACTGTGAGTTCGTTGTAATCTAGCTTTGGAATGGCATAATTTTCGTCGAAAAAGACGAAGCTTCTGCAGTTTGCGTTTTTGCTACCACAAATCTCCATCCAGCGTTTCATGTAACTTGTTGCGATAACATTACCCTGTAGCTGCAGAAGTATAGGGACAGGCCAAATAAGACTTACGTGACCGATTGCAAAGGATCGTCGGCACTTTATCCAGCCCACAAGGAACAACTGATTGCAGTGTGATTCAAGCTCACTTTCAAAGGACTTGCCTGAAAATATTGATTTAAATGGCATAACACATACAATTAAATGTTCCGTCTAATTTGAATCTGAACCTATGGTTCATTTCATGCATGTCCGAAGACGTATAGTCCGTCCTGACAGTAGGCTTCTCCTCTCTTGGCCTATATTTGCGAAGCCCGCTTGCTTTGTCATTTAATGTGTCAAATATAGAATCAAAGACAGGGTAGCCCCGGTGTAGCACGGGGTGGACATTTGCAGTATCGTACAACGATTTAGCCGGGCGTAAACGTGAGGTAAACGGGTTTACCTTAAAGGTAGGGAATGTGCCCTTGGCTTTATTCTTTAGACTCTTCGGAAAGTAGGTAGACATGGCAGACACTTTCGAGGAACAATAATGCTGCCAGCTGCATTAGCGCTCTTTTATTGGAGAAATAGCATAATTGCTTAACTGTTCAGCATACTTTTGTTTAGTGGTGCTTCCTGGATGTCGTCCTTTGTTACGCCTCCACCGGCTGCTGGTAGCCACCATAACACCATCATCAACGACGTCATATCAGTGTATATATGCAGATGTGTCAAAACGAGAATGGCTACAGCATGACGAAACGTAAATATGAGCGCGTCTGAAAAGCCAATGTGTACCAAAGCCGACGTTAGTGTCGAGCCTTCAGGCGGCATCAATCGAAAGGAACCTCCAAACAAGGCACATCCACTGGATGTTTCGACACGCAGCACGCTACACGCGCTCTGGTACACACTCGACGATTTCGATATCGGTGGACTTGTGGTATGTTGCCCATCAGGTTATACTCCACTCATACACACTACCTTTACACATTAACACATGAGGGGTTATATCTGGTTTTAGGGTGACGGAGCACATGGGCAGGTCTTTCTCGCTCGAGAGAGACGCACCGGCTTCATCTGTGTGATCAAATGCATCTCCAAGGCATTGCTGAGCAAGTTAGTTTACTGCTCCCTGTCTATATCCACCAAGCAGGAGTGGCCAGGAGGCTATTTTTAAGCGTGAAATTGAGTTGCATAGCCATCTCAGGCACCCTAACATCGCAAGGTTTGTTACATGATAACATTTTCACATTGGCAAAGCATATTCACCTGGTTCGCAACCAAGTCCATGGTATACATAGTGCTGGAATACTGCTACAATGGCGACTTGTACACATATCTGAATGCCAGGCAGCGCTTACCAGAGCAGCGAGTGGCAGAAATACTCTTTGAAGTGACATGGGCAATCCGTACATGCCACGATAAACATATCGCACATCTGGACATAAAGCCAGAGAACATTTTGCTTGACCACAATATGAGTTGCAAACTGGCGGATTTCGGACTTTCTGCACACATTGGCAAGAACGTTGGTAAGCTCAGCCATATGAGGGGTACCTACGACTACTGGTCACCTGAGCAGTGTGCCTACAAGTATAACCATCCGGGGAGATTTGGCGAGTTCAACCACAAGAGTGACGTATGGACGCTAGGAGTGTTGGCATTTGAACTTTACTTTGGTGTTCCGCCGTTTGGCTCCACAACTGAGGAAAACGTGGATGTCGTCCTTAACAGAATCCAATGCTACAAATGGTACCAAATGTGGATGGAGAAGAACGGAGGTAAGCTCCTCAACGATGCTACCCAAGAATTCCGAATGTTCTGCGACATGTGCTTTGAGAAAAACTCAAAGAAACGCGCAAGCTCATCGGAAGTCCTGCAACACGCGTGGCTGCGTATGCATAATGCCAAGAGGTATCAGTGTCCAGCATTCGTCAACCAGATACGAACAGGCATACCCCCTAGCAATAAGTGCTAAAAGTTTAATCTTTGTATATTATCACTGTCAGTTGCTTATGTCTCTAGGTCGAGATAGGTGGATTCTGATGTTTCATACAGATCCATGAATGTAGTGCGATGTAACTCGAGATAGTGGTCAACATGTTTGCGCATGCCACTATAACTCTGCTTAAGTGAAAATTCCAGGAGAGTGAACACTTTCATCTCATTTGCGAATATGGCTTGTGGTGTGATTGAACGTTCTCTGCTGAGGTAGGCGAGGATGTCGTTTATGACAACCTGCTCTCCATCCTGGTTAAATTTGTATGCAAGTATAAGACATGTAGCGGCGAACAGTTTGCGATTTGCTTTGGTTACGCTCCCCTTAATGACTAGCCTGCATAACATGTGCGTTGTGCACTTCTCACCCACCTTTCGAAAAGCACCCATGCAGAGAACACAGTAGAGGGATCCAGATGTGGGACATTCATTGGTGCCAGGAACAACATCAACTTGATACGACTGAGTTTTGTGAGTGATAGTGTCGGGTGCAACCACTCATTTGACAACCTAAACTTAGTGTTGACTTCCCATATCGAGCTCAAATCTTGATCCACCTCTGCACCTATAATGTTATCCCCAATACTGTCATCCAAAGCAGCAGTTACACCTAGCCCAACACTTCCCTTGGATGCCAATTTATATTTCAACAGGGCATAATGCAATGGAACGTGCAGGAAATCAGGGTTATATACATCCTGACTGGGTATGATAAGTTCAGCGTATGATATGTAAAACTTTTTGGGTTTGACATCACCGTCCGTGCCAGCAGTACCGATAATATCCATGTCCGCCAGCTTTTCACTTTTCATCTTACGGTATCGTTGCGTGGATACGCTGAACCTCGTAAACCACTGCCTAAACTTGGCTCTGATTATGCCGACTGACTCATCTTCATCAGCTTTTTCATTGAATCTTAGAGCCACAATGGTCTTTTCCAACTCTGCCTCGTCTGCCGCTATTTGACGCTCATGGCGGTCATCCTCTAGTTCTATGTAATGATCATGTTCTAGAATACCTCCTTCCCTTTGGGTGTAGACGCGCTCATGGGCCGCATAAGGCGCCCCTGGAGCTGCCAATGCTAATTCCGCATTGCGAGTAGTGTGAGGTATTCCGGTTAAAAACGCCAGTGCCACGTTGGTGGAGATGTTGGCTGTCTTGAGTGACGTGAATCTTAACTCTGCCAGTAGCTCCTGGAATTCCCTGAACGTGTAGTCCCCAATAGCACTCTTACTGCGTGGCATATTGGCCTCACGTAGAAGTATTGCTCAGGCACAGTCAATTATATAGGAATCCCGAGAGCAAGCATACTAATGAATTAGACTGGCCACTGCAGGCACGGAGCAAAATTAAGTTGTATACCACATATATCTCCTCAATGTACTTTCCCATGCAAGGAACTCTATATATGGTCCATTATGATGAATATAGTAGGTGATGTGTGCTTATGAGTGTGGCATTAGAATCACTGAGCGCATAAATATCAATTTACCAATGGATTCTCCCTGGAATATGGAGTCACGAAACAATGTATAGCTACCAAAAACATATGCCCAGCATGATATGCTACATAGCATTGCTATACACCCGACTTCACCAGTGTCGTGACACTGTGTACACATAGCATTAGGAATCTCATCATCTTGTTGCATTTTTGGATCAAACAGCGTTAGCACTCATCATTGCGACTATTATCGCTCGAATCTATCACGATGCCACAGTTTTGCTGTCCGTACAGAAGGACTCCGTTTGTCCAATGGCATATCTTGGTATGTATTAATTAATAGATAGACGCATAAAACACAACAAAGCATTTTAATGACGTAAAACTCAAAATGGTACTGGTTAAAAACTTGGATGAGGCCAGCGATGAGGGCATCTCTGAGAAAACCGCTATCAAGCCGTTTGGGTCGAATACACGTAAGGAAGTAAAGAAGCTCTGGCGCAGCATCGCTTTGCCTGAGGCTTATCACGGTAGACTAGATAGAGCAGCTTATGAAAACAACTCACCTATTAGCAATGTCTCTAGTCCTAAAGGTGATGTTAGCAGCAGACGAACAGAATCTAGCAGTTTGACATATAGATATCGCAAAAGCATTTCGAGGAAGCCCGTCTACGACGAACGATCGCACTCAGACAATCGGGTAGTAGTACCGCCTGAATACCGGAAGGTGAAGAACCTGCACGAATACGCCAGCAAAGGACAATACAAGGGCAACGATGGCTTGCCATATATGCAAATAAAGGATATAAAGGGGGAGTTCTTGGAGGACCTTAACACACGCGATTACCCCTTTGATTCCTTTAATGAAGAACATACAAATGGGAATGCTCTAGCTCTGCCTACCAAGTACGGCGAGGGGTATACATCCCTAGACGATGGAAGCACCGGTGGGAGCTTCACTACTATTGAGTTGAACGGAATCAACCCGAGAAAGTCAAAGAAGAACAAAGAGCTCACGGTTCTCCCAAAAGGATCATTCGACAATGACAGCCTGGGGAATACAACAAAATTCAAAAAGAGATTGGCAACACAGTTGCGGAAGCTGGGTACCACACTGGTTACGTATTTCAAAACAGCACGCGACAAAATAAAACATGCCTTCCAGCGGCTATGCAACAGGAACAAGCACAGTTAGTTGGATTTCATACGGAAATATATTCTGCAGCTGTTAAGCCGCCGGTGAGAATGTCTAGTGATGCCAGGACCACATCATGATGGTGAAATCGCGCCATAACACAACACACCCTTATTGTGAAAAGTTGTTTCACATTTATATGACCATTTAACATGTGTAACGTAGTATTGTACCTTTTACAGAGCATTTCATACGTTAGTAGTAACGTAGCTGCCACTCATACACCTTCTTGAAATGGATTCATCATCGAATCTTATAAATGTACATCGACAAACTATCAAGCTGTATCGCACAGCGTCCTTTAGGATGCTGTCTATACGGCTATTTTCGCTTTACTGGCACTAACATAAGTAACCGGAACATAAGCACGTATCGCAACTTATCGGTGAAGAATTTGTTCTCGAGGAATGACAATGCCATCTCTGATCCGTCTTCTGCAGTGACTGTATTCAGCGGCACGTGGAATCTTGGGTGTTTGTTCTCGCAAAGAAGGGGTCCCAAACTTGCTAAACCAAGGGACCTTATAAGATTCTGGAAGATTAAAGTTGGTGATAAGGTAGTGATTGCACAATAATGTTGACATGTTACAGGTTGAAGTTATCAGCGGTAAGGACAAGGGAAAGGTTGGAGAGGTGTTGGCATGCGATAAGCTGAGGAACCAAGTAAAGGTGAAGGGGTGCAATATGGTGTGTTTTACCTCTGACAATTCATATTCAACAGAGGAAGCTGTTAGTTGACGGTCAGCCAGTTATGATAGAAAAGAAATTGCACTATTCTAACGTGCAGCTTATGGATCCCTTACTCAAGTAGGTCGTTCTCGCAGATATCAACATACGTCTCAGTTGTGCGACACGTGTCGCCATAAGGTACAACAAACACAAGGAACCCTGTTAGTATTGCTATATATGTTTTTATATAGTTTCAGTGAGGGTATCGAAGAAGTCCGGTTACGTCATACCATGGCCTGAGGAGGTAAGTGAAGTGCCTGAATGACACAAACTGTTTCAGAAGGCTGAACCTGATAAAGGTATCTTGAGGAAAACATTTGTTGTGACGCTCCACAGATTTGATTGAAGGGGAGAAGGACACCAAGCCTGAGGTGGCGCTTGAAAGGACATACAATTACAAGATGGTGAGGACTATGTAGTTTTTATATAATGCTGTAGGATGTGCAGTCTATGCAACGATTAAGACAAGCTATGCAGAAATATAACAGAGAAATTTAATCACTTGTTGTTTCCCATTACCTTACTTGCGAAGGACTCCCTAGGTTGTACCTTTGTCGTTTCAGGCGTTGGGGCATGGTGCTTCATGAATGCCTTCAAGGACATTGTGCTCTGTTGAGGTTGAGGGAATGGCCTTGTCGGTATCTTCTTCTTTCCTTTGCTAGACTTCTCTACACCAAGTGAGAGTTGTGGGAAATCGTCTGAGCTAACGGGCGCAGGGTCATCAACCGGGAGGTTCCAACCTGGGGAAGGTCTTGCCATCGGGGTTACTGGTTTAGGGGCCGCCGCAGCCGCAGCTGCACTTTGCCTCTTTTGCTTCTCCATGATCCCTAGTAACGAGTCTACCTTCATATCTTCAGGTTTGTTCCAGCGTGTGCTGAATACTGGGGACTCCAACTCCATTGATCCGCTGTCTCTTGATTGAGGTTCCTTTTCCTTTGCAATGGAAACCAACGGCGTAGCTTCAACGGATGATTCACCCTTCCTTCTTGGAGAGGGGGTACCCGGTTTATCACTGAACCCTACCGGATTTTCCCTGAATGGGTTAGTGTTTGGAGGGTACAGTTCCTTAAAAGGTGTCCACGGCATCTTGCTGTTGTAACGCATCTGAAGATTGGGGTTGAAGAAGTTGTTTATGTACCATGTGTACATTTGCTTAGACGAGAAGGGCCCATGGATTAAACCATGAGGGTCCTTGTACTGCCATTCCATATTGATGGTTTGTGACGCCTGTGATACTTCATTGCTAAACTGCATTGACTTTTGGAAGTGTGCAGCGGTCTCCACCATTGCATTATCCATTGCCGGTTCCAGAGCGTCGAACGACTTGTCCAATAGTCTTTCCAAGAAGGACTGACTTCCACTTGCTGTCTTCATGGAGGGGGTTGTAAACACTTCAGGTCCCTTCACAGGTGTAGTTTCTAGCCTACCACTTGCAGGCTTCCCCCATGCATATGAATCACCACCTCTTGACCATGCAGGGCTGGGTTTCATTGAACTCGGTGTCAATGCGCTGTACTTGCCAAATTTATCATCAGCACCCTTTATGGCCAACCCATTGTTGATGATGTTTGTTTCAGTTATCCTTACTTCTGGAGATGGCTTGGGAACTGCTGGAAGCGGCTTTTGCAAGGACTCAAGCTGGCGGTAGGTGTCTCGTATGTCGAAGCGCTCACTCTGTTGCTTCTGAAGGGTGTTATGCCCAGCAGAATCTTTTTCGCCAAAATGTGTCTGACCTTTCAAAGGAGAATGCATAGCTGACTCATTTTGCTTCAATTTTTCAAAAACCTTGTAATGTGATGTACGATCATCTCCCTGACGTACTGGTCCTTCATTTTGTTTGTGCTTGTCGTTACCAAATCTGAAATCCCCTCTATGTGCATATTCATCGTGTCCTTTTCGCCTTCCATGATCGTCTCCCCTGGTTGGGTTGACGTCATGGTGATCCATTCGCTTTGTATAGTCTGATGAATCATAGCTGTCCCTGCCCATTCTAAAACCATCCCTGCCTTTCTGAATACGGTGGTCGAAGTAACTGCGTCTTTGTCCAGTGTTTAATTCCAGGCTTTTCCTGGGGTTATCTCCATGATCGAATCCAGAGTGGCTACTGTGGGTGAACATGCCGCCATGTCCCTCGCGGGAGCCATGGCCTCCGTCGCGCATGACACCAGGATGCATTGCATGTGGAACACTGTCCACAAATTTGAATTTGGGTTTATCCATATCATCGAATGCTGAAGATTTCTCCTTTCTTAGGCGTTCGTATCCGAACATGATCTGCAATAAATGCAGCTTGTCAAAGACGCCCTGAGCTGCCATCTCTGCTGCATTTTCTGGTATTACTAGGGTAGGCTCTTCTGGATCTGGGTCCTTTTTAACAGCATGGTTGCTGTTTCCTATGTTGAAGGATTTGAAGTCATCTGCAATGGCTTTGCCATCAGGTGCCTTTGGTCCCACTTGAATGCCGTCCTCTCCTTGGGTTCGTCGATTAGACAAGAATCCTTCGTTTGTTATGGCGGTTGGGTCAACTTGCGCAGCCGGCGCATCTCCTCCTCCTACAGGGTTTCCTTCGGCCTTGGAGCCTTGTTCCCCCTTGCCGGACTTGGAAAAGATGTTGACGATTCCGCCAAAGGGTCGTGGATGAAACATACTGCGATGTGCATTAAAAGGGAGGAAAATCCAATTTTTGAGCTTAAAGAATTGGCCGTGTTTTATTTCAACCTTCTATAAGCCCGTAATTTTACTAATGTACAAGAAGACTGGATTCTTTACGTTCACTATCAATATTCAAGCTTAGATTGTATTAAAGCGGAGGGGCAATGAGCATAAACGATAGACCATTGAGTTGGTAATTTTCGAAAAACGACATAACTGGGTCATAAATCTCTAAGTGCTTCGCTGTACCGCAACCACTCGCTACCAAATTCTCAAAGCCAGGCCACCCACCCCATACATGTGACCTTAAATTTTTAACTGACAAAGGAAATATCACGTGTGTTAAGCAGTCAAATCATGGCGTATGCAGTGAGAGGGCTGCACTAGCTCTGTGTTTAGAATCCTCATGCCACATGTCACTGGCTGTAATTTTTCCAAGACTGTGCCAGTTCTACGTTTGCTTTCTCTATTCCAGCTTCAATCTCTTGTATTATTCCTTCGTAGTGCTGGATCATTTTTTCGTCTGGGATGATGTGAGATCTGTGTGTCATCTACATTACCATAATTGAGCCGCTCTTCTGCAGGCATGGAATCCAGGGTCTTTTGGATTATCTTAAACCGATCATGTTTGTTTTTCCTAAAGGTTTTTGTTGAGATAAAGAGCGACTTACTTCTTTGTGGCGCCATCATCCTGGATTCTCTCGAGGCTGGAGCAGGGAGATTGCAACTTCCTGATGAAATCCCTGGCACCTGAAACCAGTGAAAAATGAATCCAAACGCATACCTTCTATATGCGCAAGGGTGTTGGCTACCCGTTTTTTGTCGTTCTCGTCAGTTGCGATAATTATTATCGGCTTCCCTATCAGATCTGCGAGGGGTCACATGCAATCATATGCTAACATACGAGGGTAAAACTGGTCATGTTCGTAACGCAGTGTCTTCCCAATGGAGGCTATACGCTTTAGTAACTCCTTCTTCTTTTTCAGTAGCTCTTTGATTTTCTCTATCCTCTTGGGCCCTACCTCTTCTTTGATTTCTTCCTGCTCTCTGTAGCATAACATAACCACATTATAGCATACAATCACCTACCGCTGCATGTTCTCCAATTGATCTTTAGATGCTTTAACTGCTTCTTCGGCCTTACGAAGCTCTTCCCCTGCCTCCGCCAGTTCCTTTGTGGTTGGCGTCCCTTCGGGTGTACCATTATCATGTGCCACTAGAATATCCTTTATGTTTGTGGTACGCCCCTTATTAGGGTCTGCAGGTACAGCCTTGGCACTATCCTTTGCAGCAGGATCATCAGAAGAGGCAGCATAGATTGGCCTAAGGGTGTAAAATGCGATAAGTGTGTAGAGGCAAGCAAGGGCCACCATCTATATCTTTAGAATCTAATTCATGTTTGGCATCTTTCTGTATATATTTTACGGTTTTAGTTTGGTCTTCTGGGTATTCTCACTTGTCTAGCAACACGCCACACATGCATCGATGTCGTTGTGGTTATGGAGTGTATATTTAAGTTTCAAAAGATTATTAAACTGCATGTTCTTTTAGTGTATATGACAGTGAATATGTCATGTTGATGTGTGTGTAAGGTTCATGTAGCCGTAGAAGGCTCCCCTTGCGTATGTGCGATGTTGTTTTAGGTAGCTGTACATATTTTCCGCTTGACGCCGGATGTGCACAGCCGATCAGGCTTCTCCCCCGATACATAACGTGGTCCACACTGATTGCCTGCCGAGAGGCTGGTGCTTTAAACTCCTGCTTTGGTTTAGATGACGTGTTGCTAATACCAACCACTTTACGAATAGCTTGGTCCTTTCATCAACAATTCTTCTTTGAGCTGTTTGAGACATGGAAGTGATAGAGGTGGCCACTCACTTGTATCGGTACTGAATAGCAGGTTAACCTTGTTCTCACTCTCGATAGTAAATGGAGTAGTAACCTTATCCCTATGAAGAGCAGCACAATTTATACTTACATTAGGTTTTTTGCATCTCGAATAACTGATCTGTGTGTCCTCTATTTCAATATCCTGTTTCACTGAAGCAAGTGTCATGAACATGTTACCGTTGCTTACCATCCGTATTTGTCAACATAACCAAAATTGCATTGTCCCTGGCAAAGGTGCTTATGTGCAGATTCTCCTTAACCATTACTTCACCAACAAACAACAGAGGTGCTGCTTTGCGGTCTGATACATCCTTGTGATTTAAATACGCCATGAGTGGCAACGACTTGTGCAGCATATTGGCATGTACCACTGCAACACTTTCGGGGTCCAACAACACGAAACCTACATATATTGTCAACGGTGAAATGCATCACATAGGGGGCACACTTGGTACCAGTAACCGTGTGCTTCAACGAAAAATGGTCGCCTTGGAATGTATCGATTCTCCTCGGATTCAGCAGCTCAGTGTCATCGTCGAATGCAGGTATATAAGTCGTCATTTCGTAGTCCCTATACTTGTCGAACCAAGTATCCGTGACATCCTCGTTCTGCAATGGTTTGATAAGAATCCCTACGGCGAGAATTCCACCTGCAGGCTTCAGCCAATAGTTGTACGACTGACATACCCTGTGACACTGATATGGTATCGCATCTAGGAGATGCGGTGATGTCTTCCTCCTTGAGAAAGCCTTCAGTCAACTGCTGTAGGTAGGCTGACGCATTCTCCTGTGATTGTATTTCACCATCCTGCGTGTTCTTGCATTTGATGTGTACCAGAGTGAAGGTTGCGTCGGCAGCGTAATGGCTCCATTTGACTGGTTGCATTGTGTATTTACATGTAAACAGTCAAGGTATTCACTGTATTATGGATCATGTGTTTGGAATCATGCCATAGAAACAACGTGAGTTTGTTGAAGTGTAAAGGGGAATATCATGTGACCACGATGTTATTTAAAACTTATTTCTGCCATGGACAAAAGGGAATTAAAGTACTATTGTTATTAGTGAAACAATACTTCTGTCTACATCGAATGCTTACACCTCTTCCCCTTACCACGCATCCAGTAATACACATTTCACTAGGGAAGTTACACAATATTTAAAGAAGACAAGTATAATAGCTTGAAATGCAGAATAGTGTCTGTCTATTGCATGGAATGAAGCTATTGTCGCTATTATTACAACATTGCAAGAATGTTAAAATGTAGTCAATCCCAGAACAAAATCCTTTTGTTGTAGAAATCACTGCAAACATTTACAGTCTTCTTTTGTAGTTCTAAATGAGCAACTGAGTATATCAGTGGGTTTTGAGGCACAAACTTCTTATAAAGACTGTATTGTGCATCTGAGTTAAATGCAGAAGTGCCTATCATCACTCACCTATGTGGGAGGTATGGTAGACGAATGCGCCATCATAGCAACCAGCGACGTTCATGAAGCCACCATCCATAAAGTCAATGTACCACACGGCGCAGTCCAATGTAGCACATGCAACCGGTAAGTCCAGGTTACGCATATCGAACTGCATCAATTGCCTGTCAAACCTGAAGGATTGTGTTTAAATAGAAATTGATCTAACCCCCCTGTATATAGATTGTTTGAATCACCCTTCTTAAATTGGATGGCAGTAACACCGGATGAGTGCCTAAAGCAACATAATGCATTCCACGCATCACCAAACCGTGATACAGTCTTTAGTGGAGTTATGCTCTCTCTGAGGTCAAAGAACTTTATTGTGCTGTCGTCAGAGCCTGAGATACATTAAACATGAAGAATAATACTCATACCAGTAATTACCACATTAGGGTTGCCCGGCTGAAAGGCGCTAATCCACGTTTCCATGTCATGTGCACTCCTGATGTTGATATAATTATTCTTGTTAGGAAACCAACCATTTATGTTTCACCACACCGTTCTCCAGGATATATACATACCCATTTGATGATGTTATAGACGAAATACTGCATATACATCAAAGGAATGGCAGGGTTAAGTATACCTTCCAGTGACGTCATAGTTGACGAGCGACAGGCCGATGGCGTCACTATCATTATCAAGTGCAATTTCGTCATCAATATCCATTGAAATGCGATTGTATTGGTTATCTTCACATACTTCAGCGTCCAGCCGTATGGTAGTGACTCTTAAATCGGCTGTAATACAGCTGACGCCACAGAACTGAAAACATTGCTCTGCCAGTGCTTGGAGTTACCTTATTATTTTTGATCCACGAACAGGAGAGAACACCATTTAGTGCTTTTGTTGCGATATGATAATTTGAATCCCTATATTCCGGCTCCTCCTCTTTCCCGCTTATGATACTGTAGACGTATAACTGATTCTAGAGTCACATACTCATTTAACTTGTTGCAGGGATTAAATGCGATGATTCCTCCAGTACGAAGCTTAGTGTCCTCGTCATACTGGTAGGCTGCTGCAACAAGAGTACCTTCTAATGCATCAACTAATGGAACAGTGAACAGTCATCAAGAGAGCGGTACCTTGGTACTCAGAAGGGAATACCTTAATACAGTCTGGTTGCATCGACAGCGGCAAGCAGTGCAGAAGACTACCATCTTCCATCGTTTCTACGAATTATAAAGCAGTGAGCTGGAGGGGAACACTGGCTCAGTGTATGTGCCGAGTCAGTAGGATGAAGGTAAGTGGTACCACAGCTCCATTCATTGCGACCTTCTTTACACTAAACAGCATAAGGAGATGCAAACAACATAAGAGTATCGGTGAGAATCTTATGTGTCACTTGTAATAGTGGTGTAGCTAGTTGTATATGTGGAGAAGGGGTTGGAACAGATTATGTAACTCCTCCATTTAATATACATCCCAAGGCGCACACATCGCTTGTGTTTCTTATGAGAATGAGGTTTAGATATCGCAAAGAACATCGAGTTAGCTAGCTTACGTTAATCAGTGTGACTCGGTGTACCCTTATCATCGCAAACTATAAGGTGTGAATATGATAAAGGTTTCATCGAAATATTCGTAGGGTAATTCACAAGGGTACAAAATGAAGTTCGGTGCTAAGCTCAAGACATTTACCGTTCCCGAGTGGTCGGATAAATATGTTCGTTACAAGGAACTCTCCAGGCTTGCAAAAAGAGCACGGAACATTAAGACGGGGAAGGCTGCTGGTGTGGAAGATGACGAGGAACGAAGCATACTAACCAATGCTTTTACGGTGGAAACTGTAAACGAAAGTACGAGCAACAACACTGCATTGACGAGATTCGGGAGTAGATTAATGCCGGATAAGAGCGAACAATCTCAGATGAGGCTTAATAGGGCAGCTTCAGATATCCATGTAACATACGATGATATACTTGTCGACATTATTCCAGAAGACGAGCTTCCCAGCTTTCTAGCTGGAATGCGCACTGAATCCTCTACAACGACCATTCCTCAAGATGAAGCAACACAGGAGTTGTCTGATGCCATCACCGATATCATAAAATTGGTCAACGAGCAGTATGACCATGACTTCCACCTCTCATTTCAAACTCTACGTCACAAAGCGGAGAACCTACCACAACTGAATAGGTTGCTTGCCTGTTTAGACAAGGCAGAGGAGAAAGCAGAGAAACAGAAATATCCAAACAAAGGCGAAATAGAGAGCAATGGGACTTTAAGAGATTTAAGTATATCACAATTGCGTTTATCATCAATTGAGGAGGAAGTGGCGGAATCGCGGGAAGGTGGTGTTGCCAAATCGGAAAGGAAGGACGGATCGAGTGAACTACGAAATAGGCGCTATGACAGTTCCGCTTCAACAAACAAAAGCGCCTGTAGGGTGACTCATGGTTGTTTTAAGTTTTGCAGTACTAGACGTGTCTTTCATCCCATCAAACGCAGATTCAACCTTACTAAGTATACTCCTCTACTGCAGGATGAAGCACTCTCCACATTTCACAAAGTTCTGAGGGAAGATATTCGTACCGTCATCACACACTATGTCACTGAAATGGAGTATATAAACAGCCTCGTTAGGTTCTTGAGGGCGGATATTACTAGACGTGGCAAGCTTGACGAGGCGTATGCAAGTCTTATTAGAAAGGCATGCACGGCCTTTTGGGATTCGTGTGACAAGTTGAAACTATACCTGCATATCAATGTACTGGCTGTGTACAAGGTGCTCAAGAAGAAGGACAAGCTGTTGGAAACATATGACGTATTCACCCTGTATCCCACATACAAGAACGTTATGCTCTCCATCGATGTATCTGCCAAAACTGTCGATGACGTTGCACAGATATATAATTCATTGATGGATAACAAAATTGTGGAATTCACTGAATTGAAGAAGGACATGGAGGCAACATTGGACAGCATGCGTACCAAGCCCGCCCATGGACTTTTCTTCGCGTATGGTTTGTGTACAGTATTATTTTTGAATTCACTGTTTCTCTGTTCTTTTAGTTTCAAGTTCGAGTTCGATGTGGATATTTTGATATCACAGGTTGCCACCTTCCGCCTATTCTTCATAATGTCTTTGGTGTGGTTAGGATTCGGATGGTGCCAGAACTTCCTTGAAACATATGGTGTCAATTACCAGTTCCAATTCGGTCTCAGCAGTAATTACGCAGCAAGTGAGAATGACTACTACTATTTAGGGGTATTTCAGATGTTTTCTTGCCTGATGTTGTTTGTCGCATTTGTACTAGATTGTAAACTACATATAATCCCGCAGCACAATCACTATTGGGTATATCCAATACTCCTCATCCTTATATCTGTGGTGGTTTGTGTTTGGCCAAACGAGAACATGAAGCTGAAGATGAGAAAGAAGCTCCTATTTGCTGTGTTGAGGGTGCTAGGCGCTCCGTTTGGCGTGGGAAAGAAGGTGACGCTGGCAGATAGTATCATTGCCGATGTCATGACATCTTTGACGAGGTCATTCCGAGACCTTGTTTACATGATCACCTATTTCATTGTAGGGGTCACCTCCAACAAAATGGTTGTACCATTTGCTGTGCGTACTTGGGTTATACCTGTAATCATGTGTTACCCATACTTTATACGCTTTTCACAGTGTCTGAGGAGATATTCAAACGAGAAGAGATGGCTTCACATTGGTAACATGGTCAAGTATATCACTAGTATTTGGTGTGTCATTGCTTCTACTTTGGATTGGGAGGAGTTGCTCAGCATATCGACATCGCTAAGGAATGGAATACTAATATCAATTTACGTTGCAGCTACACTGATTCAGTGTTGGTGGGATTTTGTTGTTGACTGGGGTCTAGATATATCATGGAACATGTTCAAAACACGCAAGGACAGGTGCATGTACCAAAGGAAAGCATACTACACTGCAGTGGTTTTCAACATGGTATGTCGTTGTACTTGGGCACTGACGACAACACCATTTGCATTGATGAGAAACCAGGAGCTGTCCTCTGCTATTTTATCTGTCATAATCTCTGTTATAGAGATAGTTCGTCGTATAGTGGTAAGTTATTGTTCCCATGGAACACACTATGCAGTGGGTAACCTTCCGTCTAGAGAGTGAACACTTGCTCAACTCCTACAAGTACCGCACCGCCCTGTGGGTTCCGAAATTATACAATTGCAAGAACCTTATCGTCAAGGAGATGAAGATGCTTAACGAACAGCTATAGCTAGTCGGATTACCCCTTTCAGGATGATGACTGTGTGAAAATTGAGGTATACCGCTGAGTCACATCTCGCCGCAGCAGCCATTACATAGACACCTCTCCAGATAGGCACAATAGGTGCCGCACAGCAACCTTGTCTGCTAATCCTGCGTATAGTACTTAAGTGGCGGTGAATATATTGCTATTACATACACAGAGAGACGAGACGGTAGGATAGCTTTAGATTTGAGGTCCACATATGGGGGCTGCATAGCAACACCGTCCTAGCTCTCTACCTGAATAGCCACTCCCACCCTTTAATAATGAATATTGTGGTTTAATTGGTTTAATAAGCGGGTCTGTGTGAGTCGGTTCACAGTTTCGGGGAAATTTCGCTGAGGTATGGATAGCGTACGACTCATTGCACGCTTCCCGTAAGAGTTTACCTTTACAGCACTCAGCTTCATTATTAAGCCAACAAAGCATGCTCAATATGTAATATATTTGGTAGCCATTTCAGAGGTGTGATTTAACAGTTCCGGGATGTGAATGTGCCAGCCATCACGGCCATGTGTTTATGTGTGACTGGTGTAGGTCCTTTTGGGGATTGATGTGGTATTATGGCAGTTGAAGAATTAAAAGAGTGGGAAAAGAGCAATCGCATTTAGATATATAAAGGGAAGCAGGCGACATCATGGCAAGCTCTCAGAGTCACGGAGGTGTAGATAGGGGCGCCAGCTGTGGACCGGTCAGTACCCCAAGGGTGGATCACAGTCACAGGTATGAGGATACGCCTCAGCGCGTGACAGAGGAGGCAGCGACGTCTGAGGAAGCTATTAACAATGAATACGCCCTGGCACAGAGTAGAAGAGGATATGACTTGTTGTATTTTATAAACACCACACCACTGCGAACAGCCTTTATGAACAATGGAGGAGGCCAGGGTCGTGATGCACAGGCGGGCAACAACGGCCATAACGTGATTATCAACATGCTTATGTACATTCACCTTGCCATGGTTCTACTCATCAGTGCATTGATGATAGGAATGGTAATAGGCTACAAGAGGCCGTATGATGACATGTTCTCACGCCCATCTGAGGTGCTAATTTTCTTCTGGCTCATGAGAGATCTGGTTAAGACTGCTATGAGTGCATGGACTATTCGTTATCAATGCATGAGAGTACTGGAGCCTAGGTGGCTGTTTTATTCAAAGAGGGTATATAGGATACTGACTTGGGTATGGTTAGGATTTGCAGTGTATTTCCTCATCCTGAGGCCTAGCGAGAACTTGCACTCTACCTCGTGTAAGATTGCTTTCCTCCTTATGTGGCTCACGTTTGCTTGGAACATCAGCCCAATCCTAGCCTATGCAATGCTGAGCATCATGCTGTACCCAATTTTGAGCCTTATTGTTCGCTATCGCACACAAGGTGGCCTCACTCCAGGTTTGCCAAAGGTTGGTTTCTCACCATGTACAACTATACAGCTACAGAAACTATTCCAAAAACTAGAAGTTGAGCGCTTCGACAAGGTACTTTCGCGTATCAATCGCGGTGAAACCAAGCTTTATCATCAATACTCAAAAGGTATGTATATGCTTACTAACGTTAAATGGAGTTCAGGCACGGCGCGAACTAATTCACAGAACAGTATTACTGTATCTATTACTAGGGATGATGGTGAAGAGTCAGATAAACACAAGGGCACCAACGCCAACTCTTCGGAGTCGCCCAATGCTATGCTTGCTTTAGACTATGTTTGCGCTATATGCATCTTGGTACGTTGACGGCATCTCTCCTTAACAAAACGCAGGAAATCGGCAACAGCGAAAAGATATTTGTAATGCCTTGCGATATGAGGCACTTCTTTCACAGGGATTGCCTCAAGACGTGGTTCAAGAGGAGTAGAATGTGCCCTATATGCCGCGTAAACATCGGGGATGCACTATGCATGGAAGACAAGCGGCAGTGAACGCACAAGATAATTATAGTATGCTGAACACCTTTTTCAGGTGTACAACCACTTTCCATGCATCCTGAAACACCATTAGCAACTATGTGTATAATACTTACAGTTGTCATTTCATCCCTGAAGTAGTCCTTTAGTACATCAATTGACTCACGGGTAATGCGAGAATAGACCTTGTCGTTACAGTCGAAATGGCGACCATACGCGATATTAGGCTCTCCTATTACTTTGATGCAGACCTCCTGTCCTTTCATCGCTTTCTCTACACTCTTTTTGTTGTTTTCAATGCTCGCAACTCGGCCTAACATAAGCACGCCACTCTTAGTTATTGCAGCTAGAGGGGTGTTTGCTTTGAGTATGCCATTCTCAACTCTGACACCAAAGACAAATGGGTCCTTTTTGTTGAATACGCAGTGTGGAAGAATGGTAAGGTCACAAGGGAAGATGACCTCTGACATCCTGGACTGCTTCTTCTGCTCCTGAGTGTCCTCAAGATACTTCATAAAGGAGTCTAGAAGATGGTATATGATGTCTGCTGACATGATTTTGATACCAAGCACCTGTGCCTCCTTCTCAGCTTCAGCAGCGCACTTGACATCAAAAGCCAATATGACTGCATATTCCGGGTGTCCCTTTTCTCTCATAATTGAGGCCTTCTTAACGTCCTTCTTTTGGACAGTGCCTAAGTTAACAGAGAATACTGGTATCTTCTTTTCAGTGAGAAACTGTAGCAATGCCTCCAGGGATCCCAGTGTTGATGCCATGACATAGACACCCACACCCGTATGGTCGACATTGTCAAAAATGGATGAAATATCTTGCATCACATCTTCGCACAATTGCTCAATGTCGTCGCCATCCTGCACAAGAAGTAGCTCTGTGCCGGCCACAGCTTCCTCAAGTCCCTGTGCCACCAGCTTCACACCCATAGCTGCCTTTATGCTTTGATGTTTGACGTATTCACCCTTCACACGTAACTCAGCCAACGGCTGTGGAGTTAGTAGAGTGCGTATGGTAGTTACGATAGGACCAGACATACCACATAAAACTACCTTGTCCCCTTCTTTGATGGTACCACTCAGTAGTATTACGTCAACAGTGGTACCAAGCCCCTCAATAGCTTTCACCTCCAACACAGAACAGCGGAATTCGTCGCTGTGGGTTATGTTTTTTACCATGATCTTCTGTGTTAGTTGCAATATCAAGCAGATTAGGTCAGATATGCCTTCACCTGTGATGGCACTGGTGGGACATATGGAAATATTTCTACGAATATCATCATTTTCCCAGTATACGTCGCTGTTGAGACCCTGTTCCGATAATTCTAGCATAATCTTCCTAGTACGATCCCAAAACTCAGACTGAGTGTCTTTCTGTTGCTTCTCGAACGTCTTATGGAAGGGCTCCCATGGGTTTGTCTGCCATCTGTAGAGACGGTCGACCTTATTTAGCGCAATAACAAAGTAACACTTTCTTGCCCTTAGTAAGCTGATGGACTCCAACGTCTGCGGTTCCAAACCATGCATAATGTCAACAACTAGAATGGCGATATCACACAATGAGGAGCCACGCGCGCGAAGATTGTTAAATGATTCATGTCCAGGTGTATCAATAATGAGTAATCCCGGACTCTTCAGCTTGAACTCCTGACTTATTAGCTCACAGTGGCGGTCAAGCATATCCTTGGGGAAGAAGGTGGCACCGATCTGTTGGGTGATACCACCAGCCTCAGCATTTTGAACATTGCTATGTCTGATTTTGTCCAGGAGTTTCGTCTTGCCTGTGTCGACGTGTCCCAGGACACAACATATGGGTGATCTATACTCTGATTCATCCTTCTCCTCAATCTTCTCGATAACCCTGGTTCTTTGTGATTTCCCCGTAGGTTTCTGAGATGCTTTATCGTTCTCCTTCTTATTAGACATGTCACCGTCATTGCCATCCATGTGTTCCTCCCAGTTCTCTGGAACATCCTCCTGTCCATCTTCGTCGTGTTCTGCAAATATAATGAAGTTTCATGAATAACCACATACCGTAGCTGTCCGATTCCGATGATGACTGTAGCTCATCATCACATTTTGTCTCGTCCTTCTTTACATGTTTTTTCTTTCGGTACGACTGATCGAGGAGCCTGTTTGGCTCTTCGTCTTTCTTAATTTCCAGTGACCCGTCCTTTCCGATACTTTCCAGGAACTTTTTCTTCATTTCTGCGGCCATTTTTTCCTTATAAGTCATAGGTTTGCCTTCGCGCTTCTGTCTTTCTCTTTTCTCCTTGCGCTGCTGTCTCTTCTTTTCCAGAAGTAGAAGTCTCTGACGTTCCTCCTCCTCTGCCTTCTTTCTTTCTTCTTCCTCAATTCTTCGTCGTTCCTCTTCAGCACGTCGAGCTTGTTCCTCCAGCTAAACACAATGAGGCAATAACAGGCATGCAGCTTACCTCTTGTACTTGTCTCTGCCGTTCTGCCGCCAACCTGGCAACAAGAGAAGTTGGCTGCTTTGACTCAGCTACCGGTTTATCCTCATCATCTCCAGCTTCCTTCTTTGCCTGTTTCGCTTGTTTCTTCTTTTCCTTCTTCAGCTTATTTTTTAAAGCCTTGGCCGCCTGCTTCTCATCCGTCTCCTCTCCAGCCTCATCCTTCTCAACGGCTCCGTCATCTGCTTCATCTGCTGCGGCTGCCTGACTATCTCCTTTACTATTGGAAGTTGGTACCTAATTAGCACTACATCAATTCTATGAGGAACCAACCTTGGTAGATAAATCCTTCAATTCATTTAACAGATCGTCAAGGTCCTCTTCATCATCCTCCACAGCTTTTGCAGCCTTTCCTTTCTGAGGGCTTCTATCCATAACACTACCGTTTCCTACCTTTTTCTTCGACTTAGCCACTTCTTTGGGCTTATCTTCGACAACGGTACCACACTCCTAAGGCGACATTAGCCACGCATTGGCAAGCAACCATGTAAAATGATAGGTAAATGAGTCAAATATGACGTGATGTCTCCATCGACACCACCATAAACTATTTAACTTACTGCATTGAACTCATCGAGGAGAGCAAGTTCGTCGTCGTCTTCCTCGACGACAACCTTCTCTTTAGGCGCCATCCTAGAAACACCAAAGTCAACCCAAATACCTTATGGTATCCTGTGTATTATCAATTGGACTAACAGCAATAACAGATTTGCATCCCGAAATAACGACAATCAAATAGTTCACTACTCGGCAGTGGCTGCGGGACAGACATCTAGATAAATTCCATACATAAGGTCTTCCTTCTTTTGAAGGTAGGAACTACAAAGGAAACATATAGAAGCGCAATGCGGCAACCGCATCGATCCTTCTGTCAATGTTGGGAGACCATCCTAGGATCTCACGATATACCGTGCGCCGTAATTTGATTCACACATTATATACACAATGTTTCATTTTATAGCTATATGTAATCTTTTATGATGATAATCTCGCGGTGTGTAGTGTTACATTAAGCTGTTGCGATATGTTCGATTGTACACTTCACGATGTGATTTTGCCACCGTGTCTTTAGGTTTAACGATGCGCAATGACAGAATCGCTCCAGATAGCTTACCCTGGACATACTAGCATCCTTACATCACGTCCCTTTATAACCATACTTCTTCCTCTCGTAGAACAGGTCTGTCTTGGCGCTTCCCAGGTTAACGATTTTAGGGCATCCATCGCGCTGAGACATCATAAGCTACTTAAGTTTTATAAACGTACATCTTTTTCGCACTGGCAGCACTCCTTGCAATAGTAAGCGTCAGACACCCCCGGCCCGGAGCATATTACACAACGTCCCTGAGGAGCATGAGATTGGTCACGAAGCAGGCAATACGGCAGATGACAGAGGCTAACAATGACTAGCAACTACTTACCTGGTTCGTCCCGTAGTTACATTCGTCGCATATTCGTACCAATGTGTTCGGTCGCACGTAGGAATCGCAGATTGGACACTTTCCATCGCACTTATCGCACAGTCTTCCAATAGCTGAGGCATTGTGAGGACAATAACACATATAAAGGTAAACATCACAGCTGCATGAAGCCCACTATCGTGTTGTATAAGACTAGTGACACAATAGAGGCAGTGACGCACCTATTCCCGGTTGTTTCCGGCACATAATCAAATCAGGGTGATGCCTTGAACCCATTGTGTGAACAGGATTCCGTGAAGCTAGTGCCTAAAAGATTTGCTGTTGCGATCCTTTGGTATGCCATTGACGACATACCACAAACACCGTGTAATTGTTACTCAGTCAAACCAAAAAATGGTAAATTCAACGGGGCAATATTGTTTTATTTCTTATGTGAATGATCGGCTTATGTAGTATAGTGGTATTGCTGAAAAGTTGGGTGTTGTTGATACCGCCCACCTGGACATATATACTGAATTGTGTTCCCATTTACCCATGATTAACTACTAAGCCGGAAATATTGCATAGATTGTATTTGATACTTACAAAATGCTTATGCCTTTTGGTATGCCGTTGATTTATGTAGCATATTAACGCTCATGAGCTTATGCCAATTGTCTTACTTTAGAGTAATTGGTTTAAAGAGGCACTGGCTGCCGCCTCCTATATGACTATAACACAGACGCAATAGAAGGCACTGCCAATCTATGATATCTCTTGCCACCTTTGGCCTAGTCGAATTCTGATAGGCTTTCATAGCATGAAGTTTCCGCGTGTTCTTCCTCTGCCTTGGGCGTATCACATGGCTTTTCAACATCCTTGCGTGGCGTCTTCCTCCCCTGACGAGGAGTAACGGCAGTTGCTAAGACGAACGGCTGCAGGGGGTTGATGCCGAATTTCCTAACACATGTCCAGTATAGCCGCAACAGTTGGTTGTTGCTCGCCGACAGCTTCCTGTTACATACAGCAATGAGATGTAGCAAATAGGGGTTGCTGATTAGCCACTTGGTAGATAATAACTTGTCCACATACTTCTTGGTATTGTTCACCACAACTAGGTCAGTTTGGTAGTGACGTATGGCCACTGGCGCCTCCAAGATAGTTTTCCCACAAATCGACAAAATTATTCTCTTCGAACAAGAAATGATGCCAGACTGCTTTAATCCACAACCTCTGCATATCTGCAGCAGCTCAGTGGCATCCTCCATGTTCTGGCATTCAACGTGCAGTACGAATGGCTCGAACTTGAGAATAACGTTGAAATCCTTCTGTTGCCCAGGAACAAACCCCGCATTCTCAACGTCAGGATCACCTGCCTCCGCTGCAGCAGCTGCCGTGGGCTCCTTTTTGTAAATGTCGTGCTTTGTCTGCAACTTAGCGTTGAAGGCCTGAACTATTCCTTCAAAGTCCACGTCAGTTATGTGACAATGAGAGCTATAGAGGAACCGGCCAGCACGACCAAACTCCTTAGAACGCTTGGTTGCCATTCTGGCGTGCTCTGGGTTGGATTCAAAGAGTACTATACGTCCGGAGCAGCAGGATGTGCTGATGAACCTTCCCGTTCGTAGAAATAACCTAAGTAGAGGAATGAGTAGAACGTCCACTGAGCCCTTGAGAGATCTATCCACGGCATCGCAGCTTGATTGAGCGCCTTCATCCTCGGGATCACTGCTATTCACGCACTCCAGGCCATTGATGTACATCTTGAGATCATGGCTCAACGTCTCCTTATAAATGTCCTTACCGAGAAATCTAGTGCCCAGATCCTCATAGGATATCTTGTAGCCACCAGGCTTCATGTATTCTCTAACTTCCCTGAGGTTATCGTAAATCCTTTGCGATGATGCGTCATGTAACTCCAGACCGGGTTCAGCCATCTGTTGCGATTCATGGACACTGCCACCAGAGCCATTAAACATGTCCTCCGTGCCAACATAAAGGAGCTCCAGCAGCTCGCTACCCAGCAGTTCAACCACCTTAAGCGGGGAAACCTTCATCTTGTGTGTAAGACTAAGTTAGTTAGACATATTTTATGTATTTTTATAAATTCAAATGGCTGTTGGTTTCGTCTACTGTGGGATGTGCAGAATATTCAGTAGCCGTATAACAGTGTAACCAGGTGTCCAACCCTGGTTTCACCCACGAACGCCGCTTACTGTATGGCTTACTGTGGATACCTTAGACTTGGCATCTGACTTTCCGGGTTGTTGGGATGCCGGTGATGGAGTCTTCCTTTGCCTCTTCTGTCTACTGAGGTAGAAGTCTATTTCATTTAACTTAGACACCACTAGTCGTCGCTTGAGAGCGACGTACCCATCACATGCATTGTCTTGGTGTTTGGCGAGCATATCACTGAGTGATTCCACATCTTCGGGGGATTTCATGAGTGCAAAAAACTCGTCAATGCCCAATGCTACTGGCTCTGACTTGGCCTCCTGACTGAGGGCACCTCGGAAGAGCTGGTCAACTCTGAGTCTGGATCCCTCTCCCATGGAGAGGTCCTTGAGGTTACTACAGAATGCAATTAGTTCCGACTGCTGCAGTATCCCCTCCAGCTCCTCATCGGAACACTGGTACATCGGATTGAGTAGTCTTTTCAAGTCTCGTGAATCTATTAATACCGACCGCCTTCCGGGAATCTCCCTGTGCAACCCAGCAAATGTGTCAATGATGAGGTCGTTCCTCTTGGACAGCTCTCGCATCATTTGGGCAGCCAGGAATTCGGTGAAGTTGATAGAAATCTTGTGTTGATTAAAATTGTTGAGGATGTCATTCAGCCGAGAGACGGACTTCCAGAGAACTGATTGCCTCACACTAACACGACGTCTCGGTTGGCTCTTTCGATCGCTATTGTTGTCTTTACCCTCGATGGCACTAGTATTGCTGACATGCTGATCATGGATGCATTCCATATCATTGATATCATCATGTGCGCACATCAACCACTTTTCAACGGTGTTTATATTTACACAAAAGTGCTCGTTCTCACAAAACATTGATAGATAGAGGTACCTCTTTCGCCACTCTTCTATCTTCGAATCCTTTATCTGCCTGACCATCAAACAAAGAGCCAGTTGTTTAATAACTGGCGACCTGTAGAACAAGGTCAAGGCGTCCACTACTCCAGTAGTTTCCTCCACAGTCATTGGGATGTGTGATACCTCAAACGTCACACAGCTGAGCCAAGGATGTTTCAAGGCTTCTGTCGTGGACAATCTTTTGCTGGGGTCCTTCACCAGAAGTCTGCGAAGTAAGTCTAACGCATCCGGGCTGATCAACGAATACCTAGGGTCATGCCAATCAATTTCATCGTTTGCTACGCGCACGAGTGTTTTGATGTCAGTCTCAGCGTGAAAGGGGCAAAATCCCAAGAGAAACATGTGCATCATGATCCCAGCTGACCACGAGTCACACTTGACAGAGTACTCCTTTCGTGGTGCATATTTTACAATTTCGGGGGCTACATAATACGCTGTACCAGCCCTAGTCTTAATGGTATGAAGAGGCGAATTCGCTAGTCCAAAGTCTGTTACCTTAATATCTGCATTGGGGTCTGTACTTGACCACAAGAAATTTTCAGGCTTCACGTCTCTATGGGCTATGCCCAATGTGTTTAGATAACTGAGTGCCCTGAATACATGAACGAACATGCGTGCTATGAATTCTTCCTTTCCTTCTTTAGGAATGGAACGCGACGACAGATCACCCCCGCTGCAGTTTTCCATCACTATGTATATTTCGGTACAGTCTTCTGGTAAGCGGCACATGAATTCCTGTTGATTAAATACCTCATTGGACAGTTTACTGATGTCCTTGGTTCCATTAGTATAAATCTCAGACACCTTAACAATATTTGGATGATCCACCCATGATCCTATCGATATCTCTCGCAATAAGTGCATGTTTTCCTTTATCATTGAAGCGTCGTTAAGCCCAGTGATGTTCATGATTTTAACAGCGCGTGTGGGCTGACATAGTGGTAGACCACAAAATTCATAGGTGTTGTTGGGAAGCACCTTTATTCCCTCTGCCAGTCTGTTTGCTGGTAGTTGCAGTTTCTTTGGCAGTATTTGTTGCAGTGCCAACAGATCCACCATTGGGAACAGCGCCTTGACAACTCCAAAGCTGCCCCTTCCGATTATCGGACCTTCCAAATACTTCCTTCGGTAATTTACCCATCCTCCCTTTAAAACTGGTGAGAATCTGTTGAAGGTGAGGTTGAGCTGCGATGATGTTTCCTCGAATGAGCTGCATCTGTACTGTGGAGTTGCAGCTTTATGACTGCTCGACCTCGAATGGATGAATGGAGTGTAGTCCGTGGACTCAGCATACGCGGTAATTACAGTCGACTGCGTATTGCCAATAGGGCAGTAGAAACGCGATGATCGATAGGTACTCTCATGCTTGAGCAGTCTCTTGGTGGTTGCTGGCGACATCTTAGTGGCTGCGATAATGCATGGGAACACTGAGCCTTGCGAAGCGATCTCCCTCCTTGCAATTTCTCATACAAAAATGAAACATATAACCTTAGTATCTTTATTAAAAGCGTATACTCTCCAGTAAATCTTTACGACTATATCAAAAGGATATTGCCAGAGTGCTACACTTTCCATGTCCTTCCAATGAGGATCCTACGAACAACAGTGTAAAACTTTTATTTCAAGTGACACTGTTGTCTATTGCAAAAAGTAGCAGGCATGCCTTGAGATAATGCCCGTAGAGTCCTTACCAGAGGTATGTATTCTATGGAAACAACCTCAGACGTAAAATTCCCAGAGATTCACTCACTGGGTGATTACATGTACACTCAAATACAGGTCTGTAAGATAGAGTCTTAAGATGCGTCCTTATAGTATTGTAAAGATTCTTAAGCTTGCTGTATACGATAACTCAATTTCGGCTTGTGTACACTGAGCCTGTGACGACCAACTGGACCGTTGCTGTGACTCGACTGTGTTATTGAGCAACTGAGGTCACTTTTGAGATGGGAAAAGCGTTCCTCATGTTACTCGACAAGTGATTATTGGCAAGGTGAACTAGGAAGGATGATAAAGAAACGATTTTCGTCGTCTACTCATGCTGCTGTGACAATAGGGCTGTCCGCAAGTAGTGTAAGCACAAGGGCGAAGAAGATAGTGTACAGAGTGTAGCACATACATTGCAGCAACGTCTACATATTTTTTCGGATTTATACTGTGTTCAATAGATCCCTTGGGGGGCACTGTCTAATTTCATCATGTTATCGTGAGGTCGTGTTGAAGGTTGTGTTGCACAGATACACGTCAGTACTGAGGCCAAAGGGTATTGCAATTTGCCAAATAATCTATAACTGCAACTTATTATATCCACATTCTTAATAAGTCGGTAGTTAGCTTTATCCACATATCTAGCTACACGGGAATGCCACTGTCACACTCTATCAGAGGCCGACACCATGTTAGCTACATGGAGAAATGGATAAATCAATGAAACCTACACTTTTCTGTAAAGAGATCTATCTGTGTACATGGATGTCCCATGACAACTGCTGCGCTGGGTTGTGTGGGATGATATATAGCGTGTTAGTGGTCACGAGTCACAGTTAGAAGGAATTTATATTCATTGCAGTATCGTTTAAATCACATAACAGTAGGTAGCACAAGTAATTCGGTACTATTAGCATCAGTGAAAACCAATCTCACCGTAGCATTAAAGAACGACATAATAGTATTACACAATATCAGAATCCAAGGTATTCTAACAGTTTTAGAAGGCAAAGCACGTGAAATGCCATTATATGCCAATAGCAAGTGACTATGGCCACCGGCCATTACTCTGGAAGGCGGCTGCCCAGTTGATGCAGCCTTCCAGCCTACAAGTGCTCCATACACTTCCAATCTGAATTACTGCCTTCCTCTGTGTCGCTTTGTGTTTTTATACTGGCGAAATTACCAACCTCACATATGTCGCCTTGCTCCATCTGGTAGCCTACACATTGCGCTCCACCCTTCACTCTTTATATCCAGGCGTCTTTTAAATGGAAGGATTTATTTGGCATAATAAAGTGTGTTAGATGCCCAGAAGGCCCGTCCTACGTGGTATCCTGCCATAGTCCCAAAGCGTAATCTAGGGCAAAATGGGCGACCCTCGTCAGCTTATCGACCCTGCGCATCCCTTCAACGAGGGGATGGTCCTCGTGCTGGATTCCGTGATCGAGGCGATGTTTGATTCCTCAAACAGCCACAATCGAGAGGCTGCCCACAAGATTCTCGAGCAGTTTCGCACGATGCCAGACACGTGGAAGCATGTTGCCATGATATTGTCGCATTCTAACAATGTCAACACCAAGTTCTTCGCTATACAGGTGCTACAGGCTTGTATACAGTCGAGGTGGAACGTTCTGCCTCAGGAGGAGAGGATGGGAATAAGACAGTATGTCTCTGAACTGGTGATAAAGCTGTGTATGGATGACGAGGCTTGTACTCGCGAGAGGCATTTTTTAACAAAGATAAACGAAACTCTGATACAAATCGTCAAGAGGGAGTGGCCTGATCGCTGGGAGGGGTTCATCCCCGAAATATGCAGGGCCTCTCAGGTCTCACAGAACCTATGTGAGAATAATATGCGTCTGCTGAATATGTTGAGTGAGGAGTTGTTTGATTTTGGTGAGGATCATATGCAAAGTCGTACCTTCCAGCGTCTTACTTCACGTATGACTGCGGACTTTAGAGAGATATTCGACGTATGTATATTCGTCCTTCACAGCGCCATAAACAATCCAGATGCTGTGAAGGTTTCGCTAATAAAGCAAACCCTAACATGTTTGGCACACTTCCTAAAATGGATACCCATTGGCTACATATTTGAGCAGTATGTGCACAACAATGTAAACGTCGTTCTGATAGACCTCTTGTTGGACCATTTCTGGGATCCTATGATATATCGCGTGGAATGTACCAAGTGCCTAACAGAAATATCTAGCCTATCATTATCCCATCAGGAGTTACAGGTCTTCGGTGCCCGTATCGCCGCAATTTGGCCCAAGCTCGTGGACAAGATGTCCATGCTGCCACCGAACTCCATGAAGTATGACGACCCAACACAAGTGCCGTCAAATCAACGGCTGTTCTGGGAAAACTTCTATACACAATTCAGCATATGCTGTACCAATTTCCTTAAGAACTTTAGGGAGAACATTGTTGAGCGAGACAACACTAACCACCAGTCGTTGCTATTCGTAATGGAACGACTGGTTCAGATAACAGACATCAACCATGAAGAAACATTCAAGATATGCTTGGACTATTGGCATGTATTTGTTAATGGGATCATGAAGGAGGTGAAGGATCAGCAGCGTAGGCAGGCTGCTGAAAGAGGGATTGTAGTACAAGAAGGCGGAGTGGAGACCTTTAACCGCAATTGTCTCAATCTCAACAGAACATATGAAATAGGGCGTCTGCAGATGTACCGAAACGTCTTGGTGGAACTGCAAAAGGTATTCATAAAGCGCATGGCAAAACCGCAGGAGATATACATCCTGTATGACGCTGACGCCTGCGAAGTCACAAGAGAATACAACTCTAACACCGCAGAAATTGCACTCTACAATAGGATGAAAACTATTCTGATCATTCTCACAACACTTTTGCAAGAGGACACTGAACGTATTATGATGGAAGTGCTCGAACACGAAATGGAGCTTGCCAATATGGGAGCTTCCAAACGTGAACCTTGGGATCCAACTATACTAAACCGTCTATGTTACAGTGTTGGATCTATTTCAGGTGCCATGGAGGAGTTTGTTGAAAAACGCTTCTTGGTATTGATCATAAAGTGCCTGCTAAACATCTGTGAGGTCAAGACGGCGACAGAGGACAAGGCTATTGTAGCGTCAAACATCATGTACGTAGTTGGCCAGTATCCTCGATTCCTGAAGAATAACTGGCGATTTCTCTACACGGTGTTGAATAAGCTCTTTGAGTTTATGCGTGAAACATTCCCAGGTGTTCAACAAATGGCCTGTGAGACATTTCTAAAGATTACTGTATCGTGCAGGAAAACCATCGCATCACAACTGTCTAATGATGTGCCATACGTGTATGAGTTAATCAGCCTGAGGGACCCCATGACTGAGGTATTGGACGACAAACTCATACTTTGGTTCTACGAGTCAGTCGGTAATGTAATTTCCGCGGTTGAGATAAATGCTAGGGAACATGTTATCGACCAACTAATGGCTCGTTGTAACATGGAATGGCAACAACTAATGGCAGAGTGTAACCATCCAAATCTCCTTACCAATGACGCAAATGTCTGGAGAGAGTTGCAAGGTCTACCAATTTATCAAGTAGAAAATACAAGGAAGATCATACAGATACTACGTGTAAACAACCGTGTAGCAAAGAGCACAGTATTTGCATATACCAAGCAGCTTCTTCTGATTTATCCAGGAATCATACACCTCTACAACGTGTATACGTGCTATATCCAACATGCTGTGCAAACCGCTGGACTAAGCTGCTTTAAGCACAACAATGTTAACCTCATGCACCTCGTCAAGCGATCAATTCTTCATCTATTGGAAACGTACATCACCCATCTTCCCAACAAATTGACAAGGACCCTTGCCGATCCGCCAACTCCAATGTCACCCAATGTATCTTCACTCTCAGGAGAAGAAACTACTGCGGATATGGATAATCTTGAAGAGAGTTCTGCGAGAAACTACAACGAGGTACTCAAGCAACTGATAGGCTCTATTAACTCGACTATTCTCGTGGCATACCGCAATTCCATAGCAGAAACCCGTGACCATGAAGTGATCTGTCTTACAACCACATTGATTGAAAAGATAGGTAACTACGGTGTTTCTGTGCTTCCACAAATCTTCGAACAAATTTTCGACTGTACACTTGACATGGTGAAGATGGACTTCCACAGCTTTCCGGAGCACCGCGAATATTTCTACGAGTTGCTTCAGAAATGTACTAAACACTGCTTTGAAGGTATTTTGGCACTGCCTGGTGAACGTTTGCGCTCATACGTCATGTCCCTTATATGGGCATTCAAGCATGAACACCCTTCAGTAGCTGAAAAGGGATTGATCGTCGTGCTTGAATTTTTGAACAACCTGGTTATATTCGACAGACGTAATGAGAATTCTGCAAACCAATCTGCAGTACGGCAGGTCTCAGCAGTCCTGAGCTTCTGCCAGACATACTACTACCTTCTTCTAAAGGAAATACTTGGAGTCCTAACAGATACTCTACACAAATCAGGATTCAGGCTACAAACTGAAATTCTACGAGTTCTGGTTAGATTCCTAGAGTGTGGAACAGTCAACGATCCAGGAAGCGAGTTAACGAGAATGCACGTGATGAGGTTCCTTGTGGAGCTCCTTTCACGAAGCTTTGTTACGTTACATGCAAAACAAATAGAGGCATTCGTGGTGGACCTGTTCAACTTCGCGGGTGAAAATATCGCAGATCAGGCAGAATCATTAAATGCAACTGGGCAGCCGGTGAAGTTTCAGACACACGTCAAAGACTTCCTGCTGTCGCTCAAAGAATTCGCAGGTTCAGGTGCTGAGTTTGAGAAAATATTTGAAAAGGACCGTCAGAATGCAATTGAAAGGGCACGGCTGATTGAGCAGCACAAGAGCAGCCTGCGTCCCACTAAGGAGGTTGCGCTTGACTAGGAAATGGAGGTCCACGGTGAATGGTTAAAGGACTATCCACTGTGTGACAATGTTTGAATCCGTAAGTCATATGAACTGATAGATGATATAATTGATCCGTTTACTTCGTATGCGCATGTACATGAATGGTACCAAAGGGAACATTGTTACGCTGTAGTGTCGCTGCTAATCACACAAGTTATACTAACGTATTCTGCTGTTTATACGGCAAACCGCTGGGTACAGCAAACTTTAGCACATACAAGCAGCGGCGACAGGACAAGACGCCTACAAACTGTGTGCTAGTCTTTTGAACATATACAGTGATATGGCGCTTACATGACACGTAACAAAAGGAGTCATTGTGATATGTCTGTGCATTCATACGACATACAGCCGTATAGATTACACAAGACACAATTGATAGTCAGCTCGATGTGAGAAGCGTCCATGTCAACAACGTAATAACACCTCATTTAGCAACGACATGTATCACGTTAAGGACGGCAGGAGAACCCATGTAACGAGTAGTGAGTACGAAATAGGTAGCTATTACATCATACACAAACAACATCATCCTCTGCGGATTCCATCTTCACACATCGCGATATCGCGTCTCCGTCATACGCACGCACACTTAGGTGTTGAGAATGCAAGCAAACAGCTGCTCGCCGGCGCTTTTTAAGGGCGCGACGGCACGGCATTAAATAAAAGGACGACATGAAGTGTGAACAACGGAATGCGACATGCTGACTGAGCTATATCTTCGCAATTTCGCAATGAAAAAACTGTCACATGGCAGAAACGCGGTCACTATCCACTTTTAACCACTCAATTCCAGTTACTGTCGCGTTTAAGGCCTCCTGAGGTGGGGATATTCAAATTGCGGCCGACAGGTTTTGGCAGGTGGTGGCGGCCGGACGCACTGCCAAAATCGCTGTTGCTTCTGCTTCGCTGGATTCTCTTTGACAAAATAACAGTCACTAGTGTATATTAATGGTTATTCTAATGTGAAATAACGTAAGATGAGGTTGGGTATCTTTCTTAGTAGGATCGAAAAGAGAGATGTTGAGATAGGTACGTGTGCGGGTGTTGTGAATCTGTATTGCGTATTGGTGTTGTTTGCATCGTGAATCGTCGTACGGCAAATGTGTGTTGTGTACTAGTATCCGCGTTCCCGACAGCTGCAAGAAAGCCTTTGGTTTTCGTCGCACAGGCGGCTGGCGTCTTGATCGTTTGAGACGTTTCTACAATTCATTCTTATTGGTGTGTATGTGTGATTGTGTTTGTTGCTGCGTATTCCATTTGCGCTTCACAGTATCAATGGTTTTGCCTTGTATGATCCATGTACATGTATCCTGCCGACCGTCCCAACCGACGTACGCTCAAACACAACTACCGGGATCTCACGTGCCTTGCAGACGAACCCTTAGATATAGAAGAACTGGAGACCCCGAGGGATAGGTGTAGTGTTGTCAATGAAGCAGTACACTACCTGGCGGGGTCAGAATCAGCCAAGTACGCCCTCACGTACCCAACCATGAACTCAGAGGAAACCTTTTTCAACTGCCAGGAAGAGGACCCAAACACTCCTTCTGAGAATCAGTTATGCAGTCGTAGAATCACTAACACCTCGGGATACTGTGATAGCGGCTATGATTCAGATGTCGACTATGTGAGGAACCTTTGCAAGAGTGCCATGAAAACTCACCAACAGAGTACAGCAGATCCAGATGGACTCGAAACACCAAATACAGTTTCTGAACATAGCATATGGCAAAATGATAAGGTGGAGCCGTCGCAGACGCCAAGACTCACACCATCAAACCTGGGTACCCTCAGCAAATCTGGCGGTATACCACCGCCTTCTATAGATCAGTTACTTATATCACATTCTTACCACAGAGATGAAAATGGAGACGGTGTACAAGTCTCTAGGATAGCAGGAATTGGGGCAAAAGGCCCAGGTTCTGCGGAGGATGTTAACACCAAATTGAGCATTGGTGGAGTAAGCACGACGACACACGTTTCTGACGTCATGTCGGAGAATGACTTTCCATTGAGCACAAACGGTTCTAGGATCAACAAGAGCACTGATGCTTCTAATGGCGTTATTGGGGTTAACGGCGATGCCAACGTCAATAACCTGATGAATAGTGACTGCAGCAAACTCCTGAGCTTTGCTCGCCAATTTAAGGAAACATACGGTGCCTATCCGCCATCTGGCGCTAAAGTTGGCTCGTGGGAATCTACTGCTGCCAGTACTAGTCATCAGGTTGACAACCATATCAGCAACGACACATTTTCTGGATCAAATCTACCCTATGGAAAGCATACTCCATATGGAAATGGTGTTGATCACAAAGGTAGTGAACAGGACGGGTTACTGGGAAATGGAGTAAAGGGACACTCTCCGGAATTATTAAGAAAGAATAGTGGCGATGCTTCTGGGAAGCAGCTATACGGGCATACCTTGTCTAGTGATATACTACTTCGCAAGTACACCCCGACTATTTCAAATGACATACTGGAGAGACCCTTTTATCAACAATTGTTTAGTAGCACCGCTTATAAGGAAGCTTCAGTGACTTCACTAGATGTTGGGTCACAAAAAGATGCAATGAACAACAACCACTATATGTGGATGCCTCAGGGGGTGAAGGACAGATACGAGGGTGACCTTATAGCAGGTGCAGACAATGTGAAATCGACATATAAGAATGAACAAAGAAGCTTCGCAGATTATTCTGAGGCATACAAATCATGGGAACTTATGAAATCCATGGAGTCACATATTGGGAGGCAGCAGGAGCCTGCATTTGGAGGGTTAGATAACACCACCCTGATGAACAAGGTGGAACTGGAAAGGAACGGTTCACCTGCGTTTCACAGGGTAACACAATCTGCTAATACGGTAAAAGTGACCGATATGAGTCAGCAGATTGACGAATTCTTTAAATCTAGGATATCTCCAAAGAGGTATTACAGCAGCCGATCACTGTCCATTAACAGTGAGCCACCTGTTGTAAGCCATCCACAGGAAGGTTCGTATCATTTCAATGTACCATGTTCAGAGTCTGTCACGGTACCTGTGGTTATAAAGGCGGATGGAGCTTGCAATGCTATTGGTGTTGAGGCACCTATTAACAAAAGTCACCAGAGTATTGATTTGATAACAATGGCACAACACGTTGAGGAAACCCCGCCTCTTAAAAAGAGTGAAGATATTTGCCATGTTACTCCACGAAGGTCGACTAATGTGCTTTACGGTGTCAATGAAACTTATGCAAAGAGTACTTTACCGACTCTGCCTGCCAAAAATGATACGTGGGCGTTTGAATCACTGAATATATCGTCTGATACAGGGAAACCACAGTTGAACATTTCCATGGTGGATGGCATGCTTATGGAGAACACCGATGGCCTCTACAACCTGGGTGTGATCAACACTGAAAAATCCGGCGATGTGAACCTCTATGACTCGGCTTGTGTTGAGTTCAATGAACTGCCTGCCATAGAAGAGAGTCCATGTCAGTCCTCCACATATAGGGCTGCTTCCCAACTGTCTCTACCAGGCACACCAAAGTTCCCTGCTATGGATACTGTGCGTGAGTCTACACCTGCAATCTCCAACTTCGCTGACAATGTCACCACTAAAACTAACTACGTATTTTGTGATGAACATGTCGAGCTACCATCTGATACGGGCTTATTATCATTTGATGATGACATATCTTCCTACGTTCCAGGAAGAAATTTGGATAGCTTAAAGAGTCAATTATCTAGCTGTGATCTGTTTGCAGACAATGCGGGAAACCCACATATACACCCACAAACGCCACACTTTAACAGGTTCCCTTCTTTCGGATGTGGATTAACACAACCAACCGCCAGTGATATGCCTACTGAATTCAGTGATGAAGCGTATACACATTTGGCAGATAACGCGCCACGTAACCTCAGCAAATCTGAAAGTCAGGATGTATTATTGAGGAAAGTTAGCTCTCTGGGCATATCTCAACAAACCTATGGATACTGTGATGGACGTGACGAAATAAATACGGAGTGTCCAAGTTGCAGCAGAAGTATGCATGTGATTAGCGAGCCCGTAAGGATTTCCAGTTGCTGCTCTAGACAAGTGATTCCATATTTAAGTAATACGCAAACCAGGAAGTATTCTAAGGGACGTACGCATAGTCGTCGTAGTGTTAATGATTCCTCTCTGTGTAGGTCTACGTCAACATCCCAAACCATCCAGCCGAAATTATTGTTGCCTTCTGCTGGCATGAGACGTTCTACTCCTACATTGGATGTATCTGGTGCAAGGTGCAAACTGTCCTCTGATCTATTCTCCGACATGTCCAGTGACTACGTGAGGGTACCATCAGATGGACCCACTTGTACCAACTGTGACTGTGACAAGGATTGTGACTTTTCAGACAGTGAAGACGTAAAGGAAAGACGGCAGACGAAAACTAAATTCAAACTGGAAAAGTCTGTACTTAATCCCATTGAAGAAATGCTGGAACAACAAATGCAAAAGGGCACTAATTTTGAAAGCTTCGTATCCTTGGTGAAGCGCTTGTATGAGGCGCTGGATGAAAACAAACTCATGACTTCTGATGGTGTTACCAGAAGCAAGGAACCAATGTCCGATGATCTCTGTGTTGACGGGAAAATCCACAACGGTTCCCCCGGTAGGTATGGCAACACATCGACAACCGCGGGTTACACCAATGGATTCAGTACCACACGCACGGACAATTTGGATTGTCAGACGAAGGTATCGCTCTCAAAGTTGAACTGCAGGAGCGAGACCCCTACAACGGTTCCATCATTACTTACTAATCGCAACAGTGTTGTATCTCCTCTTGAGAGATCACCAACCGATGGATCCCTTCCAGATAAAACCAAGACTTCTAAATGGTTGAAACAGGCATTGGATGATGTGAAACGATCGTCAGCAGCAGCAAGGCACGGTAATGTAATTGGTATGGATGAGCAGTCAGAGAGGTCTGACATCCCTGTACCACTTACAAAGGAGGCGCTTATATCGAAAATGACGTCCGAACCTACTAGTCGATCAGTCTCTACTCATGCGTGTAGATCCTCTGTGGAAGAGATGGTATCAGATATCGCAAAGCCAGCAAGGGAAGTTGACAAAAGCACGTTGGAGTTGCCAGATGGACTAACCCAGAAGCATCTTTTGGATGTGTATGACGAAGTTATGAAGCTTGCCAAAATTTTTCACGTGAAGGATGTAAAGTCCCTCACCAGAGCGGTTACCGCTCGCATTAACAGCCGAATTATGTAACAACGATAAATTTGTTATAACATTTACACAAACACTGTAGGGTGTGGCACCTGTTGAATCACACTGTAGTGGCATATTATTTAACCAAATATCATCTTCACGGGCAGTGTGTAGTAATATATTCCGTGAAGGATGCAGAAGATCTCTAGGGTTGTCGGCAAATTGCCGGAAGAGTCGCTCACCTACTCCAACTGTGTATGTTACCTATGCTATTATGGCCGCCTCCATCTATATATCTACATTATATGTATGTGCTTTTGATATATTGCAATTGTGTCTTATATTTCATTCGTGTGTCTTCTGTCTTTGATCATTCACACCCTTTCAGGCCTATGTGAATAAGGAACTCTATGACACCCTCAAGAGGCACTCCTTCATGGCCTATGGCTCCGTAAACACAATGGTTTTCTGTTTCAGGTGGGTTACAGGACATGGCGTTCACTATGCTTAGGTATCACCATGCTTGTGGACCTAATGACATCCTCCTCAACAGCTGTGCTAGACAGCTAATTGCTGCATCTGTGGGAGAAATGGTTTCAGTGGAGCCAGTAGTGCTCACTGATCGTGGAAGACTCTTTTCAAATACGGAATCCCCCTTCAAGGCTGCAGGAAAAATTGTGTTTGACGTATCCTTCTTCAAGGCATCACAGAAAGGCATGTAACACTTGTCCCAATATTCATTTCCATTACAGCATCACAATCTGCTATCAACTTTGACAATCTTGAAAATACTGTTAGAGAGACCCTTCTAAATCATGTGCTACATCTGACGCAAACCATTGCAACCCTAGAGTCTGGACTCGTTCTAAAACTAAGGTTTGTGAATTACGGCATTCTGCATCATATTACAGGGTGAATAACATTAAGGCTCGTGATGCGCCTGCAGACGATGATTCTATTAACATGTTGATGCGAGGGTGCCTCACTGAGGAGACTCAGTTGGAGTTCAACATCCTTGGCAAGGATGGGACGCAGCATTCTATACCTTCCAAGAACTCTGCTATTCTTAAACCAAACTTCAACTTTGAACAGATGGGAATTGGTGGGCTGGATAATGAGTTTGCCAACATTTTCCGAAGAGCATTTGCCTCTCGCATATACCCACCCGAACTGCTAAAGCAACTAGGGATATCGCATGTAAAGGGTTAGTTCAATTTTCTATATTATACACGGTACACAGGTATGATACTCTATGGTCCCCCAGGTACTGGTAAGACCCTGATTGCCAGGCAACTATCCAAGGCGCTAAACTGTCATAAGCCTAAAATAGTGAACGGTCCAGAGGTAATGAGCAGATTTTTCGGGCAGTCAGAAGAAAACATTCGTAACCTTTTCAAAGATGCTGAAGAGGAATATGCAAGGGCAGGGGATCGTTCAAGTCTACATATTATTATATTTGATGAGATTGACTCCATATGTCAGAGAAGAGGTACAGATGCATCAGGAACAGGTGCGAGAGACAGCATTGTTAACCAGTTGCTTTCAAAGATTGACGGTATTGATGCTCTCAATAACATTCTACTCATTGGCATGACCAACCGCATAGATATGATAGACGAGGCACTGCTCCGTCCTGGGAGATTTGAAGTCCATATAGAGGTGGGACTACCAGACAAAAACGGTCGTTGTCAGATATTAAAGATCCACACAAAAGTGATGAAGGATTCTAAAAGGTTGGCTGACGACGTAGACCTAGATGAAATATGCGCTTTGACAAAGAACTATTCTGGAGCGGAACTTGAAGGACTGGTAAAGTGTGCCGTATCTTATGCTATACATAGGCATGTTGACGGTAGTGATATTACCAGACCCAAGGATATGGACAAAATTATAATAAATCGTGCAGATTTTATGTGCGCACTGGAGGAAATAAGACCAGCATACGGTGTTGACTCCACCAATCTCTCTCAATTCACTAGACACGGAATTGTACCATTCGGCCAAAAGTTCCATCATGTACTTGAAACCTGCACGGTGTTGGCTGGTCAAGTACAAAAATCCGAGAAGACTCCTGTTTTATCAGTGTTGTTGCATGGAGCTGTTGGGTGCGGGAAGTCCGCATTGGCTGCCCATGTAGCAAGCATTGCCAATTTTCCGTTTGTTAAAGTGGTGTCTCCCGAAAATTACATCGGCCTTTCGGTAAGGTAATCTACATCTGTTTCATAGTGCTTAGGAACTTGCTAGAGTTAATGCTATTCAAAAAGCATTTGACGATGCCCACAAAACGCCTCAGTCCCTAATTATTCTTGACGACATAGAACGGCTAATAGATTACACTCCCATAGGGCCAAGATTTAGTAACACTATTTTGCAGTGTTTGTTGGTCCTTATCAAGAAGGCACCGAAACACGGGCGTCGCATTTTCGTTATTGGCACTACTTCAGAAGATCGTTTTATGGAAATGGCAAACGTCACACAGGCATTTACGGTGGCAACAGAAGTGCCACTTGTAACTGGTGCCAGCGAGATCTACCAGGCCTTATCGGGATCGATGGTAGCAGGTGTATCATTCCCGGATAGTGAAATGAAGCAGGTACGGCTATCAGCAGCATTCGTAACTATGGCTCAGGTTGCCAATGCTGGACGCATTACTCAAATAGGAATAAAGAATCTCCTATTGGCTCTGGAGATTGCGATTCAACGAACCATAGAAGAAGGTAAGCCTCCATCATTCCAAGATATACTGCTTTCAGGAGGTTCTTCCATAACAGCTAGCACCTTCTTCGAGAGTCTAGAAGCCTCTGGATACGATTTTAGTAATATGTAAATTACAGTACATAATACATATGCCTTATCTGTTGTGCATTTTGTTGTTATCATGGTGGCTTTGTGATGACAAACGTCGGTATATATGACGCGAACATCAAATTATAGTATAAATAAGAGAAATGTATAGAATATTCTTTGCTTTTCCCCCTAAATGGAGCCGTGGCTTCACCAGCTCCAGGTGGATGGAAAAGGAGGTATTGGAGGAGTTCAATCGACAGAAGCGCATGAATGTAGGAGAATTCTTTAGTTCATCACGATGTGTAGAAATGGATGTTTCGTGGAATGTGCATAGCTGCCGCGGCGACCGGGACAGTGGCCTGTCTACGAAGTACAGAGCTCTCGCTTCACAGCATAATCCTGCCCTTTATCAGGACTTACGTCGATCCCGAGACGGCCCACCAACTCAGCATCATTGCACTTAAGCTGGGATTGACTCCTATTGATTACTCCATAGATCCACCAGTGATACAAAGCAGGGTGAAGGGTGTAGTATTCTTCAATCCCATAGGTTAGTTATTGCTAATGTGTTAAAGTATACTTTGTTTACTCCTTTTGTTTGCATTTGCGACGGCTAATTGCTGTCTATACCTTACAACCGTGAATGCTGTGTTATTTGCTTGACATGCATTCCATGTATATACAACTAATATAATGGTAGGCATGGCTGCTGGGTTTGACAAACAAGTGGAGGCGCCCCTGGAAATCCTTAGACTTGGATTTGGATTCGTCGAGGTGGGTACGGTTCTCCCAAAGCCGCAGGAGGGAAACCCTAAACCTGTCATGTTCAGACTGCCTAAAAATGAGGCTGTCATTAATAGGTGTGGGTTTAACAGCGTCGGACTTGACGTCGCACTGGAAAGGCTAAAGAAAGTTCGCAAGAGACAAGCCCATGATCCCCTAACCAAGGATTTCCTCATTGGGGTCAGCGTTGGTATGTGAATTCACTTAGTGATACATTTTCCAGGAAAAAACAAAAATGGGGAGATCATATCGGATACAGTAAATGTAGTTGAGGCTGTAGCCCCCTATTCGGATTATATTGCAGTTAACGTCAGCTCTCCCAACACTCCCAATCTCCGCGATAACCAGAGGCGTGAACCTCTTATTGCCCTCGTTAAGGCAGTGAAGGCCTCTATGGCATCAGTGAAGGGAGAACTGGCAAAAGCCGGCAAGCCTTACACAAACACCACAAAGAAGGATCCTTTGCTCTTCATTAAAATATCAGTGCGTTTCATTGATGGTCATGTTATATGTGTCTAGCCCGATGTAACCAGTGAGGAGCTCAAGGATATAGCAGACATCGTAGGTGACTTACTTAGCTGTTATAATATAATCAGGCATTGCAATACAATATAGATGGCATTATAGCAACTAATACCACTGTTAGTTTGTACTTACTGCAATATAATGACTTCAGATATCGAGACCCGCTGAAATAAAAGAGGAGTTCATCAAAATCGGTGAACCCAATGGCGGTTTGAGTGGGAAACCTCTAAAGGAGCTTTCTAAGAAGATAGTGTATGATCTTTACAAATTGACATCTGGAACTGTACCAATAATTGCGGTAGGTCATGTAGGTTTTGAAGACATTATACGGTTACAGTGTGGAGGGATATCCTCAGCAGAAGACGCATTAGATATCATTGAGGCTGGAGCATCACTATGCCAAGTGTATACTGCCCTGGTACTTTGAATGAATTGGAAAGTAAATAAATGTAGATATACGAGGGGCCCCTACTTCCAAGCTCCATGAAGAACAAGTTGGCCGTTCTTCTCATGCAGAAAGGTATATACAGCATATAGTGACACATGAATGTGTAGGATATATGCACTTGTCCGATGCTGTGGGCGCACGACATCGACAAAATATGGTGAAGCCCTTCAACAGGGAGTGACTAGAGAATAGACAGCACCAACCACATATTGTTTCCTTTCGTTTTGTTCACACATCATAATAATATCACAAATGTAGCTTAAGTGCTTTCCACTTGCTCATAAATCTTTTTGTTCCATTGTTACCCTAAAGGCGCTAAATGTGTATGGCCGCATTGGAGTGGTGTAACTACACTAGACAATCGCTTGGGGTTATGAAAGACAATCAAAGCACACCATTGTAGCATGCAGTGATGGCTGCAATGTATCATATCGCATCGATATTTAGATATCAAGACAATGTGTGATGGATATCGCAGTGTGGACTACACATTAAGGAAAGATGGTAGCAATCGAGGTTTGGGAGCAGAGGAGCGTAAGCTCAACTGCAGAAAGCGACTCCTCGGAGGAGGATGTCAAGAATATCCCTCTCTTTGAGCGTCTGCTGCCTCCTCCTGTCGCCTCCAAGACACAAGACGCAGAGGTATGTAAATACTTTTTTCTTATACTCTCCTTAGACCGAGGAAACCGATGATGAATCGGACTCAGATGATTGCGCCAACTTCTTTGAGAGTGATTTCTCTGAAGCGACTGAAGAGCCTCCTCCTGCTGTGGAGAATTACGAGCATGACTGGAGTCGTCTACAGGCGGTTAGAGCCCAAAACATGCAGTTGACGGACAGCCACCTTGATCCTATGTGTTTGCCCCGTGTTTGGGATAGTGTTTTCTATATTTCGTCTATGCAAAATCTGGAGAACACGGAACAGCAATTCTTCTACTGCATCAAGGTGAAGCATGTGGATGGCGAGGCATCACGGCGCTATGGCCTGGGAAGCCTCATGATATACACGCCTCAGTTTACTCTAAAGTCTGGGGAGTGTAGGACTCTGCAAGTGCCCATGTTCATATGGAAGAGACGAAAACTGACTCTCCCTTATGGGCAGCTGGAGAAATATTTTGTTGAAATAGAGATCTGGAAAACACATCGCACAAGAATTAACAGTCTCTATGCAGTTCAACATGTTACATTTAAAGAAGTTATTGAGCGTCATGCAAACTTCGCTATCACCCTCAATCGCCACATCCCTGAGAGTGTCATTGCAAGGGCAACAACCGGTGCAGCAACAGAAAAATCGCAGTCAATGTCAATCACAGAAGCATCAGAGAGACGTATACCTGTCCATAAGGTGACCGCCTTCTTCTTGCTCGAAGAAATTTTTGACTTTCATTTCCTCTTTGAGAACTGGTGGTTCAACATGGCACCAGAGATGCCAGCGCATCTTAAGTTGTTTCCGAAATCACTGAAAATTTCAGTTCCAAAATCCACAGAAGGGGCATGGGCGACAAAGAGAACTGAAGCGTCCAACAATAATTACTGGTTTAAACCTGGTATGTTCTGTTTTAGGGGGACACTAAGGCAGCTACGTTATGCGTGCTTCTCTGCCAGCGTATACTGTCTACAAAAAGGAACGGTCCTATCGAAGCCACCGATACTTATTGGCACATGCGTGCTTTCTCTCAAGTCTGTGCAGGAGCAACCTCTTGTTCGTGGCGTAGTAAAGAAACTTGCCATGGGTACTAGGAATATGTTCAGTGGAACCATACAGGGAAACATACGATGTTGCGTGAAGAGCAGTGCAATAAGCTTTTTTGAAGATTTGAAAATGCGTCCAGCACAACCAATCTCAGGCTCTGCTCTTATCACTCAGCTGGATCACCGTTTCCAATATCTGGTCGTACGTGTTCTAAAATGTGACAACCTTCCTGCATCAAACACTGACTCTAACACATCGGATCCCATGGTCAAGGTGAAATGGGATGGAATAGTAAACCATACCTGTGTATTGGAATCAACTGTTTCTCCTGTATACAATCAAAACATGTATTTCCCCATACATCTAGTTGACAAGAGGGAACTCACAGACCCCGCGTTTATCAGGTACAGTCTTCCAGTTGATCTGAGTTCTAAGGGCCCGGTGGTAGTGGAGGTGTGGGACAATGAAGACTCTTCATGTTATCTCCTTGGATCAGTGGAAATATCATTATCCAGGATATATACACATGGAATTCTTCAGCAAAGGAGTTTAGTGGATGGGATTTACACAGAAGCACAGGAAGATGTAGACTTTGAGGATGAAGAAGAGGACGACGGAGTAAGGGTGACATACACCGGTGGTGACGCCTCCAGTGCGCCGTATAGGAAGCACGTAACTAGAACATACTCTGATTCGCTAACGCTTACAGGAGCAACGGTTCCTAATCGTGGCAAAAAAGCCACTGTCTCCTTAGAAATGTACATTATACCACCAATGCCAAATGATCTCTACATCCCAGAAGACCAGACCAAGCATGCTAGGACAGAGATATATAGGGATATCAGTCGCAGGTGGAAGAAGGAGTTTGATGCGTTCCAGATCAGTTATAACGAGAAGTTCCCTGGTGCAGTAAATCATCGACGGTTCACTTGTGTAACAAAGTCTCACACGACATTCACGGATAGCATGCCTTCTGATCTTATTCCACTTTGCTACTTCACAAAACCCATTCAAGTTTACATTCAACTGGCGTCGCCCGGAGAACTCATGCATTGGATCGCCAATTTCACTTATAAGGAGGACTCCACAACAACCGTTTGTAACCACGTTAACATTGAAAAGTGGCAAATGCCTTCAAGGTTCACGTTGACACGGAAAGGAGGATTGCAGGATAGAGCTTTGCTGTTATGCGGTTGTCTTCTGGGTCTAGGGTATGATGCTTTCGTATGTAAAGGCACTATAAAAGGGGGAAAACAAGAACACTGCTGGGTCATGACTCGCCACCGGGGAGGCACGGTAACATTTTGGGAAACCGCGAATAAGCGTGTTTGGCATCTCCCCCATAGATGGAATACTGATGATACCGTGCTTTTGCAGATGAATGATAGTCGTGTGGAAACTAATACCAACTATGTCAAAATAGATCGATGTGACTCTTCTCCGCCACAGACAAAAGAGGTGTCTCATGAGCAAGATGATGGAAGCAGTAGAAAGAAGCTCATGAATTACGAGATCTATGGAAATGAATATATGCCAGATGTTAAGGTAGACATTCCTAACATTCTTAGAAACAACGATATGGCAACACCCGCTGCTTCTTATCCCATGACAGCCCATTTGTTACCACCTCCGGACATAGAGGATAATAGGGAGCGCAAACAACTGTCTCCATTGGACCCTAAGCCTCATCTGAGTATTCCTGGGAAGACCTTGGTGTATCTACCATATAGTTCCATAGAGGTGGTATTCAACGATAAGCAGCTATGGGGAAACCTTCAGAACCACCATCCCGCTTGCATCAGCTACGATCTTGAGAAAAACACTGAGTGGAAGCCATTCCTCAAGGTTCCCATAACTGACTCTATCATGCCAGATGTGAAGATCACTGCTCCTTTATCAGATGTTATTTGTGCCAATACTGCCAAGGATATTAAGAACGACCTAATTGAAATGATGGAACTTATGCATGCTCAGAGTGGCCGTGCTATAACCTTTTCTAGAGACCAACAAATGGATGAACACCTGGACTCCTTAATTGATATTCTGGAGTTTAGACAGAGGCTAGATCTTCAATTCGACCCCGGAATGCCATCACACCTTTATGGGTGGAGTACTAAAGTATCGGAAGCAAAGAAGGCGAAAGAAAAGATTGGCGAAGCTGTGTTTAACCAAGGGGTACCAAGGGCTTTGACTACCGCGACTGCTACCAAACAGAGTGTTGAAGGTACTGTTCTTGGATCTGAGGCCAATGCATCACGCCTAACACCACAGTCTACAAAGGCCATAAACGAGGATGAAAGGGCAGATTCAGAAGCGACGACTGCTTCCAGTGATGAAAGTCTTGCATTCTCTCGGAGACCAGTGTACACTCCCTACCAAATCGCAAGAATAAATGCAATGCGCGTATATGCCGCTATGCTGCAAAGAAGACCTCATCGTACATCTTTACGCCAAAAGATTAAACAACTGGTTTGGTCTCAACCGAGGCATCGGAGCGTAGTATGTGATGACGAGTGCACGGACGTACCCATCTCTCCCAAAAGGTGCAAGTGGAGAATGAAAAACGGCTTTTTTGCTATAAGGATACGTAGAACATCGGTGTCGATAAAGCCTCCAAAATTGAATATAGCCAGGGCTCTGTCAAATGCTTCTTTGCATTTAGGTATGGAAGGCACAAATGCCTCAATATCTGACGAGTATACTAAACGATCAAAGCTTTCAGCGTACCAATTGCACTCATGTGCCTCTTCCCATAGGAAAAGGAAAAGTATTGGAAGCATCCAAACACTGCATCCTTATATGAGGTGTGATGTATTACCGACTCATAGACAGGCACCCATGAAAGGTAGACCAATGCCTATTGGAAGACAAGTAGTCAACAACCGAGCTACTTATTCCGCTCCTATTAGAAGTAGTAACATGAGAGGACAGAAGCCTAGTTTGCTTCACAGGTTTTTAACCAAATTGAGCCTAGGTCACTTCCCCGATCCACACCAAGTCCCCAGGTTTATGGTAGACATGCAACATGTGTTGAGTGAGAGAGCCTTTATTTTGGCTAACTTAGAGCACAAGTATCCTATACCATATGAGTTTAAGGTGCATGAAAATCGGGAAATATCAAAGTGGAATTGGTATTACAACGCTGAGGCACGTCAGTATGCGTGGCGCTGTCATCTACCCATCCCGCCAAACCATACGTTCATTGGGACCCCTATTCATTTCTGTACTAGTGACATCAATGAAATACGGCATATACTTACAAGCAGCAGGAGATTCAGGAAATTGTTGGTTACGGAAGTAGAAAAGTGCATAAATGTAATATATGTAAAAGTATTCCCCCTACTTGGGGGAGTGCTTTCAACATGGGTATTCTTAGGGTTTCATGTGCCCTGGAACACACAGTAGAGAGGAAGTGACTTGATATTAATGCATGTATTAAGAATACATATTAAGTATTATGTTAAGCGAAGGTTTTGGGGTTCTAATTACCTAATCTCAATATTGAAACAGCCACTGATTCTGTCAAGGGCTTTCTCATGCAGTTGATTAACTAATGCATTAGTTAAGTTCTCCCCCATTGCACGGTATGTAACACGGTAGCAAAGACTCCTCTTCCCTGTATTGGGATTTACATAGGAAGATATTAGTTTCACATCCTCTACGTAATCCCTGTACAGTTCGTCAAATATCCCAATGAATTCATTTTCGTCAAAGTATTTCTTTTCCTCTGAGGCCTCATTTATGTAGAAAGATATGTCCCTGCATACCGGAGGGTTTCTACTGTATGGTTTAAAAATTGGAATTATGTCATGTTTATAAGACCCCTGATATTGCTTCAAGAAACGTTCATCAGTCTCCCAAAATTGCCGGATGTCTCCTATTTTACATAGACACATAATGAGTCTCTCAAGGCCAATTCCGAATGCCCATCCCCCTTCAAAATCACCTCCACTTCCAATTAGTTTGTCACTGGGGAAATTGTTGGCAACGATTACATCTTTCAACTTGCCACATCCCAATACCTCTATCCATTCACCATCTTGTTTCAAATATAACTCGAGTGATGGATGAGTAAATGGGAATGTTGTATTACTGTCCCATTTAAATATATCTTTCTTATTTAGTTGCATATCTCCCATATACCCATCATCCTTTTGAGTAAAACCTTTGCTGCAGGTATTGTTGGCACTGAGATGAAGGCCATTCTGTAACGTGTGCATTGGTACATCTGAACCACCCTTCTCCACTTTCCTCACTTTTCTGAGTAAGTGCAGTACAAGATCTTCCAGTGTTTCCTTTAGATGACTGATGATGACGGATTCATCATCCATTGTGTTTGACATATGTGATTTCAGCCTAATGGCTTCCAAGTCATCTTTTGTAAAAAGCATAACTCCGTCCAACTGGTGGAATACAGGGAAGTGTTTTGAATCTATTGCATCCCTCCTAAAAACTTGTCCTGCATGTACTTATATAGAGTCACATTGATATTACCTGAATATATGGCTTTCTTTATTCCCCTTCTAAGGAGCTCTGGTAAATGCGATGTTACGTGGGTAGGCAGCAACCGGTGCGATGAGTGATTGAACGCGTCATCTATGCGATTTATTATATCTTGTGTGTATATTCCATCTTTAACATCTTTCAAAATGCAGCAATGTTTATGTTCCTTCTGTAACTTGAACCCCTTCACGTAGTCTTCCGAAAGATAGAAATTGTCACACGGTTCCCTGCTTACGTGGTTAAGAGGAACCTGCAACTCATCAAAATTATCACGAATACTTATTGGATCAGAGCTGAATGGTATATATGTGAATTCGTTATTTAAACTGTTGAAGTTCTTCTGACTATCCAAAAAGAACTCCCTTATGAATTTACAAGCCAATCCAATTGGATGATTTTGATCTGTGTCCAACCGACGTGATATCTTCTCATGGATATGCTGCGGTATTCCAGTATACGCCTGTGATAGGAACCTCCGTTGCGATTTTTGAGACAGCTGTGGCCCAGCGGCCAACAACGGTCTAATGAATGAAAGCGATACAATCACCATTCTGCTGCTGTATGACATCCATAACAACAATACACACGAATACACTTGTTTCGTTGGTACATGAGTGCCGACAAAAGTGCCTTCCGTTCCTAGAAGTTGACTAAATATGATAAGACTCAGTAGTGGCCAGAGTCTGAACATATTATGCATCATGTATTGGTGTTAAGGAGTCATAATTAGTTAATAAGAAGAAATTCTTTGAGTTCATTCAAAAGTTTCCTTCATTTCTATCGTATTAGTGTATGTCTATAACACATACTTTCATGAGATTCATCGCTATCTGTTAGTAACACGTGTTAATAACTACATATCGTCAATACACACCTTGTTGTGAGAATGAAGAACCTCTATCTGATTGCTTCAGTGGTGTCTTTGGGTTTATTCCCAACACTAGCCTTCCACCTGCACACTGGTGATGGTGTAGGTACGTGAAAAATGTTTAATGCATTCCTCAGCCTGTTTCAGACTCTACAACGGGAGCCAGTCTGTTGCAGTCGTCAAAATGGGCTTCTTCTGTGGATAGCCATGGTGATGATGATGATGATGATGAAGTAAATGGCTCCATTCCTGAAAGAAGACATATCCATGCTGACAACCACAGCAAGATACCCCCAGTAGGAAAGGGAGTGAAGGACAGGAAAAGAAATTCTGCTTACAGACGCAACAGAAGAAGAAAGGACGAACAGGATCACTCAAGGAGGAGAAACAATAGACGTCGTACAAATGGAGAGGAAAATGTGGCAACTAGAGGCCGTAAACCAGCAAGAAAGGTGATAAAGGTTCCAGTAAAGGGTAGCGACATTTACTCAATGGAACCTATAAGAAAATCCACTGGAAAACGTGCATCTCGAAAAAACAAACGTAGAGCCAATAAAAGGACAGAACAGTCAAGCGAGAATGTGTCAAATGCAACTGTGCCTACCGACAGTAGTGAACAGCCTATAACTGAAACAAGGGGGAGTAAAGATGAAGAAGTGGACTTCTTAGATATTCTTAATGCTGAGGATGAGGAATCCAAATCCAGAGATGAGAAGCAAACCCAGTCTAGGATGAGGACTAAGACTAGCAATGGTGGGTAATGTCGATAACATACTAATTAATAAAGGAATGCAGCGTGACGCACTAATTATGACGAAACCATACCATGAGAAGTTCAATCCAACCCACGATTCAGAGGATACATCTCATGCAGTGGTTAGTGCTCCGCAACATCAAACGGAATATGAAGGAGGGCAAGATGGTACACTAGAAGCTAATGAGGCAACCGATGAGGCCTCCGACGATGAAAGTGATGAATATGGCGATATTTTTAATGACGGCAAGGTAACAAATACGCCTATGAGAGGCACTCTATCTGGTATAAAGGCTGCCCAATATATACCATGGGATTCTGAAAATGATTTACTTAGGGGTGGGCTATCTAAGAAGCCTCTGCCCTTCGACAATGAAAGTGTATCCACTGTTGATAATGCAGAAGCTGCTGAAGATATGGATGGCATCGACATGTTATTCGAAACTATAAATGATAGTAACCAGGGGGACACATTATTTACTGACCCCATTAATGAGGATAATTCAATAATATCCGCTAAACAAAATGATGGTGACCTTTTAACAGGTAATTATCTGTTTGATGACTATATTGACGATGATGACATTGAGATGTACTATGATGATGACGATGATGAAGGAGAAGATGTTTATAAATATTATTCACCACTGGGCTTGGAGTACCTCGGTGCAGGCTATGATCTGATCAAAGGCAACCCCCTGGGTGACACCATTACCTTACTTGATCCGGGATTCAGGGCTAATATAATCCAAATGCATTGGATCAAGGATCAGGAAAGCATCTCTAGCAGCATGAAGTACATTCAGGCAAAGGGATCATGGATTAGGTCATACGTGTCCTGTCACAAGGGTGACAGCATAACCGAGGTTGGATCCGAGGACGCTATCAAAAGGAGTCTCACTGCCGATGCTTCCGTATCATCAGAATTACCTGGAGATACTGCGAAATTTGCTGCTTCGGCAGGTTTTAATAGCCTCAAGAACGCTGAGAAAAAGAAAGGTCACAAATCGTATGTCAGCAAATCCTACTGCTTCAATTATGTGGCTGGTATACCCACATCACTTAAGTGGTTTGTCCCCATTTATTTCTTCTAATATCACCTCAGGGATCTGACTCTAGCTGTCAATGCGGCATTAGATACACTGCCCACTGCCTTTAAATATGAAGACGGAGAGTTGAACTGCTCTCCAAGCGACTATAGAATAGACCCTTCGAAGCAATCATGCGCAGATCTTGGAGTGCAAAAGTGGATGAAGTTTTTCAGCATCTTTGGAACTCATGTTACTACAAAGGTTTATTTAGGTGGAAAGTTGGTCACCCTAATGGAGACAAATGCCAACCAAGAGGAGGAGCTTTCCAGCAGAGGATTGGACGTTAAGGTTGCTCTATCTGCACAAATTGATAGTAGTACCGTAAGCGCATCAGCTGGAACAACATTGCAAACCGTAGATGAAAGTAAATCTATGGCCCTGGGTTCACATAATTCAACATTCGTTTTGGGTGGCGACATATACGGTGATGGATTAGGGCTTCCTTTTGACACTTGGGCCGCATCTGTGGCTAATTTTTCAATGCCCATAAAGGCGGAATTCACCCCAATATCTATCTTTATTAACCAGAAATATAAGGATGCTTATAATGAGGCTTATCTATATTATGGCAAGGTGCTTGTTGGGGAGACTAGGGATTAGAAGGTCAACGCCACTGTTATTGACGGTTGCTTTATTTAAAATGTAGTGTAGTTTGATATACAACTCAAAACTGTGTGATGTATGCTAATTAGTGGAAACAATCTATTACTGTATACAAATTGTTCATCATGATATAGAATGAGGCCGTTTGTCTTTATAACTATTTATAAACCTACCTTGTGTCCAATTGAATGCATGTCGCTTTTATTAGTTCATATGGAAATGTGTCGGGACTGAGGGCTGCAGTTTTCATTCATATGGCATCTAACATGATACCGCTATATGTCTTACTCCTATACGGAATAATTTCATATTCAATGTAAGTACAACTGCAAACAGGTTCTATTAGTGTTATATGATTATTATAGTCAATGTTTCGTTTTGTATTGTCACCCATCCCCTAATTCATAAGGCAATGAAGTCATACATAACTTATGTATGGAGCATTCTTGCGATCCAGTGCCTGATTCCTACGTATGCACTCTTCAGGATCTGTTATTGTATCGCGATGTATAGGCATTATATCAGATATAGAAACGAATAGTCCACGCATATTTGCACAGCGACCAAATAGATGAGTTCCTCCTACGAAGGCCTTCTCTAGAAGTAACTCGAACATTCTATTACTACCGTCCTTATTTTGGGGGTATATTCCAACGACTGTTCCACGTGTTCCTAGAGGCACGCTCTCACTGTGTTTAATGTAAACGACACATTGACCCAGGTATATTTCCTCTTCCCTTACAAATATTGAACCCGTGGTATATGATGGTATATGAAGGTTTTTGACATGTGACACTCTTATGAGCTTACAGTCTCCATTTTCTGCACCTGCAGATGTTGTTTTGCATTCATCATATATTTCAGATATGGCTGAAATATCTATGGGTTTTAAACATTGATAGTTACCAGGGGTCAATTTCAGCCTCCTAAACACCTGGCCACTAACATACTGCTTCACTTCCCCCTTCTTAAAATCTAACAGTTCTTCTGATGTTTGAGGGAACAACTTTTCCAATGGGATATTTACCCTCTGCTTGCCATTTTCAGGTGAAGCCTCTTGTATGTTTCCATCGAAATAGGTAAATATTTCTGGGCAATTCCTTCTATATGACTTAATTAGTTCAATTACATCCTCAGAATATTCTATTCTTTGGAATAGTTGTTTACTATCAGACATATCTTTCATGGTCAAAAAGGCATTGGAGCACCTTGTATACCCTGGGAGACACATGGTACAACCACGCTCATCATCCCAATGTGCCAACAACATCCCTAATTCTTCAGCAAATTGGCCACAACTAACTGAATTGAATATGATCATAGCCGCTTTCTCCGATATGGCAGCAAGTTTACATATGCTGCTGAAACTGTGCCACTTCTCCAACCGTCTGTCTTCCACTACTTTGTTGATGCTACAAGTAACATCAAGCTTCTGCTGTGCGCTTTCTGCAATAGTTATCCGGAAGTCAGGAACAGGAAAAATGGCACTTATCTCATCAAATGTGTTTCCTACGGTATCCACCGTCCCAACACACCCATAGAGAGACCCATCCATAATGCAGATTGCATTGATGACCGGCTTTGAATATTTGCCATACAGCATTTCGTGTTGCCTGATTGTGTTACGCAGCGCAACCATTTCGCTCAGGTTGTTAGAAAGCGCAACATCTGGTTTCACGGCCTTCTGGTCACGGAATACAGCCCTGTTCATCTGTGGAACTGATTCCTTAATATGGTCAACAAATCTCACAAAAGGTAATAGAGATGACCCCGTCAATGTGGTATCCTGCAGATTAATATCCAGTATTCGGTATTTCACAATAACATTTTCACATACGTGGTCAAGCCCTGCAGCTCTAGCCTGCCTTACTGAAGGTAAATTTGGTGACAATGCGCATCCAGGAAGTCCATCAACTAGTTTAATGAGAAATTGTGAGCTCATTTTAGCCCAATCTTTATGATCAATAAGATTGGGATCAGGAGATTTGTGACTCAAGGTAATTCCCCTTTTCTCCAGTTCCCCCTTCAATATCACAAGTTGTTCACCAACTTCGCTGGGGTTGCCGACAGACATATGTCCGTCTTTTATGGTTAGATACGGAGTATGTATAGACTCCAACCTCCCTATATATTGGTATGGATAGCCCACCACCACATACTTTGCCTTTGCTGCGTTCATTAGGTTTCTCAGAGCATCTCTATGTATCGATTGCCTGATCCAAAGAAACAAACTTGGTGCATGAGATTTCACATGGAACACCTGAACTCCGGTCTTTATGAAAGGAACGTAAGATGCAGATGAAAGAGAGGGAAACCATACGTTTGATTTACGTTGGTTAGGGTTAATATGTTTAGTCTTCGAGTTCCTTTGATACATCATGAGTTGGTTGGTAAAGGTTTGCCCACTTTTCAGGGATGGATTAAAGAACGGCTTATAGTCAACCATGCAATGTTTTATATCGTCGAAGGTGGAGAGGGGTGATTCTACTGTTTTTCCACTGCTTTCAGGGTTGTAAAAATATACTCTTGCAAGACCTAAGCCATTTCGGAATTTCTCATCCTCTGTTAACTTGGATGACTCCATATAATGGAGTTTTTTGGTTGGCATACGCTTCTCTTCAAACTTTACAGTCCCATCACAAAAAAGCATTCCATTCATCAACAATAGTAACTTTTCGTGTGGTATGACGTGTAAAAGTGTAACTCCTCCCCACTGTACATTCGTGTCATCCATATCAACGTCAAAGTTTTCCGGGTAATACTTCCTTAGTGGAGAGTCTGGATCAGTCATAATGACACCGAAGATACTAGGTAATAAGTATGCTGATACTGGGGGAAGGACCATCATCAATTGTTCAAATGGAGTAATAGGGGCAGAAAACTCAAATTGTATTTTCAAAACCTGGGAAACTGTAAATGTTACCTTTGCCATGTTCTTGCCAGCCATACTCTTGTGAAATTTAATCTTTTCTCCTTTCAAAAACTTGAAAACATCAGAAAGTAGCGGTGCGTATCTACAACGAAGGTACCAGTTCCAAGAAGGTACCCCTCTATAATAGTAGTACATTACCCACTGTATGGCCTCCATATAGTCGGCCACCACCTCGTCGATGCATTGTGGAGATTCGTGCTTCATGGTCTTCGATTTGTTTCCCTTTTGTAGGATTACATCGTTGGCAATACCCATCTTTGCTAGGTAGTACCTCCCAGTCCATTCTGCCACAGTCTTAGGCTTCTCCTTGTACTTGCTGTTGAACTCAGTTGGATTATGCTCAATGCACATATTTTCCACATCAATAACAGTTATTTCATGGCTCACTTCCTTTCTCGGTTTTCTACCGACGACCTTATGATTGTTATTGTCTGGTCCGCAGTAGAGTTCATCAGTGATGCGGTTTACTTCTCGTTTGGAAAGCATACCTAGGAATTTCAACAGGTTGTCGTAGTTTATTTCACCACATCCAGTTACCAGCCATATATCACCATATGGAGTCGCCTTGTAGCTGTCTCTTATATATCTATCGTATGTGGCGATGTATGCATTTATGCCACCGTCTGCTATTTTGGAGAACTTTCCATGAGGAAGAAAGTCGTTACCCATAAACATTGTAATGAATACGAAATCATCTACAACACGATCTATGGTAGATGGAACATTCCTCAGCTCCTCCAGTTGTATCATGTCATTCAGGAGGTATTCTCTCAGGATACCCACATGCATAAACACATAGTCGTCAATGTTAATCAAGTGCCTCGTATGCGTTTGTTTGTTGAAGAAATACACCTGTTCACGTAATAAACAGATATATGGTTCGTGAGTTGCGAGAGACAGCATAATGAGGTCTGCATCCAAACCGTAAATGCAGTGTGATATGTAATGAGGCTTCTGACCATTTAAGACGGCCTCATGTCTCTTCGTTTTGTCGTTCCTAATGTATTCCATAATCTTGTGTTCACCCTCTCCTGGTACATCAGATCCGCTGACGACGATCTTTAAGTGCTTCCAGAATTTGTTTTCGTGAATCATCATCTGAGCAAAGTATTGCAATCTGATTGTTAATCTTTGCATAAAGGGTGTTCCTGGTGTGATTTGTATGGCGTCGAATTTAAAATCTGACTTGTCCTTTTCCGCGTCCTCGACTTCCGGTTCAGCCTCTCCCTCCTCTTCCTTTAGCGCTTTGAAGACTATGTCACTTTTTTGACTGTCCCTTGCACTTCTGAATCGACGATCGCGTTGTTGAATGATCTTAGCCATAGGAGCAACACCATCAATGGCCAGATAGACCATGTTTCTAGGTCTCACAATCTTCACCAGGTTGTTTATGTATTGGAAAATGAGAACAAATATATCTTCCTCGCAGCGAATTCCAGCGCATAGATCTTCTATACTGTGAGAGCAATTGTGGATGATGCCATTGACATCCAGATACAGGTTGTCGAAACCGTCTGGAACCTCAAAGTCACCATCCTGGACACCAGCGGTGTCCTTCTGCTCCATAGATTGGAGCAGGCGAAATGCGTCATCCTTCTCTGCAGCAGAACCGTGGTATGTCTCGCAGATGAGGGGGTAGCGCTGCGCCAACCATTTGAAGAAGCCCGGAACACCCATGAATCCGGCGATTGGCTACATCAATGTCTTATAGGTAACCAACACGGTTCTTTTCTCGGTTTATGTACCGTATTTTAACGGATATTAAGTAAGTGCGATAATACTCCTTCTAAAACTACCAGATAAGAGAAATGTATGGCTAAAAGTTGCGACGCCTTGACTGTAATGCGGTGTGTCTCAATGGTGGCTAGCCCAATCACCCATCAATGGAAGATTCTACTTTTAAATAATGAAAGATACCACAGTTGCTGCTATATAAGCTGCTTGTATTTGCTACTCTTATTTGTGTTATGTGCTACTGCAAGCAAAGCGCCTTAAGGCAGATTTTACTAGCCTTTGTATGTGCTTTCGTGGTAGATACGCATTTGGTAGAGCAGGCAACGCCATTTCTACAGCCATGGCGCACCTGTTGACGTATTCTCCCACGGTATTTGCGATAGATATGTATTTTTCTCGTTCTTCACTTCCTTCTTTCTTGCTCCGTGATAATAGGAGCCCTGTATTGGTAAATTCGGCTTTTATTTGCTGTAGATGGCAGTTTAGATGATGCAGTGATGTGATATTGCTGTACCTTTGGTGCAATCCATTGTACTTTTCCGCATCTACGTATTTATTCAACGTCGGCATCTTACTCAAAACGAATGCATCAATGGGTTCACTTGGGGACTGGAATAGCTGTTTTAGACCAACATTAGCTTGCCATACATGATGATCCCTATGTTTTTCGTTTGCGTGACCGTATGTATTTCTTCCGAAATGTTTCTCAATGTCAATCTCAAATTCCAATAACATCCGTTTAGCTTCTTCCACTATTGTATCAATGCCATCATTGTTATATACGCCTTTATTTGAAGCATATTCCTTTAGTATTCCCAAAATGTATACGAGAACGGTTTCCAATGAAAGTTTTGGAGTGTCTTTAGGTTCCGCATTTACCCACACTTGAACGAACTCATCGATGTACTTTCTACATGAGTTACCCCTTGGTAACAGTATTATATTTCTAATTGTGGTGGGTAGAATGTAACAGTCTTCACTTCGTAGTTCGTCTAGTAGCCAGTTCTCCGTTGTAGATGTCAGAGCAATAAGAGCATCTACCTTGCATCCTTGGTTGACCATGCTGACCAAAAATAGAAACATCTGAGACAGAGTCCCCATACACTCACTTCTCGAAATATATCCGTCTTCCATTATTCTTTTACACTTATCACGGCAATGTACAATGACAGACTCAATAAACCCGTCATGGTCAGCTTTATCATTAAAAGCTTCTACGTGCAACGTGGAAAACGAGAGAATCTTCCTTATTAGTTTAAGACAAGATGTACTTGAATAGTTTACATTCAGGAGAAGGGAAAACACAGGTTTCACAATATGCTTGCTTAAATTGCAATCCATGCTTGCAACCTCATCCACAATGCTATCAATAACGCTGTGGTCATTAAGAGCAGTGTTTTTGATGCATGCAGACAACCTCTTAAGGTGATTCTTAAACGTTCTATCGCCTATAACATATACCTGACCCAATAAGCGTATGAATGCTAGGATAAAACTATTTCCCGTGTTGCCAATATTGCCCGTCACATCTGTTTCAGCATTTATCCTGGAATAAATGTCCCTCTTTAAGCATTCAGACGCAAGCAATTGTATTATGCTGCCTCTTATAAGTGAAGTAGAACTGTCAGCATCCTGCCTCCCCGTCAACAAGTCTTGCAGAATGCGCGTTTTACAAAGCAGCTCATCGTCGAATATATCAGCTCTTGTTATCACGTCAATAACACCCATAAACTCCTCGTCACTAAGCCTTTTGATTGCCTTCGCCATTTCCTTCTCAAAAACTTTCATATCGCTGATTCTCAATGGTAAGCCCAGTGTTTCAATGATAACTATTATTAGGTCACGGCAGTGTTTCCTTGAGTCCAAAGGCATGTTCTTCAAAAAAGGAATACTATTTAACATGAAGATTAGGTCTTTTCTTTCGTAGGAACCTAATTTATCCACCATAAGAGAGGTCAATCTTTTCATTGGCCTATCGGTTATGTGATCCTCCTGATTCTCCATAGGAGGCATATGTGCGACGTTTGCGATGAATAATGAAGCTAGTTGAACATTTCCATTGAATCTGTCACGAGGGGCTTCAACTACATGTTTCAATAACGGATGTATCACCTCTTCCTGTCTTATTTTGTATTTTGATAGCATCTTTGGTGCCTGCGATAGATCATGTGACAACAGTAAGTTGGGTGAGCAACAGCAAGTGTGAACTATTAAGTCTATAGTTGAAGGGTGCACAATGTGCGCCAATGAGCCAACCATCTCCACGAAGCGTTGCGTAGAAAGCAGAGTCTTTGCCTTGCACCTTACTTCACTGTTGATGTTGTGAATCAACCTGGTTACATCCTGTGAGTGACTACATATCCTGGACAAACACTTTATACACGCCTTCATAGTGTCTATGTCGGCCTTTTCTTCATTCAGAAAGGACCTACTGCTCAATTCACCTGCGATAAGATCCAGCATTGCTCTATATACTCGGCGATCCCTGTCATGCAACAGATACGTTAAAGCGTCCAGAAGGTTCACTATTTTCAGTGTGCTGTATGCCGACAAGGGGGGCAAGGTATCCTTTTCTGGGTATACGGCTTCCAGGAGGAAGGCTACATAATCCTTGAAACTCACATCCTGTCTAGATAGAAGAGCATCAAGGTTGGCCGTGAAGTCCTGTAAGACAGATTCCTTGTCGAACAAGGATACAGCAACGTGAGACCTATCAACAGGGGCATCCTTACGAAAGAGATCACCCAAAACCGAGAACCTCCTACCTGGCAGCCACCTACGACTTCTGTGAGTTATGCCGCCTTCTGACGCTTGTAGAAGGCGTACTAAAACGCCGGTACGACTACAGTGTAACATCAATATTCTGTAAGGTTGGCCACTATAGTCCTATAAACTGCATTTTATTATGTTGTGTGTAGGTATGTGTAACACAAGCCACTCCCCAGTAGGAATAATGTATAGACACATAGGTAACAGTCCGAAACCCAAATTTTATATCAAGTCTCTAAATATAAAGCAGTCTATATGTGGTTCGCAGTAGTATTCTCCTTGTAAAATTCGTAAATCCAATGGGTTCAAGGATGTATCTGGGTAGAAAATCCAGGAAGTGAATGTTTCCTGCTACAGTGGAATACATCATGTATGGCCACTGTAACACGATCAACTGATCATCATAACTTTTGGCCAGGCAGCGTATCTCCACCATCTTTGTGGCATTCTGAGTTGATACGTAAATTATGCTACCAGATATAGGCGCTACGGCATGTGCGGGTCATGAGAGGTGTCCTTCCGTGCGTTATTGACCCATTAACCACGCCGTATTCCTTCGTTGGCGAACTTTGATAACATGTGACGGCAACTGTTTTCATTGCGTGTGTGTTATTCCCATCTCAGCTGACATAACAACCAAGCTATAACCTATTTCAGCCTTATACAGTTTGTTGCGCCATTGCCGAGTGCATTAGGTTAGGTTTCTTCAAGTCGTTGTTCATTTCCATCTTGTTCGCTGCATAAAATGTTCCCATCCCTGCTTCAGACATCTGGGAGTTGAAGTTTTCAACACCTTCTTCGTCAGTTTTTGTTCCGCTAGTGTGCTCCTTTTGGAGGTAATCCGCCTTGTCTTCCATGTACATTGATTGCATGCCCGCAACAGGGTAGTTGGGCGCATAGTTTATCTCATCAACACTGATGTCAGGAACCTTCATATTGTCATAAGAACTCCATGGGCGAATTGTTGGCGCCCTGCTTAGATCCATATCATTCAAGCACTCATCCGTTGATTCTGTTTTTGAGATCAAGTTTGTAGTGGTTGTCATATCTCCTCCGTCATAGTTATGCCCAGCCGGTACCGCAACGTTTACCTTCGTCATTCCTTTCATAACTTGTCTTGCTTTAGCATCAAGTGGCTCCATTTCGTTCCATAGTGGTTTTATGTATGAACAACGCGATTGTGAGCTAGATTGTTCCTTTTGCAGGAAATCTATATCAAAGTAGGATCCACTGAGCCTAAGCTGGTCTTGGAGAAAGTTTGAATCGTTGTAGCATAGGCTGGGGTTTTGACGAAAATACTGGTAAAACTGCTCTCCAGGGTTGCTAACCTCTGCGCCTGTCTCATCGGTAACCTCCCTGGCAGTCGTCAGAGGACCATCTGTCCCAACGCGCATGTAATCCATCATGCACCCATTCCTCATCCATTCCATTTGCTCAGCGTAGTTTGGTTGCCCCATGTCATACATTTGGTTGTACTGTGCATAATCCATTGGTGGTTCGCTGTACTCCCATTCACCACTGTAGTCCAGATTTTGACCTGCTGAATTCCAATTGTGCCAGTTATTGGGCATCAAAGCATCACCAGCACTCGTTACCGTGTCGTAAGAGCTACCCAGGACAGAAGAACTGTATGGTCTGTCTGCCATGTACATCTGGAATGCCCCGGAGTATGATGCATCTGGCGACATCTTCATAAAGTCACCAGGCATCCTGCATCCCGAAGCTCCATAAAAGCCCATGGCTTCCGCCTTCTTCTTCCCAGTGCCTCTGCCACCCTTCCTACGCTGACCAGCTGCCCCCCTTACAGCCTTGGTTGCACGAGGCCCGTAGATTGCTTGGGCGGCTCCAGGTGCTTTCATAGGCTCATTACCACCAAAGGCAGAATGCTTTGGCTGCTCCTCGTCTTCTACCAAAATGTTGTACTTCATGTCGTTCCTTGATAACCTGGTACCAGTGGCTTTGTGTAGTAGCCTTGGATTAAATGTACCCTGAAGTAGACTGTTTGCAAAAGCTTCTGCCCGCTTTTTAGCCTCTTCGTTTCCCACCTTTTTGCATGACCACCTGGCTCTCATTTTTCCACCATTACCGTTTATCCATTCCACCTTCCACTCCCTCTTTATCCTGTCTCTAGTAAGAGAGACCCTATACTCCCCAACATTTTCAAATATGGTAAGTATAGGTGGTCCTTTCTCAGGATAAAGTTGATCAAAGGTAGAACCGGACATCAATTTTGCTATAAGGCTCTCAGCACGTTGCTGCGCCTTCGCGTTACCGTACTTCTTGTATGAAATCCTCTGTTCACGTTTTATACCGTTTTCATGCCACTGAACGATTAACGATCTTTCAACTTTGTCTACCAGTATTACGGGGTCCATGGCAACCACCTTGTTTGATACACGATCTATTAGTGAGGAATGCTTCAATAGGGGCTGATCCTTTATTTGGTATTCACTTGTATACGAGGCGCTTCCGGAACTTCCTTCCCTCTTGTTGGTTAAGCCACTGAAATGCGATCCCTGAGAGCCTAAGGATAACTGTGAGTTCACCATTTGTAGACTGTCCATCTGGCTTCCACCGTTGTAGGGCCAGGAATTTTCAAGCCCGTAGCAATCGTTGTATCCAGGGCCATATCCAATCATATTCTTCTCTGATTCGTAGGAGAAGTTTGGAGTTTGATACAGGCTTCCACCGTAGTTGTAGTTCATAGGGGGTTGTGTTTCTATGGAGGCCATGGAAACCAACTTATCACCTCCCTTTTTCTGCATTGGTGCAGCCGTTGTGGTCTCATCTTCCACCAAGTCTGATAACTGCAGTGGATTACCGTCGGGTTCCAACGAGGCGTCGTTGGGAGCCCTTTCGGTGGGCAGGTTAGAACCCTTGGGATACTCCTGCATGCAACGAGGAACATTAGAATCCTCCATCTTTGTGGATGATTAAACTCGTTACCAAAGAACAAAACACTACCTTATGAAAGCGTAGCATAAAGAATAAAATGAAAAGAGCGTCTACGCAGATGCCCTTTGCCACAGGTGTGATGACAACGCAGTACTGACACACATAGAGAATATATGAGAAGATCCTACTCCATGAAAGTAAAAACGTGTCTATAGCAGTCCAGGAGTTGGCTGCCTTGTAGTAAACCTGTCTGGATGACGTAACACTACTTACTCTGTCAGGGCTCTGCGATAGATATGGCCTAGAATTCTTGATGTGTGGACCATGAAGATAATAAAATAGGCCTTGAGAAGTATACCGTGCTATGGGAAACCGTCACGCCTATCGTATGCCATCCACAACGCCTGATTTTAGGTTGTCTAGTGTTCAGCCTAGACAAACCATGCACCAGGGGTGCACACATCCACGGATATCGGCGTACACCGTCTGAATTCCACCGGTGTCTTAGCCTCAAAGAGTCCAAAACAGGCCACACTCTCACTCCCACGAACTATATACTCAATATACCATGATTTAGACATCAAAGGGTATGCACACAAAGGGGTGTAATATGTGCGTTGAATTACATTAAACTTTAAAGATGATTAGTTAAACCCATAACTGTCTACTTGAATAAGCTATGCCGGCTGTTATTATTCCGATGTGTTGGTTTAATTCTGAACGTGGTCCAATCCATGCGTGTGCCTAACACCACAACCATCGTGTGTATGAATATTGTGCATTCGACACATGAGATTTTCATCGCCATTTTCCACACTGCCATTCGGTATGCATGGCGTTGGTTGTTCGTTTTGTTGCATAGTTTCTACGGTTGAGGCTAAAATATAGACACGGTCTTCCATCTAGCTTGATCTTGTAGAAAAGAACGCAAGTACCCATAAAATATGTGGCTTTGTGTCATAACATAATGTCTTCTATGGTATTAAACCAATTGTTCTGTTACATGGTGCCTATTTTCCTGTATGTTCTGTGCGCATTGCCACACCTGTAGCATAATCCCCAGTAGGAATCACCGAGTTAATCTTGCATAGTCATTTTACTGGGATGTAAGATACAATGTTCTCTGCACATTAACATGTAGCCTTGTTTATTTGCGTTTGTCGGTAGACAATTGGGTACGGTCTAGTTAATCAACTGTAGACAACCGCGGTGATCTGTATTCATCGTTTGAATTCCCAATTAATGCAGATTATTCTGGTTATTACCATTTGTATTTTATCTTTCGAGGTCCCTATGTAATCAGACGCTGCTTAATTGGAGCACGTAATTTAGCAAACGTAACGATCATGATATTCCTCTCCTTAGGTAGGAGTGCGAGATTTGGATCTAGCAAGGGCCGGGGTCCCCTAATTGGCAAGTTTGCTCCTATTGGGTTCAAGAAGGGCTTCGGGGCGGTAGGCCTAGGAAGGCATACAAAGAAAGGTATGAGTTATGTGTCTAGATTTATCATATTATCAGGATTCTTTCTCATAAATAAGATGCTTGTGCCGAATCTTCATGTTCCTCAAACTATGAACCCAGAGGTGAGATCATATACAAAGTTTTAACGAGGTATCAGCTCAAGCCATACGTATCGCCAGTGACCCTTAAGATGCTTGAGAATAGGGAGTGAGAGTAGTGACTATTACTTTTACTTGTATAATACCAAGCACGTTAATCGATAACTCCCATATCATCGGTGAAAATGTTCTGCGTCAACCAAAGTCCAAAGAGACCAAAGTATATACAACAGTTATAATGTTTGCCTTATGTGATATTAAAAGTGTGTTACTCTTTTAATAACTTAATGAGGATATCTAGGCCTATGTGCTTTTCGTTTTCTGAGTACATGTTAAGTGTAGGAGAGTTAACTTACTCTTTATTAGCGATTTCCCCGCACGCTCCAGCGCAGCTGGGGTCACCGTCCCCTTGAAGTCGGCTATGACCTCCTCATCCTTGTTCCTAATGGCTGCCTCAAGAATATCCACCAGGAGGAATACACACTTCCCTTCCAGTATTCGGTGAACACTGACCTTCACGATTGGCCACAGGATTGCATAGGGCTTTATCCTTTCTAGCACTGGTCCCGGCTTCTTCACTAGTGTTTGTATGAACCTCAGCGTGTCACTACGTAAATTTAACTCTATGTATCTTCAACTTACATGTTCTTTATCAAGTCCATTTCCTCAGTTATGTCCTCCCTTATTTCATCCATGACTGAGTGGAAGATGGCTGCATCATCTGATTCACGTAGGACTGCCAATAAAACCTTGCTTGATGATTTATCTTCAATTGAATCCCTTAGTTTCACTGATTTGAACATGTCAACCAAAAGAGGTAGCAAATAAGCCTTAAGCTCCTGTTGCCTAACCACTGGGTCCTTCAGACTAGTTGGTGATTCCATGTCTTTTGGAGGTTCGAATATTGACAGAATAAAAGCATGAGCATATTTGTCACTGATTACCGTTTTAAGATCGTCTTGTATCGGTTTTATAAGGCAGTCTATTGATAGTTTCGTGTCATCTGTGCTGTGAATGGCCTTTATCAGAAAGGAGACGTTAATCTGGTTGTAAACGGCGTCTGGGAAATCCGTCCTCAAACCCTTTAGCATCAACTTCCTCATCTTCTTGTCAGCATAACCGAACAAGTCGCACATTATAGCGTTACCATTTCTCGTTGATAGCAGTTGACCAAACACGGGGTGGATGTGCGATATCAATTCAGCTTTGTTATCGGTCAGTTTCCAGTACAAGTATACCAAATCATGCGATAGAGATGCAACCATCTGAGCCTTATCCACCATCTTAAGAACGGCAAGTTTCAGCTTCTCCACACAGGTGTCACGGGACTTACTCTCATCTATTATGGCGGCAAACTGATTAATAGATCCAGTTGCGTCCAGCTTAGCCAGATTGTCCTTTTCCAGAAGGAAATGGTTAGAGAGCGCATACAGTTTCAATATAGCCAACTGCTCCTTATTTTTCAGCTTTTGGTATACGATGTCCATTAAATCAGAGCCGTACCTAGAGAACAAGAGTGGCACACCCTTGTCGCAGAATATGACGGATTTCAGGTACGCCTTAACTTCAGTATTGCAATAGTTGTAAAGCTTCATCAGAAACCTTGAACTGTGGACATTCAAGTTCAAAAGTGAAAAGTCCTTCTTCGTCCTCTGGAAAATTAGGGATCGTATGGACGTGTCTCCATACTTCAGACACGCCTGAAGTATACGCGATACATGACGCTTGTTAGATATCTGAGCGTATGTGTGTTACCATAGTTGCAAACCTACCAGGCAGTAGTTCTCACTTGAGAGCTTGCTCAGCAACTGGGATATAGTTGATTTCACTACCTCCGGCTTGCGATGGTCAACCAGCAATCTGCTATAAAGTTTGTTCAGATCCTTACGCTCCTCTTCCTTGGACTTCTTCGTCTCCTTCTTCACGGCAATAAGCGGCTTCAAGTCCCTTTTAGTTAAGCCTTTCTTGCCCTTGACTGCATTTTTCTTATCCTTTGATAATTTCTTTAAAGTCGATTTGGCCGGCCTCTCCTTTTTAGAATGGCTAAGACTATTTCCGTCCTTTTGGTCCCTTTTCGGCCGCATTTTGCCGCCGCTTGCCTTGGCTTTCTTGTCTCCCTTGGAAATGCCATTGCCCTTGGTCTTGTTTATGGCTCCCTTTGAGACTTTATGCGATCTCTTGTGCTTCAAACTCTGTTTGGAGTTATATGAGCCCTTCCGCTCTGAAGAAGGCTTCGAAAGTTGAACGTTGAGCTTCATTTTTCAACACAGTGTGCGCAGGGATGTAGAGGCAGGCAGATGTCGTAGAAGCAAAAGGTATATCCTTACACCATATTGCCGTATGTACATCTTATCTGATACCGGCACTAAATTGTAATATGTGTTGAACGTAATGTTTCCAAGTGAGGCGATGTTTGCCGTTCTGGAGAGCAACATCCAGATGCTTTGCGAGTGCTATCATGGAGGAAACTCAGGGATTGTGCATTTCCTGGTCAAGTATAACATAAATTTGTTTTTCTTTTAATAGTGTTTGTACATTATTATCTATTCCCTTTCTGGAATATAACGGAGCGCTGCATTGTGGCTGTTTGAAGAAGGTGACAGCAGTTCTTGTAGAGATTCGAAAAGGGATTCTACAAATAGGTGAAATTATCCTTTTAGTATTGCTGTGTGTTACTGTGACAGTCATTGTTCGCTCTGTTTTAAAATCAACGGTGCACTTTATGATGTCGTAAGATTCTCGCTGTAGCTAGTTATCCGTAATGACGTCGCTTGACTCTGATAACGAAACATCGGCTTCCTCCAGCTATGATAAGCACCTGAAACTTCAAGAGAGGGCTATAGAACTGCTGAGATTGTCGGACAATACATACCTTGGATGTCGCGATGTGGAAGCCGCCACCTTGCATGACTGCATTAAAAGGTTCGTGAAGACGCTTGTTGTCATCCATTCTGCAGCGCTGCAACCAAGAATCTCGGTGGTAGTATATTCCTCTTTGGATTGAGTGGAAGTGGCAAGTCAACCACTGCTAACCATGTTTTGAAGCAGTACAAGTTGGAGAACCCAGACGTACATATTGTGTGCCTCACTGGGAGTGCATTCAACTCAAACTACAGTGTCCTGCAGACAATATACAGGAACATTTTGGGCGTTGATCCAAAGAAAAGAGTGGGTTTTAAGCACAAAGGTTTAAAACATATTGATCAATACAAGGGAGTAACTGCGTCCCTGAAGCTAATATTTCATTCTGCGCCCAACTACACCATCTTCTTGATGGATGAAGTGGATTACATATGCTCTCTAGTGAAAATCAAGGATCGCAGTTCAAAATGCAACTGGATGATCCAGGCTATACTAGAGGCTGCCAATTCCCAGGGTAGTAAAGTTTTATTTATCGCAATATCAAATAACTTGGATCAAGCAACAAAAATTACAGAAAGGCAGTGCCGTATAATTATGTTCAAGCCCTACAACGAAAACCAGATCATGACCATCATCAAGGGAAAACTTGAACAGCTTGACCAATCGTACACCTCAGTGATAGACGACACAGCTATCTTGTTGCTTGCACGCCGTGTCGCTAATACAACTGGAGACATTCGAGCTTGTCTGGATACATTTGCGTAAGTCTCTATATCCTTGAATTATACAGTTTGTAGGCGGGCAATCTCTACTTCCATGTCAAATCTAGAAGGGAAGCTGGAAAACCTGTACGCCGAATCAACCACCTATTCACCATCAAATACTCCCGAAAGAAGTACTGAAAGGTTCACAGAAGAATCGGAAACACCCATGCTACCTTCATCAGATACTGTAAACAACAGCTTGGAGCTGAAGGGGTATCAGGTGGGCCACAAGGAAGTGGGATCCCTTACCCCAACTCTGACGTTAAACATTCTAGCGTTGTTGAAGCAAAAGATAAAGCCGCTTCCACTGATGCAATTGGTAACCTTGTTGGCTATTGCAAAGTCATCCATGGAGGAGCAGGATTGCATCGTCTCTATAAAAAGCGTCAAGGTAGGCAGTGAAATAGGTGATAATAGATGACTACAGAAATCGCTTATACATCTGGCAGATGTGCTAATGATGTACAACGTAGACATAGAGGACTTTTGCACCTCTGGGTTTAACGATGCAATAGATGTTCTAAAGGAACTACAAATAATAGCCAACGTAGACAAGAGATCATCTTCTGATGATTCGCCGCGTGAGGAAGAGTTTATTGCCCTATCAGTGGAGGGAGAAATGTTGGCCCAGATAGTAATACCTATATCATCTGCCTTTGATGGGCTAAACCTGGATTTCACAATCGATGACGATTGTGGGCATGAATACAGTAAACTTTCTAAGAGTTTCAACATCAAGTCCGTATCAAAAAGGGCTAAGAGAAAAAAGTGGTAGTACTCTCCCTGTGACCATCCTGTTTCTCATAAACATAATCACGTTCAATTTCTTGCTTTTCATCAATGTCCAAATTCTCTTCTGAGTCCATTGTGTCATCTTCGGTGTCTCGTTCCGCCGATTTTTCAGCGAGTAAATCAGAATCTTCACGTCTTAGCTCTGATATAACTGTTGTATCCCCTTCATATTGCGATTTTTGCGCTGCATCCTTTACTTCTATAGGCTCGTCGTGTATCTCATCCATAGTCAGTGTCGACGAAAACATGGCCTGCAGGAATTCCTCCTGTGCCAGGGCCGCCACATCCTGGAGTGATTTAGGCCACAAAACATTTTCTTACCTGGTCACTAAGTTTGTTTAAATCATCGGGATCCATCTGCTGCAGTAATGCTTTCAGCTTGTTCATCCTTTTTCTGTTTAGTCTACATAACTATGTGGCGTGGAATTAAATTATCACCTCATCGACGTTTGCCATATCAATTTGGTGTAGTTTTGCCATAATGCAAAGGGCGGCTGACATTTAAGCTCCTCCAGCTCAAAGTAAGAGTTTAGTAGATTCTGTTGAGGAGTTACATGCTCTATCTATAGCATACCTCATTCATCCGAATAACAGCAGGATGTACTAATGCCTTCTTCATCTCCTCCAGAACCATGTAGCACTGCGCTCATTGTGATTGACTGACTCAGAACTTACGTTCATACTGGGTGTATGAGGATTCAGTATGCAGTAGTGTGCCTTTAGTGTGTATGTGACTTCATCCAGGTTAAGATTCCTCATCCTAAAGATAATAGACACGCATATCACATTATTCTAACCACATTTCCTTCAATAGCCGTTCGAATTCGTGCCACTTGTGGTCCGTTAGAGCTCTCCATAGCCTATGATAGTAGTTTTGCTTGACCTTCCACACTGGCCGCTTGGTAGCGCCAGCAACTGTGGTGAACAGTCTATATTTAATCATCACATTGTGTGTAGAATAAACATGTAACGTGACCAATGAGTCCGAGTTATTTCTGTAACACCCCTTCTGTTTAATGAAACTGTTCACCACGTGTCTGGCTTTTGCAAGTCACCTAGGTGTGCCTAGGGCCTTACATGACATACCGCGCAACATTATCCATGATGAAACCCAGATAAGCGGGCTTCTGAAGCCAGGAATATCCCAAGAAGGTAATGTTCCAGTGATATGCATATATATGTATGTAGACGCAGTCAATGTCAGTGGCTTCTGGGATCACCAAGGAATTGCATTTGCAAAGATTAACTTATCTCTCCAGTTAGACCCAGCATCTGATGTTGAAAGGCCTCTGCTTAAGCTTGTTACCCTAATGCAAAAGGTCCTTTGGGGTGACCATGTATCTGTCAGAATAATAAATGACGAGGAATCCGATGCTTTAGCCAGATGTTTTGATACTACAAGTGATGGTGACGTGCTTCTTATGATAGACGAAACCGCAAAGGTCAATAAAGGTGTAAAAGAAAATATATTAAATAATGCAGAACAACATACACAACAATCTATCGCATTCCCCTTCGATGACACTAATCTTATATCGAAGGCATTAAAACTAGTAAGAAGAGACAATGAGAAGTATTTGGTTCTGACGAAGAAGCGTGTTCCACCTGGTTCTGGCCTAGGTGGTGGCTCCGCTGATGCAGCATATGTTCTGAAGAGTCTTGGTGACAGCATATCCAACGAGGACTGCTTAAAGCTTGGCTCAGATGTCGCCTTCCTTGCATCTCATGGTAGGTTCTTATTTGACAACATCATCTAGCTACAGATAATATTGCGGTAATATCTGGTTTTGGAGAGGAAATTACCCCTATGGACGATGTATATTACAAATCTCATGTTCATATACTCATACCTGACGAACCCGTCAGCACCAGGGAAGTTTTCTACAATGTCAGGGAGCGTTTGAAGGAAGGTATTTTCAACCCTGGGGCAATGCCCCTTTCCGTAGAGGAAACCTGCAAATCCGCCAAAGATTTCTGCTCCTTCAAGTTGTTCAATGCCCTAGAGCAATGTATTAGCAACAGAAGGGTGAGGCTGTTGCTTGAAATACTTCAGGAATATTTCCCAAAAAACAAATTCCGTATGTCCGGTAGCGGCTGTTCCTTCTTCCTGTTGGGCGCTGATGACACTCACGTTATACGCATTAGAGAGCTATATGGGCATCCCTTGACAGTGGTTAAAACCCGGTTCAAACATGTCGGAGATGAGAAGGCTGAGTTCAGCTATTTATAGATACATCTTCATACGTCTCGGTGAATTCAGGCATTGTCCTCTCCCTCCTACAAAAAGTGTGTATTTAATACATAAAATTGTAGTCATTCAAACAATAAATGCTATATATCTTAGAAGATGCATCGGCATTATTGCTGCTGCATGAAGCAGATGATGTTATAACATTCCCCGGGAATTCATTATCTGTAGAAACTAACTTTTTTCTTATGTTGGCGTATCCAGCAAACAGCTTAGGGTTGTTTAGATTGAGATGGAAGCGCTGTGCTGCCTCCTCCAGGCCCAGCCTCTTGATGGTTTTTAAGCCTTTCATGGAAAGACGCAAGCGTACATAGTGTCCCTTAGATATGCACCAAATTCGCCTCCATTGAAGATTCACCTTCTGCTTCCTGTGTGTCCTCTTTCCGGAGTGGCTTATCTGCCTTGCTTTTGTGTTGTCCATCTTTCCCAGTAGCATACACCTGTGAAACATGCATGTGCTACGTATGCCCCTTACTTCCTAGCAGGGTGTTCCATCTTCTTTGTTGGCATCCCCGAGACCTTATAGCGTCGAGGCAGACCTCCACCTCGTCCTACAATCCGATGATGTCTCTTTTGCGATGATGTTCCAGTGCTCGTATACTTTCGCCCCTAGGAGACGTTATTCCTCCATAGTTACTCCTTACCCATATTGCCTCCTTGTGGCGCTTTTCTGAATAAACGACGAAGTGACGACGATTGGATGGTGTATCACTCCATATCTCTGATTTGCCCGTAGTGTTCCGATTGTTAGAAGTAAAGGAAGATGGAGTAACGCCTGTGTTCTGAGGGTTGTCTTTTTCCATACGTGTACAAACCTGGCGATAACTGAAAGAAGGTATTGAGAAAAGCAAGATGCTGAAGCATAGTGCTATGTTTTGGCGATATAGAGTCATCTAGTAGCTTCATAATGTTGTCTGATACACTAAAGTAACACGACATTAACGGTGTCCGTCGGGAAACCGTAGCACTCAACGAACACATTCAAAGACGATACAGGCTAAACATTTCTTATGTGTATCTATAGTGTTATTCTATTAGTGGATTTATTAAACTAAAGCCTTATCTCGCGCGTAGAGGTAGACTAAAATGTGTTGACACATTTAGCGCCTTAAGTACTAAAGTAAGCTTAATAATACCCAGAATACATATAAAATAGTCTCATATATGTATGCTTTGTGTGAATTTGTCTTTACAAATATTGCCACTTAATACATACACAGCTAACTATGGAGCGATTTTATGAGCATAGATAACTATATACAAGCGTTATATGTATCGTCCTTCCTTTACTCAATTTTTCTTCCATATTCCGATTAACAATTAATACAGTTACTCCTGCCTTTGTCTACGGCGTCTGCAAATATTTCACCTGCTAAAGTCCCGATGTCGTGCTGCCGCAGAACCAGAAGTTGGTAATGCTGTCCATAAAGCAACGAACGACCGAAAGTTGCTTTAGGTCAGTTTTGTAGCCCGAAAATGGGTGTCATCAAATATTTGTTGAGTCCACGTATGTTGCCTGCTTCTGACTTACATTGTCTTCAGGTCCTTACAAGGGGAAGGTATGGTATCCACTCAGTCACCTACCTTGGACTTACAAGTTCATCATATGGGCGATCACCAATGCCTGCGTATTTATACCCATCGCAGTGGGCATGCAACTGATGCGGAGGACTCTTAGCATGGGAGTTCAACAGGTATTCTCCATTGTCGCATCATCCTGCGCTGAACCGAAGATCAACTTCCATGCTCTGGCGAAACGCCTCTTGGAAAAGGCGGAACCTACAATTACATCCGCTTCGTTGGTCAGCTTCGCTGCCTTCTTCGCCGTAGAGGGCGCCGTCCTGCTCATCTTCAACGTGTAAGTTCTTCGTCTTTGTTACTTGCGTTGGTTTAATCCGTTGTTTTTCATGGAGATGGTAGTCTTCGTTGCGCTTCAATGGAGTCATTTGTGGCATTGCTGGATGTCAGATGGGAGGAATAATTACCCTAGCGGTAAATACACTTGTATACTTGGTGTTATAGCTTTATTCGATTAATTCAATAAGTTTTAATTTGCTTATTCGACTTTAGGTGGGCTATCGTGAGGTTGTTTCTCGCAATATTTAGAAAACTCAAAAAGTCGTGAGGAGTCAGCAACGCTGTCAAAGCAAACATACGGATGAGCCTAAATCTTAGCCTTGCGTCGTTCTCCCCTGTTTAGGGCGTGGAAACCATTTTTAATTGGGTTCACCGATCTGTACAAGTTTTAAAGTGATACTTCCTTCACCTACCTGTTAGCTCCACAGGCTTCGCAGTGTTGAGTAAAAAGTCTAGCACGGCAATCACGCTCCAGGGTGGTGTTTGGACTCTTGCACATAGAGCACGTCACATATTCAGCTGTATTCATTGTCTCGAACATATGTAAACATACTGATATACTTCCGTAGCAAACTTTCTATATTTTTTGGTCCGTATTTCCCCTTTAGCACCAGCTGCCCATCACCAGCGATTGATCCCTCAGTACCCAGTTCTGACAGCACAAATTGGTGAACGTGATCCATACTCCTGGCCATACTGCAGATTTTTTGTTGAATCACAACCGGGACTTACACGTTGCATATGTCCTTGAAGTTGATCCAGGCAACTTTCTTGGAGCCAACCCTCACAACTTGAGGTGGCTTGATAGTGTATCTCTTGCTTCCAGATAAGTCTGGGTTGTGAGCATTGATAAGGCTTTGAATGCGTGTCAACAGCTGAACGAGTTTAACCGGTTCAATTTTCGCCTACCTCCTCGTATGGGTACACGTGACCTCTAACGAATACCTGCCCTGTTCCATCCACGTCGCCTTTTGCAACCTCTGTCAAGACAGTGATAGTATGGATTCCTTTAATTACCTGCTGTTACGGTAGGCTTCTTCTTTTTCTTTTCACCAAAGTTGAATTTTGGAGCCTCCTCGGCGTTGACATCACCAGCTGCTTTCGCGTCATTTACATTATTGCCATCATTCAACCTACATTTTAATGCTTCAGCTTCCACCGATTTTGCTGGGCTTGTTTGATAGGTTCCGGCAATAATGCCGGATTCCTCCAATAAGTCCTGGGTGTAACGTCACATGGTTCAATTATAAGTCACGTACCTCACGTTTTTCGATCTTAACTCCACCCATTGCTAAAATTATGTGATTTGTGGTCCACCTAAATACTCGCTTTGTACTGGATGTAAGGTACCGGATGGGGAACTCGTCTATCATGTGTCAACACTTCACCCCGTTATATCCTATTTCTAAGCGCTTATAGAACAAAAATAGCGCAATCAACTATCTCTAATGCAAGTGATACATTAAACACATGGCATCTTGTTTTCAGATTTTGCTACCGTGCGATGCTAGATAGAAAGTTTACTTATATCTACCTGATCCAAACCCTCCTCGTCTTCATATTTCTCTCCATTAGGTAAGACGTTGCCAGTCCTGAGGGCCTTCTCGTTCTCCTTGATGATCTCATCTATATCTATATCTTCGTCATAGTCCAAATCATCAGCGGCAAGGTCGTCATCCATGAACAGACTTGGGTTGAAGGTAAAGAGATCTTTACCCGTGAGCTGTACATTAGGGCCCTTCTGCATGGAATCCTTCAGTGATTCTAGGCGTTCCTCTTCCTTGCTAGCCCTCCACCTTGCAAGGGACTCCGCGGTTACCATCTCTCCCCCCGGCGGTAACTCCGCCCTCTACGTGGTATGTATTATCCTTTCTATGACTCACCTGGCGCTCTATTCTCTCTTCCAATGTCTCCTCATCGTCTTCCACCTCTTTTGGAATGTCTGACTTCAAAACGAAACCTATATAATGTGTTTCCATGACATTTATATCATACCTGGAGGAAGGCAGTGGCGATATTTGCATTTGTCTCCCCCGTTAGGACAGACCCAAAACCATCCGTATTTCTGCAAGTTTTATGTACACTCTAGGGTAACTCTTACCTTTGATTCTACGGCGCTTAAGAAATATTTACAAATAATGTCTGTTGAGCAGACATCTCCACCGTGCTTCTCCTTCACCACCCTCTCCAACGTGTTGAGGTCCCAAGAGGTCATATCCTCATCTGTGGATGTTACTAAACTTTGCTTAATGCAGCACTCACCATTCTTGCCTCTTTGAGCACGTTGATCACTGTACAAATCGATCCTCTGGTCTATCTTGGACTGTTTTGGATCGTACGAGGGTTTATTCTGGTCTACTGCAACTTGCTTGATGTTCTCAGTGCCTTTAACGGAATGAATTTGGGATATAGCAGCTAACCCTTGAATAGCGATGCTAGTAACGCCTGTTGCTGGGAAATCTTCTGCTTCTCCGCCTTTGCTTTGTTCTGCTCGCTCATGAACTTATCACTGTTCGCAGGAGGCTTCCCAGTGATTTGTTGCTGAACGCTTTTAATGTACCTATTGTTATTATAATTGTTATCCAATTCCCTCGCTTACTTTTGTACCGACTTCCCCTTCTTGTTCTTAAGTCCAAAGGTCTTGTCCTCAAGAATCTTCTGCTTCTGCTTTTCTAACGCCTTCTGTTGCGCTTTGTCCTGTTTGGAAGACCCTCCTGCCATCTTGGAAGAAGGTCCTTCATTACTGTTCCCCGATTTGAACTCCATCCTCCTCCAGGGTAGTCTACCCTCACCACCGATGGGGACGATCGCTTACAAGTGAGATATACACACCAGGCGGTGGTGGCGACGTGACTATGTCATACAACTATACTTTGTATTATTGTACTTCAAAATACATTTTTAGCGATTTTCGCCTTTTAGGTCATTCGCGGCATACCATTCTACTCCACTATTGACGCAGTTCACAGTACCATTGTCATGCTAGGGGCAATAATGTAGGCTTTTTGGCTTTTCCGCTATCTTTCACTATCTCCGTTACATGATTGAGCTTCCTAGTGGATAGAAGGCGTTTTACATACTGCAGTTTTCTTTTCCATACCCCAGTATATGTCCACTGTATAGGGACTATATATACTCGTTGTTTTTGACACTAATTAATGTTATTTGTGGTACAATCAACCGTGAAACTGTCCTTTGAACGGCTATGGAATATTATCTCAAATGAGTTTTTCTTGTATTCGATTGTGATGACATATGTAACCGAGAGACCAACCCTTTTGATTGGACGGCTATATGTAGTTATTCCACATTTAGTCTTGCATTCGACTGCTCGTAAGTTTGTAGTGTGAATTGAGGGTTTTTCATCATCCGGTAAATCAGATTTATATTCCGTATGTCCTCGTCGTTCTTCACAATAATCCAACAGGAGGTCTCATCAATGACACTCACAGACACCCATAATGGAGACCAAACCTTCATTATGTCCCATTTCTTCCAGGAATTAGGGTATCCTCTCATAAAAAAGTAACGTGCCATGTCACCTTCACCATTGCTAGACAGATTTATGGAGTTGGGTTGCGACTTCACTAATCTGATGCAGTTATTCACTGACCCAATAGTGTCCAATAACAAATTACTCTGTATACCACCACCTTGCTCTTTTGTTGCGATTTTATCCCAGTTTAGGTACTTGGTACCAAGTATGCGATTAACCTGTATAATGAAGACTATGCAAGTCATGAAGCTGTCATACCCCGCATCATGCGATTGTTCCAGTGTTTTACAGGGAATATCCCCTTCACAATCCACATCTTTATTCTCCTTTGCCGAATTTTGACTAGCAAGAAGAGGTAGAAATGCAGAAGGGAGTTGCCATGACGTACCATGTAGAGGCTGTACCTCGAAACTTAATCGTTTGGCATTTGCGCTCTCTACATGACACATATAATCAAACAGGCCCTTGAGAGTCGAGGAATAATGTGGTGCAGCCACAGCATCGTGGAACTCTGAGATGTATTTAGTGTCCAAAGTGTTTTGGAACCTCTCCGTCCACCTCCGTTTAAATTCCTCTGCTGAGTTTGGTAGTTCGTCGTAGAATGTTTGATAGATGTGCAACAGATCATAAAAACAGTTATGTCCAACGACTACTTTGTTGTTCCTTGCTATCTCGTCTAGCAAGGACCTAACGCCAATATCTTGCTCAACTTTGGCCAGTTCCGCCTCTAACATTGCCCTCTGTTCTGTGTATAGCTCTCCCTTGGACTTGTATATGCATATCACCTTTTCATCTCCACGTCTGGTGGAATGACTATAAACCTGAGGGAACTGTTGACCTATAATAGTGTGCATGAGAAGGCGTTGAAATGCGTTTTCCATTTCAATTTCAAGGGGATCATTATTACTGCCACACATCCATTGGTTTATCTTATCGATTGTTTTCTCCGCCACATGTCGGTCCTCAGGAGTTAGTGTTGATAGGTCGAATGGAACGGGTTGAGCAGAAGGAGCCTGACAATCGTTGCTCGTCATGTTGTTCAATTCAGCTATCCTTTGCTCAATGCTGAATTTACGTTCTCTTTCCTCAGAAGGAGTAAGATGCTCCACACCATAATGTATCCACGTGTTGAAGTCAAAGTTGTTATCCTTGAGGAACTGTAAAGTAGTAGTGCTAACCTTGAAAAACTTGTTCGCTGCTGGCATGGTATAAACTGACGCTGGAGTTATCCTCCATTTTCCGTCGCTGAGGTACTTGGCAGACGTAATGCCTATTTGGCAAGGTATGAACTGCTTGGCGCCAGAGGCATGAGCCTCGTAACACTTTTCTATTCCTATGAATCTATCATCCTTTATGTGTAATCCAGTATATTCCACATCAACAGCGACGAAATCCGCATCTCTAATAGATTTCTTTATTGCTTCCGAATGCTCCTTCCACGTCAATCTACATGTTGATGAACTGGAGAAGCACCTGTGTGAAAATGACCTCAAAATGTTACTGCGGGTACTCCTATCATTTGCCACTGTGATATCACTCACAATTGTACCAGAATAATTGGAATATAAGTTTCTTTGAGGATGCAAAACTCCTAACGTTACACTGGTATCCACTATCCTTCGGGAGGTAAGGTGTCTAAATCCTAACAGATATATATTTGTTCTCTTCATACATCGCAAACATGAGGAAGACAATGTATAGTTAACCTGATTGACACTAAAAGTCGACAACATCTGTGAGAAGTGCATCTCTAGGTTTATCCTAGCTACCTTCCTAAGGTAACACCTGCCTTCACAACGTTATTATGAGTAGTAATAATCAGCATATTCCTTAAGACCTATTCTAGCTTTCACATAAGGCAATTCTTATATAAAAGGGTGTATGGGATTGCTGAATGCCCTGTGGAGGTGTGGCAAATGTATGAACACATCCGCACATAACATACACACAACTGTCAAATATTACAATCATCACACTCTATGTATTCCAGTCTAGAGAATCCTCCTCGTAGGGCATTCCTTGGACTCATTATGGCATCATTCTAACACTCCCTTTCCCCTGGTAGCAATGCTCCATGACCTTCTTGTTGCACTGGCTGGGCATCCCGGAGATGTGATAACACTGGATGATAGCGAAGAAGTAGGATTCTCAGTTGCTCCTTCCTATACTGGTGTGTCTACCGCGGAGAGGAATGTCATCAATTCAATAGTTAAGATTGGATACAAGTATAGATGTCTAGAGGAATTCGTAAAGAGAACGAAAGATGCTGAATACGCTTATGCTACTTCAAATGTCCTGGACCCTAATCAGAATGGACAGGATAGCAATCTCATATCGCATGGTCCCTCAACAACATATTCATATGGACATTCCTCTGCTGTAGACTCCTCTTATCATAGAGGTTTCTACATTAATTCGTTGTGTAGTGGTATCGATGAGTATTTGGAAGAATACCGTAGTAACTTGGTTACTATAGAGAAGGTTGTTCTGGCAGATCCTGCATTGCCTCTGAACACATTAGCTCTCCTTTTATCAAAACAGAAAGAAAATGTTGATTCGCTTCTACACGTCATTACCTCTTATACTGAATTGGTGCGTAAAGCACTTGTGGAAAGTGGTACAACTACTATAAGGGGTGATGAGCTGTTGTTCATGCTGCACAATGCGGCTGGTAGTATTAACTTTAAAGGGGTATGCAAAAGACTCTATGACAGATGCCTACAGACCTTTCAAATGCAACTAAAATCGTGGATATGTCATGGCCAGTTGATAGACCCTCATGATGAATTCTTAGTAGGCAGAAGGAAATTGGCGACAGATTCACCTGGCAGCCTACTTGGGTTAGGACGCCATAAATTCGTTTATGAGCATCTGGAAGATGAGCTGTCATCAGAAGAATCGGCTTTCGAGTGGAACTATATGTTCTACCTAAGGACTAAGCAACCCAGTTGGATACAATGCTCTTACAAGGCATGGAAGGACATTCTATTCCTGGGGAAGGCAGTAAGGATGCTCATCCGTAGGTATCGCAATGGGAAGCAACTAGAATATCGTGCATCCCCTATATTTGATGATTGGGACTCTGTGCTATCATCTCCCAACTCCTTTGAGAATGCAATCGCTAACTATCGCGCATGGGTAGCGCGGTTGTTTTGGAGCTATATCAACGAGAATCTGGACGTAAGACAACACTTTTATCTTCTGAGGCAGATTTACATGTTAGGTTTCCATGATAGTTTTACTGATTTTATTGGGTCTTGTTGGTTCACAATGCAAACCACCTGTAACCTCTCGGCTTATCATAATGTGAGGCCCACTTTTTACAAGACAGTGGCACAAAGAGTCGCAAAAACACAATTGGAGTCATCCAGTGATGTTGTACATGATACAGAAATGTTATGTGATGAGGATTCCTCGGTCTTTCATAAATTAAATTCAAAAACATTCAAACTCAACGACCTAGATGTACCGGATATGCACGGTGACATTCTCTCATTCTTCGATTTCAGACAGCGTTCATACCATTTCACATGGCATAAGAGTGGGCTTTGTCTTTGCGGTGATGCAGCGTAAGTTTTATGCTTCCCTATTCATATGCTAACAGGTGGATTGATGATGAAGTGGTGCTAAATATCAGCGAAGAACGTTTGGAGGCACCTATATCAAATTGTATTGGATCTGCATCCCTATGGTTTCAAAGTATGGTGCATGTTACAGATGGATTTAATACGTCGTTCAAAGTAGAGTTATGCCAATTGGAAGCTTCATACATGTATAAAGAGGAAAAAATCCGGGGAATGACGCTGGGTAGATATTGTCGTTTCTCTGTTGTATTGCAATCCGGGGTTGAGCCCACAAGATTAAATGTTGCATATATGGGAGAAAACCCGTGGTATGTGCTGAAGGACTGCTTCTCTATCGAGTTCGTGGTTGATTACGACAATTTAGGGAAACATGACGGAACTGTATTTGTCAGTGGATACATTATTCTAACTGGAAAGTGTGCCTCTGCAGTACGTGGAGATACGAGGCCTTCATCAAATGTGATGGGTAATGCGTTGTGCATCAACATGTCTCAGAAGAGTTTTAAGTTGACAACAGGCGGAAGAGATGATTTCATGTTCTTCGTTAAGCTAAGAATGACTCGAAAACATATCTTTGCTGAATTGGTTCACTATTCCACAAGAGATAGACTCACCTTGGACACGGACGCCATGGATGCAACACAAACAATACATCATGACTTTGGGGACAGTTATATAGGGGTCTTGTCCACACCCTACCATGTTATGGACACTAGTGGAAAGGTAGATATTGTTAAGAGAAACTGCGCTATAAGGATATCTCAGTGGGATTTCGCTGGTTGCATCTCACCGCATGACATCCTCCCCTTGGTTGAAGAGGGTAGACAGTTACAGGATGAATCCTTTAAAAAGGAACTTCCCGGTCTAACACAAGTGCAGTTCCATTGTGGTGTGAACGAATGGATATATTCAACATTATCATACAAGTCCAGCTGGCCCATGTCCATTCTTTTGAACCTGCCAACATTACTATGTTACAACAGCATATTCCAATTTATGTTCCTCATGCGGTATGTTTCACTTTTTCATCATGATATACCATCAGGAGGTGTGTTTATGGGCTTGAAATCGTGTGTCAGCTTCATAAATGTATGAGAGGATTCAGAATTAAAAACCGGATTGCCCCTCTGCCACCAATGTGCCAAAGAGCCTCGCTTGTAAGGTGGAGAATGTATATTTTCATGATGTCAATGATGTCATACATCCAACAATGCGTTGTCGAAAGGTGTTACCAAAAGCTTCGCAATTGTGCAATGCAGACTGACTCGTTCCAGGTCATAAAAGCAGATCACGACAGGTATCTTCAGGAAGTTGCTATAAACTGTTTTTTGCAAGAAGATACAGTTATGCAACCATTGCTCCGCTGTATCGATTCTTGTATGAAGTTTTCTACTCTGTACTACTGTTCCTTTAACGGATGCTGTGAAATAGATGCTCTCCAAATAATGAAGAGATTTGATGAGTTCAGTAGTACATTCGAGGTTAATATGTCTCGTATCCTGGAACGTGTACTGTTTCTTCTTAGGGACAATAAGTACAGTGGTTTAAACACCTTTGTAGAAATGTGCACTCCAATGATGCGTGCTGCATGAAACCAGCAGTAACATTAACACTTTACCCACTCAAATAATGCCTATATTCCAATTCTTTAATGCAATAGTCCTTAGATGCGGATATTAAAACCAATTCATTACACTGGTACAACAATGTATTAAAGCGCAACACTGTCCGTGAAGAAGCTACATAAGCATAACATTCGGCCACATTTTAGTTTCATGCATTGTGATAGATTGTATCATCCATGCATATTTTTTTGTCGACCCGCTTTTTGGTCCATCTCATGCGTTCTTTGCGCAGAAGCCATAACAGAGGGATCAATACAAGTGTCCTCAAGAAAATAAATACAGATTGGCAAATTTTTATCGATTCTCTTGATTTAACAATTTCGTTCAATGCAGGGTTGATAACAAGAGAAATTCCTGCCGCAGTTGTCACGTATCCTTTTATGCTTCCAGAATACTTGATTTCCACGAGCTTCTCCAACAAAATATAGAAGAAGGTAATGAACCCACTGATAGTTACAGTAATTCCTATGGTAGCAAAAATGCTGGCGGTAGTACTGCTAAAAAGCAAAGAGATGTGCATCATCACAGAAACACAGTTCACAGAGACGATCACAATCATCACGCCAAACCTGTTTATTATCCACATAAACATGAGAGAAAATAGTGCAGCTGCTGGCAACATGACACTGTTGAAATTCTCCGCAAATTTGTCGTTCTCATACACCTGAGTGAATGTTTCTTGTGCAAATGTCAGTGATACACAGTTATGGATGAATATGACCGCGATGACCAAAATTTCAGGAAGAATTACATATGAAAGGAAATTCTTTAATTTCCATGGTCCTGTATCCTCTACTACCTCCTCTAAGTTCTTCTCTCTGTTCTTTAAAGCCATTGATTCAGTCAAGTTTTCCCTTATATCCTTGACTATGTTATTGGGGAAAATGAACGCCGAGATTATCAGTAATGGTAGGTGCGTAATGGTCAACTTTATTGCGATAAACAATGGAACATTCAAATTAGGTATGGCATCCATTATATTGTTCACAACGAAGGTATAGAAACATCCCACTCCTAGCGATATCGATATCACGCAGAAACCTATATCCTGGTATGCGAGCCAGTACCGCCCTATAGTGTATACTGGAAACACGACTGCGTTGTGCGACAGGCCCGTTGTTAGGCAAGCAATTATCATTATCCAAGGGGTTCTTGGAAACAGGGACAAGATAAGCCAGGCACACATACGAAGTACAATCCCAATAATTATGCATATTTTAGGGCCCACGACATCCAAGAAAACACCAATAGCCATGCTACTAGTGAATTCCGTGATACGAAAGACGCTCAATAGTCCAGCTATCTTCGCCTGCTGTTCTGGACATTTTGCTTTAGCGAATTCACCGTCACAAATCTCCTGTTCAGTACAAAGGTTTTCATATACACCCATCCTCACCAATGTGCCCGAAGTCGTGCTCCATGAGTCATAGTACGACCCTATCAGCACTATTGTAAACGAATAGAATCCCAGTCTTAGGGGCCATGGTAAAATCATTTTGGCTATACCATTTCAAACGGTAAAAGGTATCTCTATTTCTGGAAAATGTAGTTATGCCCCCTTCACAGTAGGCTGACCATAATTTGGAGCATATATGTCCGTGGCAGATTTGACGTTAAATTTTGAAGTTACTTTGTGGAATACTAGTGACACGAACAACGCGTGTACGACGTCACATATGTGGTGGCCAATATTATATATTTGCACCACTATTATTAATGCCTAGTGTTATTTAAATTGAGCCATGGTTATTAGTGGTTTATTTTTATCTAATGATACATGTCACACAAGTATCCCCTCACGGTCATGTCCACTGACTGAGTCAGTGTCGCACCGTGGATCGCCGCGCCTATATTGCGTCATTATCTATAAATTGGTATAATGCCGCTGCGATGGACATTTTATGCGTTGTTTTTTCCTCCATCTCACACCACTTTTATTATTTGAGTTCCAGACGCGTGTGACTCGAGTTTTCCTTCTCCACCGGATAATGATGTAACGCTTTGTGCCCTTTTAATTCTCTTCGGAATGAGGAAAGTGAAGCATAAGAATGGTATGAGGAACAGAATTCGTCCCACTAGCATTCCGTAATTAATGTACCTTAACACTTTGGGGTCATTATGGCCTTTTGACAACAACCCTTGCACAATCAGCCATACTCCACACAATGTATTAAGCGATCCAACTATTGATCCCATGTATATTCCATCTAGGAACTGATCCAGATAATTGTAAACCTTAGTATGCACAACACAAAATGTCGTCATCAGACAAAGGGAGACAATGAATCCTGCAGCAAAACTGTCCATTATGGCAAGTACATGCATTAAACCCCCTATAGCATTGAGTCCAATCATCATCCAGATGGGTGAAATGTATAGAAATAGCACCGAAATAATACAACATGGTATGAATGCAAAGGCGATGATGTATTCAATCAGGGAGAGCAGCTTTGGTGAGTCAGCATATATAACGCTGAATATCTGTTGTATGAAGGTTATGCTCCCGAAGTTAAATGAAAAATATATCAAACACGTAAAAACCTCCTTTTCCACAAGTGTCCTCAACAGCCCTGACCAAGTCCAAGTAGCATCTGCCACATTCTCGTTGTACTCCCCATCTTGTTGGTGTAAAACTACATTTTCCTTCTTAACTTCCATTTCTATATCTTCCCCTACCTTTTCTCTATCTATTTTCCAGGGGAAGATATATGCAGATATGGCAAGACATGGTAGTAAAATAAAAATCGTATACATATAGTTTATTTGTTCCTTTGTAAGCTTTCCAGAGTCCAATATGTACATTTTAAGCTTCAGTACCATGGAAGATAGACAACCGAACATGCCTATTTGCACAACAGCGAAAAAGCGATATTTTCCCGCGTATGACACTACTGTCAATGCCGGAATTATAATAAAATTCACACTCAGTCCTAACATGCTAAAAGATGCGATAACGGCAGCATTCACATGAGGCAAAAACCCAATCAGAGACCAACCTATTATGCGTATTACAACCCCAAGTACGGCAGTTATTTTTGGTCCTTCCCAATCCATTAGAACTCCAATCAAAAAACTTCCAGCACATTCTGCCGCTCTGGATACTGTAAGTAGCATATTTACGCTTTCACGCTGCTTTTCGCAACTCCAGGTTTCCTTATGACCATCTTCCGGATCCTCCTCATTACATTGGTTATAGTATACACCAGACCTGTAGAGATAACGTTCCAAGGACGCCCAATTGTCATAAAAGGGGCCAACCAGGGTAGATATAGAACCGTAAATATACAGTCTCAATAACCAATTAACCTTCATCGTGTTAAGTATGTACGCAAACGACGTGTTCATAAAATATTAATCATGCCACTTAAAGACCTCGTCATAATGCCTATATTGGCATTGCATTTTCCCCCTGTATGCCCTATAATGGTATTCTAAATCGTGCATTTTATTTGTGAATCCTATGCTCTCACGGGATTCCATGTTTTAAGTAGAGACGCGTCTGGGAGGCACCATATACGCATCGCTCCGTCGGACCCCCCCGTCAAAATAAGGTCATCCTGGTCGATGACCTTTATAGAGACCACTTGCTGTTTATTTTGATTAGATTCAAATATTACCTACCGCGTTACGATGAGCGTACCAGGAATACAACATTACACCTTTCACGACACACCATATGGCAACCACCTCCTGTACGTCATGTTTAGAGGACACTTCAAACCAACGTCATACGCCACGAGCAACTGCTTTGACCTAGATCTTAATGCGACATCATAAACTTGATATGTTGAGAAGCTGCTTTCTGTATTATTGACTGAAAACTGGGCAGAGCGAATGGACATCGGGAATCCTACTGTTCCAGCATCAGAATGCGATTTTTGTTTGTCTTCCACGGCATTTTTGCGTCGTGTTGTCGTTTCCTTCATTTCTATCGTCGTTGAAGGTTCTAAATTTGAAGAAACCTTCTCTCGTAGCTTTTCAACAGAGTACCGCGAGTATCCGAAGCAAGAAACACAGTTGCCGTGAGCCACGAATATGTTACTCGCTGTACAGTGTATTTTTCTTATGTTCATAGGTTGTGGAACGTTACATGCGTCAACATATATGGGAACGTCCTTCTTCATATAGTAGGTGTAAACCACGTTACCAGATGTCGCTGCCATATTTGTGTCATCTCACATAAAGTTATACCCACCTATCATTAGGGTTCTGGGTGATATAGCTGTAGATGTTAGCAGTTTGTCACCGTTCAGTCGCTTGCTCAACTTTCCACCACTAATCGTCTCCCTTCCACCGATGTCTACAGCTCTTATCGTGTCATCGTATGCACTAGTAAATGCCACTCCTCCTACAGCATTGATAGACAGTATGGGAGCTGCATGAAGTGCTAGTTTTCCTGCATGATCCACATCTGTTGCATCGGAATTCAGCTTGAATATTTCAATGCATCCGTCTCCCTTGGCAACCAGTAGGGTATTGGTCTCCCTTATGTATTGTATCCCCCTTACTTTGCTGTGGAAATACTTCTCATACAGTTGTCTCATGCCGTCTTCCACTTTATTTTCTGCTTGACCGTGAAAGGGGAAATAAGAAGTCATACCTATCTTGTATACCCTAATCGCGCCTAGGTTGTCCTCTTCGATTATAGACCACATGCGGCCTATCTTGCTGAGAGTGGTTTTCTCCTACATTATATGATGTATACACTTTAAAGTTTACCTCATACGATGCAATAACCAGTTTATCCTCTTTCACATAGCATATGTCAGAAACAGACAAATGGGAACTATCCGACTCGGCTACAAGCTTTGCCTGTGTAAAACATAGTATATGCCTATGTTTAAACATACGCATACGGTTTCTGGTAGCTGGGGGAGGCGCCTTACAAGGTCACAGAACATTAGCACATCTTCACATGCACGTGTATCTGGTCTGCGTAATAGCTCCTGAAATTTGTTATAGCCTTATGAGACAACAACTCCATTCAGTGTAAAGGTATATCCTACCTGTATGAAACGTTCCAACTGCACTTCGGCGTTCACAGGGTCGTTCAACTGCTCAATTGTACTTCCAACTTGTAGATCAGGAAGGAGAGGAACATCAGAAAAATCATGAAAGATGAGCGCCTCCTGAAGCTGTTCGAAATCTCCTAGGCTCTTTTCGACTGTACAATTTGTCTAGGTAGTTTAAATGACGTTCACTCACTGTACCACTCGACTTGCTTGTGTTTCATGTGCAGCGTATAAGAGAAGTGAAAGTTGTTGTTGCGCTGTACAGAGCAACGTAAAGTATCGAGATCTATCATATTCGCTGTATTTTTGTTAGATGTGTTGTATATGGTGTCCTTTCCGAGTCACCAGCCTCAAGGAGGGTCGCTGTTATTGAGCATTACTTTTCATATAGATGGTATTGTTATTTAAAATCGCATTAATTAATAGATGAGATGTGTCTGTAGTGTCTGTTCCATTCATAAATAAAGGGGAACGATGTTAGACGAGGGGGATAATGACATCCTTGTAGATGACAGTGTTGAGAAGGTTGGTGATGGCACGTGAACGCTCATGTATCACAGACGGATGAGGATATGGAGGACGAGGATGACATTCTGTTAGATAAAAAGAAGAAAGGGAACAACATTGTATGGACAAAGGATATACGTCCTCTCAAAGAAGGTAGGTACAGGGCGTAACGACAGCGGCAGTGCGTTCTTGCTTTCGCTCTCTTAAACTCATTCAAAGGTTTTCTCATATCTGAGAAGTCGTATCTGTTGTATGTATGTGGCGTAAATAAAACTTCATCTTTAATTGACGTCATTTCAGTTATATATAATCCTATTAAGGAGCCACCACTTCCGTGACTAATTTCCAATTTTTTACAGGGGAAGTACTCGAGGTAGCCCCAGGATGTTATGACATGCTACATAAAATTTCAGTAGACTGGCCATGTTTGTCATTTGACATCTTTTATGATGATCTTGGTGCATGCCGTGTCAAATTCCCACATACGTGCTACGTAATCGCGGGGACACAACCAGATATACACTCCAAGAAGGAAGCTGCCATACACGTCATGAAATGGTCCAACCTTTCTAGTAATGAGGGTATGGATGAATATGATGAAGACAGTGACGATGGAGACTCAGGCTGTGTTTTGAAGTGTAGCAGCATGAGACATCCTGGAATAGTCAATCGAATAAGGTTATGTCCTCAGGCCAATCGACTTGTTTGTACCATGGCGGATAATGGTAATGTGCATATCTGGGATGTAAAACAGCATCTGTCACGGTTGGAGGCTGAAGGTAATGAACATCACATGGAGAGAGGAAAACCGGTTTACACATGTGATTCTCATGATGTAGAAGGATACGCAGTGGGCTGGAGCAATTTGACTACAGGTGCTCTTGCAACAGGAGATTGTTCTGGAGTGATTGTTTACTGGAATCCAATAGAGGGAGGATGGAAGGATTCCAGGTTCTTCAAGACAAGCAGTTCAGTTGAAGACATTCAGTGGAGTGTTACAGAAGAGCATATTTTTGCATCCGCATGTTGTGATGGGTACATGAGGTAACCATGTATATTTTCCTTTAAAAATACGCAGAATCCACGATTCTAGGTCGCCAACGGAAGTTGTAAACAGCATGAAGGTATGCGATGGACCTGTCTCGGACGTAAATACTATAGCCTGGAACAAGTGTCAAACTACTCTTTTAGCTGCAGGAGACGAAACCGGTGCTGCAACTATTTTTGATCTGAGATATCCAGATTTGCATGTTGCAAAACTATTGTGGCACAAGGATGCTATAACTAGCATCTCTTGGCATCCTACTGATTCCGCAGTTTGTATCGCAAGTTCTAGGGATGATTCTATATCAGTATGGGATTTATCTGTAGAAAATGAAACTGTGGAAGGGGATGAATTGACGGAGCAGAATATTCCTCAACAAATGTTGTTCCTTCACATGGGACAAAACGAAATAACTGAGGTAATGTTTCATCCACAAATCTCAGGAATGGCTATATCAACATCAGTTGATGGTTTCAACGTTTTTAAATGTGTCAACATCGACTGAATAATGTTTATAATTCTTATTTTGGTGCTTCATCTGCACATTAGTTATCGCGATATATATTGCAAATTAATGCCAAAAGTTTTATTGAATCATCTTTTAGCTTGGCTATTTTAAGCATAATCTGTTGTAGAATAACTCATTGAGTCACATTTGACAACATTTGTTTTACATTTGTCACTGTAACCAATGCAAGCTCACGCATTGCAATCAACGCTCGCCAGTCGCTCAGCAATGCAGGCGAATCGGTTGTGTAGTCATTCTCTGGATTGAAAACTAGAGGCATGTCCATTATGTATGCTTCTAAAGTGGACAGAGATTCTATGGCCTCGTTTATTTCTTCGCTTGCCAGATTCTTCACAATCATGGATTTGAACATAAGAGCCGGCTGTGCCATCTTTTTAAGGCGATTCAGCACAGAACTGTTTGCCTGTATGGTAGATATTGTGGTTTTGCTTTCATCATTTTTTGTCTGTTGTGCTTCCGCCAGCTTGACTAGACGGGACATATAGGGTTCTTGTGCCTCATTGAAAATACGGTTGAACTCGTTTTCGTCCATTTTAAGGTGTGTCGTATGTCCAATTGACCTTATGTACTCCACCGCTGAAACCAACAGAGTAAAACCATATGCCTCCTCTGCAATGTGTCGGCTGGGGTGGCGGAAATGTTGAATATATTCAATCGAAGACCACAGTTCGTACGGATTTGCACGTATGGTTACGTAGATAAGAAGAGGTAGAGCTTCATCTGCTGAGACAAGTTTATCGCTGAGTATCCTTGTTTTGCCATGTATATGCAACTAACCTATTGTCCTCAAGGGAATGTACAACCAGCCTACAGCAATTAAGAATTCCTACCAATTTGTCCCTAGGGGCTTTGAATTTAGATATGTTGTTCAATTGCACTTGGGCCTCTTTTAAGATGGATTCATCAACCTCTGATGATATCTCTAGATGCTTGGGTTCAACCCATTGCAAACATCTCATCTTTATCCACAACATCTCGTCTTCTATGCGATCATTGGCGTCCATGCTATAGCATCTGAAAAAATATATTTCGTTGCTTTGTTGAGCTTACTGTGAATATAACTTCTGCATGGTGAACTTTTCAAAAAATTCTGCCGATATGTTACGCTCATCCTCTGGCAGCTCGCTGAAGGCATCCAGAGCTAAGAGTTTGGGTGTATATATGTCTATAAAATTGTGTACTACCGCAGCAGCCTCAGAACGTGACATTTTTCCAGGGAGCATAGCAATAAGTCCCTTAACCGCACGTATTGTTTCCATGCATGATGGATGCTTTAGACGTTCCAGGAAACGGTTGTATGGTGTTAATGCCTTCGGATTACTGCTAGGAACTAAGAATTCATTAAAACGATAGAGAACATTATAACCTTACCATCACTAAAATCAGATATTTGAGAAGATATGGATTGTATTGTGTCTAGCTTGGTACCAAGTAAACCATTGCCATCGTAATCACCCAACTCCTGTGATTTCTTCCTACTAAATCGTACCACAGTTGATTCTTTTTCGAATTCATCATTGTGTGATGTATCTAAATCATTAGTAGCTTCAGAAACTCCTCCAGAAAAGGGTTCTGAAAGGTCATGGTCATGTTTCCCTGCGGATGTTATGTCGAAATATGGTATAGAAGGTGATGCCACATCATCTAGATCGTTTAAGTCAAGACCTCCCTCATCTTTTCCACTAGACAGGGACTCTGCAAAGAATTGTTTAACAAGAGGTCATTGCCTACCTTTTGACTGGCATCCTTTAAAACCGTGTTGCTCCATTATGTCTTCCTACTTGGCTCCCAGCACAATCATGACAAGGTATTTACAGCATGGATTTCTGTTTTATACATTTGATACAAAAACCAGATCCTGTGCCGCCATCCAGGTATACACAGATGGAGTCGCATATAAGTTGCGTATCAGAAAACAACTACGTGCGTATTATACACATCCTATCAGTTATCAAAAAGGAATCAGCAGAAGAGATATAATGTGACGGCACACAAATACTTGCACTATATTCCTCCCATTAGGAATCCATTGAAGCGTTGGGTAAATAGATCACATTTTATGTACACCAATAGGTATGTTAAAGGGTTTAGACGTTCGTACTGGTTGCCATTACACTTCCAGTAGTTATCATCCGTTTCTATGTGAATATGCAAGTGAGGTCATTGGTAGTTTCAAGCGTCTCCTTTTGCTTAACTTGTGTGATCATTTTCTCCGTTTTATGAGTTTAAATATCACTACAGTTGCTTCTTAAGTAATACTGGGCTCTGAACCATTGGTTCAGACGTGCCTTAAGTTTCCCTGTTACATATCTTAATCAGAACCATGCGGTTCCTTCTTCTATATAGATGGTCTTATTGCATATGAGATAAAAGTATCTACATAACATGCATTTCGCATAATCGTGTGTAGCTGATTTAGGCGGGTAACATGTGCTAAAAGGCCACAGCTGTGAGACACCCACGTAGTACGCAGATTCTAACATACTGTACACATTGTTTTGATCTGTTCTTTTCTATCATTATATTGATAGTTCCCATTCTACGTAAATCATTTGAGGTTATTCAGCTGTTTTGTTGCTTCTACTATGTGCCTGTGATACGTGTCTATAGGTTACACCCACATCACAGCATGTATTAGGTATCCAAAGATGCTCTTCAAAAAACAAAATTGTTGACATTTCCTTTAATATTTGGTATTTGTCAACATGGTGAGGAATTCTAAGCCTGTCAGGATTCTTCGCAGCCTGCAATTCTATTTTCTGACTTTATCTGTGTACTTCAGCACAGCGGCCTTGATCGTTCTTTACGTAATAGTCGTGTTTCCACTGCTACTATGGGATAAGGCAATAGTCTACAGAGTTACAAACCGGTTGTTATTTGCCAGCTTCAAATTCTGTACGTTTACATCAATATCAGTAAATGCTCTGCAGCTGCACTTTTTCTAAATTATGCATGGAGAGTTGTTATACTCAACGATTTTCCTAAAGATCGCAAACAGAGAGGGCGAGTGATTATGTTTAATCACTTGTCGGCATCTGATCCCTTCCTTGTAGCGGCTCTAGGTGTGAGGGAGCCAATCATCTGTACGTACAAGGATGCTGTTCACAAGTTACCCACAAGCAAACTCATCCTCCGCTTAACTGGTCACTTGGCAATACATTTTAAGTACGACAAAGCCAATGATAAGAAGATTCCACTCAAGGAGAGTGTAATCAGTGTTATGGAGGTACGAACACATTTTCACATGTTCATAACCTTCAGAAATGTAAATGGTCTGTGGATAAGGGGTTAAATATCGGTGTGTATCCCGAGGGAAGGAGGAGTCGCGATGGAAAACTCGGGGAGTTTAAGGATGGTTTCTTCAGGTTCGCCGTAGAGAACGATGTAGAGATATTGCCATGTGGTAAGTCTATTTTAGTGTGTGTCAACTCTGTTTAGCATTAAGCAACTCTGATCGTCTATGGCCACTGGACAGCAAAGTGCTAGTCGGAGAGGGCGTCGCATACGTCAATATAGGTAAACCTATTAAACCACAGGTAAGGTGAATTGTCGGTTTTCCATGTGTGTCAGGGTAAGACTATTGAGGAATTGAAGGCCGAAACCCGTTCGGCGATATATGAGCTTATGAAGCAGTGCCCGAGCTTCAAGCCTGAGACGCAAACTGTAACCGGGCTATCGGATGAAAAATAAATTAAACTGTAGTTTACTGTTAAACTATATAAATCATCAAACTTGTCTATTTGGTGGCAGCTCATTAGTTCACACTATACTATTACCTTTGTAACTGTTTTACACAGACCAAGAGTATTGGGTATCGTCGCGTTCGTAATGTTAGGATGTAGTTGGAGTAGAAGTGACTTTATTCTGCCGTGACCTTTGTATTGAGAGTTATTACTTTATATATGTGTGTTTACCCTCGAGTTATCGGATGAAGATCTAGGATTCGTTCGCGACTCTCTGTTATCCCAGTCCAAATACGGGAATGTACACATTCCCTATCACTTCAGTTATATATCGGAATTTTTAATTACTATCATGGTCTGGAGTGATTGGTGGGCTCATGATCCTGTTCCAGAGACGAAAGTCACAGACCCTTACGCGGTCAAGGTGAAGCAACAACAGGTAGGCCACTCTTGGTGAATACTAAGATTCACAGGTATACTGGTGGTGTTCGTGCGGTCGCAGTCGTAATCAGCCATGGTGTGATGGCTCCCACAAGGGTACCAGTATGTTTACCTCATTACATTCACAACTCTGAACAGACTTCAAGCCCATCATGTATGTACCTCATCATAACGGAACGAGGGTAATGTGTGGCTGCAAGTACTCGTTTAAAAGGCCCTTCTGCGATGGATCTCACTTGTGGGTTAAGGCACACAGAAACATGCCACAGGCAGCCGTTGCTACTTTTGGCTTCTTCTTCACGGTTGGTGTATTCACCTCCTGGCTATGCCACCCATGAAACAAAATTGGCAGTCTGAAATGTGAACTATATGCTAGACTAATATCTAAATCGGTTTTAAGGGTGTCAAAGATCGTATAATATAGTTTTATGGTCGTCCGCTCTGTAGTTGTACAATGCATATGGCGAGTAAATATTGGATTGCATTAAAGGTTATACTCCTGGAGAGATTGATTCCTAGATAGCGTAATTAGTGCGTATTTTGTATAAACCTATTCTAATTAAGCAATGGTGTCCCTTGTTTATCGTAAATTAACGTTTTAGAATATGTATTGCTTAAACTTCTTCATGCTATTTAAAACATTAGCGTAGTGTCTAAATCTCATATTCTGTGCTTTTAGGAGGTGTGATATGAAGATATGTCCCTCTCTGTGTCTATTATGGTAGACATGATTGTTTGTCTATGTTAGGGTAGTAAAATCATCCGGTGTATCTATGTGATGCACCACGTATTCCTTAGAGATTGCTTAACTATAAATTATACCTTTTAATTCAGCTATGACCACTTTAACACCTTAGAAAGAACCTGACAGTATCGATGGGTCCTTGCAGAATCAGCGGAATGTCATTCATTACCACAGCTACATGAGTATAACATTATATCACGACTTGGATCTTTAAGATGTTGGCGGCTGGTGAATACTAGTTTATGTCGCACGACTGTAATACTGTGATTCAACGCTCATTTGTATTATGTTGAAGTGATGTATCATGCGTTTGGAGGTTATTTCTTGTTTGGAGTCTGAAGGGCCGTCCCACTGGTTTGAAGAGGATAATAATATTGGAACAAAGTATATGGAGGTCAGATGTAAACGCAGATACCACATTGACAGAGTTGAAGGAGGATGTTTTGCCATATATTTGGGGTATTAACATCACTAGAAGCTATGGATTTTATTTGGGTATATGGGGCAAAATGGAAAGAGAAAAGTTTTACATCATAGGGGCCCACACAGTTAATACACTAATAACCATCTTTATCGTAGATAAAGTCGATAAGGTTGTGACGTGACTATATATAGGTGTGAATTACGTTCACAATCCCTTTGCTGTCATTTTTCATATGACATACAATGTCTTCGGAGTGCAAGAAATACAATTTTTCAGAAGACAGCCATGTGAACAGAGCAAGTAAGATAGTCTTAAAAGTAATGTCTCACCTTATATTATCAACAGAGGTAGCACGGAGCCAGCTATTCTCAAAATATTCATTCTATCTTGTATCTGCCACTACTTCATGAGGTGGATTCACTTCGCCTCTTGTTATCATAATAATTAACTCTCAAAGGTTAAGCATCTTTATATACGGAAGGAAATAGGGATTGGATAGGCATTAGTATAGGGTTTCTAATATATCTGCATGGTACACTCTCGTATTCTTATGCTTTACCCGACATTACATCATATGCAGTTGGTTAGGTTAAGAACAGTAGCAACACTATTTGGATCTGACGTTGCACATATAGTGCGGATAAGACTGATAGGCAATTGTTTAATATACGTGGCTAACTAAAACACTATTCAGGAAAATAAAGACATTCAATCCCTTCAGAAGAACAGCCTCATAAACTCTACATCATAAATAACTATTATTCAGAGAGATATTCATTATCACTTCATTCTTCTACAGCTTCGGGTTCTACCCATTTACCATGCTTCTTTATTAGCTCTATTAGACGGTCGCATGCCTCTTCATTTGGTATGTTTCTCTCTACTAGTTGTTTCTTTACATAGAGATCGACCTGATTGGTGTTCATTGATACTTATGACTTAATAACTACCTTATTAGGCGCCCCTCCAACATATCCAAAATCTGCGTCCGCCATCTCCCCAATCCCGTTAACGATACAGCCCATAATGGCTATACTGACTCCCGGTAAATGACCAACTCGCTTTTTTATGTCTTCAGTTGTTTTCTGAAATGTTACTTGTTAAATCTACAGCGTATCTTACTTGAATGTCGAATAGCGTGCGGCCACAAGATGGGCATGAGATGAATTCAGTTTTGAAGCTGCGCATTCTAGCAGCCTATATACAATATCAGTCATGACAAGGGTAACTTACCTGTAGTATACTAAGCGAGATATCATTGCTCTCGGCCAGGGGCAATCTAGTTTTAAGTATAAGCCCTTCTCCCAATTTATCAATCAAATGCGATGATAATGCAGCAGAAGCCTTAATGACTACATCCTGTAAACCATTAGTATGCCTTCCATAACACATTTCCCATCATACTGTACGTAAGCATCCGTATATGGCTATTTATTGTCATAATTACAACTTATGATATCTATAGAGATAATAAAATATAACCTACCTCGTGATCAAAGGAATCAGTAACATCAATGTTATGAATTACTGGTAGCTTTGAGACATTTCGAGTAAGTATGCTAAACACACGCCTAACAGTTTCCACATGATTCAGCTCTGGATCGACGTCAAGGATAATAAACCGTGGCACGCCTGCACCTAGCACCTTACTAGATATACCACGACTGATGCTACATAGTCTTTCTATGGCCGCATCACTTTCTCTCCCCGTTACCCTAACAGCCACATTGGTAATTTTATCCGTAAAATCAACACGATTCTCCACGTTTGGATAATTTGGGGATGATTGAGATTTTTGGAATTCTTCTAGTTTGTCCAAGTCTACCACGCCAGTAGCAAATTTTATTGGCGATTCCTGTAATTCAGATACAGGTGCTAACACTTGGAATCCCCCTTCAATCAATTCTTTTATCACTCGATGACCCTGCGAATCATGGAATGGAGGAACATTTTCCAAGTATATGAAGTCTACTGATTTTAGGTTGCGATGTGGTAGTCCATTTTTCATAACCACTTTAAGTGACTTGTACAATGTAAGTGGATCCAAAAGGTCCTCATGCGTAACATAGCATCCAACGGAACCATCTGGATTTAGAATAAAGCTGTGATTATTCTCGGCAGAGTTTATCAATGATGGTGCATATTCTATATCTCTTCTCATTATATTGTTGAAATCCCTAAAGTCCTGACGCTTCTTAGGTTGTTTAACATTCTTTGGACCTTCCTTATCGAGACTTTCAACGTAATTTACTAGTTTTCTAGCCGGTAGTAGTTCTAACCATGGATCTTCCGTAAGGGACATTCGTATAGTGTCACCAATACCATCAAGAAGAAGAGCACCTATTCCTAACGCGCTCTTAATCCTTCCGTCGTCCACTGCAAGTTTTATGAACAGCAAAAAGAATTGAATATGAAAGAAGAATGTGATAAAAATGTTAAACATCACTCTAACTGACCTGACCCTGCTTCGGTAACTCCTAGATGTATGGGATAATTCCAACCACGTGAATACATTTCATTAACTAATAATCTGTATGCATGTACCATAACAAAGGAGTTGGAAGACTTCATGGAAAAGACGATATTGTGGAAATCGTTTTTAACGCAGACATCCGCAAATTCCATAGCCGACATTACCATGCCCTTAGGTGAATCACCGTAATAGCTCATAATCCGCGATGAAAGTGAGCCATGGTTGGTTCCTATTCTTATGGCTCTCCCGAGTTCTTTACACCTTTCTACTAGAGGTGTGAAGATTTCCTCTATCCTTTTTGCGCCCTCTTTGAACTCTTCCTCAGTTTCGTATACTTTATCGTCCCACTTTTTCCTTCCGTCAACAAAGTTACCAGGGTTAACACGAACTTTATCGAATATGTCAGCTGTCATCATTGCAACCTGTATGTCTGTTGCATACTATATCAAATTACCAACCTTTGGAGAAAAATGAATATCTGCAACGAGAGGAATGTTACAGTTCTTTGCCAGCAGCTTTTCCTTTATGGTAGCTGCTGCACGGGCCACGCTGGGAGACTGCACTGTTAACCGAACCATGGCAGCTCCATATTGCTGGCAACGAAGAATCTGTTTTCATTAATAAAGCCTTTAACTTAATCCTACCTGATCTATTGTTGCGTCTACATCACATGTATCACAAGATGTCATTGTTTGAAGTGCGATAGGATTGTTTCCACCAATGGTCACATTTCCGATTTTTACTGATCTCGTAGGAAAACGTATCCTTTCAGTGACAGACTCACAGTACACATTCTTTTGTGCTGCATGGACGCTGTGATAAGCCTATTTCTCCACATACCGTGTGATTCATTGGTGGAAGGAACTGCATTATGGTTTGTACCCGTATGCTCTGTGATGTATACATAAGACAGCTTTCTTCCACGGTCATATGGCTACAATGTGTCATGATGATGACATTATTATACTACTTACCCTTGCAATATCCTTAGCTGCCAAGAAGGCCCGAGGAGATCCGCTACTAGATAAGGTGCTGACATATCTCAAGATGCATAGGTAACACCAAAGATATCGCCACCATTTTGTCATCTGGATATGCCCAGGCGATGGTAGCATGATTCTGTATTACATTTGGCATATATCAAGTGTCATTTAAAGAGCACCGGCGACATACACATTACACACTACAAAGGAGTAATTATTACTATATTGTGTCCTATGTAAACATTTTCTCTAGAGTATCCAACGTATGAGACTTGGGACGCTCAATTGGCATTCCTAGAGCACGTGACCACACCAATTGTGACATGATTCCAAATGCCCTGGAAACACCGAAGAAGAGAGTAAATATGTTTGGCTCTGTGACTCCGAAATGAGATAGTAGGATTCCAGTGGAACAGTCCACGTTTGGATAAGGGCTTTTTACCTTTCCCGTCGCTGCCAATACCGGCGGAATGGCCGCTACACATTTGTCTAGAATCTTTACCAAGGGATCATCTGGGAACATCCTATGAGCAAATTCAACAAAGGCATCATGACGGGGGTCCGTTACCCTGAGAACTGCATGCCCGTAACCTGGAATAACCTGCCCTTTCTGCAAGCTTTCCTGTGCAAATTTTGTAACGGCCTCCACAGTAATATCCTGGCCATCAAGCTCCTTGACCATATTTTTTACCCAGGCGAGACACTCCTGATTGGCGAGACCATGTAATGGTCCAGCTAGACCTGCCATAGCCCCAACGAATGCTAAATAAGGGTCTGAAAGTGCAGATCCGATGAGAAGTGACGAATGGGCTGACACGTTTCCGCCCTCATGGTCTGCATGCACAGCAATGTATAGGCGCATAAAGTCCTTAAATTCAGTGGTGTTTACACCCAGAAGTCTCGCAACATTTGATGCATAATCTTCATTAGGATCATATACCATGCCCTTTCCCTTTTTAATGGTTTTGTCTACAAAGGTTCTCTTGTAGATGTATGGAAGAATGAGTGAGTTTTGCGCTATCAATCTAATGGCATCTTCCAACACCAGTCTCCAGGCTGTTCCTTTGGTGAAAGACTTCTCTCTATATGCAGCGGAGAATACAGATCCACTTTGCATTGCTGCACTGGCCAGTATAAATTGTGTCATGGGATGGCAGTCAGTGGGAAGTTGATCAATAACATCGAACACATATTCGGGAACTTTGGCACGTTTAGCCATATAATCTGACAGCATTTTCACTTCATCTAAGTTAGGAATTTTCCCAGTTAGAAGAAGCCAAAGAATGGCCTCTGAGTATGGGCAATTGCTACCTTTTGTGAATGCAGGTAGCATTTCAAGAACCTCTTTAATGGTCATACCTCTGTAGGTGATTCCAGTGTTTGCATCTAATTCTGAAGTCTCACAGTTCATTGCAATCATATCCCGCATGCCTCCCAATACCTGGGATAGAGTAGTTTCAGCTACTTTTACGTTTCCATATGTAGTACGGAGTCTTTTAACCTGTTGTAGCTTCTTTTCGATTAACTCTTCTATTTGATCACACAGTACAGTCAGTTGACATCCATCTGTAAAATAATATCATTCTCTATGCATGTCTTACCGTTCATATTTTCTTTTGATGGCACCTTCGTCGAGAGTGTTCTGCACTGGGCAAAGCGTATGGGATTATATCCAGCAGCCAACTTTGTCAAACCCTTCGTAAATGATACACCAAGTGAATTAAGCCCATTTGAAAGCGGTGTCCTTTGTGATATATTGCCACGGGTTGAGGAACGGTCTATGTTAGGGAAGGCAACCTTGGAAAGAGCCTCAGACGAGGTGGAAACAGACCCGCTGGATTTGAACGCATTCCCATTGCTAAAGAGACTAACCAACTGACTGACCGGTTTGGAATGTGGTTGACACGATTTTCCGGCAGCGGATAGATTAATGGCACAGATACCCGCCTGCATTGTGTAATCCTTTTGTGCATTTATATGTTGACTTCCTATGTGAATATCGTATGAATCAGACTTTTTCACTCGTTCGACGAGGTGTTCGTCAAGCTTGTTGCTATGTTTAGAAAATCTGCACACCTTCCTTAAAAACATGATGGGTTATTAGAAGAAGTCAATGTGAATGTAAATTGCCGCCACTTGCGAGCAAATCTTATTATAAATAACATGAGGCGTGGATGTACTCTCTTATGGCTACTAGAAACTGTGAATCAGGAGTGGTAAATGTGCTCTATACCCGACCCGCAGTGATACCGCCACTACACCCACGCTTTAGTGAATACTACTACATTGTCTATTTTTACCATTGGCAATATGCAAGTATCATAAAGTAACGTTTACATCACATGTGTTTATTGGGAATCCTTCTATTCTTTGTTTTTCAGGTTGTCGACACGACTCCCAAGACTAGCTGCGTCCTCTGATTCCTCAGTCACATTGCGGGGAGAATTCTTTGCGCTTAGCTGCCCTCCAACCTTTTGTGGTTCTACCGCCATTTGTCTACTTGCACTTTTCGTGGGTGGATTGGCTACACTGTCTAATACAGCTGAAGTATCTATTCCCAGTTCCTCTAGAATCTGAGTTATTACCTTATCTTCTTCCTCAATACTTTCCACATCTAAATGAAAATGAGTTTGGTTAAAAAAGTGACATTGGTAACTGTAGTAAAGTATCACAATAGCCTACCTTGAAGCGTGTTGTCAAGGGATTCCGACATAACATCAAGTTTTAGATTTACGATTTCGCTCTCCCTCCCTAAAGACTGTATTATCTTCTGGAAGTCTGCGATATTGGCCTTCTGGCTGACTTTGGATATAAGGTAGTTTACATTTTTTATGTTGGTCGATAGCATATTTGCGCTTTGGGCACTCTGCAGCTGAATCAATATGGCGGTCATCTGCGATTTCATACTGCAATAATGTTGTGCGATTTTCCTTGATCTGACAAGGTCCTTTGCCAGGAGACGCATATTCTGCATGCGCCCATTTTTAGCTTCCGATTTGAGTTTTTGTATGATACCCTTTTCGTCTCGCTCATATTTCATACGCTGTCTTTCCAGCTCTCTTATTGTGCGATTTATTTGCTGCTTAGTCTGTCGCAGCTTATCATCCATGGAACTGAAGAATGCCCCCATCTTCAGTGAATTTTACATAACATTTGAGAAGGCATGGGACCACGACATCTGAAGAATATGACATATGACATTCGAGTCACATCGTTGTGTCCATGTAACCCTTATATCACAAGTCTGACGTATGGCGATAGTGACTGTTTGATGTACAGGAATGAATATACACTTATGCCACTTGGTCACCGAAGTTTTGAACCTGCGAATGTATGCAATAACATAATAGACAACTGAAAATATAACCACATGAAATGACATCAACAGGCAATAAACTCGTTATTCTTTCCATGAGAAGAGACGTCAGTTATATATCAATACGGCAACTTTTCATTGCACGGCCCAAATGATAGTACACAAATAAAAATTTCCATTCAGCGGAGCCATATAATACTAGACATAGCACCCAAAGAGCTTAAATATAATGAGGTTACTTTGATAAAAACATACCTTTATAGATGAAGGTAAAAACCAGTCGGAATCCTCCTGTGTCACGAGCGTTACTGCTTCTAAATCAACAATAAGGACGAATAATGTTTGTAAAGAAGTGTAATTAGTCTATTCTATTGTATGTAAATATGAAAACTTAATGAACAATGGTTGTGTCCCATGTGTTAATCCTATTGGTCACTAGCATCACTTGTGTCAAGCCCGCATTCCGTCAGCACAACCAGACAGCCACGTGCAGGCCTGGCCGGACTACTCACTGAAATATTTTTGACCTATATGATTAATTCTTGTGTATAGTTCTGTGGTATAGATGGAGCGTCATATTCCTATGCTTTTTAGGAGATACTCCGTAACGCAGATTAAGACCCGCATACGCGGTTGAATCCACAGCCAAAATGCAATGGTTTGATGGACATACAAGCAATTCCCATGTGTTTAAAAATAAATGTCTATGCACTGATCAACTTTAAAAGATGAAATATTGATATGTAAGGGATAAATTGCCAAATATGGAATCCTCAGTGAAAGCCAACCAGATTAAGGAAGACATCGGCAAGCTCTCGGAGCTGGAAGGTGTTTCGGTACAGGTGATTGAGGAGGGTTTCCTTCCACTTGGTGGCAATATGGATGGAGATGGTTCCTTATCTGTTGTTTTCGAGGAGTCCCTTCCCATCCCATTGGGACAGAAGGCATGTAGATTAGAGATAATTATTCGTTTTAAACGCTGCATATACGGGATAAAGCCTCGTAGGGACACAACAATTACAATAGGAGTTGATATACCTGCGGACTTCCCCGAAAGTAGCCTATTGATGGAGTTAGTGCATGTGTCCAATGCCGCCTCTCAACTAACAAGACTTTGTGCAAGGGCATTATCTGAGGCGTCTTCAATTATGGCACATGATAATGAGCATGATGGAGGGATATATAGCTTGGTTTCAGGTTTCTACTGGTTCTTAAAGGAACAAGTAGTATCGGAGCATGATAAAAGTAGTAGCATGAGTTTTAATTATGGATCTTCATATAATCAAAACAGTTCCAAGAGGACAGCAAATGATAGTAGTTATACTTCTAGCATGGAATTTTCCCAGGAATTGTATAATCTTGCATCGGAAAACTCAAGTGCTCAATTAACACAAAAGGTGGTAGAGACTGGATTAGGATTATATAGAAGTGATTCTAAAACGCATCATGACTTTATGGCTGCACACTCTAGATACTATCGCGAATTTGAGCAAGAGAAGGTTCTTGGTTTCGGATCTTTTGGTTGTGTGACTAAGGTCATGAGGAACGGTGTCAACTATGCAGTGAAACAAATACCCATTTATAAAAGCTACGGCACAACTCTACACCAAGAAGCTGCTGTTTTAGCAAGCTTACAACATATCAACATTGTACGTTACTATGACGCATGGACAGAAAACCCATATGAAAATATGAAAAAAGAAGCAGCAACACAGCAAAAACACATGGGAAGTAGCTTGTATCTTAGTGCAATGACAAACGACATACGTGCACAGCTTAAGGGGAGCAGAGAAATTAGAGATAAGTCGTCAAGTGGTTACGGAATTTCATCTTCTGCTCAGAGGAAGGTGCGATTTGGTAATCAACAAAGGTTACAATTAAGAAGAAGGAGACAAAAGAAATATGGAAAACCTATTAAATACCTATATATTTTAATGGAATACTGTGAGGAAGAAACGTTATTTGACGCTATATGTGATAAACGTTTGATGGACAACCCACAGATTGTGATTGAATTGTTGCGTCAGATATTGGAAGCCCTTAGTTACATTCACGAAAAGGGTATCATACATCGAGATGTTAAACCATCCAACATATTTTTAAAGTCTGAAGGTGATGCATTGTTCATAAAGCTCGGGGACTTCGGTCTCACAGCAAAAATGAGCCAAGCTTCTACGGATCCTGTTGGATGCCCATCAGATGTTGTAGGAACTTTGCATTATATGTCTCCAGAGCAGGCAAAGGGGCAGGCTTACGGAGAGAAGGTGGACATATTCGCAGCTGGAGTGGTACTATTTGAGATGCTCTCTCCACCATTCGATACAGCAATGGAGCGCTTCGAAGTCTTATCCTCCTTCTCTGCCCATGAAAAGAAATGGCCCAGCGAGTTCCAATCGAGAATAGACAATAGGATTTTCAAGATGCTAGAATCTATGTTGAGTGTGGACCCTGACAAACGACCTTCTGCAAGTCAGTTGTTACAAAACGAAATATTTGCATCATACAAGTTGGACACTTCAACGCTATACCATGTGGTAACAGAGTATCCACACTCAATGGAATCTACTCAACTTTTGCGTTCTATGTTTAGTAGAAGTGAACCCCGAGAGAAGGAGTTTTTATTCTTTGAAGGGATCTCTGAAGAAATTCCTGAATGCAACTACGTGAGTGTTGAACTGGCTCGTAGGTATATCCATGAATTTAGAAGTCGGGGTGCCATCAGATACGAAGCACCTCTATTTCTAGAACAGACAGCGGATGCCTTTCCAGAGGCGAAAGACAAAGAACCGTACATCATACTGCTTGCAGATGGGAGGTCATGTCAATTACGCCACTCAATCCTAATGGCGCTTGTGGACTCTATGCCACAGGCTTTCCTTGTGATTATGAGGCGTTGGTATTGGGGAAAGGTTTATTTTAAAGATCCAAATAAGGGCCAACGCCCAGGGGAGTCATGGGCATGTGCTTATGATATCATAGCAGACTACAGCATTCTGCTTCAAGAAATGGGTCCTACGGAGGAAATGCTAGACGCCTTCTTCTGCAGCGAGTTGATGTTTGTAGCCAGTCGCCCGCTTTTGAAGTTTATGCCTTGCAGCATGGTAATGGAGTGGACGCATAGCTCTTTCATCAGTCGGGTGCTAGAGGACGGTATGGGTATAAGAGATAATTGGTCACTGGACCTAGAGGAGATTATAATAGAGAACCACAAGAAACAGACCGTGATGAAACAGAAGGTTTCAGAGTATTTACGTGTTGTGTCAGTACCAGGAGTAACCACGGATGCACTGTTGAACTATATTATGCAGTTTTTGAACGCATTGTCCACAGGGGCTGTCACATCACTCAACGATTTCCTAGCGTCAATAACACGAATCATTTCCCCAATGGGAAGGGATTTGTCACGGTTAAACTCTTACATGAGTTCTTTGATGTATATGGAAAGATTTTTGACTATAAAGGAGTGCGAGTTTGTGTTTATGCCTGTTGGGTTTCCATCTTGGCACAGATCTAGGTACACGACCTTCAGTTTCAGCATTACATATGTATTAGGAAAGAAGTCACTGGTATCACTGGTTTCTGGAGGATGTGTGAATTCGCTAATGCAAAGGAGAACCAGGGAGACCTTGGACCCTCCAAATCGGAGAGGGTTCGGTTTTGAAATAAATTTACAGGCATTGATTCAGTATTTCGATCAACAGGAAGCATCTGTTCTTGGTCGTGGTGGTATGGAAGGTTTGCAATTGGGCTGTCGCTTATTCCCACAAGTACTGATTTGTATATCGCATTTGAGTCTACTCCCTCAAGCAATGAATGTGGAACAGCAACTTCACAAGGCAGGGATAATAGTAGAGAAGCAATTGGGACTCCCTAGCGGAACTCGCAAGCTGAATAAACATGTACTTAGTGGCCTGTTTGCACTTTCGAGACTGGAATTAATGGTACACATCAAGTCATATTCAATCACGGCCGCGTCTACAGTGTATAACGAATTAGAACGCCATTCCAACGCACCACAGTACAAGATCATATATGTTCATTTAGGGAAAGAAATCGTAAGTTGTGTGGCTATGTCTTAACATTGTGCAGATACTGAATGAAGAGAAGGAGTTGGTGAGCATGGTTTGCTCTCAAGTATACAGACGATACTTATAATTAATGTTATATTTATGATACTGAAATGTTGGTTCCGATAGAGAATCCACCCACTAATGTAATATCTCGTGTAGTCTTCGGTCGTAGCCGTGACCTCTTGGCTGCGTCTTCCTGGGACAAGGTATGAACGGCATCATGATTCCTCATTTGTTGACAGACTATAAGGATTTATGACGTAGACGAAAGTAATAATGGGAGGTCTAAAGTCACGTTTTCATGGTCCAGCCCCGTTCTTGATTGCGGGTTCATGGAAGGAGATGGTAAAATCGTATTTGGCGACCTGGACAAAAACGTCAACATATTAGATGTAGAAACCAACACGGCTGTAACTGCTGGCCAGCATAATGCTCCAGTAAGATGCGTCCAGTATCACCATCAGCTGAGTAAGTGGTTGCATATAAGACATAATATTTTTAATAGATGTTGTAATAAGCGGAGGATGGGACAAGAAGATTAGAGCATTCGACCCTAGGACTCCACAAATGAAGCCCATTGCGGATGTTGACCTTTATGGCAAGGTGCACTGCATGGACCTTGTCAACAACACCCTGGTGGTGGGAGACTCCATGAAAAGGGTTGGTCCATATACCTTGTATCATATTATTTGAAGGTCTACATATACGATCTAGCACGTGGCTTCAGTGGGTTCGCCACGCCAGAGACTAAGGAGTGAGTTATCTGTTGTTTTTTGTAATATTTCCTAGTGGTGTGCTCAAGTACCAGTATCGCTCATTAAAGTGTTTCCCCGACAACCGTGGATTTGCAATAGGCTCTATAGAGGGTCGTGTGGCGTGGGAATACTTTTCCAAGTCTCAAGACTCCATATCCAATCAGTATGCCTTCAAGTGCCACCGCTTAAAGACGACACCAGATTCGGATCTGGCTTACGCCGTAAATGCCATTGATTTCCATCCTAAGTTTGGTACATTCGTAACAGGAGGTGCCGATGGTCTCGTGTGCGCATGGGATGGTGTAAGCCGCAAAAGACTATGGAGAACCACCAACCTTCCGACTTCGGTGGCATCCGTTTCTTTTAACAGCACTGGAGGGAAGTTGGCTATCGCAATATCAGATGTCTTCAAGTTGGAAGGAGAACCTGCTGCACCTCCTGGGATCCTAGTTCGTGGAATCAACGACGAAGAATGCAAAGCTAGGATCGTAAATAAGTGATGCCAATGGTTTCAACTTTACCAATGTCTGCAGTCACCCAATACTTATTCATAAGATCGCAAGTAACATATCTATAAATAAGGTGAAACATGAGGTTAACTTTAGTTTCAACACTTATATTTCCATAATTGTGTAATGGAAGGCTCATGAAACAGTTACGATGGATATGTATGTGTTGATAACACATAAATTAGGTATTTGTTTAATCCTGTGTCATTTGTATAACACTTCATGCGAGAAAGTAGAATTTTTAACTTTCTCAGAATCACTAGCTTTGAAGCCCACGATAATGTCCAGTAGATGTGACTTTTCGCTCAGATTGATGAATCTAGTTATGTGCGATGATTGGTGTGCCAGCAAGCTGTCGATACGGTTGGCCATACCCTCAACAAGGAAGAGCTCTGCTGGGTTAAACTGTTTAATCAGTTCACTTAACAAACAGTTTGCCATCCAACTGGTAGAGTTCCTTGATATCCATAGATGAATGAAATCAAATGCTATAGTTAACATCTTCTTGAGGTCAGGAAGTGTTTTCATGTGAGAAACCCAAGCGTTGAATATATCATAGTCCAATTTATTATCCTTTTCAATGCGAAAGAGCTGCGTACTGCATCGACGTTGCAGAATCTTGCTTGCCATGAGAGGCTTTCGCAACTCCATGGACAGACATAATGCTTCACTGTACTTTCCATCTAATGCTAGACTTTCTACTTGCGTTCGCTTTAACTCTTCATCACGCTCTTCAAACATTTTTTTCGCTTCTATTTCAGCTGATACATCATCCCACCAGATCATAACGCCATTACCAGATATAGTCAGTATATTCCCTCCAGAAATCTCAGCACTCCATACCTTGTCCGAGTGGTTGTCAGCCGTGAAGACGCAATCAGACGTCTTTATGTTCCAAACTTTCATCAAACCATCCATTCCCACTGATAGAAGTTGTAGGTCGTTAGGGACAACAACCACCTTCATGACTGCCTTTGTATGACCCTAATAAGTTATTTATTCAAACTAGATTAATCATACCTGGAGCGTTTTAATACACGTAAAATCGTTGAGGTTCCATATTTTGATTGTCATATCAACTGATGAGCTGACGACCGTCTTGTTTATCCTGGTAAACGCCACTGATACAACTGAACGACGATGTCCAATGCATTCTCCTTTAACAATAAGGTTAACTGCAGCATAGATGACAACTATTTTGTCACTCCCTACAGATGCAACAAGCTAAAAAATTATTAATTATTTAAACAAGGTCTCACCTTATTGTTTGGCGAAAATGCTATGGCATTTATTGGCTTCTTATGCTTCACGGCAGTTGCAGTTGCAGTTGCAGTAGCAGTAGTGATATGTGCAGGTTCCCTCTCTATCACATCATCAAAACTACATGTATTGAAGGATTCATTTGCGTATGACTTAGGGATGTCGAATGATTTCAATACATTGTCCCCTGATGCCAACATCCTAATGTGGGTGGCGTCCTCACCTACTCCGCATTGCCACGAGACACATGCGACGTTTAAACCGTCTAGAGGTATGACTGCAACTACACAGAGCGTTCGCATATTCCATATTAGAACGCGTTCGTCCTTGGCACCAGATGCCAACAATTTTACACTATACGAATAGGAAATCGATAGGACTGTATCAGTATGCCTGTGGCTCTCATGCGCCACACCAAATGCTATATAGCTACCTCTTCCATCTAGCGCCATGAGTCTGATGGCATCATCACCGCATAAAATGAAAACTAGCGGAATGCCATTGGTCAGTTGTCTATGTAACCAGTTCGTTGAAAAGACCCAGTCACTCCTGCATGCATCCATATAACTATCACTCCGTTTCTTTGATGAAACCGATCGACAGTCCTTTGAAGATTCACCACCAAAACTATTCAGTGAAGTTAACCCTTTTAACATTCCGGTGAATTTCAGAGCAGTGGATTTATCGCTATGTTGCTGTGAAGCAGCCCCCTTATTAGCACTTGTTCCATCAACATCCATATGGCTATAATCATCCTCATTATTTGGATCGTTGTCCTTCATATAAGATGGGATGCTATCAGGGTAGAGCTGGAACTGAAATGCTCCATCGATGTTTGTCAAGTATTGCTGTCGTAATTCCAAATTAATGGAGTAGAAACATAGCGTACCACTTGAACCTAGTACAACGATTTCGTTAGTTGTTTTGCATAGGTAAAGGCATTTTACTTCATCACCTTGACCATATGCAACCCTCCTTTCTAAAATTGTTTTCTCCGTCAATGGATCAATGTACTTTAACATTCCGGATTCTGTTGCAACAAATAACACCCATGGACCGGTACCCTTATTATTAAGCCCATCTGTTACAATTGAAACGTTTTTAACAGCTTCAAATTGCATCAATCTTTTGAAAGGCTTCTTCACCAGTACGTGACCTTCAGCAACAGCCTTTTTAACTTCCCCAGTTTTCATTGATAGCGACCAGAAGCATACATTAGAATCTCTAGAACATGAAACGAAACCTCCGGCAGAGTCATCATCAGTAATAAGAAATGCTATGTCGTTGACGTAGCTCAGGTGATCTTGAAATGTGGCTATTGGTGCCTTAGACTGGAGGCAATACATGACTATATCCCCCTGTTGTGATGCAGCCAAGAGAAGAGGGTTCCTGGGGTGGAACCTCAATACACTTATTGCCCCTTTCTGGTGATGAAAGTTTTTCAGCAAGGTGCCATCTTTGTACACTACAACTGCACCATCTACAGTACCGCAAGCAGTATTTGCATCAGAGGCATCAAAACAAACATTTGTAACATTTTTGCAGTTTATTTTAATCTCTCTGGTGGAAATCAAGTATACAGTACCCTCCTCTGCGATGATGTTGTAGAATGTCAACATTCCACTACAAAATGCAACAGCCAAAATATTGCCACAGCTGCTGACACCATAGGAGGCTATTCCACCTGCACGATATATACACCTCCCACTAATCCTTTGCTCGTTGTATACATTCTCATCATCTGCGTCTAACAAGCATACTGCAGTGTGGTCTGCCCCTGAAAGGGAGAGGAAGGTGTCTCTTGCGATTTGTTTTCCCTCATCTGCACTTCATTATAATTTCAAAGGTACGATGCATTAGAGACAACTTCTCTCTATTGAATAGCATACTACATAAAAACGATGGTCATGAACTGCATTTAATCAAAAACGTACGTAATAAAAACACATAAGCAATAACTTCATCCATGAATCTCAGCATAGACACACTCTATCTATCAGTTAGAGGCTATTTATAAGCACGAATCATGCACCAATAAAAATGTAAACGCTGTCTATTACATACCATGGCCAAAGGATTCTCTCAGTAGTATATCATCCGTCACCTCATTTGAAACACGATTGAACGCATACAAACGGTCCTCATGTTGTGATATAAACAGCCCTCGCTTAGGGACTGCGCGAAAGGTGTCACTTGCATAACTCGAGAACCTTCTAGCCTCCTGCAAGGCGGTTGTAAGCGCCTTAACGCTGGAAGGCATCTGGATTAAATGTTTACTCACAATATTTCAAAAAGCAATATTGCCATTTGGTATTATTTCCTTGCAGTTGATCCATCTGAACGGCGATCTCCTTGCTGTGCTGCTATCCCGATGTGTGGTAACAATGTACAGTTATTAACCAAAGATGTGTAACTGGAGGTTGTTTTAAAGGGATACATAATAATGGATAGCGAGAAGCTCCTCTTTTACGAGGCGCTGGCGCAACAGCTTCACGACGATGGGTAAGTGATATTCCATGTTTTATGTGTCCACCTGTCTTTCTTATGCTTACTGTAACTTCTGGAATGCAACTGTATGTACATCCACATACTTTACTATCCCTTTACACGACGAGGAAGGTGGATAGGCAGTCCATTACACAACTATGAAAGCCGATGTCATTGTGATACAACATCCCTTATACATTGACTTCTTCAAACACGTGTTAATGGCATGTTCATATGCCCATACACGCTCTGCCTTGTCCCATCGATACATTTAAATAGAAGTGTCACGAGAATGTCCATTTTTGTGAAACTATCGATAATGCCTTTGCAGGTTGGACGAAGTGGCAACACTCATGGAGAAGACGGTAAAAGTGGAACCGAATACATTGCTGCGTAAAGATCATCTCTACCAGCTGTTCAAGAACACTGCATATCTGTCGTCCCGTGTTGTTGCAGGAGCAAATTCATCTGACCCGGCAGTTGAATCTCAGATGTATGTTCAATGTAGCAACGTTTACCAACTGATACCAGGAACGAGGCGCGACTAAACCAAATACTAAATGAAGTGTCATTACCAAGCCAGTTAGATGAGGCTGCTTTCAAGGTCGTGGGCTTCTCAGATTTCTGCAATTTCCCAACTTATAGAGTGAGTGATGCTACCATGGCATATAACAAACAAACAGCCGTGTCGTTGCATAGCGGAGTCCAACGACGCGTCAGTCCTTGCCGCAGGAGGGGCAGCGGGGGCACTGCACGTTATCCCTACCGTAGAAGCAGATGGGGATACACTCAAAAGGTACTGAATTAGATGTTTGGACATCACCTTGTAGGAAACCCAATGGCCACTCAACAACAAAGGTTCAGGGGCATAATGAGTCGGTAGAAGCTGTTGACTTCCACCCTCGTCGCACTATCATCGCATCAGGAGGAGCTGATTGCAACATTTTGGTTCACGACATCAATGTTGCCAACGGCTTCATCCATTCTGTATCTGAGATTCGTATGTTTCCGAAAGCATTAGCGTTTCATAACAATCAGAGAAAATAAACGATTCTTCCCCAATAAGATGCCTGCGTTTCCATCCATGTGGAGATTTCCTTTATGCCGGAACTGGCAACTCAATTATAAGACTCTTCGACCTTACTACCAAGGCCTGCTTCACATCATCCCAGACTCGTAGGCAACACCAAGGGGGAGGTATAAACGGTTGTGATGTTCTACACTCAGGCGGCTTAGTATTCACTGCTGGTGGTGATGGGTCAGTGATAATCTGGGATGGAAAGACTCTGGATGTGCTAAACGCACTTGAAGATATACACGGCGGGTCCCCAGTTCTCTGCGTGAGGTGCGACAAATACGGACGTTACCTGCTATCAAGTGGTCACGATGGCAGCACTAAGGTTGTGGATATCAGGATGATGAAGGAGGTATGTAATGATTGTCACGTCAATCTTATTGTGTCAGCTCATATCCTTGGCACGACCCGGGTTGAATGCAGTCCGTACTGCATCGGACTTCATGTACAATTCCGGATACATCGCAACATTGGCCGTCACTCAATCTGGTTAGTGGCGCCTAGCCTATAATATAACCTATTTAGGTCGAAAAATAAACAACGACGTGATGGTGTACAACATGCATACTGGCTATAAGGAGGCAGAGCTCAGCAGCCTCGTCGCAAGGTGCGTCACATTTATGCTGATAATCACAACTGGCAGGCAAAACATACTGAACATATACGCATCCCGAAGTGAGATGGCCCTGTACATATTGACAGCCGATGCCACGTGTAAGGTGGTGAGCTTCTTTGACCCATCTTCGTAGAAGACAAAGAGGGAAAATAAAACAAACTCAGTGATGTAATAAAATTATGAAAACATTAAATCACCGTTTTTACATTTTTGTTGAATTTCGACGGCGTATTTATCTGTTTGATGACTTTGCTAAATTTCACATTTCTTCATCTGACATCTCGTCAGAAGGCATTGGCTCGCCCATTCTTTGCCTTGTTTGCCAGTTCCAGGCTGCAGGACCGTGAGCTTGGCGGATTTGCTTGAGCCTGCGATACTCCGGTGAATTGTATAGTAGTCGAAGCATTTTTTTGGTGAATAATCTTGAGTTTGCTTCATGCACTGGTTTCATGTTTACGCAGAAGAAGAGCAGGTGCCTTTCATGTAGATAGTGGGCAATGGTGACACAAAATTCCCTCACTACATAGAAAACCAGGTAAACAGTGACGAAAGCGATAGCCATTACCCAGGTCTCGCGCGTATTTTTTTCGGCAACGACACGTAAATAGGGACCCAACGCAGGAACTACCGTAGTTGCCACTGTGGTAACTTTTGTCAACTCAGCCATGGTAGCTCCCAAGGCCACGTCCACGTACTTTTGGCCCACGAGGAAAGCGCCGAGTTGTAAGACCCATCTATGCTCCCTATCAGCCATGGACTTAATCCAGGGGCACATACGATAGTGGAAGGTCTCACAAACAAACTTCACAAAAACTGCAGCAGAATGAGTAAAAGGAACTAGTAAAGTGAGATAACGACATACATACGTGGTGAACATCATATGCACATATCGATACGAAAAGGGGAGCATACTAGCAGCACACGTATAAAAGCGACGCCAAATGGCAACAAAATATACACGAGTGCATTATTCATCACGAAACATCGAGTTACATAACAGGGAACGCAACGGAGGTACAGGGTAATACCTATATATGGACACGTTCCGTTATGATTCTTTGCAAAGGGGGATTGAACACCTACCTACAGACGCGCAGAAACATACAAATGTATAAAAGACGCCTGTCAACACACAGTGTACGTCACATCCGTGAACAAAGACGTTTTCGAGGTTATCCGGGTTGGCGGAAAAAACCCGTCCCTTCTCCACGCGTTGATTCATTGCGAATATGGAGGAATATTATAAGGGACATAAGGAATTTTGTTTATGCCGGTCTCATTATGTGAGATCATGTTTTTAGTAAAGTGAATTAACTGGCGACAGCTACGGCCCATTATTGTGCAAGGGTGCAATACGTTGTGAATTGGGCTGTAATAAATATTTCGGCTCCTATGAAAATATAGGAGAAAGTAAAATACGAAAGATTATGTTCCTTCTTCTGTGAGGAAGGTTAATGAAAATTTTCTTCTTCCGGCAACCGACCTTCCGCAGGTGGCAGGTTTCCTAGATTCGTCGGTGATCCTGGGTGTAAAATCTTCCCAACGCATATTGGTTGATTCAGAAATTGTGACTCTTGCCACATATTTCGCTTTGTGGTCTTCTACCCTGTAATATGCCGCAATCATTACATCATGGCAGCTGTACCGTTTATATTAGTTTTCCACAGCCTTCTAGTTGCACTAACGATCCCATCATTCGCTTCTGGGTCTAATTGTCGGTTATGCATGCGCTCTATAACATAGTATGGTAGACGATCTTAGTGATACTAGTGAGCCACTGGTGGCGTTTTGCAGGGAATTCGCAAACATGAGAGATCAGATTGTGGAGTTCCCTAGTACGCATTCCTTCAAGCTGAACACAGTGGAGTACATCAATAACCATGTACGAATGTCACATGCTACATATATCTTCTTCAGCTAGACTACATTAAAGATTCCTTCACAAAAATATTCGACAAAGCCATCAATAAAACCATAGAGGACATTCGGAATTCAATGCAACGTGTTGTGAGGATAATAGATAGCTCCGTGCCAGATGGAAAAAACATGTCAGTTGCAAACTGTTTGGATGGCAAAGACAATGCAGAACAAAGTCTATGAACCAGTACCTGGATATGTTTGTCTCGTGTATACGCATGAAATGTACCGAGACGCTCAAAGGTTTGCCTTTTCTGTCAGCTCATAGCAAAGACATTTCAGTTATGAAGGACACCGTTACTATGTCCAACATAAACAGGTTGCCAATGATACTAGCTGACTTAGACAGAACATACGAGTCTATATCAGCAATGACGTTGGTAGAAGTGGGAGATATCATGGGAATAACTAACTGTCTGGATGTGACTGAGCTGTCTGTTCACTGTTGCATGTTGAAATACATGAATGAGAACAAGACAAGCGACACAAACAAACCTGGAGCTCAGCAAGTCAGAAGTACATCTAACAAGTGTAACGACAAAGTCGCAGTGCTTATTGATTTGGAGCATTTATCCAGATCACTTCGTGATCAATATGAATATGCGTGCTCATAGGTAGACTGACTGATGACGTACACACCCTTCCGCCACACCACGTACCATGGGATCAGCTAGTCGCCAAGGGAGTACTGTACATTGCCCTGGTGAATATGGGAATTTCCGATATCTCGCCAGGGAGTAGAGATTATCCTTCATGGGAGTGGTGTGTATCTAATGGGTATAGAATACCGCGATGGCTGATCGATAAGGGCATAAGATGCCCCTTTACCCGAGGAATCCGATTTAAAGGTATCCATGGCATCATAAATTGCCGCAGAGTTGGAGACGGTGAACATGTCGTAGGTTTATTGGTGTAACATGTTAACATATACAGGTACTCACATTCCATGGGCTCAGCGCATCACTTTCAGCCTTTGACGAGTACTCAGATGTACTGGGTAGCAATGGTTTCACCGTTGTGAGCTTTGGTATGTTATTATTGCAAGCATTTATTGTTTCCAGATCTGTATGGGCACGGATTGAGCGACATACCGAGCTACGATGTCTTTGGTAAAAGGTATTCCATTGACTTTTTCATCGACCAAGCTGAAGATGTGATCAAGTACCTAGGGTTGAACGAATGTAAGCTCACTGTGATGGGGATTTCTATGGGAGGATGCCTGGCAGCTGCTTATTGTGACCGTCACCCTGATCTGGTGGAGCGTATTATACTGATATCACCAGCGGGGCTCATACCTACATACCCATTAATCGTAAAGGTAATCAAGTGTTTGCACTGTTTCATTCCATGTGCACCCAATTGTATATGTAGGTGTTGTTTCTCTAGGAAGGCATTGCACAAGCCGTTGAGTGCCATGACGAATGCAATCATGTGGAGGTTTTTTGTAACCCCAAAGTCATCTGCTGGCATTTTGGGTATTTTAAAGCGCATGCCGCTATGGAACAGTGACGAATTATACAAGCGTGTGGGTGCTCTCGGAAAACCTACACTAATAGCATTCGGTGCAAATGACACGGTTACCCCTCCAGTTGCAATACCGAAATTCAAGGAGTACTTTTGCAACTCTCAAACAATCTTATTCCCGCTGGGATGTCATCTTATGTCATTCCTCATGCCAACTGAAATCGCAAGCACATGCCTAGCGTTCATAAATATTCCTGCTGATTCCAACGTCGCAGACTATAGCATGTGGCTCCCCTTCCGAGAGAACGGAACATATATACCTAGAAATCAACGCAAGGTTAAGAAGAATAGAAAAAAATGGAGTGAAGGAGGCGATTCTCCCTCTTCTCCAAACACCTGTGGGGACGAAAATGGTCCCAATATCCAGGTTAAAGTGAGCAGCACAAGTATACAAGCTACCAGTGCTGCCAATGAAGTGAGTGGAGAGGCAGTAGACGATGAAAAGCAGGGCCTTGACACACTTATAGTGATGGTAACCATTGATGATTACGAAAATTTGTATAGAGATGAACCTGCTTAATTTTTTAAATATATTTAAGTCACCTGGGTTTGCCTTTGTTCAGTGTAGGCACAAGACAGTAAAGGTTTCTGCCTACAGGAGGCCCGCGCGAGCCTCTCCTACTGGACAAGCTCGTAAAGCACACATAGGAATTAAACGCCTATCTGCTGAATATGTCAGTCCAGGAGATGTGCTGGTCAAGCAGAGGAAGCCTCTTGCACATAATCCCAATGTCACTCGCAATCGTCACTTCAAAATCTACCCTGGTGAGAACGTAGGTGTGTCTTCCAAAACCACGACCCTGTTTTCTCTAATACCAGGCCGAGTAAAGTACACTCATGACGTAAATCGCAACATTAAACTAGTCAACGTGCTTCCGGAGCCTCCTGATGAGCTCTTACGTGATGATTTGTGGAGATACAGGACTGAGCATGTGTCTAGCCTACAAGATAACTGTGCCCTTGTTTGGCGCAGGGTGAAGAGTGCTTACTACCTCTACTCTCAGGATAAATTGGTGAATCCACCTCTTAAACCTCCGCCAAGACCCAATTTCCTCTCTCGTCACGACCCATGGAACAACCAGGCCTACCCGGATATACCACTAAACTACATGTTTCCTCCAAAGTAGCTAAGTAAGGTTTGCAAAAGGCTAATGGAAACATCATTACACGCCATATTATAGGATAATGGCTGAGATTGCTCGTGGAAGGGATGATCAAGGGAGTCGTGTATTGCTGTTGAAAACATCCAGCAATTGCCACAATAAGTCACTATAAATACATGTTGAACGCACTATAAGTGCTAAAACTAACAGACAACAAAGGTATAATTGAAGCAGTGCTTCATAGTATTCTTATTTCACCACACTATTTTACATTAGTTGAGGTGTTCGCCTCTTATAAATATACACAGGGGGTCCAGAGGGATCTTCCCATCATATCGCTGTGACTTCGATAGTGGATTACATCTTCATATTTAAGAAATAATCGCGTAGTATCCCTGAACTTATGCTTGTCCTCTTCGCCTTTGCCATTTTGAACCTGTTTACATACTCTACTAGATTGTCTTCATTCTCGAATGTTAGCACTAGGTCATGGACAGCTGGCATCTTTCGCGGTCTGCAATAATTAACATGCAATTCAAAAGATGGTTTTGGCTCATAGTACAACGTTACTGCCATAACACAGCTATGCTTCACGTGGTCCACTTTATTAAGTTCTACATTCCACAGGGGGTGGATAGATCTGCATGGTGTTACAAGCATGGGATATAACCTACGTTACTTCTAATAATGGTGTCAAAGGCTTTTCCCTGACCAACAAGAAAAATAAATCACTGCAAACCACATTGCGACGTTTCACTCCTGACCTAGCAGACATTGTACAAGGGAACCTTTGTTCCTTTGGTACAGAAAGAAGGGCACCTAGAGACAGTGTAGTCCCTCTCATTTTAACATCTTGGTTTTTATAAAGGGGGCACCTGTCATATGTTAATAGGAGAGATGAAGGTGAACCATTTCCCTCTCTAGGCGTATTCAATCTCCCACAATCTACGTCATTGCTTATCTCTCTCAACAGAAATGCAACCTGTATATGTCGTCTGAATATCGTCACGCTGTCTCCTCCAACCATCCAATGCCTATTTCCATCTGTTTGGGGGTTATGGGTGTTTGGGTACTGTGCCGACTGCCCATGCTCCATAGATGAGCTGAATATGCCTCCTAGCAACCAAGAGCTTAATCTGCTTCTGAAGTTGGGTTCGTTTTCGGGTTGTTTCCCGTTAACCTCTATCCTGTGGCTTGTATTGCCCGTCAGTGGTTTAATCGGGTCTCCTTGCTTCTCTCCTTTCTCCTGCTCGCTCGGAAGCGGTGTCGAAGTGGGTGATTCATGGTATGATTTATTAGGCGACGTTGTGGAGCCTTTAACGTCATCCACTGTTGTTGTTGCATCTAACAACAATTGCGGGTACTCCAGTATATCCACCTGCCTACTGGGTGAGGCTTCAAATTGATGCCACTCGTCGTAGAATGCAGAGATATGTTGCGATGTGCACTTTTCCATTTCCGCTACTATTAACAATTTCATAGCGTTAAAGGCAAGGTCAATGTGGAAACGAAGCTCTTCCGTGAATGAAGAAAGCTCCAAGGGATTGTATCTCATTATAATTTCGGCGTTTTTCCGAGCGATTGAAAGAGCCAGATTGAGGACTTGTACTCTCAGTTTAGGAGTAGTTACGTAACGAAATACAGAGTTCATCAATTGAAGAACAGCATGTAAACCTTGAACTGTGCTTGGTACTGCGATAAATGTCTCAAACGGGTGTTCCAGCAAATCATCAGGTGTTAGAACTCGTTTAACGAATGTGGTTTGTAAGTGGTAGATACACGCCATAAGCATTGCTAGACGGTTGTCTTTTCTGGGCAACTCAACCGTTGCTACCTTGACAACTTCGCCCATTACCACATTAAGGACATATTCTTCTTTTGTTTCCACATCTTCCATCCCAATGTGATCAGAGCCACTGCTTTGGAACGACTTATTTACAAATATTTTTCTCTCCCACATCTTCATACAGTGGTATACGCTTTCATTTTTCATATCTTCCTCCCTGGTCTTATCTCTCTGTTCCTCACCTGTATCACTGTCACTTTGCTGTGAGTGGCCAATAGGCAATAGTCTTTGCAGAACTGTTCTTGGTGCTATTGGGCATTGCGTTAACAATAGAAGGTAATGGCGTATATCCTTTCTTCTTGCCGTCTGGTAATTGTTACGTAAGTACATTTATAACTTACCACCAAATGTGTCACAAGCAGATAATAGGAAACGTTTGGCATTAATTCAGTGGTCAACAAGGTTGCAGATATATTCACATCTAAATATTGCTTCATGCTGCGAGGAGATAGTGACGTGGTATTTTCTATCCACTCGCTGCTTCGTGGACTCTGAGGGGCTGAATCCTGTGATCCCGCTTCATAATCGTTATCACTTTCCATGCAGTTGCCGGAAAATAGAGCACTCTTGTTGTTTGCATAGACTACAGTAAGTCCATTCATGACCAGAAGCTTCTGGTAACATTCCCTCAAATAATTACATGATATTTCAGTTGGTACATCAATGGCGTCCATCAACGTCACGACGTGATCCATTTTTTTAGTTACTGCCATAACTAGTGGAAAGAAGCAGGTATTGAATAACCTCTCCAATAACACCTGTGCTTTTTATGTGATACCGAAGAAAAGGCAAACCTTGTTAACTGCATCGTTTGACTGGTCCATGACATCCTGTATGAACTGGAAGACATCATCACATGTGGCTGTGTGCTATTAAAAGCAAACTTTAGGAACTAACTGAGTAATATGGCTTCTGTTTGACCTATTGACTCCAAGTTGTTGCGCTTAATCTGCTTGTTTAACCTCCTCCAGCAGGTTCTAAGGTATAGAGCCAGCTGTGAGAGTATATGCGATTTCTTCAGTAAATATTGCGTAACAGAAGGTTCATTGACTGAATAGCCATTAAGGAACAAAATGAAAACATACCTCTTATTATGTTTAATATTATGGTCATCGCATGGGTACACTTCATGCTGTCACTTCCAAAAAGGAGCTTCAGTGCTTCATCTAGAAGGGGGAATGCCGAATTTCCCTAAAGACTATGCCACAACAAAAGTGTAACATACCTCTCTGTGAAAGAACTTGATTGTAGTTGAATTCAACAGTCCACTTAATGTTTTCAGCAGAGATGCAGCCCAGTTGCTCACGTCCCCGTCACTGTAGATACCAGGAGTGGATATGAGTGTGTTGAGGTAGTTATTAGACAGCATGTAATCTATCGGCATTTGTATTTCCTTTCCGTTTCCACTTACAGCGCATCTTTTCGTTACCTACATTGTGTATCATCATCGATATGGTCTGGAGTAGCTGAATTAGTACAACCTTGAAAGGCGATCTAGGTAGCACAGACGTGAGGAAATCCATCAAATTCACTTCACAGAAGTAACTGCAGTGTGTGGAACTCGATAAAAGGCGACTTACTCAAAGATTGACTCATAATTGGTGGCATCTCCCCAAATCATCAGTTCAGCAAGTTGCTTCAGAGCATCGACTACATCACCGGCGGAGGCTGTGGAGTAGGTAGAAGGGTTCATTACCTCAATATGCAACACCCTATATGGCGTATATCTATTATAAGAGTGCTCCTACCGTAGTTGCTCGAGGTAAATGGGTCCCACCTCCTCGACGTTGCGCTGACTTCCACCACCTCCCTCCATTATATTACTCTAACTGATGCACTCAGCATTATTGTTAAACGAATGTTCACAGAAGCTCCATTTCCGTCGCGCCTTTCATAATGTGCGACATGGAAGCCGCCAGTAGGAACATTCCCCATGATACTAATGTGTGACGACTAAACAGTAAAATTAATTATATTAGTGTACAAAATTAACTCCAGCATCCTCAGATATGTGCTACACTGCCATGGCGAGCAACAATACGACTGCTCTCAACAGCTTGATTGTAGCATTTCTACATTTGCGATCACATACGGGCCCTTTATGTAGGACCCGTAAACACGATGAGACTTCATGGGCAGCTTGATTGAATGCCCGTCACTGACTGTAACCTCGTGAACGTCACCCTAAACTACTTTTATCATGAGAAATCACCCCCTACCTGAAATAGATATAATATGTAGAGGTTCGCCTCTTCCACTTCTTCCTCTTCATCATCATCACCTTCTTTGTTGTGCAACTGATTACTCGTTAAATTTGAAAACATTGTGTCATATGCAACATTATTTGGTTACGCAACGCAGCCCTGTAAACACGGCCATGTAATTTTCAGACACGAATGCCAAAGAATACCGGCTAAACTTACAAAGTCCAATGGATTGTAGAATCCAGGTAGGAAGGCATATGACATGAATCCCCCGGAATTCATGTGCAGAACCCCGTTTTCAACCATAACCTGTAGTTGCACGGTGACGTCTATAAAGGGTCCCCTGATGTGCTGCGTTCCTATGGTTTCCATAGATGTTGCCACGGAAGGGTCATTCAGCACAAGGTCTCCGTATATGGCCTTCTTTATTATGAGTCCTACGTGTGCACTGAAGCATAACAAAGTGTGACTAACCATTCCTCTCATATTCCCGGTTAACAGAAGCGACATATGCGTCTTTGCGATCAGTTAGGAAGTTATTATACTTGTCCTTCATAACCTCACAGAGGTCATCAAGCTGTTTGGCTAGCTCATTTGCAGAGCGAAACCCGTTCTTTATGTCATACAGCATCCTCTTGTATTCATCAGACAGTACGTCATAGGATGCCTGTATGTCAATCAGCAGCTTTTCAGCACTGGGATCATGACACCTGAAACGCATTAGTGTCCAACGCATTGTTCTCTCACTTGTCAGGATGGCATATTCGAGCAAAGTGGTAGTATGCCTTTCTTATGTCAGTGGCCGAGCAACTTGGCTCCAGTTCTAGGTAGTCATAACGACTAGGTCTACGTTTTAGTGAAATGGCGCACAAACTCCTTGTGTACTCTTCCAAGGAAGATGAGAAAGTCTTATCAATTGGCGCGCCTTCCATGTTTGCAAGAGTAGTCTAAATACAAAACTCTATGTATTAAGGCGCGCCTTTCGCACACAATTTACAGTAGTTAACTAAGCCACATCCCAACTCCCTCTATCCCTGGAATTGGCCGTCTATAGTGTGTAGAATCCCCATCAAGAAGGGCACTTTTATCGCTTCAATAATCGGTTTGCACACAGTATCAAAACGACTGAGACGATGAACCTTAGTGGCTCCAGTGCTTTGGTAGCTATGTAAGCAACCGTAAAGCGAGCAAAAGTGCTGTCTATATCTGGCACGGTGAAATGGGTGATGTGAAGCTTCTCGAGCATCTTCCTGAGGCCGTTTGAGGTGACATAGTCGTTGAAAGTGAGGACGTTCATGAGCAGCAGTGTTGCTACATACACCCTAACAGCGTTGAATTGGTTGAGCATGCAACATACCCTAAGTAGATGCCCACCCCGAGCTTTCCATACTTTTTTATGGCGAAAGCGGCAAATATTCTAAACTAACACAAATGGGAAAATGGGCATGTTAAACCTACTGCGATTGATTTTTCCACGATTTTCTTCCTCATTTCACGCATGCGTTGCAGGCGCTGTGGATTCATAGCAATCGAACCGAACCTGAGGCGTCTTTCCTTCATATAACGCTTAAGGAGAGCCACACTGCTCATTATCTTTCGTTTTGCCTTGTGTCTCAATGAAATTTTGAACAGTGAGAGTCTACTTCTAAATCTAGCAACAGCACGGTTATGCGCTATCTTTTGGCGCAAACCTTCAGTCTTCAGCTTGATCTTCGATTTAACATCAGTTAAGCGCCCCTTGGCTGGGGATGAGTCCTCTGCTTTAGATGATGCATTTGTAGAACTCTGCGATTCCTTTTCGTTTGTAGTTTTTGGAGGAGTGGAGAAATACCTCTGGCTCACGACGAGATGGCCACTCCTCGACCAGATATTGCCTAACGGTGTCGCTTGATGTTGGAACAGTGCTCTAGTTACACATCCTCCGCGTATTGATACAGCGGGACTGCGAAGCAACGTCGAGCATGGCCGCAGCTGATGTGCAACACTCCATATTCTTCTGATGGCTAATACACCAGAAGTCGCCATAGCTGCCGTGTCAATGAATTACTAATGTGTGATCTGGGAGATGTGGCTCAACCTTTAATGCCCAATTTCCGCCATACATGTGTTGCCACATCTGACGACATACCAGATGGAATCCCTACCTCTGATATTATAACCGCTTTATATTAGCACAGACAACAACAATTGCATATCAGTGTATTGAGCCAACGACCGTGGTTCCAGCCTTCTTTGACTTTATAGACACGTGTCTACTTTACCCGACGCTGCAGACGAGCGGATGGCATATTTAAAACAAACTACACTCACTACCGGTTTGTTAACCTATGACTAGCTATTCTAACTACCATGCTTTTATTTATGGCCTATATCTAAGCGCATCACAAGCTTCACCATCCCCTCCACTGTACAACCGTATTCAGTCATTAACCTCCAGATTGCTACTCTCGGTGGAGCATCTAGGGTTGAATATATGTGGTGGACCCACTGGCTATGATGCAATACATAACATACATAATGTTGGGGTTTGGATGAATCATGATAGCGTTGCAGTCTTCTAACAGGCAGACAAACAGCGGTATACTCCTCTCACATTTATGAATCAATGAGCGACATGCAACGAGATTAGGGAAAAGTCAATAGACTATACATCAAACAATTCACAAGGGCCCTAAACCGTCAACGTCGTATATGTTCACTTTGCCTCTGCCTTCAAGCCAGATGTCTCAATCCATGCCTGGCGGAAGGAATCCTCGTCATAGGCAAAGTGGAACATTGATGCAGGTCCGTGCCTGTATCCTTCAGCAATACCGTTGAGGAGGTGCTTAGCCATTTCGAGTTTGGTTGCCTTGGCGTGGCGGCACTTGTCACCACTAATAAGGTACGTGGAACAACAGGACATAGACTGTTGTGAACGCGTGGGGTCGCGCTTGGCTGTACCATTGTGGTCGCAAACAGCTGTCATGAGGTTCTCGCCGGTAACGTGAAGGGCGTGGTAGAAATCGGCAACATCCGTGTATCCCTTGCCGTTGGGTTCAACAACGTATACCATACCCATATTCCTTGCATTTCCATGCGGGTGCTTGTTGAAAATGCAAACGAAGACAACACCCTCGCCAGCAACCTTGAAAGCCTCAGGATCCTTGGGAAGGCGACAGAGAGCAAACTTCAGGTCAGGATGCTGGAAGGCGGATTGTGCCATGGTGACGAAAAATGTCTCTGGATTTTTGGATTGAGCCTCCAGTGCCTCAGCGTGTAGTGCCTTGAAGAGTTTTTGGTAAGCTTCCAGGGTGTGTCCGGTGGTTTTCAATAATTCTGTGAAGTGGACATGTGGACTCCCCTTTCCAGGAAGGGCAAATGACGTGTCACCAGCTACAACCTTGCAGCTGTTTACAGTGGCATCCTGTTTAAAGGTGTGAGGAAGTTCATTTGCCTGAGGCTCAGCAGCGAAAGAGACATAGGCAGGAGATATCCTGGAGCCCTTGAATTCTGGATGCTTGCGTATGTATATTTGAAGTCCAGGAATGTACACTGGCCCCTTAGACCTGGCGTTTGCGCACTTGTTGAGTGATGTCTCGAATTTTATGGTAGTAGCAGCCTTCTTGAGAAGAAGGGCATGTTGCAGTTGTATACAGTGTGGAATTGCGTCTCCCAGTGCACTAAGTACAAGAACTTCAGTTCCTATGATTCGATGTGCAACTATTTAACTATTCAGAAACAAACCTCCAGCAAGAAGCTCGCATGAAGAACGAATGAAGAAGGTCCTTGGCCTCTTGGCTGATATGAGAAGCACCTTGGAATTAGGAAACTCCTTGCATATTTCTTCAATGTTTACCTTTGGGCCAACTCTAGGCGACTCCTCTTCCGTTGTCATTTTTTCGTTAAGTTGGTTAATGTGGAGGTGCTGTTCAGTGCTGGGTTGAATTATTTGAACCCTGGGAATCGCGCGGAATGTGCTTATAAATGTGAATTGGACTCAAAATAGATCAGAGGAATTGTGACCTGTGTGGAATCCAACCTCGTTGACTCCACTCTCCACCGTATAACTAGCCCCATGACGACCGCCTGAGGATCGGCGATGTTCACAGTCACATCAGCGTATGCTGCACACAATACGTTTATACCCTATCTTACTATAAGAAATAAGCCATCGAGTGTGCATCTCCATTTATTATTCTCGCCCTTTCCCAGGTTGCTTAAGTGTACGGCTATTCTTGTTATGTATACACATTCGCCAATACGTGGCTAAATGAGGAGTGAAATTAGATGAGGTTGCCACTTTTTAACTAAAATGTGCATTAAAGCTTTCATATGTGCGATAGTTATCAGTTGGTTACTCCCTACCGGGAATAATGTGTTTGTTTTAGGTTATCTATTCCATAATTACCACCTTTAAAATGCATTTCTATAGCATGCCGCAATCTGCTTACAAGCGTATCATCGCTGAGTACATTAATGCACGTACAAGAAACATTCATAGATCCTTGCGCATGCGCAATGCCCTGATCAGGCATAATGTGATCATTCTCATATCAATTAAACGTTGTGGCTTATAATTCAGTTAAGGAGCATCAGTAATGCACTAGGTGTAGGTATTTTTGGCGCATGAATAGTTCAGTTTGACAAAGGGAAATCAGATATTATACATGGTTTTACCAAAGTTTCTTTCAGTTTAAATCTTACTTGTTCCTACTGAGGAGCCTCCTATATCTTACTATTTGTCGTTAACTCCACTTTGATTCTTTTAAATGCTGTTACAGTGTTTAGCATGTTATACCTATTCAACCGTCTACCAAATGCTTGACCAACAGACCAATTGACAGTATCAAGAATAGCGTAAGCAGTATCAATAGCACAATGAGCAGTGCCAGTCTCACTCTTTCACTCATTAAGACAACGCCATGGAAGGGCCTGTAGTAGGGAATAACGTAGGCGGGCTGTGGTACATCGCCTACGGCAGCTTCCGTGTCCAAACGGCTTACTGGGGTAGCATCATCGACCTTTGACATTTTGTTTCGATTTTGTATTCACTGTATTGCAAATGACTTGCACAAACAGCCTTTAATGTTGCGCAAGATTATTGATGTAGCTTTGATGAGGCTACGTTACAACTTCCTGTAAAGTATTAGATTCACAATGTGATAAGCTGATTAAACAATTATATTGACATGAATCTATAAAGACGAATGATGTGGCACTGTGCAGTACAGAAACGAATGGCAGTATGATAAGGATTGGAGACGTAAGTTAAACGTTCATTCCCACATCAGTAGTCAACATCATGTCAACTATACGTATGTTATGGCAGGTAAATAGACAATGACTAATACTTGATAGATCTTATAAAGCACCAACTGGCAAAATGAAATACGATAAACTTCACTACTGCTATGAACCCAATGAAGTTGAATGAAATCACATGCATCACATCAGAGCGCAATTTGCTCTTTCAGTTGAACATATATGTTTATATCCTATATTCCACACGTAATACCATGCAAACGGCTTACCTTAGATAATTACCGATGTGGAAGTGTCCAAAATGCCCATGAACTTAGTATGTGACACAATAGGAAATTACAGTGCCAACGTCAGTAAATGGGGGTTAAAATACAAATAGTCTTAGATTAGTGTGGAATTGAGAATTTTAAAAGGTTTCTTTTCTATTTGAATGCTAACATTTGTTAATCTTGTATTGTATCATACGACACAAGTACAGTGCAGCCTACTGCCATGTACGTATCTGTGAGATTCAATCAAAGTGTAGTAGCACTTATACTAGAGTATCCAATCCACCTATTAAGCAGTACAACAGCCTATCTAGGTGGTCTGTTGGAAATATCATAATGTTCTTAATACAAGAAATAAAAGCAATGAAATAACTGGAGGCAACTTGGCATAAGAATAGTTTCACTCCTTCTTTGAAGGAATAAGATTTTAATAAGACACTCTGAAGGTCTTTGCCTTCTCAGCTTACCCATCAATTCATATGACTTTATTTTTAATGTTATGAATATGCAAGACATCATTTGCTTGCTTGCTAGACAAAGACCACCTAAACAGGATAAACAGATTCACACATGGCCAGTTAGTCTCCGGTGCATAATAAACCTAATAAGCAAGATATATTGCATCTGTATGAGCACACAATATGTGCCTGTTGCGGATGTGTACCACCATATTCCTTCTTCAGACATAGTATCCATACACATATAATTTGTTATAAATATGGCATTATCGCAATTCTTAGTAATCTCCAGCAGGGGCGATACCCTCCTCTGCCGCAGTTTGCGCGGCGAGTGTGTTGGAGGTACGTTCTTATAACAATGTCTGACACAACCTTCAGGGTCGGCTGAGGAGTTTTACAGCGCAATCACTGAAAGGGGTGACAGTGCAGTGCCAATGTTCAAGCGATCAGGAATGATATACTACTATGTCATTCGTAGTGGACTGTACTTTGTGGCAACAACGACATTCGACATGCCGCCTTCTTTTGTATTTGAACTGATTAATCGCATTATTGTAACATTCAAGGTTAGTAACTGACGTTACTGCTATATGGAGTTCAGGATTTCTGTGGAATTCTTAGTGAAGAATCCCTGAGAAGGAACTTCGTGTTGGCATATGAGATTCTTGACGAAATGCTCGACTTTGGATATGTCCAATGCACCAACGCGTCCAAGCTGAAGCAGAACGTTTCCAACATTGCTATGGTTCCTAAGCAACAGAACCGCCTATCTGTAAGTTATGGTGAAAACTCCCTGTAACCTCTCACAGAATCCCTTGCGCGCAGCAGGAGTAGTTAACCCAAAGACCGTACCGTGTACTGTATCCCAACGTCCACTTGCTTCTACAACATCAAGAGCTAGTGAAATATTTGTAGATGTAATGGAACGATTGTCGGCTGTTTTGGGTGCCGACGACACATACAGAAAAGTTGCAATAGAAGGACAAATACAGATTAAGAGTTACCTAAGAGGACGACCACCCGTACGAATAGCGCTTAATGAGGGTCTCATTATTAACAATCGTCGATCTAAGCTGTCTAATGCCCCTGTATTGGACTACTGCAGCTTCCATCAGTCTGTGGATACAGGGGATTTTGAGAAGGAACGTGTCGTTTCTGTAACGCCCCCAGAGGGAGAGTTCATTCTGATGAGTTACCGCATATCCGGAGGGGATAGGCTGCCATTCAAGGTGAAAGCATCCCTTGAAACCACTTCCGAATCAGTTCGTTTACCTACATTACATTTAATACAACTTATAGGCTCAAATGACAATAACTGTATATTCTACCATGCCACAACATCTTTCAGCCAGTGTAAATGTCATTTGCCCACTTCCTTCCTTTGTCACCAATGTTTCTCTCAGCACCTTGTCCAAAGACCCCGGACAGGTAAGATTTAATTGTCATTATGTAATGCTTATCAGAGTTCGGAATACAAAACCAAAGATAGATCGATACATTGGACAATTAAGCGCTTTAAGGTGAGTGTTCCTGTTTATTGTGACATGTTATAGGGCTGCACTGGCATGGTCCTAAAGGCCTCTGTGGGCTTTGAGCCACAAAAGTCAAAGGTTTCAAAGCGTGAATTCGGCCCTGTGAATGTGACATTTGAGGCTCCAATGTTCAGTGTATCAAATGTTCAGGTGCGATACCTGCGTGTTATGCAAGCTCCCAATGATACGCCGACATATCGTTGGGTGCGTTACATCACAACTTCGAATTCTTACCTTTACCGCTTATAGCGTAATATTTTAAGGCTTTCTCATATTCATACTTGTATCCTGCTTGTTCAAATACGAGCGTCAATGGCGTCAATTCCATTTTGGTTGGCATGGGAGATACTGCAGATGACTTGGCCCAGGTGGCATCTAATACCCCGTGTTCTTTGCCCCCTTGTACATTACCACCTAGAGTGGTTATAGTTGACGTATCATGCAAGTTTTCATTCTCCCTATGGGCACCATTTTGGTATTCCACATTAGCATGTAGGTCCACATCCTTGTGCTGCATATTCAGTGAAGCATTGATGTCCGACGATTCACTGGTTGAATTTTCTTTAATATCACTGGAAATGTCCAGCTTACCACCTGTGGTTGTATGACATGTAGCATTACTCGACCTAACCTAATACAATGCGTGTAATGACATGTGTTCCATAATTGTGAAAGAATTCGAACCAATAATCTAAGGCCCTATTGCATTCACTCAAGCCATAGTTCTTAAGACTGCATGTTTTCTCATCATTGAGTTTTCTAATAAGGAGCTTTACTGCCGATAAGAATGACTCGGTAAATTTGCTGCATCTATGTTATATATCATCAATTGCACCACCTTCTGTAATTTAGCCAGGTCCCTGCTATGATTGTGGTACAAGACTCTTTTATCTGCCTCCTATTTGCTGATGAAGCCTTTCCCGATTTTCCTTTAGCAGAGAGATTCGAGGAAAAGTCTATCACATCTGTATTAACCTTTCCATCTACATGATAATCTGACGCGAGTTTATCGTCCCTTTCCATCGTCTGTGCTGTATGAAAAGAACTCGCATAGTACTTACATTTTCAAGCAGTTCACACGATGGACTGCTCCATGCGTATACATTCTTCGGCAACTCCCACTGCATGGTGTTGTTGTACCTTCGCTTCCCTCCTGTTGGATAAACCAGTAGCAGTATAGGTCCCTTGTAATTCTCATCCAGAGGAGTATTCTGATCTACTGCCTCCTTCGAAACCATTTTCAGTCGTGCAATTTCATCGTATCCCACGCCCAAGTACTCTGTAAAAGTTATTAATTACTATTCATGGATGCACCGTCACACCTAGAGTTGGTATTTCTGGCAGTTCGCCAACATGTATGGGCAACTCCCCTCTATTGGAGCTGGGAAAGCCATCACGTAGTGTTATACCACTACGCGTCATGAACGCAGATGTCTTATGTATTTCATTAAAAATGAGTGATATTAAGATTAACTGTCTTAATGGCAGGTGCGCCCTTAATAGCATGACAACCTTCCACATGATAGGGAGTGTTTAGCATTTATCGTCATGGTAGAGGTACCTTGCATCAGCCGATCCAGGTGGCAATTCCGCGTCTGTAGAATCATTGTGTCATGCAATGTGCACTTACGCAGATGGTTATCCATAGGCAGACGTTTCTCTTTAGCCGTAGATAACATTGAAATTATACTGAGAACAAAACTGGTCACTGACGCAGTTGGTAAATATTCCGAACCAAGGCTACTCATACAGATATCGCCATTGGAATACACGTGTGGATGAACAGGAGCTGCAACAGTTGTTTGTTATAGCGTAGTCACAAGAATTATACACAGAAACTATCGAACATCATCATAGAGCCGGATGCAATCCACCGCCCACAAACAGAAACATCATCACAACGAAAGCATATATCTATCAATCGTTGCTCCACATACAACTATGCCACTTGTTAATGTTGAGGCACGTAATTATTCTCATTCGATTAGCTTACCAGGCTGAAGGAAGTACATAATTGGTGGCTTCAAGGGGTACTCCCTCGGGAAGAGAATCTTGAGGCGATATTTCTCGCCAGCGTAAATGGTATCAGGCACACCAGTCATTGTGATTATCCATATGTCATTTCTTGAGCCAAATACCTCTAGCCTACAGTTTGGAGGTGGATTCTGTCTAAAGTACATAAGCTCCTGAGACACCGTGATCCCACCTGTAATGTGGCAGTATACCAACCTTCTGCAACCTATTGAAGTACATGTTATTGCGATTGATGCCCATTGCCAGTGGGCGGCTATTTCCTAGGCGCAAAGGCCTAGAGAAGCCGACACACGTCAGCAGGCCGAAGATGAGCCATTTTATGGCAATGCTAACCATGGCTACATGTTAAACTTTTATTGTATTCACATTTAATAAGTTACATTATGATAGTGCCGCTATCGTATATGCTTTTGCTGATTTCCTTGTGCGGAAGGACTACGCATTCCCTGATGAATAAACCTTCCCCAACAGTAACGCCCTTCCCGAGCACTGTTAGTCCTTCTACTCGCCCCTGATAGTGTATTAGTAAAGGTTTTTCTGTGCCTTACCCATCTCTTTAGATGTGAGTTCCACCCTATTATACTGCCTTCCACATAGTTATGAGCATCTACGCGTGACCCTGATCGACATGAAATTCGTATATTATGGTTTACCATCCAAGATGACTGATCTGATGATACGGCATCCCGGTCCTATGATTGTGTTAGGGCCGATGGTAACATTTGGGCCAATGTCACAGCCACTGCCGATCTCTGCCGATTCGTGTATTAAAATGGGTGGTCTTATGACGATGTCATCAGCTATGTTTTGATAATGCTTTAAGTCCACTATATAGTCATTTTTCGCTTCCTTCTCTTCATCAGTAATGTAGGAGTCGCTTTTAATCAGTAAACCTCCCTTGGTCTTAAACGCCACTATGTCATGATCACATGTCCCCTCAACACCGTTGTTGTCGCCGTATACAATGAACTCCCCATTTCTGCTTGTATTTCCTAGCATGTAGAGTTGGTGTCCCCTTATAAAATCGCTAGGCTTTCCAACATCGGCCCTACGCGCATATGTATTGTGAAGGTTCATGTTTGCAGTACGTGCAAAAGAAAGTAATGATATTTTATTAACATCTATAAAAGGATGCATGAACCTTCCGAGACAATGAGAAACCTCCTAATGAGAATGTTGTTGTATTCTCCACGTAAGGCTGCCTCATCGTATAAGCACTAGTACATCCCACATTTTCATAAATAACCATATTGTATACCATGGCACTTACCACATTCCGTATAGTGGGTGGCAAAATGTTTTCTCCATTGATACCAGCATAGGGAAGAAGGATCTCTCAATTGAAACATTGCCCTCCGGTATCTTGTCTATCATGGCCTTGTTTATAACGTAGACACCTTAATACAGCATTAAGAATAACATATGCGTGCATACCAGCATTGATGAGATTGGAAATGAATTCCTTTGGCTTCTCCACAAATGCCTTAATTCTGTAGTCCTTGTCGTGAACAATAACGCCGAAATCACTAGGGTGCGTTGTGGTGGTGACAAGAATCGTGGAGTCTGCTTTGTTTTTGCGATGCGCTGCGATCATTTCAGAGAAGGGGTAGGTGCATATTATGTCACTATTTAAGACTAGTATCTCCTCGCTGTCGTCATTCGGGTCAAAAATGAGCTCCCTTGCCAATCTCAAAGGCCCAGCTGCATAATGTGAGGTGGGCGCTTTAAAGACATACCTGTTCCGAGCGATTCCGTTTCAATTGAGCAGTCAATACGCACGTTACACTGTGGAGTATGTGTGGTAAAACTCTAAACGTACCCTTTCACCGATAGTCTTTATCATGGGCGTCATGTTACTCTGCCCAGATGATATGGCAATGATGATGTGGTCAACTCCCGCCTGTTGCATCATTATACAGGCAAACAGCACTCGAATAATGGGTAGTATTGACGCCACAAGCCGCCAGAAACGACGGCGATAAGGGCATACATCCACAGCATACATATACCAAGGCGTAATTCTCAAGGATGCCTTACCTTAACACTGGCTTCTATTTGGTACTCTATGATAGGTATGTTACAGAACGGTATGAACGGCTTTGGAATCGACAACGACAGCGGTCTCATCCTCGTCCCGTGGCCGCCGGCCAACAAGAGACACTTCATTTTCAATAAAGGAGTAGAGTGACTAAAGCAATGCGATAAGGAGTTAATACTTCATTGATTTCCACTATTTTAGTGGTGTATATGATATAATTTGATCGTCTTACTGTGCTATACCCGCATTGGATAATAGTGCAGATACATGTTTCATTGCAAAAGACAAACGCAGCTCACTGATTAACCTATCTAATCATCCTTTTTGTTAATATTAGGAATATCCTATAAATTTATAAGGGTGATACTTCATATCCACCATTAGAGCGGTACACGGATCTGTATAGATGCACAGTGTTCTGTTAGTAGATACGACGTATGGGCATTATAATACATGCGTTGTCGTTTATATAGTATATGTAAGGCCACTTGGTCGTTATAGGATACAGAATATTCGCTAATACTCCATTATTTTATCCCCATTGTACATCGGTGAGTATACACACGTAGGAAGTACTTGATTTGGTAATTTGCGTTATCGTAAGAATATAGATTATATAGCACTAACCTCTCTAGAAGCAGTGTACAAGGTGGAATCTGGGTATTACGTTAGACGCGATGGAAGATAAGGCGCGTAGGAGGCCTAACAGCACAGGCCCAGTCCTACAGCGACAGCCTAAAGTCCCTAAATCCCCTAAAAGGGCCACACCCGGTATCATAGAAACGATCAAAGCCAATTCTGTGATGATATGGCTACTTCTTCTTGTCATAGGTATGTATCTCCTTTCACTTCAGACACGTATCCAGGCGGTATCGTACTCAAGTACTTCGAGGACTACCACAACTCCTTGCAAAGGTACTCACACTTCGGAGATGATGCCTATGAGATCATGGGAGTGCCTCGCTCTGCTACGGAACAGGAAATCCGTGCAATGTATCGCCAACTCAACCACAAATGGTAGGTATTTGCGAATTAGATGCATACTTTATAGGCACCCCGATAAGAATCCCGACTGTGCAGACTGCAAGGAAAAGTTCATGAAGCTCAAGGCTGCATACAAGATTTTGGGTGAGTGGCTCCATGTAGCAATGTTATAAGCTGTAGGAAATGCCGACCTAAGGGCTCTGTACGACCGCACTAATGGTCGCACTCTTGAAATGATACCTTCATCAACTACTGAGCTGACTCGTGAGAATTTCGACACTTTGGTTCGTAATTCCGGAGACATATGGGTCGTGCAGGTGTATTCCGACGACGACCCTGCGTGCCAAGACTTCGCGAAAAAATGGGAAGATGCCGCAGATGAGTTTAAGGATTACGCAAAGTTCGGTCGTATAAATGAACTGTTGAACCCTAAGGCCATGAAAAAGTTGCCAATAAAGGCTCAACTTTTCCCAACTGTCATTATGCTCCACCCCGGGGGGTCCTACGACATATTCCCACAGGAGGTTCTCAGGCGTTTTGAGCAGTTTAAGAAGCACTTTGTCGAATGCTATCCAAGCAATGTTGTTTCTATAAAGGATTACAGTGACTTCAAAAAATACCCAAAGAAGCGTCCAGCTTTGCTATTCCGCAACAAGACTGGAAGGAAGTCTGTGCCCGTATCCGTAAAGAACATTGCTATACGTTACAAGTGGGCATTTGACTCATTCTGGCTGCCTTCTGAGCACAACTCTGATGATGACAAAGAATTTGCAATGGACCTTATTGAATCGTCATCCGAGGAAAGTACTTTGGCTTACAGCACCGTAATGTTTTCACTTTCTCCAAGCGTGGATACCCTGGCTATCTACTACGCTGCAGAATCTGGAAAGATTTTGGCAACAGCCCCTTTCAACAGTGGCTCTCTCAATCAAGGTATCACCAACATAAATGCCATGCTGACCCTCAGTCAGCCACCACTGGAACTAAGCACAGACAGCTTTGATCATTTATGTACAAACGCTGGGAGCTCGCGCGATCGCTTTTGTCTTATAAACGTGACAGAGGAGAAAAATGTCCCTCAACAGAAGATCCTTGGAATGCTAGCCTCCTATGATCACCTTTCTCTCATTGCCAGTGCTTTCTCCACGAAGCCTCAGGAAGAAGAGAAGGCAACGCCCCCAACAGCCAGCGCCGATGTCCAGATGGTTCATCTATCTGACAAAGAATCGACGGACATATTTAAGAAGATCGCAAACACTGAAACAATGCTATTGGATGCCAAGAGAGACAAATTTTGCTTTGTCGGCAATGAAGGGAACTACGACTGTGGAATAGAACTAGATGAGAACCTGGAATGGGTAAGCAGTCTAGCCGAGGGGGCATTTGACACAATGAACTGGCATGATGCTTCTGCAGCTTTTGGAGGTAAATTCAAGGAAGCTGCCCTAGTATCAAGTGGCACATGGTATGGCCATTTGCAGAAGCTACTGAAGATTCCCATTTCATGGGCCTTCCCTCTGTAATACACTTGTATTTAAGTGCACTAATATGATTGCGGTGAATACATTAAAATATAATGTTGGTCGCAGTTAACCTTGTAGTGTAAGGAATCAATCCTATAATAAAAATTGCGATTAGTATATGACTAGCATTACACTAATGGCCCCTTTATGTACATTAAATACGCAGTGTGGGACGAACTATTGGAACTTTGGTCCAACTCCCTGGTATACACTTGGTCTTTGTGGCAACGCCGGCAGTGGCTTGGCAGTTCTGGATTGCTGCAGCAAAATGACACAAATATTCCATTAAACATACCCTAAAATGTATCTGTAGTACGTAGAGCTTCAGCGTCTCATCCCACTTAACGTATAGCTTTCCGGGAGAGTCATCTAGTTCCAGGTTTGGCACCTTGAATCCAATGGTTTCATATGGCTTTGCAGCAAACAACACAAACTGGAAATTTGGATCCGGCGGCCGTTCCATTCTCTGCTCGAATGCCGACATGAACCTGTGTCTCGGTTTCCCTTCAATCTCTGGGAACTCGATTTCGAAAAGCAGTGCGAATTGCTTGCTTTCCTTGTCGTACATCTTGGTGATACGATAGCCCGGCCTTCCTATCTTCAGTGTGCTCGTCTGCGGCACTCCGGCCTAATTACGCATTATAGAGACATTCATGCAACATACCGGTTTGGGAATGGGCATGGAGAAGGCGTTTTTCTGCTCCTTAGATGCACGCCTCGCAAGGTTCATTTGGTGCTTTCGACCTTGAGTATGACTCAGGTAAGAAGCCTCAGACGCGTGGATTGTTAGACATAAACGGCATTCAAACTGTCCCAAGTGATTCTTCTGGAAGTAAGGGTCCTTCCCCAGGTCAAAAGTCTCGAGAGCCAAGCGACGCAGGCGATCACGGTTGTGGGCCGCAAGGTCCTGGGCAGTGGCTGGCCCACCGCTACCAGTCTTGTGACCTACTCTGTTTTGGTAATCCATTCTTTCTTATGTATATGAGCAATATGTAAAAGGGGTTTATATCATAACCGCCTTGCATAGGAATCTTCTTCTCTAAATCACATTTTTTGGGATTCCATACTCATATATTCCACTAAAAATTAACACTTGTGTGTTTATAAACTCATTACATACTGCTTGATGGTCGCACTAGATTGTTGAGTGGGATTCTGCCACATATCACGACTATTAGGCAATCACGGGTGGTTATATGTACTTGTTAAATCAGGTGGAATCCCTGCGTATGCGTCATTTTCGTTTAACAATCATATGTGTTATGCCTTTTCCATGATGTGGAACTTGTAACCGTTGCTTGTATCGCGGCATCCTCCTTCCGCAGGAAGACCTGACACACCCGATCGCCAATATCTCCACAATTACTCAAGGAGATGGTACCTGACGGCATTAATCGCATCCTAGTACTGGAGTTTCATCTAATGTTGTGTGCTAATATATCAGTTTCGCCCTCATTCATGCTGTTTTCTGTGAATACACTGCGCTCCCCATGCTTGCACATCTGTGATTGAGATTTTTAAAGAAACAGCACATAAGCTCACAAACGGAGAAGCGTAATGCTACAATGACTCCCAGTAGCCAAGGTAAGAGGGATGGGCCCTATTATGGAAGGAAGCATATAGCCAGGGAATCACTTTGTGCGTTTTTTTGCGATGATGCAGCATTGCAAAAGTCCTCTGCTCTTAAAATATCGAATGCAATAGCTGTGGAACGTAGGTTTATTTGCTATTTGTGTACATCTTTCGCAGAAATTTCACTGGATGTGCTCTACAGCATTGTAAGAGGAGAGCCTCCATCATGTATGCCATCATTCAGCCTTTCAAAGGGGGCCTTCCTCCCAAAGGAGGACTGGCTCCACTCTTCTCCCGTGATGAATTCAATAGAAGTACAAATGGGAGCGAATACGCTACGTGCATGCCTCCAATCTCCAAGAGCATGGGAACGTGCGAGAGTTATCGCTCTACGTGCTCTCTTGCTATACGCGGCGGCAGATCCTCGAAGATTAGACGACTTACTTCCCCACCTTTTAATGGGTTTAAAGGCAAACCCCGAAAAGCAGCTTTCATATTGTAGCGACACTGTGATACATATGGCGCTCATGTATGTAACTGCCCTTCCCAAGGGGGATAACTTCGTATTTTCAGTTATTCAGGTAGCACTTTCAAATGAGGAAGTTAAGATTCCGGTGATTAAAAGGGTGGTTTCCCGTGCTGTGGATGATTTATCGCTGCTGGTAAAGGTGAGAAATATTCTAGAGCGTATACAGGACAGTGATATAACTACCCCGGTATATGGTGTTCTTCACGATGTTCCTAGCAGTAGCGAACTGGGAATGTTCTCCATTGCTCACTATTGTAATATAAACGTGGAATGCTTGACTGAGGTAGCATCTCTGGCCATATCGGTGATAGATCGACACATATCGCACTCTTCACCTCTGAAGTTGGTGTTGTTTGTTACCATTACTGTGAGGTTGCTAGACATACACGATGTATATGAACAAGGGAGATGCTTGAAATTCTTAAAGGACCGTCTCGATGCCGATTCTCCTAATAGTTACGCCAAGGACTTGTCTGAAGCGGTAATTCGGTACCCAAATATATTCAGAATAGCAATAGATGCTATTGTTACTGCTGGAATACATGCAAATATGGCTGCAGAGCCTGTGTATGAGTTTCTATATCTTTCGAATTTGCTGCTGGACTTGCAGCTCCGTGCCACATCGGTATTTGCCTCCAATGGGAAACTACCAGCACTGTCTATGGATTTATCAAGTTTGCTGAAAGTACGTGAATTTTCTCTTCATCTAACACATTGTGGCTTTGCCTTTGAAAATGACTCTCGGTTAGAACCTCTATTGACCTCTATAAACGAGACCTTGACATCTGAGCTCGTTGCAAAATATGCATCACAATTCGAATATGACCGTACAGCAGAGCTTAATGAGACGAACATATGGGCTGACATTTCTGATTTGGTTGGTAACGATCATGGTTTGGGTCTTTTTGTTGCTGTTAAGAGGAGAATCCAGTCCGCAGCCGACATAGTCTGGGCATTCAACAGTGTCCAGATGTTGTATTGCCACATTACACTGGCACAAAATTATGAATACCTCTCTGCTGCGCCAAATATTCACGGATTTCCTGTCTTGTTGAAGGATGAATGGTGTCTGCGTGATGCGATGAAGGTGTCAATGGCACTTCTTACAGGAAATGTTACCTTACATGCATCAGCACTATCTTACATTTCATCAATATCTGCCAGACGAAATGAGATGGCTTTGTTTTTTGTATCATCTTTGGTGGAATCTTCTCTTGCTTTATTCCGCCTTTCCATGTCAATGCCAGATGAAATCATAATGAATTTGATAGAGATGAACATCACCATGCTGGCTAGAATATCAAGGCATCGGCTGACTCTTCCTGTAATATATAGTGCCTTCAAGTATATATTTGGGCACAACGTTGCAAAAATATGCTTTGACACGGTTCCTGCCTTTTATCTATTCGATGCCAGATGGAAGTGTTTGTTGCTTAGGAACAGTGAAATACCAAGTTCGAAAGTAATAGATAACATATCGTCAGATGCTATAGCTGCTATGTCAGCACGTGAGAGGGAAATATTTATCATTATTTTCAGGTCTCTCTGTATGTACAGACCAGATGACGCAGTGAAGTATGTTAACGAGATAAGTGGGCTCTTGGTTGAATTCCCCGCCCATGCTATAGAAGGATGTGCAAGAATATGTAAGAACGATGTTATGGATTTCGGAGTGGCATATAGCGTATACATTGCGCCAGTGTTCCAGGAACATTCCTCTGACAAGGCCGTGGTAAACGCTGTAGGAAGCTTCTTCTGCGATTATCTGCAGTATCTAAGTGCACGTATACAAGGTCCCATAAGTGATGAGGATGTAGTAGACCTTAATGTAATACTTCCTACGCTAACAAAGCTGACTGCTCTAAAAGACCTGAATGGAGTGACTGCTATGGCAGCGCTTCTAAAGTCTCCCTTGTGGGCCAAGCTAGAAACAATTAAAAAATGGCATATTAATCAAGAATGTGATTGCTACTCCCTTCTAGACCGAATTAAAAAGAGGAGGCTCCAATGCACATACGCAAAACTTAATAAGGAATTTTTCGAATTTGATTTCACGTCCCTCATAAATGCAGACTCTATCGATGAAGACGGCAAAGATATCTCCCATTCTCATTGCCACAGTCTACTGGTATCAGGGTTTTTAGATGCAGAAAACGATGCAACTAGCCGTGTTGATCTCCTCTCAAGACGAAATGATACTGTGTTGGAATTTAACCGTGAGATCAGGAAGGCCACCAAAGAGTTAATAAGGCTGTTCTCTAATTCAAACACTAATGTGCAAGAATTTTCATGGTTTCTAGAAGATGAAGAGCAGGAGAAGATGGTTGGTGGAATAAGGATAAAATCTTCTGGTGGCACTAACCAAAAGCCAAAGGGGATACAAGTTTATGGATCTGCTGCAGGCATTGGATATGTTAGATGGATACACCTTTCATCATTATTTAAGCTGTACGCCACCCGTTTAAAGGATGTTCAGGTAAATCTTAATTCAGTCTGTGAAGGCGCTTACGGTGCTGTGGTCACTGAAGGAGCGGGAGTTACAGGAAAGTTTTTATCTGATGTCGCTCTCCTAGCCAACGTTCCAGACGATGAAAACAGTATGTCAATGGTTAAACATATGTTAATCCATCTGAAAGAGGTTTCGGAATCCATTGGAATCGTGAAGGGGTTTAACGATAGTGTCAACAGCCAAAAGGCTGTAGTTTTCGCCCTTGCACTATCATATATGCACTGCAGGCACTGTATTGTTACCGAGTTCCCACTTGTTGTTTTAAGAATGTTACGTGTAGCTCTTCAGAAGATGGAAGCTTGTCCAGACCTAGTGGAGGCACTATATCTTGTCATGGGTGACATTTACAGGTACACTCATCTCCACTTTAACATGACCGAGGATTTTGTTAACCTATTTACTGAGTATTTGCAGTATGTGCATGATAGGCCACTTGGTTTGGGGTGGGTGTTAGGGCTCATAAATTTCATCGAGGACATACCAAGGTCCTCCATTGATATTGTGTCTGTATTGCTGGACAGGGTAATGGACCTTATACAAAGCCATGAACTACCAGCAAGAAAGAGAGCTCTACTAACAATACCATTATTGCAATACTGGGCCCTAAACAGGAGTTATGATGTAACCCATGTAATTGTACAGCAGCTAATGGAAATACAACCACTGGTCGCTTCAGCTCCAGAAGCCATGTTTCTCATTGCTTATTGCCATTATATGGATTTCCATCTGCAAACAGATGGTAGCGTAATTAGTGGAGGACGGCTATACGCATTTAAAGGGGAAAACTCGACAGGGTTCGATGAAAGAGTAGATGGGCTTTATGGTAACCAATATTGTAAAGAAATGGGTGAAATTGGAGGATCTTGTGGTGGTGCATCTGGCACTCACGTGGAACAGCTTAAAATGAATGATAAAAATAATATTTCCTTTGATGGAAAAGTAAATAATCACGTGAATTCTACATTTAAGGGAAGTTGTGACGTTGTAATTCTACCAAATCCCTTGCAAGAAAATCTTCTTTCGTGTATCAACTTGTATGTCAATGGTACGAATGAAGAGAAAGACATACTTTTGATGGCGTCAATGGTAGCACATAAACAGGCATACTTAGTTCCGCCTCGAACAGAATGCCAAAAGTCTATGCTGAAACACAAACGAGGATGGTATCCTCTATACAAAGAGCTTATGGATGCATTGAGTGCTATAGCAAGGAAGGATAGATTACAGGTCACTATAATGTCTGCTCCAAAGATGAGCAGATATGGCAGAATGAGAAGTATAAATGCAGTTAGTGCAGGAGCATCAGGTAATGATGGCACTGCAAATGGAACACAAAATCGTGCTTCCGATCATTGGGGTGATGAATCTGCAGCTTTAGCTGCTGTTCTTCAGCTAGATCAAATAAAGGGTTTCTTAATGCAGCAGTCTGATCTGGACTGTTATAGAGATGATGGCAATATATCATATACAGTGAACGCCCTCAAACAAAACCCACACTCCTTCAATTTTCTCAGTGCATTAACCCTTTGCAAACCTCTGAAGTTGACATTGTGGGATGTGGTATCTTTTGAGGAAACTGAATGCAACTGCGAAAGAGAGCTAGTGTTGCGAATATATTGCCTGCACGGCCAGGCCAACCGTCCACTTTTAAAACGAATGGCAATGGCTTCAAAATACTTTTCAACATTCGAGAAAAGGCTAAAATTGTCTTTCCTTAACTGTCTAAGACTGTCATTTTGGAGTATTGATTTTAACAGTCTCCGGATGATCCTGGCTTACATTGCTGATTTCGACGATCTGGATGTTCTATTGGCAATCGAAACTCTTTTGGAGTCGTGCATATATCTCCTTAAGGGTGCCGACGGTGCTGGGATAAACGACGAAATATTCGCGTCACAAGTCCTGTCAAAGTTGCTACATCCAGTGATTGTACAGGTTGTTTCCAGGTCAAAGCATTACAAAGCTTCTTTATGTTTATATCGTAAGGCCATGTTATATTTTAATGATGAACAGCGCCGTGAATTGGCGTTGGCTGTTGATACCAGCGATATTGCGTTAAAGTGCGTGCTTTGTGGAATTTGTAAGGAAGGAGAAGAGCCGTTAACATTCAACGAATGCTTTGCGCATTTGGTTAGCAATAAGGTGTCTATTAGGGATATTGTTCTATATTGCTATGTCAACTTGCATCGTCACCTCGATGTAATGTTGCATAGCATTCATGTATTAAATGTCAACAAGAACGAACAAATCATTCTTGTTGTACTCACTATGATGGCTTTGGTGGCAGAGAGAAACGTTTCTACATACCTTCTTGAACTCGCTTTTGACGGATGCAGTAAAAGGGCTAACGCTAGGGAAGAACTTTTGCATTTTGCTGACCTTGATGTTTACGAGTTCCTTCGCATGAACCGCCAGTCTAACCTGTTGTACTATGACACCATGGATCCTAAAACGTTAGTCAAAAGCGCTGGGATTGTCGCAATTGCTCCTGGTATGTGGAAAAACTGTGGACTGGAAGCTACCTCTTTGGGTAGCCTTATGCCAATGGCACGCGGACGGATGATTCCCACATGGTTACCAAAACTGGGTAACATATCTCTGGATAGGCGTAGACAGGCTCTGCTTCCTATGAGACTGCCTGGAAGGCATTTTGAATCGTCTGCAAATGAAGTGATGGCTGAACACCTTCTGGTTGACAGCACCGTGGTGATCATGTCAGCATATAAAGCCTACCTATTGGAGCATCACATGACCCATACAGGTCTCCGTGACGTGACAACGTTCATTAATTCAAGAATAATATAAAATCACAATAGGTAATTATGAAAACATTAAGCTGTAAGTAAGATCGTGTATCTAGTCACTTCCTATTGTTTCCTTTTTGGCATGTTAGGTGGTGGAATAGTATCCTAAAGAATCTCTTGCACACGTTTATCCTGTTATGTTTAGTCGCTACTCTGAACAATTGTTCCTCCAGAATAGAAACAACCTTTTTGCGGTCTTCCTCGAGAAGCAGACCCTGAGTTGACTGCTCGTTAACGATATCCCGTTTAATTCTAAGCATCATGCAAGTAGCCATGGTTACAAGTCCATGGCCAATGTGTTGTGGCCATCTGATCTTCATTGTTGCGATGTATTTCTTTGCTCGAATTATGGGTCGTTTGTAGCTGGCCAGTAGCTTTTCCTCCAACAGTAGTTCCAAATTCCTACCACCTCTGTCCAACAAGTGCTGATGAACATCTATGTATGCCACCAGTAGCTCCAGCACTGACTGGACGTCGTTATGTTGTGAAAAGTTGAGGAACCGAGTGTTGAAGCACCCATCTATCCTACCCATTCTCCTCTCTATCATGGAGTACAAAACAAACCATTCAAATTCAAAACCTCCCATATCCTCCATTTTACCACGAACATATCGACCTGCTGAGTCTGATAATCCTGCTAGAGCTGCTGACCATGCCGCAATTGATCTTTTCTTTAGTTTCCTTAGGGCAAAGTCTGATGCCACATCCAGGGCATTCTGCAACAACAGTAGACTTCCTCCATCTATGAGCCCTGACTTGTAAAGCTTATTATACATATCGGAGAAGGCATTGAAGATCATTATGTACAGTTCACCTTCCCTATCTTTCTTTACCGACTTACGTGAACGATCTTCCGCCGGGCAACAAAGTATACCTCCTACTTGCTGGACTTCCGGGTTGTCAAACATACTGTAATTATTATCCATGAGTGGTACCCCTGATCTATTTCCAAGCTGCTTTTGCAATGGTCTTTGATATAAATTCTCGACATTTATTGTAGCATCAGTATCCGTTCTTTGGGGAGTCTCCGGTGTTAGTAGCTCCTCGCTGTGAAAGACCTGTTTATTAAGCTCATTTTCCGGCTGTGATTCGTAATATGGTATAACATTATTTTCTTCAATTTGAGATGTGGAAAACGTGTGTTCCAAAAAGCGTAAGTACATGGTTGGGTTGTAATCTACCATATCTTTTATGCTGCTTTTCCTTAACATAGTATAGTTTTCCAAATGAGCCCTCATTTCTGGAGCTACATCAATTGTATTTACCGTACCCTGTGCGTTAACGTTCTCTAGTTCTAGATCCTTCTCTGTCAAATCAATGATTTCGTGGTCTCCCTCGTCAGACTCGTCCGGTGTTGCGGTAAGATTTTGAGTTTCATCTTGCGGTTCAAACACTGCATCTTCTCTTGTGTCGGAGTTTGCTAATTGGATACAAGGCTCAAAATAGTCGTCAACATGTGGTACATCAAACTCTATACTTCCTGTGTTGTTCCATTTTATGCTGGCCATCAGTGGCACGAGCTTATTCGCCTTAGCCACAGCATCTGTATCCTTGAATAGCCAATGGTCTCTTAGCCATCCTTTTTCCAATTCGAATGCATAGTCAATCAAATGCATAACCTTCAATAGATATACCTTGCGGAAGGGTTTCATTGGATACGGGTTTAGTACTCTGTATAACAGTTCAAAAGTGAGTCCTTGGATAATAAGTATGAGAACCACATTCCCGCTAATGTAGAAGGCAAGCATGTCACTTATTTTATCCGGAGTGTTACGGTCGCTCTCCAAGCGTAAGCCTAGAACAAGCACCAGGGCACCTCTAAGACCTCCCCAAGTGAGTAGTATGAACTATAAAACAATGAGTGTGTGAATTTGTTAACTAACCTCTTTATGGTTTATTCCGTATCCTATGTACGACAGCAGCGGAATAAACAACAAGATCATTAAAGCACGAGACAGATTCACCAAGAAATACACAAGTATAAGTTTGCACATCTCGAAACCCACTGAAGTTTCCTGCAAGTATGACTTCATCATTCCAACAGTCAGTGCTCCACTGATGAGAAATACTGCAGAGTTGGCCACCATGCAAATGCCCTCCACCAGGTGATGGTGTTTTTCCATAGCCTCCCTATCAAGAGCTATAATGCCATATGCCTTGATGAAAATGCCATAGCATACAATAGCCAATGGACCAGAAAGGTTGAGAGCGTACTCCGCTAAAAAGTATGCTAATTCACCCATTGTAAGAAGGGTAAGACACTGGGCCATATGGTGCTTGCGGAATAAGCTTAGCCACATTGTTACCACAATTCCTATAGCTACGCCTAGCAAGGGGCCTAGTAGCAACAACTTGATGAATAGGATCGCATAATATGTGTATGTCTGCGACTTCCCTACTAACAACAAGTAGAAGAACTGGAACAGCAAGAGGGAAGAACCGTCATTAATCAATGATTCACCTGAAATGTTTTGTGCCTACGTTACATTAAACTAACCATTAAATATTGTAGATAGCTTATGATGCGCATTCACACCATTGAGCACAGATAACACTGCTACTGGGTCCGTTGAACTAAGAATGGAGGCAAGCAAGAAGCTTGTGGTGATGTATCCACCTGATGTTAGGTTCAACGCATAGTGGAATAAGTATCCAAGAAATAGGACCTGAAGGGCCACCTGCGTATAATGATATGATGAAAAATGGTAAACTAACCCCCACCACTGCAAGGCTAATACCTCCTACTATGAAATTGCAAAATGCATACCAGTCTATGTCTTGCGTTGCCTCGTACAACAAAATTGGCAAGACTATGTAGTACAGTACAGAGCTGTCCATCCTTCTGACGGTTTGTAGTGCCTTACTCAATGGATCAGTCATTTTCTCTCCATCAAACAGGAGCGTTACACCGTATGTCACCATTCCAATGATGAAGCATACGATTGATATTGGTATTCTATCATTGATCTTGGACAATAAGAATTGCATGAAACAGCAAGAGAACATGATAAAGCAAAGAAGCGACACAAGTTGAGCAACATTATCCGATATTGCTGCCAAGTTAGCACTTGTACCATCTCCTGCCTTTGATTCATCGGATGAAGACCCTCCTTTGCCTTTTTCAGCGCCTCCATCAGAAGTACCCGCTGCTGCGGCAACCGCCTGAGTTATAACTACAGGTGGCTGCGTTTCAGCTGTATTCGCCGGAAGAGCGAATACTTCATCCCTGCCTATTCCATAGAAGAATACCAATATCAGCAATGGGCATACCAGCCGTATGCCCTTGCGTCTAAACGTGGCCAACATGATAAAAATTATTAATCATTAGTATCTTTCAACGTCGAGCGTCCATATTACATGATTCCTTGAAGCCTTGGTGAGTCCCTCACCAGAGCCTGCGTATATCTGACATTTATAGTATTACTGTTTGTATTTTAGTTGTAATAGCTATAACGTGAATATTCCTTGTCGCAATAGATAAAATAAGTGTTTTCCACTCATAATATGCCTTTTATCTTATAAATGAATTATCGTTAGTGGCAGAGGCTGCCATCACCAACTCCCCACTAGGGGTTAACACAAGAATATGTGTTTTTATAGCCATACATAAGTCTATAGTGGTGATAAGCAAAGGAGTTTTCATTGCCTTCTTCAATAACGGTACCCTTCTTATCCTCTTGACCAATGCTGTCATCCGTCTATTGCTTTGAGGGGATGAATGACGGGCTTCTACGGATCTGAGGTTAAATAGACAAGGAGATGCAATTACACGTGTGATTTCTCACCGCAGATCGCGTGCTATATGGTAAAAGGTAGGTGCAAACCTGCGTAACCATGTGCAATGTTTAAGGGCTACATTGCTTCCTTCCGCTGTATTTACGAGTTGTTTACCATTGCCATGGATGTCTGCGGTATGCTTTGACCTTTATTTTCAAAGCGTAAGGCTGTCGACTTCGTGTCATATCGGATCAGTGATATATCCGGTGCAGCTACCTTCACACTTCCATTACATTTACCTACAATAAACAATGTAATGCCACCAATAAGGCTGAATTATTGGATCTATATGGCTCTGAATAATCATTTATTTGGATATATTTGACTCCCTTCAGGCGTAGGATCAAGTTGGAATCCCATTTTAGACACTACACTTATCACTAAAAATGCAATGCCCCTGAGAATTGCGATTCTGTTGCTGTTCTCATTGGCATCTGTAGGTGCCTTTGTAGCCCCTAGTTATGGCGCCTCTCGTCAAATGTCTCTGGGGGCCTTGGTACGCACTTCCAGGGCGAAAAAGATGGAGATTGTAGGTTTGTCATTCTCTCCTAATATTTTACCAGGTACAAGAGATAAACTCTCCATTCCCCAGGAAGAACTATAAGGCCGACGACCCATGTGATCGCATGATTAAAAACTCCATAGAGCAGTGGCGCAAAGTCATGCTTGATGCCGCTTACAGAAAGGAGTTTGGATGGCCCTATAGAAAACGCCATCGAGGGGGGAAACTTGATCAGATAAGACTGGAAAGGCGGGTTCAGGCTATAGCACGGTATCAGCCGCTTTCTCCCATTAAAGCCAACAAGGTCTTCAGACAGATTAGAAAGCTGCCAGTGATGGTTGCTATGGGAGACTTGGCTCAACGTGGTGCAAACCGCTACGCTATCGCAATATATAAGCTGATAAAGTCGGCTCTAACTAATGCCCAAAACATGTATGGAAACGACGACGTCCCCCTGGTACCAAGGTTCCTGGAACTTACTGCCACCAGCGGTGGTGTCATAAAAAGGCCTCTTTTCCGAGCAAAAGGAAGGTGTGACATAGTTCGTAAACCAAAAGCGCATCTAAAGGTTGTGCTATCAGTCTGATAAAGATCAGGCCATCGCATATAACATTATCGTGAGCAGTCGAGTAAAGTGGAAAACACGCTATTGAATGGCGACTGTAGGTTTATAGTAAATCAACACAAAGCAAACATAACGATAAATCTTAAAAATTAGTGTTATTAAAGTTACACGGCATATTTCGCCACGCCATAAGCAGCATACTCCGATATAGTTTACAACTTTCTATATATAATGATTATAATAATCAAGCACGCAATCAGTATTATCATGGAAATCCAGCGTGACCATGACCCCCCGCGTCTTGCTGCGGCCTCTCTGAGATGTATGTTTGTCTCCAGTGTATCCTCGAAGGCATGAGCCATGCTGCTCTCTATGTCATCTGCGAGTCATTTGGCCACTTATGTGTCCTACATACCAAGTTGGTCTCCTTGATACTCCACAATGTCCCCTATTTGCACGTATATGTCCCTCACACCGTAGACGTTGGAACGCAAGTCCTGTATTTGCTGCGAGCGCTCTTCAAGAATTTGTGACTCCAAAGGGCTTAACTCTCTGAAAATAATGCAAACTTGTGTCAAACGGCCTACTTGGTTTGTTGCATCTCCTGCATAACCTGTTGTGACCCAGTTTCATTTTCACTGCAAACCATGCAATTCGTTGAACATGCCACTAACTATGTTTCTTCTTTTGCGATTGTACCATCATCCCCTGTGGTGGATGGAATGGATAATGCCATTTTACTTTGAATATCCTCCAGTTTGTCCATGTATTCCTTGAACTCCTTCAGCAAGGAATCATACAGTTCCCTCGATTCCTGTCGACTGTGTTACTTATGGATGGTTGGCACTCACATTCTTGCTAGACAGCTCTTCTGAATATGCGTGCAACGCCTCCAGCACCACTTTGGCTTCGGATTTTACACGCTTTATTGCCGCTTGTCTGAAGGGAGTCATACGCAATTGTATACAACGAACACTGAATCTACGCTGGCGTGCCTTGTACTCTCAGATTCCACCTAAGTATACAGTAAGCAGTGTGATAATAACATTATACTTACGTCGTGTATGATTTTGTTCACGGATAGCCTGAAGGCTTTCATGGCAGATTTGGCCTTGTTGGCAGCCTTTGTGTTCCGCGAGGCCATCGCGGCCAGAGTTGATATACCATACCTACTGGACATTGTCTATTTCTAACCGTCTACGTGTAGTATATAAGATGTGTATCGCCATCACAACGCCACGTGACACCACCCTGTCCATCCAGTCCGCCATTTCTCCAGAGCATAACAACATGTAAATACGAGATTTAATGAAACATTATTAAATGAATGGGTCCACCTTCTTCTTTTTGGGGGTCTTCTTGAAATTTACCTCTTTCTCCTCTGTCTTATGAGACAAGGATTCAGACTCTTGTTCCTCCTTTTGAGGCTTATTCTGCTCCGGGTCGTAGGCGGCACTATCCCGTTTCCGTTTTTCTATGCCTTTCTTGCGTTGCGATTCCAATTTCTCCAGTTTCTTCTTCTTTTGTCGCTCCTCCTCGAGCATAAAGTACTCTCCGGACTCCAGCAACAAGTCCTCCTTTCTCGGGGTCTGCTCTGGCAGCAACAGTGTAGAACCCTTCTTCTTCACAGTCTTAACCTTCTTACGCTTCACGGATCGTTTCTTGAATTGCGGGAGGAAGCGTTCCCAGTTCTCCTGCGGAATAATATGGTAAATCATTACCGACTTCTAGGACCACTGGACATCGACAGAGCAACTCATTCATCATATTTCCATTTCAGGTAACAAAAATGATTGTTGTGTATCACCAACGAGTGAAACTGGACGTACGACGAAATAAAAGCAGCCATTAAAATAAAGGCATGACACTAAAAACTGCCGTTTCAACACATATGCTTCATATGCAGTATAAAACTTACATTCTTCAGGGTCTCGTCCTTTTCAAGTTCCCGTTTTATCATGAGTTCCTTGATGTGGTAAACTGGATGTATATTCCTCATGCAGTCCTCCACAATGCGACGTGCAATTTTAGTACCCTTTATAGAACCGATAATGGAGACCGTCTGTCCTTGTGTTAGAATGTAGCACTTTGTTAAGAGCTCCAGCGCCTTGAGGGTTGAACCTCCTGGGCCGACCAGACGCTGACGGCGTTTGACGAACTTCTCCTTGTTTCGAAGCATACCGCCAATCTTAACAATGTCACAAAAAACTCCATCCTCCAAAACCCGCTTCGCCTGAGGGAATGGTACACTACGTGCCAGCAGCTTTATCATGTCCCTGGCCTGCACAAGTTTAGCAAATGTATATATGCAAGTACCTTTATGATGATATAGGGGTCCCATGTTTTCTTGGTGGTGTAAACAGTCATGGAGCCTTCCACCAAATCAATGTCACACTTGATGTGATACGCAGCTAGGGCCCTGAAACGATTAGAACAATAATATACGCACTTACTGCTTCACATCGCCCCAAACCGATTGCAGATACTTTTCGCGGTACTTTGGAAACAGTGTCGCAAAAGAGCTCTCTTCCAACAGAGGGGGGGCGTTGTCCTCCTAGATGTGCTTATTATACACTAAATGGAGCTTCATACCTCTAGATATGGTTCGATTTTCCAGTGGTCAATCGACTCATCGTCCCATGGCTTGTCGCGACGGTATTTGTTATGCCGTTTCTCCTCCGTCATGTCTAAAACGAGGAAAAAACAGAATGGCGATTTTACTGCGATATTTTAGTGGGTATCCCTTGTGGAAAACCAGGCCTATGGGGAACCGAGTTAGGTGATGTGATTAAAGCAATAATTGTTTCCAACACATATTAAAAACTATTCAATACGGAAGATGCATATGATTTTGCTGCTTCGTAATTTACATTAGACAGCCACGGATGGCGCTGTATGCAACTTATCATGGTAACCATTGTAACATACCAGTGCAACTGAGGCTGTAGATCGATCCGATGGATACATGCACAAAATGGACCTTATGAAATCCTCAAAATCCGCCTCTATGTGTAATCCATCGGCTTGCAGTTCTTCCAGTTGTTCTTCTATGTCGAAGTTGGAAATCTCATACATCAGTTGTATTACGGCAGTAGACAGGGTTTTAAAAGGGTATCGCTGGAAGTATAGCATCCACAGTGATACTCCAAGTGCCCACATGTCTATGGAAGCCCCCTTGTAAGGTCCTGATTCAGATATACGTCTGTCATTTTGTTTCCAACCTGGAGATCCTGAGGCCATTTCCGGCGCCATAAAGTAAAAACTTCCTTTGACGCCTTTTACTTTCCCCTCACTATCCATCTGTAGTGAATGACTGAAATCGCCTAGTTTGCAGCGCCCATTCTTATCCATGAATACGTTGTCTGGCTTTATGTCACAATGGGCCACGTTTATGTTAGACACTACATAGAGTTTGCATAGACACTAAGTGGTACCTACAATATTCCAGCGCCAGTAACGTGTCCTTGGCGATGCATTTAATCACTTCCACTGGAAGTGAAGGGATGTGTGTCGAATTACTTTCAAGCTTCATGATGCTCCCGCATTCGCAGTACTCCAGCACTGTATGGAGTGAAGGCAAAAGGCTGTCACTAACCCATTTCCAACTCTTCTGATAAGTCGTTCTTTTCCAGTTTTGCAGGGTCAAACCCGTTTGCATCTATACATTTTACACATCTATCATGCTGTACCATGAGCTGTACTTTGACAGCCTTGCAAAAGTCGTCAAACCAGTCCTGAAGTGTCAGACACCCATCGACGTTCGTGTAGTGTTTGCGTTTCTCCAGCTCTTTCCTGTACAAACGCTTCACGGCGTACATGTTCCCCTTTGAATCTTGAGAGAGGTAGACATCCTGACACTTTCCGTGGTGTAGGAGGCTTATCGTCGATAACTCTACCATTAGTTGTGGAAAGGTTCCTGTCCTTTTGCTATATAATCTAATCAGCCTTGGAAGGTTGGTATTATTGGGGCATTTTACCACGACTTTGTGGTTCCCATGCGCTACACACGGATTCCCAGGTGCCATCGTTTTCGTGACTCACTTGCACTTGCTAAACACATGTGACTCTTTCGGGCTCAATGGAGGCACGTGTTCTTATATTACCACTATTTATTCCACCTAGGAAAAGGAAAGAGGCAATTGAGAAACTTCATTGCCTAACCATTTAACACAGCTAGTCATAAATACAAATAAAAGATGGTTTCCTTGTTTTTGGTCGCCATCGTAGGCGCTTTGCAGCTCCCTTTTCACGTTAGCGCTTACAACTGGTCAATAGCAGAAGCAGTACAAAATGGAGCTGGAAAGTTACTTGACTACATGCTGCCAACTGAAACCATATCTTTCTCCAAAGAGTCTGACATCGGTCAGAACGTGGAGAACATGAAAACTATAGAGTTGTACCCTGGACAGTCTATTACATATGCATGTGGAAAGCCACCTGTTCCACACGACGGCGTATTCTCTCTAGTGCCAAAGGACCCAGTCTACCACGTGTTAGATTTCAAGGGTGATAATACAATGGACGTTGCTCTGAAGAGAATAAAGCCCAGTTTTTCAGTTTACAGGAGTGACAAAACCATCTTCTCAGCTGTTTTTATGAACATGGGCTTTGACCACTACCTAATCACTTACCCGAAGAATTCCATTATTGTTGCCAGGGATCCCGAAAAATTCAGCATCAACTTGGTTTGTATGTATAGGTCAAACAGAATCAATGGGCCGACCCGCTATAACTGGCTGCAGATAAAGTTCAATGGCGTCGTCACTATGCCATTTGGTTGTGGTAGCGCTATGCCTCACATGTTTCGCAATGCCATCCCACTTATTAAAGGAGATGTTTTACAGTCACCTACGCAAAGAAAACACTGTTCAATCAATGCTAGACCGGGTATGGTTGTAGGTATATACTGTGATAAAGGTGAAACTGTTTACCCCGCTGATTGTTTTGGTCATGTAGAGGGGCTGATATCGAAGACCGTTACGTCGACCCAACTCCTAGGAACCAACTTCCCACACAACAGTAACTCAGGAAGGCTCAGGCTGGCTATTGCCGATCCAAACAACTTGGGGCACTCTTCAGGATCTGTTTGCTACTGTAAAGATAAAGGTGGTAAAACCACTGCTAGTGTGAAGGTTCTTATAAAACACGAACAAACGTGTAACTACAGCATTTTCCTATCAAAGTATGCTCTGAGACAGGTTTATCCAACTTACAACTGCCACAAAGAACTTTCCAATGGAAGGTTAGTTAGATTGGTATTGCCAAAGACAGACTACACTGTTGACAAGAGCAAAAAGGTGAATGGCATTGGTATATTCCCTGAAGACCCAAGAAAGGTGTTCTTGCTCAACCCAGATGATGATAACACATTCATATCTGCCCACGTTTCTGATTTCTTCGCTACAGAAGGATTATCTGTAGCCCGTAGGGAAGAAGGAACGTACATAATATATGAGTTTGTAGCCTCTCCACGAGCAATTATCATCTTGAAGAGGCATATGGCAAACCTGTCATACATATATAGGTATTATGACACATTCTCATCTGAACCCTACATGAGGACCAGTGTTATATCGCTGGGTATAATACCAACTGATCCCTACACGCATGGATGTGGTACCATCTCTCCCAAATTTTTCGATCAAACGCATTCAAAGATTACAGAAACGCCAGTAAAGATAGGTAACGACAACTTTAAGCAGTATTCATGCACGGTCAATGGTTACAAGTCTTCACCCGTTGGGTTCTACTGTCCAGAGGACTACATTCTTTACCCGAAGGACTGTTTTAATGAAATGATTCAAGCTTCAACTGGACAAACTGTACTTGTAAATGATTTCGCACCCTTCGCCAGGAAGGTAGAGTCCAAGAATTTCCTGGTACTTGACTTTTCAATACCTGATCACAAGAGGAGGGAAATAAAGTACTCCCATGAGGTGCTACAGTGCTTTTGCAAGAGAATGGACGGTACCATCATGGCTAGTATTAGTCTAGACCTAAGCATGCCTGAGGATTGATCTTGTTTCCTAATGCAATAAGACGTACTCACCATGTGTCCCATATGTATCCCATTGCAGGATAAAGGCCCTGCATAGTGTTTGGGTTCACATAAACTTAATAAATACAACTTATGGGAACTAACCGTGATATCATAATAGTGATTTCTTTTATATTCTACTTGATGGTTGTACGAATAAAACCATCCTTCCAAACACCTAGTGTTATACCTAATGATGTATTAAGCTCATTAGGTGGATCGGTAGCCTTACAGTTACAGTTATACACTAAATATAGCTGATCTAGCTTCGTTTTTGGTATGTAATGTATTGGTTTTTATCACTGTTACATACTCGTTGCTGTGTCTGTTCAATTCACATCAATAAATAGGGAAGCCTTCATAGCTTCTTATATGTGCCACCTCGAATCTGTACACACATATCTTCGTACACTGTCGCATTTATAGTAAGCCTTTACTCATGCAAGTCCACTTTGACTCAAGCTGCATCTAGTATTGATTCAAGTATTTTGTTCACTTTTAACATTCTTCTTGTCTTTGTAAAAGGTGTTCCTATATCACAAATAAGATGAAGAGTTACTCAATATGCACCGGGACAGCAGCTGTTCTATATGCATTTCTGCATTTACAATTTGTAGCTCACGTAACATACATTCACCTTGCTGCTGCCGAAAATGAGGCAGTTAGTACCAACCCATATGATGATTTCAGCACTATATCAGCATTCTCCAGCAAACGAGACCTGAATCCCACTGGAAAGGTCGAAAGGGAGATTGTGTTAAGACCTGGCTTGTCAGTCATATACATATGCGCAACATCAGACATACTGAAACATGGGGATGTTTCTATGTATCCAGAAGACCCAGACGAGTTCACTCTACCTCTGTACCATGGCGATTCTGCAAATGACGATTTGACAGCAAGCATTAATCACAGATCGCTTTATCGCAGTGATAAGAAACTGATTAATAAAATTAAAAATTCGCGTCGTGGCGAAGAACTTCTCATCTTGTACCCAAAGGATACCATTGTTATGGCAAGGAACCCATCCAAATTCAGCCTCAACTTTGCATGTAAATACACTCCAAATGGAAATAATGGAACCGAAATTATTAGGAGGTTAAAGGTTACATTCTTATTTGTCTATCCAATGGCTTATGGTTGCGAAAGTGGTTTCGCACAGCTATTTATGAATACGGTGCCTATTAAAGGAGGTTTCCAAGATGCATTTTCAGTCTTCTCACCTGAACGTGTTGTTTACCCTGAACCAGGCAAGTATATTGGTATCTACTGTAAGTATGGTGAAAAGGTACATCCGGACGAATGCCTAACCAAGTATGTTTACGATATAGATGGGAAGACTGTTTACTTTGATAAAAGATATTTTGATCCTACAATTAAGCATCGCAGTAAATCAGACAGATTTGCCTTGTTTCGCGTGCCAGAAGAAGGGATAGATGACAATGTTCATTTTGGATGTGCATGCATTGATTTTAGAAAGAAGGTGACTAGGATGCTAGTTGTAACTAACCGTCAATATGTGGAGATAAGCATTCCAAAGATGGTAAAAACTGGCAAAATTAGTCCAACTACAAACAAGCAAGTTATCAGAGAATTTTTGTATCCTGGCAAACATGTGAAACTTGTTTTTTACGTTAAAAGCGACTTCCAGTTTCCCAACGGATCTGTTGCAACAGCCATATTATCACCGGCGGATCCTACAGGCTTTGCATATGTAAACGATCAGTCCAACACTAGAGAAGTTATAGAACATTTAAGCGACATTTTTGGTACAAAAGGGTTTCACATAGATACTCGAGTCAACAAGAAGGGGGATCTCGTTTTGTATAATGTTACATATAGAAGGGATGCTGTTTTGGTAATGAAGCTACCTACTGCATCTATCATGTACAAGTGGAATATGCAGAGGGAGTCGTGGCTAAGGTCAAACAAAGTGCCAATTTTAGTGCATTTAAGCGTATTACCTACTGATCCCTACACCTACGGATGTGGAGTGGAAAGCACTATGCTATTCCGTAAGGAGCACGTTTTAGTTGAAGAATCCAATGCCAATGAGAATGCGTCATATACGAAGTGTGTTGTTAATGCCCATCTAGTCAGCCCTATCGGTTTCTACTGTCCCAAAGGAATGACTATGGAACCTCCAGATTGCTTTACCCATATGATCCGACAGTCAACAGATGAAGTTGTTGCCGTGTCAGATTATATACCATATGCTAGAGCCATAAATGGAAATCACATAAGAGTAATTGATACCAGCGTTCAGAAGGTCAAGGAAAACCTAGTCAGGTACTCGGATGAGACGCTCATATGCAGGTGTTACGACATGCATGACGTAGAAAGAGCCACTATCCATGTTAATTTGAACGAAATTACAACTGATGATGCTGACCTCTCTCAAAACAAATAAAACTCAATATTTTGGCGGTAAATAAATCACTACTTTTGGCATTAATCGTTTCAGGTATATATCTATGCAATGTATGCATGTAAAAAATGTTGACCAGTTGTTCACCAGATTATGATATACGGCAGATTCAGCCTGTAATATCAAAATAGCAGCGATCCTGTTCACGTTCGTGTCGACTGGAACCGGTTGTGGACGAGCCATCGAGCTGTCCATTTTGTACATGTTGAAGTTACATGGCAAAGTCAGTCGCTCCTAGACATGCGCATCATCGAAACTCTAGTCTAGACATGCTTGAATCAATGATACAGTGCACCTAATAATGTACATCGCTGAACCCAGTTTGTATCACCACTTTTGGTGAAACATCGGCCGACTAAGATACCAGATACATCTATTATGTCGAATCATTTTTCACAGACAAAATGAAGGTGTTTCTTGGCCCATTTGCAGGCATGCTTGCAGTGCTATCTGCAATGCATATTGGTTTAATTGTAGATTGCATACCCCCGGCACAAGCTTCCCCAGAAGACGGCATCAATAAACTTTTGGATTATGTGTTTTATAGATCTGAATCTTCTTTTGAAAGCAGCACTGACTCAGTCAAGGAATATACCCTTAATCCAGGTGAATCAATACTCTTTTCTTGCTCAGGGTTGTCGCTATCGGATAAAAGCAATGAGATTGTACTTTACCCTGCAGACCCTAAACAGCATGTTATGCCAAAGCCAACACCATCAGCAATTGAAGATGTAAACTCGTGGCAAGTTAGCAGACGTAGAGTATACTCTTCCACAAACCCCCTCATACATTTGGAAGATAACATTGAAGACAGAAAAGATGTTTTAATCCAATACACCCAGAAGACTATCATAATGGCAACAGACCCTCAAAACTTCACGCTAAACTTTGCCTGTGTACTTCGCAGTAAGGATAACAGGTTTGAACCCAAAATAAGATGGTTGAAGGTATCTTTCAACTATGTTTACCCCATGGGTTACGGTTGTGAAACTGGGGACCTCCAACTCTTTAAGAACAGCGCTCCTGCTGGCACCACATCCACCGCTCATTTTAAATATCGTTGTGCACTTACACCACAACCTGGAATGGTCATGGGTATTTACTGCCAAGATGGTGAACGCCTGTTCCCTAAAGACTGTAATAGAAAGAACGCGGATGCCATAAGGGACTATGAACCAACATACAATACGCCACGTGATCCACGCGATTTCACAGGGCAGATGAAATTATTCCAGATTCCTATAGAGGGTCTTAAAGAGCCTGTTGAGATCAAGTGCGGTTGCGTGAACGCTGATGGTCTACTAAAAAGGTTACTCATTATTGCAAATAGCTCCAACGCCCGTTCAAACTTTAAAGGCATGCTGCTCGATGGTAAAATGAGCAAGAGTCAAAAGACTTATTACACGTATCATCCATTATGGCCTGGGAGAAAATACTCCTTCACTGTACTAAAAGATGGTGTTACCCGTGTTAATGACAGGAATACCATCACATCGATCATGACACCAGCTGTTAACGAGAAAATGTTTGCGTATGCAGGTTTGAGATCAGGATATCACCTGAGGGCGCCCTTGAAAGATATAATGGGAAGCAGGAACTTCTCCTTAGAAATTAAGAAGTCAGGGAGTGCAATAGATTACACGTTCAATTATGGGCAGGATTCCATCGTAGTTATGAAAACAAGGGTAATGAACATATTTTACATTGAAAAGCTCATATACTCCAATAACCCTCCCTTTGAAAAGAACAACCTCCAAGTAGACTTGGCTATCTTGCCTACAGACCCGTGGACATACGGATGTGGTGTGGAAAGCACAGATCTCTTCCGTGAAGACCAAATGTACATACAAGACGAAACAGCAAGTAACCCAAAACGTACTAGATGTAGACTAAATCCACGGAAAACCAGTCCAATTGGGTTTTTCTGCCCAAAAGGGCTGCGGATGGAACCCCCAGATTGCTTTACCCATATGATCCTGCTTTCAACAGATGAAGTTGTTCCCGTGTCAGATTATTTACCAGATGCTAGAGCCATAGATGGTAATCACATAAGGATACTGGACACAGGCATCCTGGTTGACAAAACTAGTCAGAATCCGAGCAAGGTGTACGATGAATATGACGAAAACAACGAAAAGAACCGGGGAAAGACCCAGAGCCAGATAGAGAGAGAGAGGCAAATAAGACACAAAGATAAGCGTTTTTCCAACTTACTTTATTGCAAATGCCTAGATGAAAAGGGTAATGAACGTGCTGGAATATATCTTACATTCAAAGACGGCGATCCCAGATATGAACCAACATGGATCGAACCTAAGGAATACCCCTTGTTTAGTTTGGGTGAAAACGGGAAGAAGCTGAAGAGAGTGGGTAAAGGCAAAAGCCCTTTTAAGAAATTAATACGATGAATTTATATTAAACGTGAAATTTAATATTTCTAGTTATCGATGTTTCCTTCATTTTTTAGAAATTCAGACGCCATTTTTACTGCCCTTTCTGCCATTTCTAGGGATTTCCATATGGGTTTATATATAAGATCACGGTTTTCGTTGCCTTCCATGTTAACTACTTTCATTATGTTTCCCAAAATCTCTTCATTAATGAGCATATAAACGCGATATCCCTCCTTCCGTATGGGGGTCAATAGATACCCAGGTATGTAACTCAGTAAATGATGCCATGTTGTCGCCAATCTTTCAAGAGAATCTGCGGTGGAGGCCATATCCCTCAAAATAGACAAAATGTACGCTATTCCTGCCTTTTTGGTTTCTGTTGCTTCCTCTGAGGCCGTTGGGTCGTCAGAAACTGATAGAGACGTATGATCACCGAAGCTTAGCAGCATTGCCGCAAACCTAGAACATAATGGCATGGCCATGCCCCTCAACAGTTTTGTCATTGTGCAGAGGAGAAGGGTAGCTAATACAACATCTTTTGCCTCCTTGAAGTCAGTATCCAGCACATTCTTAGCCATATTTGATACCCACATGACAGTGCCAATTGCTAACAATTCATCCAACACGTTTTCGTGAGCTAAGGCACACCTCTGAAGGAAGGCCGCCACCTGAATTTTATTTTCCAAGGGTGCTTCCTGTACTACTGCATATGACATCAGCTGCTGAAATATGCGCCTAGAAAACAGAACGTTGTAGTCTTCTACTATGTTTGCAGCACTTACTAACAACTGTGTTATGAAACCAAGGTAAGCTGGTCTTTCGTCAAAGTCATGGACACAGAAGCACTCAAAAAACAGTGGAATGTCGTTGAGCCTTGGTTCGAAACGTGATAACAAATACTTATTTCCCTTTTTGTAAAGTGGGTCATCCACCTTTATCAGTTTATGGAGAATGCTTACACCGAACAGAATGTGAATGCTTGGGTCTCCCTTGGATGCATACAATTGGCACCTTTGAAGCCATAATAATACAGAATGCACCTGATATATGCCAAACAAGCCTATACGACGTAGTCTAAATGGACCAATGTTTCCTGGAACCATACTTCTAACCATTGTTGCATCTAGCATATTATGTAGTAGTTTCATGACCAGTCCAAGTGCCTTGATGGAGTCCTTTCTAACTGTTTTTGATAAAAGGCCCAAACTGCATATTTCTACCACACCGTTCTTAATCACTTGTTCCACGGCTTGTATACTAAATGAATCGCCAAGATCATATTCGAAGCTCATACTGTTAACTTGGTTGTAAATGCGCTTTGCGGCCTCAGTTGCCTCATCCATTGAAAAGGACTTTATGAAGCGATTATGCATTTTCTCCGCAACAATCCTTCCATTAAACCCTAAGTCCTGGAATGTAGCTTCAAACTCCTTCTTGTACAAAAATAGTTGGTGGTATAGCATCACGCATAGTCTTCCTGTGAAGAACGGGATCAAATACTCAATGTCATAGTAATAAGGGTCCCCCACCAATAAATGCTGTATATACCTGTTTTGGCTTTTGAGTATCTTATTTAGACGTATTATAGAACCGAAAATTTCATCACTCTTCTTCGGTGATTTCGTTTCCAATGGAGGGTACAGAATGGCCAAGTTACGGAATGTGTTCTTTAAACAGACATTCGTCCCTTGTTTCTTAATAGGGAAGTCTAACATTGTCATTGCAATGCGTTTGTTGTTCAGAGACAGCCAATTTGAATTCTCCGATGCCATAGCAAAACCAGAGTTCATTGTCAGCCAACCGTTTGACTTACCGTGGCTATGGATGTTTTTCACTGGAGCATTTTCAAGTTCAGAATTGCTTTCCCGAATCGTTATCTCGTTTTCTGGGTTTGATATGCACGAGAAATCCTTAAACTGTGGTATCCTGAGCACGGCAGATTTTGTGTCCCTAATCAGTATGCTCACAGTATTCACGATTCCGAGTATGATTTCCTTCATCATTACATCAGAATCAGAATAAGAACAGTGGTAACAACTACTCACCTTTTCTAGTAATTGATACATAGCCTCCCAGTCAACCTCAGTATCGTCCACACCGTTAGACGCAATATGGTGTACCAAAGAACGTAAAAAGGTCACAAAGGAAAGAAACATATGACATTCGATTGCATCACCTATATAGTATTGGTCTCGATTCATTTTACAAATATCATCAGTTATATCCATGATGAGTTTTGATTGTAGCATGTCTGCAGCCAACTGTGGATTCCTGAAATATGATACCAAGCAAGAAGATATATCAAATAGATACATCGTAAACCCGAATTCACAATTAAGTACATCTGTGCATCCATTGCATTGTAAAGGGAGTTTAATGGTCTGCAACGTATTTGCAATCATTCCAGGGGCACACTCAAGCATAACATTTGCTGGCATCAAACTACACATTTTTGATATGGTGAGCGCCGCTACACATCTCTCAGATGGATTCATTGTATCCATTTCCTTGTATACATTTGACATGAAAACCAAAAAACGATCTGCTGTGTCTTTCATGTCAGATTCAATAATACCTATTGCATGTGATAAATAGTAGTGTTGCGCCCAACTGAAAAGGAATATTATACACATTCAAACACTTACATGATATCTTCCGTGAATTTTATGTCTCTTAATAGTTCACGATTGATTGGGAAATCTACAGGGGCCTCCAGAAGCTTCAGGACAGAGGTGAATATGTGAGTGTATAAAGAGTGGGTGTCCAAAGCAATGCACTTATTTATAATATCTGCATTACCTTTTCCCTTCCATTTTTCCTTTAAAACTGTTCCAATAACTTCAGATTGTGACGTACGTAACACTAGTGTATCAATCAAAATCCGTGTAAGCTCCTTTAAGTATTCTACATCTTGATCGTATCCTCCTATGCTGTCCACGATACCCAAACAACCAACAAGATATTTGTCTGTAATTATTACATCTATAGAGTTAGACTGGTCTTCTTTACTGTTGTTAAGAGCATTTTCTGTTGCATACTCAGAACCACCTTTCTTCTCCAGAATATACTTAGGAGCTATAGCCTTTACCACTCTCCTTATATTATTCTTCATGTATGTACCATCCAAAAGGTTGCAAACTCTCAATATATATTGTATACCACTGTTAAGATTACCTGGGTTTCCTTTATTAAAAAGGGTGATCAAGTTTGACTGTTTTGCCTTGCAAACCTCACATTCGAAGTCGTCTGAGCTATCACTGCAAAGGTGAAGCAAGAACGTCAATGTCAATCTCAAAATGATTGGTCCCTCTAAACCCCCTGATTTAGGACAATTAAGGCATTTGAAGCTCTGGTGGGTGTTGTTTTGTTTGGTATCCGATATTTTACCAAGCAAAATCTCCAGAGAGTTTCCCATGCAATGATCAAAAAGGAACGTGAACATTCCTAAATCTTCATAACTCAACATATTGACCAGCCAAGGCTCTGATATTGAACCGAAGAAACCACTTTTTTCCATGATGTGCTTAATATAAGTTTCACAATGCGATATATGATCCTTCTGGGAGTTACCTTCCAACCGTTCACGTGCCTTTCCTACCTTGAAATCCATATACTTATTCATTATATACTGAAAACAACCACGCTGTACCTTGGTAAAGGAAACTCCTGAGTAAACTTCCCCCACTCCCAAGAAAAATATGCAGTCCACCAAGGCTATGTCTAGATCTGGGTGGGACTCGGATACCTCAGATAAAATGCCGTCTTCCCTAAGCAACTTTAGTGGATCATAAAGGCTTCTGCCTTCAGAAACCCCTATTAGCATGCTGTACATGTGCAAACACCTCAGCCAATCCGTAAGAATAAGATCTGAATGTTTGATGTCGAGAATTACGTCACCTCGATCACAATTTAATACTTCCCCCAATTCGTTGGAAATCATAGAACGCTTTTCGTTCTTAATGTTTATCATTACTTCATCAGGAGATTTAATATCTTTGTGTGAGGTCTTAACATTAAGCAGCGTCTTGAAATCTGGAATTATCGAAGACACGTGCTGCGTTATAGCATCTGCAACTGGCTTATCCTTTGATCCCTCAGTAATCATGCTTCTAGTTGTTGTCACAAACCTGAGAAAAGCTGACAGCATGCGCAAAGTACCTTGGCGTAACCACCTATCACTCGATAAGAGTCCATAGTTGAAGAATGATTGTGAAAGGCATGGGGGGATATTGGATAGGCATTCCGATGGGTTCACGCCCTTTTCATTTATGTGTTCAAACCATTTCAACAAAAATTTCATGATAACCATGTACTCCATGCTTCCGTTGTACGAGCACTTCAGTTTTGACATGTACAACGGTCCAAGTTGGCTCCTTGAACGAAGAATGTTCAAAATCACATCAGCCATAGAAATGTTAGTTATATCGAATCTCATAAGAGCGGATGCCAGAGTTTGTGCATCACAGATCTTTTCCATATGCTCAACAAACTCTGAACAAACCGAAAATACAATACGATTCATGGCCACCACCTTTTCTGTGTCCATAGTTGAATCCTGCGTTGTTTGCGATATTATAAAAGACAATGAGGAAACTATTGAAGTCATCAAGCTCTCTGGAATGTCAGACCACGTGCTGTTGCTAAGGGTTAGAGATAGTCTAGAGCACTGTGCGCTCCACACTTGGAGAATGATGACAATAAGAAGCCGTAAAGTACAAATGGAGTTCAATATGGTGTCGTGTTTTACATGGTCTAAGATCAAACGTACTAGATTCGATTTATCCAAGAAACTGACACCCTTAAGACCAACAAGTAGAAGAAGACACAGCTTCTTCTTGCCGTTGGAATGCACCATATCACTGTAATATTTCGGTGATACATCATTCACCGAAATATGATTCCGCAGCCCTATGTCGTCAATGAGATTATTGTCCAACATATCCTTGTAAAATTTGGTAACTGGGTATACTGAGGAGTCGCTTTTCGCTGGTTTCTGCTTTCCTAGCATATTATAGAAACCAAATGAGGATATAAAGTCCTTTATCTTTTCAATAGGAGAGCTCTTGATGCATTCCAGTAGCACAGTTAGTGCGTAATATAGGGAGTCTTCGTTAATTGTTAGTAACTCCTGCATTTCCTTGCTCATCTTTGTGAGTACGTAGTCAGTTATGTAATTCCTGGACATCTCATGGTCACATTTCTCCAACAGGAAGGCCAACAACGCCCAACCATGTCTCTTTAGGGCCTCCTTTTCTGCCCTAATGAGTTCAAATATCTCTGGGGCTTTTGGTGATGCTGAAAGGTAGCGTTCACCGACACTAGCATCATTATGAAATGGTCTGCAAAAATAATATTCCCCCTCTTCACTATCGACCTTTGATTTCTTATCCTGGTGTGCATCCTCCTTCTCCAAAACATGCTCTGGGCAAATAACCTCAAAAGCGTGCCTAACAAGGTAGGATGTGATCTGAGCTCCGTTCAAATCCTGAATAGACTCCATTTTTGAGAGATACGGTGAACTACATAGATCACATGTTTGGTGAGGTGATTATTGCGATAATATTAAGGTATATGAATGACTTAGTGACCGCAGTTAGCCTACCCTAGTTGTGTAGACACGGCCACACACGTTATACGCATCTATCCCTAAGCCATTCTACCGTTAGAGGGAAATAAGTGGTGCAAACATAAGAGTATAACAAAGATTATACATGGAATGTTGCATGGATACCAACGTTAAGGGTGATGGTAGTGGAGACGGTAGCTGTGAGAATCCATGGTACCGAGAGGAGTTATGTAACATAAAATGGGATGCGAAACTGAGGGAACTTAATAAGCATGATCAAATAGATCTCAACAGCGCCCTTCATGGTTGCTGTAAGCTGCCTCTGTTGAAGGCGGGATTGTTACGTTCCTTTTCCCAATTCAACTTCGCGTATGGTGAAGACCGCTGGAAGCGCCTATGTAAGGTATTGAGGGATGCTTATGTGACACACGATACACTAATACTGGAAGACACGGTAGATGAACAGGTTAAGCTTGAGGTGCTCTTGTTCTCTGACGCATATCCAGAATGTAGGCAGAAGCTCAGCAGGGGCCTAGTAAGCCAAGTTTGGCTTAATAACACCCCAAAATCTATTCCGTGGTATTCTAAGACCATGCAACTAGTAAGGGACATAGATGCATGCTGCTTCTTCAAAAGGCTGATAGATGCAAGGTCCATGATAAACTGCGAACCACTCATATTGCCGTACAATAAAATAGACAAGGCGGTGGAAGGCTTCCTAAACAAAGATTATGAAGGTACAGTGTCTATCATTAACGCTGAATGTTCACAGAGGAGACATCCTGGTCACCCTATATCGAAGCAGATTTCATATACAAGCTGTTTTATGAAGGCTTCATCACAATAGCCACAAGTGTTAGCATTTCAGGGAGGAAAAAGGTTCTACTAATACCAAAACTACACATAGAGAGATCCTGCCTCCAGCCTCTAGATATAATCATGCAACGCAGGGGGATAAATGCAGCAAAATATCTCACAGTCACGGTAGACAAAGCTTTCCACAAGGTGAGTAAAGTATACTTTGTATTCCTATAACGTGTGAAACTCATATTTTATTGTAAGTATAACAAAATGCTGACTCAAAGTCCCTTCATGTCTCCACGTAGGTTGTCTCCGGAATAACTAAGCAGCACGGTGAAAATTGGCTGTACCCAGAAGTGCAAAATGCATTTAACAGAATGCACTACCAAAGACATAGATGCCATAATGGCCAAACCAAAATTCACTCCATAGAAGTTTGGAAGGGAGATGAGTTAGTAGCAGGAGAAATAGGAGGTAATTGGAACCGTGAACGCAATAACATCTATGCAGTCGTGACCGGTGCAGTCTATACTAGCGTAACTGGATTCCACACGCTCCCCTCATCAGGAACATTTCAGATATATGCGTTGGCAGCCATTCTCCATTTCCAAGGTAGGCATTCTGAACTGTGATATATACCTCTCAGGTTTCGAAATGTGGGATCTAGGGATGGACATAGCATATAAACGTCATATGGGCGCTAAAATCATCACAAGGGACGAATTTGTCATGTTATTCAACCAGGCGAAAACCAAGGTGTGTTATATAGAGGAATGCCACAATGTTACAGGAACGCGTTGTTGAGATTCCAGCCCTTTTTCAGAATAGTAATGGTAGTACACAGATGATAGATGCTTTGCGTAATGAGCAAAAGAAGAAACTGTCAGGCTCATGAAGCATTCTGTCCTAGTTTTAATACACAACCTGTTGTGTGTCGCATACAGTCTCAAAACGTAAAGCATGGGGATGTATGCCGAATTTTCTGTTGTAATTTTGTTAGTTTAAACCTATAAATATGTCATGAGTGGAGGGATATTTACTCGGTTATCGCAGAGGTTCAGCAGCCTCACCGCCGAGCTGCTAGACCTGTACAACTATGCGACACTGAAGCAGCAGCACATAATGATGATGTGCAGTGGAGCAGTGCTCGGTGCTATCGTAGGGCGTCAGATCCGTAAGAGGCGAATAGAAGCCGGAGAATTCAGTGACAATATAGAAATGGTAGCATACAACACAGATTCTATTGATTCCTTCGAGACCAGCTGGAACAGATTGGCTCGATTCGCTCAGAAACGCCCTGATTACAAGCATACTAAGCTATATAAGGCGATTCATTGGGACAAGGAACTCCCTCACTACATCCAGGTATTTAGACAAGGCATAGCATACAACGTCGTTGCAGCTCCGCCTATGGAAATACGACGATTCAATAGAAAAGTACAACAAGCTAGCAGCCAGCACCGGTTTGATGAAGAAGGTCGACGACTCATCCAAGGTGAAGCAGCACGTGCGCCCAGCAACGGTGATCGATGACTCCATTAGGAGGGGTATAGCGTTTTGAGACGGACCAGGATGTAATCGTATTGCCACTTAATGTTAGTGTGATAAGGGATAGCGCGGCATATGCCATGAAATTGTATCGCCAACCACTTGAGGGTCTGTGGCTACATTATGCTAGTTGAGAAAACATCTTGCATACACGGTCCTGATAATATCATGTACACGTGCCCATCATAATACTCTGTGAGCATTACACATGCAAATGTCTGGCACAAGAACCAGGAACCTATATACCTGAGTGATCCTCAAGGGGCATGAACATCAAGTCACCGACATACACATGTGAAACCCCCGCTTCATAGGCATACATTATCAGGTTTTCGTTTGCTGAACTGGCGGTGGATACGATAGCAGCGTTTATAAAGGAAACACATTGTACGTACACAGCTATATGTACGTGGTAGAACTGTGTAATATAGTATCGTCAGCTTCCTAGTTTTAGAGTATTTGTTTTCCGTTATATCAATTGAACCTTTTTGCGGTAACAGGAAAGTGTGCTCATTTGTGCCTCCTATGGCGTGGGTAGTTACCACGACATTGAACAGACGCCTGAATGACGACATTTCGGACATGAGATGCTAAAACGCGCATAAAAGGTTGACACGATATAAGAATTTTAACGGTTTGCCTATTTGGTACTGGCACATCCAGTGTCAACTGCACATAGGCCTTAGCCATCCACTGTCGTCAAGAACCTAGGACATTAACAATGGGCAGGGTAAGTCGACACAATAGCGCGTGTACCTATATGATTTCGTAGGATTATTACTCTATCCTTGGTGTCAATCGCAACTGCAGCGAAGCGGAGCTCAAGAAGGCCTACCGCAAGTTGGCGATGCAATGGCACCCAGACAAGCATCCAGACCCCGCTGCAAAACAAAAGGTAGGACGCAGATTATAGGTTTTATAAATTCATGCAGGCAGAGGAAATGTTTAAAAACGTTTCTGAGGCATACGATGTTTTGTCTGACCCAGAGAAGAAGAAAATATATGACCAATTCGGTGAAGAGGGGCTCAAGGGCACTGCAGGCCCGCATGAACATGGACATGAATCCCATCAGTATGTCTGTAAGTGTAATATATGCTATGCTTTGTTCATAGAAACGCAGACACTGGAGTGGATCCCAGTGAACTCTTCAAGAGATTTTTTGGCGGTGATCGTAACTTTATGTTTAACAGTTCATTTGGGGATGATATCGGTGGATTCGGCGAACCGTTTGGGCCGCCACAATCGGGGAAACACCACCGACACCAGAGGTCTCCTAACTATGAGCTTGACCTTCCCGTCACTCTGGAGGAACTCTATACCGGTACAGTGAAAAAGATGAAGATAACGCGAAAGCGCTTTGCAAGTGGTGCAGAATACAAAGAAGAACAGATACTAAAAATCGATATTAAGCCTGTAAGTTTAAATGACTCTGCCTTTGACGTGTGACAGGGCTGGAAAGACGGAACCAAGTTAACATTCTCAGGGGAAGGTGACCAGGCCTCTCCCATGAGTCCACCAGGAGATTTGATATTCATTGTCAAATCCAAGCACCATTCAAGATTTGTAAGGGATGGAAACAACCTAATATATAAATTCACCGTACCACTACTCAAGGCGCTGACAGGGTTCCAGGCCACCCTCACCACTCTGGACAATCGCAGACTCACAGTTAGAATTGTCGACGTTGTCTCCCCATCTTACCGGAAGATCATTCCTAAAGAAGGCATGCCCATCTCCAAGGTACCCTCTGAACGTGGTGACCTTATACTAGAGTTCGACGTCACTTTCCCCAAGGTCCTCACTCCGGATCAAAAGAAGCAAATTACAGCAGCCCTTAGCGGGGCCAGCTGATTATGTGAGTTTCTAATGCTATCTGCATCAGCTAAAATCTGCAATGGAATTTAGCAAACATATTGCATCAATCTCGTATGTACAAAGTAGAGTACATTAATTTTATTGTTATTTTATATCAAAGGTTGCAGACTTTATGGTATTCCCTTGCGGCATCAGTCATGTAGTCATTGCCAAGTTCGGGATGTGACGGCAAGGGGTCACCCTTGGGCTTGGACCCGAACTTGTCCATCAATCTGGATGGCATCTTAAGGGCGTTCCACTTGGACCAGTATTGACTTTTGGGGGGATCCATGATAAGGTCTACTGTTACTCCGCCGACCAATCCCCAGAAAGCAAACATCCTGAATGCTTCCACTCTCTTGGCGAACTCTCCATATGTGAGAGCAGGCTTGTAGAACAGCTTTTTCGCCTCCTCCCAAGAGCCATCCACCTGCAATGTGATTATCAGGGCTTACATCTGATGCTTGACTATTGTATGATAACTTACATTATTCAGTTGACGGCCAGTAGGAGCTTGTCCCAACCAGCGTCTTTGGTACTGGAGCTGCGATTTTTGAGTGTAGCGTGGCGTAACACATCCCACACTCTTCAGAAGAGAACAGACATTTCTCATTTTAATTACCTTGATGAACCTTTGGTGTCTTATAATCCCGTCCTGTAGTAGACGCTGCAAGCAAAATCACCGCGAAGGCTGAAAAACAGAGAGTCATTCGACAGAATACCTCTGCTTTATGTTCAATTTAACGCTAAGAACCCGCTGATACACTTGTTACTATATTGACATCCAAAGTCTTTAATAGTGTTCGTCTCACCGAACAACCTTCTTCATAGAACGTAAAGCCGTAGATACGAAACTGTACAAGCGGTGAATATTACGGTGTAAATGACTGTACACACCTGGGAGACCAAAATCCCGGGAAGAAAACCGGTCTGGGAGTATTTGTTGTACCCTCCGAACACAGCGGAAGGTATTGCTGGATGCTTAGACGTCGATAAAACCTGTCCACATCGTTTACACACCGTTTTAAATACACCTACCAGTCCCTTCTACGTAGCCAATTTCCGCACAGTTGGTCAAAGAAGATAATGTTGCCACGCTGCTTGACCTTTGCCTTGCTACGTTTATTTTTAGGTACAGCCATCTAAGGCCTTGTGTACGTATATATTGTGATTGAATCTACGTCCTAAGGTGAAAATAGTGAAATAGTGAGTGGTAGTGTTGCAACCCACTTCCCTGTGTGGTCATCTCCATTTCCTTCCAGCATAAAGGGAATTACCATCATTATCACATATTTCGTTATGTGAGGTATGATGACGAGTTATAACGATCGTACGTAATGAATTCTTATATTGTATGTCTCTTCCGGACTTATGCGGAGGCTGCAGCAGCAGCTTCATCTTTCAATCAAATATTCCATTATTCCACGCAAATGAATCCATCGCTGCCCTTCTTTCCCCTAATGTGTGGTTACAGTTCTCTCTATTGCTACATATTACATAAACACATCGCATACATTATTGTGGCATGCAATGGGGAATCACTCAGTAGTAACCGTTTTTTCAGCCTTGGCCATATTAATTGGCTATATTAGTGCATTTCTATGTGTAGATACTGTAGTTGCGCTTCCTCTGGACAAAAAACAATCTCCCACCAATAATTCGTTAGTAGTTATACAGCAGCCATATGATGATTTAGCAATGCTCCCAGCGGAGATATGAGTCACTTATCATACCTGTATTTCGATGGAGTTGAAGATATAGAGAAATTATTCCAGCAGAGTACTGATGCATCTAAAACTTATGCTACTCCTATTGACGGAGGTAATACTACACGTGATTGTGAAGATATTATTTCAGCATCAGGAAGGAGGAAGTCAACCTCTCCCATTACAGATAGAGAAGGTGAGTTTGATGGCGTATACAAACTGTTTTAGTTGTACTCTGGTCTCAGTTGGAAATTTTTTGAACCTATTACCTTTCAAGACATCTCATAAAATGTAGACAGTGCCATATTGCGCTCCATTCCGGATACAGTGCTCACTGATTTACGTCCAGACGACTCAACTATTATCCTTGAGTGTCCCAACGCCCATTTTATTTCTGTTATTAAGGCTGGCGGAAAATGTGGTGACGTGGAATACAACATCAGGGGTAGGGTTTGGGAATTGTGTTCCCGAAAAAATATTTGCCAACTTGATAATTCTATACTTGAAAAATGCAACAAAGACATTGTTATACATCCTATTACATTCACCTGTTCAAAGGGTAAGCTTACTCAAGTAAAGCATGATCATTGTGGCTCAGTACATGCGATGGAATGCTTCCTCTTTCACAGTAAGAATGTTGACAACGGATTTTGCTTCCACATGTGCATGAACTTCATGAAGAATTGCCAGAGTGAAAGGATTCATGTGACCAGAGAAGAACGTTTGAAGTGCTTACACAATCTGTTTAACGGCCATCTACTGTACAACAAATGCACCTACGTTTTGGGTTTGCTTTTAACTCTGCGTTTAACACCTTTTAGAAAGCGTCGATCATGAAAACATGCAATTTGACAAAAAAGAGTATTTTGATTTGAGTAAGTATACTTGAATGTAATCAAAGGGTTGCAGAATATGAGACTGGGAAGGTCACAGTTGAAAACAAAAAGTGGACTCAGGTCCACTTCAAGAACAGAATCGAGAATCCCATAATAATAACATCTATTCTCCCTGAGACTGAAGATTATATGGCTGTACTTATTGATCATGTCACTACAGCAGGATTTTTAATTTCAATTAATGTTGTAAGCTGCTTTGAAAAATGCCAGGTCATAGCGAAAAACAAGGAATTGACCATCAGATGGCTAGCAATAACCACTGGAGATCATTCTCCTGAGCTCAATAAAGCTATTAAAGTGGGGTCATTAGAAACAAGGGCAGATCAGGAAGTTGTGTTGCCGTTGGATACCCAAAGGAACTGGATTGTCATCACCCAGATACAAAAGATTGATGTGACTAGTGACTATTCAAGAAGGAAAAACGAGCATGTGTTAACCATACCAGTTGCATTTAAAAGCATATCAGAGTATATAGTGCGCTTTTTCGTACCTGCAGTAGAGTACGCCCCAACAACAAACGTGATTCTCGGGTATGTAGCTTTTGAAGATAAAGAAGACATAACCCTATATGGTATAGGCCTAAAAACGTTCATAATAACAGCACCAAACATTTTAAAGGCTAGTGTTAGGGTGAAGCTTCCATATACATGGCCTTACCCATCTCACCTCTTTGGATTACCAATAAAGTTCCTTGACCAGGCAACAGAACCCATTAGAAGTTATGTTACTACACTCACTGTCCCTTCACAACAAAATAAAGAACCGGTGATAAAAGTAGGTAAATATAACTTTGAAGTTGATCTAGGAATAAACTATGTCGAGTTACAACCATTTCTAATATCTGGGCCAGTGGTGAATGGAATAATAATTGAAGAAGTATCCAGTTCACTCAGAAGACAAATATGTTCATTTGCGACAAAGAAGGAAAATCATATAAAGAGTAGTGCTTGCTATGATGAATGCATAGGACCGCAAGGAATCCGCAGTTGTGAAGATCCTGGAAACATTGTCGGGTGCTATAGTGACAGAAGCAGAAGTTGTTATCTGGACTTGAGGGAGATAAAGAAACTGGCAGAAGAGTATGTAGATTATGTTAAACAACATCCTGAAGAAAATGAACTACTGAACAGGGACACAGAGACATCGAAAGATATCGTCGACAGCGGTGTTGCACCAGCAGATTCAAAGGTCAACCAGACAAGTAGCAAAATAGGAAAAGAAGGCGACAGTGAAAAGGATGCAGCTAATAATGAAGTTCAGGAACGTCGTAATGATGGTAGTGAAGTTACGGTTAACCGGGACTGTATAGAAGGACCGTGGGGAGATTGGTCGGAATGTAGTAGGAAATGCACAACAAAGAACACAACTCCCATAAAACGAAGGAAGCGTGCCATTTATGCTGTATCACTGGGTGATGGTTCTAGGAAGTGTGAAACGAGTGAAACGCGTCCATGTGAAGGTATACCAAATTGTGCGGATTACTGCTATGGAAGGGAAGGGTCAGGCGATGCTGGCAAGTTTCAGCAAAAATACTACTACATTTGGTCAGTAATGTGCAAAGATATTGATGTAAAGAAGCTTGAATTAACATATATACCAGGTAGTTCCCCTTTAGCAGGCGCAGTTTCAAGTTCTGGGGACGTGGGCCAAATAGGATCAACACAGTCACAAGGGGCAAGAGGCAGAAGTCTCATAATGCCACCAACGGTCATAAGTGCATTATGTAACGATCCAAACAATTGGACACCATGTAATGCGCCATGCAAACAGGACAGTGATGAGGAGCCTGTTGAATATCTTAGGGCACCCATAACATGTAATGACACTGAGCGACCGTGTTCGGAAAAGCTGGACCCTTGCCCTGAGGGAATGGACGATAATGAATCTGAGGTTTATGGGTCTTGTATATTGAAATATGCTCGTTATGATATTAAAGAACATTCTTGGTCAAGAGATGGATCATGTATATGTGAGGAGGGCATTGCCTGCACAGCAGAAGAGTTGTATATAAATTCGGACTACTCAGATATCATTGCTCTGGAATATGGTTCTGAATTGGAACAGAAATTGAGGGGAACGCCGTTTCAGTCGTTAATATCACTTGCAAATTACAAAAACATCCAGTTGCCATGGGGAGTAGTAACGGATGCTACATACGGTAAGTTTAAGGAAGACGAGGTGAACAGTTTTTGTGCTTCTGGCATAAGGGACCTAAGTCTATATCCTGAACGCACATTATGGACAGATTGTAGACTTGCCGTTTCGAGTAACAATTTAGATGTCACCCCCGATTGTAAGTCTCGCTGCATGGCTATAAGGAAAGAGTGCGAGCAAATACATCCTCCAAAACCCATTGAAAAGCTGTCTCGATGCATAATTGATAAACTGGACAAAGAATTAGACAATATTTACGTTATAGGTTTCAAGGTTAATGAGTGTATGCCCCCAAATCTTGGCACAGCACTGGCAGAAGAGTCTGAAGTTTGTGAAACTACACTACCAAAGGATAGCAAGAACAAAATATGCCTTCATATGTGTGAAAAGATATTGAACTTATGCAAGATAGCCGAGAAGCATCAGCATGAAGGTAACATAAGGCGATGCATGGTCGATCATATCACTACTAATGACGTTATGATGGAAGACAGAATGCTTACGGATTTTTCTACTTTGTGTACATTCAAACGGGTTACAGTTTATGGGTCAGGATTGGTATATTGCAAGACAAAGCAGGTCGCGTGTCATCCAGAAGAATGGAGCAATTGGGGAGAATGTTCAAATACCTGCATCACTATGGACCCTGGAAGCCATGCCATTCCAACACGTACCAGGCAACGTAATCTTAAGAAAGAAGATGCCGCTCTCCACGAAAAGTGTATTGAAAAGGGTATGGTATTTGTAGAACACGAGAAGTGCCTATGGCTCCCACAATGTCAGGGTGATAAAGTCATAACAGAAGAAATAACAAAGTTCAAACAACAAGTAGCTTGGGAGGCGGAGTTGAATACCACATGGAATCTACAGAGCTGGGTGCTTGAAGATTCCAATGAAAAGGGTGGTCACACAAGTGAGGAATGCAGCATTTACAGGGGACAAAGGCATGTATTAAACAACAAGATTATTTATCAAGTATGTTTCCTATGTAACAAATAAACATTCTTTTAGAAAAGCCGATGTTCCTGCCCACCTTCTATGAAGCCATGTTCGATTAGTGAATCCGTGCACTCCTACAAATGGTTCGACATGCTGGGGATTATGTGCAGTCAGAATGAAATGCGGTCAGTTCTGTTCAACCAATCATCTGGATTCTACCGGTACAGCTGCTACACGAAGACATTCATCAGGGAAGATTTTGATGCGCATCAGGAGTTATGTAACGAAGTTGATGAGACAACATTTGTGAGTTGTGCAGGGATCGCACCTTACGTTCATATCTACATCTTATGCTTCCTTCTAATACTAACTGGGGCTTCTGCTGCATTCCTGATCTTCATATATACCTATTATCGGTCTTCAAATGCCTGATGCACACAGCATGAATAAAGCACGAACCGACTCATTGATCAACGTCTGTAGGTACATGAATGGCACTCAAACACTTCCTTGTGTTGAAACATAAGCAGATTACCAGATATTAGGATGCTACCCATACTACCTTTCTTCTTCCTATTTTGCCTACCACTGGTACGGTCTGAGGACCACAGTGTTTCTCGCGTTGGTCACAAGTTTGTTAGGCATGGAACAATAAGACCCTCTATAACTCACCAAATAGGGACTGTGAGCAACGGAAACTTAAGCCAGAAACCTACTTATAATGCCATTCACAAAGGTTTCATGCATAATCAGCTGGTACTGAACATGTTGCAGCTAATGGAAGATGAAGACTCGTCTTCAAATTTGAACAAATTTTTACACATAATTTTCAGCACAATAGCGGTAATAGGAAGTGTCACTCTTTTCTGCCTTAGCATGTGGCAAGCATCTAAACTTTTCTCTCAGGTACCTTCTTTATCGGCTGTTACACTTTATTATAGGGCATGTGGAGTCAAAAGTTTTTTAAAGGCGGAGGTTATTGGTTGATTCTTGCAGCATTCATAGGTGCATTGATAGGAGTTTGTTTGAGTTTTGCTTTAGGTATTCACTACATTTGTTACTTCCTATCTGGATGTCTCTTGGTTGGCGCATCGGTTGTGTATATAGGCAGGCGGGGAGCAATCCTAGGTATCACTGGTGGTGCAATCATTGGAATTACTCTAGGATCAGTGCATAGAGGTTCCATCGGTGCAAGCATAGTGGAGGGAATAATTTGTACTGCTGCAGGGGTGTCCATTGGGTTCTTACCTATATTTCCAAACTTGAAGATAAATGCAAGATATATACAGCAGGGTCTTCGGTCGTCTTCTTTGTTAACAAACGGAAATATAGCATGAACCAAAACTCTTAGACACATAGTAATGTAAATATAAAGTTACCATTACAATTGGAATTTAAGTTTGACTAATTTCAAACGGCTACGAAAGCAACCATCAGCATCGCCTGCCTGCAGATAAATGTTACACTAGTAGAAATACTTATGTTCCTCAGGCCAGTTGAAGGTGTAGCACTGCCTTAAAACACCGAGAGAATACCCAACAGATTCCTGAATTTTGACAGCATATCTAGGGTGATCCCTTTTAAGTTTTGCATAGTTTTCTAAGAGATGTTTTACATGTTTTTCCATGTTTTTTGCAGCCTGTGGGTTGCTTTCAAGAGTGGAAGCACCAATAGGATAATGCTTGATTTCCTCAACAAGTTCGAAGATGTGGTCCTGAACGTCTTCCACTTTGTACAGTGCATCAAATATCTCTAGTGTCTTGCTCAGCATTATCTGAACTTGCATATCGGTTATGTCTTGGGCTCGTTCCTTGAGTCTTTCAAGGGTGCCTTCCAAAATGTCAGCATCCATGAGAAGCTGCCCAGTGTTGTGCCAATTTGTGGCCAACACTTTGTCATGCAACTCCTTAAGATCCTGATATACCTCCATATTATGCCCTTCCACTGAGCACTCCACTTCTCGCAAAGGCACAGTCGGCTGCCTCATTGGCGCCAACTTACCCTTAGACATGCGTTCATTGATGTGGACTATTTGCTGTATCTCTTCGCATGGGATCGATGGCAAACCATCTCCTCGGTACTTAAAATGTTCCGGCTCATGATGTTCATGTGAATGGAAGTGTGCGCATCCAACTGAGATGGCCGCTCCTAACTGCCGGTGCCTATGTGAAAGCAGAGTGGCATCCCTAAGGAAGGGGCAAGCTAAACCCCTACGGGAAAATATAAGACGACCTGCTGCTGTCTTAATCATGTTACATAGTGAATGAAAACGGGACATTGCCACACTATGGATTCCCCATGTCAAAAAATGTGTAACGTGTTTATTTATTAAAACATTAAATCATAAATTCAAAGAGAACTCAGTCCTCCTTATCAACCTTTGCGGCCATCCTTCGCCGCCGCATGACTAATTTCCGCAGTGCTGAATATATGACAAAGATCAAACCTAGACATGCACCCATAACGGTGAAGTGTTTGCTTCTCAGGGTGATGGGATCATCACCAGACGACTGGCAAGCCACGTACTCGTTATTGTCATAGTATTCACAGTCCGGAGTGCCACCATACTCTTTCGGAGTCAACAGCATGCCGATGTTGCAGTAGTAGGTGTATTTAGTGATTTTGCCTTCGAATCCGATGTATGCCAACGGATGATCACTACAGAAGTTTTCCATTCCTTCCATCCACATAGCATTGGATACGGCTGTTGGAAATGAACATGGCGGATGGTTTTTTGGACACCCACACGAGACACCTTTGTAACTTAAGATCTTGGTAGATTTAAATATTTGGCACTGCACGTCATTATTAACCTCATTATGCAGCTCTGGATATCTGTTAAATGTTTGCTCCAGCCACTCTGTCTTTTCGCTATGCCGGCCCTGCATGAATGACTTGTAATCGAGAATATGAATGGTATTGTCTTCTTCGCGTAAGCTGTCTATCCATCTACCCTTCTCACACCCCTCGAGATCCATACACAACTCGAACTGCAAAGTGCCCAAGCCATTTAAGAAAACTTTGTTCTTTGCGAATTCCGCTATTTTCCGCGTCCTGTATCTGACTGCGATACCTTCGAAGTCGTTGCAGTCTGCAGTGCATTTTGACCACCCACTCCAACTTTCGAAGTTTGAAACTTCCTTGGGGAATTTACACATAACGTACCCACCCCCTGCTTTTAGGGCAGGGTTGAATGCACAGTTTTGCTTGAACTTCTTTGCTTGGTTTTCAACCTGCTTAAACAGCCTTTCCATTGGGTCTGCTGAGGTGATCTTTATATCTCCAAACATCGCGGCCATGCAGTTATAGAGAGATTCACCATTTTTCAGTAGTTCCTGAGCTTCACAGTTCATAATTGCCTGATTCGCTAAAACAGCGCATGCCTTCTTGTCTATGTATTCAGTCTCGAATGTGGCGACAAACAAACGGTAATAGTCCGAATTAAATGAAATATCTAACGTGGGAGGAAGCCTACATCCATAATTTGTGAACATCTGCGCTTCGTATTTGTTATTCAATAGCAAGCGGTCTTTTATGCATTTAACGTATGACTCATGCTTGGAGAGACATGAAACTCTTACAGATCTGCAGTTCAACTTGCATTCTATATCAGACACAGATCCCTTGGTTACAGCAGTATCGCAATCATATGTATGGCCAAAGGCCCTTTCAGACAACTGAGACTTTCCTTTCTCTAGGGCGTATACAGGGCCATGCTGGCAAAAATCTCTCAGTTCCCCTTCTCCATTAAAGTCGCTGTATGTAAATATTGATGACTCTACTGCCAGCGGACAATGCATTCTTTTACTTCCTGATAAGGATATATAGGTCCGCGAGTCTGCTGTTCCACCTTCTGTACCAGGAACAAAGAACGAGTCTCTGTAATCGAAGGTTGGACAGAACCCTGAATCTATTAGTTCATAGTATATTTCTCCATTATTATAGTGGATGTCCTTTGCGGTGCATGGTACCGATCCAGGAATCGAACAAAAACAACTTTTATTGTCCTTGTCCATCCACTCCTGTCTGTCGTTTGAGTAAACTGCTTTAGAAAGGAAACATTTGTTGTTGAATAGTGTTCGCATGAGCTCAATATTCTCATCCTGCTCATCATCAAAAGTGCATTTAAGAAAAAAATCCTCACTTTCCATTGCTCTTTCTTTAAGTCTTGTAACACATTCAAATTCCTGCAGATTATCCCTTTTGCACCGTTCCACTACACTCCTGCATTCTTCACGACATTTCTCATCGGATCCTTCCGTATAATATACACTTCTTACGGAATCACAGTTTATTTTCTTTTCAAGGCCGCAATCTGGTAAATCTTCACAATCCCTTTTTTCATACAAGCCACAAAAATCATATACATCCTTCGGTTCTTTTGAACTAGAAAGTCTGTACTGATAACCAGGGGTATCTCTGCATACTGAAGAACAACCAGACCATTCAGACCACACTGTACAGTTTTCTCGATCCTTAGAACGACTAACATACAAAGTATTTTCAGCACTTTCCTCCTTTACAGCAGTGTCACTCTCTTCCTCAGCACTTTCCTCATCCCCTTCCTCATCCCCTTCCTCATCTCCTTCCTCATCTCCTTCCTCATCTCCTTCCTCTTCATCTTCCTCTTCATCTTTATCTTCTTCTTTTTCTTCTTTCTCTTCCTTCTCTTTATTGGTGTCCTGTTCTTCAGCTTTCTCACCCACACTCTGCTTATCAGCGACAACCCCTTTAACCTCGGTATTTTCCTCCAGCAGTGAGGAATTTACTTCTACTCCATCTGCGGATTCTGCATCTTGTCCACTGTCGACTCCTCCCATCTGATTATCTGTTGCATCACTCTTCATCCCTTGGACACCCTGTGCAGTGCTACTTAGTATTGAATCCTCATCTTCAAAGGTAGCTTCTCCATCACCAAAATTCCAATTACTATCCCAATATCTTTCATCGTCACGATTTATATCATAACTTTCATCGTCGTAACCACTACCACCGAGATAAACATCGTTAGATTCATCTTCACCATACCCATTCTCTGGGTACTCCTCTGAATACCGAAAACGTGATCTACCTGGATAATATTCGCCAACATCTTCATCATCAGTAATTATTCCTGATGGATATTCGTCATCATCATAAAGTAGTTCTTCATAAGATGCATTCTCATTACATCTCCTCCTTTCCATCAATTTCACGCCATCACAGTTCTTTGAATATGTCCTCACATATCTGTGTCTTGCACTGATAGAATTTGTGCAAGTACCCCATTTACTCCATGGTGTCAGGAGACACATGTCTTTGCAAAGCGGTAGTTCCTTAGTTGTACATGCTACCACTTCCTCAGTTACGCACTTCCTTCCTTCTCCAACATGCGGACGAAGCACAGAGCGTACGCGTCTTCTAAGCACAGTTCCACTTTCAGGGATACAGGAACCGCCACATCCTTCCCATTCCCCCCATTCCGTTTCGATACAATCCAGAGACACAGTTCCATCTTGTGGCTGTTCCGTTTTGACAATTTTATCTTCAAAAGGGAAGATTGCAATCTCTGTCTCCTTTGCGCAGATACCATATGCGATATAGTCACCAAGTATGGCTTTGAGGGACTTAACAATGCCATTTTCGATGAATTTGTCACGTATAGAGTTAAATTCATGCCATTTTATTGCAGACCCTTTTTTCAGTACCTCATCACAAAAATTCAAGGCGATATAATTTTCAATCACGGCTATAATCTTCTTTCTAGCATCCGCGTCAGTAACCTTTCGACATATCTCCTCCGCATGGTCCCGCCACTTGTTAGTGTTCTTTTCAACTTCTTCCTTGTTTATGACATTATACATTCCTGGACAGATTGCACTATTAAGCTCCTCTGCCACTAATGTCAAAGGATCAAAGAATTCATGTTTAACTTTTTCTTCATGACGATTAACGGTGGGTATGTATGCAATGTCGAAAACACAATCATCGCCTTGATGTGCTTTTATACAAGCTTTATCATCATTGCACATTCTTCTAGCCAGCACGCACTCTTTCTTACATTGAATATCCTTCTCTTTCTTCGGTAAATCATTTTGAGGCACGCTTTTTATCACCTTAGTCACCCATGGGTCATCCATGCCACGTGTTGTCTTATGTTTGGCATATGCGCATTTTCCATATTGATAGATGATAAGATCCTTTTCAGTACCCCTTTTGATGTTATGGACAGCCATAAAAACTACATTTGGCGCGCTACCGGAAGATGATGTGGTCGTCCTTTTGTCGTATTTGCATGAAAACTCACTACCTTCTGGGCCCAGATCAACCCATTTACAAGCAGTTACTACACCTGCTGATTGCTGAAAATGAACGAATGTTGTATAAAACAACAGAGGCTTTTCTCTTGACTTAAGATGGATAATGAGTTCCTCTCCTCTATATTTTGGTCTAATGAACGATATGGGGGTATCACCAAACAGTAATGTCTTTCCGTCCTTAAAATAATCCATGTCTACTATAAGAAAACCTAGAGGAACCCCACGTGTAACTTGTGGACTATATTGTTGTTTCCTGGGGTTAACATAAGTTTTAAAAGAGACATTATTATCGGCCTTTGTTATAGTGGCAGTAGCCTTCAAATATTCTGTTTGTTCCTGCATAAAAGTCACTAAATTCGGAGACAGAGCTGTTTTTAATGAACATTGTGTGCTCGTTACAGTTCCATTGTACACGTATCTCCTATACATGTGAACATGGTATGATGCGAAGGCCTTAAGTGTCCATACGTCATCTATTGCCACCCACGTCACAGTGTATTCGCCAGGGTTGTGATCATCATCTTCAATAACAAATGTAAACGTGTTGTAGTGGGTAGATTTGACTACAACATTGACAAACTTCTCGCCATTTAATTCATCGATCGCCTGGACATATAAGAATGGTAACTTAGCCATTGTAGAGAACGTAATCTTCGTATTAACATTGCCTTTGACTCTAATAACTCCCGATTCAACATTCAACTTTTCACTAACATTCCAAGAGTCGCCAAAGACGCAGTCATGTTCGTACTTTTTGTATGTATTATAACATGATTTTAAAACTGTAACGCCTCCATAGCTTTTTACAGCATTAGTCGTTCCATGACCCTTACGGCATTCTTTGACCATAGAGTGGCATGCATCGATACAAGTTTCAACAGACAGACGACTAGTCTTAGTGACTCTTGTGTGATTGCAGTACACATTAATATGCGGTACAGTCAAACCAGGACGAAAAAGAGTCTTGTACCACTGTGCCTCCACCGGCAACAGGTGGAGACTACAGAGGAGTAACAAGAGTAACGTCCTCATTTTGACATGAATATGGATTTAACACACAGTGAACGCCTGCCTTGTGGCAAGGAATCGTAACACAGTTCTACGAATTACCGTCCATTTGAATTAAGTATATTATATCCATAACATGTCTATCAGTGAAGATTTATTGCGATGTGTGAGTATCAATACGAATCAAAGACAGTAGCACGACACACCACTACAACATCACCACTTTATGAAGGCATGTTCACAATTATGATAGCATAATGATGTAATCAAACTTGCATATGGGACACATTGTGCTCCTCGTAAGCCATTCGTCTATGCACACCTTGTGATAACCATGCGCACATGCCAGCCTTCTTATCCGGTCACCTCGTGTATATTGTTCTAGACATATGGTACATGTCTTCACATCCTCATCCCACTTTTCAGCAGCAACTTCGTCATATTCTGTGACGGGAAACTGCGAGATGATCTCATCTGGTAAACCCAAAATGGTCTGTTCTTGCACAGGCTCCGGCTCGTTGGATATGCTGTAGTACACCTGCGCAGGAGGAACGTATTGCAATTGTTCAGGCCTCTGCTCGTAGTAATTCATCAGTTCCGGTTGTATCATATGCCCATGATATGTTACACGGTCCCTAGGTGATGGGCATGGCTCATACATAGTATGCATAACTGAATCAGGTTCACTTGGCCTAGCAGAAGTTGGCTGGCTTTCATGGGCTTCCTGAACTACCTATGACGCATATGTCAAATCGTATAGTAGCATCTTACCCTAGGTGATATACTGAGGTTTTCGTGGAACTCTTGCATAGCCCTATTCAGAGCCTCTATTTCCCGTTGTACCGGAGCCACATTTGGATTGTGCACAACCACTGGTTCGCTAATTTGCCTGTGGACAAACGACTGCATTGTAGATCTGCGAACGACCGTATTAGGTGACCTGGTCGCAAATTGGGGTTGTATAGAGCTTGTTCTTGTAAGGGTGTTCACTGGCGCCGAAGCGTCTGTAAATACGTTAAAATACTTTTTCATCACTCACTTCTAGTTAGGGGGTAATGGTCAGTGCTCTGTGCATATGCGTGAGACACTTGATTTACTGGTTCATGTCTTGGAGAGTGGGTCATATTAGCTTTGATGAATCGCATAGTAAGTGTTTCCCTTGCACTGGGAGGACTTGCATTTATGTCTGATAGCATTGTGTAAACCCACATTGTCACTTACATGAACGTTGAGTCCTGGTTAGTCGAGGGCTGATCATTTCCACGGTCCCCGTAGCGGCATGAACATGCTGCATATCCTGAGCAACACGTGGAGTAACATGAGGACTTGGACTAGCAGACTCTGGAATTATATGTATATCGCTTTATTATGTTTACTTACGTTGATAACTCCACGCCCTGGACATTGGGCGAGAGCTTCTCTGTATGATGGATGACTGTGGAGAGATGGAGGCCAATCTCGATGGTGGTCTGCTAGAGTGCATTCCAACCTCAGTATAGGCTGCAAACACCTCAGGAGTATGCTCCGTTGAATAAATTTCGTGACAGCTGCATGATGGAGTCATTGGGTGGTGCATGGTTTGGGCAATCATCTCATTTGTTCTAGTCGGGGTGACCACAACGCTGTTTTGTGATGTGAATCTCCTCACCAGAGGGCTGTCGAAGCGCCCAACTCCCATATTATCCCTGTATACACGATCGTTAGCCGACATTTTCACCAAGGCCAGTTACGAATACTGAAAAGGAAGCATAATATTGAGCCAAAATTAACCAAAATACATTCCTGCGTAATTCCGTCTCCTTCTCTATACCGCATGACAGCTTTAGTCGAGGCGCATTACTGGTTTTCCTCAGTGCAGATGGCTGACGTCTCCTTCACTAGCCTTAACTTGTACAATACCATTAAAGCTAGCATCAATAATAGTTAGCTAGTCGCCTTTTCCCATTCACTCGGTAACTACTGGACTCATTACACCGTAATTCCTGAGGTTGCAACGCTTCCAACGTACTTCCTGATCGTTACTACAAATACAGGATTCCTCGCCATCCGAATAAAATATGGATGATGCATAACAGGTGTAACCTAATATATGCGAAAGCTATCAGCTATTATCAGTTATAGCTGAAAATTAAAGAGAGATTGATGATGCTAGGTAGCTTGCATTTGCGGCTTCGGATTCTACCGCCCGACCTATTGAAGAATTTAAATCACAAGGGAGTTTACAAAGAAAGAAATGATGCAGGTATATAAAACCTTAGGGTTGTTCTTGGGTTGCCTGGTATTCGGCGTGACCCAGTATGGTGTTCTCCAATGTCGAATGTGTTGCATACTAGTGCAATGGAAGAAGGACGGGTAACACACATCTAGATGCTATAGCGTCGCGTGAATAGTTGTCACATTGCCTTTAAATATTTAGGGGCAGTAATAAGTGGAAAGGGTGGTTGTTGTCGATGGAAAGTGACATCCGTTGGTGTATTATTGCGACATCTGGAGTACAACGTGATTCCTTAAAGAGTGAAAAATTAGTGTATCTACAACCTTCTAGAATCAAATACTTGTGTATTGTCATACTAGAGGTGGCTGTAATGGAAAATCTAGGTGACTTGTGATTCTACTTGAGGCAATACTCTTCGCGATCAGTAGTATTACTGAAGAATTTGGTGGTATACGCCACACAATAAGGTTAGAAAGCACAGAGTTCCCTCAATAAGATAACGATTGCATATATATCTAGGAATGCTGTTAATGACCACTGTACAGCTATAGCTATAACCGTCAGTTACACTTGAGAAGTTTGTAGTAGTATTTCGCAACATAATAAGCGTCAGCAACAACAAAACAGTGTATTATATCGCAAATGGCTGATCATCAACCAGTTTTTCACATGCTGGAACTGGCGGCTCCTGCTACCTCAGGTATGTGACCGCTCATTCATAACAACGTCTCTAACCAAGATACAGATGGCAAACGAAAGGTCTACCTATATGCCACAGTCTCCAATGGAGAGCCTTTGATGAACCTGACTCGTGTAAGAAACATCAACGATTGGGAAACGGAGATATACCGGGCGTCGCTGCTATTTTCAAACACGGAAAGCACCCAATCACGAAGATCCAACGCAGAAGTAAGACTGAGAATGGACTATAATGAGAACCATTCCAATTAAGACGCAGAAGGGGATATGACGTGGCAACCATAGGCCCTGGCAGTATGACATTATTTAACATAGCGCCATCCCAAAGATCATGCATAATCTTAAGATAAATAACACATGCAATAAGTTCAACGTTTCCAATGTCATTTGCTGGCTTTGTTTAGGAATCACTTTTGCTAGCGTTTCACATCATACTATCCTCACATCATGCCGGGTTCAGAGCCTACCGTCCAACCTGCCTCAGAGAAATTCCTGGTCATTATAAAATAAAATAAAAATAAAGATTTAAATTATACAGTATTCTCACGATTCTAGGCGTATTCATCCGCTGCTGAATTTTATTCCGTTTGTGAAGACTCTAGTTCTCCAACTGAGCCTATTATAAGGCCATTTTAATGCATTTGCAATGCCATAAAAGTATAGATGTTTAGACGCCGGGGTAGATATGGGAGAGGGAGATCAAGTTTTAACTATGGCACATGAGGGTCGGTTTGGTGATGGAGCTCTCGGTAGAAGGATGGCTGGCGACCGTCCTACGGTAGACCCTCAGTGGAAAAAGGATATACTGGAAAAGAATGCCGACAAAAGATACAAGACAGAGGTTAGTATGTGCCGCTAGTGTATAACCTTCTCAGGATGTGTCTAAAACAAAGGGAAGCCAGTTTGAAGACTACTTTCTCAAGCGTGAGCTTTTAATGGGAATATTCGAGAAGGGGTTCGAAGCTCCATCTCCAATTCAAGAGGAGAGTATCCCAGTGGCTCTCGCAGGTCATGACATTTTAGCACGTGCCAAAAATGGAACAGGTTAGTTTCTCGAATGCTAGTGCACAGACAGATCGGGGACGAACCAGCGAACTGTTGAAGTAACACCAAATCCATTGTTCTAAGACTAAACATCTATAGGTAAAACTGCTGCTTTTGTCATCCCTCTACTAGAGAAGTTAAATACTTCCAATAACCACATTCAAGGTAGGTCGCCAGCTGCATAGTGTTGTGCGCTTGATTGTAATGAAAATGCATGGAAACCATATCAATATGTTGCAACCAATCTATAATACATTTCAGGTCTAATACTGCTACCTACAAGGGAGTTGGCGCTTCAGACATCGGCAGTAGTCAAGGAGCTGGGAAAATACCTGGATGTCCAGTGCATGGTTTCCACTGGCGGAACATCACTGAGAAACGATATCGTGCGTCTATACAAGCCAGTACATATCCTCTGTGGTACCCCTGGTCGCATCCTGGACCTGACAAACAAGAATATCGCTGACCTGTCAAAGTGCCATGTGGTCATCTTGGATGAGGCAGACAAGATGTTGTCAGCTGAATTTCAACCCATAATTGAGGCACTATTGAAGTTCCTGCCAACAGAAAAGCAGATGATATTGTATTCCGCTACATTCCCAATATCGGTTCAGAAGTTCAAGGAGGATCACCTTCCCAATGCTCATGAGATTAACCTAATGGACGAGCTCACCCTAAAGGGTATAACTCAGTATTACGCATATGTTGAAGAACGTCAGAAGGTACACTGCCTGAGCACGCTATTCTCTAGGCTGCAAATAAATCAGGCCATTATCTTCTGCAACAGCGTCAGCCGTGTAGAACTTCTTGCCAAGAAGATCACTGAACTTGGGTTCAGCTGCTTCTACATACACGCAAAGATGGCACAGGCACACCGTAACCGCGTGTTCCATGACTTTAGAAATGGAGCATGCCGCTGCCTGGTGTCTTCAGACCTCTTCACTCGCGGTATTGACTTCCGCTTCGTGAACGTGGTCATAAATTTCGACTTCCCCAAGTCTTCAGCCACGTATCTGCATCGCATTGGAAGATCAGGGAGATTCGGTCATCTCGGTTTGGCTATCAACTTGGTAACCTCTGCTGACAAGGACATGCTATTCAAGTAGGTTTACATGAGAGACGTTATAGTGGCCCTAGGATTGAGGAAGAACTTGGGACAGAAATCAAGGCAACACCCGCCAACATTGATCCGGCACTTTACTGTTAGAGTGTAAAATAACATGCTTTAATTTTGATCCTAAGTTATCGTATGTATACATATATCCATGGACCAGTCGGGGTCCGAGCCGGCGACCGGTCGGCAGTCGCTGGACCAGCCGCTCATGAGGGCGCGGAGCAAAGTTTGTGATATTTTGTGGCTACTTAATCGATGTGTCAGGTCAGCCTTAGCGCCTTCTGCTTCCTGTTCAGCGAAATGATACAGTACTGTATGTACACGGCGACGACGGAGTCGACGTTCACACAAAGGCAAGTGCTAGTGCAAAAAGTAATAACTGTAGCTCAGGTTACACCATCTAGGGCTCGATGTCGGACACAGGTTGCTGGAGATGCTAACATTCAGGGAGCGGTACACTAAAAGGCACATGAACATCATCTCCGTGCTCTCTTTCGTGTCCACCACTGTGTGGAAGTATCTCTTTGGCCACCACGCCATTCTTATGAAAGGCAAGGACGATCCCAGCGAGTGTAGGCGCATCCATCTGTCCTGAGCATACCACGCAGATATGATAAACGATCGGGATCTACAGATAACAAAGTTTATTAGTACTCCCAAGGTGGGTGAGCAAAATCTCAAATGACACGTTTTTAAGGATATGCAATATACGAGCTGCGCCGCTTTCCTTGCAGGAATAGTGGAGGGGATACTACGGTGTTCAAATTTCGTAAGTTCACGGCCGCCTGTATTTTTTACGTCACCAGCCAGGTGCGGTGTCTGCACACAACGTGGAGGAAGATCATCAGAAGTATTCAGTTACTCTGCTGATCAAGTTTGAACAAGACGCTCTACAGAGGGAAGAGTAACAAGTGACATATGGGTGCCCGGACTTTTTAGCACCTCCTCGGCATGCTAGTGCCATTTATATCGCTTATAATGATATGTATTACCGTTACTGAGCAGGCATACAGTATAATGTAGGGCGCATAGTCCTGTGGTGAATGCTGGAAAACTGCAACTACAATTCTAATCAGTAATAATTGTTCTACAATTTTTACAGACATTATTTCAACAAGTTTGGAACGATTGCGTTCTGTATTTCGCTACTCATTACACGCTCGCATACTAGGCAGTGTGCGCTCTGTAGTCCTATCGTGTGTATCATTTTGAATTGAAAGCATATAAAAATGGATGCTGGTGGAAAGATTGGTGGTAAAATAGGTGGAAAAATTGGAGGCAAGGTTGGTGGCCTCGGAAAGGGTGGTAAAGGCAAGGCCGGTAAGTTCCCCAGAGAGGTGCCTGTTCATGAATCTTTAGGTGCTGGCAAGGGCAAGAAAACTCCCATGAGCCGTGCTGCTCGTGCTGGACTCCAGTTCCCCGTAGGTAGGGTTCACCGTATGCTCAAGTCCCGCATCTCTGCCGATGGCCGTGTTGGTTCCACCGCCGCTGTCTACACATCCGCTATCTTGGAGTACTTGACCGCTGAGGTGCTTGAGTTGGCCGGAAACGCCTCTAAGGATCTGAAGGTGAAGCGTATCACCCCCCGTCACTTGCAACTCGCTATCAGGGGTGATGAAGAGTTGGACACTCTCATCAAGGCCACCATCGCTGGTGGTGGTGTTATTCCTCACATCCACAAGGCTCTTATGAACAAGGCTCCTCCACAGGTCCTCGTGAAGCCTCCACAGCCTCAGCCCCAGCCCCCGAGGCGTGTATAAACCCATCAATTAGCTGTACCACACCAACGTGGAAGGATTCAAAGATATAGTTTCACTGTGTGTTATTGTTCCTTTAAAAAGCGCTAACAAATTTTAATTTTAATTACTCTCTTTGTATCAGACAATGGGTTGGTTTAGCGACAGCAGTTCGACTTCTACCGACGGAACTGGAAAGGGTCTGGTGAATAGAGCCGAATCCTTCCAGAAGAGCGTGGACTCCATGCTCTCACAGGTAACCCGCATGAGTTTGCCCCTCCAAAGAGGGGCCTTTGAATGTTGCGTGCGGTGTTTCGACTCGGGGAACGATAATCTAGACACCATCGGCGACTGTGTAAAGCAGTGTCAGAGCAAACCTGAAAAATTCGGGAATGCCGTGCAATCAGAGCTTAACCAGCTGCAGGATATACTGCTCAGCTGTCAACAGGTAGCTAAAATGGTCGAATTCCAATGCACCCACAGAAATGCTTCAACAAATATTCCTCCGAGCAGGCCGCCAGGTCAGATAAGGTTACTGCCGACATGGAGAGATGTGCAATCAAATGCTACGACAACAATGAAGGGATGCTGAAGGATATATCTGATCGCCTGAGCCGGATATACAAGAACTTCTAGGCATACAAGCCCCTATGCCTGGCTGTAGCAGCTGCGCGCTTCGGCACCTCACTCGATATACTTTTGAGTCACCAGTAAATCAATCATGGTATGTGACGTATGTGTCATAATTTATAGCATTTAGGGAAAGGCCAAAAAGACGAGAAAGTTCGCCGAGGTGAAAAGACGGATGAGCCCGAAGGATTCCAGGATGTAAGTCGTTGCTGTTGCCTACACATCTGCTGCAGAAGCACCGTTAAGAGCATCTCCAAGACGAAGAAGGAAGAACCACTGGTGGAAGCGTGGGTGGATCATTAATGTGAAACAATCTATTCAGGCCTAAGGTTTACTCTGGGATGTTCTTCAACTACAACGAGAACCTAGTCCCTCCCTACCAAGTCATTGTCGATACGAACTTTGTCAACGCATCTATCCAAAACAAACTGGACCTTCACAAGGGCATGCTGGACTGCCTCATCGCAAAATGTATGTTACCACTAATCTACCATGACCGTCGGCAGGTATTGTATGCGTCACTGACTGTGTAGTTGCCGAGCTGGAGAAACTTGGTCATCGTTACCGGCTTGCGTTACAGTTGGTAAAGGACCCCCGAGTCACCAGGTTGACATGCGCGCATACTGGGACGTACGCAGACGACTGCATCGTGGAACGTATAACTACAGTGAGTTTCTATCGATACTTTGCTATAATGATTCAGCATAAGTGTTACATCGTGGCTACTAATGATCGCGACCTCAAACGCCGAATAAGACGCATCCCAGGGGTTCCCATCATGTATGTGGCTAACCACAAGTATGCTATCGAACGCATACCCATGTCAATAACAGTGCGCTGAAGGGCATAATCTATCAGACAAATCATCTTTAACCGTAAAATCGCATTATATTTGAGTTTTAATATGTGGTTCTAGTCCTTTCAGTATACCAATATCACATAGTCTGTGAGCCACAGTAGACCACATTTTTGCGTCGCTCGTGACATCTCGGCAATATCGATCTTGCTTTTACGTCTTCAGCTCCGTATGTGTGCCTCCATGATTGAACGTTTCTCGCCAAGTAGATACGACGAGATACATCGGATCAGTAACCTTGCAGATCAATACTCACATTAAGTAGGAAACGGATACCACCCATAGAATGTTATTGCAAGAAAATATGTTATATGCGTCTATTGAATCACACCCTATAACATCGAAATGGGCATTCCAATGCCGTTTGGGGTAAAGGTAGGTTTGGCGTCAACCATTACTCTTCCTGCTTGGCTTTTTCTCCAGCAGCATCACTTTGGATATCTGATGCCCACAAGGTCAGGTTGTCCCTCAAAAGTTGCATAATTAGAGTGGAATCCTTGTAACTGTCCTCGCTGACGCTGTCGAACTCAGTGATGGCCTCATCGAAAGCGCGTTTTGCCATTTCGCAGGCCTCGTGTGGTTTGTTGAGAATCTCATAAAAGAAGACGGAGAAGTTAAGAGCCAATCCCAATCTTATTGGGTGGGTCGATTTCAACTCGGTCTCTGCGATTTCGGTCGCCTTCTGGTAGGACTCCTTTGCAGAGACAGATGCCTGTGCCTTCTCCTGGTCGCAAGAGAACTCACTGATGTAACGGTAGTAGTCACCCTTCATTTTATGGTAGAAAACGTGGCTCTCACTGTCCTGAGAGGGCATGTTGAGCCTTCAATTACTACTTACGGTGGTTGCCGGGATAAGCTTGTCGTTCAGAAGGCTAAGTATGCTGGAGCAGATATTATTCAGTTCCTTTTCAATCTTCACACGGTAGTCAGCAGCGATATTCTGCTGAGCAACGTTTGACTTGCTGGCCTCTTTCTGCTCTACACTGCTGACAATACGCCATGAAGCACGTCTCGAACCGACGGCGTTTTTATAGGCTACTGACTGCATAAACATAAACAGGTGCGGCTTCAAATTATGTACTCACCAATAGATTGCGCTCTTCTACGGTAAGCTCCTCCTTTCCTGATATGCAGGTCTCCACCAACGACTTCATGGCGTCAGCCATTTCTACACACGACATGTGGAACTAAGGACTATACACATACCGTCATAGCGTTCCGCTTGCTCGGCAAGCTTGGCACTGTATGTGAGCTTGGAACGCTGTGTAATTTCCTCCGTCATTGCTCTTGGGTTACTATGTCAAGTGGTATAGGAGCAAGGCACTTGTTACAAATTTACACAACGTACGTAATGTATCTTTAGCAGGTTAGTCAGAAATAAGAGCCTAAGGATCTTGCAGTGCTTGTTATGAGTAGATGGTTCTAGACTCGGTTCCACTCATGGCCAGTGGGGATGCCACACATGTTTTCGCTGTAGTGTCGCGGAATGCTGGAGATCGGATTCCACTGTTCTATCGTCTATAGTCCACATGTATAACTGCTTCCGCCATGTACTCGTACGAATTGTCACACTGGCATGTGTAAGGATCATGGACGCTTCCATTCTAACACATCGCAAAGGGTACCTCGAAGCTGACCCGGTTTAATCTTTACCGTTTTCTTCATAAAGAAACGGTGCATACATCATTACGTATGGCGCTACCGGCGGAACGTCAAACAGAACTTGGGTCACTTAAGAAGCGCAACACAACGACAGCAGTTGCACCTTCCAACAAGAAGGATGGCGTGGCTTTGTACCAGGAACTAAATAAGCTAAAGAGCGGGCTCCCCAAGGCTCTCGTCACTGAATTTGATAAAAGAAAGGTCAGAACAGTAGAGGAGGCTGCCAAGGTCGCCAGTGCTCTCAGGTCGAAACGTATCGCATCGCATAAAATCTCAAATAACAATAAGAAAAGGGACACCGCCAAGCGGAAACAAGCGCTGAAGCCAGCGGAGCTGACTAGACCTGGCGGGAAGTCCACACGTAATACCATAGACACCATGAAAAGGGCCATAAACAGCGGCATAGTAAAGTTATAGTTTAAGATTCATTAAATCTAACCATTGCATTCTTTAGAGATGCGTATGTACCCCAGCATATTGCTGCTGCAGGGACACATAGGCCTACTCGGGTTATTGTTCCCCTCCAGAAACCACGGAAACCGTGGTCTCTATACACCAGTCTCACAGCCTCCATGGGGTTCTGCACGGTTGTTTCTCTATCACGTCAAACATACCCTGTATTGCGGCTTGTATGAGTTGGGGCCTGTCATTTGATATCCCTGCGTTTGTAGCCTTGTTTTAATGACATCAATCGGGTTAGTAAGGGCCCCTGCGATGGCACCGCCAATTCCTGAAAACGTGATTAGATGGCTTAAACAGAGCGGAACAACATGCACATGACATATAATTGTAGTTTCCACAGCTTCAAAATAACAGGGAACACTCAACATCTTTTCATGCAACGCATGAATGACGCATACGTTCACCTCAAGCAAAGACTGCTCAGCTAAAAAACCAATCTTTGAGCAACCACTCACCAGCATAGAGGAAGTAAGTATAGATGCTATTGCTGTTCTTCTTCCTGGGGTACATTTTAATCAAAAACTCGTTAACTGTGACGAGCAGGGCATGGTATGGCACGTTCATGAAGAGCGTCACAGACAGACTCCTGTAGAGCGCTTGTATACCTTCATTCCGAATTATATGCTGGAAACAATAAAGAGAGCTCCTATACGTGCCAAGTTGCAACCGCTGTTTTACTACGTCAGCGGGGGTCAATACGATATCGTGGCATAATGTTGCCATTGCTCCTGAGGTGGTGACACCAGCGTATTTCTTGGTGGCCTCATAGACGCTGAAATACATTATATGGGCGGGTATACATCCGACAGCTATAACACTGGATCCTCTGAAGAGGTTCTGGAATAGTTGCGATCTTTGAATGCAGAGGACGGAGAACCTGCGAACCCTGTCAACCGCAGGCACGGCTGTATTCGTCTTGCAATGACACCATCCACAATGTAACCTGGTCTTCAGTGTATCGAGCGGAAACAGTGCTATGTGTTCCATAACACCGGCGGCGCTACCACAGACAGCATGTTGCCAGAACTTGCAGTCACCTACGAACGAATGATGACGTTATACATACACACACCCTGCCACTCTTCATAGTTCAGACGGTCGTCGTGGTCGGATTCCATTCCCCAAACATTACAGGGGCACCGACCAACTTATGTTTGCAGAATGGTCATATATAAACTGCGTAAAACGAACACCCAGGGTCGAAAATGGTGGGATCCTTTAGTTACTTTTATTTAGACGGGGTAGGTATCATGTTGGCCGCATATTCTACACGACTTTCGCCGGTATGAGGGGGTGGACTTGCTATATCCACGTCTACCTTCCACAACTGGGGGACTGATTACCGCAGAGAATACAGCGCGATTAGTAAAATGAAGGGATAGAAAATGCTAACAGCAAGAACCGCCTTCATACTATGCTTGTCGCTGTTAGTACGTTGGACATGTTGCTTCCATGTTACACCGAGGAGGTTGACAGCGCGGTTTGAAAATCGCCAATATCGCAATAATGGATCAGCATATACGTATAGAGCCATAAGTGTTGCAAGCAATGGCGAAGACGGGGCAGGAAGCCTTGGTGATATGTATCACAAATTGGAGGTATGTCTAATTTCAGGAAATCATTAAATTTTAGTCCGGTGATGAAAGTAAGGAGATAGACCGACAAGGAGATGGTTCAGCCTTCGGGAAAGGTGATGAAACATCTCCCAAGAACGAGGAGAGTGGCACTGAAAACGGTGATGGCTCTCAGAATAACAGGAAGGACATGTACATTATTTTTCGTGTACTAGACGATTGCAAGTATATAGAGGAAGACATGTTGTACGACATAGTGAATACATGCATATCCTCACTCGTGCAACCGGGATTCTTCAATACAGGCCTATTCCGCAATTCATCGAGTGACATGCCTCCACTCTTCCATGTAGTCTTTAACAGTTTCAAGGCATTTGACTTTGTGAGAGCACAGTTGTACTCTAAAGATGCCTCTGTAAAGGCGCTGCTTGACAATTTTCACTTTCACATGTCAAGATATGCACCGTCACCTGACTCTTACCCCGTACAAGTTGCCAACTACATGACCAAGCGCAACACATATCAACGGATGCTCAAGAATCTACAAAAAAACAGAAACAGGGGACAGAACTGGCAAGGGCGCAACAATCGTCATGTAAGAGGTGGCCTAGGTCGTACAGTTGCTATGCAGTTCACTTCGCCTACTGTTAACCCAGAGAACATGTTCCCACCGCAACATATACCTGGCATCCACATACACTCAATGATGCATCCTCCTCCACCACCATACATGGGTCAACCTGGACCTGGGATGCCATCTCACATGTCAGGGCCCATGTGATAGGGGGACGATGGTGAAACCAACTGTGAACCAGCATTTGGCATCTGTTCTAGCATGGATGAAGCCGTCAATGCCAAGTCTGCTGATATTTCTTTAAACACATAAAATGCAATATCGTACATTAATTGTAGTCACTGGTGGCTCAAACAACTACCAACCATACTTCATTTGGGTTTCATGTTTGGTCTTCCTAGCCTGTGCCGTCCTTTCCAGGAGCTCGAGTTCTCGTTCTTGAGCTTCAGAAGCAAGCCAACTGATCTACAAAGAATGTGTAACTGCCTTCAGGAACTAACCTGATGCTTCCTCTTTGATGTTTTGCGGAGAACGTTTGTTAACAGCACTTGGCCGTCGTCCGTCTCGAGGGTTCGTGTAGGGCCCTTGTAATTGGTTCTGCCCTCAAGAAGAGCTGTTTTGGACATTGAATATTGCTTGCTTTTCTCACTGCACAGGTTTATCAAACATCACAATCAAACTCACATTCTATCCATGCGCAACTGGTCCGCATTGATATCTATAACCTCTATGTTGCTGCCAAACCACTAAAGCTTGTTAAACATAAACAGTTCACTTACATCTCTATTTTTTGGCGCCTTTACTGAGCCACCCTTGTGGATGACATTGAAATGATGCATGATCTCCATAGCGTCGAGGCTTCCATGCGCCTTTGGCTCCGCCTCTGGTACTGCGGTTTCTAGTTGACCCTGCGATATATTTGGAGCTTCAGCTTCTTCATAGTCTCCTTCAGATTCATATGCATCCTCTGGTAGTATGCGCCTTATTTCCACCTTATCTGCTTTGCTATAATCCTCTGCCTTTCTTGAGGAGGTAGACAGTGAGAACAATGATACCGGCGGTCCGGTTATTTTTTCCCTTTTGGGACTTTCTTCGTGGGTGGAGCATTCATCTTTTACTCCTTCAACACTTTTGTCCTCAACACTTGCGGTAACGTCGTTTACTTCGTCCTCAAAGGCTCCAGCACTTTCTTGGCTGGGCGGGGCCTTTGCGACATCGCCCTCCCTAGATGCAGCCTTCACATTTTCATCTGTGTCACTATCATCACTATCACCAGTTAGGGCTGATTTCAGCCAATCCATGGTGTGCCAGTAGGGAAGATTAATGGTTTGTGCACAACTATAGCGGCGGGATGTGTAGCGCCACTTCCCGCTGATGGGAATATTTTACCCCTTGTTGCTATGTAGTCTTGTCAATGGTGTAGTATTGACTAAAGTTAGCCCTGCGGGGCTTCGCGGGGTTTCCTGCTTCGCCTTCCACAAGGGGAGAAGGGGAAAGCGACAACAAGCTCGCCCTCCTCTGGGACCTGAGGAAAGAAGTCGCCTAGTTGAGCTGGAGCGTGAAGTGATGTCGGAGCAATCTATAGATACAGTGTCTTCATTGGGAGGACTACACTTTGACAGAGATATAGGCGCATCATACAAAGCAGTGAAGGTAAACGCAGCTGTTGAAGGCGAATCTACCACTAAAAGTAAGGATATATTGGCGGAACTGTGCCCAAACAAGATCTATGAAGCTGTTGCACCATCTCCAATAGTTATACACGACGATAGCGAGACAACAATATTTGACGAGTCACTAAGAGCAGCGAAGGAGTGGGAGTCTAACAGTGACCGCTTTCGCAATCCGGCCTGTGAAGTGGTGAATGACATCACAGACGACGAGATGTATAGAAAAGCTCGTCTGGAAGAACTACGGGAAAAACAAATTGGTCCCAGCATGAGGCAGTTGTTCGCCACCTTGCAAGATGAAGAGCCAAAGAAGGAAGATGACGAATGGAGGGATCTAATACCACAATTCTCCATAGATGTAGACATAACGCAATGCTATGGATGCGGTGTTCATCTGCAGTGCAATAATAAAGATGGAAAGGGTTATGTAGATCCTCTTGTACTTAAAGAGGTGAAGAGGGCGAATGGTCGTCCACGCTGCAAACGCTGCTCTAGCATGCATAGTGGCTTCATATTTAATGATGACTCTATAGCTCTCGGAGAAAGTGCAATGGATGCCTCAAGGGAAACAGTTTCCATTCTGAGGAACGCTCTGTCACTCAATGAGTCTAGAAACATTACAATTGTATACATGATGGATGCCCTTGATATGCATTTTGAGGACGGTCTAGCGAACTTAATCACTGCTAGGAGGAACAAACGAAAAGCCGAGACCCATTTTTATGTTGTATTAAACAAGGTGGATCTTCTTCCTGAGCATAGCAGAAGGAGAGTCTTGATGTACCTTCACAGGTTCATCCAATCACGAGCGCCAGAGCTAAAGATCAAACCTAGGCATATTTTCTTAATGAGTTCATTAAAAGGTGGAGGGGTTAATCTGTTCCTGAGTGTTCTTCTGGAAATGGCGTACAGGTTACGCAGCAAGGTGTTCTTCGTGGGCGCTACCAACAGTGGTAAATCTACATTTCTCAACAGACTGTCAGATTTTGTTTCCAAGGGCAAAGATAGTGGTGGCAAGCGAAAGCTGCTGTCAACAAGTGTAATCCCCGGAACAACCCTAACCCCCCTGCGGGTTGACACGGGAACGGGTTTCAACCTCTATGACACTCCTGGTATTGTTGTTCCAGATTCTCTGTCATCATATCTTACTTCATCTGAGCTAAAGGTAGCAGTTCCATCGTCTTCTGGGCCGAGAAAGCCCTTCAGGTTGGGAGCAGGTTAGTTTACATTGCCATTTCCGCATAACCCTTTAGGTTATTCGTTACTGTTAGGACCCTTTGTGAGAATCGATATCTTAGAGGGGAGGCCATTCTTCTTCACCCCTCACTTTTCTAAGAGGGTAACAGTTATCCAGAAGCGAACAGACAAGGTTGACGCCTTTCTACGAACAAAACCGTTTGGTGATGTTAGAATGTTTTATGGGACTCCAAAGAGCACTGATGAAGGTGAATCAAGTGAAAAAAGCGAGATTGAGAGTAATAAGGCTGACGTGGAAACCGTACAACACTACGTACGTATCTTAGGAGAAGGGTGGGAGAAAGCGACGGCTGAGTTGTGCATCAAGGGAATGGGCTTTGTGACCATCGCTGGAGCTTTACAACTACATATACGCATAGAAACGATGTCTGGGACATCAGTATACATGAGGGAACCCCTGATGCCATACGAAGGTATCCCCTTTGTTCGTAAACGGTTGCCAACGAAGCAAAGAAAACCATCGCAGCGAACGCTCAAACAGTAGCTTATGGTGACATAAAGAAGCATAATCATAGTTATCGCATTCCCCATAAATGACTTCTATATAAATCATTTCATGCGTATACATCGTTCATGAACGCTGTGGCAGTTATTCAACGCAGCTACATACATATACGGCAAATACAATAGTAAAGCATAGCAAATTAGGAGACAAATCTTCCTTTATATGTTACGACACGCCTTTAATTATTGACAAAGTGTTTTATTGGTGTCTCCATTATAATTACTAGCCGTAAAGTATTCATCAGGTGGTAAACATTACCTGAATGCTTTTGCTTCTTCAGTCTTGTTTACGTGCACTGATCTTAGTTGGTCTTATCATGGGTGCAGCCCCGGGGACCTTGAAGAGAAGGGCAACCGCGAGGATTAATCCGACCATGGTACCCATGAGGAAGGCGAAGCTGGAGATTACGAAGAAACCGCGGAAGGCAACATCATAGATACGCTGAGCCTCCTGTACACCAGTTACTGCGAAATCGGTCAACATTCCGAAGTAGGTCAAGGGAGGAGGAACGGGGGAGGACAATGTTTTCTCATACTCCACAGTGGCAAATGCTGCCAAGCGTTCAGTGCTGCGCTCGCCGCCCTTATAGACATACATTTTGCCCTTGTCAATGAAGATAAGGGTTGGGTATCCCTTGATATCGAAGCGTTTGGCGACATTGGGGTTCCTTGTAGCATCTAAGTCTGCAACGTTAACGACACCCTTAAGCTCCTTTGCCAGGCGCTCCCAAGCTGGTGCCATATGTCTACAGTGTGAGCACCATGGCGCGTAGAACTTAACAAACCATGGTCCTGAGAGCTTTTACGTGATAAAAACGGCAACATACCCGTAGTAGATCCTGTGGAAGCCTGGGTCAGATGTTCGAAGTTAGAGTCGTTCAGCTGAACTACACTACTAGCTTCAGGTTTGACGTGGTCATCGGCGACGTTTTCAGCAGCCGCAGTAATGGCCAGATATATGGCTGCAGTAATGACTGTAAAGGTCCTCATAGCTGAAATAAGACAAGAAGGTTATATTTGCACAGCTGGCAAATATGGTTCTATGAAGTGACGATATGTTGGTTTTATGTTGCCTATACAGCTATTTAAGACTTAGTGATTCATTTGGCACAGAGTACTTGTGGCACCCCACGGTACATCCAAACACAACAAAGAAAGGCATATAATCGGTAATTACATATTTAGCTTATGTTGTTTTAATTATAAGCCGACGCGCTTGCGGCGCGTGAATTCCTCCATGGAGTATATAGGTGTCTTTGCCTCGTGCGTCCTCGGCAGATCATTGCCCATAAAGAGGCTGGATTCCACATGTGGTTGATCTCCACGCGTTCCCGATGTGTGTGTGCCTTCCATTGGGAACATTCTACTATCATTTTTGGGAAGCTTCCTCCCGAATACCTGGCCGCGATGTGAAAAGGCGTCATCGAACATTACAGAATTGGTTGACCCAGCAACCAGTTTCTCTGGGAAAGTAGGCCTGAATATGCTTAGCTGTGGCATAATATCCGTACTATATTTCTGGCCTCTGCGATAAATGGAGTTCTTTGGTCCTTTGAGGTGAGATGTGACAACGTTTTCCTCACTACCAGCGAGTATCTCCGCAAGCGTTTTACTTTGCCAGTCTGGTTCTTGTATAGTACTTACAAACATAGAATAGACCACAGTGAGACGCCCAATGGATTTGCCACCTCTATTCGTCCTTCTGTGCTCGATCTCAAAGTCATCCAACTCCTGAAAGATCTCGAGGCTCATCTCCACCCATTTTACTGCAAGGTAACATTGGCTTTCCTTGCCAGAATTCAGGAATTTAAGGCCCCCTACTTTTAAATATGGTTTGGGAGGCTCTATAGAATGCGAAAATCGCATGCTGGGATAGTTGTAAATGCATACCAAAGACCTGTCGCTAACAGTCACTGCGATAAGTGAGGACCTAGCCTCAAGAGCGAAGTCTGCAATTGAGAGTTTCCCTGTACCATTTAGTTCCTCCTTTGTTGGTTTAGACAAAATCCCGGTGTCTTTCACTGGGAACTCAACAATTGTCAAAACTGGAGTCACCTTCTTGTCCCATTTAAGCTGTAGAAGCTGATGGGAGCCACACATCTTAATAAACAGATTCCCCCGACCATCGTATTGCATGCGGCTTATCCAGCTTGTCAGCGTTGAGGTCTTTGGTATACCGTCAACCAATATGTATTGAGCGATGCGTTGCCAGTACCCCATCTCTGACCTGCGAGAAAGCCACAGTTCGCCATTCTCAGAAAGGCTTAACAGTTCGTGTGAATTCAGCCACTCGGCTGCTAGAATTTTAATTCTTGTGGGTGTCCATAAGTCTGAACTTGAACCATCTACCAGCTTTACTCCCACAATTGCTGACCCAGTCCACTCCACAAGGAGCATATCTTCGACTGTTAATACAATTGCCAACTCGCCAGATGGCCCAAACGCAGCATAAAAGGGGTAAGAGGCAACTCTGCATTGAGCAACCGCTTCACACAGCACTTCCCTCATATCTGTGATGCATACACTTTCTTTCCATACCTCAAGCACACAGTTAGAGTATCCCAACAGAATCGTTGTACCCAAACCCGAGGAAGGGTCCACAGTAACACAACTGACGAACGCCTCTTCATCAGGGCCCTTGTCTTCGAACCCAAGTGCATAAGACGTAACCCCTTCATCGGCTTCTAGATTGGTTATATGAGTAAACTGCAGAAGTCCTTCGCATTTTACCCGACTAAATGCTATGTTTATTGTACCCTTATCATACGAGGATAGCAGTAACAAACCACGGTTTCCCGTGGAGACAGTAAGGGACATCGAGTGACAAAAGTAGCCGTACATCAGAACCATCGTCTTGCTGCTTAGTTGATTACCACGTCTGACGAGAAACGATGCGATTGACAAATTAGATATAGCCGACGATGTCGCTTGACCGAGATTACGCAAATAGCCCAGAATGGCGCTAATGTAGGACGTGATTTCCTTCTGGGAGGCGTTCATGTCCATTAGCGCCGGGCGATCGGCCGTGAAATAATACATCTCCACCATATTGTACAATTCCCGTAGTAGATGTCGTATAGGTTCGTGGAGCTTTGTGAAGAAGGATCCGCGGCTTTTCTCCAAAATTGCCGGTCTGGGCGGCACTCCCAGACTCCGCTTCCTGCCATCGTGCAGCGTTATATAGCCACCCGTCGGAGCCCTTTCGTCCTGAACAACAGCGTAGATTGTACACTCCATTTACACATCAAGAAAATTCCAAGCCATTACCTGTAGAGCTGTTGTGCGATGAAGGAGCCACATTGGCTCTTGCGATAGTGGTTGGAAGTTAACCCGGTTTTTATATCTTTGTGTCAGAGTGTTATATTCTGCGCTACTGGGTTAAAATAGGCGCTATGGACCAGCGACGTGTGGGGGTTGACAATAAAAACGGCTTCAGTGTGTTAGATTAAGGAGCATCACAGGCACGTTGTATTGCTGACGACGCCGGCAATCATTGTTTTAAACAAAGGATCTGGGCTCGCACACGCTGTTACTGCTGTCTACACCGTCTTCTAAACAACATCACCATGTTCGAGTGTAGGATCGATGGCATGTTCCTTCGCCGTCTATTCGACGCGCTAAGGGAAATATGCAGCGATGTGAGCATGGACTGCAGCGAGGATGGCTTGTCGATGCAGGCAATGGACAATAGTCACATCTCCCTGATTCATCTCTGTCTGAGCCCAGACTTCTTCCTGCAGTACCGCTGCGACACGCCTTGCACTCTGGGTCTTAATATATCCTTCATGCTGAAGATTCTGGCAGTGGTGCGCGAAAAGAGCACCATATACCTGTCGCGCGGCGATGACAACGAAGACCCGGTCCTATCACTAAGGATCATTGACCCAGGCACGTCTGACATGTATGAAGGTAAGCGGTTTGCCTTTTATATCTATCTAGAGCCTGTCAACTGTTATAAGGTGTGATCATATACGTGCAGAAAACGAAAACGAGGCACTTGAGGCCCAGGTCAAGCTCATCGACGTGGACCGTGAACACCTGGATATACCAAACTGTGAATACACTTGCCAGTGCATCATGGCCTCCCGCAGGTTCCAGGAATTCGCAAAGTACCTGCATTCCATCGGTGACACCGTTACAATTTCCATGAATAGGGATATGATGAAGCTCGAGGCAGAGGGAGAGGGGATCAGGGCATCCAAGTGTTTCCACAACGGCGTCGGAGAGGTGCGTGTGGCATCGTCAGAACCGCTATCGCAGATGTTTGCTACTCGTTACCTCGTCCTCTTTTCAAAGGCAACCGCGCTGGCCCAGGATGTGTCCATAAATCTATCGGCAGGTATACCACTCAGCGTCAAGTTCAACTTCAACGATTCCCTAGCCATGAGCGATTCTGAGTCGTTCATAAACTTCTATCTCGCACCAAACATCGAGGACTGAAATGGAATAACCATGTCTTTTATCGCCAAATGTAGTCGCGCTACCTGTGCACACTGGAACAGTGACCAATCTAATTGTAAAGCAATAGATGCAATTGTTCAACACCTTGTATAACATGTACATATGTTGCTATGTGCCCTGTTAGTTGGTAATAGGGTTTATAATTACCTTGTCGTCAGGAGTGTCGTGCGCAACACACGGATTCCATAGTTACAAACAGTGATGACGTACGTAGACACGTGATAAACAAAGATGTAAAGCGTCCCTATATCGCATAATCAATGTACAAAGTAGAAGGCACGACGTCGCACCTAAATCAAGGGCGTCTCCCTCTCAGACTGTGCCAGCCCATCTGTATATACCCATTGTTTCATACACAGTCGGTTATTAATGGGTACTTTCATAGCGACTAGAGTGTAGAGTAAAGATGGAAACAAAGACAGAGCTATCTGACCCTTCTAGGGTTAGGATAGGACAGCGCATTATGTACAAAAACAAGGTGGGCACAGTTCGCTGGAGAGGAATGGTAATGGCATCGCACTGCAATGTCACAGCTGCGAAAAGAGCATACGGTGGTGTCGTACATAGCGACGATACTGAAACGCCTGCTGCGCCCACAGACGTCAATGACGATGATGAACAGGATGATGTCGAGGTTTTGGGCATTGAGTGGGATGGCTGGACCACGGGAACACACAACGGAACTGTAGAAGGAATAGAATACTTCAAACCATATCGTGTGACTCTCTTCACTGAAGCAATGGCGGCAGTACAAAAGACATATGACAAGGAGGATGAAGAGATTAGGAACTACAGGATGCGTGATACCATGTATGCCATACTCAGAAACCACGGCAACTTCACATGTTCATTTTTGAAGGAGGATCAGGTGGAATGCGGGGTAACAATGGCTGAGGCCATCTATGATAAGTACCTTGTTGATACAAGTGATGAGACTGCGGAGTTTGAAGCCCATAAAAGTGTAAATGGCAAACTTCACATAGGACATGCTTTTGTTGGACGATCAAAGGCCGTCTCATTCTTCTCCCAAACCTCTAATCTGCTGCTGCTCGGATTACAGGATTCGAGAATTGACAGAGTAGGGGACCTTGCACAATTCACATTCCCCAAGGTTCGGGAGGTATACCTAATGAATAACCTGATTTCTGAATGGCCTGTTGTAGTATCGGCTATGGAGCACTTTCCTTCAGCACATACTCTTGATGTGTCTGGCAATGTTTTCACGGTTACAGACAACATCCCATTTGAAGCCCCAAAACTTAGGACAGTGAGCCTAAACAAGACAGTTTTAAGGTTTAGTGATGCTGTAGAAATGCTTAAAGATCTCCCAAACCTAAGTGTTCTCTCCCTCTGTGGAAACGCATATGCGGATTTGGGATGTCTCTCAAAGCTGGAGCACCTCATCAGTTTAGACGTCAGTGACAACTCTATATGGAACTGGTACTCAATGTTTCGTTGTCTCATCTCGGCGCCGACACTCAGGAAATTCATCATTTCCAACAACAGCCTCTGTAACATTTGTGTAGATCCGGAGACTGGGAACCGCATCTCCCTTTACCAAGGTGCTCTATCTGTGGCACAGTTAAACCAAAAGACGCTGGAAGCGTTCCACGAGTTAGAGGAGTTGCATTTGGATGGGAACTACATATACGATTGGGGAACCTTATCGGAGTTAACTGTCATTTTCCCCAATCTTAAGGCATTGCGTTTTAAACTCTGCCTTATGAACGTGGAAGCCTCTGATGCCACATTAGGCCTACACAGGCAAGTGCTAATAGCTATATTTCCGCGTCTGGAAATATTAAATGGTTCCTATATCTCTAAAGGCGAGCGCTTAAATGCAGAGAGGTACTACCTAAGACTGGCAACGGTGGAGAAGCAAATATTTGCAAAGGTTAACCACCCAAAAGGGTTAGCAGAACCGCATAGCAGGCGACTCGAACAAATCCATGGAAGGAGGGAAACAGGTGAAGAGAAAGGGTCTAGTGCATACCACCTGGATGCAAGGATGATACAAGTGACCATGATTCCAGATGGGAACTATGACAATGACCGCATTGAGCCAATTTCAAGGAGACTGCCACCTTCTACCTCCGTACGTGATCTCAAGAGCCTATGCAGCAAGCTTTTCAATCTAGAGCTTTCAGATATCGTCTTGGCGTACAACAACGGGGTAAGTGAACAGATAGATTATTAGTGACCATATTGCACAGAAAATGCCCATTTGTGAGCGAATGGACGATGACGACGTGGAAATCCAGACATATGGCATATCCGATGGCTACAACATCAGAATCCAATCTAGAAGGACTGTACTATAAAATTTAGACGACCTTCCACAAAATGTAATAACACCACATAGTAACTCCAGATAAGAATTTAATGTCTGAAATATACACTCTTGAGCCTCCTTGCCGTGGCAGGGTTATCCTGCACACGACCGAAGGGGAGCTCGATGTGCGCCTCTGGAGTTCGCAGTGCCCGCGCGCTGTGCGTAACTTCGTGCAGCTGTGCCTCGAGGGTTACTACAACAACTGCATATTTCATCGCATAATACCACAGTTCATGGTACAGACAGGGGACCCTAGTGGGACTGGAAACGGTAAGATCAGTGTGATTCCTCGTATATATGGTAAACTAGGGGGAGAATCCATCTATGGAGAGCCTTTTGAGAATGAGATTATGTCGAGGTTGAAGTTTAGGTACCGAGGTAAGACTGAATATGACCAAACTCAATGACCCAGGCATGGTTGGCATGGCCAACACTGGAGGAAAACACTCAAACGGAAGCCAGTTCTTCATTACACTAGGTAAGGAGGTTAATATGTGATGCGTTAGTGATGGATTGTACTTTACAGTTCACAATTTCTGGTGTTTTTTAACTAATATGCAGAACGAGCTGATATTCTCAATGGCAAGTACACTCTGTTTGGAAAAGTTGATGGTCCCACCATCTACAATCTTATGAAGATAGGCCAAGTCGAGGTCAATCCTGCTAATGACCGACCGTTACACCCGCCCAAGATCACCAATGTAGAGGTGAGACCCCTTTCCAATGACTGCGATGTATTAGCCTTCCTCTTGGAGTGCAAGAGTTATGGAATAATTACATCAGTAGTATGCTGTTTATGCTTTATTCGTTGATATATGATGCCCTCCAAATTATAATATCTACCAACTCTACCTTCAGGTGCTTGTCAATCCGTTCCCTGATATCCAGCCTCGCCTGCTTGCCATGACTGAGCAGGAACAGTATGAAGAGGAAAAGCAGGATAAGGTGAACGAGCAACTTACAGTGAAGTAGGTGCACATAATACGATAATGTAATCATTTCAGGAAAAAGTGCCTGCTTTCATTTGACGATAGTGACGAAGACGTTCCAACAAGGAGGTTTGATAAGAAATCAAAAAGTGCCCATGACCTGCTAAATGACCCCAAACTATCAAAGAAGGCGGTGGAAATAAGCAGTACGCCTGTGATGGACTTGATGACATCACAAGTGGAACCTGAGAAGTCTGACCCAGATGAAGAGCAACATGAAAATGAGGTGGATGAGGCAGAAGAACGGAAACGCGAAATAAAGGAACTTCGAAAACAGCTAAAACGACAGAAACGTGATCAAGAGGTGAAGTTGGAAGGATATGGCAAGGGAGATTACTTGACACGAAGAGAGATGAAGATGGCGAAACAAAAGGATAACATCATGGACCGCCTTTCGGCATTCACCAAGCGCCTGAGCCAACTATCCAAGGACACAAAGCTAGCTAACAAAGAGTCACAAGAAACCGACGAAGGTATTTTATCTTTTAGATTGTGAAATGTATGCAGACCTCGCCGATGGCTCGTGGTTCGCCGGCAAGAAGTTGCAGTTTTCTATTGATTCTGTCAAGGTGGGTTACAAATTCAGTCTTTTCATGTATTGTCTTAGGCATACGAAGTGGACGCTGCTAAAGATACAGTATGTGTAGCCTTCTTCCCCACCCAAATTATGAATCAGCTCGATGTGATCGACCCACTAAGCGGAAAAGACAACAAATTACAACACCTCGCCAATCTCAAAGCAGAAGTAAGCTAAATGTGTGTAGGATTCCATTTGCCTTCAGCGCATGAGGGGCTACACAGCAAAGAGTAACAAGGACGACAGGTGGTAATTCTGCAAAACACTGGCGCCAGAATGCAAATCCTCATCAAAACCTTGACTGGCCAGCGTCAGACATTTGATTTTGACGTGGACGACAAGGTATACCACGTTAAGCTGGCATTGCAGCAACGCGAATGTATGTTGGCACAATACAAGTTTCAAACGTAACTTAGGTATTGATATAGAACAGATTCGTCTCATTTATTCGGGTATGTTACTGGGCTTGTGTGACAATGTCCCTCAGGGAGGCAGATGAAGGATGAGCTCACGTTAAAAGACTACAAAATCTCCCCAGGGGCCACAATTCACATGGTACTCCAACTGAGAGGCGGCTAATCCTTCCTCACGTTAAAGAACCCTCCAGTGTTGTCGAGAATGGAGTTTTTCTTCTTCTTGGCTTCAGGCTTAACCGCGTTTGGGTTATACAGCTCAATACCTAAACAGCATTATCGCAACAACAGCAATAAACATACCCTGCAATGGAGTAAAGACGAGGGAGGATGACATGCCGTTAGTGGCTCCACTGCTTTGCATCGCAATTTGGCGTTTCTTAGCTGATGGACATTATTCAAACAGTGTAATGTGGACTTACGTAGCTGTAGTTTTGTTTGCTTATGTTGGAGTGTAAGCTTCCCGTGCCCTGTGTATTTCCCGATCATACCAAAACCGTCACCTGTGCACAGTAAAACTTTACAATCGGCAACATACCAACTTCGAGGCCGTACTCTTCCTCGGCCTCCTCTCCAAACTTGAGACGATTGGCATACTTGCGGAATTCACTTGTTGCCAGACGTTCCTTTGCCTTTCTTAGTCTGCTTCCTCCTCGCTTGCTAGCCTTCCGCTCCATTGGAATGGGCAGCGACTTCTTGGTGGGAGCTGGTGGTGGCTCCTGAGCCTATTCAACATTAGCAGTATCCACTTCGACATTACCTTTTGTAGTGCCTGTATGATTTGTTTGCGATAACTTTCTCCAAGTTGCCCATCACGGGACTCTTTGAAGAGGTCAATCTTGGCTGCAAGGGAGAGCTTCCCCGATACCAGTTTAACTGCCCGGTGCTTCACAGAAGGCACCGCGTTCTGGATGATTTCACAAGAGTTTATTATTCCCGGCACTACAACACCCTTACGATTCCCTCCAACTAGCATGATGTTTTGAGAGGGCATCTTTGCCAATGTAGCAAGACCACCAGCCTTGGTAATGAGCCTAGCTGCCAACGCAGTCCCTATTATAGCACTGACATTTGGTGCCAGGAGGGCCATTCGGCTTTCTAGGTACACCAGAATCTGAGTGAAAATGAGTCGTTACTTGGTAAAACTTACGTCATTGCGGAATTCGGCGAGTAGCATCCCCTCATTACATGCGGTTAGTACCTGAGTGACATGAGTGCACACGGAGAGAGTGTCATACCTCGTTCAGCACTTGACTCGATAAATGCGACCCCTGTGCCATGGTTGCAGCAACAGTGATGGCCATGATCATTGTATTGGGTAGTAGGTCGTTCAACTGGACCTTGGTAAAGTCCTGAGAGCATGTCAAGGTAAAAGTGTATGCACGTACCAGTTCGTTCTGTGCTCGCCTCACTACTGCGATATAATCAAGTGGTGAATATACGATTGATTCCAGTTTGGGAAAGCGCTTAGAGTATATGTCACGCACGTAGTTGTAGATGTTGATAATCTCGTTGTCAATGTCAAGCACGCTCTTGTTACATTCCTCCATTAGGCTAAGCTCGGAGCTATGGGCGTTTTTCTCCAGTGTCAACCTCTTCACCTTCTACAGAACCATACAACACACCTAGTGATACATACCTCTATCAAGGAGTTGAGTTTGGGATCTTTGACCATTGGCGAGAAGCCATGGGAGGCCCCTCCCGCCGAGTTAAAATACTCTTCGACGGCATCTATGATGGGAGCTTCATCATCTGACTCGTTGAAATTGTGAGCAGATGCTCCCCCGTCACCAGAAGGGCCCTTAGTCTCCAGTTCGTCATCGCGCTCAAGGTCCTCAAGGTCATCTAGGAAGGAATCCACAAGCGATGCCTACAAACATTGGCAATTAAGTGGATATTGTGCCACACTTACCATATCAAAGTACTCTCCCTAATATACATTAACGTCTATCACTTTATGGGCACTGTTTACGGGACTTGATCGTGCTACTTTGTGAACAATGTGAGGCAACGATTGACGGAAGAGGTACACATTTCGTTCACTCCCATTTTATCGCAACAATATGGCTTACGTAGCGACGCATCTCATTGGAGATAGCAATAGTTTGCCTTTATAGACAGCGCTGCTCGGGGAACTAATGTATCAACGATGTCGGCGAATATAACCAAGGTGGCTATGAATGATGCCTTTCAGGCAGTTAGGCAGGCACTGTCTAAAGGAAACAACAATATGAAGGATCTATGTTCTGCCATTAATAAGTGCCTGTCCAACAAGTCACATCGTTACGTAATGTCATCTGTGGATTCTGTCTTTGACGCCCTCCCTCCATCCAGTTTACAGGATAAGAAGGACGGAGAACAACAGAAGACACTGATGAAGACACTGTTCAAGCTCCCCAGGGCTGTTTACATGCCACGAATGAACGATGTCACTCTGCCCGGGCCTAACTTTGGTGAAGTGGTGGATGATCAAGTGGAAAAAATGCTTAACTCTTCCCAGACCATGCACGATTATGCTACATTGGTAACAGAATTGGGTAATACGGTAGAGTTCATGGCTGAACACTCCTTAAATGGGTTATACGGGCCCCTGAGACCCTCGGCCCTGGGTATGTTGGATTGCTACAAGCAGGCGCTAATAGGCGATAGCAAAATGGGGGATCTAAAGAAGCTTACTTTGGCTGCACAGCTACTTAACATACTCAAGCTCCATTCTGTTGATAGCGAAGAGCTAATCGACTGTATTACACAGATTATAGAAAAGACTCCTAGTATCATACGCCAATGTAATGTGGAGACTCTGGAGACCCTCATGAAAATGAAACTTCCCGAGCCGCACAAATCCAACTTGGATGAATACATACGCATGTGCTCAGCCAAGAAAATGGACATTGAAGAATGGTCCAAGATGTTCTGGATGCTTTCAAGAACCAGTGGAAGTCGCAACACAATAGACTGCTACCTGAATAGCCACAAAATAGTACTGAGGAACCATCAAAGTAATGAAAAGGATAAAAAGCTGTCTAATAAAGTACTGATGAACACCGTATATGGGATAGCCACACTCAGCAAACGACTAAAGTGTGCTGACCCTGTTTTCAAGAATGCTCTAGCCACTCTGGAATCTATCTGGCCGTTTATTGAGGAAAATATATCAACATTTGAACCTGCAGAACTGTTGGTCATAGCTGATTGCTACTTTGAAAACCACAAATCCGTGAATCTGCTGATGAAAAATGGTGGTCGCAACTGTCTAGACTTCTTAATAAGGGAATGTTCTCGCAGGTTGAATGAGTTTCTGCTAAAGGATTGGGTGTCCTTGCTAGAAGCTATGAACTGCATTAGGGATCTAATGGTGGTTAATGTGCTCATGGAGAAGCCTGATAACTACTACATCAAGGTGGAGGACATACAAAGGGCCTGGACACAGGAACTGGTAAAAGAGCTAAAAGGAAAGGAGCTAACAGACATTGCAGACCATGTATATTCCTTATCCTTCCCCCAGTGTTCCAACTTGTGCAAGCATCTGGTCATGGCTTCTTGCTACGAGGAGCCGGTAAGTGCCATTATCGAAAGAAGGTGTCTGTCTCTCATCACAGACGTTAAGTATCACACAAGCAGACACATCTACGACCACTACTTCTTGCAGTTTCAGATGATTCTTCCATCACAGAACGGCTTGAGAATAGCACTCGAAAGCAACAAACCACTGCGGGAGCTGTTGTCACAGGCATCAGGCAACAGCCTACTCAGCTTACTAGGCCTAGCCAGGTACTGTAACCCAACTGATGCGAGACTATTAATACAAAAACTTTCTGATCGCATTGAGTCAAGTGTATTGACTTTGAATCATCAGCAATATATTCATGTTCTCAAGCATGCTATACATTTCAAGGAGCCAAAACTGGTCAATGCCGTGCTAGTTGCGGTCACCCCGCAACTGTTAGACTCTTCAGAACCACACAAGGGGTTTGCAAAACTGCTTGACTTGTCTAAGTATGCAATGGCTTTGCCGATTAAGGAAGATCACAACCAATCTGCTTCCTTGATAATAAATGAGCTCATCGTCCAGCATGCTCCATCTCACGTGCAACATCTATCCCTTCTGTAGGTTCTCTACAGTTTCTATTTCATCATATTTCAGTCACTTGAATCTGCTGCTGAGAAATATACAGCTATCCTCCATGTTTCCCAAAAGGCTTGTGGGTGACATTCTGTCACATGCCATGGATGTAGATCTGAATGGAATAACGCCTATACAAGTTACAAGTTTCATTGCTTCTCTTTCGGATTTGTGCATCAGGCACGACCATCTGGTTGACCGTCTCGAGCACTGGTTACTGATGGGAATTGTTGACCTGGACAGTGAAGAAGCTGCGTCCGTGCTTGCCCGTACAGCAAGGAGCATGGCAACGATAGGCATGAAACGTGCTAGGCTAAATGAGATTTTAGAACGCATTGTTACTGGCGATGATGTTCCAATCGCTCGTTGGGACTACAGGTCACTTGAGTTGAATACAAAGGTGAACTTGCTTCATGCCATCAGCCTCTTCTGCCAGGTTGGCACGGAATTCGAAAAACGGTTTAAGGAGTTGGTAGAAGAATGTGAAAAGCACGTAAAGGATTGTGGAGATGCTGTGTCATTCACCAAGCTTGACGAGAATGGATACAGACAACTATATGACATGTACATCACTCTATTGATAAGTGGCGTGACTACAGAAACGACAAAATCTGAATTCCTGCAGGAGCATTTGCCTTGCTATCACTGGTTCAGGCACCAGGAAAAGCTGTGCAGGGAATTCAAGGATTCGCCTCAGTACATCCAACTTAAGGTAAATATATGTGGTATTGTTATATAATCACTTTCAGAGTACGTTGAAACAGATAGGAATTGAGGGGGCCGAATCACGAGTCACAGAAGCCTACTTCGCTCACATGGTATTCGATTCACCTGAATGTGAAGCGAAGCTTGGTTGCACCAACAACCTACTGTACGTAGTACCACCAAGAGACGAATTGAAGTGGTGGACATCTAAGGGGGATACCCCCGTTGACCTCTCGGTGAACAGTATTGAGTCATACAAGTACACAATAGGCCAGTCAGCTCGTGTTATTGACCACCTACAAAAGTCAGGGTGGAATGTCATCACTCTCTTCGTGCCAGAATGGGATGCAATGAGTTCTGGGCAGCGACAACAGTACCTTCGTGAAGTGCTGAAGCTGAAAACAGATGCATTTTAATATAAATATATATACACTTAAAAGTTTTGTTTTAATAATACGAGTTATATGAGGAGGTCCAGAGACCGTTTCCCAGAGTCCTCTTCACCCACTGAGCCATCCTCTAGGTCTTCATTGCATAACCTGTCATCCCAAACGGGCTCTTCATTCAGTACTATATCCTGTTCCCAGACTGAATAGTTTTCCAGTGCTTTTTGCATGGCTTCACTAAACTCTTCAGAACATGGAAGGGTACAGTCCTCAGGCACAGTGCCTACGGTCAATACCTTGCAATATGCATGAAAGAGCTTCCACACGTTTTTGTATGGCTGTTTCAAGGGTATTTCTGTGAAACGTTGAAGTGTGATTGGTGGTTGTTCCAGTCGGGAGAGAGTTGTGAGCAGCTTCCTCTTTTCATCATGGTATTGTTGTTCGTCGTAGCAGTATGCACCGTTTACTGTTTCCTTTTCGTACAACTCATCAAACAGATGATTCCATGTAACTATCAAAACCATCTTGGTCAGCTTCCAGGGGTAGCTGAACCTACCATACCCTGCGATATCCTGCAGCATTGCCAGAGAGTTGGAGTCCAACTTGGCAGAGGCATCGAGGGCCTCTATCTTCTCCATATTAGCTATAACCCCCATTACAACACGCTTGTATACCGGCTTATCGGCGGAATCCAGCTCCTTAAACTCTTTGGCGAGGCTTGTGAGTAGCTCCTCGTGCCCATCATCGCGCTCAACGCTCGCCAGCAGTGCAGACATTTTATGCGCCATCTCCAATTAACTGGTGGTCACTGAAGCCGATATATGCTAGAATGCGATTGCGGTGACTCAGTGGAAGCAGTCCATTACTTGCCACGTCCTTATCTACCGCCGAATTACGGAAACACGATCAAACGAGCCAGCTGCGCCCTTCCTAAGTTGTTTACATGATGCGTAGGGAAGAGGGAGTAGAATTTACTGGAGCAGTAAATTATGGTATATAGTGGTTAACGCAGATGGATTCCGTGGTTGGATTGTAGCACCACAGTTTAGCTGTAATGGGTGTTACGACAATATTTAAATAATAGTTCAGGTATAGTACGATCAATTTGAAGCTTAGTGTGTCATAAAGCGCGCAAACTCTGTTTGTCTACTTGTCGATGTCTGATTGAGGGACTGTGCACAGTAACCTCGGACTCGATATTCTACAAGCATGCTGTATTTAGCATGCCTTAGAATACCCGTAGAATGCATAAATGATAACGTGCATTAGCTTCACGCTCGAAAAGGCCATAGTCGAAATACGATCTACTTTACTCTGTCTAGAGTTAGCATGGTTGACATTACCCTGGGTAGATAGACATACACATAATGAACATATTCACGCTTATTAGCAAACAGATATGTTTTTACTTATGTTTTTATGCCCAACCAGCATTCCTTCTATGTGTGATAATGCAGCCTTGTTTCACAACACACATCTGTTGGTACAACCATTCATATAATGTAAATTCTTTATAAATTTTGGTTTTTTGGTTTTCTAGTGATGTGCCCGTTGTGATATAATGGCTCAAATGGTAAAATGTCCTAAAAACATGGGACTAAGCGTCACGGACGGACACATTTACAATCGCAACATACTAGGATAAGGTTATGAAGGCTCCAGGGGACAATGAGGGTGTCCGTATGTGGCTTAGACGACGCCTTAGAGGCGTTCCTCGTAGGGAACATCATAGTTGTCTTCCGCCATTCTTTCGAAATGATGGGATTTGTAAATGAAGACACAATGGAGTACCTGTACTTTACCTTTGGAAGCTGGATGATGATATGCTTCGTGGGTTGCATGTTAATCCATAGATTCCACCCAGGCATACTTTCCCTATCACTCCTTTTGCACTCTGCTTGTAGTCTATTCGTGGCTATTATTAGAACTGCAGGATGGGAGCCATTTCCCTGCAGCGCGCCCGTGGCGTCGTTTCTTGGGGTCTGCAATATGCTTATTATATTGCATGCACTTTGTGAATACAGCAGAAACCCACTTCCTGCTTTATCTCTCTTGTGCGGGTGCTACTACTGTGATGCACTACTTGACTTTGCGTGCCGCGTAATACTATCCTCATCAAACCTACGTGACGTGTATACACTGGAAGTGATGTTTAAAAAAGGGAATGCGATTTATAGATTTGCAATAAGCTCATATGTAATCAGCATGAGGTTTAAGGAAGGGTGTCCGTTTAAGAGTTTTCGTGACATCTTGAAGGCTACACAGGAATTGGGGTCCAAAAAGAAGAAGGTATCATATATCAGGGAGTATCCTCTAACCTATTTGACCAATGCCTGGAAACGTGACGATACAATGTATCTATCATTGGTGAACCTCGCCGCCATGTTTGCCCTGGTATCAATATCGCAACCAAGCTTAACGCTAAAGCTGTTACCCGCATCGTCTAGTTGGCTTGATACTTTATCGAGTACGGAATGGTGGTGTTTACGTGTTGGCATTGTGACAGGGGCCTTTCTGCCAATACCTGATACATGCAGATATGCCGTCTCCTTGTCCATGGCATTCTCTTATTCAATGCATCTCATATGTTGCTTCGTGCTTGCGCCATTCACTGCTATACCCTGGATTAAGCGCACTGCTATAGAATACCTGTGCTGTGTTACCTGCTGGTATTATGGATATACAATCAGCTCCACCGTGGCAAGATTTGTAACGGCCTATTTCATGCGCTCATGTAGTTCCTTTGATGAGACAGACATTTGCTGCAAAGCGTTCATTAATGCACGTTGTGTTTGTGAAATGAGAGCTGAATACCACAGTTGTGAGCCCTTGGTAGAAACGCTTGATATGTTCGAGACCCGAATTAAGGAGGAAGAGGAAGCTAAAAAGAAAAAGGAATGCAAGAAAAATGAAAAACAGGAGGAACAGCAACAGCAGCAGCAACAGCAACAGCAACAGCAGCAACAACAACAACCACCGCAGCCACCACAACCACCACAGCCGCCGCAAGAACAAACGGAGGTCGACAAGAAAGTCAAGCAACCTGTTAAACATGTCATTTGGGTACCATATGCATATGTTGCAGGTGCTAAAACTACAGAAAATAAATGCACTCCCTTGTGTTGTACGTGTACAAAAAATGGAAATGACTGTGGTAAATGTTGTAAGGCATGCAAAAAGTGTACGGGGAATTGCGCCTGCTGCTCAAAGTGCTCGTGTGAAAGCAAGGAAAAGGAATCCTCTAAAACAACATGTTTGTGCCAGAAATATTACAAGAAACAATGCAATACTGTTTGCTGTTGTTGCTGCTGCAAGAATGAAAGCTGCGAATGTAAAAAGGAAGGAGAAGCTAAATGTTGCAAGGGAGCGCTTTCTTGCAATACCCAGCACTATATCCTAGGAAGTACATACGCAACATCATGCAATAATTGCGATCTATCCCTCTATCTTGAAGGAACACCTTTATCGAGACCTGCTGATATGTGCTGTATCCCAACGCTGAGCAACCCCCCAGAGCCGTATAAATGGAGGGAGTATGACCCGAAGAAGGACAAAATCTTCATTGGATATATGGGATTCGGATGTTCTGTCTGCTCTGTAGTAGAATTGAGGTCCGTAAGTTGTGTTGATCTAGCTCTTAATGCGGCATCCTTACCTAAAGATCAATTTTTTATAACCTATCTACGCTTTGGGTCCTGCTGTCATTCTTCCTTCTTCCTAAGAGTCAACTGTGCGAGGAGTAATTCGCTCTCAAAGTGTGTGGTAACGGGATCCTCCCATACGGAAAAGAGTGTTTCGTGCATCTACTTCACGGCAGCTGCACTACCTGAGAAAGAAAATGGTAATGGCAATAACAAGAGTTGCAGCATTGAAGCTGAAAATGGTGCTTCTGGCACTGGTACAACTACGTCTACATCACCAAACGGCACTGCAGGCTGCTCGTCATCAAAATCCAAAGAAGCCAAGGAAGCGGATACCTGTTGTTTTGGTATTTCCTGTAGGGTCGCTGCATGCTATGATGCTACTGATTGCGGAAAAAAGGGGGCATCTTGTAGTCCTAGTAGCAATGGAAAGGCTAACGGCTCCCAGCATTGTGGGTGCAAATGCAAGGATGAATGTTGCTATGGGTGCTGTGTAAAGTTATATGTAACACAAGATGCGGACATAAGAGACTTGAGGAGTTCTCAACGCATGTGCGTTGCCAAGAGTTTCATTACGATCTTTGTTGCAATATATGGATTCCTGATGCTCATGAACTTTTTATATTCCAGTGCTGGGATCAATAAGCCATTCAGCTTCCACGCTTATACAGGTAGGGTTTGGAAAGAAATAGATGAGACCCGTTGGGCGTCCAGAGTAGCAGCGAAAATATCCAATGGTTCTTCAAAGGCACTAAAAATTAATGGGCATAATACAAGTGAAGGATTTCACGCAACGGTTAAATCACTGTCGTTGTTTCTTTCGGAAGAGTACATGGAGAAGAGTATTAAGAAGCGAGTGTTACGTCATTTTAAAGAAGATGTGGCACTTTCAAATGGCGCCAACTTCTATACTTTATGTACGTCATTATGCCTACTAGTACGCAAGGCATGCTTCCGCTTAAAGACTGCGGCCTTTGAGAGCTACCTTAGAAAATGGGAGAGTAGGTGGAAAAAGGAGGTGGCTCTTTACCGTGAAGCAGTACCAAGCATTATAGGAGCGCAGATGTACTTGTCTAATGTTGCCTCGCGCTTTGAATCCGACATATATCTGACCAAAAGCGAAAAGGCTACTATATTGGAGGTCAAGAAGAATGCCCGTGCCCAGATGCAAAAAGAGATAGGAATAGCCAGGGATATGCTGAAACAGGAACGCGATGTGGCCGCTTTGAGGAAGAACGCCACGCAAGACGAAGTGCCGACGATACGGGACCGTATGAAGTTGGTTTGGGAGGGTCGCGTACAGCTCCTACTTCATTGGATTAAACATGAGCGCACTGTTTACGATTGGACTAGTTTCCTTGTTACGTATAAGCAGCTTGAAGACTATTATGCTGCAGAGGATGCACTATATGTGTGACATCGTGCCAAGGGATTCCACTGATGTTACCTAAAAAGATAGGCAATTTTCTTTGTTTCCCTAAATCACTTCGCGCTAACATAGTGAAATAATTTTCACGGTATCTGTGTCATTGTGTGCTCAGTAGCGTTTGCAATGTGGATCTATACCCCCAACGGTGGTCCCTTTCAGATGCCTGGTCACTGTAAAACCATTTAAGTCTCTTTCACACAATGTAACCAAAATGTGTTATTGCCATGGTGAATTCAGACGAGCTTACAGACTTCATGAGGCCCGGCGCCTTGCGTGAGCTCGTCGCCGTTGCCAAGGGAGGTGAACAGCCGGCACCTTCCGAGCCTCAGAACGCTCGCCACTCCAAGGAACGCCATGGGAACATCATATTTAGAGAGACGTGCCACTACTGCATCTCCAAGACAGCAATACTGGGGACTCTTACATTGACATGTGAGTCTCTGACTTTTGAACCGGATTACAGGGACGCCAACGTGGATGAAAGAGGGTGTAGCTACTACCAGGTACATCTCGATCTCGTAAATATAGCCGAGTGTGCGTTAATTGGTGTATCTACAGATGACATAGACCTATATGAGCAGGGCAGCATCCACTGCAACGGGATGTTGCAGATTCTGCTGAAGAGTGGACAGAAAAATGCTTCTTCAAGACCAGATAATTCGGAGGCTCAAGAACTGTCTTGTAGTTCTGGGGAATTCAAGTATGACAACATTCCGGACGAAGATAAAGAGCTTCCGCTCAGTGCCAGGACAGTGGGATTTGTATCCCAAGGTATATCAAAGCTGACATCAGTGGTTAACATGGCACCCTTTGGTAGAAGTTCAAGGAGTAAACAGGGGTCTTCTAGGGCTACCTCTGCTGCATCAACACCTAGAAGCACTTTCATAGTGTTTGGGTTCTTTACAAAGGTGGTTGCTCACAATTGTACTCTGGCACTTATGGATGCCCTAGACGAAGCAAAGAAGCGGGAATTAGAATCACCAAGTCGTTACGGAATATTCAGTGTGCCGTTCTCGTCAAACGCATTGTTGGATCTTATGACTGCTAACCCTGCATCAGAGCAGTCAGATGACAGCTTCCCTAGTTCGTCAACACCCATTGCATCTGCCATGGAAAGTTACAGAGGATTCCCCGCTGGAGATCTCGATTTGACCCCTGTTGTGGAGACAGATAAGCATCTGAGGAATCGCGTGGAGGAAAATTCTAAAGTCCTCACGGCAGACATGGTTGGCCAGCTTATGGAGTATCTGCCTCCAGCCCTAGCCATCAGAGATTGGGAACTTTCATTCGAAACCAGGCATGACGGAATCTCATTCCTCACTTTGTACAAAAATTTGGAAGGGCATGATCATTGCCTCCTGGTAATAAAGGACGACAAGGGTGGCGTCTTTGGCGCATTCACAGGGCCTATCGCATTATCATATAAATTCTACGGAACTTCTGAAACGTTCGTATTCAAGTTCGTGGAGGGTAGACTACGGGTTTACCGAGCAAAGGGAAGTAATAGGTGCTATGTCTACTCTAGTGAAAACTCAATTGTCATTGGAGGAGGAACGGATTCGGCAATCACTATCGATGATTCCTTTAGAACGGGCACATCCGCCACCAGCGACACGTTTGGCAATGAGCCACTGTCGGAATCTCTCTTTTTTAACATCTATGCCATGGAAGTGTGGACGTTTGGCAACTACCTAACATAGTGGCAACACTGATGACAACACCGGCAGAAATATGTCGAATAACAGTTAGACAGAATATTAATTATAAAATAAGTATATAGGAATGTGTCCACAGTTTAAAAACTGGAGCTACGACCTAGCTTCCACGTCCGCCGAGTCCAGCCAGCAACTGGACAAGGCGACGCTATCGCAGGAACGAGATGTATGTTGCCCCGTTCCACCGGAGATCGTAGAGATCAAGCTCTACGCAAGCGCTAGAGTGAATCTCCTCTATAGAAGGCGCAGTTCATTTGAGGAATTGACAAGGAAGGGCGAGCTTGTGAATTTACAGCTTCTTAAGGATGTGCTTCACACAAAAATCACAAAGCACGAACGTAGAGCTCTGGAGTTGTGTGTATTGATGTTATCGGTGTGCCAAAAACGCTCGTCGGTTAGCGGAGATACATGCGACCTTGCCATTGAGGTGTGCGGTTATACATCCACTAAGGAGATGCGCTATGACCTCCTTTGCGAAGATGTGCTCTCCCTGCTCGTGTTGAGCTCAGTGTGGGTCACTGAGGCAGCCAGTGCAACCAATCTGGCAAGAGTTGCATACGACGTCTTGTTCAACATTGCCACCACCTGCAACAACAAATACCTTAGTCAATACATGGAGCACCTTCTGGATGACAAGAAGAGAATGTACGGAGAAGACCTATATTGGCGTCTTAGGCTTGTTCACAATGCATTTATTAGTAAGAAGCTTTACCAGGATAATGTAACACAACTTCTCACTCTGTGTCTTGAAATAGCAAACTGTCAAAGTGGTACCATCTATGTCACAGAACTATTATCAGATATTTTGGTGGCATTGTGGACCTATAAACAGGTAGACCCGAATGAATTACCCCCTAGATACAGATGCCTCTTCATGGCCAAATTGCTGTTGGCAGGGTTTGTTCACCAGGACATGGTAACAACACTGGTTACAACAGCAACTCATGGAGAGTATTCTGAGAGAAAAGTGGCATTATCAGCTTTGTATAAGGCAAGCAAAATGAACATATTACCATATGGTGTTAATGAAAACATTTTTCTTGAAATGGGTGACACAGATCTGGGTATGCTAAGCGTTCATGCTTCAATGCTGAATGAAAGAGACTCAGTGTTGTCTTACTTGGAACAGCTGTATATTGAAGTTGCAAGGAGGTTATGCACAGATTGCAATAATGTTCAAGATGGCTTTAATAAGGCGAAAGATGGTATCATTGATCTTATCAGTGGAGATGGTAATTTAAAGGGCGACACCAAGATACACCTACACTTGGCAGTAGAAAAGTATTTCTCATTTAGAGATATTACACAGGCTATTAGTGTAGCATACAGGAGATTACACGAGCTAGGTCGTAGGGCGTCTATTGATTCTGCCACGTCATGCATAGCGACTCGAAGTGCATTCACTGAAAAGTCGATCCTTCTTTTACTCTATCTTGCAACGCTCAGGGTGGAGTTAATACCTTATGTCATTGGTGTAATTGATCAGAGTGTCCAAAGTGAAGGTATACGTGATGAGGTTGTGAGGTTTTGCTTGTCATCTATATTGGCTGCCAACTCAAACAGCATCTTTTTGCAACAGTTTGTCATCCTTGCGTGCAAGGTTTTCAATGTAACTATCAAACAGTACATCATGAAATATGGTCATTCAACAATTCTACTGAGGCAGGAGATGGACTGCCTCATGCTGGATATACTACGAGCCATGAATTGGATATTGAACCGATGCAAGTCGTCAATCAAATCATGCAGGAGCATCCCGCATGTAGGATCAACTCTGGCATCTGTTGCTGTGTATGTTAACACGGTATATTGGGGGCGACTAACTATGGATATATCTCATGAATTGTCTATGGCCCTTGTACGGATGTTACAAGCATGTATATTAAAAGAAAGGGAGGAGAATATAGAGAACCCAAGGTATCTACTAGACGAAGGGGTTGAATATGTGCCTGAAATAATAGGTTATTGCTCCTCTGCCTTCGAGATTATCTGCCATGCTATTGTCCCTTCTGTAAAACTAGTTAGGAGCATCCTTACTGTAACATGGCACTCCAAGCATGCAATAAAGGTATTCAATGGTCTCCAGGCCATCGCAAGCAGAGCTAGTCTAGGAAAGAGGGTCATAAGGGAACTATTGTTGTATTGCATCCACGCCAAGGTACACACTGATTGGGACAAGGCAACGTTGTTGTCGTTTCAGAAGTTTGTCAAACTGTTTGTATTATTGATTCAATCCAATGAGTGTTGTAGTAAGAGAGCAATAAAGGTTGATTTTTTGAAAGTTAGTGCCAAAAATGGTTGGAAGGCAGCAAGTAGATTGAGGTCTAGACGACATGGTACAGTCCGACTGGGAGGAAGTAACAACAGGGTTGTATTCTTAAGGGAATTGTCAAATAAACTTAAAGAAGATGCGTGTAGTTCATCTATTGCTATTTGTGGGCCTTTGGACCTGCTAGACGAGCATTTGTGTGTACCACAGTCACTCTTGGATTCTAAGATTCACGATTGTCCAGGAGAATGAATGGAATTCAGGCTGTATCACGAGAGACCCTTGCTGCAGTGCCATGGGTCGGAGTGTCACGCCTAACAAGCTTGATGGAAGAGGTGCTTAGGAGGGGACCGCATGACTCCAAAACTTGGTCATATCTCTTCAAGCGATTCGAACTCATTTTGAATTCCTTTAGTCACAAACATCTTTCAAGAGTTATGGTAACCATTGGAAAATATGGAAGATGCCCCAGTGATTTGGTACCAATGATCCGAACACATGCGTTGTCCCAGCTGAATGAATGCGACATTCTATCCTGCTGCGGTATACTTTACGGTATGGACAAGCTACAACAGTGTGATAACGAGTTAAAGGCCAGTTTTAAGGAGCAGGTGGTGAAAACACTAGATACGGCCACCGAGCCTTATCCAGTGGTACTACTTGCTAGCCTCTATTCAAGTTCAGGTGACAAGAAAACAACAGAAGCGTTGCTTAGGCATCTAGTTAATCATGTCAATGAACTTAATCCGAAGGCTTTATCTATGATCGTAGTCTCTGTAGTTACACAATTTGGGGACAACCAAGGGATACTGGAGTTGCTCATGCCATTCCTACTCAAAGCAACAGAACGCACCCGTGACATGGATATTCGATCATTATCTCAGATCTATTCTTCTATCGCAAAAAGTACTCTCACAAATGCTCAACATATTTTAGATGAGCTCAGCGATGTCATACATCAAAAGGCTGAGTTCTTTACCCTTCATCAGTGCATATTGATATTAAGTGGCGCTGCACGTAGGAGGCACCTGAACTCGCAACTCATCATGGAATTAATGAAGTCAATAGATAACAAGCGCCATAATGCCACTCAGCAGCAGTTGCTATTCATACTATCATCCGCACTGCGGCTCGGCATGCGTGACTCTTCCCTGGTATCCAAGATATCACAGGAGTTACACATATCAGATTTGGGTCATACAGAGCTAGCAAACGTAAGTTACATTAAAAGGTTAATCATATTTCCTCTAGTTGACATATATGGCGGCAAAATGGAAGCTCACAAACATAACCAATGAGGCGCTCTTTGAGGAATTCCAGAAGCAATCTGCCCATATGTCACTTCGTGATATGGCATTGGTCGCTTATGGCTTTGCTAGAATAGGCAATTTACCCCAAATGAAACAAATATTAGCCGCATCAGAGGACTTGCTAAATAAGCAACCGGGGCCGACTGACCCGAGGATTGTTGGCATGATGACACAGTTAGCCAATAGAGTCAAGTTTGAACATTGTGACCTTCAATGAATTGCCTTTCTCCACTGTAGTCAGATACCTAATGAATATCGTGATCGTTTAACGTATAACCTACTGCAGATGCGATAAGTAGATGCTTGTATGCTGCAAGGTTTGCGTCCATAGGACTCATGTCTTCATCCTTATTCCATATTCTGTGAGTTTTATTAATGCAAGATCATGGAACAAACGTGATGCTGGCCACTCCTTCCTTCTCCGTGAGGCACTTGAAGGGTATATTTTTATTGCGCAGAAGCGGGTTTTCTGTTGTCGACCCCTTCCCGACTTCCACTACGGACATTCTATGACCTAGAGCGTCAAGATTCAGCTGCCTCCCCCTTAAAGACCTCCCTCTTAGGAAGTTACATAGGTGGTCACTCCTTAATAAGGGGTCGGTTCCCTTGTCTGAGGAATATACTCTGCGCTCAAAATATTCCGTTCCCTCGATGTTGAAATCAACTTTTTCAGCTGCCATCCCGCACACATCATGGATATTCAAGTTCCCTGAGTCATGTTTCAATGCTTTTATGCGTCTTACCAAGTGTGTATTCCTCCTGAGATGTGGAGGTATCAGCTGTGAAGGTCTTATCTGCGAACTTCCCCCTCACATCTACAACACCTTCCCCCTTTATGAGGCATGGAAGAACATGTATTTCCACATTTCTCTCCATTTTGCCTCGGCTTAATACCTGTGGAAGGTTTGGATGTGGCAATCCTCCCACACACCCTAAGGAATCCAGACAGTAGGCATATATGGCTCACCTGAGGAGTGAGATCCATATATTGCTCTCAGGGCCTGAGAATAGGTTCTTTGTAGCATACAAACCCCAAGGGTGGTTCCTCACAACTCCATTCGACAGGAACCTGAGGGACGGTGTGTTGGCGCCTGTGCTGGCAGCCAAGCTTGGAGTATCTCCAAGATGCATCACCTTTCCTAGCAAGCTTACCGCTCAAGAAAGCGGGCTGGTTGTAGGCTGCACAGATGATTCCATGCATAGGAAGATGACCAATATCATCATGAATGGAGGATGTTCAAAGTCTTATCAGTGCATTGTACACGCCAACTCCTTTAACAAATCTGGAAATGCGTCATCTACATTTAAGCATGCATACAAGTGTTTCAACTATCGCAGTGGTATTTCTTCGGGTTTAATACGTTTTGACCTAATGGAGCATGATAAAACCCCTGCATTGAATTCACTGTCCAGCGTAACCGACAGCAAACTAAGAAGCAACATTGTGCAATTTGTAGCTAGAGGCCGCTGTGTATCTGTTTCAAATGTGACTTTGGATAAGAATCAAGCACCATGTGAAGACAGTATCAAGGATGGAGATATCGTAGATGGCTGTCACAAGTCAGGAGGGAAGCACAAACTGGCCTTCATTATGGAAAACCTCCGCGACTACCTCAAGCGGTCCATAGAAACGTCTGATTCGACTTATCAACAATACCTGCTAAATGCAGTACGTGGAGGTACTCTATCGCAGTTCAGGCACTTGGAAATCGCTACTAGTGACCATGCAGTGAACAAGCATCTCGTTGAGGTGTTGTCATCACTGGGACTGGTTGTACTATCTGGGGGCACCAATACAAGTAAAGCAAATATTCATACAATAAATAGTACACTGTGTTTGGAATTGTACAGGATGCAATTCTCTCATCCCATTTACAGAGATAGGGTGGTGGATGTCTGGGTGCATGAGAACAACCCAGAGGTACCAGAGTGCTGGGTCAACCACGCCCTCACTACTTCTTTTTAGAAGCCATAAACTCGCGCATCTTCTTCTGCGTCTCCATTTCGCGAAGGATGGAGGGTTGTACATCCACCATGGCGTGGGTCAAAGCCAACTCGTGCTGGCGCCACTCAAGTGGGATCTGGACATCGGTGTAATATATCATTGTTATGCTAACCTCTGGCGCTTTGTACTTAGCCATAGATGCTGGCTGTTTGTAGTTGCCCTTTGGGGCTTTCAATACCTCGTCTGCAATACCCTCGTTCATCTTCTTCTCCTCGAGCAACGTCTCCAGGAAGCCGGGCTGGTCGAGGTACTCCAGGTTATAGTGAGAGATGGGCAAGTCATGATCCACAGCGACTTGTGCTTTCTGAACATACAATGCCACCCTATACCATCTAACAAACCTCTGCAAGAGCCGCGTCATACTCCAACATACGATTCACATCATCCTGGGTGAAGTGGGCCCTGTGCTCGACGAGTGATTTCATTTCCAGCAATTGGGCCACTGCCATGACACCTGCATTTTTGATGAGGGTTTGGCGCCAAGACAAACCGGGATGCGATACGAACGGCACACGATGGGCGTGAGTGCCGAACATGACCAGAGCGTCGCAAACCTTCGAGGCCGCGCGCAACGCTTTAGTTGGAAACATTTTAAATCAAGTGTTGATTTTACATAGAGTGATAATGTTACAAAACACCCTGCCTTGCAGCTGTGCGTGACACTCACGGCGGGTCATGGCGGGTGTGCGGTATACCTTTCTACAGCTAATGAGACGCTGTGACTCTCATGTTTCGCTGTCGTCTTCTATTTGTTGTTGTGGTTGCGATTTGCCTTGGTTCATGTGTACCTTACCGAATTCGCCCTGCACGGCATTACATACCTAAAAATAGACATACGTTTTCCAGCTTGATCTGTATCAATGAGTTGATGTTGTGAACCTTGAATCCGAAAATCTTCGGCGTGTAGGTGATGGGAGGGTCCTCCGGGATAAGGTTCGGAAATGTAAGCAAAAATATGTGAGGGAACGAACGGCCGATGAATGCGCCATCTATGTCTGCATGAGGCTCCCCAGAGTTGAACACGTAAGCTTCCTGACAGCGCGGACAGTATTTCTTTATTCTGTGGTTGTGCAGCGTGTCACTGAAGCCAACGGGCAGTACGTTCTGCCTCTGACAACGGACCCGCGGGCAGTGACCGAAAACGCCCTGTTGGTACTTTTCCTTCTGTAAAGCATTAATGCTTCGATAAGTGATAGCGATATTTAATGCAATGCACCTTTCACATTAATAAACCGTTTAGCCTGTAAAATGCAGTCGCGTAGGTAAAGGGGTGGCTCCTTATTACGCACAATTCCAGACAGCAACGATACATACACAGATCACTCCTGATGTAGAATACCACTAACCATCATCTGAAGTCCCATTGGGGATATGATGAACCTTGCATGGATCAGTCCGTAGAGGTCGGTTGCGCTACGGTAGAGCTCCAGAAACAGTGCATCAAGAAAGACTTCCTCAGTTGGAGCATATCCCAGGATCATATCCATGGCGCAGTTGTAATTCTTCATGGCTTTCAACCCACACAAGTTGAACTGGTCGCGAATGTATGCCTCATCCACCTGTCAAGCGTGTATCTCAACAACACCAAAGTACCTCCAGCAGAAATTCATGACCCTCAAGCGAAGTAAACCACTGAATCCATTTCATCACGTCCCCGTTCTCAGTGGATAGGTCCTGCCACTCTTCGAAATCTTCCTCCATCTTGGCTCAGCACTGTCAATACACAACACCAACCGGTGGATAATGGATGTTGAGCGTGCGTAAGCCAGCAAGATAAAGGGTTAATTTGGTCTAGTCGTCCTATGGAGAGTTATGTTTCCATATAATGTCTGCCTTTGCGCTCTCAGTGGGGAAGGATTAGAGCAGCATCGCTTACTGTAGCACGGATAATGCAACCAATTCATGGAAAGACAAGTGATAACCGCACATACTGTGTCCATCCTTCTCTATAACGCATATAATCCGTGAGGTGTGTTAGCTGCTGGATGTGCGCACTATTAGGTGTTGCCGCGTTACACCCAGTCTACTCCAAAAATGTTGGCTGTCTACATTGTTCATATCAGCTAATTGGCTTCAATGAATTGTTGTTGCGGATCATTTCATTGCTTCCTTCAGTTTAGCCCTGAAATAAGCCTAGGTAAATGTACATCACTCATAGCAATGGAAGGCCGTTATAGCTTAGCTCTTCGCAGTAACCTCTATTAGGTTATGTAGACCATTTAGAAGGTTGTTCCACCATAGTGCAAGCAATATGAGTCGTAAGTGTTCGGTGTTCTCGCGCAATATTCAACTGGCTTTGGCCCATCGTGTCTACCACTTGAGGGAAGGCCACCCGTATGAGGGCTTTTGTGAATGTTATGGAAGCGTAAGATGCGGTAGCACCTCTACAGGTGCGGCAGTGACTGTTGAACAAAATGAGTCAAGGAAAATAAGGGGTAATATAGGCGGAACTGCTAGTGGCAGGGAATCCATATTCTCAAATCTCAAAAAAGCTTATAAAAAGGATGTTCCTATATGGCAGGAACCAGAAGAGCCGTATAACTTCTATAACATAAAGGATAAGCGTGAAAGCGTACCTTGTCCCGGCTTCGAGAAAGGCGACCCTAGGTCTAGTATGTCTAACAGAGGTGACTCAATAGAGGATATTGACCTTGATGTCATCTTGGAAAGGGCTTACATACCATCAATGGAATCTAATAATCATACTGTACAATTGAAAAAGGCCTGTATGGTGACAAACAAGTTAATAACTGTGGATGTTCCAGTGAGGAAGCTGACTGGGGATGCTGTTGTCAGTGCCATACTCCACAATATACCTCCGTATGAAGCATACTCGTCTGTTGAGAAACTTTACAAGTTGCTGTATATAGGGGAAAAGGGAAAAATATCTTCCCTGGGGACCGGTGTACTCCAGGTTTTGGAGAAGCATATATCGCTCCTAGCACGTGCCGGAGCATTAAAGGTCAGGGAAGCGCTTATGATAGCCTTAATATATGACGAACATGGCATGTTGGAGCCCCTTCTAAGAGATTCCTTAGCATTGGCTCTCCAATCACAGTTATATGCATTAAGATGCTACGATGTTGCAGCAACTGTACGAGTGTTCGGGAAATATGGGAGTAGATACAGCCCGTTGCTTAATACCCTCGGTCTGGTGTTTTACGACTTCATGCTAGGGGGTAAGACTTCTGTTTATTCCAATGGACCCCCAACTGAAGAAATCCTGGAAGTCTTAAGGTCATATGCAGAGGTTCACTTCCCCGTGAAGAGGGTAGTGGACGCAGGTTTCGGGAGAGCTTATGAAGATATGGATAAAATGACTACTGATCAGTTAATAACACTGCTGACTTCATTCTTTACGCTGTCAAAGGATTCCAACTTTGTCGAAATGTACACAAAGGTCATGGCAATACTGTTCCACCAACCACTATTGTTTGTGGATGAATTCCAGAAATGGGCCCAAGAGCAACTTACTAGAGAGTGTTCAATAACAGATCATGAACAGAGTACAGAACTCATAAATCGTTTAACCCGGTACTCTCCTCCGCAATTATTCTTAATAATGAGGGCGCTATCTGAATGTAAGAGTGAGTATTTGATTCAATCTGTTCATTCTCGCATCGCATTCAAGAGACTATGGAGTGAAAACATCTCAAAAGGGATAATGCCATGGCAAGGTCCCGTCGTCCAATTGGGAGATATGGGTAGCAAGGACACTAGGTATTTGGTTGCTTTTGGGAATCCTGGTAATTTAAACGTGGATGAGAAATTGCTAGAAAGTGGTGGTCCTAGCGGTGCAGATGTAATGACAAATGTAAATAAAGAAGTAGTAAAACAACCAACTAGAGAAGATCCAAAAAATGCAGACACCCAGCCTAGTCGTAAAGGGGTGATATCATACCGCCACCAGATACCTCTGCTGTATGACTCAATGTTGAAGATGGTATCGCACACATTAGGAGACCTCCCACATCCCTCTGACTATCTAAAGCTAATCTATGATGGAAACACTGAGATAATTACCCTGGCAAAGAAAGAATACCAAAAGGAAAATGTGACCATTCATGAATGCTCTGTACTTCCATGCTACCCCTTCATTTCCACATTACTTCATCAAATTGGGAGATATGAGACATCTCATTTTAAAGCAATTACACCAAATGAACTGCTTCCATTTTTCAATCAAGGAGGTGATGTGATGCATCTTGGTGAGGCTAGCATTCATGGCAGCATTAAGAAGTGGTATGCAACACAACATGTTAAATTAACATCTGAAGAAGCTCATGTGGGTGTAGCAGATATACCTATTATCAATGAAGATGATTCTTTCAATGAAATGATTCATTGTTTATCGTTTGTTAAATGTAGTCAAATAAACAACGGTATACGGCTTTATCGTGTAAATGCTGAAGACCTAGCTAATGCAGTGGAAGTCATAAACGACTATTCTCGTTATTCGGATGGACATGTAGAGGATACGAGATTGACGATTGCCAACCTATACTTTCGGATGCTTTTCGTTAATGTTCCACAAGCCAAATCACACAAACAGAATCTCTCTTCCTTCAAACGCTTCTTTGAAAATGTCACACCCAGGAGCCTTATGCTTGACTTTCCCCATTTGCCATTTACGGATAATAGAAAGATGATGGGAGAAACCTCATTCTACCAGGCAAAAAATGGGTCATACAGGTATTATAAACCGTCCCCATTGTACTCAGATCTTATGGATGGAAGGTCTTCCATATATGGCCTCATGATGTATGTATTGAGTCAGAAAATTATGCATATGGCTCCACTAGATGATGTCGAGGATGGTATTTATAGAATGAATCTCGATGTTGTATGCACATCCATTGAGCATGTTCTTCATCCCTTCCATGTTACGAGGAACGTGTCTTCAAATAGGCTATTGAAGTGGAGCATATTATATTACATGGGGTCCTTAAATAAGGTACATAATATCATGAAAACCCATGAGTATTCAAGAGTGGAAACTGAGGTGGAATTAGAAGATGCTGATTTCAGTGGAAATGTCACATATACGGAAACCATAAGAAATGCTATAGACCACATTCTTGATGATGCTGTGATTAAGGCAAAAAAGGCCTGCGGTGATGTCTATATATGTCAACATTTTAGGCACGTGGCCAATATACTCCTGAACGTTTGTGTCAACCACATTCAATGTATTTTGAAGAAGATAGGAAAGGGTGATCTGTGCCTCACTCTCCAAGAGCACGCAAAGTTATCATCAACTGTATGTATGTTACTCGAGTTTGACCATGAACTTAACAAGCATACTTCTTCCACTTGTGAGTCACTGATTAAGTTGGAAGATCAATGTACAAGCTATCTGTGCCAACAAATAGTGATTTTAGGTAATGCATACAAGGGGCAAACTCCAGAAATAAGTGCATCACGCGTTTGTGAGAACAGTGACATTGATTATTGTCCCATGGGAATGCCAGATTTTGTTGAGTCTCTGTCACACCAAATGTCAACAGACACTTTTTTCTATGTCATTTATGCACTGTTCATGGCTTGGAAAGACGTGGAAGATAGAAGATGCCTAATGGATGCTATGTATAGCATGACACAAGTGATGTACAAAAGGATTCCCTACATGTCACAACAAGAACTTGTGAGAGCCGCCGGTACCATTGTTCACCTGCAGAGGGTGAAGCAGCACTCAAGTGGAATAGATACGGAAGATCCCAAGGGTCTCGTGGCTCAAATGGTACAAATCCTTGGAGCTCGATGCCTCGAGATTATGGAAATGCCTTTACCCGATATGGATGAAGAGGAAACCATTAGCCAATTAGGTATTTTGGAGTTGAGACGATGTCTATTATAATGGCTTCCATGCGAGTAGGTCCATTCAGGCGTGGCGCATGAATGACCATGTTCCATGGTGAATCTCTCGATGATGGCGTTTCGGCTCGCTTCGTCACTGTGCAGACATAGTACTTTAAATACATAAAACATATGTGATTAACATCGTCATGATGAACACAAACATGAATAGAATTACTAGTTCCCCGCTGGGATGCTGCAAACCCAAGGAGGAAAGACAAATGATCTCTCCAGTCTTTAGGCAACAGTATATAAACGATCATGGGAAAATGAAGTTGACAGTGCCCGTTTCACCTATTCACTATATTGCTGCCTCAGGGTATTATGCTAATGACTATAGGTTTTCACAGCAACCACACCAATGGGAAGTGCAACCAGTGCCATATCCTCATGCCTTTGATCAACATATGATAAACATGGACGAACACAGACATGTAGATGCATCTACCTATGCACAACAAGTAGACTCAGCTAGTCAACAAAGGTCTCCAACCCCTAACATCCACCTAATGATGCAACAAGGTGGTCAGGCTTCCGTTCAGTTAGGCCGCAATGGGAGTAGAGTGGCAGAGAATGCTGCATCCATACATGATAGTTTTTCGAAGGCGAGAGAATTCAACGTCAAGGATGTGACAGAATCCTTAATTCGCATAGAAGAGCACCTTAAGAAACTGGAAGATATATGCATGTCTAACCAAACTGGCATCCTCAGGGTACTAAGAACTTTATTAGGAACAGAAAGGAGCTTGAATGGTAGCACAGGTGGTAATCCAAAACTACACATTTCAGTTCCTTCTGTCGCTAATTCTATCTCGTTAAAGGATGAACAATCTGTTATTGACAGCAGGGAGGTTAGTGGATTAAAAGTGGAAGCTAAGCAGTCATTGCATTCACAGAAAGATAGCGAATCAGTCTCGAATTCAAATTTGCCAAATGATATTGATATGGCTCCATTGGCTCAAGTATGCAACCTTGGAAACTGTGATGAAGGCTCAAAGGTTTTCGATGTTTCACAAGAACTTAAGAAGTCTAACGACATGCTCGAGAAGTATCTTTCTAGTTCGGATTCATTTAGCGGCTCTGAAGACCAAGGTACTTTGCTGCACGAGAACATGAATCTCTCCATTTGTGGTCAAAATAATCAAAAAGACATGGATTCGGGCATTACTCCTGCGTTGATAAAGAAGACAGGGTTTCCTAAAGATAGTGCCAGATTGAAAGGCTTTAAATCCTTGGATGTAAAACCACTTGTAACTACTGCTTCAATGGCATCTACAGAGTTGCAAAATAATGCCTTAATAGAAAACCTGGAGAAGAGGTTCAAGTTAATGATGAGCTCACTAGAAGGAATGAAAAGCGAAACAAAGGAACCTGCCCAAAGCAAAAGTTTGCCGCAGACAAAAAACGGGCTAATGGCCATAGGAAACGAAGGAAAGGTTAATATTGGGTCACCTGCCCTGGGTGCTTGTCCCATTGAAAGGAAGGATTCAAGCATCCAGTGTGGGACCAACACATCTCTAGTTCCCATTACCAACAATGATGCAATAGTCCCTATCAGTGAGAAGAGTCTCGCCTTGTTGGAAAGTGGCCAAATCCAAGTGCTCAACACTAGTGGTGAGATAGTACCGTTGGGAATGGATGATCAGATAGTTCAAACAAAGAGTGGGAATCTAGCCATCCGCATGTCTACCGGAGAACTGGTCCCTTGTCAGCTATCAAAAAGTGGCGAGGAATTAGTGATTATAGGGAAGCGAACACTGGTTACAATGGAAAATGATGAATCTCTAGACTCTGGCAACGGAGGGTCTTTATTGCCGTTAAGTAACAATGAGGCATTGGCGTGCTTGAATAATGAAAGCCTTGCACTATTGGAGGATGGTAGGATTCCAATACGAGACACTAGTGGAGAGATAATCCCTATGAGTAAAGGAGACCAAATTGTAAAGACGAACAGTGGAAAACTGGCAATTCGCACTTCTGTCGGTGAAATTGTACCCTGTCAAATTTCTCAAAATGGAGGTGAGATAGTATTACTTGCTCAATATGCAGCTGTTTCATCAAGTAGTGGTGGTAATACATCTCAAGTTAGCCGTGCTGAGACAGGATTGGCACCAATGCCTACGATGGAGAACCAGTATAAAACAAATGACGTATATAAAGGGGAACTAGCCGCCATTAAAGGCTTGTATAATAAAGGAAACGATTTGGAACCTGATGCAGGCTGTGTTGCAGACAATCCTGACCGAGAAGAAACCGGAAGCCATCAGATAACCTGCTCACTGCTAAGCGACGAAAGCGATAACGAATCACTACAGCAATTAGATTCTATAAGAGGGCTAAATACTTCAATGTTAGATTAGTCTGTTGTGATAACGTCTATTCCTTTTGGAATGGAGTCAATCAAAGCCGTCCATTTCTCGTCAAAAGCTCCCACAGCTACTAGGCCATCTCGCATCAGTACCAAGTCTGCATTCGAAAGCGAAGATAAATTTTCCTCAGCGAAAACATACAGTTTATTTAGCACTCCACTGCAGTCATCCAACAAATGGGAACGAACCTAAAAGCCTTATTTTACTTTATATATATCCACTTACCAATAGTGAAAACATCAAGGGAACATCCCTCACGTCCATCTGTGGAGGTGCCTTGCTGTAATTGATATTGGCACTTGGAAGTGGCTCAAGATTTAGTCGCTCCTTTAGCGTTCTAACAGACCCTTCTCCTTCTAGCGTGGCCTTTACCATTAGCAGCAATTCTGTCAATGGTGAAACATCCTCGCTCAGCTTATTATCAGGACCTGAAAGCAAAGAGCACGCTGCATTAGACGCATCCTCGAAGTAACTGGTGCACATAGCTTGAATTGATAAGATGCTGATAAGAGTCTTTACTCGGTTAGGTGAATATTTGACACACTTTCGTATTATGTTAGCTGAAGCTGCGGCCATGTTTGGCATTTCATAACCGGTCATAGGAATATGTTGCAAACACTCAATTACATTCGATATCACCCTTACTTTTCCAGCCTCATCTATAGCCCCATCGTTTAACAAGCACAATGAGTCATTGATGAATCGTTCAATGTGCTCTAAAATTAGCATCTGGCAACTCTGGCGCGAAGGTGGAATCTTTGTTAGAATGGATGAAAATACTCTGAGCAAGAAAGCTTCAATACGGCGTCCTTCCCACCTGAAACCTATGTAATTCCTTTTTTTAACTTACCTTTTACGCAGGTAGTTCTCCAAAGCGTCCACTAGCTCAATTGGACATTCCTTCATTTTACTGGAAATATGCACCAAACGTCTTAATTCCTTATCGCCTAACTTCTCTAAATCATGCGATGCACGTATTATGAGCAGCCTATATAATTCTGCAGTATTTGGAGAAAGAAGCAGTGTTGACATCGTCCACAGGATTTCAGAAAGTGGCACATGCAAACTTTCTGAACGAAATGCGATACATAATTCATCCATTTCCGACTTATTTAATCGTGCTAGTAGAACTGCTTGACGAATTAAGGGACCTTGAGGTGAAGCATCTGGTTTCAGAAGATCAGCAACACTGCAGCACGCATACAACACATCCCTTACTTCCTGTGGTACTTCTGGATCCATAGCTAGGTAATCCAGAACATACACTGCACTGCTTGGAGAAAATATGTGTTTCTGTTCTCTTACTACTTCGCATAGTAGTTTTGTGAACCCTGGATGTTCTATGCGTTCTCTTGCGAGGGCGCCTGCAAGAACAGCCGCATGCTTTGTGTCCACAGCATTAGCTGGAAAGTAAGAAAATATCATAGCAAGGCGATTGTAAACATCTGTCCTCGGGAAAGGAGAACTCCAGAATCCACTGGCTAATAGGGCGACTTCTCCCTGGGTCAAATCACCAAGCCTATTCGTCATCAAAAGGCGACGTACTGTGTTAAAGAAGCTTCCATATGCTTCAAATTCCTTTACCAAATGTTTCTTGTGTAAGGTATGAAGCGCCCAAACAGCCCATGGTAGTGTTGTTCGTGACTTGTCCGTCAATGGTTTTTCCACAGTAACGCTCAAACATGCCAGCAACTCGTTGGTCAATACTTCTGCAGTATCTCCATCTAATCCTATATTAACTGCTCTAGCGAGCTGCACCAAAATGGAGTCGTAGGGAAACTCGTATTTGTCATCAAAACGTCTAATGGTATCAAATACTGTCTTAATTTCAGCAACCGATGAAGCGTTAATAACACGGTACATGTATTTCCCAATTATATTTGTATCCAGTTTGCTTTCTCTCCCTTTTAGACGTTTGATAGAGGCCATGTAATTATCCTCTACGGAGAGAGGTGGAGGTGAGTATGGAGAAAACAACGGTCGAGGAGTAAGCTGAGATTCCACAACAGTCACGCGTGTGCCGTGGTACTTTGCTAGAGCCGCTTTCAAAATCCCTCTTTCATTTCGGCAATCTAATACCACATTGACCTGCATTACATTGCTATCACGGCATGCAACCTACCCAAAAGGGCTCCCCTGGCGCCCTTTTAAAAACAGAAAGAACCGTCGCCCGGGAGTTCCTATATGGCCCAGATGCCATATATGCGGAATCTCCTGGGTTAAACAGTGGTCCCCTTGATCTTACATTGAGTTTGTGTCTATAAAGGGTTCGCTGCAAGCCAAACGCTGGGCTATTGGAAACGACTACCTCATGATCCTTCCCTGGCTCTGTGGAAGGTGCCAGCAACAGAGGGTCGTCTAACAGAGACTTCGCATAGCATCCATTATTTAAGCTGCTTCTCGGTAACTTAGCACAGCGGTAATCAGATCTCGAGTGTATGAACGCAGCTGTACTGGAAGCAAAGACAAGCGATGTAACGAGCCTCAAAAGCATGCTTTTAATACCATTGACGAGGCAATGCTTTACACCAACACATTTTGCGTCATTGCATAATCAACAAATGAGGATTCTTCGTGGAATCTTACACACAGTAAAGTCCCACATCCCTCTCAAGCCGCAGTAGCATTAGTAGTCAGTAGACACCATGGGAGGAAGCAAACATCGTCACAGCAAGGACAAGCTTTATTTATTACACTCTGAATTGGAAAGTACCCTTGATCCGAAAGCTAAAGTCAGAGTAGGGGAGTTGCTTCCCTTGGATTCCTGTGCAATCAGCCTCCAACCATTCCAAAATCCAGTTTGCTCACCTCAAGGCCATGTATTCGACGAAGCCAACATATTAAAGTACCTAACTATACATGGATCGAACCCCGTAACTGGAGAGGCGTTGCAAATTCCAGATCTAATCAAGCTGAACTTTACCAGGGATGACAACAATGAGTTGCAGTGCCCTCTATCGTTCAAAAGGTTCACGCCTAGCACCCATGTGGTCGCTGTACGCCCTTCTGGCTATGTCTATGGTTATGCTACCCTTAAGACTGTTGCAAAGAAGCAGGCAGACGGATATATGCATGATCCCATGACTGGTATGTTCTTACCTCAAAAATACAACATCACTATGCAGGAGAAAAGTTTCAAAAGAGTGATATAATCACTCTTCAAGATCCCGCTAATACAGAACTCAGGGTAATAGGCCTGTTCAAGCACGTTCACAGCACCTTTGCCAGGGAAGCAACATCAGATGAAAAGGGTGAAATACGTGGAAACGCTCTATATCGCAATACTATGGACAAACTTGATGGTGTAAAGGAACTAGTGGATAACCATACTAAGTTGTTTCAAGAGACTAAAGGTAGTGTAACCACAGATCGCCCACGCCATGCACGATTCACGACCAGTGGCCAGGCTTCCAGTTTTACTTGCACAGCAATGAACGCTTCTTACGGAACGGAATTCAGGGAGATGACAGTCTTCGAAGTCAGGGAACCACTGTATGACATGGTAAAGAAGCAGAAGCTGAAGGCTTACGTAAAACTAGTTACAAGTGACGGCGACCTTAACCTAATGTTACACACCGATCGCGTTCCTCTGACTTGTGACAACTTCTTACAGCATTGTGAAGACGGCTATTACGACAATACCATCTTTCACCGTTGTGTACCCAACTTTATCATACAGGGTGGAGACCCAACTGGAACAGGTAGTGGTGGAGAGAGTGCCTTTTACACCAGAGCTAAGAAAAAGTCCCAAGAAGAGGGAGTGCCAAAGTACTTCAGGGATGAATTTGATAATACTCTATGTCATGTAGGAGCAGGAGTTCTATCAATGGCAAACAGAGGAAAGCATACTAACGGCTCCCAATTTTTCATAACATTTAACACATGTGACCATCTGGATAATAGGCATACCGTTTTTGGAAAACTAGTTGGAGGAAAGGATATTCTCATGAAATGGCACAATCTAAAGGTGGATGATGACGAAAGACCCAAGAACCCACCAAAGCTCCTAAAGTGTATCGTTTACTCCAACCCATTCGATACTGTACAAAACCAGATAAAGGAGAAAGAGCAAGAGGAGGCTCTAAATCGCAAAAGGAGACAGTCTGCTACCACTCGCAACTGGATCATAAATCCACAAAACCAGAAGCACAGCGGTCAAGTCGAAAGTGGTATAAAAGTAGGTTACCTTTTAGACAAGAAGCATAAGTCGGCGAAGTAATATAACGTCATAGACAGAATTTAATCACGGTCATGCTGCAGTGTATTGTATGCATAAGAGGAAATGTATAACCGAATGTATTAATTAGCTGTTAGTGAACAGTGTAAATAAATTTATAGTTAAGAGGTATTGTTTAACTGAAGAATATTTAACTTCATCAGTTTCCATAATGGCGATCATAAAAGAACTAGACTACATTAAATGTTGTTTTGCTGTACATTCAGACCGTATTCAGCCTCATGAAAGTGTACATGTGTTCTCTATTTTGCACGGCGCTTTCTATTTTCGTTAGACATGGCAGTTACCTTCAGGAAGGGAGAAAGAGCACACAAGTTTTGCATGATTAACTGAAGCGAGAACAAAAGTGACATTCCACTTTTGGAATACATGCAAGGATCCAGCACGGCATCTGGAATGGCAAGAATATGCATCTCCAGAGAAGTAGGGAATCCCACTTCCAGGCGACCACTCTGAAAGAGCTTATCAAGTATCTCGCTTGGTATGTTTAAAAGAACCTGTGTAGCCCGGAGGTATTCCATGTGATTAAGTGACTTCAAAATGCTGGACGCATACCTCGATATTGATGGCTTTTTGGGTGCTTCTTCCACTTGATGCTTACGTATATGGTACTTCAATACTATCTCCTTCCACTGATATGAATTTTGTTGCATTTCCTTTTTCATATCCTTTGTCTCCTCTGCTAGTTCTAGTAAACAAGAAGAAAATACTCCATCAGCCTGATCTGAGTATGCTCCTCTGCGGTAGAATGCTTTTCGAATGAGAGATGTGTCCAACGGGAGCTTGTAGAGCACATAAGAAGTGATGTCGTCGAAATTCTGCTGACTGTAGTAACCCTCCGTATTAGGCAAGGGTATGTACCCTCTTTTAAAGATCATAGTGAAGTCATTGGAAACCTGTTGGAAGTGTTTTTTCGTCGTTGCAGTTCCGTATAACTGATAGAGGTTCTCGAGGTAGTTGTTAAGGCACTGTAACTTCTGCTTTCTGCGCTGCCTGCAATGTGCCAAGATCCTACTTTTGTGTTCTGCATATGGTCTTAGTTCCGCGTTCGTATATACTACATTTGATAGTTCAATAACAGAGCCAATCGGTAAATCCATAGAGTTGGGTACATAACGCCCATCATGCATAGATGCCTTGGGGTAAGTGCCACCTATCTCACACAAAGCCGGAACTGTGATGTACCTTGCACCACAGTCGCCCTTTGTTGATTTTTTTGCATCACTATCAACAAATTTGTATCCCATTCCTGAGTACAACTCAGATGTAAGATGGCGTCGAAGTTCAAAAAGCCTATCCACAACAGACGTGTCAAACTCATTGATAAGTGTATCCTCACACGATTCACAGAAGACAATGGAGCATCCATTGTTTATGCTCCACCCTGAACACCGGCTACATAGGTTACTTATTGCGTTTTTTATGGCAAACACGCCAGATATGGCCTTTTCAAGACGGCGCTGAATGGAAAACTGTGCGCTATTCAGTTTTTTCTTTCTACAACAGGGCCCCCTTTTGGTCTTTTCACCAAGAGTACCTATGCAACTCACCCTAGGAGCTCCATCTGATCCGACGTACACTGTTGATGTTACCTCCATGGCCTGTGGAGTAAAGCTAGTATAGTTAATTGTGGATTTTTGCTGTTGTTCCTTTTTATCCTTGTTTTCATTCCAACTTAGTCGCGGTTTATATCCCTTAGGTAGAGGGCAATAATAATTTCCGAAGATGGCATTCGGTTCATACTTGATATGACGATCCTCAGCTGAGGAATCAGAATCATATTTACCTTCATCCGTTGTGTTTCCTGCAACATTGTCATCTTCACTCATTTCAAAATCTGTTTCGGACATATAGTCCTTAACGAACGCTGCATAGGTACTGTATGATTTGTTGCAAGACCAATCAAGGTTTAACTTTGGGTCATTTATCAAACCGAAAACTATAGCACCCCTGTCAATTTTGTATGTGGAGTCCATATATAAAGGGACTCTATTACATGTATATCGTTCACCCAATATATCACTTTCGGCGGATTCCTCCTTTGTCTCAGGTGTCTCAGTGACAGATGGAAGAAGCAGCCCCTCGAGTATTTCCGGCCTTACACGAGGACAGAGGATATCATCTGCTGTTATAACCGCATCTATCCTGTCACTGTCACTGTCACTGGGAGATTCGCTGTCATCATACGAATCCTCAAGGTCCTCTTCACTGCTGTAAGAAGGCCATTCGGGCTGCATTGTACCCTTGCCTCTCCGATATCGGTATCCACATCCCTGACGTTCTCTCAAGTCGTGGATTCCAAAAAACGTTTGCCATGATTTCAGGAAGTTCACATCTAGACTGCTGAACTCTGGAATCTCAGGATAAGCGTACTGACGGATGCCAGGGTATGCAAACAGGTTGAACTTAAGGACATCAGAGCAATCCACTAATGTAACGCAATTAACCATTTCATCTAACACCTTTGATGCAGAAGCATGCTTACTTTTCACATAAAATCGTGGAATCTCATGCTGAGCAGAGAGCATGTCTTCCAGCATGGCCTTTAGACGAGCTCTATACTCGCTTCCGCGAGCCTCGTAACGAGATTCAGCCACTAAAAATTCATAGAGTATCGAAAGTACTGTTGATGCTACCATTGTCAAAGGTGGAGTCCAAATAAAACTGACTGTGTAATGTGTGGGACCCATGCAAAATGTGGTACACATCATAGAATAATAACACGTAATACACACATTCAGACGTATGAGTTGGCTATTGATGGTACAGAGCAACTATTGCTTGAATCTTCGTCTTCTGTTTTTATCATCTGTGCGAGATTCACAAGCTCTCCAGGGGCCTGCGTAACCTTGAGAAGACCCCAAAGCTGTACAAATGCGTGGTTCAAGAAGTCCTCACTTACTCCGAACTTGCATGTCGTTTGCAATGTTGATAGGAAACGTTCAACTCCGTTAAGCATATGGTAGTACTCCGCATGCTCCGTTATGAGAACCATACTTTGTGTTGAAACGGCTCCCGTGAACTGAATCGGCCCGGGGTTTATGAACAGGTCATCAGTCAGCCACTTCCTGCGTGCCATTGTCAGCCTTTTGAAGGCTTTGCTCTTTAGATTTACTGTAGAACTTGGGATTATTGGTAGTTCACCCTTCTTGAAATCGTTGATAGACATAAGTTGCATCATGTTTGGATCCACCCTCATCAAACTTGTTAAGGGAATTACATACATCTTCCAGTCTTTTATCGTTCCACAGAGGCCACGAATTGAGCAGCAGCATCCAGTTAGTTTACTCTCTAATGCTATTCCTGCCAAGTGACCATACGCAAAGGCCAGGCTGCAGTCAAACTCTGACGGCATGCAACAACGACCCTGATATCCGAAATAGTGGGTGACAGCATTGTAGTTACCGCTGTACTCCCCCTTTTCTTTTCTTATGTTAAGTTCTTCTTTAACCATTTTTGCAAGCATAATCTCGATGTCAAGGAGCTCCAAATCACCTTCAATGCCGCAGCTAACAATCTCTTCACGAATGTAAAAAGGTAGAGATGTGAAAACACCAAGACTCCAGGGTGTCATTTTTTTCACCCACTCATTTTCCTCCTTGTTTGAAATACTGCAGTTAAGGAAACTTTCAACGGCCTCTTTCCTCTTGCCTACAGCAGCAGCTTCAGTGAAAACCGCACGCAGCTCTGTTAACATGGATTTGGTATTTGGCAGGTGCAATACCAAGTGGTCTGGAATCAACACTGTTCCGAAGTTCTTCCCCATTTTTGCACGCTGGCATACAGCATCCGCAATGTCCCTCACGACGTCGAAGAGGGTTTTGTCAGCTGATCCATATTCTTCTGCTATGATAATAAAGTTAGGATGCGTCTGAAGAGCACACTCCAGTACATCTAAGCTTGGATAACGCCCTAGAATCTTGACAAAATGCCAATACTTTGGCATACTAATTGCGTCTGTCAAAACATTGCCGACTAGTGATGCATATAATTGGGCGTTGGAGTCGAACCCAATGCATCCTTCAATTAATTGGCATGCCAAACCGTTGGATCCAGCAACAGGGACACCAACAATACCTGTATTACAGTTTTTCCTCAGGAAGAATTCGGTAAGAAGAGCAGCTTGTGTCATGGCAAATTCGTCACCCAGGATAACAAGACCATCCAGTTGTAGCTTTAAACACGTTTGTAATGCAGCTTCCCAGTTATTCCGATCGTGAAAGTACTGAACTCGTGAACGATGCACCATCTCAAGACCACCTTGGTTGCGGAAGAGATCAAAGTCGCTGGCGCACAACTCAATGTAGTCGCCATCGATCAAGCCTTTAGAGCCGTTGAAGGCTATACACGTGCCTCCAGATAGTTTTATACGTTCGTAAAGTCCCCATATGACGTTCAGGACACCTGGTGCTTGCTTGGAAATTACAACTACACCAACTTTTAGCGGTGATAAACGTGAGCCGTCCAACCCTTCTGCATCTGGGTAGTTACATACTACCTCGTACTGGTTAAAGTGGCATTTCCTAGTCATATATGGATAGTTGAGAACGATCTGGTCACGTGTGTAGGGGTCGTGACTCAGAACCTGTTTAAACATCTTCATGCGAGCCCGTGGATCACTACAGATAGATGGTATCGCGGGAATAACATTCAGGCGCCTTCTTTGGAGATCACTCATGCAGTCTATTCTACGATGTAAGAGGAAACGTTTGTTTTTATTTTCTTCTGGCCTAAAGTTTCCAATCAGATCCTCAACTGTTGGTCCAGCAATAGAGAAACAACATTGAACTTCATCGTCGAACAATTGAATAGGTCCGGGAGAGCGATATAGGTCGTGGTACGCCCATATATCGCGTACCTTTTCGAAAACCTTGAAAAGGTCCCCATCAAGGTTGAGCAGAGTCTTCCGTATTGCCGGCACACGAGAACCTGACAGATCGATCATTTGCATGAGGTGCAGGAACGGTACACCCAATGGAAGCCATTCCCTAATTGGGAAGCTAAGGTCCTTGATAACTGACATGTAACCATTTCTCTTAGCACCGATAAGAACGCCAGCATTATAACCCAAAGAGTAGCAGTATGAGGAATCGAACGCCGATGGAATAGCACAGCGCCCTTCGTATCCAAAGTAATGAGTCATAAACCTTAAAGAAGCCAGATGGTCAAGCTTCTGCTCAGCAATGCGCTTTTCCACCAACATGAGTAACAGCCGCTCAGTGGCAATCTTTGCAAGCATTACATAACCAGTAGCCTCACGGCCCATCAAAAGCTGTTCACGGATGGATTCGGGTAATGATTCCCATGTTGCACGGCTCTTTGTGAGCTTTTCAGGTGGGAGCGAAGTTAATGGTTCCTCCGATTTTGAGAGGATTTCATTAAGCTCGCCAATCAGCACGTCAATCTCTGGAATGAATTCTATCAAGCCCTCCGGAATCAAAACAACTCCGTAAGGTTTTCCCATCGCATAACGCTTCTCCATGAGGTCAACAACTGTGTCAACAATAGCAGACAGTGACATCTGCTTTCGTTTAACCTCTTCCCCGATAAAAACAATGTTTGGGTGTGTTTGCATACCACACTCAAGAGCTAAGTGGGAAGCTGACCTTCCCATTACACGAATAAAGTGGTAGGAATATTGTGTGCTGCTAGCATCCGTGCATAGGTTTCCAATCAACTCAGAGTATGTTCTAGCGGCAGTGTCAAAACCAAAACTAATTTCTATGTTGTGTGATTGCACATCACCATCTACAGTTTTGGGAATCCCAACTACACAGCATGGCTTTCTCAAAGTTGGTCTGCCATCTGGGGATACAACATTACAGTGGGAGGCAAAGTGGTTTGCCAGGATGGCTGCATTACTGTTAGACCCATCTCCTCCTACTATGACCAACCCATCCAAGTCCAATTCGTTCACAGCTTCCACAGCTTTGTCCAAATCGTCTTTGCAAGAAATCTTTCCTCTCCCAGATAAAAGCATGTTGAAACCACCCATGTTTCTGAACTTGTCCATAGCCTGGAGGGTAATTATGTCATTTTTTCTTTTGAACAGGCCATCCAGCCCTCCATGAAATCCTATTAGTTGAGATTGCGTATTTCTTAGGTACAAATAGTCAAATAATCCGGCAATCACATTGTGTCCTCCAGGGGCAGGGCCACCACTGAGAACAAGACCTATCTTTAAAATTTTATGCACAGCAGCACCAGAAATCAGAGCCTGAGGTTGTACAGAAACCATTTTGTTTTTTGCTATATGAGGAAGAGCTTCAGTGAGTTCTTCAAAGTCGATGAGCTCCTCACCACTGCATTCATGCTCCTCCAGAATATGGTGGTCGAATTGCAAAAGATAGGGCAGTTCAACATCACAGTTTGTTAGACGTGCCTGGCAAACACTCTTTGATACATAACACGAGTTGATACGTTTCAAACCATCTGTTAAGGTCATTGTGATAACGACATCGTAACCAACCATGCGTTGTATTTTGTGATTCGATAAATCTAGCTTCGAAGTCAACAGTACTTCCTTGTCTTCTGTAGGTGTTCTTTGGCGATGACGACATACTTCTTTGCCTACTACTAGTGCTAGACACGGAACGGGAAGCGATATTGTAGCGGTTTCGACGGCGCGCAATGGCCTCTTGAGCCAGACGTTCAGGATCTTGATCTGACGATTCATGATCTGCATCTTCATTCAAATAGCTTCTATCGCCAATTTTGGGTGATTTCGTTCCATCCCGAAAGGCTGCGCAGGTGTATAAGTCGAATTTAGAAGAATGCATGAACCACAACAACGGGTATGTAACTTTAAAGCCACAGCCGAAGCTAAGAATACAACTTGTGCCTCGTAATTATAATTTAACTGGGTAGCCATTCCATAAATAGACAATCAAACGGGGCTTTAACGATGAGTATCACATACCTGATCTCTTCGTAGTCCATTCTTCCGCCATATTGCTATCCTATTCGTCAAACAAACCAAGCAAGTAGTCGGGGCAATAACGCTAAAATGATTACCTAAGACACCTAGGAAGCAATATGACCTCAGGGTAATACTGGGAGAGGGGACCCACAACTATTACACCCGCAAAGTGTCACGAAATGGATGCTAAGGGAAACACTAAAGGATACATTTATTTGGCATTTCTTTCATTAAGGTCCAATTATGTGTGAAATAATTACCGTTACTTGCCCCTAAAAACGACATTACACCTTAGCCCTAATACACACGTATGTAACCTGTATGTGATAGAATTCCGCAGCATTCCAACACTTTGAGGCGGGAAAATCACCCTAACACTAGTTTTATTGTTTTCATGTCGTGTAATCAGTGCATGATCTTTTTAAAAACCTGTTCTTGTGAATATCAACGCCTCCAGTGTGTTTCAATGAGGTATGTGTAGAAGGCCGCGAGTTTCTTCTCTGGTGTATAATAACTCGGCCGAAATTGCTCAAAAACCATAAATGCAACTTTGTCTCTGTAGGGTTTTGACGCAACGGTCCTCATTCACCCCGTCATTCTGGTGGTGTAATGTGCAGCACCCACAACTGGGCTTTGCGGTTAGGCAGTCTAGTTTTCGCGGTTTTCGAGGCATAGTTGGAACAATGGAAAAAGTACCTCTTCTTGTCATCGTTGGTCCTTCCGGTGTCGGAAAAACCACTCTTTATACTATGCTGCTCAATGAATTTCGCGAGTTCATAGAGCTCAGCATCAGTTACACAACCAGGGCCATGAGAAAGAACGAACAACACGCTGTCAACTATTATTTTATCACTAAAGAAGAATTCAAGGCGATGAAAGAGCAGAAGAAGTTCCTGGAATGTGCATCTTACGTCGGAAATGACTATGGTACCAGCATAGATGAGGTGGACAGAATCCGTGGAACTGGAAAAATACCCCTCCTGGAAATAGAAATAAATGGTTATAGACAAGTTATGAAGCAAAATATCCCAGTTAGGGGTGTATTTCTGACCATTGGTGATACGGAAACACTGAGACAGCGAATAATGAAACGTGGCTCAGACCAGCGAGATGTAGACTTGCGCCTACAGAGGGCTCTAGAGGAGATTGATGAGGCAAAGAAATGCAACTTTGACTTGACTCTGGTTAACGAGGACCTCGCAACTACCTATGCTACACTGAGGGAGAACGTGATTAAGTGGTATGGTAGCATCCTCCCTCCTAATACCGGTAAAAATTAAATAAACACTAAAAAGAAGAATATGATCTGTTCCAGCCACGTCATGTGTTTATATGTGACGTTTTTAAACAAAAATTATATCCGTGCTGTTTAATCAAACGCAATGGATATATTAAAGCGTTGTTCTCTGGGGGCTAACTCCAGTTTCCCCGTAATTGCCCTTCCCCAGGCGGATTGGATCCGTCGTATCGATCGGCAACAATCTAATATCGTGTTATTGCACGAGCAGCATGCTTACCTTTTCGTGTTGCTGATTCAACGCTCCCTTCAGGAGGTTCATACAGGTGTATACCAAACCGACTGTTACGACGGATGCGGCAAAGATGGCGAACTTGCGCAGGTGACCCATGGAGCGATTCTTGTACTCCTCAAAGTCTAATTCGCGTGCTGCCATATCTTCCATAGTCAGCTCAAGGGCATTATCTGAAAACAACTGCCTGTATATTATTGTAACTTTTACATATATCAATAGCTTACGTGTCATCTATAATGTCATCTATTCCCGCCAATGAGTCCGGCGGCTCGTCAGTTGCTCCTGCATCAGAACCAAGGGAAATTATGTGACGGCGTTTTTCAGAGTATGGCGATATGTAATGTTGGCGCTGCTTGGTGAACTTCAACGACTCCATTGGTGAGTATATACGATGTTGACTTTTCTGAATTGGCATAGGAGCGAGGAAGGCTCGTATACCAGCCTGATGGGCAGAATGGCACAGCCGTCCCAGTAATGCCGCACCCAGAAGTACCCAACCAGACCACAAAAACTTCATTCTATGTCATATAAAGGAGAAAAGGGTATATGTAGCATGTTATCTGACCATTATAAGGCTACACATTCTCATATTGAGGATATCCTCCCTAGACACATTTAATATATCGCAATGCGATCTATTGATGGCTGAAACCATGTTTAGTCCCCTAACGGAAATCAAACTAATTCGAAAAGCAAAGAGGTTTGACAAAAGAAGTGGATTCTTTACTATAGGAGTGCCCACCATTTTTGTTCTGTTTAGTATCCTTGTGGGAGGAACCTTTATCGTCGATAAGCAACTAGCAGTCAAATTCGAGCGTGCTAGCAGCCTCAGACAGCGTGAACTGACGCTTAAGGAGGAACATGACCAAATGCTTAGCACACTGGCAAAGGTTGTGCCCACTGAAAGGCTAGACAACTCAGTGCCCTTTCCAAAGGTAAAGGAATAGTATGAATCCAACACGAACAATGTTGAATATCAAGGTGGAACATGTAGATCAGGCGAACAGCAACGATGATTTTCGCGCTTTTTCAGGTAATTCACAGAATTCTTGTTATGTTTTCATTAAATTGCAGGTGTCGTACAGGATTCTTCTAACATCAAAAACGGAAGAAGCCTGGAATCGTGGAAGGGTAAACATGTAATTGGTACGTTATTAAACCTAGTGAAATGTGTTTACCGTTGAATTAGGGATCGCTAAGGACGCTAATATTAAGGAACATGTGGTCATCCAGAATCACCCTGTCGCCAGGCTAATGCTACTCCCAGAAATGCCAGCGATTCAAGTCAAAAGCATCGTTTCAAACTTAATTCCACTATGTAGAGCCCTTATATGTGGGTAGATTTTATGATGCAATAATACTGGCATAGGCGAACATCTTCACTTACGCACTGTGGAAAACGACGTGGTTGTGTTACTTTCAGAGTCAATGGTGAGTTACCTCGAAATGGAAATTATTTTATAACACGCTCAGGAACCTGCTGTCCCATATTTACAATGGCTGCTTATGAAGAATGCAAGAGTTTTACTATTTCTACCCGCCACAGAGGTATGACAACGCGCTTCAGTAATACGAATAGCACTCCAAATACATACATGTATGATTGTCCAGAGTCAAAATGAAGAATCTGAGACTGTGGATGACCTTTACAAGCACGATCTATTTGATCATGGAAGGTTCAAAGGCCTAGCTACAAATGGTACCTAGCATTTACTTCGTTTATATACATGTATCAGTGATAATAAAAAGAAGCATGGTGGAGGGCATATCGCAACACACTTTGAAACTAACTAAAGGCATGGGAGCAAGTGCCATTGCAATTCTGCCAGGTGCGGAAGTTGCCTTCTGTGCAGAAGAAGAACAACTGTGTCGCCAGCTTCTTCTGGCCGCAGGCATGGGTTGCCGTATAGTATGGCAAACCTCTCTGCAGCAGATGGACCCATGCGAGTGTCGATGTCTGTTTTCAAAGGCAATAACACTAGGGTTCTTCAATTTTAACACGATGTTGGAGGCACACAGCTCCGATGGGCATATCCAGCATGGACTTCTTGAGATTGTCAAGCGTGCCGCAGATAATGAAGTTTTCACAAGAAAATGATATACTAGGGAGAATTTGTTAATATAATAGTTTATGTACTTGTATTTGTACCAAACGGTGGGCAGCTGCCAGGTTCACGTCTACAATGGGGACCTATGTGTTCCTTTTTGATTCATATGGAGACAGTTTCTTCTTTATTTTCTACAATGTGATTAGAAATGATTGTTTTGGAGCATATAAACACTTTACTTTGCTCCGCAGATGCGGAAGCTCGTCGAAGGGCGTAAGTCTTTCGTTGTACTTGCGATATAATTACCGCAGGAACGACTTTCTCATGAAATGGCAGCAAAGTATAGAGGCATGGGCAGAAGCTCATGCCATTATAGAAGGTGGATTCCCATTAGAGGTGAGATTCTCGTTTCTCTCGTGAGTAATGAGCCCGCAGGCCAAGTTTATCGCAGCCCAGACTCTGAGAGCCAAAATGATGTATGACTTTTACCAGTTACCTTTAGAATCCATTGGGAAGCTGGGAGAAATACTCATGGCATACCTCTCTAATACATCATTCCCGTTAGTTGTGGCCGATTACTGTAAATATTGCTTTGCAGGAAGAACATTACTTCAATGATATCACTTGCTATTTGTGACCTTGCAATGCAAGCTGCTGAAGTATGGGAATCACCCCTTGAGTCTTTTATATCTTGCTATGAGAATGGAACAGTTACACTAAAAACACTCCTCACTCTCATTGAATGCCTAGCGGATGAGTCAAGAAACTCAAGAGTCATTGTTACCCCTGATGTAAGGAAGAAGTTTACAGACAGTATGAAACGTGATTATTACAAGCTACTAGATCTACTTGTTAAACTGAGGGCGTCTGGGAGCGATGTTAAAACGTCGAGTGACATATTCAGATGCTGGTACAGTTGGAGGCAGCTGGATAATTTCGTATCAACATCGGAAGCCTCCGGGATTTTCATCAATGACTGTTTGGAGATCATTAAACGACCAAAAGCTCTCGGTGATCAAAGTATTGATAGTGAAACCTACGAGGCTGCTGTGGACTGCATGATTGACGTCCTTCAGGAAGTTAAATACCTGACAAACAGAATACTCTCCGAGGAAGAATCTTCAAGTCAATCTGTTGACTACTTCAAACAGGCAAAGCAAGATCTGCAGCCTATAGTTAAAGCATGTTTTGATCTATGCTCATCAGAAGAGTTGACTTACTTCCTCATAGAGGCCTTTGGGAACCAGGACCGCTTCTTGTTAGAATGCTTCTCTAGAATACTGTCAGCGTTAATAGATGCGTTAGACTTTAATCTTCTAGAGCCACCAGCGCAATTACTAAGACTACTTCAACTAGAGATTCAATTCATTGAGGCGCCATACTGCATGGTGTTCCAAGGGTTTAAAACGGGTGACCAGCCTGGAACAATAAACTGCTTCTCAAGGTATTACAACCGTATGGAAATCAGAGAAAGAACGTTGGACGCTGTCGCCACATGTGGCCCTGCGGATTTCACACCAATCGACGAAGACACAGCAATATATGCACAGTATGGTGTTTCTGTTATTTCCAACGTACTTCATGCAGAGTCACCAAATTGTCAAAGGGCAAAGGAAATCGCAATGCAGCTGTTGGAAATCATACTGTTAATTTCTACAAGCCCACCAGTCTCTGGCGATCATGATAACGATGACTATGAGAACTACTTGGATGATGTTTACGATGTCATCCCTAAAGTGACTAAAATTCTGAATGCTGAGTTTGTCTTTGATTATGTCAAGAAACTCACAATTGAGCATGGCAAGTTCGCATCATCTTTGCAAGGATTAGAATCTAGTTTCAAGTCATTTGGCTCATGTTTATCGTGTTTGGACGTACGCAAGCTCTCATCACAACAAGTGCAAGTTGTGTATTCAATAATTGAGGGTATTGAGAAACTACTGGGAGGAAAAATGCCTTCCAGTTCTGTGGAACTAAATTGCTGGGAGGCTGCTATAATGTTTATTCGACACTCTGTACGCGTAATTATGCTGGACGACACTGAAATTATAGCACAGAAAGTAACTGCCTTACTTTGCGGAGTGTATCTAGTGTCATTGAGTGATGGCACTCCATATGCAACCAAGGTAGAACGCATACTAGTAACATGTATCGCATCTGTGTGTTATCACATAAAGCTGGGAAAATTAAGGAATTGGGAGCCCATTCTTAGAAATCTTGCGTTGTGTCTGCAACGCGCTGGTCCAAATAACAAATATTTGTTAACGCTAATTGATGGTACTTCCCGGGCAATCAGTGATCTGGAACCTAATACACTAAGGAGCATTGTGGAAGAATTAAGCAAGGGATGGGTCAAACAGCTAGAAGCTGTTGCGAGAATGGAAATTGCAATGCAGCCAGTAGATTTGTGTAAGTTCGTGGGAAACATCTGTTCACTTGTGAGGAATGTTAAAAAGCGGAACATTCTACACAAATTTGTCCAAGATGTACTCACTCCTTTATTATGCAGACTAATGGAAATATATTATAACGATGAAAATACAGTGGAAGACATAGGAAGGTGTCTAAAGCATGCTGCAAGAAGTATTGGAAATGATTTTGCAGGATGTGTTCCCCAAGTAGTTGCCACTGTTGAAAATGTAGCAAAACAACGAATGTGGAGCACTTACCTCTATCTAGTCGAGTGGCTGTACATGTTAATCACGCCAGAACATGCGGCAGTCAAACAACTGTACAGCGTCCTTACTAGGATTACTTTGAACATTCTTGCTAACGGAAGTCTCCAATGTTCTATGAATGAAGAACTGGAACAACTCATTGATGACTTTTTCGGTCTGCAGACGAGATTTATCAGAAACTCCCCAGACTGCTTTGATGACGTAACGGCCTTTAGGGAGATTGTGGGTGCCAGTGTTATGTGCTTCAACATACGTCAGCCATTCTGTGTTTTTGAATTTTGGATCGCTTTCATGGAATCGGACATCGTTTTTCCAAAATTCAAACACGTTGCCACTGAATTTTTGCCAAAGTGCGTATCTGAGATATTTACTGTCTTGGGCAGTGGTTGCCAAGGGACTGTGGAGCATTGTGTTGAGGACTTCGTGGATTCACTCTTCTACGTAATGGGGACAGAAGCAGCCATGTGGCTTCAAATGGGATTCGACAAGTTGCCAGTATCCGTTGTTCCCAACGATAGGAAAAGATGCCAGATTTTTGAGGGGCTCGTTTCTGAAAACAGAAAAGAAACCATATATCAGATACACAAACTGTGCTGCCAAGTGGCTATGCGCAATCGTGCATTCTAAACACAAAGTATGTGGTTAATGAAAGCCTTAAAACTCTGAGGCCGCAGAACTTCAACTAACCTATTTAAGCATGAAAAGTGCATCATATTACCGATATTTATTCGTTGGTTACATATGTGGACAAAATATATAAATAGTTAAGTTTTGCATTTTCATTGCAAGTGTATTTGTTTAAAGTGTCGATTTAGTGAGGGAAGTATAAATACAGAGCACTGCAATGTTATTTATACCCCGGTTTAGGTTCCGCCCACTCCGCCCAAGATACTCTGGCGTACACAAGGAGAGATTGCTGTTGATGCAATGGAACCTGTTACTATTGACGATGGGGTGAATATGGGAGATGAAGTAGGAGTTGCCATGATCTCCTCAATGACAGTTCTATTGGTATCCAAATTCCCCACGGTTAGGTCTTCATCATCTAACCAATGAACTAACTGCCCATTATCCCAAAGTCCTCGTCGCGTTATGCGGCATCCGTCCTTTTCTGTTACATAAGATCCTTCACCATGTTGTAAACCTCTTCGCCAGTAACCCGTGTATTCCTTACCAACGGATGTTTTGTAGACTCCAAAGCCATCTGGTACCGATCCTTTTAACGAACCATTATATTCCCGACCGTCCATCCATCTGATGCGCCCGTTGATGAACTCCTCCCCATTCCAGTATCCAGATATCACCCTTCCGGTAGGGCTCTGATATTCTCTGAAAGCACACTCAGTGTCACTTCCGCTCTCTTCATCATTAAACGTTAGATGCTGCGGAATTACGCTATCATGACGGGGGCTCCCATCTACAGTTGTACTGTCAGGTGTTTTTGCGTATCTTTCATCTTGATGTGCAGACGCGCGGAAAACATCTCCATTGATACTGTAATCCATCAGCTTAGCATCCGACAAATCAGTAAAGACAAGGTCTTTTGTGGCCATCCCAGCAATATGATGATTTACACCTGCTGTAGATTGTGCTACAACACCTTTGTGCTTTCCTCGTGCATTCTTTTCGTCAAAAAATAGGTAATAGTCCTCCTCAAACCTTTTTTGGCTTACGCTCTGTGACTGTCCCATGGTTATAGCGTGAGGTGTATTCTCACGGTGCTATAACAGCTTGGGCACACCTGTAGATGTGGTGCTTATTAACTATAACGCGCGTAGAAAATATAACAGAAGGAGACACATCATCCCTTCTGGTTATGCGATGCCCAGTGTACACAGTACACTTCAAATAGCATTTTTCGCACTCGCATAATGTAATTTATTTAATTACAAAGTCTTGTATCTACACAGAAATCTTAGTTAAGCAGCCATTCTCACCACCTCCCTCACCCTGGGCGCGACCGTAGGTAATGGGGCAGGTGATTGGACTATCACGAAACCCAACCAAAACACACAAATTTTGAGGTGGGAGATCACTTTTATCTCGACAATAGGATTGTATAACATTTAGGGCTAAAAGGGGATAACGTAGCAAAGGTAGGTTCACAACGACGCCCCAGTGATTCTTGCCACTGGCCAACATAGGAAATCTCCTTCTCTAATTCAAAAAAAGGGAACGCTTGGCCTTTGACATATTTATATTGCATTTTTATGTGGTTCTTACATTTTGTATTGATGGATAACTACATGTTTGACCATGCTAACCCCGTACAGATGTCGTTGCGTCCCGAAATATCAGTCTTCAAGGCCGCTGACGGCCGTCGCTCAGGGGCCATTGTTACGCCTAAGGTTTTCTCTGCGCCTATCAGGAGCGACCTCGTGAGAATCGTCCACACTAACATGTCCAAGAACAGGCGCCAGGCATACGCCATAAGCAAGTTGTCTGGATTCCAGACCTCTGCCAAAGCCTGGGGTACTGGACGCGCTATTTCTCGTGTAGCTCGTGTAAAAGGTGCTGGTAACCACCGTTCTGGCCAGGCGGCTTACTCTAACTTTGCTCGTGATGGTGGTATGTACGCCCCCACCAAGGTTTGGAGGAGATGGCACCGTAAGGTCAACCTCAAGGAAAAGAGGAAGGCCTTAGCCTCTGCTGTAGCAGCGAGTGCTTACGCCTCGCTCGTTATGGCTAGGGGCCATTGTATCGAAGGATTGGCAGAAGTTCCCATGGTCGTCGATGACTCCATCGAGCAGTTGACCAAGACCTCAGATGCAGTCAATCTCCTCCAGTCTCTTGGTCTTGGTGCTGAGTTGCAGAGGATTGAAAAGGTCAAGGGACATGCCAGAGATGGTCGCAAAAAGAGGCCTGTGGGTCCTCTCATTATTCTCAGGGCATCCGCCGTTGAAGGAAGGAGGGCTTTCAGGAATATCTGTGGTGTCGAGGTCTCTTCAGTAGAGAGATTAAATCTCCTTAAGCTGGCCCCAGCTGGTAATGTCGGAAGACTTTGCATCTGGAGCAAGTCAGCCTGTGAGGCCGTTGACGAGTACCTTAAGGTTATGCCTAGTAAGCTTCTCACCAACACTGACATGAGCGCTATCGTCAACTCTACCCCAGTGCAGACTGCTCTTTTGGCTCCCAAGAAATGCCCGCCAAAAGCTAAGCCTGCCCGTAAATGCTCCAAGAAGGTACTTAAGTTCGTTCAGTACAAGCTTCGCAAGGAAGGACTCGTTGGTGTTAAGAGTGCGCCCAAGACCAAGGAGGAGGTAAAGGCTCGCAAGGCTAACTCTAAGGCCTTCATTAAGAACATTCGTGAGGCCATATCAACCAAGCCCCTCAGTGTAGCTGATGAACTTTGAAGTGACTGTAATAATCAAGGTTCTATATTGACCACAGAATATGTTAATAGCGAGCAGTTCATTTACATTTCTTTGTTTTAGCAATCACTTTTGTAGCTTCATACTGACAAGCCCACTTCACGTGTATGTTTCGAGTAAAATATTTTTATTTAATAATATCGTTAAGAGTTATGTGAAGACACTCATTATTGAGACGTCAACAGTAGCATTAATGCCAGTATGGCTTCTATCGCAACAAGAAGGATAGACAGGATGCTGTCGACTCCGCCTATGCCCCTAAAAAATATCGCAAAGATTACGGTGACATACGGAGAAAACAACGATTGTTGCAGGTGTGTGGAGTAAAATTCTAAAATACAGTTATGTTAGGACTTTCGTGAAAGAATACATTCCTCTGATGGCGTATGGAAACAAGCATCTCAACTTCGTTATACAGGATGCTGATGGTTCTAGGCAGGAATCCTGTCAAGTATCACTGAGTAAGCATGCTTTGCGCTCATCTAAGCCCACTCAGGAACCGGGAGAACAGTACCCTTCAACTTCAAGCTCTACAGATATCCACTGCAGATGTTGCAACGTATATGTGATGTAGCTTCAGAATATTAGCTATCTTTCATATTTGCCAAGGCATACGTGAGATGCGGAAACAGAAAATAATGTTTTTAGCTATCAAAACAAAGCATGCAAATTGACGTCCACCTATGTATCTATCCTTAAATGTTATGCCTACCACTGTTAGTATAACTTTATATGCTTCCTAATGTATATCATAAATAAGAAGTCAAAATGAATGATGATGATCACATTCCCATCAGGGAGTTGGAGCATATACCTCCAAGGCAACAAGTTGCCGCAGGTAATTCATGAGCATAATTTTTGTATTAATAAAATGCAGCTAAAAATGCTAAGGTTATGGTGGATCGAAGGGCACCACTCAACCCTTTGAAAACGATTAATAATATTAGAAAGTTAAAAACTGGTAACACTCCGAGCAGTCCTAAGGTGCATGATCCTATGCTAAAAAATAACCCTCTGATTGGAAGACTTCCAGTGACAATTATGCTGAACTCTGCTATATTTATCATCTTTCTTTCAGAGTATGTTTTTTGATCAATAAATAATATATGCAAGGTTGGTATTCAACAAAGTCAGCTTCAATGGACGATGCATATCGAAGGTTCTTTACCCACGTATTGCGAACGGAGCCAATCCCACTGGAAAACCGTATTTAGTGGAATTAGGATATGGTGCTTGCGAACACAATCTCATGACTGATGCATACAAGAATGTTTTTTTCGGAGACGAAGCCAAAGATGATGGATGGCCTCGTGAACTGGTTCATACGCCAAAGTACGCGTACGGTGGAGGTGAAGCGGGACCACAGTCTCCAAATCAAAGGATATTTTCAATAATTGGCGGACTCAATACAAATATGATACGTAACTACAACGAAGTTTTTAGGTTATTCTGGTCCATGTTCATGCATGGAAACTGGTACCACATAGCTTTCAACCTTTTCTGTCAGGTCCAGGCCCTCTGGATTATAGAACCAGTATGTTTTCTCTACTAAAGACATTATTTTAAGGATTGGGGCTTCCTTAGAACACTGTTACTATTCTTGCTGAGTGGGCTTGGTGGTAACCTTGTTTCGGCTACTCTGGATCCATGTGGTACAACTGTTGGATCTTCAGGGGCAATGTATGGTCTATACGGGGCAATGATCCCTTATTGTATAGGTTTGCGACGATATGTCCATATTTTATTTTTCTGCAGAGTATTGGACATCTATACCACGTCCATTTTTCCTCCTTTGCTACAACGTTGTAACACTGGTATGTGCATTTCAGTGTTTGAAACCATTTTGCAAGGCTATTGGATTGCTTTTGGGACTCACATCCCATATAGACAACTATGCGCATTTGGTACGTCACAATAAATTGCGACTCATTACATGAAGGGGGGTTGTGCAGTAGGAATGCTTTGGGGTTTCGCTACTATAAAGAGTATTTCAAGTTGCGACAAGTGTACATTAGTTGAGAGATCGTTGTTGTCGCCCATTTTCTCATGGGCCTTGGGCGGGAAACTCAAAGCTAAGTTAACCCTGGCAGCTGCATACAAAAGTTAGTCATTCAAAATGGTGAATTAAACTGTATCAGAGGACCGAGGTAACAGAAAACGAGAAATACACGAGGCTAAAAAGCAAGCTCTGCAAAACGGCGTTACGCAATCGCGCATGTCAGCCATTAAGAAGAAGTTTGACAGACAAGGCGCCCCTCCTTGTAGAATGAGGCTCCGAGAATGGTTCATAAGGATAGTTGCTCTCTTTACACTGGTAAATTTGTTTCATTTATTATTGCAAGTATAATGCTGTAGGCATGTATCTTCCTTATATCTACTCTCTTCGTGTTTAATCCTACACTTTATGTCAACTACACACCTCCAGGTCAATACAAATTCTCTGGATGGCAAACTTGTACATGTTGTTTTGTGAAACGATCGGGTCGCTTATTCAGGGAAGCAGACATGCCATCGAGATATGTTAACGAACAGTTGTACTGGTGTTTTGACAGTGTGGGCCATGCCAAAGCATACTGCGGTGATGATTATGGTGAGCACATCAATTTTATATTCAACCATTTTTAGAATCTACTAGGGAGACCTTTGGCATATTGCAGTCCTCACAAAATGCCGCAGGTACCCTCTTAAGTAATGTAAACACAGTAATTTAATTTATATAATGTATACGAATGTGATTAATCGCTGGATTCTGGCTAAATCGCAGCTGCAGAAACACATTGTGGACTGCAAAGCTCCCCAGCCGACAAGACTTCTTGTCGTATCCAAGCTACAGACACCGCAAACAGTGGAGGCTCTCTTCGATGCTGGGCAGCCTGCATTCGGAGAGACTGATTTAAAGGAGTTACAACTTAAAACGGCGGCTCTAGCGCATCTTCCTATAAAGTGGAGATTCCTCGGGCATCTACACAGCAACAAGGTAGACACATTCCTGAAAGTGCCTAATGTATCCGCTTTTGAGGCATTGGATTCTTTAAGGTTGGCAAAAACACTAACAGAAGCCATCGCTGCATCAAACGACCCTAAAAGGACACTTAGGGTTCTATGTGAAATCAATACATCCCTAGATGATTCCAGGTTTGGCATTGATTATAGGGACTATACAACCATAGAGCAACTAGTGAAGTTCATTATATCTAGTGGACCGTTAAAGTTCGGTGGACTTATGACGGTAGGTGATGGCTCAAGGGAGTGTCTATCACGCCTAAATGTAGTCAAGAGGCAACTTATCAATGAAGTCCCTTATTGCACACAGCTTGATTCGGAAAAGAAATTCGAAATGAGCATGGGTACGTCAGAAGACTGGAAAGATGCTGTTGCATTGGGTTCCACCCAGATAAGAATTAACTCAGCTATATTTGCTGAAAAATAATGCAGTCTTATGTCATAATGAAGGGAAAGGCAAATTTACTTGACTTTTGATTAACTAAAATTGGCCTTGGGCATTTATAATAATATTAAGGTACGTTTTCTATGCGTTAGACCTTTCGTCTAACCGTTCATCAGAAATTCTACCATTATAGGGTCCAGTGTAGCCTTTCCAAGTATAGCATCGCAAATCGCAAGACTAGTTTCAATATCTAAGATCTTAGCTAGATAAAGCAATAAATGGAAATCGCAGAATATGGAGGGGTTTGATGCCTCTAGTCCCCCAGCCAATCGACTTGATAGAAACTTTTTCACTGCATTGTTTGTGACTGGTTGTCCTGAACGGTTCTCCCTGGGAAAGTCAAAGTATTTGAACATAGAGTTTGGTACTATTGGAGCAGAATCATTCACACGGATAATCAGCCAACTTGGATCAAAAGAAGTCACTTCCTTTCCGGACTCTATTATTTGTGGAAGCACCTCATTCTTGCTACTCGGTTCACGGATTGTAACAACCATTGGATCCTTTTGCACGTGAGAAATTGTTCCATCACGTACCAGCGCCATAGCTGTGTCCGATGCCATAAAGACGTTTAATCCAGGTTTGCCCTCGGAATCTGGATGCATAGTACATGTGACATGCGTCGATACTGGGTATCCCGTATAGTGTGTGTTATGTGCTCTCTCCAGCTGAATCTTTGCGCAGTCCACTATGTCTTGAGGTGATAGATAGTTCTCACGGGGGAGATGAGTGATAATATGACCTATTCTTTCAAGACCAAATTTTCCAGCTATAGTATCAGCAATAGGCAGAAACTCATCTGGTAGCAATTCTACGTCGCACAAGGATGACTTCTGAGGCGGTTCATATATTCCCTCGCATACGGCGCGGATTCCAAGTGGATAGTGATTATCCTCCAAGTAGTAGCCATACAACCAACCGGCGCGTTGCTCTGCCATTTCGAGGTCATTCATCCAGTAGTTGGCAAAGTTCTGCATGTCTTCTACATTCATTATCTCCAGATGGTCCACATGACGATAGGTTTGGTGCTTTACCGTGACTCCAGATGGTAACTGAGAAATGTGTTATAACAAATCACGTTCATATAGTTTTTAATCATGTTACTCAGTAAAAAGCATCATGGTGTTAACAATGCTAAATTTTTGCATCAATATTTGAATGCTCACCTTGTTCATTTTTCCTCGTTCTAACATTACAGACTTGTAAGATTGTTTTAATGGCAACTCCCCTATAGGAAATCCATTTTCCATAAGATATGCATCGAATGACTTGAATGTTGGGCCCTTATTGGCATCATCCTTGTCTGAAATTGCGTCAGCGTTGTACACGTGTTACTCACCCTCAGAGCGGCTACTAGAGTCATTTTGCTTGTCTTTGGCGCTAGATGAGGGATCTTCTGCTTCTATTCTCGTTTTGTCAAGAGCAATATAACTCATATCCAAAGAATGTGAAGAATCTTGTGATACTGGAACCAGCTGTAGACATGACCCATGTCCTACGCCAAATTTTTCCAGGGGATCACCGTCTTGCCCAAAAATCTGATGAAGTGTGTGTGTAATAATGTCATCATTCGTACCTCCAGATTTGAATCTGTTGAAACGAAGTTCAACAGAGTCCCATCTTTGAACTGTATACGTTTGCCTATCTCTCTCCGAAGATCCCCCAAAGTCGATCCTGCCTGGAGAGTTATTCGACTTATACCAATATCACTGATAACACGAATTACTATACCACTCATTGCGATAAATTTTGTCTACTGTTGTTGCCCACCTTCACTATTGATGTGTTTAAGTCAAACCCCAGCTAACATCTTCTATGACTATTTTATCGATTTAATTCACTGTTATTGTATTATTCATCAGTAACAATCCCTCTTGTGATCATATTGGTGATCATGGATGAGTAGCGGATGTCGTTTAGAGTGTTTACATTTGGCGTAACCTATAAAAGTTATTCAATTATACATTACATTATGTTGTGATATGATATGGACTCTTCCTATTGTATAAAATGTTTGTGTGGAGTGGATTCCATATTCTTGCTGCAGAGCGACGAGAAAGATGGAGTATTCAGCGATAAATCATTCATAAAGGCCACGACGAAAATAGCATAAGATGAATGTATGTGTTTATGCTCATAATAAAGTTCTGAAGATATAGAAGAATTGCCACAGTAGTTTATTCGCCGTAGCATACTGTACTATTTTTCTGTTAGACAGAATGCTTTTCCTCTACATCACTCTCTTATCGGCTGCCAGTCAGCTGGTTTATACCATTAATAACAACATACTTTCGCAAAACCTAACCAATACCACTTCCACTCCTTCCCTTCCACCAAATGATGCAAATTTTGACATAGATGCTGCATACACTGATGTTAATCTTTCCTCAAAGACTAGACTGATTGTGAGCTTCATACATCGAGTAACCGCTGTGCCATTTGATAACATAAAACCAGAAAGTCAACCTAGACATGAAAGATCAAGTAAAAGTGTGCTCGTAAAGACACTAAAACACCTAGATATCTATGTCATTGAAATGGGAGAGGGTTATAGTAAAGAACAAATTTCCCAATTCGCTACATTTTTGATAAATGAAGGTGGTACAGTGGAGTTTGATAAAGTTGCCTACGTAACTGCTGCTTCCATATCTCCAGATAATATAAAAGATAGGAATACCATCCTAGCTAGTGCTGATGCGCCTTCAGGCAATGCAACTGATACATTTCTTCCAAATTCTGAACAGTGGTACATGGAATTACTGCATATCTCTAAGGCCCAGTCTCGGTTACAGAGAGTGAAAACTAAAAGAGTGAAGGTTTGTATAGTGGATACCGGAGTTGACTACAGACATGCGGCACTCCGTGGTAGAATGTACCTCAATTTAGAAGAGGCCGGGGGTACAAAGGGTGTTGACGACGACAATAATGGCGTGGTCGATGATGCTTATGGAGTAAACTTCCTTGACGATAACGAAGATCCCATGGATTTTCAGGGTCATGGGACACAGCTGGCAGGGATTATTGCAGGAAGTGCACATCTATCCAAACACATAGTTGGAATTAACTCTCTGGCACGTATAATAGCGTGTAAGGCATTTGATAACAATATGAAAGGTAGAATGAGCAATATATTGAAATGCATAGACTATTGCATAGCAAGAGGTGCTGCAATACAAAACCATAGCTGGAGTATTGCTGAAGAAAGCCCTTCGCTCATGGGAGCATTTTCAGTTGCCGAAAGAAGTAATGTACTAATGGTTGTTTCGGCAGGAAGTGTTCTTTCTAAGGCATCTAGAAGGAAGAATATTGACAGGAATGTTGTCATCCCAGCAACATACAGCCTTTATTTTTCAAATATGTTAACCGTCTCGGGAATGCAAACATGTTCAAATGAGGCTTTAAAAGTGCGTAGAGAAAAATGTATTTTGAAGAATGATCCTCTTTTGTGCGATGCAAAAGAATTTTCCAAGTATGAATTATTCGACAGGTCACAATATGGGACAGTTCTTTGTCACTTAGTCTCCCCTGCAACTGACATTTATACTATTACAATTAACAATGCGATAGCTAAAGTGGAAGGAACATCCATGGCTGCAGCAATAATGACAGCTGTTTCATCCCTCATTCTATCAATGGATATCATGAACGTTTCCATCACGGCAAGGGATACAATTTTGTTTATTAAAAACAGCATTGTTCCTCTCCAATCAGTTCAAAACAAGGTGAGATGGGGAGGATATGTGGACTGTCATGCCGCCATAACGAAGGTGAACATGTTCTACAAGGCCATAAGAGAGAGGGAGAGGATGCTCCATATTCGTCCTACTGAGAAAGCTCCTCCCACTGAGGTAAATCTCATTTTGTAAACCCTTATGCTACACCCCTCTATTCTTACAATATCATCCATTAAACGCGTTTTCTAACGATTAAAAACAAATTTATTAGTATACAAAGCATTTCCCACGTAAGTGTACGGTAGGAAAATGGTGTTCCTGATTAAGACGCCATCCTTAAATTCTTTTACCCCTACCTTTCTATATCCTAAATACCTTGTTTACATTGTCAGCCATTGTACCATAACCACTGGGTTACCGCAATTTGGAACATAAGATCAATGTCAAGCAAAGACATCAGCAGTACACTGCTGCCTTCTTAATGGAGTTGAAACAATAATAGTTTCCGTTCAAGTTTCCCAACATATCACTGTTGTACATGTTATTCTTGATGTAACAGCAATGACATCGACGACTGAATAGGACTGTTTTATCGTAAGTCAGCTTTGTATACAATCCCTCGTATAGTAGCCCCATAAGAAGAAATGTGAAAAGTATAAACTGTACATTTCATTACTATTAAAATATATAACCAACCATCATTGTAGCGGCAACTATCCGTGTTATTATGTCCCTCCACCTCATTCTGTAGGGACCATGAGGGTATATTCCCAGAATACGCTTTATACTTTTATACGTATCCGGTGTTTCATTAATCCACGTTTGGTAGTTATCTTGTGCTGCATTTTCCTTCTCTTTACATTCTGCAATCTTGTTTTGACACGTTAGTTTAAAGTTTTCACTGAGAAACCTTGAAAAGATTCGCATCGAAAGGCGATAGAAAATGGCTCCTCTGTCAAATAATGCTGTGCACTTTATTGTAGAGAAGCCGTATAGTACTCCAAACACATATCCACCCTGAAGATAATATGTTTATGCTAAATTCGCTCTAATGGATGTGAATTTTATGTACCAAGTGGTATACTACAAATATAATAGTTGCCAATCCCGTCTAGAAGATGGCCCCCACAAAGTAAACCATAATATTAGCCGTTTACGATTATCCTGCTATTCATCAGTAAACTACCTACCGTGTGTATATGACTGCTTATTCCCTGTTGTGATATTATTAGATCCAGAATGGCAATGGTCAAGCTTATAAGTAGCACTATCATCGGTGAACCCATGTTATACCAATTCTCTACGCAATATGGTATTATGCATCCAATGAATCCCATCTGTACACCAGAAGATCCTACTTGCTGAAAGCATGGTACGAACACAGAACCAACCAAGTACCCACCGCAGCCAGAAACAAAGTAGGCAACCAATGTCCTGTAAAACCCCCAATCCTATGTTTTGTTAAAATCGTTCCAATCGTTTATCATTCACATTTATGTTGAATACTGATTTAATAAATATACACTAACCGGTTCTATGACGTAGAGGACTACTGTATGTACAATGACATTGTTTATAAGATGGGTCCAATTCCCATGCAAAAGATTAGCAGTAAACATCCTAAACCATTCGCCATATATGCGGAGATGATTGGTATCCATAGAACCTAATATTTGCAAGGTTCTTGAATCTATATTTCCATAGGACCCATTGATAGATTCATCAGGGATATTTGCGTATGGTGTTTCTCTTATTCCATTCAGTACTGTATTTTGCGATGCAGTGTATCCAAGTGTATGGTGAACTTGTTGAATATCCAAGTTCAGATTAAAAGCGGCTCTTCCCGTGTATACTCCAAAATGCGTTGTCTTGTTAACAACTACACTACAAATAATATGAAAATATGAACATTATGAAGACATATGTACATGCAAATAGGGTTGCTAAAGATGAAGGAAGATGGTGGAAGGTCGTTTAAACGGTGTAAGCAGATAAAATGAGAATGAAACCAACCTTAATAGGAAAACCACTAGGTATACAACTAGAGATGTTTTAAGTATTGTGTACCTTTTGGGATTAAATGAACCACTTTTATCATTATTGATGCTGTAATATAAGCTGCGCATAATTGATTTTAGGGTTCTCCTAAGCCACTTTACAAATCTTTCTATGGGGCGTGAGGCATGATCATGTTCGACGGTTGGAAGGGTGGTATCTTCACAAGCTGTTTCCATATCATTCAACTCCATCATTAGGATAAGACTAGTATATCGGAAGATTCATATGTCTACTTTGCCACTCTAGTTGGCTTTTAAGGTAGTGCAAATTATGTGCCCGTATGTTGCGGTATGAGAAAGGTAATATATTTATTAGTAGAGGTTATACCACATACAGATAACCGTTATATGCAAACTAAATATAAAGCCAAGCACCTCTTTTTAATGCCGAGGGTATATTTATTCAATAGCGACACAACACCTCAACTTAAACCCCGTAAATTACCAATTTTGGATTATAATTATTATCCTATATATCCATTGTATTTTAAGTCTGTTGAACATGAAGGGGCACTAGATGCATCTGTAACATATGTAAGATCCATGATGTGCCTATAAATGCGTTACATACGATTTATATATCAAAATAAGCATTTTACCCTACATGGCGTTGTTAGTTTATTATAACAAACTCTTACGGAATAAAGCTACATACTCTACACGCATTCTTGTTAAGGGATTATTGCTATGTCATATTAGACCATATTTGACTTCTTGGTGATCGACGAGTCTGCACAGTGTCTTCTGCACCTGGGAAGAAATCCCCATATATACTCAAACAACTTATTTGATATAAGGATTTATAAATCGATATTACGTTAAATTTGCGAATACCTTATCAATGACTTTGTTAATTAATAATCATTACAGCTATATATTAGGTAATATAGTCCTATGACTTTATATTTGACATGCTGTGACCCAGGTCACATAATAAACATATCATGAGGTCGTCAAAACCTTAATCGGGTATAAATGATACCTGAAGCCTCGCCTGTAAATTCGGCTTGAAGTAGTTATTATCTTCGAGCTTCAACATAGCCATAAACATTTCCCTTTGATCTTTTGGGTTCTTAATACAATTCTCAGTGGGAGGCTTTATCTTATACATCTCCTTTCCATTTACCATAACCCTTTCTAATGAATTATCTTGCAGTGCTCGCAATACTTGTTTCTTAACTTCTTCGTTCGGCTCTCTGATGGTGATTAAGAGTGAAATATAAAACGTACATTAGTGATAGTTCAACAGCAGACGAAAATGCGTTCATTGGCATTTTATGTGAATTAGCCTTAAGAATAGACAGCCATTCGATATCGTAGAATAGATCCACGGAGTTTTTTGAGAAATAACTTGTTGGCACCGAAGGCTCCAACTGCATAAACTCGAGGAAGCTCCTTCTCCCAATCGGTTTATCGAGTGCCAGAAAATATGTCTCTCCTTCATCATGTTTTACCCTTGCCTCAAACCTAGTATGCATATGCGCTGCAAACCAATAACGTGGTTTATGTTTCCTTAATAGCATCCACGTATAAGGGTTTCCCAAACGGTTGGCTTCTACATCATGTCTCAGGTGAGGTTTATGCCTAAGAAGGCCTTCCACATCCCCCCATTGTTCGATTCCTCTCGGCCAATCATGGGAAACAAACATGTCTATTGGCTCCTTTAGCTAAAATAAATGATTGCAAATCTCTCATTTATACAAACCAATTCCAGCTTCTTGATGTCGAATTCACGTACATGATATGCAGATCTTTTTGTAGACTCGTCGTATGGTCTAGCCTCAAAGAATCCTATAATACTTTTATTATAACAAACTAAATCTAACCTCGTGTGTAATCCCGATGATCATATATTCCAGATACTCCTGCGATACGTATGCCATTGACACTTATTACCCCCGAATGGCCAAGGTAGTATATGTTCTTAGCAACCCATCCTCCGAAATATCTGAGGAACTTTAGACGGAAACAAACCACATGAATATAAAAATGATAAATATCACTAGCTATGGCTATGAAAGCATATTAATTCTACAGAGGCATCCATGTCTATCACAGGGCACCAAGCATGTATTTATGTAGCAACATGAAACAAACTAGATAATCATAGATACATATATATCATGAATAGTATTTACGTACTGATATACTTACAGTTCTTTCAAGAGGGACGGAGCTTCATGGTTACCTCCAACGAATACAGTTAACAAAGGAGCCTCTTTTATTCCATGGTAGTAATCCTTAAAATCCCGATAATGCTTGTACTTAGGAGGACAACAGAACTCTTCCAAGTCAAATTCATCACGAATTGCTTGAAAATCACCACAACATATTAGAAGGTCAACTTTTATGTTATGCTCAAGCTGTCTCCTCTTTATATGCTCATAAATCAAGTCCAGTTCTCCATGACTGCAGCCTTCAATTGCGATCTAAATCTCATAATAACGTATAAGTTACACTTACATTCATTATTTTAGTTATTAGTTATGCCCACCCTAGGAAGAGCTTAAATGTCTAGGCTCCAGTCTATAGTGCACAGTATGCTGTTAATAACTGATACTGCATGTTTTGAATAAGCAACAAAATTTCAAACATGTTAAAACAAGTTTATGCATTTACCACCTTCTTATTATCTATGAAGTCATCAATGTAATGGTGGTTGAATGATGTGTATACTGTCTAATGGCTTATGTTCGGATATCTTCGTTGTGTACACATCAAAGGCACATTAAAGATGACATTGGATGATATTATGACGGCAATAAAATTACAGCTGTCGGTAGGTTTCAATATAATCAAGTTTTATATTAGTAACAACGATTGCTAAAATGAATAAAACCATACGCATAAACCAATTCATGCTTATTAGGCGTCGGTTTTACCGGAGACTAGATGGCATATCGCAGTAATATATACGGTAGTGATACTTTTGCTCATTCTCCGTCTATATACAGGTATGCCTAAATTTGCGTTTCTATACATCCTGCAGGTGAACCACTACGAAACTTGTTATTTGTTCAACCTGAAGAATTTGCAGGTTTGTCTCTTCATATGGCCGTACACAATGATCAGAATACTACGAAACCGAATTCTATATTCGACCAATCACTACCGGGACCGTTAGACCATTTTCACTGATTGCTACATTTGCAATGAATCTTCTACCGCTGCTCTTTCCAATATTCATAAGTGGCCTGTTCAATCGCTTAAGTGGGCAGCAGCCAAATGATGGTTGATGTAAGTGTCATCGTCATCGTCATGTGCTTCACATGCACAATTAACCATCTGACGAATGAATGCATGTGAAACCAAACGGGTAATATTAAATATCTTCATTTTACCATGTGTCAAGTGTTATTTGTTATAAATCAGCGTTGATTGAAATACTCCTGTATAATGGACACATTCAGTGTTAGGGATGCGATCTCACGCTGCTTCCGATGGTATTCTGTGCTTGCGATATTTTCTGTATGTTCATCCAAAATTGACTCCCTCAAAGCCTTTAACTTTCTTGCGATAGCTCTTTTGATGCGCTGTAGCTCGTAGCATATTGACTCCACTATGGCATGTAGCTCGTCTAACACCAAAAGTATTGTGAATAACCACTTGCATGACACTTCGTTAATGTTTTTTCCCCTACCATCACAAACATAGCAGGCAAAACCATGTAGAATCGTGTGTACAGTAGCGAAACTGATTCCACTTTGGCATAGCAGTGTTACCTTTGGCGGATTAGATGTGAAGAGTGTAGAAAAACCTTTTTCATCTAGGTCGTCCAACGTTGAATGAGATATGGAAGGATCTGCCCTTCTTAACACTGCAATACAATATTTTGACAGTCCACACTTTTCTTGCGATCCCGCTTGTGACAGACTGCTATTTATTTCAGCCTTCATTGCTTTGAAGAAGTTCATTTCAGTGCTACCGAACCTGAATCCAGAGTCAAGACATAAAGATTCGTCGTCTAATTTAATCAGTCGTTCGAACTTTTTTGCACTTTTGCCATCTAAAGATAGCTCAATGTCCGGGAATGCAGAAAGACTCACATCTGGAAGGGAGGCCTCCTCTTCCCTTACCAATCTCAAGTACTCTTCAACATCCATGATTATAACATTAACGTGACTAACATGGATACACAGTCAGTCACGAGTGTCAACAAGAATGAGAAAGGGAATTTGAGTTATTCCGTTGTTGAATCTAACTACCAGAGGTACATTGAGCCTACAGCGTGACATTAAGACGTTAATGGAGAAATGTATGCCATGATGCAACAAACGAACGTTATGGACAGTCTGTAATGCCCTTTAATTGTCAAATTATGATTTGCCTCAGCCAAGAAATGCGTATTATTTACTGTTAACACTGTGTAGAGATTCCCATGCACATTTGCCAAAAGGGAACACTAGCATGGTGAGAACCTACTAAAATCAATCCGAACCACTACATTTCACATATTTCCTAACTAGGTGTACCTTAACACCTTATATATAGGCATCATTACAGGGGTGGGGTGGCGAAGTCGCCATTGCATCCATTTACGAATGGAACAAAGACAAAAATCTTGGTGGCACCTGGTGAAAAATGTTGGTGCTTTTAGAAACCCCCGCCGGGTACGGCCTTTTCAAGGTGACCGACTCGCGGCTGCTAGAATGTGACGTGGATGAAGTATCCGCGTTTTTCAGTGACGCAGATTCGGCCAGATCAGCGTAAGTTCTATATTATATTACCTTTTATATAGGTTATTTGATCCTATTTGTGCTTCTAAAGGCTTTTACATGAAAATGAGATGAATTGTGCCCATTTCTATACCGCTAAGTGCATCCTTGTATTATAGATTCTTGATTCTCTACAATCATTGCATTATTTTTCATTATACATTGTTAAAAAGAGAAATATACATAATGTAACCTTCATGTAAGGGATTGGACTCCATAATAAGTATAGTTTACATTTTGCATTTGCTTTGGTGATTATGCATTACAATATAAAACATGCCCTAATAATACTAATGACCTTTGCAGGACACAGTTGTCAGCATTTTCAAAGTTTAAAACTACTGAAGATGCGCTGGATGAAGTCAACGCTTTATCAGAGTCTCGCCTTGGGAAGCAATTAAAAAAGTTTCTCACCAAAAAAGTTGTAGACACAAAGATCGTAGAGCCACTGGGTGTATGCGACAAATTACTAGCGGCGAAAATACAGAAGAAGCTGGGAATTGATGTTGTTTATAATCCTTCCACTGTGGAGATAGCACGTGGAATTAAGAGTCAGTTCTTCGAATTGGTGGCAGGTCTTTCAGAGTCAGACTGCAACTCTATGGCTCTGAGTTTATCGCATTCACTGGCAAGATTCAAACTGAAGTTCTCTCCAGACAAGGTTGACGTTATGGTTGTTCAGGCCATAGGGCTGCTAGACGACCTTGACAGGGAAGCAAACAACTTTGGTATGCGTCTTAAAGAGTGGTACGGATGGCATTTTCCAGAGCTGACTAACATAGTGCCAGATATGGCTCTTTATTCCAAAGCTGTCAGACATATAAAAATTAGGGGAACAACTTCATTAGATGCCTTGGAATCAGTATTACCCAAGGACGTGGTTGAAGAGATCAAAAAGGCATGTGAGATATCTATGGGGTCTGAGTTACTTGCTGACGATTTGGAAGCTATTATGGAATTGGCAGAACGTCTTGAAGAAATGCTTGCCTATAGAACAACATTGGAGGAATACCTACGTGTAAGAATGAGAGCATTGGCACCTAATTTGACTCACATGGTTGGTGAGATAATTGGAGCTCGTTTGTTGTCTCACAGTGGTTCTTTAATTAACCTGGCCAAGCATCCCGCATCTACTGTGCAAATTCTTGGTGCGGAGAAGGCGTTGTTTAGGGCATTGAAGACAAACGCTCCAACACCAAAATATGGCATAATTTACCACGCCGGATTTGTCGGTCAGGCACAACCCAAGCATAAGGGCAAAATATCAAGAATATTGGCATCTAAACTTGCCCTTTGTGTGCGTGTTGACGCTTTGCAAGATTCGGAGGGCCCAACTGTTGCCATAGAAAATAAGCGCTACATGGAAAATAAGTTGTTGGAGTTATCTAACAAGGCAGAGATGCCTGTAACAGGTGGAGTTAAACGACCAGAAAAGCCTGGCACTTTGTATAAACCCAAATGGAGCGCAGCTAAACGCTTTAAAGGCTCTGCCCCCGAGTAACCAGCTCCTCTTATGGGAGATATAAGATGAACCATCGCTAGAGAATTTAATTGTTAGAAAACATTAATGCATTGGTGTGTATATATATTATAGTTGCTGAGGAATAACAACATTTGCTGGTTAATAAAATGTTTTCCGTCTTACACCAATCACATGACAACAAGGACGATTCATGATTCTAAAATCCAACAATGTATTACTTATGCAATGGGTCTAACAAGTTAAACTCTTTCTTGGATTATATAATGGGCATAAAACAGACATGCATTTCACCATAATTATAATACTAATGTCAATAAAGCGTTAAAACGCTATTATATTGAAACTACACTATTGATCTAACCTATGGCTGAACTGGAATGGCGACCTTGCCATCATCCTTCGCATTTTCATTACTATTTTGTGTATCACGTTCTTCATCTCCTTCCGACTCGGATGACTTTGCCCGTCTACGGCCAATTCTATCCTTCAACTGATTGAAACGAGCATATAGTGTCGGAAGGTTTGGAGTATCGATACCCACTAGGTCGTGTTCCATATGACGGCAAAGGTGATTCATCTTCGCCACCTTCTTAATACAACCGTGGCTAAGACCCTTAATCAACAGCGTCTTGTTGTACGAAGCGTACTCTGCCTTGAGATTGTTTAATGTTTCTATTGCGGTATAGTCGTATAACGAACTTGATGCCAAAATGACTAATACAGTGGTATCAGGGTCTTCGGCAGGAGTGAAGACACGAATTAGCATACGCTTGCTTGCATAGAAGATGTTACCTTCTATTTCGTAGTACTTGATGTTGCTGTCATTGTCGATATATATTTCCACCTTAAACTTTGACTTTGATTCCCAAACGTAACAGAAGGCTGCGATCACCACTCCTGCCAGGATAGCTACGGGGATAGTAACTAGATTACACATGACCGTTACAGCCACTATAATGATAGCATCATGCCTTGTGATCTTCATTTTAAGCTTCGGATGCATGTTCCGTATTGCTAGTGGCATGAAGGTTACAATGCACATGGGTAAACTGAACCACTTGAAACAGTGGAAAGATACGCAAAACATGATTCCACAAAGGCTTGGTATGGGTATATAGTTGAGCAGTGGGAAACCTCCAGCCAACATAATAAATATGAATAAGGATGCGGCTATACCTGACTCTTTACCCTTTGATCCAGCCTTCATGTTCATGATTGATATTCCCACCATAGAGCTTCCTCCCATGGACCCCATGAATGAACTTACCATGTTACCTACCCCCAAACCAAAAAGCTGTTTGTTAGAGTCAGGATCGCTTCCACTTACAGTCCTGATAATATCGTTTACCATTAGTGCCTCAATTACCACACTGCCTGCCAGAATGAACATTTGTAGGAAGAAGTCCATGTCAAACTTAATCTTCTTGATGGTTGACCAATGAAGCCAACACATAACTGGCAACGCTGTTTCAGATGTAAGAGAGGCAACATCACCTATAGTGGGTATCTTAATCTCACTGGATACCTGTCTCACTATGGCGTTATCTATGAATACAACCACTGCCACACTAAGAAGTGCAGGTGGGAGATACTTTCCAATCTTTGGTATATGTGATGTAAACTGCATTAGTAAAAAAGCCAGAACACAATACATTATTGATATCCACAAAGTTGCACCTGTTTGGTATTTGTGGGTTTTGGGGTCCAAGAATCCATGCAACTGTGCCCGTGCAATAACTATGGCGAGTCCATTACTGTATCCAATAATAACAGACGTACTCAAGAACTGACTAATGCTCCCCATGTGGAAGTAAGAGAGGAGGATGAGTACAATCCCAGCGAAAAATAGAGAAGCCAACATTCTCCACAAATGCAGTTCAATATCCTCACTGGTTGGGTCCTCCATGGTAAGGGCATATTTACCAGCCACGGCAGCAAAAGCCCCCGAAACACCACTCATTATTCCAGGGGCTCCTCCAAATATTGATGCGCACATGCAAACGATCCAAGTCCCGTGTAAAGCTATATGCGGGGGAACCCCGGCAAGGAAACTGAAACTTATAATCTCAGGCAACATAGTCATGCCACACAGAAGTCCATTCAGTATTTCAGTCAGGTAATACTTAAACTGTTCCCTAGGAGACGCGGTGAACCCCCAACCACTTGTAATACCACTGCTGCACTTAACAAGGCTGCGTACTACACCTGAGTGAAAGGGAAGACATACAAATATGTCGTCACATTCCATCTTCTCCACTGGGGGAGGAAGAGGCTCCCTGTTGCGAGTGTAGTCGTACCATGTCTCGTGGTCGAAGTCATGGTAGTTATATCCTGCAGATTTTTCTTGCTTGTTTTCGTCATAGTAACGGACGAACACTTCGTCTTCACCATTTTCAACCTGTATAACCTTAACCCGATGATCCAATACTTCTGAATGGTTTTGATGATTCCTCCTATCCCCCTTTGCCTTGAGGGGCTTGCTGGGCTTTCCGTCTACCATGGTATATAGCAGAATGAAATAGCAGAATTAGTAGCTTTGCTCCGGTTCCATTAGGGTTAGTAACGCCTAAAGCTGAAGTGCAGTTAAATAACTGCCACTCAGCAGAAACGACCGACCAATGTGTTAATGTATAGATTCCGTGTCATACACCGTCAATGGGTGACGGATGCAAAGAGGCATGATAACGCCTGATTGCCAATACGTTTAGAAATTGTGAGATTGGCCTAGAGTCTCTTACATGGTGAAACTAAGAATCGCACTGTCTATGTGCGATAAGCAGTGACAGTAATGGTTTCTGGTGATTTGTAGTGGTAAACCCGTAATTTTAGGCAGGGAAGCAAAGAGAAATAATTTTTTTCGTATGAGAAATATCACAGTTACACAGGCTTCTACAACAATAATATAATTTTTCAGAGACCTTGTCACGTCTATCGTAATTCTCATGAGTAGGAAGGTTGTTAACCGTCTATGAGGAATCCAATTCATTTTATCATGGGATAGAATGTAATAATCTAAGTGGAAGTATAGCTATTGATACACGTTCGTATTTCCCTTTCTCGATCTCCCGCGGCACATCCCTAAGTACAACCCTTTTGTATTCGTAAATTCCATCTTGAGTGCTTAAAGGGCGCCTTTAATGTAAATTTTCAACACTTCCTCCATCACTATACTACATTGAAAATAACGTCTATGCAACTCTGTTTGTAATACAATAGCAATACCACAGCGACAACAAAAGATGTATAAATTCTCACGGAATCTATTTAGCCATGGTCATGGGTATATTGCATTAGTATAGATTTATTTGTTTCCGCAGAATGTGTGTGGTAAAATGTGTTTTAATGCACACGGGTCAACATTGGTGTAACGGTGGAGATCACCGCTGAACTTTAGTATCACATTTACACATCAATGAAGCACTTGCTTCAATTCAAATTATACGGTGGAATAATACCTCTATTATTAGCAAAAGCAATATAACTATAATTTTGGGGTATTAACATGCGATGTCGTAGCGCCAGGGACATTACCCTGGCGCATTGACGAGTTCAGAAATTTACACAATCAGCAGATTTTCACGTTTCTCATCGCATATATCTACCTTCCTCATAATATTATAAGGAATCCCGACTGGTGCACCTGTTTTCCCTCATTGCGACATCGCACTGTACTCCATTCCCATTATGTTTTAAAAAATGGCGCCTCTTAATAGTTCAACTGCAACTGTAGGTGAAATTTGTCATGAGGTAGGTCAGGAAGGTCTGTTACATATTTTTTAGATAATGGATTTAACTATCACTGGAAATTGCGTTCCTAAGGATCCTTCCCGTGCACGCCGGGAACTTATCGAACAGTACAATCGCAAGCCTTCCGTATATGTAGAACGCAACGCCGGCCAGGAATGTGTACATTTTTTGGGAGGAGTGTCCGGTGTGATGTCTGGACTGTTTCACAAGGTGTTTACCTCATTGGGTGAGTTGTTGTATTCAAAATCACAACATCATATATGTATAGAGAATAAGAAAACTGGGACTAAAGGAACAGTAGAGAAAAAAGACGCAGCTGGTCCTCCAAGTTGTGAATCTTGCGATTCCATTGATGTTTCTGTATTCAAAACTTTGCAACGTGCCATTTGCTACGCAGGTAGGTAAAAATGGAATGACACTAAGGCGAATGTAGGGGCTGCTCTTGGTATCGTTGGTGTGGGTGTGGTCACTCTCTTTGGCTTATGCACAGCTGCTGGAGCAGCATGCACAGTTACGGTATGCAACAAATGCGCAGAGAAGAACTGCAATATTGACCACTATGAGCAGGATGACGGAGAGGTTTACTATGAAGGGAAACAAGTTGTTGAAGTACCAAACGATTATTCTCCATCTCGTGCAAGGGATTTCATGACTCCTCAGAATTATATACCTGTTGGACCTGTATATTACAATTAAGGCATTGAATATTGCCATATAAGCTGAAAATTAAGTTTGCAACTTAAGCAAAACATCGCTATAAAGAGGAATAGTATGATGACTAATATTGTACGTAAGAATGTTAAAGTTAACATAGGTTGTGGTACTTCACAGTGCTTACTGCGGAGGCAAGACATTTGTGCGATAACTTATCTTAGTAAAAATAATCTTTTGTCATATCTACTTCCACCACTTCACAGTCGCTTAGTGTGATAACGGTTCTCTCCATTTCCACCGAGCTTATCAAAAATGGTGTTGAATGATTGAGTGGTTGCATGTCGTCTAGGCCTCCCACCGTTCCCTGCGTTTTCATATACAAGTGCCACTACGAACAAAACATACTCTTAAGAGGACCAAGGTACAGCCGCTGGGTAAAAGTGTGTTTTTACTCAGCGTATATATGTGTTGCGTGCTCAGGAGTTCCATGTTTTCTGTACAATCCTTCAATTCCAACGCCTTTAAAACTAGAGATGCATCTTGCAAAGGGAATATGCTCATGATAGAGTTCAAACTAAACGTGTGAACATTAGCAATGGAGCTCAACTTTTTATACTTCTCCATCTGAGTATTCATTCGTCTTATGACGAAATCCGTCCCTCCAAGTCCTGCCCCGTAATCATCACTCATGGTGCCCTGCAGAATATAGAAACTACAAATTCCTACTTACTCGGATTATAACATCCATAACGTCACCTATGGTTATTATTCCAATATGTTTGTAAACGGGATCGCCATCGGAGTCGGGATCCACGAATGCTTTTCGCACAACAACAACAATAGAGGAGTCTCCCTTGAAGTAGGCGATGAGTTCGTCCACAGCACTGTCAGCATCAGCTGCATAGGTAGGCTTCCCAATACTGTCAAATATATCTGTAACGTTATAGCTTTTTGTAGTGTCAAGCATCAGAAGATCGTTGACCGAAAGGAATCCGATTATAGTCTTGTCAGGCTTAAAGGCTATGATGGGTATGTTTGTGAATCCAGATTTTGCTATGTTATTCACCACATCCTTCGTCACTAGTGTATCTTCTTCGATACAGAAAAGGGTGTCAATTGGTACCATTATGCTCTCAGCCTTGACTGAGGACATTTCAAGACAACACTTGAGCATTTTTGCCTCCTCCTGTGTTAACACATTTCCCTTTTCTAGCTGTAGATCCACCAAAGCCTTAAATTGCTGCCTACTGTATATGACCTGAGTGTAAGGACCCAATAGATAGTCCAGGATCATAGAGAGTGGCTTACACAATGGGTACATCAGTATAATCAGCACCCTGAGTGGAGCAGCAAAGAAGCCACACAGTGGCAACGAATACTTCATGAAGATTGATTGCGGCGTTATTTCACCAAGCAACGCCATGACAAGAGACGACACAACGAATCCACCAGTCCTGTAGGTATATATCAAAGATTTAGACAATGCAACTCACACGTCAAGCAAGTCCCCTAGTAGGAGGACCATGAGAGCGTTAACCATGGAGTTACTAAAAATAAGCGTCGCCAGGAGCAGGTTGGGATCCCTCCGCAGAGGAAGGATCCGCTTTGCTAGACTTTTGTCGCGGATATCCTTCGGCGACGTTGCATCAGCATAAGTAAGAAGTTGCAATTGCAGTACGTCTAAAGAGAGGAAGCCAAGCATTAAACCTGAAAAAAGGGCACTGGAAAAGGCGCATATTAAGGCCAGCAGCGCCTTTGCCCAGGGGCACATTTTATGTAAGTAATCGATCCAACCCGTGCCACGCTGGGGTGTGACTGCGGAAATGGCAGCTAGCTGAGAACAGGAGGCATCTCCAGTAAGAAAACCCAGATGTGCACATGTTATTAACCTCTAATGTCACTAGTATGAAAATTTATGAGTGTATGACGTTATGACATAAACCGGGTGTAAGCCTGGAAACTTTCCAGCAAGGGGTGTGATGTGAGAATTCGAAAACAGCAATTTTACGATGTTTAATGTGATATTTTAGAATGATTTTCCAAGGAAGGTCGTATATATATCTAGTACTGGAGTATGTGCACTTAAAATATATGCACCGTATTGTTTAGGGCGTAGTTACTACACTCAGTAGGCAGAAGATGTACTTTTAATAATCACTCAAGTTCCACTGAGCTGCATTCTTACAGTCACGCCGGTATGTGCACATTGCGTCATGTATGGGGAGTGATGTGTGGTTAATTCTGCTCGCAGGGAGGCTCACAAAAAGAATTGCAAAAAATGGCGGACTGGGTGCCAACTATCAAGCAACTTGCTCTCGCAGACAACGCCTGCTTCGGATGCGGTATCGCCAACGTGAGTTGAGTGTATAATTTTTGGTAGCGCCTTTGCACTGATTTATTCTATGCATGTGAACTTATGCTGGATTATCCATCTTTTGTGTTGATATGATTAATATTTTCTAACAATAAGTTTCTGTGGATTTATGTTTACCCTTCATTTTGACTAAAAAATGTGTAGGCTGAGGATGGCGAACTGTTTTCCGCTGCTGACCTCGATCATGAAGACCTTTGCTGGGACAGCGTTTACCGTGACCCATATGACTTTGTTGGAGCAGACGAGGGAGGGCAGCCTAAAACTTACCAGATAGTTGAGAAGGCCACTATTCAGGAGGTATTTGAGAAGAAGTGCTCTAGTATTGGAATATTCATTGGTGGTAACAAATACACTTTCGCCACCTACGATGACGACTGCCAAGTCGGATCTTATACCTTTGAATGTGTTTCCGCTGCCAAGAATAAGGGAGGAGCCCACCTAGTAAAGACCCCCGGCGGCTACCTTATCATCTGTGTATTCGACGAAAACAGGGGTCAGAATAAGACTAGCTCGAGGATGGCTGCCTTCGCCCTGGCCGAATACATGGCTTCAAATGGATACTGAACTACTTTAAGTATTAAAATACTTATGCACGTGAGCACGAAAAAGTTGAGATATATTTCCTGATGTGTAAAATGAGAAGCTAATGAAAAGGCTTCGTAGATGGCACCAAACTTTTGCAGATGATTTTTACAATAATTATATGCATAACGTTTGACTTCCCCTGATATATATAAATGTGCTGGCGCGTCTTTGATGTGACCTCGCCCGTGTAATGTACTCCAGTTATACAAGAAACATAAAAGTAAGGCACCCATGTCATTTCATAATTCATCGGAAGTAGTTTTATTACAGCTATATATAGGGTTTTACAGTGAGGTCGTATGAGATACTAGATTGTAGCCGAGTAAACTCATAGAAGGCACGTGCTTCATGAACTTAATACATTTAAAAGTATTACAATGGTGAAAATAGAACTTGCCGATGATTCTGAAGGCTTCAGTGGCTCTAGTGATGATGAATCAGAGCTTGATGAGGTTAATGAAATCGGAGAGGATGCAATCGACAATGTCGTGGATGATGAGTACGACGATGACGTCGCCGGCACCTATGAAGACTCTGGAGAGAAGGTTGATCTTACAGACCTAGTTGCTGTAAAAAATCGCATTGAAACTATCTGTGGTATCCTTACCAATTGGGCTTCTGCTACAAAGGCTGCAGTAGTAACCAAGAAGAGAGGTATGTTGTATTAGCTTTCCAAAAGCACAATTTAGGTGCCTATGTTAGAGAACTTCAAGAAATGATCAGTGCTTACTATGGGTACTCCGATGAGCTCGCTGATTACTTTCTTAAGGTATGTTTACTAGGGGTGGTATTAATGATTTTCAGCTCTTCAGCCCATCAGAGGCCATACAGTTTTTTGAGGCCAATGAACGACCTCTTCCTATGACACTCAGGGTAAACACCCTGAAGACTCGCAGGTATGTAATTTTTGCTTGCTACTAAGAAGGCTTAGGAAGGACCTGGCTGCCGCACTAATCGCAAGGGGTGCCAATGTTGACCCAGTTGGCAGCTGGAGCAAGGAAGGGCTAGTAGTACACTCATCGCAAGTACCAATAGGAGCAACTCCAGAATACCTTGCAGGACATTACATGATGCAGTCTGCTACATCGTTGATTCCTGTGTTAGCCCTAAACCCAAAAGAAGGTGAAAAGGTACTTGACGTGGCTGCCGCCCCTGGTGGTAAGACTACTCACATCGCCCAAATGATGAACAATGGGGGTATCCTGTATGCAAATGACTATAACAAAGAACGGTGCACAGCCCTAGTGGCGAATATTCACAGGTATTGTTTGTTTCACATTCAGTTGCACTTGCGATTAGACTGGGTATAACCAACACCATTGTGACTAATTACAACGGTATCGAGCTGAAGGGAGTGTTACCACCTCTGGATCGAGTTCTCTGTGATGCTCCATGCTCCGGTTTGGGTGTCATATCCAAGGACCCATCGGTTAAGGTGAAACGTACACTGATGGACCTTAAGAAGAATGCTGATATCCAGAAGAAACTGCTATGCGCATGCATAGACATGGTGACGCACAAAACAAAGAACGGGAACTGCATAGTCTACTCAACCTGTAGTATATCAGTTGAGGAGAATGAGGAGGTCATTGAATATGCCCTTAAGATGCGTGACGTCAAACTAGTTCCCCTGGGTAGGTAGTTGCAGTGCCATAAATATACACTTACAGGTGTTGATGTTGGTTCTCCAGCACTGTCCAGCTTCCGTGGAAAGCATTTTCATCCAACAATCGCTAAACATGCCCGTCGATTTTACCCTCATTTGCACAATCTGGATGGGTTCTTCGTGGCAAAGCTAGTAAAGTTGAGTGACAGGATCCCAACTATGACGAAGCGTCACCGTGAACCCAAATCCAAACACCATGCTGAAGATAGGGAGGAAGAGTCACAGCCAGCATCTAATACAGATATGAATAAGGTTAAACATAAGAAGCAAAGTGCCATTAAGAATAAGCACAAGAAAGCCAAGCATTAGAGCCTAATGAATGAAAGCTCTGTGGACTATGGACCTCATTCATACGGGTGAATGTGACATAGCATTGAACACTTGGATGCAAAGGTTAATTATTGTTAAACCCATCATCATTTTAATGAAGTTGTGTATTCTTGAAAATTAAGGCATATGCGCCATTAAAAATGGTTGTAAATACACTATACAGTGATATATCCTCTAATACGGTACTATTCGACTGGAGTGGTCACTACTGGACTAAGCAACCTGCATTGCTGCAAGCGCCCTGGTTGAGGCAACCCAAAACACCATCATTGCCTCCTCTCCTTCTAGCACTTAACATCGGATCTACTCTGACGGAATCGGCAGCATTAATTGTGGCTTCATCGTGTCCGTGCGATGCATCTGCCCTTGATTTGAGGTTGTGGATCTCCTGCAGGAGGAACTCGAAAACGTCCTTAACGTTATGGCCAGAGACCGCTGAGGCCTCAAAGAGATGCAGGTTCCACTCGTTTGCAAATAGCGATGCCTGGTCACGGTGCACTTGACGTACGGAAGGATCCTGGATGGTAAGGTCAATTTTATTTCCAACAAGAACAACGACAATGTCAGGTTCTGCAGCCAATCTTAGCTCGTCTAGCCACTTTTGACAGTTATAGAAGCTCTGACGGTTCGTCACATCGTACACTAGTAGTGCTCCAACGGCCCTTCTATAGTGCGCACTTGTAATGCTGCGATAACGCTCCTGACCTGCGGTGTCCCATATTTGAGCCTTTACAGTCCCTCCACTGGCAAGGGGCACGGTTCGTGTTGCAAACTCGACACCGATTGTAGCCTTGGCCTGTTTTGGGAGTGTGCCTCTGATGTACTGACTGAGCAGATGACTCTTCCCTGCAAGACAGTTAGACAAGGGGAAGAGTAGAATATACAAGGTCACGTAATGGGTCACTGTACGCAACACATGATTACCATAATTAGGACTCATAACATACACGCATAAGGCATACACATTATTACTGCTAGATGGGCAGTAGCTGAGTAAAAGACTGTGAAAACCAATGTTACATATGAATAATATGCCATATATAAACGACATGACATTCAAAGACATCACACATTCAGATGGTCATCAACACACTTATTCATAAAAGGATATTGAGGCTATCTATGCTCACTTCTCTGTCTACTCCAGATCAAGAAACAGGTGGCGCAGACACGCAGCCTGAGCACATGGATAGCCGTACAGAGCATCCTAAAGCCTAGAAATCGCACACAAAGCGTGAAAACAGCATAAAACGGCCAGGCATAGAAAATACGGGGAAAGACAGGCACCTAAAATGCAAAGGAAGACTTACCAACAGTGGCGTCGCCTAACAAAATGATTTTGTAGACGTTATCATAGTCGTCCTGAGGCATTTTGGACGATTTATGAAATCATTTGCAGTCACCACTTAGCAGCATAGAACGGGCCGTTTCTCTCTCCACACAAGGCGCCCACTATGACTGAGAATACACATTTAAAAATTATTAAATGCCCGGTATCATTGAGTGGTCCATTTACGCGATGGTGTATGTACGCTGATTTGTGCATATAACAGTTACTCAGTGGCCAGTGTATACTACCATTAAGTGTGCCTAGGATTACAGATGTGTGATTCACTGATTCATTAGCACCATTTTATTTGTTAGGGATATGGCATTGGTGTTTTATAAACACAAGAGTCGAGCAAGTTCAGATGTGCAGGGTGTATATCTGAGAACGTAACATAGCTCTGGGCGCCTCTATGGAGTCGCTCCCTCACACGCATATAACAATAAATCATCATTTACGATATTTTACTATACATCACTGTAATATATCAATTTAGCGGCGTTATTAGAGTAGGATAGGGAGATAGCGCAGTATGTAGTGGTGTCTGGTGTTTTCTACCAGGGGGTTGGCATACGACGAAGGACAGTGACATTTCACAAAACACTTACCAAATAATCAGGATGGTGGACACAGCCTTTGATAACCAATATGTAGATGAGGATTTCTGCGAGAATTACGCCAAGGCGTGTGGTATCGGCCGCCATGTTGTAGGTGGTCGCGCCGATGATATTAGCATGGGCACAACCATCGTCGCTATGCATTATCGCGACGGTGTTATTCTGGCGGCCGACAGTCGGACTTCATCAGGGCCAATTGTCGCCAATCGCGTGGCTAGAAAGATAACGAGGATTCTGCCAAACGTATTCATGTTACGTTCCGGCGCCGCGGCCGACTCACAGATGGTTTCGCTAATAGTCAGGTACCATGCTCAGGCGCTGCGTCTACAGTTGAGGAAGGCTGGGAGAAGAAAGGCAGAAGACAATGAAAATGATTCAGATGTGATGCAGGTGGACTGTGAAATGTCTACAGAGGATGAGTACTCATACCAATATGACGATTCGGTATTGGGACCACCCGTTAAAGCATTAGCCCATGTTATGCATAACATGGTTCATGAATACAGGGACAGGTTATCCTGTGGTGTGATATTAGCTGGTTATGATCTGGAAAGCGGCCCAGAGATTTATGATATCCCATTAGGAGGCACGCTTATTAAGATAAAGGACTTCGCGGCAAGTGGATCCGGATCCGGGTTCATTTGTGCATACTTAAGGAACAACTATGAGCCTAATATGACAAGGGAGAAGTGTCTCAATCTGCTTAAGAATGCAATAGCATATGCTATTGAATTTGACAACGCTTCGGGTGGATTTATGAGGGCAGTTGCAGTAAGCAAATTCAACGTTTCTGAGTTCTGCTTCACCTTTTAAATGGTCACCGATTCGTTAGTCTGCCGATGGACAATTCACGGCTTGTCTATGAGGTGAATAGCGACCAAATGGTCTGAAAACTATCCAGATCAGTATAATTTTACATTGTTATTGAAGGTTGTTGTTAACATTTGCTCGTGATATGTCTTTTGATGAGGTAGAGGCTTAATACCACGACATCGCGTAGGTAGACGTGAGACAGCATTGCCAAAGCAACATACACAATGAGAGGCACACTATAAACACACAACCTTTATATAATAGCAGCCTAACCGGTGACTCTAACAAGCATGCTTCTAAAGCCTCTTTTCTTCCTATACAGGCATTTGGCTGTTACTCGCACCAGAATGCATAGCGTGGAATCATATTATTTCCACATTCACAACTCATTTCTGTCCTGAAAACCAGTTTTTGTTTAATGTTTATTATTTAAACATGGTTGCGGCAGGTAAAGCTGTTTTACTTGAGGAACTGAAGGCGTCCATCGCCGAGGCTTATCCCGGCATTGAGCAACAGCTAGGTGAAATCTTTGCTGAGCATGACATTGCCGGCGATGGAACACTTCCATACACTGTTGTTGAGCCTCTGCTAAGGCATTTCTTCCACGTGTGTGGCCTTACCGAATATGTTGCCGCTTTGACTGATGAAGCAGGTAGGTTTTACACACAGTTAGATTCTTTGTTTTGAGATACATGCCACAGGTACTCGTTGATATTCAGTCATACTTGTGACGTTTATCGTGTTTTGGTTGTATTCATTGTGCCAGTTTATAACGATCATGTTATGTCTTACTGTTCTGCATTTGACTCCTTGACATTTCTATACAGGAAAGCTAGATGTGGCCGCTGTTGGTCCCCTGCTTGTCGGGACGACATTGGAGGGTGCAAAGGATCTCGGTGAGGAACGTTTGGTCACCCCTGAGGAGATGTTCACTTTGGCTGTTGTATGGCTAAAGGTTATTAGCGATGTATACAAGAAGGAGGATGGTGCCCCTGCTCCGCCCTCCACCCTCTCCGCTGCCTTTTGCTGCAAGGGAACAGACTATGTACAACCTGATGGCGCAGAAGGTGGAGAGGTTGTTGAGGGTCAAGTAATTGTAGAGGCCGAGCCTGGTGTAGTTATCGGCCCTGATGGTATAATTCTGGACGATGCGCCTCACTACATTGAGCACATCAACGACGAAGCGGAGGAAGAAGAACTTAAGAAGAAGAACGTCGAGAACTACATTCAAACTTTGGTTAACGAGGCTGCTGCCAACAAGAAGCAGGGTGTCACATGCTACGTATACCCAACAGGTGCAACAGTTAATGGATCCTGTGTCAGCGCAGGTGCCGCTGTTCCACACAGAAGACCTCCACGTCCAAAGGAACAAAAGAAACCAGCCCCAGGATGCTGCTAAATTAAAACTATCGCCAACAGCACGCATGCCACTATGAAGCAAGAAATGTACCATATGAGTTTGATATGGACATTGGTAACAGTATATCTTTAGGGATCGGATTTCGCTATAAAATCATAGAAATCTTAAAGGGGTGTCTTTCGCCATACGCGACACATTAAATTTGCTTCCACAGCATGGGACTAATCAATGTAATTGACATGTATAGGCGCTGGAATGATCTATCACTTCCATGATTTAGCTTTACAGTGTCATAAAGGTTCATCAACCCTAAGAGGACAAGGTGATGTAATATTCTACAACGTTATTCACACATACGTCCATTACACACGCCACTTGTTACATGCGCCGTTGTGTTAATAGCTCCCAGCAAAACTAGCGGATCACTAGATGCTAAACATTAGCATTAACAGTAACAATGGTGACAAAGATGGCTGAATGCTGAATTATCACTCATTTAACGCCATGTAGATGAGAGCGGGGAAGCGTAAGGAGCAGTTGCATAGGTACAAACATAGATACTAATATCCAGCTAATTACAGCTCAGCTATGCATCCACTGTTATCGGCATCATCACACGATTCTATATGTATTGCCGATGTTAATTTACGCATTACATGCGCAAGGCCATAGATGAATGCTGAAAACCAGCAGTGCTCATGACATGTGTAGGCAAAGCATGTGGCGATACAGCTCAAATGAAGGTGATAAAAGGACCTGCAGACACAAAAGTGGTAGTAGACGAGGAAGTAGTTGCATACGTATGTCCAACACGACACGGCACAGCTCGCTCCATTCACGAGATGCACATGCATATGCTTGGAGCACAGTACTACAGTACTTCCTTTAATAAAGATCAACTTATATAGTGTATAATAGCCGCTTTTGACGCTTATCATGGGGCGAACGAGGAAAACATTTTCCCAAGATTTGATGGTACTAGCGTGTGCACGCATAACTATTATTTTACCAGCCCAAAGGCATATCTTTGCGCTGTAATAGTTACGATGTGTAGCTAAATCACAATGGGTAAAGAGGATAAACCGGCACAAGACTCTTCTGACGACGCACCCTCGGATGCTCCGAGGAGGTCCCATGTAGAGAGCATCCTGCATTCCAACATATACAACAGAGGTAAAGATAGCGGAGATGAGCGGCAGGAGCGTACGTCTAAGGGACTGCTGCATCCTTCAGACCGTTGCAGCAAGGATGCGAGTTCCTCCCTGGCACATGAGAGGCGCGAACGTACATTAATGCTAGCCTCTAAGTATGAAGAGATATTGGATGCTAGAAAGAGCGTTGACAAGGCTGCAAACAGATTATCGGTTGACCACAGCGATGCTGCTGGTGCCTCTAGACTAAAGCATGTGTCTAGGGATTCTGTAGCAAAACCTGAAGGAAGAACTCCAGCTGCTGGTGCTAGAGGATCTGAAAGCGGTCCTAGAATCGTTACTACGCAGGATCTCAATGAACGAAGGTCTGTAACCGGGCTTAGCGGGCTGGTAAATCTATATAGGCGGAGGCCAACACGGCCTCCTCCTCAACCTGCTCCATATGACACCAAGAAGATTCCAAAGTGCATTATTAGGCGTTATGTAAAGGAGCAAATATTTCCAGGTAGAATGATATTTTGCATTAGTTCATCTATTGTCCTGTTGCTCATGTTCGTCTTCCAAATGTATTTAAATTACTGGACATTTAACGGTCGATGCGTCGGCTACGTTGATTACACTTCGAATACCAACGGTAAATCGCTAGCCTCACCTATAGGTTATGTGGGTTGTGAGAGGAATTTGTCGACATTTGGAAAGTACAGGGCGAAGGCGGGTTTGCTAGCCAGTGATAGGGGATATCCGACTGAGCATGTTGCCCTGGGTGATTCTGTTGCGGATGACGCCACAAACAGTGGACCAAATATGAGAACTGTTAAGATATTTGGAGCAGCGGTGGCAATGTACATCAGGAACTATGGTGAACTCAGCCGTTTCTTTACGGCCATTATGTTGCATAACAATGCAAACCATCTACTTATCAATCTCCTCTGTCACGTCCACCTGCTGTATATCATAGAACCGGTTAGTTAAATTTCCTGTTTTTATATTTTCCTCAGGATTGGGGATTTTTAAGGACATTGGCAACATACGTTATATCTGGTTATACTGGTACTATGTTTGCAGTATTCATTGCTCCCTGTGGTTCTGTGGTCGGTGCATCTGGAGCAATTTTTGGGTTGTTTGGCGCGCTTATTCCATATCTTGTGGAACACTGGGATAACCTTGTGTGTCCTTTCTTCATTTTCATCGAATCGCTTGTGTTTTTGTTGCAGCAGTTCTTCATATCGAGTGAGAGTGTGAGTATAGAAAACCATCTGGTACGTTTTCCCTTTCTCCGTGATAATATTATGTAGTGTGGTTATACATTCGGATTGTGCTTCGGATTCATGACCATAAAGTCGGTGGCTCTGTTTGACCGTCGCGCCGTTTACTACAAGACGAAGGTATGGCTCTTTGGACATAGAATGTCTGCTGAAAAGAAGAATGAGTATCTAAGCCTGATTAACAAAGGTACTAATGCTGAGGAAATGTCTCGCATGCAGTACGAAGGGAAAGCGAAGGCTAATGCACAACGTTTGAAACTTCTGAAGCGCCTCATTGGAGTGTATCCGTACGGCCCCTACAGAACAAGGCGTAGGGATCACATAACTAGGTTTATCTTTCTAACAATCTTTACAACTCTCTTTGTTGTGTTGCACAAGTTGGTGTGGGATGAAAGCTTATACACAAAACTGTATGAAAGTAACCATCGTATCTTCCGATATGGATGCAAGTGCTGCTACGTGAGGAATGATACCGATGATGCAATGCTAAACCAACAAGTGAGCCACTTGCACGGGCATTACTTCTGTTTCCCAGAGGAATCGGCTGACATATTTTGCCCTTCTGAGAGGAATACAAAACGTGAAGAATTATGAGGTGATGATTTGATAAATGCAAACAAAATTTGTTGCGTTTACAAATAGGGGGATTGAAAATGCAGAGCTAGATGAATAGTTATCTTATTCCACTAGCAGACACACTACATCGTATAATATTTTATGGATAAATTTATGTTTGCCTTAATTACGATGAAGTGCATGACATCCGTGTGGCATTAATAGTGACATGAAGATCAGTTGTTGACATATTTAGCGATATTAGGGGTATATATAATTCCAAATCATGCACGAAGATTTTGTGCAACTGTCAATATTGACTCGGTATCACCCGAGGTTGGCACCCATGGTGAGGTGGCTATCTTGCATGGCATGCACAATGCAGTGCACCGCTTGTATTTAATCTACTTTTTAGAACGGTTGGATGTTGTGCCGTCGTATTCTGCGATTATTGTCCCAGTCCCTGTTGGCCTTGAGTTGGTTTATTTGTCCCTTACCTGCATAGGGAGTCCAAACACTTTCATTCTCGTAGTAATCGATGTAGTCAATGTCATCCATCGTAGTGTCCTTTGCCGGATTTTCCCACGCTAACCCGTTATGAAGGCCTATTTGATAAACATACCTGCATTGAGAACCCAGAATATAACCAGTGAATGGACAATGTCAAAAGCATACGCGAGCAGTTGTATGTTCTTTATCATAGCCTCAGACCAAACAATCTTAGCGCCATTAACTAGAATAAAGCCGAAACTTACTTGTTGATAGATTATACCGGCACCGACAAGTAGGAGGGAACCACAAAAGAGTGTAAGACCTTCAATGATGTTGAAGCATTGATGTAGACAACTCACTGAACGTCATCATTGCCGTTAGAGCAACCCATGTTGGACGCCAAATGAAGCATATCATACACGAAGCTGTACATGTTTGTGTGTAATAACAGGGAGACTAACCAAAAACGACGTCTACTGTGGAGTTGATGAACCTTTTGAAGTGCCAGTGCATTATGGCTGCGATACCAGCGACGAAAGTAAAGCAGCAAAGAGTATTATGATATTCGTCCACTGTGTTGCTTTCGAGACCCACGAGATACGTTGAAACGTCCATGTTGGCGATGTCTAATAAATGCTGCCACGGTTTTGTGTAATGAGTGTGCAACTGGGAATCGTTGAATCTGGCGATGTGTATCAACCTCAGGATACACCTCGTACCTAGAGCGAACGTAGCTCTACATAAACTACCGCATCCTTCGTCTAACAAGCTTTAAGCGATATATTTCTCCACTCCTTCCAGCTGTGGGGAACGACATCACCGTTGTTTGGCATTTTAAGGAGTTTTATGTTCTAACAAACGACATTAATACTGTAAATATGTAAAACAAGATGGTAAGTGATATATCACATGAGAGTGAATGCCATCAGTGGAACGTCAACCAGTTGGACTCCTTTTTCAATGGAGGCGGATCCATTTTCGATGGACGCCCTTACGTCGCCAGATATCGCTGCTACCCCGTCTCATTTATAGGCAAGGAAGCTATGGAACGCGGAAACAAGATATCAATGCCTCAAAGCGCCCTAACAGAGTTGGCGTCGCGCAACATATCATGGCCCATGATGTTCGAACTGGAAAACGAGCAAAAGGCCCGGAAGACCCATGCCGGTGTTTTGGAATTCGTCTCTGAGGAGGGAATGTGCCACATCCCTTACTGGGTTAGTTTCAGTCATGTCTGTTATACTGTCTTGTTTATATGCATACTTGCCTTTAATTTGGATACACGATTCGCGTTATATTATGCTATATAACATTATACAATTGTCGTATAGAATCATGTATCGTATTCTGTGCCCTTTGTAAGATGATTCTTTGTAGTTTCGTGGACATATACATGGCATATGATTGCGCAGATGATGCAGAACCTGCTGCTGAAGGAAGGGGACTACATAACTATCCGCAACTTGAGACTACCTAAGGCGAACTGGGTGAAGTTCCGTCCACAGACCGAGAACTATTGGGAGATCTCCAACCCCAAGGCAGTGTAGGTTATTGTAGAGATAATGCCATTAAACTTAGGCTGGAGCAAGCGCTTCGGAATTTTGCAACCCTAACCATCGGTGACAGGATACCGATACACTACCTAAGCAATGTATACGAGTTAGACGTCGTGGACCTGCGTCCCAGCGACGCATGCTGTATAATAGAGACAGACATGGAAGTTGAGTTTGCAGAAGTTAAGAAAAAGAAGAAGCATGATATGGTAAAGCCGGTGCCAGGGAAACGACTGGATGGGAAGTTGGCAAGCATGCGTATCGCAGAACCTCCAGTACACAACCCGTGGGAGAATAGGATAGAACACGGCGTTCGGGTAAGTGCCACTGCCTTTCGTTTCATGTACAAACAGACCAAATGTGAAGAGTTCGAGAAGCTTGTAAGGTTGGGGAAAGTAGCAGGCCATTCAGCTAAACCGTAACACAATACTGTAATGTAGTGATAGTTGCCTTCCATAGGGTGTGCATCGTTTAATTGGGGCATCCAGAACATATGCCATAGATGATAGTTATGCAAAATGGGCGATGATAGAAAGTGCTCGCCGCTTCTATCCGAATTTTACGGCTGCCTTGGCCGTAGTGGCCGTGACATATCGCAATGTGAACGCGAGCTTGGAGCTTTGGGACAGTGCGCCGAAACGTAGGTCAACTAGTGCGATTCCACACAAATATTGTAGCGACAAGACGGAGAATTACTGTGTAGGAGAAATGTCGCGCCTACTTCGTTGCACGAGGTAAGTTTCCTATTCCCTCTCCACACGACGTCGTCGTGCCATATGACAGCCACTTATACTGTCACTATCAAGTAATGGCTTCATTATCTCTAGGCGTCCCGATGCTGGAGGCTGTGCAAAGGAGTTCATCATGTTTCGAGAATGCCACCGTCCCACCGGTGCAGAGATCATAATCAAGGTAAGCACATTATTTCTGTCTACTTGACTTACGTGATATTTCTACGTCTGTGGCCGTAAAAAAGTGATGTATTAGTTCGTTACTTACCGCATCCACTTGGATTATGAGTTTTAAACGAGTATACATGCGTCTTAAGATGGTTGAGATATATATTCATAACATCTGTATATGGCCGCTAAAGTGAAACCTTGTTTATAAATGTCACATAAAAGTGAATTGCTGATGATTCTTAGGACAACATGTACAAAATAAGTGGCGAGCATTTGAAAAAGTACAACGTCTCCTCCGAGACCATATGCCCAGTTGCTGCCCCTCAACGTGATAAAGGTGCCATAATGGCGGCTGTAGACAAACTCAGAACTGCATGTGGCTTTAAAAACTTTGAAGAAAAGTTTGCTCCGAAGGTTAAGACGTAGACCTATGGGACCATAGTGGGACACAAACTCATCTCGTTAATTTTCTGTATACTTCATCGTTACATTAAAATGTTTAAGGACGTTTAATAATGTTACTGTTATGTCATAAGGTTTTGTGATAAATGTCCAATTAGATCTTTATTAGAGAGACTTAACTACAATCCTTTCGTGGCTGCCACTTTTGATTATACGAAAAGAGTCATTAAAAGAACTTGAATGAAGCCATCTGGTAACCCGGTCTGGGTCGAATTTGAATCCCTTAGCGATTTTGATAAACAAGGCCACATCCACTTCCGCAGCGTCTACGGAGTCCAGTCCTAGGTCGTCGATATCCATTCCAGCCGAGGTACGATGTATATTCATGGCATCCTTGCGACGCAGATTCCTTTCGATCTGTACTTGTATGGCATTGCGTAATATCTGTACAAGCACATGATCGTCGCCCTCAAATAGCGTCCTGTATCTGGAGAACTCTCTGGCGAGTTTGCAGGCAATAGAATGTCTTTGAGAAGATATGTATGACTCCAAAAGTGTTGCGATGGCCATGTCTACGTCGTGAGAGTTCATTTGGTTAGAAAGGCGCATCTTGGCATTTGCCTCGGCAATTCTGATAACAGACTCAATGTGTCTTAGCGTAAGTGGGTAACCACCACCAAATGCAGTCTTTTGCCTGATAGAGCTGTAGAAACCCGCCAGTTTACCCTCTATAACACGGTAGAACTCTGGAGATATACCAGGGTTGCAATTAGCCTTTGCATACCTAAGGTAGTTTGCAAATTCTTTCTGGGTTAGTGGTTGACAGGCAGAAGACGCACTGATCTTGTTCTTCAAACTCTGAACTACCTGTTGGTAGTTTGTTACGTTTTCTATCTTAGGGTGGAGGAGCTGATGGTTAGTGATAACGTACTCACTCAACAGCAGATCTTCATGAGTGTTGGGGGCATCCTTCATTACAATAATAAGGTCGAAACGGCTGAGAATAGGGTCGGAGAAGTCGACGTTTTCTTTGAATGTTAGTGACGGCTCATACCTTCCGAAGATAGGGTTTGCGGCAGCAACAACAGAACACCTTGCCTTGAGGGATGTTACAATACCGGCCTTGGAAATGGAAATTGACTGCTGTTCCATAGCCTCGTGGATTGATACTCTGTCTTTATTTGACATTTTGTCAAATTCGTCAATGCAGCATATTCCCAGATCAGCGAGCACAAGGGCTCCACCCTCGAGTGCCCACTCACCAGTGGACGGGTCTCTTCTTAGACCTGCAGTGAGACCTACAGCTGAAGCACCTTTACCCGTAGTGAGTACACTTCTGGGTGCAGTCTTGTGAACATATGTAAGGAATTGCGATTTCCCCAGGCCAGGATCTCCCACCAAGAGCACATTAATGTCTCCCCTGATTCTGTGTGAGGAGTCTGTGTTTTCCGTCTGTTGTGTTCCACCAACATTGTTGTTGGTTTGGTTTGCCCTATTCCCTTTGCTTACCCCTCCGAATAATGCACAGCATATGGCAGTCTTAGCTGCCTTTTGACCGAATATGGCAGGTGCCACAGAAGCGACTAGCCTCTCGCGAATACATGGATCCTTTGCAAGTGTTTTAATGTGTTGTATATCTTCCTGAGTAAGGTCCTCCTGAATAGTCTCATTTGTTTCCACCTGGACGGAAATGGCCTCGAGCTCAGTCCTGAGCACAGGAAAGTTGTGTTTGATATTGAGAGAAACGTCATATCTGCTTTTGTATATGGCCAAAGTTTGTATAAGATCTCCAGGCCTGCATGTGTCTACCAAGTCTCCTGAGAGGATGACTGTTCGTTGCCTTGGTGTCCTTCCGGCATTCACTGACTGTGGTGGTTCCTGAATGGTGACCTTCTGGTAGTCATCATATATAGTGTTAATACGGTCAATTGAAAATGAGCCTCCTCCACAGAAAGCACACTTGTTGGGGTACTGTGGCTTCTGCTGGTCACTGAAGTAAATGGGAAGGTCAGACCCAGAATCACATAGACTACACTTCAGGTAAAGCACTCTCAACTTGGGAAGAACCAAACCACGACGAACGACAATACCAGATATCTTAACCAGGGTGTTTAGTTCTCTGCTTCTAAGGTTGCAGAGTTGTGTAGAGAAGGGCCAATCAATAAGTGCCACCCTGCAATACCGTCCGTGGTATAGCCTCTTCCTTTCTCTATGAGCCTCAACGTTAATACAGTCATTCAGAACAGGCAGAACCCCAAGTGGGTTGAATTCCAGCCAAGGTATCATGTTTTCACAGTGGAATGCCATGAGGTGAGGAACTGACACCTTAAGAATGCTAGAATCGTCCTGTATCATTTTTTCTATCTTTTCCAAGTAATAATAGGAAACGTCTGTCTCCTTAAGTTTGAACCTGTGAATGAAATACCTAAAGAGCGTATCCACAGCCTGTTGGAACTTTTCATCAAACTGACTTGTACTAGGGTCAACGTGCAAGACCGCTTTGGCTCCGTCTAGCATAGTAAAATCAGGGGCATCCGAGTCACCCTTTTGGAGTTTCTTACGGCGGCTTTCCACACGCTGGACAATACGCTCAAATATTTCATCCTCTGCTACTTCTTCATCGTACTTTAGAATTTTCCTCCACAGCTGTTGGTGACCACGGCGTTCAATTTGGCGCTGCTGTTCCTCATACCTTATTCTACGCTCCGCAGCCCTGCGCGCTCGTGGATCATCCATGTACTCTTCCTCATCGATAAGAGAGTCATCGTATTGGTCAACATTGATCCCAAGCTTGGCGAACCCTGCCGTTTCCCTCTCTAGGTCGTCCTGACCTATGACGTATCCGGATTCTTCGTCGAAGAGATCCTCCCCCTCTTCAGAGACAACAGCTTCATCCTCTTCGAAGTGCTCTCTGTTGTCCTCAAGAGCCTCTGCAGGAGATTACATCAAGAGCATAATGTGAAGTGCAGCATGAACAAAACTACAAAGCACACTCTATTGACATTGGTGTAACATGAGTACAAGACCACGAAAAGGTCAAGGGTGTATAAAAATTGGCCATGAATGGATAAAAACAGATGGAAGACAAAGAAGACAAGAAGCACATACCGTCATCAGAGGTGTTGTCGTTATCACGATTCAAATTCCTGCGAGAAGACTGCATCGCAATTGAGGTTTTAGAAGCTCAATATCTTACCATTTTGTAGAGTCATTAATGTGTCTGACACTTTCTTATAGCTGCTGCTATGGGGAGTGTGAAATGTACACGGCCTTAGTGAATGAGTTACACACTCATGCAATCGGAAGAATCCCTAATTCCCGCTACATTATGTGTGAGGTAACTGGAGAGTAGACTTGTGCGCAGTAGCTGACCGTCTAGCGACCAACAAGTTGAGTGTACTCGTATATCTCAACATCCATAATAGTGATTCTACATATTCTTTCGTTACCATATAACCAGCATATGACATATTAAACCGTGAAGATGTGTTTAAACTCGGGTTTCAATGTTCTAACACTGTGTTTCGCTGTTGTTGCTGGTCAAAACCTTCCATCAGTTGCCCATTCCTTCGGTGTGTTTATAGGCGAGAGAATAGCAAATTACGCTCATTACTTCCACTGCTTCGATCCTATGATTGTACAGTTTATGCCTACTTGGCACACCACTGTTTTGCCGTCTACCTCTAGCTTCACCTTCTCGCTAGCATGCCTGCATACCGTGCACGGGAAGGCTGCGAAAAACTTACCACCCACAACTACTTGTAGAGAATACCTTGGGTGGTAGAGTAATCATTGACTTTTCCATTTTCACGTGAATATGTGGAGCCTTGGACATGAATTCAGCTCGTGTCATGATTTCAGCTGTGAAAGATTGAGGAATTACAGATAGGGTAGGAATAATTTCTACGTGGATACTTACCTTGGGCCACTTTTGCCCTTTTTGGCGATGCTTCCGTTGATTGTGGTTCATCAGTGTTTACGGTAGCTTGGCTTGCATTTGTTGATACATCTTCAGACTTCAGATCAGTAGGTGATGCACTCTGCTTGCACGCGTCCCTAAGAATCTCCAATATGATATCATTCACTTCGTCCTTGTAATTGTCAAAGTACTCCTTTTCCTTTCCGAAATGCGCACTCAACTCCATCCTCACGTTATCAAGGCTAAGATTTGCGGATTCCGTTGCTATAATCGTTCTTCTGTGACAGTATTAGCCACCACTATCTGTTATTGCTTGTTTACCTGAGGAAGGCTTTCAATGCTTCTAAGCCAACATCAGAATCCTTGAGCCGCTTCATGTTCCATGAATGAAACCAGATTCTCCCTAAAACCGTACTACAGAATGGATAATTTAACACTTAACGTGTCTATTGTCGTTAGACATCATTATTTTGTGTAGAATGCAACGTCTACGAAGAGCACAACAGGAAACACCATACCTTGTTCACGAACTATTACGGACCATTAATTAATCGTATGAGACAACTATAACAACATACAATGTAGTGTGTATGATTTAGAATGTGCAAAGTGCATTATCTATAATGATTTTTTGGTCGCTGTTGTTACGTACATCTTGATGCTCAATAGTATCAACTTTTTACGATTCAAGCATGAATTATATGGTTTGACGTGTACACCTTTCGCCGTATTATGGTGTAACAGCCTTCCAATAGTTTCCACTAAGTGCATGTACAAAGAGGTCATAGACAGATATAAGCTAGTATATAATTGATGAGTGATGGAGTTAACATATCCACATGTTTAAAGCCTTTCGTTCACCACAACCTAAGCAGAGTTGGATTTCACTAATTCTGCAGTCTGCAAGGTCAACGGGTTGCACCTGTCTATGTGTAGTAGTATATGGTTCAACTGCACAAGCCTTCCCACTACAGCTGAGGTGATGTTGTTAGGTATGCTGCAATCTAATGAGTCCCTTTTCTGCTGTATCCAGAGCATGTGAAACATCGCCTCTGCGTTTTCTCGACAGCGGTTGGCCAGTTCTAGTGCCAAGTCGAATCCAAACATATCCACACTGAACCTCTTTTGCACGAACGATCCAAAGAAATCATAGCAACAGAAACACCAACATGGTGACAGTTGATCGTCGTAACTAAGATGGGTCTTCCACAGGAAGGACGTGCTTGGCTCTCCTAAATGCCCCCTCAGTTCAAGGGACTCCGATAGTTCATGATCACAACACTCTGGGTCGTACTCGTAGTCGTTTAGTGACCCCACCATTATTATTTCAGCAGGTTCCACTTGACAATTTCCTTTGGTACGCAGTACCTTATGTGGTATTGGAGTATGGAGCCGATAAAGTTTCAGTTGTGTCAACTTTTGAAATAATGCATCCTTCTTTACGGGTGCAGATAGGCCCCTCTTGCTAGGCTTTCCCAGCTTCGGACGTTCTTCGGTTTCCTTAACTCTACAATGCTTTTTTGGCCTCCCTCTTGCTACTTTTGGCTGTACTGCCTTCTCCTCCTTAATCCTTAAAGGGGGATTGATATAATCTGTCAATATGTTCACATCACCTGCTTTTCTGTATAATGTGCAATCTCTTTCAGCTTTTATATCTATGTGAGTTCCCTCTTCAAGTGACGTGTATGAATGGGCAGCATGCATTGATTCCATGGATGTATAACTGACATCATCCGAGGCATGCGTGGACTGCGAAGCAAGATTCCACTCTGGATCGTTTCGTTCCTTGCATGAATGCATTTTCGCTACTTTTCCCTGTTTCAAATAATCTACATCCTGCAGTTTAGTAGAAGGTTTCGGTTCATTCATGCCTTCTGCTTCATTCATTACTGTCATATCAGTAACGGATGGGAATGTTGTATCACTGTTAACATCAGTATTGGTTTCTTCACCCCTATCGATTGCCGTGTGTTCCGATAGTTCAGTCTTCATAGACCCTGAATCTTGCGCTGTCCGTTCTACAAAAGCGCTAATTGACTCTTCAGTAAGGCTTGTCACGGTTGATCCACCGGAGGAATAAGATTCACTATAAACCATCAGTTTCCCTGTATCTATTGAAGAGTCTTTTCTTTGGGTTTTAGACGATACCCTGCCACGTTTTCGCGGTGTTATCTTGGGGGTTTTGTTCCCTGCGATGGATATTTGGGCAGATGTTGCAATGGCCGAGCGACCAGCATGCACAGTTAGAGCTTTAGTATTCTGGGACGTACCAGTGTGATACTCTTCCCAGTTATTCATATTCTTACTATTGTAATCTCCCTCATTCAACAACATAGACATGACATCCCTTGGTTCTTGAACAGTATTTGGCCGGTACACGGACATAAAGTCAAATGTCACAGGGTCAGCATCTGTCATATCCATTGCTGTTTTGCAGGGCATTTGTGCCATGCATGTCGTAGTATTGGCAGTTGTGTGTGAGAATTGACCTTCTGCAGACCTTTTCCCTCCCTGGGCTTGTGGCATCTGTGTCCCCTGTACTCCTTTGTGATATCGGCCGATACCACTACCAGATTGTTCAAAAATAGTATCACTGCGCTGTTGTGAGTCGTCCTTCTTCCTCTTTGAGGGATTGGTTTTTGCTGGTCTTCTAATATCGGCAGAAGTATGCAAACGGTCGAAAGAAGAATCGCCCCTCATTGTATCACCTTTATGCCTGATATATGCTGAAGGACTGAAAGTATGAGACTCCTTCACATGTTGTGGTTGCGACAACTGTGGTATCATCACTGAAGAAGCACTTCTTGTGAGAGCTGCCGCATTAGAAATGAGGGTTGTCTTTGCTATTGGTGGCGTATGATGCAAAGGGTCCTTGGGGCTTTTTGCAGGGATCACGGTAAGTCTAGTGGCTTTCCCTGCCCTTTTGCCCATCATTAACACTCATATAATCCACCAAATAGACAACTGAAATAGGAGACGGAGTGGCTCCCTTGTAAAACGCAAGTAGACATTAAAACATGAGGTCATTCTCTGGTGTTACTACGATATGATCTGGATGGGTAGTGTTCTGATAATGCATATCGAGCTGTGTATCGATCATCCATGAAATGGCTAGAGACTTTCCAGAGGGTAGCAAATGGTACCACTGTATGCATCGCAGCATAAGGTGGCCTACTAGAACCGATGAGGGGGGGACTGGTGCCGTTATATCAGGGCAATGCCCCGTCAAACCGTCTTGGGGTGTTACGAGCCTGTGCTCTTATAGATGATCACTTATTGGATGTTGCATCCATAGATAACATGTAACCGCAGATGCCCAACTAAAATCGTACACAAGATTTTAGTCACCTCACCATCGCGATATGTGTCATTTAGAAACGTGAAACCTCATGTTATGTCATTAAAAGTAAAGTGATAACATAGCTAGATCATGTTAAAATACAAATGAAAAGAACCGGATTTGTCACTCTTTACCCTTATAGCTGTCATGCTTCAGGCAGTATCCTTGACATCTGTGATACATGCGCATAGTCATGTATTCCATTTATTAAATGGCAGGGCCGTTCAGTTAGCGTATGAAGCCTTTCTGGGTTTTTTGGGTAGCATTTTTGTGAGTTTTTGCCCAATTGTACCAAACATTTCGGGGAACGTCGATTATGTGTACTAGAGCTACGCTTGCCGTATTAGATGGTTACCGTAGGATATAATAATTGTGGTTCGAGCATTGACATTTACAAATGCATGTTTATCAGATTTAAGCATAATCATTTTCGCATACCGCTCCTTCTCCGCGTTATCCAATATTTAACATTCCTGGGACCTTCGTAAACCGGGCGCGGCAAAGCTACATTCCTCTCCTTGATTGCCACTTGTCTCTTGAACCTATCCGATGCTTCCTTTAATAGTTTGACTCGAATCTCAGCTGCCTGCTGCTCAAGAATTTCCTGGGTTGTGGATTTATATATTCCGCGCTTGTTTACAGATCCGCTTAATAGGGGTTTTATCACCCTATCAATTCCCATTATTCACTCATTGTCTGAACGTTCACAATTATCAATGGGTGGAAGGAAAAAAATGCAACATTCACTCAATCATCCGGTTGTGGTAGGGTATGTCATGTGGCAGACAATCGCTGCAACCCTATTTCGCAGCCCAATTTTGAATCTGAAGCAGTAATTTAATCATGTGTGCCTATGCAGGCTTGTCTTGAAATCGCTTTACCTCTACAGGGGAGGTATATGGAAGTATCACAGGAATGACTATAGATCGCCCAGGCAGTCCCACGACGGACAGCTACAAATCCCATGGCCATGGTATGTACAACATATCCTCCGTTTATAAGGAGAACGCGGACTTAGATAGCGTTTCTGGTGACGTTAGCTATGGCAACGCCGCCTCCTCCGTCCACGGAGGTAGTTGTCCCAGCGAGTCTAATGACGCAAAGGGCACTGAATTCAGCGATTGCTACACTCCAGCGTCGTCAAATGTTCTACTGGGTGGTCGTGATGTACCGAAGGTAGTGAAGACAAAGAGCCTTAAAGACCTGGAGTGCGAGGAAAGTCTACGGCGCATTCACAGTCTAACTGTAGGTGACAGCGTGTATTTTCGTAGAGTGGTGCTGGGTATGGAGAATGACCATCACGATTCCAAGATGGGCGATTATGTGGAGGGAAAAGTGGTCTGCTTCTCGTTCGACAAAAACAGGCGTTACGTGGTAATCACACTAGATGGGTATGGCTTTTTAAAGTTTACTTTTGGAGACCTATATCGCATGTCAATAGACAAGAACACTTGCCTACAAAGGCTTCAGCATCCCGGTGCTTTAGCAAAGTCCATAAAGCAAAGGCGTCAACGCCTAGACTATGAGGACGAGTACATGTTGAGGCGTTTTGGTGGTCACTACGGAATGGCTACAGAAGAGTCGGACAATATACATAGTCGCGACGAACATTCTGTAAGAGTATCCGCCACCCATCATGTGGACAAGGCAGAAAGTAATCCTGAAAAGCAGGAGATACGGACTAGGCCTGTGCCCCCAGGTGTGGAAACATTTTGCAAGTGTAGATTCATAAACAAGGTGGATCTTGTGCGTAAGCTAAGAGCTATGATATACCAAAACAAACAGCTGTTTTACGAAAAGACTGCTGGTATGCAGGAACTGCGTCTAATAATGACTCAGAATATCCGCGCGTACGAATTGGAGATGGTGGCATATTTAATGGAAGAAGATCCTTGGAATCACTCAGCAAACCCCTATGAGCGTCCCTCAGAAGAAGGATTAAAGGCCATATTGGACCAATACAGAGAAGCCGTTAGCAGCCAAGAATATGTCACACAATTCGCACAGTGGCAGAAATACCAGAAGGCGCTCAAGCTTGAGGCAAAGGCAGCCGCCGCTGCTGCATCGCAAGCAGCTAGTTCCACGGCTTAAATCGCAAAGAAATGTTGAAATAGTGTACTATAGGTTGGTGGAGCATGTATATCTAGTACGAAGTGATGTGAAAACAATCACTTCGATGTTTGTGAAACGGGAGCATATGTTTTGTTGGCTTTATATCAGAGACTGATATAATAACTGTAATAACATTAAATAACTTGATTATAATTATTAGTGAACATTGCACTTTGGTGGTGTCTTAATTCTCTCTGTATCTATTCACTCTTGTAACTTGTTGCAGCGGAGCATCGCAGTTTCTATTATTCCTTTTATTCGCGCTATTTTGTATCCTAACAAGCCTTACGATACCCGAACTGCTTCCACATGCGATTACCTGGGCCATATTACAATGTTTGCTACATACAACCAACCGATAGATCATGTTTAATGCTCATGGTTACAAGATTGGTACCACATATAGACTTATCGATCCTGCCATAAAATGAATTTCCATCAAGGGAGAACACAAGTAAACCATTGTTAATGTCAGGACCGATGTTTGGTGCGAATATGTCAACCTCCCTTGATCCGCCGGATCCCTTTCTGGGTGTATGAACCCTAGAGCTCTTCCTACGCAACGATGAGCGCCTTATATACATTCTTGTATCGTTCTTCCTTAAAGCATCTATAGTATCCATTTGTTCATAAGTATTCCTTGGCCCTTCCCGGGCATGTATGAAGAGCAGATTGGCCCATTGAGAATGAGAACAAAGATCTGGGTTATCCATTCCTGAAACGGGTTATACGCTCATATATATGAAAGCGGCCATGTTATTTATGTAGCTAACCTTGTACAAGCAGTTGTTTTGTACGTAACAAGTAACGTCTGCTGAGTTCCCAAAACTCTATACAGGTTTTGGATACGGTGAAGAACTTTCTTGGGCGCTAAGGCTTCATGTTTAATGACAAATTGCACTCACATATATTAACCTTTCCTTAACAGAAACAGTGGGATCTAGAATTTCTGTTCGATTTTCCGTCTGTGGTAGCAATTAGAAGGTACCAATTGTCCACTTACATCGTAAAACACAAATCCGATAGGGCGAAAATTTGCCGTATTGCTGACCGCGAATCCATCTCCTCTAAGAATGTCATATGCACGCATTAATCCACCGTTTTGTTTAATCTGCATCGATGGATGTGGAATGTCGTCATAATGCTGAAAGACTAACCAACAGTTGTGTTACCAGCAGTTCGAGAAACTGAAGCTCTCGGTGTTGCATGATTTCTAGCTCACGACTCGCCTAAGAATCGTTAAACGTCTGTGCAGTACGTTACCAGTAGTGTCCCATCCTCAATATCGTAAAGAGAAAGTGGCAGGATGTTGCGTCTCGGTTGACTGAGCATGACTACAACTCCATTCGAGACCCTTATTTCTTGGTATCCTTGCCCTTGAATCTCGAAAACAGGTTGATAATTGTACATGCTCCAGAATCGATAAACATGTTTGTAAAGATCAGCAACCCCAATACGTTTGTTATTGCCTATATCAAGGTAAACAGTGACCAACACCATCTCACCACAGAACTCGAAAAATGCAGGGTGCCTCAATACAACGCATTCAAACTGGTGAGCATAGGCCGGAGATTCCAGTTTACCGCTTTTGAGAGCCTGAATGGGATTATATATCTTGAGATGTTCACTACCTCCACCAAGACAACTTTGCACTGAAGGTGGGCCGGCAGACAGGAATATGCGATGATGAGGGTTTGGTTTGCTGGGTTGTGCACTAATGTATGCACGGCTAAAAATGAGACGGTAAACATTAAAAGGTACCTGCAAAATGAGTAGACGAGGTATCCACCGGATTTAGCTCACAGAGAATCACTCCATCCGTCTGGTGGCAATAATTAGGAAACTGCAGGAGATAACATACCGCATCATAACATCTTGCAATTCCATTCTTCATGCTACCATTTGTTTGGTTTACTTGAGTTGCCCACTTACAGAACGCATACGAGTTGGTCCACCAGCACTATTTCCTTGACCTCCCTGTTGTCACTGAATGCAGTTGGATATGTTTTAGGAATGCCATCCAACGTGTCTATAGTGACAACCTGAATATGATGCTAGCATGTGGGAGGTACGTACGTCTGTGTAGTTAGAACAGAGAGCCTTAGCTACTATCTGGTATGTGCTGCATCTGTTGCCCAGCCATCTGGGGAGGAATGTGCCATGCTGGCGTCTAGAGGCCACATACTCGTACATGACAGCGCAACAGGCACTTTAACTATGAGCAGAGGTCATGAATAAAGTAAAAAGTAAATTCTGATAGGCGTTATAAACACTCTGGAACTGGCTCACTAGTAACCTTATTGGCATTGGCACTTTGAAAATTCATTGCATCCACAGTGGCCAATAATGCATTTGGAAGGGCAATGCACACCCACAGACATCATAGTGTTGGACATTTTGGGCAGCTTGGTGTTGGAATATCTCACTTACTTGCCTGGTAGTCTTCCATAGAGGAAAATGTCATGAAAATTCTGTTTTTACCGGCATTCCTTCTTGCAACCTCCACATGTACACAGTGTATCAATATTAGTAAGAACTATGATACACGCTGTGCGATCGCTAGCCGAAGTATACTTCCACTGGCGCACACAGAAGCGCTGAAATCGGCTCTGTGCATCGATGGAGCCAGAAGTGTGGATGTCTACAAGAATAAAAATGTTGGAGTGCATGAAAAAGTTGCAAAGAAGCCATACTATACCCAGCTTCCATCAGGAAGGCTGGAGAGTTGCGGTGCCCAGAAGTATGTGCTGTGCTTTTTGACATCGAAAAAGCAGGAGTGTCATCCTTCTCACTCACAAACCGGCTACAAGAAGGGCTACTTAAGACATCGCTATCGCAATTATGTCTTGTCTAAGGACGGATCGACGGGGGAGCTGCGAGAAAGGATTCTTATCGTCGATGGAACAGGCCTGGCTTATCGATGTTTCTTTGCTCTGCCAACCCTAACAACGTATAGGGGTACCGAAATAGGAGCGTTGGTTGGCTTTATGAATTCTATTGCTCGACTATACAAGACCATTGGGCCAAAGTACTGCTGCGTTGTTTTCGACTCACCAGGTGCCAACAATTCCAAACGTGAGGTTTGGCCAGAATACAAGACTAACAGACAAGTAATAAAGACCTCCTTTAAGAAGCAATTAATGTGGATAAAAGAGTTTTGCACAATTATTGGTCTCCCCTTATTCATACACAGAACAACCGAGGCAGATGATATAATATCAAGTATGGTTAACTTTTTACGTGGCAGTAATATAGAAACCGATCAAGATGTTTCTCCTGATGAGAAACCGCAGAAAATGCGTTCCATTGAATTTAAAGTGCCTGATCAAACAAAAGGGGGGGTCTTTGACAAAGTCTCTGGAAGAAGCAACCTGCCACTGGAACCTATACAACATGAAAATGGAAGTGGCATTGACCACATGAAGTTCGATGTTTACATTCTGACCGCCGATAAGGATTTGCTGCAGATACTGGAACAAAATGAATCTGGGAACGTAAATGTGAGAATAGTGCAGCCTCATAAAAAGTTTAGACACGTGGACGAAGAAGTGGTTAGAGCTGAATACGGTAAGTTTAACAAACAAGTCTATCAATATAATTAGGTATCCCTCCCGAACGGTTCAGTGAATATTTGGCCCTGGTGGGCGATTCAGCCGATAATATACCCGGTGTTCTTGGAATTGGGCCAAAAACTGCTCCAATTCTTATCTCAAAGTATCCTTCATTTAAGGTATGTTAAAAATGGCCACTTTAGTATGTGCTATAGGACATAATAAAATCGGAAGAAATAACAAAGATAGCAAAAAAAGGCGGCAAGTATAGTCTCAGTGTGGAGAAGGCGTATGACTTCCATCTCATAACCAAGCTGAAAAGCGACTTGCCCATATTGACTTCCATGAGTCAGCTGTTAAAGAAGCGCACTTTGGAAACCCAGTTCTTAGAGTTTTGTAAGCTCTTCTCTCTCCAAAAGTGTTCACAACGTTGGCAAGACGTAACTCACTAGACCACAGAGCAATACTGCTGTCGCAGTTTACCTCAACAGAAAACAATGCCTTGGAGCATTTTAATAACATATAAACATGTGCACTTTTATTATAATGGAATTTTTACCGTGATATTTAAGCAGCTTTCTGTGTCTGATAGTATCATTACGTCCGACTTCAGGATATGCATAATAGCACTTCCATACAACTGTAGTGCAAAAGCACCTGAATATATTCACATATGACAACCATTTGTGGCTATCATCGCATTCTTAGATAGACAAAGGTGGCAAATGCTACAAGCGCTAAGAACATGTAGGCATTTACAAGATCACCAGAGTCCTTCAGTACCTTAAATTTAGGCATGGAATACCAACATGGAGCATAGCCTCTCTGCAATAGATAAGATGCGATTGGTTGGTCGTAAAATATGCCTACGAATAGGGTGTACACGTCCGGCCAATATTTTAGAACCCACAATGCGCGTGCCCGTTGAATGCACAGAAACCCGAGAACCTGAGTTGGGAATTCCTTTGAGTCCATCATTGACTTGTAGTATTTGTATGAGGCACTACAATCCTGAGTAATTCCTACGCCTGCTTCCAGCATTTCAGCGTAGATGTAATTTGCCTTTGGCTCATTTTTGAGTTTGGCGTCCATCACCCAAGAGATGGACTCCTTAGGCTGCGATGTCATCAACGCTTCAGCATAAAGCAGAGAGGAGCCTTCATAGGGGTCGTGGCTACTTCTTCTGGCGTAATACATATAGCATGGTGATTCCCCAGTAGACTGTTGTTTTTGTTGAAACTGTGAAAACAACCCCTTTGAATCAATGATGCCTTCTGTCGTTTCCGCTGCTCCATTAGTCGCAGAATAACATAGACCGTCGCTCTTTTTGAATTGCTTGGCAGCAGCTACATGGGCATCAGGGTCACCCATCTCCGAGAGGAATAAATTCATAAGCGCGCTTCCAACATCGTCTCCGATTTGAGATGCCCTTTTTGCAAGTGATCTCACTGTAGCAGGAACCAGGGAATGTCTTCCAACCTTCTGGAACAGACCAAATGAAGCTTTGCATCTCTCAACGGACGAGTTATACTTCAGGTCGTACCCATGCAAAGTCAACACAGCAGCATTGAATGTGGCCACAATGTTTCCATTTTTAGAAGCTCGTCTGTAGTATTCCAATGCCATGAAGACGTTTTTACCATCAGCGGGCGTTATATCCGGCAACAACCCAGCATACACATGTCCCATTAGCATCTGTGATGTTACATCACCACGGTCAGCGGATTCCTGAAGGAACTTGGCAGCATCTACGGGGTCACGTTTTCGACCAATACCGTAGCGAGCCATGTTAAACCTTGCTGTGGCTGCTGCAACCTGATTTGGTGAATTAGCTACCATTTGCAAGTATCCTTCTGCGGCTACTTCCAGATTTTCCGCAGTACCCAAACCTTGAGTATTCACAGTCCCTGCAGTTCGGCCCAAATTAACATCTGGAGTTTGTGGTGTATCGCCATCATCATTTACTTGATCTCTGTTGATCATGCTAATGAGATGTGTTGCGACCGTCAGGGCTGAGGTCACGTCACCTTGATTGGCTGCCATCGTCCAATATTCCAAGGCACGAGTAAGGTCTGTATTTATGTTGCCCTCTTCATGTCCCATATAATAAAAGTCACCCATTACGCGGAGGCCATCAGTGTCACCCATGGATGCAAGTTTCTTGATGAACTCAGCATACCGTTTTGAGCGGTACTCCTCACTTGAATCATCTGATACAAGAGGAACACGAGAATGCATTGCTGCCTTAGCAGCATCTATGACAAAAGGCAAAGCGTCTATGCAGTTACTTCCCACATTTTTGGGTTTGCGTTCCATACCAGACTTGATTGTGGCATCATCAAGGAGACGTGATGGATTGCCCAGCCCGCTATACAGATAATATCCGACAGCTAGACTGGATACATTATCCTCCTTATAATGCCCGCCGACATAACTCAAAAGCGTTTTGTCATAGTATTCAGTGTGCTTCTTCCCTTTGGGCTTGTTAGACAACACAAACATCTGATACACAGCTGATTCTGCTTGGTTTCTTGGCGTTTCCCAGGCGTACATATTTTCGACTACTGGGGGATAGCCAATGCCGGACAGGAACCCCAAGAGAGAGTTACATAGACCACAGGAGGAACCTATACCAGCAGGGATGTAAAGCAGGCTTTTGTTTATATCCCTTGGCCATCCCCATGGGAACTCCAACTTTCCATTGCGATCCACCACCCCGAACAAATAAAGGAAGACCAACAGACAGCGGCACTTTGCCACCAACCTTTGCCTTACGTGGCTAGACAGTGACTGGTATTGTTCATTTATTTTGTCCACATTGTCGTGTGTCACGGCACATTTTGGGTGCATCTTAAATTTAACAAAGGGTTTCTTGGCAGTCGTCTCATTAGTCAAGCGGTGAAGAATGTCATGCATCTCTGAGAAATTGATACTCTCAGATTTCATATTAATCATATTATGAAAGAACTTATCTGGATCAAACAGAAGCCCTAGCCCCTTTACATCGTGTAATGTGACCAATTCAGATGACCTATACAGAGTATCATTCCTCATACTCCAGTAGGGGCCGAACTTTTGCGATGATTCAAAGAGAATTTCCTCAATTTCCTCGGAATGCTGTTTAGATGATTCAGCGTCTATTTGACCGTCAGGCAGCTGTATAGAGGACAGGCCAGAGTTTATGCGTGACCTTATTCTACGGAGAGTGTATGATACACCATATACTCTCCACATGTGTGTCCTCTTCTTAAGTATGCTAAAAGCGTGTATGGCGTGTCTTTCCAGCATCCGTGCGACGCAGCTGAAGGAGAACCTTATAGTCACCTCTGCGATGTTGCGTGCTTCTATATCCAATGCTTCTTCCAGGGAGAGAGTAGGCTTCAGCATTGGAACCATCTTGAGGGATGACAACTTGCTCAGGCTGTGTATTCCCGTGTCCTTTATTAAGGTGGAAAGTTTGCCCAGATTATCAAACATTTCCAGCGGGTAGTTTGACCGATCCAGTAGAGCTAGGCTTTCGTTGAGCATGTTGATGTATTTTTTATGCAATGGTATGTTTTCGGTAGACCACTGCGAGACGAGGGAGACGAACTGCTTGTTCTTGTCGTGGTTCATGGAGAGCTGAAACTTGAACCTCAGTATTTCGTTGCGTTCGTTGCGATAGCAGTAGAGAAATTGATCGTCCAATACATCAACACTGTATACAGGTTCCTGACTGTGGACCTGTACCTGCCTTGAGAGGAGTCTCCAGAGGAAGGTGTAAGCGGCCTCATTGTCTATGTACGTTGACCATGTGGGTTCCTTCTTCTTGAAAACTTTGAAGCTCTTCAATTTAGGGACGTCATTTGTCAAAACTGCAACTACAAGATTGTGTGCGGTACCCCCTTTAGAGAGCCGGATGGGAATCCCTACGTAAGACATGTCAGTTTGACCCAGGTGCAGTATGTTAATGTTACTGAATACCGAGTCATGGAAAATGGGTGAGTTGAGCAAATGCATCATCACCTCTAATCCCTTGGGGACCATTTTGTTGCCTATTCTCAGCATGTGCCCATTGTATTGGTCCAACATGTCAAACTTCCCATATTCTCGAACATTCAATCGTTCAAATATCCTGCTCTCGAATAGTCTGCGTTCCACTTCCTCAGCTGTAGGCTGCAAAACATTAGTGAGTCATAAAAACTAAGGCCACTAAGGTTACCATGGCATAATACCGTAAATGTAGAATATGCACATGTTATGAATGACACGCAATGCATAAAAACAAACCAAACCGCACACAGTGGCCAGCATACGGTCACATACATACCGTCAAGCGGGCGTGAGAACAAAGAGAGGGCATTTTGAACACTCATACAAGGATGTAACAATGCGTAACACAAACTACACAGCGGGGACTCGAAGAAACCAGAAAAGGAAGAAACCGCCAGTGGATATTATCATGTATAATGAAGCTACATTGCCGCAGAACAGCGTCTGAACAAGACGCAAACTTACCCCTAAATTGCGATGGTCGTCGATATCATTTTTCCAAACGCTGGTCGTATCCACCGCTGCAGCGGCTAAGCCCGCAGCCAGGACTACAATAACAGACCTTATCATCGCACCATGTTATTTTTCATCTTATTAGCATTTGTACACTGTCTTTGGTGGCGCCATGGTCACAGTCTTCCATGGCGTGCCACATCTGTTGTGGCACCTCATATTGTAAGAGTCATACTACGAGAAGCTGTAGAAGTAGACACATTAATGCACTGTTGTGTGTAACTATCGGTGAGCGCCCATGTCGTGTATTCTAATCAGTAAACGGTACACATCAGGGCGACTCCTTAGGAGCTCAATCGCTCCGTTACGCCAACGAACTGATTCAACGTGATGCCAACGCCAATAAACTATCGCTGCCATCAACTAGAGTCGCCACGAAAGTGGCTTTGCATGTCTTTCATGGCTCTACCGTCCTACCACACCAAGGGTACCTTAACTATCACAAATAAAAAGCTGACACTTTATGACACCTCCGATTATGAATAATGGCACATATATGTAGTATACTTATTATATTGTCCGGTAGTAATAAGTACCTCCGGCGGGACTCGAACCCGCAACCTTCGGATTAGAAGTCCGACGCGCTATCCAATTGCGCCACAAAGGCTTCACTGCGGGTGTCCATTTTTTAACTTATTACATAAATGCACAACACATAATTTGGCCCGTAATCGCATCCACCATACCAGTGTGATTAACCTAGCTACTTTAAAAATGATTATTGGTGGTAGCGCCTCAAGGCGCAGTATGCGCCTCTCTCCTGAAGTGAGCAGGATCCTGTATTTAAGGTACGTTATACCACCCATTTGTCACAATTTGCAGAAACCTTCCGTACAAGATCTCTGCTGAGGAGCTGTACGACATTTTTGGTAAATACGGCTCAGTACGTCAAATTAGAAAGTAAGTTTGGGAAGGGTTTTAACGTGAAACACTTGTTTTGTGATATACTAATGCGCGATCAGGGGTAACGGGCCACGAACGAACGGGACTGCGTTTGTAGTTTACGACGACATTTATGACGCCAAGAACGCCCTGGACCACCTCTCTGGATTCAACGTGGCAGGGAGATACTTGGTTGTTTTGTATTACAATCCCACCAAGCTCAACAAGCGCACCGATCTGGACAAGGAGAAGCAGGAACTGGATAGGGTCAAGTCGGCTCTAAATATGAATTCTTGAGTCAGGGGCTCATAGGAGGCTTATTGGAGCTATATCTTATCGCAACACTACCATTTTCATACTGATCTCAGATAGGTTTAATGAGTATCATAGTTTTAAACGAATATTGGAGAAACTCCTGTATAATACATCTTAAGCACAAGCTATTATCTATACTCTGTGGATGTAACGTCATGCTCTTGTTAGGAGGTGTATGACCTTGGTACAGGGCTAGCGTGATGCGGAGCCTAGAACAAAATGCCGCATCATATACCTTTAATCAGGGGGAAGATGCCAAGCGATGTGGATTTATATTAATATTTCAAGTCCATGACACAGAACAAAAGCATAACAAATGCTCGGCTATCCTATAATTTAATCTTCCTATGCCGTATACCCTCTTAAGGGCACATATTGTGCGGTAAGGATGTGAAACCACCACGAATACAGTGAAATGAACATTAGATTTAAACATACATTTGTACCTCTTGATTAATAAGCATTTGAATAGGATTCTCTTACGCTGCTAGTGGATATATTCGTAAGACCACAGTGGCTGTATCGTCATATCATGGAAACTTACGTCTTCCTTGTCCTTCTATCGCTCATAGGCACTCCATCAAGATGCCAAATAGGTTTAACAAAAGGGAATCAAGTCAAGAGTAGTGTAATATAGATTTTGGTGATATCCTACGGTTCTGCTTATTCAACATAATGAAGTCTATTCGATACATGTAGTTTAAAATGGCTGCTATACTTCTAGAATGGCTGCCTAAGATAGGGTTAGATGCAGACGAGGATTTGTCCACATACCTTCTTGAGATTATAGAGGTAGAGGGCGTGGAGTCATGCGTCGAGTGGTTGGAATCTGCCACTAATGGTGACCACTCCAACGAAATAAAGGCGTTCGTCAATGAAGTATATGCATCCATAACAAGTAAGTTTAGAGGTTCCTAGTGCGTATACGTTGCCTCAGATGATAAGAAAAGGGAGCAGGAAGAAATGCAACACAAATCGCAACTCGAGCGGACACTGGATAATAGCGTTGACGAGATCATCAGGAAACTCAATTGTAACAAACTATCACACCGTAATGGCACTACTAACGGTAAATCAGCCAACGGTAAAATGAGGGGCATAAGTGGTCTAGACAACCATGTTAAACGTGACATCGTACAAAAGTATGCGTCCGTTGAAGTGAAAACCCTACATTTGGATGATGATGGAAACTTTTATTCTTCTGGAGTTGCTGTAGACAACAATGATGGGGAGGATGCAAACATACCAGCCAATACCAATGTGGCTCGTGTTCGTCAACAACAGAATGAGATTCGCCTTTCTCAAAAGCAAAAGCATCAGGAGGAGCAAGAGAAGGCGCGTCAGCAGAAAATAGATAAGCAGAAGCGCGAGGAGATGGAAAAATTGCGTTGTCAGAAAAAGGAAAGGCACAAGTGACGTATAGTGTGATCCAGGCAATATCATAAACAATAGATACGTTTAAAGGTAGTGTTATTTTCTCCAACGCAGGTGCTTCGTTTCACGCTCCATTCCGGGTTTTAGAATACGCCACTCCTGTTCATGGAGATTGTGTATTCTTTCCATCGGCTTTTTAGCTGCCGAGTCAACTGATGGTTGACTGTGTCCATCACCTTGTCCCCCAAGGAGCTTTCCACGGGAGGGTATTGGTGATTTGTAATGTAGAACTTGAGCTATTTGTAATATAGGTACCATTTTGTGCAACATAGCAGCTGCCCTAATTGATGCCTCGAGTGACTTGACGTCTTTCTTTTCCGTTGTAACCATTGGCTTGTTTAGCCTTACAGCTGCCATTTTGGCCAGCATGGTGGCCTTTGCTAGGAATTTTTCCATCATTAGTGTAAATTCAACGTCATTTGATTAAGGCAGAAATATAGTTGTTTAGCCTAATCCCAATTCACCCAGTATACGGCCAGCGGTTGTATTCATACCGGGTGGCCCGCAAAATAGAGTACAACTATTCTCCTTTTCGAAGAAGGGTTCGACTTGTTCAAGGGTGAGTTTTGCGAAAAACACGTTATCCCCGTCTGCCCTCTGGTATGCGTCTACCACGGCCGGATCTTCTGATGTAACAAGGTACTTAACCTTCAATAGTCCCCTTTTCTCCACCTCATCAAACAGTGGTTTCAGCAGTATCTCCTTGAGTGTTTTGTTACAGAAAAGCAGTCTGACTTTGCTCGCAGTATTATTGACGATGAACCTAACGTAGGGAGTTATACCAGTGCCTCCTGCAATAATGTTGAGTGTTTCAAATGGAACCTCTCCGTTAAAGCCCTTTATCAGACCTGTCTTTGGGAGTGTAACTCTGGATTGCATAGGCTGTATAACAAGTTTGTCGTGTAGCTTAAGTTGCTCAGCAAATCGAGTAAACCTTCCTCCGTCAGGAAACTTTTCACAACAGCGATATATTCTTATCAGAAAGTGAACTTCCCTTTTTGCGTGGTCTATGAAAATGGGAGTATACTTCTTAGTGACCTTGAGGCCTTCTGAAAATGCTGCCTTTGTATTATTCCAGTGACCCTCTAGAAGCGGTTCAGGATGAACTCCGTGAAGCGTAAAATGTGTAAAAGTATGACACTTGAAAGCTTCATCCACTTCCGGGGGATAGGCAAAGACGAAAACGTATGCAGTTGGAGACACTGGAACCTTTTGCACCAACTCTACGGTGAGCGACAGTGTTTCGTCGACAGAAACAGGTGGAACATGAAAACCTTCTCCCTTCAAATATGTCTCAATACAAGCATCCATGTCATAACATACGCCCATTGTGCCTAGCTGAGAGAGTTAACGCCAATTAGACAGCGTCGGTGTAGTGAGCAGTATGTTGAGGTGTAAGTTGAATATTGCAATGCCGCAAGACATCATAGAACTGACGGGAACAGATGAATTAATGGTTGTAGTTTTAAATAAGTGTAGTGGTGTCAACATATTTCTGCAGTGGTATCGACTATTTGCTCCTACCGAGGGTGCTGGCACCATCCACCCTTCGGGTGTGCCTGTAAATTCACTATAGTTACATTCACATGTATACATATATAACCAATTGGTCGTTATAGTTGTGGATTGCTGCATTTCCCTGCATATAACGACCTATTACACCATGGATATAATTATAATGAAGGCATGATTGAAACCGGCATGACGGCCCATTACACTCGTTTATTAGCTTCCGTCTCATGCCAACAGCGACAAGTGCAACACTGAGTTGACTGTTACTATTTAGAGCGAATGGAGGCGTCAATGTATCAGTGCTCACATATTATCACTGTTCAATGCGATTACGGTGGATTGCTAACTTCAATTCCCACCATTTATTTATAGGTCCGCTACTTTACGACATCAACTCTCCTTCTTCCACTTCGCCATTCTGGTCTCGTTCATTGGAAACCGAAGGCAGGGAATTGTCACTGTCATAAATGTGAAGAGGCTTCTCGTCATAAAACTTGGGTGGTTTTGAGCGCGGCTTTCCCCTGCCGCCCCCAAGACGTCTGGGAAGCCAGCCTTCCACTGTTCTGGCTCTTTCCACATCCACCATTACCCTACGTCCTGATATCTTTTTGCCATTAGCCCTCTTGTAGGCATTTACCATATCTCTGTCATCACTGTATTCTATAAATGCGTATCCACGGGGTCTGTTTTTGCGATCGTTAATCATGCGTATGCGACGGACGCGGCCGTATACTTCGAATTCTTTCCATAGCTGCTTTTCAGTCACGTCGTAGGCGATATTGGAGACGAATAGTGTCTTGAAGGGGTCGTGGGTCAGCCAGGCATTTGCCGACCCCCTAGCCAAGGCTGGATCGTAAGAAGGATCGTAGTTTTGCTGTTCCTGCTTTTGGTTTTTTTCGAAACTAATAAGTCTGTGGCGTTTCACTCTGTCAGCCCTCTGTCTAGGTGTCTCGAATGGAGGATCTGGAGGAACGACTTCGTCGGTGAACTTGTCTGCAAACTCTGCCAGTCCATCCAACTTGCGCTTCATGCCATTTTCTATAGGTGGTATAAATTCCAAGGGAGGTCTTGCCTGGAAAAGCACCAAGAGGTGCGGAGGCATACCCAAAGCAGACATGGTCAGCAAATCTTTTAAAATTATGCTTGTTATTCAAAGGTAATCGCCTTTTAGTGCAAACTGTGTGCCCATATGACCGGTCCAACTAGTAAGGAATGTGTACAAGGCATCACTATTGTAGCCAATGTTATATCCTCTCCAAATCCCCTTGACGATGATATATAAAGTCCACCACCGATGCCACCAGTTGATCAATCAGGAATGGACAGTACGCAGATGCCAGGTAGCATATTAGCCTTGTATATTCGCCAGGGCAGCTTAAAGATGTCCGTAAATGTTCCTTGGGTATGATCCGCGCCCACAGGATATTGAACGTTTCCAGACTGTTTGTATATAGACTTATATAGTTACACAACGTAGGATACAAAATGTTGCTACGGAGCCGGCAATGCCGGAATGGGATGTGATTGGTCTTACTACCAGGACATCTGATGGGGGTGAGGGCGTTGCTAATTTCCTTCTTCCTAGCAAGACATTTATGTTTATCGCAGTTTATTGCACGGAAACGGCAGATAAGGCCTGCCTCTTTGGTTGTACAGAAGACATAGCGGTTTATACCGCCTAACAGCAACGACATTGCCAACTGGGACACACGCCTCCGGTTAAAATGAGGATCCCCTCATTATGGCTGATTATAATCACGTCTCAGGTTTACATACTAGGGCGTGAATTGGCAGCAAGCAGGAAGGTTAGTGTTAGAGCTTGTTCTGTTTATCCTTGCCTGTCGTATCGACCTTCTATGTGTGAATGTGTCAAAATGACAAAATAATTTTACAGGCGATCATACAACCCCTTTCGGAGCATAAGGCATCGTTTCAAAGGGGAAATGACGGCATTGATAGCAGGCACAGGAGCCCGGCAGCAGGGGTCAGCTCCTACGCGGCACGAAGGATAGACAGCAGGAATGTAAGGCGTAGCTCCGCAGCACATGGAGAACACGGTCAAGGTAGGCATCACTGTGCATGTGTCATGGTTGATAGAATATGAAAGTGGGACGATAACAGCCGGGAATGCTGGCCTCGATAGGGGAGGCATTCAGCGAAAAAACAACTTTGCGCCACTGGTGGCGAAGGTTAAGTCAGAGATGAAAGACAAAGTAACCAGTCTCTCTAAAAGTGGTTCTAACGCTTCGGATTACTTTAATAGTTCGCTGTCTCAACGGATATCACAGGGTGTTGCAGATGGGATTATGGTGAATATCAAGGAAATGGGACAAAAATTGTTGCCAAACTTCTCCAACACCCTAAAAAAGCAAATAGGAGGCTTGAAACCCTATTGTTCCATTGTACCATGCAGAAACGTATTCAGTGTCTTGAGCAACTTGATGACATCGATACGCCTGTATATGGTAGACAAACATCTGAAGCATGATGCCGATTCGCTAATGATGTTCATCATGTCATTCGCATCATTTATTCCATTGTACGTTACAGAATTTGCAAGGTCACCGTTCATAATGGACTTCCTTCGAAGGCGATGGGCCTTCCAAGGGGAATGTGGAGAGATGAGTGTAGAGTATGTTTTGAATGCAATGCTGAAAGTACTTGTATTCGAGTCAGCATTGAAAGCTGTACTGAGGGTATGGTTCTATTCTAACAAGCTGGACTATGGCGCCATGGTGCCTGGTTTCGTATCTGGCATTGGGCGTGGACTGTGGTACTGCTTCTCCTTCATACCCTACACCTTCAACGCAATCGCCGCAGGGGTATTTGGTGGATATTGGAGTGTTGAGGCGTTTAGCGCCTTGACACACATGTTCGTGCACTCAGTTGTGTTCGCCAGACTGGTGTTGTTCACCGCGGTTCAGTACGCCTTCTACCAGGAAAACTACGACACTGCAGCGTTTTTCATTAATCCAATTGTATCGCAAATCGCTTCTGCCTTTTCAGGGTTTATCTTTGCCTTGGCGAGCACTTCAAATATCGGAACCATGCTCATGTTGAAGAACTTCTCCAACCTGGCAGATGTGGAACACCTTTTGGACTATGCCGGTTTCAGAATCACGGAAAGTTACGCAGCGGCTACAGGCTACGCCAGGAATGCATTCCACAACATACCAAACCTTTTCAAGCCAACGTCTCTGGACATATTGGTAAAGTTGTCTTATTACCACGAGTACATTTCTCGTCTTCTCCCAAGCGGAATTGAGTGGCCAGTGCTTCTGTTACACATCACAATGGCACTCAACTCAAACTCGGCGGCGGGGTTATACCTCTCTGCGGTTAACTTTGTATACGCCGTAATTAATCAAAGGCTAAGCAGCTACGAGCGTTCGCTAATAACCAAGGACATACAAGAGATCGTACAAGAGTCTAACTAATGTTCTGTGCAGTTACAAGCAGATGGGAGATGCTATAGTTAGAGACAATAACAGCTACACGTTAATGTCATTAATACTGATATTGTCGTTTTTATCCTTGGAAAACGCTATACTCGTAGGAAAACAGTGCAGCTTCTAGGTGAGGGGGGTAGTTAACCTACAGATACACATGATGTGGTAGGAATAGGTAAACAAACAATCCAGCCAAGCTAGCGACATTGCCATAGGTAGAACCGATGTGTACTAAATGTGCAATGCCCATTTGAGTAATGATTTTTTACCTTCCTTCCACGAGTGTTTCAGCGCTTTCGTTTGTCTAAAAAATAGATTCCAACCAATAAGGCAATACTTGGTGACACACTGCCTACGTGTACTTGCATCACGTCGTTCATTCATGCCATACACAACCGCATATGATACACGACTCATGTGCACTAGGATGTTAAATAGACACTATTCCTCATGCCAAAGACAGCACATTCAGCTTCTTTATATTGGTAGATTGTATGCGGTGCCATCACGCAGGGTGTATATATAATCTTCGTCTCACAATCCACCTTTAAAGACACAACAATGGCTTCCGCCGGACGTCAATACTTCTTCTCAACCCACTTTTGGGGTCCAGTCGCCAATTGGGGCTTTGTAGTGGCAGGCATTAGTGAGATCAGGAAGGGACCTGAAAGGATATCCGGACGGATGACTGGAGTCCTCTGTGTATACAGCATGCTGTTCATGAGATTTGCCCTCTCTGTGCAGCCGAGAAACATGCTACTATTCGCCTGCCACCTGTGCAACTCCAGCGTTCAGGGTGTACAACTGTATCGGCTATACCAGTACAACCAGGCTAAGGCCATAGCTGCGTGATCGTCAAATATCGTAATCGGTGTCACCTATGTGATTTGCTTCGTTTGCCGTGTAATGGACTTTTACGTATATGTAACTTCAGGAAACGAATTGTGACTTTAAAGTCCCTATAACATTGTGTTAAGGAAGCATGATGGATTGTTTAATTAGGCTGTGTGGTCAGAAAATGATGATTTTAATACGCAGCGTAACAGGCTAGTTACAAATTGAGACATTAGTGTCATAGCAACTGTTTTGATTATGCTTTGTTTCATCAGATGCTGCCTCTGTATTGTTACTTTGGAAGCATATGGTTTTATGGACCCAGAGGTTTCTCAAATGGTGGTCCATTGTTTGGAGCATCATCGAAAACAGGAGGCATTCCATATGGCGTAGTGTCATTATCTTCAACTCCTTCGCTATCATCAGGGAGAAAAGAACCCTCATCGGAGGATAACTCTTGCTCATCGTCAAACGGTGTCTCGGCATCTACATCGGGATTCTCAACCAGCTCCTCCTGAGGGGAGTCCATACTCTCTGGCGTCTTGGTGGATAACAGTATTGCGCAACGCTCGCAGAAACCGAGTTTTAGGTTTCCACGATATAGCCAACACCTGAACATTGTTTAATGTGCAAACTCATAAACAAACCTTTTGCATTTTTTGTATGATGAAGGTACTAGATAAAGAGAATAACCATCTAAATGTCGTACTGCATGCTGCTCCATCCCCTTTTCAGGGGCCAGTCTCAACTTCACTTCGGCCACATTAAACAGCTGTCTCAGGTCTAATTTGTACTTTGTTTCCAGTTTCAATACTTTATGTAGATGCTCGTCACTTGTACAAACAATGATAAGGTCCTGGTTATCTGTTTTACTATTCATGGAATTTACCACCGTACGTAGGTCCATTGCCAGTGTTATCCCCTCCTTTATCTTAATCCGTTCCAGATAATGCGGTATCTTGTACCATCTTTCCCCGAATACAGACTTTACCTTGTGAGGGTCCTTTCTCTTGGTGGGGGGTGGTGAATGATGATTAAATGTCTGAAATACATCCTCCGCCATATGCGGCATTAGAGGCGCCACAACACTTAGCACGTTTCTCATGATCCTCCTGATAATGATTTGTGCCGATGTTCTCTTGAAACCATGCTTCACATCACAATAAAGGCTATCCTTACAGTAGGATATATATATGGTGGAGAATTTCTTAAGGAACATCTCCAACTCACGCACAACCTTGTGGAACTTCCCCTCACGGAAGCTCACCCTAGCCTCCTTAACCAGATCATAGGATAACTTCAGAAAATGTATATCTAGGGCATTGAACTTATACGCTCTTAGTCTGCAGCGATCGTTTGTTATTTTGCAGTCATGAGTTACTCCTATGGCATACTTGAAGAAGTTGGCTACCTTCTTTGCGAAATCATGAGCCTCACTAAGATTTGCTGGATTGAGACGAATATCCTTCTGTAAGAAGTCGTTGCTGCACACCCAAAGTCTGAGAATATCCGCACCAACACACTTGGGTGAATCCAAGTCAACAAGTTCTGGGTCGTCGTAGTACTCTGATCCTATCATGCTCATCAAGCTCTTACCAGTAACAGTATTTATTCCACAAGTGCTGTCCACAGACGAGCTGCTTGAATGCTGCGAGCAGTCTGGCTTCTTCTGTGACCCATCATCCAATTTTTCCTGGTTCTCATTAATACCAGACGGACCTGAATCTTCAGCCTGTGTTGATGCGCCATCAGAAGTTTCCTGTTTCTGGTTGCGCTTTGAAAGTTTTTTCCCTGTATCATCCTTTACAAATCCATGAGTAATCATTCTGCGTGCAAATATTGGAGAATCGCCTCCTAGCATGGAGTTCAGGAGCATGGAGGATTGATACCACCCTCTGAATTGATCCTGCCCTTCGACAGCATATTCTGGAGATATGTGTTTAAAAGCAAAGTCTTTCGCGAAACCAGCACTCCTTGATAAGTCACGCAGTATTTCTCTCAGGCGAGACAGAGTTACTCGTTGTGCAAGAGCCGATTCAAACCACACGTCTACGGTATCTGTGTGATATTGCATTTTCCTGAAAACGCGGTCTCCAAGTTCGTAGTTTGGCAGTGTTTCTATGTCAACAGCGATACGATACTCTCCTGTCATGTGACCCTCGGCCCTTTCATCGAAACTGCAAAGTTTTGATAGTTCTTCGTTCTCCAGAGCCTCGTTGCTAACAAATGCGATAGGGATCGGCGTCCCCCAAACTCTCTGACGACTAATGCACCAGTCCTTGGCACGATGTAGTATTATGTTGTTTAGATAGTTTCTGGAGGCCTCTGGCTCCATCTTGATGTTTTTCAGGTTATCCAAACATACGTTTCTTTCTCGTAGTGAAAGGCACCACTGTTTCGTTATACGTACATGAGTTTGATTGCCATAACGCCAATCAACATCTACTGCTACGCGCCTGGTGCTATGATGCAAAAGGTCGTCGCCCAGTAGTTCCCTGAGTTTGTCAGAGTTTACGTCCCTTATGCTCTTTCCATCTAGTAGTAAGTGAACACCCTTATAAAACACTTCATTTTCGTCTATAATGTTGCAAACTACATTTGGATCGTTGACAAAGGTATCTTTTATTGTGAAATTCTTCTGCGATGCAAGTAGCCTAAAGTCTAAAAATCCGTGTGCCGGTGCCGAGTGTACTATGCCAGTTCCTTTGTTGTCCATTATTCCATCATGATCGTGCACTTCATATTCTGCATCTGTGAAGGGATGGAGATATTTAAGGCCAACGAGGGTCTCCCCTGTCACCTTTCCCACGTGTTGCTTCTGTTCGAAGATTCCAAAGTCATCATTGTTATTCAGCAGATAGATTGTCCCATCACGGTAATAGACGTCATATTCTAGATCGCCGTTGATGAGCAATCCTCTGTTTCCAGGTATGGTCCACGGTAGTGTGGTCCAGCACGCTAGTTTGACTGCTGCAAGGGGCCTATGGAATCCCAGACTTTCTAAAACAGGTTTTGGGTCGACGATTTTAAAAGCAACCACAGCAGTAAGGACATCCCGCTCCTCTGAAAGTAGCTCAGAGTCTGCAAGAACAGATTTTGATGCTACGCTGTAATTCTGAGGGCAACGAGCACGGTATATTAGTTTGCGATCATGCAGCTCCAAGAATGATTCCATAACCTTCTTCTCGTAGTAGAAGTGATAGGTTGAATAGAATTCCTTCCAGAATCCCCACACTCCAGAACGTTCAAATGTATCAGTCTGTGACTGTATGGAACGGGATGCAACCTGACTGCAACGCTGTCTCACATCTACTGCCCGAGGAATCCCTGCATCCGTTATTCCCCTCCTTAGATCACCAAGCTTATCCTCAGTTGCGCTTAGCACTTTGGATTCTATAGGTATGCCATGGCAGTCCCATCCAGGAAGGAACAATGCCAGTTTCCCCTCCAGCAATGCCGCCTTAAGCAAGACATCCTTTATGGTTTTGTTCAGGAAATGGCCATAATGAGCGTCACCATTAGCATAAGGAGGGCCATCTAGGATAACTCTGGTGAGTTTCGTCACCTTTGTTTCACTATAGCTCTTGTTGCAAAAGTTAGACATACGTCGCTGTAGCAAGTAACGATATATGTCGTTGTCCTTCCAAAACTTTTGGATCCTGATTTGCCGTTCCAGTGCAGCTTTGATGAAGTGTTTGCGCTTTGGCCACAGGTTCTGAGGTAGATTTAAGCTTTCTTCTATCTCTTTATCATCCATGTAGGCCATGTCTGGAGTGGGACTAACGTCCTGTGTATAGGCAAAACTGGCTCCAGGGTGCTGTCTTCCATGATTATCTCTATTCACAAGACTCGGATATCTGTTTTCAGGGCCGTGAATGCCCCCTGAAACTGTGCGATTGCCATTCAGTTGATAGCAGCTGATGCTCAGTGACGACCAGAGGAATAAGTGAACGATTAGTGAGCCTCTTAGCCACATACTAATATTATACTTGTTTACATTTTGCGATATGTTACTGTGTGTTGCGCCGTGCTATTTCCGCGCGGCTTAATACACATCCGATGTTTGTGTGACTGTGGCTATTTTATACGGTAGTCGGTCAGATAGGATCTTATTCTCTCCATCTGCTCTATCTGACACTTGGTGTTAAGATTGGCCTGTGAATGCATCAGTATGCGTTGTGTGGATATGCTACATAGGGAGGGTATAGCATCATGTAGCGACGAAGATAGACAAGAACCAGTAAAACATACCTTCATGCCAAAGAACTGTGCCAACATCGTCAACTGTTGCTTCGATAGCGTTTGGAAGTCCATTTCCCAGAAGTATTCCAGCATGTCTTTTGGCCTTTCTTCTGTGGCTTTGCCGTTGCTGCCTTCCGTATGTGCAGTCTGTTCTACAGTTTGCCTAAAGCCTCGAGAGGCAGCTGCAGAGCGCTTGGGCGCTATAGCTGTGCTCGCAGTTAACCCCTTTTCAGCTGGTTTAAGCCAACATGAACGCCACATCTTGAACTCATATGTGTTTTTTGATTCTGTGAATACTCCAGCGTTGTAATCCACAGCATTGCGCTCCACTTGTGATCCGGCGTTAAACTCCAACTCCATATCAAGCATATTGCTAAGTTTACATATGTTACGTAGCATGTTCTCTGAGCATTCTTCAATTGAAGTTTCAACCAACATATCGTTAGAAGAGGGCACATGAGTACGTGTAACTGGTCCTGAATCAGTTTCGTCACTACCTTTAAATGTGCCATCACTGTCATCTATATCAATGACTTCTATGGCTTTATCAACATCTTTGTTCTCTTCAGTTACCCTATCATGTTCCTCGTGATAGGAAGTCGCCTGCTCAGATGGAAGGCTATGCATTTCAAAATCTTTGATTTCCTCTTCTTCATTGCTCATGCAGGCATCAAGTGTCTCATCATTGACAGAGGCACTAACATCCTGTGATTTAGAGATTACATTTATGCTATCGGTGGCATCAACAGCGTCTACCTTAGTGTCCGTAACAATGCTGCTTTTTCCGTCAGAGTCAACAGTAATGACTTTACTATCTGGTAGGCTTTGTGTTCCTTGATCCCCTTTCGTTTCTTCCTCAATCTGATCGCTGTGATTTATACTCTGACTGCTTTGTTCGTTGAGCTGTTTCAGGTTGACCTGATATAGTGCGTTCAGTAGTCCTTGACGCTCAGTTTCAAAGCGCTTCATTTGTTTTTCTATTTGTGATAGTCTGGTACATATGGTCTTCATATAAGAAGAAATGTCCTTGACGTCCTTAGGGGAGGTCAGCCAAAAGGGTACTAGGCTTTCCTCTGGCACCTTAGACCTTGAACCTGATGCAGACGTTGGCTTGACGACATCCGTTTTTAGTTTATCTTTTGGTGATTTCTTGGGTTTCTTCATAAGGCTGGGTGATTCAGAGGTATTTAGAAGTAGTTGCCTCTCGTAGTCACGAGATGCCAGTGACCCTGGTCCAAGACCTGAAACCATAGTCAATGCAGACACACGTTCTAACATAATGTCACGCTTCCTAGCATCACGGTATTCTGTCGTGAGCCGTTTTGTTGGCGTTTTCGTTTCTCCATTGTCGCCTGCATGACTAGCGTTAGCGACATCGACCGTTGAATCGTCTGATAGTTTCATTTTGTGAGTTTTACCATGATTCTTGGAGGTGGGAGTCACCGCATCCTCACCGTGAGGCACTTGCATGTTTATGTCAGACTCCATAGCGATATTAAGGCTGTTTTCCTGCCATTAGCTGTCTCACGTCTGCCATAGACAGTCTATGGCATTTGACTGTAGTGTTGCTAGTGCCGCGACATTGGATAACTTGGATGTTCATCGCATTAAGGCTAGCTTTAACTTTAATCGCCCACTTGATGTGTTCACATTGTGAAACATTTTGTGCTGATTACAGCGTAGCCCCTCCTCCCACCTTGATGTGGCAAACGACACACTAAGTTATGATGAATGAATACAGCTGAAATGTATGTTTTGCAATACTTCAATCTCAACTGCATCCGTAATAGCGTGAGGTGCTTTGGTGTGTCTGGAAGTTACGGTCCCAGCATCTATGGAGTCCAGACAGCGCAGACAAACACGCGCCTTATTAGGCTCCCTCAGGATACTCCTCCCCCCAAGATCCATCTGAAACCACGATTACATGTTGCAAAGTGGCCAGGGGTAATACGAAGCCTCCGTTCTGATTACTTCTTCCGAGATGGGCAAAAGACAAACACCAGCTATTATCACATGCTGATAAAGGACAAGAAGGATATATGCATCGTCGCCAATGTGGACAAACAAATGACATCGACGAGAACTATGGAGAACTGCCTATACGAAAAAACGAGGGGGTTTGCCGGGCAGGTACTGCTGCATGGAAGAGGTGTCAAGGCATTCTTCGAGCCGGCCTTCCCCAACCTCATGTTCAGACTTGGAGTAGGGTCAAATTGTCTAGATGCAACCCGCATATGTACCATGTATGCAAAATATGTCAACGTGGAGGTGGATCGCTCTGGGTTAATCGTATCAGTCCACGGGTATAACAAGATGATGGTTGGAAACGTCGTCTATCGGTTGTTCCGCCTAGTGGAAGCCAACCCCTACACTCTAAAGGGTGGACATATCGCACACTATCCAATTAAGAAGAAGGTCACCAAAAAGAGGTGATACTTTTGTAGGTATCAACATGTGTCACATATTATTTTAAAAGCTCATTATATAACTTCATTCAAACATGTGTTTAATTAAAGCTCGTATTCACTGTCGTGGCCCTTATTGCGATGGCGGTGTACTAGTTTAGTAGAGTAACACCTTTCAAGTACAGCTGAGGGAATGGCAACACCGTATGGTCACCTCATGAAGCCTTCGAAGTCGCCATTAAACATGATTTCTGATCCCTCATTGGTGCCGTCATACTTTTGCACAGTCTTTATGTATTCCTGTACATCTTCATCAGGTCCGATTATACGTTCCTTAATGTTTCCGTTTCTGTAGCTCTCCACTAGCTCCAGTACCTCCTTGGCACTTTTCACGTCAAAGTGGTAGCTGTCGCGGATGAGCCCCTTTAGCAGAATGAGGGCCTCCTTTTCGGCTTCCTTGACATCTTCGTTGTTGTAGTAATCGAAGTTTTTGAACCTCCTACGTCTGATGTTAGTGGTAGGAGGGGTGAGGCCATCAGGCCATTCCCACATCTGCTGTCGCATTTTTTCGATTGTAACTTCCGCCTCCTTCCTCTCCTGAACCAACATCATTTGCGAAACATCGGCGGCCTTGAAAAGAAGGTCGCAATCCAAGGTTTTGTGGGCTTCTATATGGCACGGGAGTTCCACGAGGATACCCATGAGCTCCTTGGGCACTCCCCGAACTCTTACAACAAATTCACGATAATCGTATCGCCCTGTTGGTTCTATGGTAACCCCAACATCTTCGCCACCTGAGTTGCGATTGTTAATGATATTAGCAATATCTGGCGGGAACCTAATAATACAATGTTTGTCCAGAGAGCCCAGGTCGCTGAAGTCCCTAGAGGAGGTATTTTCCACATATTGCAGACGCTTTGAGCTGTGTCTCTCCCCCCTGACGGGTTTATTGAAGAGCATATCCTCGTATATTTCATGAGCGCCGAAAATACCGTGGCGCGCTAGCAACTTCCCTTTCATTGCTTCGTCTAGTCCTGACTGTTTGTTGTAGCAGTCGCCGTGGGAGAGGCCAACTGCGGTATTGACCTCCGATGCGACGGCACTACTACCAGCAGTAACGTCAGACCTGTTTGTCCCATCTTCCTGTTCCTCCTTATTCCCATCTGCATCCATGAGGATGGAGCTCCTATCCCTTCTGCTGTTAGTAACGTCGCTATTCCCGTCTGCAGCGCTGCTTGCACCTGACCCCTCAATGTCCGACATATTGCCCAATTGTCAATGAAATCGTTGTGTAACACATCTAAGTTACCTTGTTTAATCTGTCACAGCTGTATATGATGTCGTCAAGCATATATGGATCAATGCAACATATAATGCAGCAGTTATATTGCAGACCATACGGGTTCCGCGCATAAAATAGAATACCACTCAACACTTACCTTATCCAGAAGGCATGTCAGTATGTAAGCTGGAGAGCAGTCCGACTTTCGAGAATCCACTCGTATACCCTTCCTATATATGATAAAGTGGATATAGTTGAGGAAGGCAGCCTTGATATTGCGATAGTATGTAATATTATCTAGAGTAATATAGTGATTGTAGCCTGTGATCTGGCGGCATAAAGCAGTGGCTCATATTTTAACCAATAAGCAATGCCCTTTACAGCTATGGCATCTTTATTAGCCACTGACTCTTTTGCATCAAACTACATGAGGAATTTCAGAAAAAGTGTATTGTTTGTTTTATTTGCGGTGAATGTGGAGGAATCCTCAGGTTATTTCTGGTGGCACGATGTGCCTCAGCTTTGATGCGGCAACACATTGAGGGATAGACATTAATATATTTACTTTTTATAATAGGTGTATATATAGTGATTAACATGGAGTATACAAGAGCTTAAAGAGGCTCAAAAGCACATGATGCTGGATTGTCTAACGACGTTGCACATGATGCCTTAATCACATCAAGAAGTCAAAAGAATAGCACCGATGGGACTTATGAATGAAGAGTCAAGACTTTGTGTGTTCTGAAAGATGCCAGAAGAGAAGATAGAAGCAACCGGAATACCGCTCTTCCGGTTGACTCTTCTTGGCGCCCATGGAGTCGGAAAGACATGCCTGGTTAACGCCATTATGAATAACGTCCTCCCTCCAGTCTACCGTGAAACCAAGATGCAGGAGCTCTACTACTTCCTGCTAAGGCTGTCCTTTGATGCCCCTCTGGTGAATGAACAGTATGACGATATCAATGCTTTCTGCTTCGAAATCGAAGACACGTGCGCAGACGATCCAATTCGTGGACTCACAGATATGACCAAAACTACATGGCCCTATGAGCTGGGCATGAATGATTACACACCATTTGGCATATTTAATGAGCCTTTTGTGCCCCAATTTAAGAAAGGTGCATTGAAGCCAGCATCGCAAAATCGCATGGCGTTCCTTGTAGTGTTCGATTCCAACAACTACGACAGCTACAGGCATGCAACATCTATAGTGGAATGTATAATTAACTCTAATCTTCGCGTAGCATCACTGCAACCAGTTGTATGCTTGGTAGGCAACAAGAGTGACCTATCGGGGGACGAGTCCCCAATATGGGACGAAGCTGAGACCTTCTGCCAGTCCTACGTAGTGCCGCTATTCAGGGTATCAACCCGTATAAACAGGACTGTATCGCACATGATGAGAGAGTTGGCCATGTTGATGTATGGCTCACTATCACTCTGGGAAATAGTTACTCACTCTGCATGAAGCGAAACAAAAGTGCTACTAATATTTTACTCATAATCTATTTTCCCAATGCTTAATTGGTATTTACACAACCTCCGCGTGTCTGCAAACTTTTAAATCAATAATAAGGTTTTCATTTATCCATTTTCATAAATTCATATATGTTTTCATGTCTCATGTGGCTTCTTGAGAGAGGTCGCCACTTGCCTGTGCATCTTCTTCGGCCCCCAATTGCTTGTAGGGTTTTGCAACCAACGAGCGACCGATTTTTTCTCTGTATGTTCTGTTGTGGTCAGGTCTATTCCTTCAGTCATTATTGGAGTCTTGAAGAACTTATGCTCCCCTGTTTTCTGGTGATCCTTTGCATGTTGACGAACAATATCCATCACCACTTTATTGGGCGCATCCGTTTTTAATGATTGCGGTTCACGATGGAAATGAGATGCACGGTAGCCAAGCTTCTTGAGACAGCCCTTGATCACCGAGGGGCTTATGGTCGTCAGATTCCACTTTTGGCAGAGGTGGGGGATGTTGTAATGTAGAGGAGTGTTCTCAAGTTCCTACAATTTATGATTAAGGTCTTTTATGTGTGTACATCATGCATCGCTATGTTACACGGCATGTACCTGCTAACACCACTAGTTGTCAAAGTACCACTCACCTCATAAATGGCCGTTAGTGTACCAATTATTTTTGGGTTTTGCGTAACTCCTGGTAGTGTTTTCTCAGCTTCATTAGCGTTTTTCAATGCAGCCAAGACAAACTCCTTGTTGTGAATGGGTCCAGTGTATATTGGCCCGCCTATTTTAAGGCGGCCTTCACATTCGTCACATACTCCTCGTAGATGAGGTGGTAACGATGCTGGGCGTTGGCGTGGCTCGGAGAATTCACCCAGCTTTACGATGGAGAAAGAGTCACACTGTGCGCACAGCAGAAGAAGTCCTGCATTCTGACTCAGTTCCTTGCATTTCTGTGTGTTATTTGTAACCCTGACAAAAACACGGACATAAAAGTCAACACTGCATGATATCATCGGTTCCACCACCCTTTGATACTTGGAGGCGGTTGTTGCGATAGTGTATAGCAATATCCTAAGGGAGAGTTCATGGCAGAAGGCAGCCTTGATGCTTGTTCCTCCATACTTGTAGAATGAAACCAGAGGATTGTTGCCACAGAGGGTTGGCATATCAGTGGACGTTACAAACAGCATTCCACCGCTTTTGACGCATCTTATTGCTGAATCCAAGAATGGTGCCGCTGTGGAGTATGGATCGACGTCAACGACATCTATAACGTTTCGGTATCCTGTGTTATCCTGGCTAAACTGGCTGGCAGCAATCACATCCAGAAATCGCTCAACCTTTTTATTGTGATCATCCATCGCCCTGAATTCCCTGGAGGGGATGAAGCCACAGGGTATCTTCTGGATGTTGCCAGTCATGAGCATAAGCCGTAGCATGTCAGCTGGGGGGGTCAACAGCTGTGCCAATTGGTTTCCATCGGCACATATTGCTCGGTATTTAGAGGCAGGAATGCCATTCATTTCACAATTTGTTGCGATTGACTTTGCAGAGTTGTGGTCCAAATCGTTGATATATATGTGATTTATATATCCGTCCAGCTCCTTGAGGTAGCGAATGCTCCTGATCCCTGCAGAAATGTTAGTGATAGTTAAATGAGTGGATGCATAAATAAATGGCTATACAGAGCATATGCATCACCAATATTGTCACCACAACACCAACGATGAATCATTCCCTACCTGTTGCAGCGAGCATCTCCAGAACGTTGACCCCTACAAACTCCTTCACAGGGCTATTATCCCTCTCAGACGCGATATTCTGCGCCCGTCGCTGCTCCCATTCTACGAAAGTCTTGAGCACGACGACGGAGAGATCGCGGTTGAAAACTTGCGGAGGGTTGTAGAACAGGGGAAGCCCCTCCAGCGTTTGGTTAACGACGGAGACAAGCCCCTCACTGACACTGCCTTTATCCACCTCCATGTTGCATATGCGATAGGTTTGACGTAGGAATCCGCTGTTAGCAGCAACAGTCAGGAACCGTTAACGACTTGAACATGTAAACACCAGCCTAATCAGCCATAATATCGCCAAAGTTGTTGTCTAATGCGTGCACCAATTATGGTTGGCAGAAAGGACGAATATACTCTCTGGATTTATTGTTAGTAACTAGGAATAATAGCAATACTCGTAGTAACGTTACTGTAGTGACGGCAGTGAAGCCCAACTGCTATCAAGAAGCTGCACCAGTGCATTCTCCGGACAGCATAACACGTGGAATCATGTTGTTCAAAATGGGAGATTGGCGGGCAGTGGCTTTATTCACTGCATGATACCGTGATTCCACCTTGTCTAGTACAAGTGTGTTCACTGCCGCTATAGCTACAGGACGCCACAAAGGCCCCCTTCAGCCTATTATAGCACTGCTTCCATTTAAATATGGATATGGCCTTTACTTTTAGCCATGATTCGCTGAGGACTAGGCCTACTTTTGCGTAGGAGGTTGTTGTGTGTGTAGCGTATACTAGATTAAGCATCACCCTATAGTGCAGGCATCCTATACATCATAGCATGCAGGAGCGCCTCATTCATATAGAAATAGTAATAAAGTGACCCGGTTCCTTTAGAGATAGTTCAATGGTCTGCGGTTCTGGGGTATAACGCGGCAGGGATATTGCTACCTCTGGAGGCTGTTTGACGGGACTAATATTACAACTCCCTGTTTATCGTCAGTCGGGACCGCTTTTAGACCAGAAGACTGACAATACATATCGATCGGCGTGCAAAAACTAGCTAGTCGGTGTGTCGCAGGCGATAGTTAAAAGGGGAGATTATCCACGGTAATTGTTTTGTTTGCGGTCAAGTTGCTGTCCTTCCACCTAGGACAATCTTGTATGTGCATAGACGTTAAGTGAGGGAGTCACCGGGTTAGCGGGTGAAGCTGGAAACAGGGATATATTCGATTCCCGTGCCTGGAATGTTTGCAAGTTAAGAGACAAGCAGAAGCAACGATTCAGAGTATGCCCTCTACACCTTCGTCTGGTACACATGTTTGAGTGCGCAAATTGATGTGTTTTGTGTCTAAAGATGGCTGAAGAAATGAAACGTCGGTCCACTCTGACGTCAGTGCTGGAGGCTCCTCACACGGAAACGGTAGAGAAGGTTCTGCAGCACTACGATGTGACGCTAGAAGCTGGGCTCGACAGTGAGACGGCAATAATACGCCTATCTCACTTCGGGCCCAATGTCCTCCAGCAACAGAGCAAGGAATCTCTTGTCTCCCTGTTCCTGGAACAGTTTGATGACATGCTGGTAAAGATCCTCCTAACCGCCGCAGTTATCAGCTTTGGTCTAACGCTTACTGAAATCGAGAACGACTACACAATCTATGACTTCATAGAACCTCTTGTTATTTTGGTCATCCTCTTTCTCAACGCGCTGGTTGGAGTATGGCAAGAGGCGAGTGCGGAGCAAGCATTGGACGCCCTAAAGAAGCTCCAGCCTACATTGGCAAGCTGTCTACGAGATGGAAAATGGACAACAATCGATTCGAGTGAACTGGTAGTGGGTGACATTGTGCGTGTTCGCACAGGTAATAAGATACCAGCGGACCTCAGAGTTTGCACTATATCATCTACCTCCCTTAGCTGTGAGCAGTCACAACTAACTGGTGAGTCTGTCAACGTGGCCAAAACTTCACAAGCTTTGCCTGCAAGGTTAAAAGCTTGTGAACTGCAGGAGAAGAAGAACATTCTCTATTGTGGTACCACAGTTACGAGTGGTAACTGTGTAGGTGTGGTCATTGCTACTGGAATGAGTACAGAAATTGGTATCATCCAAACAGCTGTTCTTGACGCACACTCCCAGGAAAGGGAAACGCCACTCCAGAAGATGTTGAATGAGTTTAGTACCTCACTCTCCAAATTCATATCTCTGATCTGCATAGCGGTCTGGATCATTAACTTTAGGAAATTCAATGACCCAATCCATGGTAGTGTCTTTAAAGGATCCATTTACTACTTCAAAATAGCAATTGCTTTGGCCGTTGCGGCAATCCCAGAGGGTCTCCCTGCTGTCATCACTACAAGTCTTGCACTCGGTACAAGAAACATGGCAAAGAGGAATGCTATTGTAAGGCGCCTGCCATCTGTAGAAACGTTGGGATGCACAACAGTCATTTGTTCCGATAAAACCGGTACACTTACAACCAACAAGATGTGCGCGTTGGTATTAAAGTTATTTGTAGATAGTGGCAAAATGGACACTATCCACTTCTCAACCAGTGACGACTCCATGACCCACCAACTGGTTTGTAGCACAGCGGAATCTTCCAAGGAGGCACCATACAGTGGGCCTATGGACAAACTAATGGAAACCGTTTCAAGGTGTGGTGCCATGTGCTCTGATGCCTCCGTTGAACAAAACGAGGGAGAACCAACTGAGTTGGCAATTCTCCAAATGGTTGACAGACTCCATAGGCACCTATTAAAAGATAAAACAAAGACTATTTCTGCCTTTTATCAAAAGAACATAAAGAAACTAGCAACCCTGGAATTCTGTAGGGATCGTAAAATGATGAGTGTGATTGCTGAAGAGGACGATATAAGAGTATACGCAAAGGGGGCCCCAGAGGCTATTGTAGAACGCTGCACTCACTTTATGATGCCTGATGGAAAGGTTGTGGCTTTAAATGATGGGATAAAGAATTTCATAATGAAGGAAGTGGAAGGCATGGCTAAAGACGCCCTTCGTACTATCGCTTTCGCTTTCTCCGTTAAAGGAAAGGATGCGCTTACCCTGTATCGTGAAAAGACAGCAACTGGAGAAATATCCGAAGGCAGTCCTAAGTTCTTTGCTCAAATTGAGAAAGATTTAATTTTCCTGGGAGTAAGTGGTATTGTGGACCCTCCCAGGCCGCAAGTTAAAAATGCAATAAGGCTAGCCAAACAGGCAGGAATTAGAGTATTTATGATTACAGGTGACAATAAATTGACAGCTGAAGCTATCTCAAAGAATGTCGGGATTCTACCTGCTGATTTCCCTAACACTAAAAGTGGTAAAAACTACTATTCATTAACTGGCAAGGATTTCGAAGCTCTCTCTGAGGAGAAACGCAAACTAATCCTCAGTGGTGATGGTGTAGTATTCAGCAGGACAGAGTCGAAGCACAAGCAGTACATCGTGGCCATCCTCAAGCAGATGGGTGAAACAGTAGCCATGACTGGTGATGGTGTGAACGATGCTCCAGCATTGAAGATGGCAGATATTGGAGTTTCCATGGGAATAACAGGTACTGAAGTCGCTAAAGAGGCGTCTGATATGATTCTTGTTGATGACAACTTCCAGTCAATTGTAGCTGCCATCGAGGAGGGTCGTTGCATATATTCTAACATGAAGGCCTTTATCAGGTATCTCATTTCGAGTAACATAGGAGAAGTTGCTTCAATCTTCCTTACAGCAGCACTGGGAATACCAGAAGGAATGATCCCCGTTAAACTCCTGTGGGTCAACCTAGTAACTGATGGACTTCCAGCAACAGCACTGAGCTTCAACCCACCGGATCCCAACGTTATGGTAAAGCAGCCCAGGAGTAAAGAGGATAGGTTAATAGACGGCTGGACGTTTGTGAGGTACTTAGTTATTGGGATGTATGTAGGTGTATCTACCGTTGGAATTTTTATATGGTGGTATGTTCGCGGAATATCACCAGACGATAAAAACACATTGGTGTCACTTCATCAATTGATGAATTTCAGCCAATGTAAGGTGTGGAAGGGTTTCCAGGTGAACCGTGTTCACGGAATGACAGAAGACATGTGCAGCTACTTTACGCTGGGAAAGGTGAAACCAGCCACCCTGAGCTTGACTGTCCTGGTAATTATAGAAATGTTCAACGCCTTCAACGCAGTATCTGAGGATTCATCATTGCTAGTTACCCCGCCGTGGTGTAACCCGCACCTTATATTGGCTACAACTCTCTCTTTGGTTATTCACTGTGTCATCTTGTACAACCCATTCCTAGCAAAGATATTCGACGTTGTACCACTGGACCAGCATGACTGGATAGCCGTATTGTTGTGGTCATTCCCTGTCATCATAATTGACGAGATTTTGAAGGTTATTGGAAGAATGAGATTGAGGAGAGCAGAAAGACGTCAAGAGGGTCATCAGAAATCCATGGAGGCCAAAAAGAAAGACTAATCTCAAGATAAACAAATTTTATCGTAACGAGTAAGCATGGTAATTCCGGGAATTGGCATGCAGCTACGTAATCACGCTTTCGCCGTGATTTAATATAACGTATGTAAATGCTTTAAGTTGACTAAAAACATACAGTCCAAACGCTTATACATATGCGATGTTAAAGATCATCTCATGAAAGAAAATGGTCTTATAGTATATTTTTTTACTGTTTTGTTAGTATCAGTGTCGAGATTTCTAAAATCTATTTTATAGTGGCAATGAGGCGAGTTACCATGGGGTATACTTTCTAGGTTGACAATAATTCTGGTTTTCCCCTATTAAAGTCCAATATTCATTCTATGAGAAGCATATATCTGTGTAAGGCTATTTTCATGGAAACTGCATTAATGTCATCTGTCAGACTATGATTACCCACAAGAGTTTTAGTTATACCAGACGATAATGCATACAAGAGAATCCACCTGCACTTACAATTGTATTAGCAAATGCACGTGTATACCGAGCTTAACCTAGGTGAACCGCAACTGAAAAATGTGGATGCATCAGTGTTTCGGCGTTTTAAGTGAAAGTTATTAATTTTGCATATATCTAACTGCATTCAATTTCCCTTCCACCTATTACACCTGAGATACATTAGTGATCATATTATAACAGTGTTGCGCTCTTAACATGTCCTATTTAAAACCTTAAAAGTAACAAGGTACCTCTCTTTATGAGTACAGGTACAATATGGCACACTACCGTAAAAAGATATTACGGTCACTTTACAAGGACTAAAATCAGAAGCAGCAAGGCAAAAGACGCGGCAATAGCGATAAATATACCAGTCCATTTTAGACCAGACATAATTGCTCCGGATGCGGAATTAATCGTAGCCTTTATCTCTTGCCAGTCAACATACGTACGGTTCTCTGAAACATTTGGAAGGAATGGATCTTTATTGGGAGCTTCCCGACCCTTTCCTACACTGTATAATTTTGATTCTGACTCCGTAACTATTGAAAATTCGACCTCAATTTGCCCCCGAGACTGAGCTACATATGATGGATGCATGCACTCCAACCAGAACCTCTTGCAGTGGTATGTCCCAGACCGTTTTCGTATCTTTTGATAATCATTGCACAAATCTATTACTCCCTCACCAATAACTTCATTTCCTCCTATAAGTTGGGATGAGCAGATCTGTAGCTTCAGTTGGGAAAAGTCACTAGGGATACGAACGGGATACTTGAAACGCCAATTGAAAATGCCAGTCCCATCCTTACTGTTGTAGTGTGTATCTGTATCCTCAATCAAGTCCTCTCCTTCCTCAACTGGAAACCTTCCCCTCACAAAAAGTGAAACAGAAGAATTACCATCGAACGCTACGCCACGTACACCCCAAATAACCACACGCAGCTCGTAATCAGATTGCTCCATACCACCAATAGTACGTATTGGTTTGGTCTTGGCTGTATTAATATCCATCATTTCTATCCAGCAGCGTAGAGTTCCATGAGAAACGGTAGAGTCATCATTCTTCAATGTACGCAGTTCTATTGGGATTATGTCATCTGCCATTTGTTGTTGCACTTTCTGGTTCAAGAATCTATCTTCGCAATCAACAAAGGTTGTCCCAATGATTTCATCCTGTATTGTTCCCTGTTCAACGACACTAATCTTGAGAATGCTGTTCTCAGGAAGTGCGCATCCAAGGTTAAAGCATGCGTTGAATACTGGCTTCACGCCCTGAACGAGGGTATTACTGTCTTTAATATTTTGCGGGTAGCTCATGAGTGTCCGGTTCTCCGCCTCTATATTACGCACCCATAGGTAAGTTGAAATGTTGTTATAACCACTGCTGGTATACAACCCCTTTGCCTGCAATACGTACAACCTCACCACCAGTTCCTTCGCCTTGGCATACAGGTCGACTAATCTGTCTCTGCGTTCTGCCATCTTTTTGGCAGCTTCATGCCTAACGCGTTTGTCATTATAGGCGTCAACGCTACAAATGAACTTCAAAATACCCACGGTCTCAGGAACACCTGCCGAGGTACACTTGACAATTGGAGCTTTCATGTAGGGAAGATCCTCCGCGGCGAAGTCACACTCCATTTCATAAGGTATCTCGTCCCTCTGTAATTCGTCGGGTTCGTCTTCATCTATGATTGATATGTCGAAGTCGTTGCGATATTCCTCTGAGTCACGAGGCTCTCCAGCACGTTGCAGAGACACAAAGTCGAATGTATCATATATTTTCACGTTCATAGATTCAATATCGTCCTTTATAATGGTCTTTTTTACCAGTTCAGCCTCATTTTTGGCTTCGTCTATGTGAGTCTGCTCACCAGTTGATAGGAAATCCTCAAGAACCTGTAGTTTAAACAGATCATTAAAGTGCATTCTTTCCTCATGAGTCAGCCAGGGAAGAAATGGGTTGAGGCTTACATATGTCACACCAACACACTCTCCTGTGTCGGGATTTATAATGACGAATTCTATGAAGCAATGATGTTGCATACGCTTCGGCAAATCGACAAACAACTCATGCGTAGTCAAATAATTCCAATTGCCTTCAGAACCAGATATAGGGCTACCGCTGGAAGATCTATAGCGTGGTTTGTCACCTGTTCCGAAGCGTATCTGCACCTGTGGACGATTTACTGGCTTGAATGTTCTTATTCCTATAAGCAGCAGGGACACCAACGAGGCTATTTTAGATGGTCTGATGTCGTCAAAAAACGGGTACCTGTCTGGGTTTGCCTTTATTAGGTCCATAGGTATAAGCTCGAAGGCAACGAGGATGCATGGCCTATGCAGGCTGTTTTTTGTGGACTTGAGTTGAACCCATTGTGGAGCCTTGTGCCACTCTTTAGGTACCTTCATAAGACTAAATTGCCCATTGCAAAGAAGTTCCTGTGCAGAAAACAAAGAGTTGGGTTCAGCATAAATGTTGATGGTTATATCTGGAGCCAACAGCAAGTTAGAGGGTAGCAGAATCACAATTTCGTTTGCTTCGTAGAATGACGGATAGAGTGTTCCCTTTGCAACTTGCGATTTCACATAGTATCCACCCAATTCTATCTCGACGAAGGAGTTGGGGAAACTCGAAATGTCCAAACATGGCAAATGCAGGGCCTCATATATCATAGTCCTAAATGCATATTTTACAAGTGAATACTGGAATCTATCTGCTCTTATGTTTCCATGCGATTCATTTGTGACTTCGAATGACATGAGCACGTTGAATAGCTCCGTCTTGTTATCAGCGAAGCTGGTCATGAGGAACCAGATGGGTTTCCCCTGCGATCTCTTTACACGTTCGTAAGATATTCTCTTCCATGCCAAACGTTTCGTTTCAGTTGTTCCCCAATCCGATTTGTCGTTTACGTATACGAAGAAGTCCCAGAAGTCCGATTCGTTGTTAACTGCATAACATTTAGCGCAATGAAGGTATAGACCTACAGGAAACCAAAGGCTCCATGGTTTCGAGCCTACCAACATCTTCGTTGACGAGATAGGTACTGTGTTTCCCAAGTGGCAACTCAGAGGTTTTAACAGAGTAGGGGCCCAGGGAGACAATGACTTCGATACTGTTGGGGGAATCCTTGAGTGGTACCACTTCATACAGATCAATCCAAACGTTGTACTTTTGTGTTGGCAGTGTGAACGCTTGTTTGTAGGGTTTTACACCTTTTGCCGGGGGTATCTGCACTGCTGTAGCCGACCCACTAACGAGGATTCTACCACCGTAATCTGTGAGGCAATCTGCCCCTCCTACCACATACTGCTTCACCAGACTCAGAATGTCAGCTGTTGTGGCTGTATTGCAGTATATGTTGATCCATCGGGCTTGGTATTCACTGTGGAGCAAAGTCTTCAACTCAAGCGACTCACAATGGAGAAGTGTCCCATTTGATTCGCCATTCCAAACTTCAATTGTCACTAGGTCATCAAACGAGGGTGTAATACATGGTAGGAACAGTGTGGCTTGCCACTCCGGGTTAGGATTGCCCCTTATTACAGGGGTCTGTACCTCAATGCCACCATGACATACTTTCACAAATGGTTCCAAGACGTTGGCGAAAAGTGAGCCCTGAGCGATGAAATCGCGACCACAGATGACATTGAGGTTTATAACATGAAATCGCGTGTTGATCTCGGGGGCTCTAACGTTGCGTGATAGGCCATTGGTTGATTCACGTATGTTAGGGGCTGCTTGCCCAGCGGAGAGTGACCCACCGACCACCTCCTTAAAGACCGGCACATTGTCTCCTGGACCAAAGACCCCTATAGATGTTAGCAGCAGGCCCTACAAATGCATAAGATGCGTGAAAACATGGATATTGGCCCAGCATGGCCAAGCAGACATGCACATCTAACATAATATGTTGTCTAATTACATTAATGACACAGACTATGCAACCTTCCCCTCATAAACACTTTAAACAACCGAATACACACAAAATGGAGCCAACAGAATGCATAAAATCGGCAAAACGGGCATGAGCTGGCCCATGACTTACCGCGTTGTGGCTGGGCAGCTCTGGACAGAGTACCCTTGCCCATGATTTGTAGATACAATGCTGCTGCCTCGAATATATATAGTGCAAGCCAAAGGCGTGTAAGCCTATAGTTGCGCTCTGAATGCGATATTTGTGATGCAACGATATAATAATCCTTGTGCGTGTTAACTCCGCCGGAGTAAGGTCCAAAGTGAAGTTGAAGGATGCGTTGAATACCGCATTGGACGTCTGGTTCTTCTGGATGGTTGAATGCTGTACACCTCCGACCGTCACGAGGAGGTAAAGGTTCGGTATTATATCAACATCCGACGTCGGATCCCTGAAGAGAACATCCTTAACCTCGTGTATTTCGACCTTAATAAGGTACTTAACATTGGTCATATTGACCGTGTTAAAACTGTTAATGCAGCTCTACGCCTCAAGAGTCACACACCACATACACATCCCTTGGCGCCTGCGTCGGATGTCGCGATCCCAAGCTAGAAACAACTCTGCTTCCTATAATGCAGTACACATACTCAATTCATGGCCTTAGTGCATAAATTTAGAAGCGCTATTTGCTTCTACCGATTACATGTTACGTGGTTTTTGTTTGTCTACTCAAGTTGTTACCTTAATGGAACTCAAAATGCAGTGATGCGCTGGCTCCCTGCAAACCGTGTTAACTCCCAGCTAAGATGGATACTGAATGTCCCATTTGTCTGGATGTTATCACTCCCATTAGTGAAAAGAAGCTGCTTGTTTCTCAAGTCTGCGACCACAAGATGTAGGTTTATATCCATGCCTCACCTGTGTATTCTCTCTGTTCCATGGCCTCGTATTTCCCATTCCCGGCTCACTGTGTCACAGATGCAATGTCTGCGCGGAACGGCAACGTAGGTTACGTCCCGGAGGATCCATGTTGTAACAGTCTCTTCACAAGTTGGCCACGCGCAGTGCGCAATATGCCGCTGCCACATCACCAGGGCCTCCTTCGTGCCTTTTGACATGTCACAATATCACTACAACGCGCTCAAGGATGCTCGCAAACGTGTGATGCAGGTGTAGGTTGTGGCAACATCGGTAGAAGCAACATGTAGGTACAATGACACTCGCTCCAACTTCAAGGACACTCCCGAGTATAACAAGTTTTTGGAGGAGCGAGAAAGCATGATAAACGACCTCGCAGCTGGCAGGAATGACGTGCGGTGGGAGAGGATAGAGTCAGAGCTAAAGAATTACGAGAGGCAGAACACTGCCCGTATATCGGAAAATATCGCAATACAGGTCGGCAATTACACCAGAGTGTAACTCTGCGCAGAACAGTGAACTATGGAAGCGTGTGAAATACATAGTTGAGCATGAGAAAACATTTTACGAGATAGTGGACAAGGGCACGCCGTTTAGCCTGTCCAAGGGGGAGGACCTTGTCCACACTCTTCAGCGAACACATGCATCGTTTTTCGCTGACACAAATGAGATTATATCATCGTCTGGAGAGTGCAAAGTATGGTTCCATTGTATAGATTCATGCTTCCTCAGCCGCTCAACGCAGCGATAAGAAGTGACACGGACATACCACGCCGAGTGTTGACTTCCAGGTAAAACTATGAAATGACTGTTTCACATCTATTATGTAGAGATATGGTTCTAGATTGTGACCTTGCTGGAGGATACAGTGTCGATTTGGTAAGAGAGCGCTGTCAGCTTCAGGTGGATCTAATGCTACTCTGGAATCTGGAATAGGAACCGCGACGTTTCTGGCCACCATCCCACTAGATCCACGCTGTATTGCGTTAAGGTCACCAAATCTGAATGATCTCTCTTGTCTAATAAAATGACATACATCAATATAGGCTCTTTTGAGCCTTCCCTTGGAGACGTAGTCCAGGAGGAACCACGCTCGAGGCGTAATAATGACAGTTGCAAGAACACTAGAAAGTCCACCTCAATCTCAAATGAGGCTCTTAGATGTAAGGAGATCATAGAAGGCTTCTGTGTTAAATCACCTGGACAACACATGGAGTGGAAGACGGAGAAAGTGTTGATAGATGTAGAGGTGCCGGATTTAGACGGTTATAACTCACGTAATGTATATAAATCAGCGAATGACTGCTTGAAACTCACTGGCGTGCTACACACTCTAGGGTATGTTTTATGTGTTGAACGTGACACATTGGCAGTTATGCATCTACATATCGTTTGAAGAAATCGCAAGAACCGAAGAAGTCTAATTGAAGTCAAACCACATTAAAGTTGTATCGTAACCTTATCGTCCATTAATTTTGTGTTTAATGATTAACATCGAGACACCCACAGCAATGTCCAAACTGCCCGGTGTTAGCACTACTGGCAACCTTCTTGGCCAAAATGAGGCTATTCCAGCATAAAATGTAATCATATATGCTTCTTTTACATATAGCATCTTTCATCTGCTGCCGAGATGGAGGGGGAGCGGCCGATGAAGTGCTTGGCATGGTTCGAGCTGTGGCTAGACTCGCTGCCTTCTGTGGAATCATCGCGATCCTCTTCGTGGAATGAAGATCTGTCTTACTACACTCGACATCAGAACGCATTCTCCCAGAGTGAAGTGGCTGTGGAACTGTACCATTCCTTGCATCAAAGTGACATGTCTTTGAAGGAGCTCTCGCAACATATCGCACAGATTGGTAATTTGATATACCAAGTGGACCTCCGACAACTTGTCAGTCAGCCAAAATCGCGACAGAGGCAAATGTTTGCTCCCATCTTCGACTATGTAGACATATCGCAGGCAGTAGCGGCTTGCCATAGCCCAGATTCTTACGGGTATGTATATTTTCTAGTTAGGCTGCTCTATGAAGTACTGCTTTATACAAAGTCAATCGCAGTTCGATCACTCTGCTTCTACCAAATTATGAGAAATGCTCATGTTATAAGTAAACTATTTGGGCTCGTATCCAGAGAGGTATCGTTGAAAGGTACAGAGGGTTATATAGAGGGAGAAACTCCGCCAACAGTTGATTGTATGAGTACTATAGACCAGCTTCCAAGCAGATTCTCCATAAATGTTGTGGATAACATCTTGCATAAGATGTTGGTCTCAAAGGACATGAATTTGAAGATTTGTGGAATAGAATTAATGCGTTTATGCCCGAAAATGGTGGCATGTAATCCTAAATTACTGGGTGAGTTGAAGGAAATACTTATCGAACCGATGGAAGAATGTGCCCATAAGGCAGCACTCTCACTTTTGCATGTGTTACAGCACGTACCACCAAAAGTGGCACAGGGCTTCCTCCATATGTTTCATGACTATACTATCGCTACAGAGTGTAATGCGCAGCGTGTTCAGTCATTTTGTTGCCTAGCGTTAGGCTGCAGGCAGCTGTCCGTGTATTTATTGGCCTATCGCATGTGTTGGAATATTTGGATCCATTTAGAAGGCATAAATACAACGAAGGAATCGGAGTTATTGATCCTCAAGGAGTGCCAATTCTACCTCATGCTGACCGCCACAGTGTTATGCATCGATCACCCAGAATTAGTACCAAGACAGAAAAAACGCCTGGAGTCTGTAATTTATGAGCAGAAAGGGAGGGAATGCACTATGGAGGTTGCCTTTTGTATGAACCTATTGTACCGTGAACATGGAGAATTACGGGAAGTTGGGCGCCTGCTTAAAATGGACATAAAGTGGCCTGCAGTGGTCAATGAACTGAACACTACTATATTCCACCTCCATCTCAAGAATTTCAAACAGACGCGAATAGGAACCTCCTTTGTCTCTGCAATAAATACATTCGAGAATTTAGTTGCAGCAAGTTTATCGCATTTCACACTATTATGGGACCTAAAGGATTATTTCAAACACCTGAGAACTAACTACACGGATTACATCTTACGCATATTGAAAGTGGTTCAAAAGCATTATGGCGAAATGGAGGGGGAATTCAGTTACTTTCGTGCCATCAGCTTCAGGGCCATAGCATCCTTGGTAAGGATATGCTACGTTTGTGAGCCTCAGAAATTCATGAGGCAAATGGGAGATATAAAGGCTCTAGTCAAAGATACAGACCTGCTATATCTCTTCAAGCCCATCCTATCTTCGGACGACTTTATGGAGTTGGATGACGACATAACTGCTGAACGGGTAAACATGTGGGTCCACTCACTTTACTATCTTGGCAACATAAAGCCGTCGAAGGTACACAATATCATTTTAAGGCCATTGAGAGTGGATCTCTTATCTGGGGAGGTAAAAGTGGATTCAGCAACGTATAAGGCTAACATTATAACAAAGAAGGATACATTCAACGCTGACATTCTGAATGGACATGTGAGGGGATTAATAAACTCCGCATATGATAAGCTTAGCAGTGGTGAAGCTTTACGAAATGTGATAAATCTATCTCTGAGGTTGGGGTTCTACAAGGAGGCAGCAGAATGTCTAAAGCAAATGGAAATGTGGACGGACAACACACTCTTGTGGTTCAACGGACTCTATCACTATGCTGTTGCAGAATGTGAAAACGATGTAATGAAGGGTATAGAAGCGCGAGTACAGGGGTTGGATTCGCTTGATGCCTATCATCACCAGTGCACAATGTGGTCGCTGCAAAAGACAGCTAATGACATTATGGCCCCTAGGATGAACTACACTTTGCCAGCACTTGTAACTCACACATGGTGCACGTTAAAGCTCATACTACAAATTGCAATATGTAGTGTATTCAAGGTTATGCAGACAGGGTCAGGCGACCTCACTACCTTGGCTACTATCTTCTTGGGCCTATTTGGAAATTATAGGGCCCTTCGTTGGAGTTTTACTGACACATGCAGCGAAACTGTATTAACTTGCGAAATATATGAGGGATTATGCTTTTTCATGCACGCGCTATGTGTCAACCAGAGGAAGCGATTCCAAGGTGGCACGGCACAGGAAGATAGTGAAAGCGTGGATGTAAAAGAGAAGGTAGACCCCGAGGAAGCTCTTAAACAGTATATAATGCAGTTCTTTGAAGCTGATGATGTCCATCTTCCACAGACACTATTCCTCGTGGATTTGCTCCCGCCTGAGTTGAGGGGGAGGCTTTATAACGTATCTTCTTTCATCGCCATCCACACTATCGCATCTGTAGGAGCAAACAAAGGCGAGACTTCTATTAACGGGCAAGATGAATCTACTCCCGTCATCTCCAAACTGGAGGATATCCCGCTGAGTGTTATATACAAGGAGTTTGTTCTGTTCACCAGAGTAAGGCTATGCTCTGACAGATTGAATGGGTCAAATAACTCTACATCAAAGTGTCAGCCTTCAAATATACAATCTGAATGCATTATGGCATGTCTTTCCAGGGACATAGAGTCATTGACCCTGTTGGCTCCCTACATCAGGGTATGTGAAACGCACAAAAACCCGGGCAACTGCTGGCTGGATCTTCTTCAGCGCATACACGCACTGAAGCTGCCTACGCCAGCTGGAGTGCTCAAAAACTTCCCACTACCGTTCCCCGCTTTGACAGCAGTGCTAGAGTATGAAGTAAGTTTTAGACAAGGCCAAATAACTATCCATCAGAAAATATCAAATGAAGGACCAGTTGCAGTGCATATACAGGGTTCGATTAGAAATGTAAGCTAAGATGTATGTTTTCAATATTTTCAGGCCTCCGGTCGTTTGCCATGGGTACAAGTGAAACTGCAGACTTCTGGGCCTGGACTGGAGAGGGAAGTCATATTCCTGAGAAAGTTTAAGCTGAAGGAAAACGTCATCGACGAATACGTTCATACGCATCTTTCCATGAGGCAAATTGAACTTTGCAGCTTCAGCTGCGTGGCTTTGGCCAAGGACGGATGCCCGCGGGGAGTACCCACACACTTCCTGCCATTCACTCGGGAAATTGAACCGTAGTCTGAATTCTCATTGATATTATCATTGCTTATCGCAATTATCAATCGTATGGATAATAGGTCGTGATTTCTTGGCACAAGATGCAGTTATTATTAAGATTTTAAATATTGCCTTAACAAATCTACGTATATTCGCCAGGAATCTTCCGTTTTCATTTATGAGTTTATTTTAGAATTAATAACTATATTGAAAGCTGGATTCCTAGAGAATCTTGATGTTATTGTTGTCGTCAAGCGCACGATGGAGAAGGCCCTCGACATGTTCGACGCCTTCGAGGTGGCCACGAAAGACGTCACTGGGTACGAAGGGGAGGGGTATACCACGGCTCCGTCCTTTATCGGAGCGTCGGACTATCGGTTGGCAGTCAAGGTGGTTCTGGAAAAGATGCCAGATGGCAAAAATTGCACCCACCATCGTTTGCGGCCATCGGAATATGAATGCAAGGCAATAACAGCTGGCGAGCCAGCGAGATCATACCCCTTCGTTCTGGACGACTTTCAGAAGCGATCTATTGAGTGCCTGGAAAGAGGAGAGAGTGTCCTAGTTTGTGCCCATACCTCGGCAGGGAAGACCGTTGTGGCAGAGTACGCAATAGCGATGGGTCTGCGAGATAAGGGGCGCATCATATACACAAGTCCCATCAAAGCCCTGAGTAATCAGAAGTACAGGAACCTTTGTGACGATTTTGTGGATGTGGGTCTCATGACTGGAGACGTGACCCTGAACCCAGACGCCTCTGTTATGGTTATGACCACAGAAATCCTGAGGTCCATGCTGTACAGAGGGAGTGAGATTGTGCAGGAAATGAAGTGCGTGATATTTGATGAGGTGCATTACATGCGTGATGCAGAAAGGGGGGTCGTTTGGGAGGAAACTATAATACTGATACCACAAAAGGTTCATCTCGTGTTCCTCTCTGCCACCATCCCTAATCACATTGAGTTTGCTGAATGGATCTGCCGCATTAAAAATATGCCATGTAATGTGATATCAACGGATTACAGACCTACCCCGCTGATGCACTACATATACGTTCCACAGTCAAAGGGACTTCACTTGGTACTGGATGACTCTGGTCGTTTCAGGCAAGATGGCTTTCTGAAGGCTATTGGATCTTTAGAGGCGGCTGAAGATGGTAAGAGGAAGAGAGGTCGTAATAGCAAGGAAATTGATTTTGTAGTGAAAATCTGTCACGAAAAGATGTTTACCCCTGTCATAGTCTTCTCATTCTCAAAAGTGGAATGTGAAGACAATGCCAAAGTTCTGTGCAAGCTTGACATGACTGATGAGGCCGAAAAGAACCTAATATCCGAAATATTTCAAAACGCAATGGCCACCTTGGCTGACGACGACAGGAAGATGCCTCAGGCTGCATTAATGCTTCCACTGTTGAAGAAGGGAATAGGGATTCACCATGGGGGTTTACTCCCAATAATCAAAGAGATCGTTGAGATTCTCTTCCAAGAAGGTCTAATCAAGGTCTTACTCAGCACGGAGACGTTCTCCATGGGTGTTAACATGCCCGCCAGATGTGTAGTTTTCACAAGTCTCAGTAAGTGGGACGGCCAGATGAACCGCCTGATAACGTCCGGAGAATACATCCAGATGGCAGGTCGTGCAGGTAGACGTGGTCTGGATGAACACGGGTATGTTATTATCATGGTTGATCGGGGAATAAAACCAGAGGAGGCCAAGTCCATATTCATGGGTAAGGCAAACCGCTTGGATAGCTCTTTCCACCTCGGGTATAATATGTTGTTGAATCTGATAAGAATTGAAAACACCACCCCGGAGTTCATGATTGAGCGGTCTTTCATGCAATTCCAAAGAGACACGAATTCAAGGAAGTATCAGGACGAACTAGCCCAGGTTCGTCAAGATGTGGAAGAGAAAAAGTCTAAGTTAAGGAAGGAAGAAATCGCAGAGCTCAGCACTGTCTACACAATTAAAAAGGAAATAGAAGAGGCAAAGAACAGTGTCGCTATGCTGGTTTCCAGGGATATGAGGATGTTAAACTTTCTCAACTTCGGCAGACTAGTAAGGCTGGAGAATGAGGGAAATGTTTGGGATTGGGGGATTGTATTCGCCACCCCAAAGGTTAAGATAAAGAAGGGGGCGTTTGAGAAGCAGAAATATTACATTGTGGACTGTCTGGTACTCTGCGAAAAGGAAAGCGTGAAGGGTAACAAGAGGGAGGCACCATTACCAGCCACAGACATCGACAATGGAGTGTTTGTTGTAGTACCCTTTGCAATAGAATGTGTAAAGGAAATCAGCCAAATAAGAATGCAAGTGCAGCAAGACTTTAGAGTGAATAGTGATTTGTGCCAGTCAACAATGAGGTCAAAGTACAGGCAGCTTCTGGAGCATATGAAGACCCTACCAGAGGTGCCCATGCTGGACCCAATAGAACACATTAAGATTGACACTCCCGAGATGAAGGGACTTTTAAAGTAAGTTAAATGAGTAAAATGTTGTAATATGTTCAGCAAAATCAATGAGTTGGAGAAGGAACTTGGGAAGTGCAAGGTGCTCTCAAGCGGAGAGTACGAATTGAAGTATAGGTTGTTTATGGAGTATATGGAAGCGCAAGTGAAAGAAAGAGAGACCATAACCAAGATCGAACGATCGCATCAAATTGTAATGCAGAAGGAGCTGAAGCACATGAAGGCAGTGCTTAAGGAGCTCAAGTATGTAGATGAGAAGGGGATAGTGACCATAAAGGGCAACATAGCTTGTGAAATAAACGCTACCGACGAACTGGTGGTGGCAGAGATGTTTTTGCGAAACTTTTTCGAAGGAATGGAGCCGGAATACATATGCGCGTCACTCAGCTGTCTAGTTGTAGACGAAAGGAAAGAGGATGATAAACCCCCCTCTGATCCAAAACTTGTCGAGGCACATAATAAAATAAAGGTGCGTTATCTTGGTGTTGCATGTGGTTTGACTAGTATTGGCGTCTGGAATATCAATAAAGTCTGAGAATTACCCTAGTGGTGACCACTCCATGCATTCTACATGTTTATCGACTTCTGTTCAAATAAGATGTCACCCCCTTTAATATCATTGTAGGAAATCGCCAAGGATATCGCAGTTGTTATGAAAAACAACAGAATTGATGTGGAAGTAGATGAATTTGCTAATAAATTCAAGTCAACAATGATGACCATCGTTCTGAGATGGGCAAAGGGCCACTCATTAGTTGAAATTTTATCAGACTTCCACCAAGTTTTCGAGGGCTCAGTCATTCGCTGCGTAAGGTTAGTTTGCCTTGGTGTTTGTTAATCGATTGCAAGGCGGCTGGAAGAGCTTCTAAGACAGCTGGCGTGTACCTCGCGCAACATCGGCAACCTCCAGATGGAGCAGACCTTTGTCACCTGTATCAATAAGCTCAAGAAGGGAATAATATTCACCACTTCCCTTTACCTCTAACTCTGACTATTTTGGTACCCTATCTATGTCACTACTCTGGTATGATGTGCAACGCCTCATTTTGCATTCCGGACTACGGTCCCGCTAGCACATATCCACACTCGTGATATTTGTGATGTAATGCTATTTTTGTATTTTGTACTACGCCATAGAAGCAATGGATGAAATGCGCTCACAATGGGCTGCCCTCATGGGTAACCTGGAGAATCCAGCTGATTCCATAGAAACGAAGAGCTTCACGGACAGTGACGTATGCAAGATGTTCCTCGTAGGAATATGCCCTTATGATCTGTTTGAAAATACCGTTAGTTATCGATATATGACGTTTAACGGCGTACAGAAACATTACATCGGCCCTTGCTCCAAGAATCACTCGGAAGAGCTCCGGGCAAAGTAAGTTAACCGCTAGAAACACACTGCAATCGTCATTAGGTATCTGGAAGCCAGGAAGGAGAAATATTACGGATATGAAGACGATACCCTGCGGTTCATCATACCAATGATCGAAGATTGTGACCGCCGAGTACAAAAGGGGAGGCTGAGGGTGAGAATGATGCGTGGTTACACTCATGAGTCAATAGGCCGAGGAGAATGTTGCCTGTAAGCAGACGGAACTTGATCCTGCTACTGTGGAGGAGGCTAAGCGTATCGACATGGAGATCGATAAGAAGATGAAAATCGTGAGTCTTAGAGTAGCAGTATTCATATTTTTATATAAACACCTGACTTTTTATACACCTACCAAGTGCTCATAATGTCTCTAAAACTGTCACAGGCTAACGAGTTGGGTATGAAAGGGGAAGTGGAGGAGTCATTCAAGGTGCTCGAAGAAGCCGAGCTCCTAAAGAAAAACAAATTGGAGATGCTTGAGAAGGCAGGAGAATCATCGTATCAATCGCGAATAAAGCCTTGCGACATTTGTGGAGCTCTGCTCTCAGGTAGGATAGCATCGACATTCACCTCATCTTGCAACAGCCAGTGACACTGACCGTCGACTGACGGAGCATTACAGTGGCAAGATCCACGTCAGCTATCAAAAGTTGCGCGACATGTCTAAGGTTTTGAGTGAATATGTTAGGGACAACAGACCATCGAGGTATGCAGACCCGTGTCTTTTCATATGCCCCGCAGAAATAACTCGTCCCGTGATCGTAGTGGCAGCCACTCTTACCACATGAAAAGGAATTCACACCGCAGATACTCCCGTTCTTCACGCTCCAGGAGTCCAAGCCACAGCCGGAGCGAGAGCAGAGGCGTTTCTTCTCACCGCAGGCGTAGCCGGTCACGAGATAGACATAGCAGCCGCCGCTGACTGGACGCAATAAACTGACGACATGTGTTATAAAGATACTCTAGAGTGCATACGCGGTTAGTGACAGTAGCATGATTGACGTGTTAGTGTTGTTTATTCATGGAAGCTGCTTTGTTGTGGTCCCACCTAGACTGGCGTGGGCATGTAACAAAGAAACCTGAGTAACCCTAGCTTCATAATACACATCTTTTATGTATCGCCAGGTGCTTGTAACCGTGGGGACTACTAGCTTCGACGGCCTCATCGAGGCAGTGGATGAGCTGGAAACTCAGCGCCGTCTAAAGGAGCTGGGATACACGAGTATTTGCTATCAAATCGGATCATCCAGCCGTGAGATACAGCATGAAATTCTAACTACAAGGGTAGTAAACTTTGAGCAGGAGTTTGATGAACTTTTAAGAGAGAGTGACCTCATTATATCGCACATGGGAGTGGGTACCATTATGGACGTATTCAAGCTGAGGAAGAAGGCCATTTTCGTGCCCAACCCAGCTGTATCTGACAATCACCAAATGCAAATATTCAGAATCATGGATAGCAGGTTCACTGCGACCCTGGGAACTCTTAGACAGAAGCTGGGAGAGGCAACAGAGACAACGGGAGACTTTTTCCAAATGTTGTTGCCCCCCATGCCACTGGATGATCTCATACAGCATCTCTTATCGCAATAGCACTCATGGCAACGTAATCCCTGTGGCGCTTAAAGCTGGCGCCACAAGGGTCACATGGAATTCAGCATAAGACAATTACCAAATATTAATGTAACAGCTTTGTTTCATACCTATATACTACAAAACACGTCGAACAAAGGAGCATGCATGCTCCTCCTTATAGGCAGCAATAGTAACCTCACGCTTCATCCCTTTTCTCTGTGGCCTTCACGTACGCTTCATACATCTTATTCGCAATATCTGGTGCAGCCGTTTGCTTCTTGCGGTACGCCTGTGCCACTTTCTGCATGTATCTGCCCAGTGAAATGAGGCCGCGTGCTCTGGCAAGTCGCTTCTCCACAGGAACGTCGCAATCCTTGCAACACTTGGTAGCGGCTGACCTTACGGTGTTCTCCACGTCGTAGAGAACGAGTGACAGCACATTTTCCACTATGTACTTCAGCTTGTCCATGGTCTGTTCCTGGTCCTGGTCAGCCTTCATATCCTTCACGACCATGGCAACGTTGACGACCGACTTGGCCATGCTCCACGTGTTTCCCAGCGAGCGCCCTGCAGCCTGGATGTTTGCGAAGGTGGTACCCAACCCCCAAAACGTAGTGGCTTCTGCTACATAATAATCGCCACAATTTTCGTATACCCATCCAATGGATTCAATCAAAGTATCACTGAAAGTTCCAGAGCACGTGTCTACGATCTTTTGGCGCAGTTCGGGCTTCACCACGCCGTCTTGCACCTCCTCATCGAGACGTTTGGCCAACTTTACGGCTAAAGTCACCTCTCTGAGGTTCTGTTCAACCTCCATTTTCCCGTTGATGTTCTTCATGCCTCCCTTGTTTGACGTGGCCTGCTGGAATAGGTATGCTATCTTCAACCTGCCGATGTAATCTTCGAGGGCCTCGGAGCCAAACAGCAGCATGAAGAAGATGGATGCGTCCATCATTGGGAAATCTGCGGCCGCTTTGCTTCCATGTTGATCGTATTTCTGCCTCAGGTCATCATCATATAGTATTTGGTATGCCTCTCCTATATCCTGGAACCGTTTCTTGGCATCCTCATTATTGGGGTTTTTGTCGGGGTGGTATTTCAGGGCTAACTTGTAATAAGCCTGCTTGATTTGAGCCTTTGTTGCATTGCACTCTACACCCAGACGGTTGTACATGGTTAGGTCTGCCACGGTGGTGCTGGGCTTGTATGCTCGTTCGTCGGGCCCAGCTCCGTCTCCCTGCTTATCACTCTTATCTGCGAGAAGTTTGTCCATTCGCTCCTTCATTCTCTGTGTTTCCATCGACTCCTTTGAGAGTGAGTAAGGGGGCTCATTTTCTCCCCATTGTAGCATATTTGCAATTTGCGATGTATTGGTGACAACCGCGTCCAATATCCCACTTCCGAACCAGGCGTCATCGCCTTCTGCTCCTTCTGTTCTGTGTTTTCCATCGCCTTCACCGAGTTCCCCATCTGTTTTTGGGACGGATAAGGCTCCCTTTGGTGCTTTTGTTTTCTTTGCAATTTCTTCCGCTTCCTTTGTGTATTTGTGGCATGCGCCTCCTTCGCGACCCTCACTGTCGGACCTACCGCTCCTCACCCTTCCTGAGTTCTCCATGGAGGCTTCTGTGCTGCAGCTGCCTACAACGCTATTCTGAAACCCTTCTTTGGCGACCCTAGAGCTGACCATTGCAGCTTCACTGTAACCGTGCCTACGATTACCATAAGAATCGTTCTGCATATGTTCCTGTATTTATCAGCGTCCTATACCTTCACCGACTTTATATATGCGGCAGTGGTGGCTCAACACTCCCTAATAGGCGTTATATAGAGCAAACATAAGGTACATCTATTTAGTGTGTCCGGTACCTTGCGCCTAGATCAGCATACGCTACCATTTAGATGTGTATATCGTTCTCAGCAGAGTGATTCATACACTTTCAACAAACCTGTGAGTCGCGGATTTGTTGGCTGTGGAGAAATGTGCCCACGTGATTATGTGTAGAACGTAGATACCCATACACAACTGTGTAGTGTTAATGTGTTTCCGTATACATTACTTGTAATTGACTCTGTGTATCGGTTTAATTATATCAAAGCTTCGCTTTTGTATTCGCACATCACGAATAGCACATGAAGGCTTCCTCTCGCTGCATACGCAATGTGCAGCCTGTGTATTCAGACTCGCATTGACGAGCCCGGGGAAGACAATATCCACGCAGTTCCAGCCGCAACCACGGATGCTGCAGCGTGTCGCTAGCACTGTGTTGGCGTTTCCATAGGAAAGCATGGGTCCTGTCTATGCGTCCAAGGCCTACATTTACTACCACTATCGTACCCCTTCCGTATAGATGTGGTCTGTTCGTCATTTACAGCATGAGCGTGTTGTGGAGTGGTTTAATATATAAGCATCTTTCACGTCTTTCACGTAATGTCAGCAGTCCGGTGATAACGAGTATACCAGTAGTACTTTCTAGACGTATGCATTGGGGGTTCCCCTGGAGGAATATACGCCTCGATCATGACAGCTATTAAGTACTGCGATATATTGTCCGCTAGAATAGTAACCCGAGCCTGTTTGGTTTGCGTTCATACATCTCTCCGCGTAACCCATGCGTGATCGCAGCGGGGACCATATACTGGACCATGATGTGACTGTAGGCCGTTTTGTGTCCAGTTTAATGTTCTGCTATTCGTAAATTATATAGCTGGGTTAACAGTCCTGCAAAATAGCAAAGTCAAAAACCGGGTATGCTTCTTGGCCAAAATGAGCATGTAGGACACCGTGTCCTTAAAACCTCACCCACAGTGACCTGTATCATCACTTAATGTCATACTCATCTTTCAGGGCGCCACTCGCTACTGCATGAGTAGTGGGTATGTCTGCCATCACCATACCAAACCTAGACAAATTGGGCCGTAAGTACGGTTTGTGCATTATGATCAATTTAGCCTAAAGGTCCCTCAAAACATCTCTTACCGTTTATTGCCGGTGCAATCGACCAAAATAACATGGTATAGCGCCTCTAGATGAGATCTGGTCCCTACCATGCTTCACCTTTGTTGAGACGAGGTAGCGGAGGTCAGCAAGTTGTGCTAAAACAGTGTCAGAGCTATTAGGCCCTTGTTAGTTTATTTAAGGGCTCACGTGACTAATCTAGGCATACGGGGTACGATATAGGTTCGTAAAGTATCAGAGGCAAGTGCTAGGATAAGAAGCTGCTGTCATTGGATCTTAATTCCGGCAAAAGGCTCGCCACTGATCAGTTCTCCAAAGTAAATGGTATTAAAGCGATTTTCGTAATCTAAGAGCCACTTTAACGTCTCCATAGAGCCGTAGTAATAGGCACTTGAAGGGTCGTCGCGGCGCTGCTCAACAAGGCGGCTGTGACTTTGTAAGCGGCTTCACCGCATTGTGTATATCCGTTTTTCATAGCGGTAATATATTAGACGGTGTGTTACTTTGGGTCTAGGATCCTAACTTGGGCAGAGTGGGAACTTGTAGGGGATTCCAGCATTAGTATCCGTCAAAAAATGAAGACTAACTGCTCCAAGGATGTGACAGACAGTGGTTCTCTCTACATAACCCATATCGCAGGGGCGTTGGCTACGTCGAGGAACGCGTTTCCAGACGACATTGCCTACGAGGTAAATGGTAAGCCTTGAATATAGTTTGTGAGCCTGATGATGGAAATGTTGTATGCTGTTTTGCGTGTATTTGGTAACATATGGCATGTAAGTGCATTGTTCCGTATAAGGTATTTGTAAGTATTGCCATAATTCGTCGTCATTGTTTCGCTTAATTTTAAAGGATTGATGTACAGTCCTGGTGCCATGATCATCTGCCCTCATTGTTGTTCCATTGTTTGCATGAATATGGATTATAATTATCCACTTTCGATGGGATCATGTTATTACAACATGCGGGGACTGCTTTCCATAGTAAATAAATAAGTTATGCGTCTCTGGTCGTTGTTGGTATCGCATGATGATGGCATCCACATGACATGTCCTTTCTCATGTATAAGTGGCTGTGTACATCTGCTAACAGCGATATCTGACAGAATCTATGTGTTGTGGGTCACTGTCTGTGAGATTTCCCTTTTGTGAATTCGATACGGAGTAAGGCTTGAATATTTCCTCTTGTGGATGACTTTATGCATAAACGGTGATCATTTGCCCATTTTGCATGTCCGCAGTATCGTTGACAAACTATAATGCAGGTGATATGTTGACGTGGATAGTTCGTGGGTATGATTCGGAATATAGAATAGAGTGTCATAATGCCTCGGAGGTTGTGGACGGCTTCTACCGGGCCGAGTACTTCCTCGACACAAGCAAGCTGCTGGATCCCTATACTGAATTCCATGCTGGTATCAGATACGTGGAACGCGAAAAGGAAAGGGAACCCAATGTGATTGTATCACAAGTATCAGTTCGGGAAGCCCTGAGGATGCTGAGGCGGCAGAGGAAACTGGCTAAGCTGAACGAAGAACTGGATGCGGAAGAGAGAGAAACACCAGGGTCATCTTGCAAGGAAGCTGCAAGTGCAGAAGCAGGAGCGAAGAAGGATGGACTATCGACGAGAGCAAAGGCAGTTGGCACAGAACCATTTGCAAGTAGTCGTGACAACCACGCATCGCCGACTACTTCCACTTCAGAATGTATAAGGATCATGAATAACGCCCGTGACGTCTGCGAAGAAACCATGAAAGTTGTATTAAACTCGCGGAAAGCAGAATGTGTAGGACATGTAGAAAACAGTACCAAGGCGCCCGTAGTGGGTGATAAATCGCAAAACGAGCACGACGTGTTCGAATCTGGAGTAATAAAACGAGAAATACGGGTCATCCAATCAGGTGTGATGTTTGGACGCCGGAAAAGACAGGGGAAGGATGGAGATCACACACCTGATGCCAAGGAGGTGGATGAAAACGCCAGCGGCGACGAGAAAGTTGCTGATGATTCTGCCAATAACTTGTCTGTGAGGAGGGGGAAGCGCGCCAGAAAAGGCTCCGTCTTCCAGGACTACTACCTCCCCATCGCTAATAACGAATGGATAGCAGAAACGTTCATCAAGCCACATAAGATGGCATACTAAGTTACACTAGAGAGACATTAGCATGATTTTATAATGTGTATATGTAGGAAAACTGCACATGCTTAGATCTACCTAAAATGAAGCAACGTCGTTAGCTCGGCGGTGTAGATGGGAGCCTTTATGTGTAAACAGACCATGGTGCCAAGTATGGCGAGAATCACGTTTGTTACGGTGCTAATAGGTATATATGCAGCCCACTTTGCCGGGAAAGGGGTACTCGCCAGGAAGAGTGTGCCAGGGAAATCCCAGTTCACGGAATTTGGTGAGAGTTGCCAGGATGGCGACTGCTCCTTCAACGAAGGCATTGTTGGTGCTGACTGGGCGCGCTTCTGCCTAACAAAGGCTGCCGACGGAGGTAAAGCTGTCCAACTTGTGAAACCAGACGCAAATCACCTCGGACTGGAACTTGTTAAGGAGGGCCTGCAGCTGCTGAAGAGCTTCCCAAAACCTCTTGCCGTAGTTGCCGCCATCGGGAGTGTCAAAACTGGCAAGAGTTTCTTCATGAATGTGCTTAATGAACACATGCTCTGTGGAGGAAGTAAATCTGTGCAAGGGTTCCCCTTCAAGAATGACGTAGAACCTACAACTAGCGGAATATGGATCTGGTCGAAGCCAATAACTATCAACTGCAATGGCCTGAAGGCACTGTTAGACTGTGAGGAAAATGGCCAAAAGCTATTCGACCGCTTCATCACAACCATCGACACCGCTATGGGAGGTTCCATCAGGGCAACCTTCACATCGCAAAATCACATCGAAATTGGGGAATGCAAGAACGAAAATGTTAACCTAATACTCATGGATGTTGAGGGTTTCAATGCCATAGATGGCTTCCAAAGATACGATGAAGCCCTGTTCACCATTGCCTACACTCTTAGCACGGAGCTCATATACCTCACCCACAAGGTAGTAGACTCTAGAGATGTAACAGGACTACAACACATGCTGCAGATGGCAAACTCACACCTCATCAAGATGCAGAGAGCCCTGTTAAATGCACCTAACGTAGTAATACAAAATGACGAAAAAGGAAATGCCAGTGTATCGGTGGTATCGCAGGAGAAATGTAAAGACAGTAATTGTCGTGCTATTGCAAAGGTAGATGCCAATAAAGACATCTTTGATAGAATGCCCCTGGAGGTTCAAAGGGTAAATGGGCTTACAATTTTGGTGCAGGACTTTAATCTGAAACTACGCATGTCAGCGCTGGACTACATCCATGCAGCCGTAAATGGAAGAAGATTTAACATGAACTACATGAATTACATGTCATACTTCAGATTTATGGATGAAATGCGCTCCAAGATCATGACCTTCTTCAAGAGTGGCAGCAGAAGCATTCACGAAGAGTTGAAGGGGCTACCTGTGGACGACCTATTGGATAGGCTCGCGTCCAGTTACAACTATGTAATACCACACATCTTTGATTCTATCGATTCTGTATTGGTATCGAAACCGTATAAGGAGAAGAATGAGGGGTTTTTGAAGGAAGAGCTCGTTAAGGGATATGTGGAGCAAGTTATGAAATACAAGAGACGTTTGTTTAAACGCAGTATTCTGAGACCAAAAATGAGATACTCTCCCACCAAAGATGCGCTTACGCCTCTGACTGGGGAAGAAATGGGTGAACTTCTAAGGCACCTTGTTGGAGCTCTCAACAATAGCATTCAATCGGGTGACACGGATTACTTGGGCGAAATAAACGTCACCCGTGCGAAAATGGCGAAGCGGGATCTTTTAGATCTTTACGCCAACGACCTTCAGGGCTTAGTTAAACGGATCCCCATTCCTTTGGAAAGTGATATGGATAAGTTCAACCGTGAACTAGAGGACAAATACAAGAACCACTTCATCGTCTACGCCAAACATGACCTGTCATTAGATGTGTTTCAAACGTTGAATGTAGATTTGGAAAATTCTTTTAGGAAAACCTTTGACCACTTTAAGAAGCTACTGCATGACACTACCTTGGAGCACTGTAGGTCAAAGATACCAGCCATGAAAAAGAAGATTGACGAAAAGATATCACAATTCAAGTTGCCAGTTATTCCTACTCTTATTAAGAAGCTGGAGGATGACAAGGAGGAGATAATGAAGGTTTTCGAGGACGCTGTGGATGAAAAGGGGATAAAGTACTCCGGTACCATGGCCTGCAAGGTTGTATACAAGGAGGCATTGGCGGTTGTGAATGACGCTATTGCTACGCTCTACAAAAATAATGAAAGTGACATAAACATGCTATTCCACGAGGCAGCGAGGATTTCTATTGATTACTTCATTTCCAGAGCTGATCGCAACCTCGTAGATAATTATAAGGTACCTCGAGAGAAATTTGAAGAAACTTTAAATCTGTGGTCCAAATCATCACATGAGTTGTTCTACGAAAATATTGGTGATTTCAAAACTCTTGACAAACATACCAAAGGTTCTTTGTCTTTCTTGGAAAAGCAGATAAAGCTGCTGGAAAGGGAGGCAGTAGACCACTGGCATGACGTCTGTAGAGACACGGTGATTGAAATGTCCCGTAAGTTCAGCGGTAATTTTGAAACCCAACTAAAGAAACTCATACCGTTTAGGCCAGCACCTAAACCCGTGATTAACCTGGCCATAGATTACCTTAGAGCTTGCGCCTCGAAAGACTTAGAAGGGCTGTATTGCAAAACGTCACACGCAGTTGAGGAAGGAAAATCAGTCTTCAATCGCGTCGTTGAAGAGAGCAGAAAGCGAGTGCTTGCAGAAAATTACGACTTCATCTTCTCTCGATTCGTTAATGAGTTCAAGGCCATGCATGACGAAGCCTTTGAGAAAGTGGACCAAATGTACAGCTTCTACCAGGTGAAAAATCACCTAAAGTGGTTCGCAAAGTGGTACATTTTTAACAACCTTTCGTTGCTGGACCAGGAACTTTGCCCTAAAAGGAACATTGAGGTGCTAAAGAAGAACGTGAATATAGATTTACTCAAGGGGCTGCCTGACGAAAACAATCTCCTTGGCAGGCTTACGGCTGTCAAAGAACACGATGGAAGCGGTGGTCCCGTCCTTCCTGGTCTGGATTTGAGAGAATTGGCTAATGATATAGTTGAAGAGTGGCTAGACACTAAGCTCTACCCTAGCATACGCCACAGGCTCACCTTCCGCATGCCCAAAGTGGCGACAGTATGTGCGGCAGTGTGGGTCTTTGCAAGTTCCATGGTCATGTGCAATGTGAACGATTTGAGAGTCCTCCATTTTTTATATCTGCTTAATGGTGCCTCCTTCCTGTACATACTTGGGCCTAGGAACGCCTTTGCCGTTCTAGCCTTTGCTGTGTCATTGGTCTGGAGGCTGTTTGCATTTGCGTCGAATATACTTGGGCCGCTTGTGACTTCCCTCATCGTCACGTCCATTGTGGCCTTCACGTCGTTGTGGTACATATTTTCGACAAAGATTGCAACCGCTTTACGCAAGTATACGCACAAGGCCAAGGATGCTGACAAAGCGTAAGAGAGACAAGTAATTCCGGTGGCTAGGTAGAAATTTTCACTAATATTATATCTGTTGCCAGTTGCTTTAAGTGTCTACTATGTCAATTAAATATTACCTAGCCGTGTCAGACAGTTTCACAAGCTGGGTTCAACAGTGTTACGATACAATCACTCTCGATCAGGACTCTTTGTTTGCCTTTTCTATGAGGGTACCCAAGCCGAATGGGTCGGCAGTTTCCTTGACGAATTCCACCGGAGTGGTGCGTTGTATCTGCTTAGCATTGGCGAAGGATGGTACACGCATAGCCTCGTTTGCTCCAATTGACTGACTGAACCTTTCGTTGGAATGTTGGTATATCCCTGCGATGCTACGATCGGCAAAGAGTGGCTTGTCGTATATGTTGTAGTTCTCGTCCTCTCCGGCCTCAAAGCCTGAATCTAATCCCGCTACAGAGTTGAGGAGGCGAGTGTCGTGGGTGTCATGGACCTTGCTGGGAACTGCCTGTCCAAGGGCTACGCGCTCCGTTATGTCACGTTCGCGTGCAGCTGCTGCTTTAATCTTCTTACCAGCGCGTTCCATTCTCATTTCACGTTCAATTTCCCGTTTGCGCTCAAACTCGGCGGCATGCAGCTCGCTGCTCTCTCCGAGTCGTGAACGCTCTTCCCTGGCACGAGCAGCAAGTGCTCTGAGCTGTTCCTCCTTCTCCTGTGCCTCCTTTATCTTTTCCATTCTGTGGGCTTCGTTTCGCAGTCTCACTTCCTCACGCGCTGTCCTCTCTGCCAATGACAGGCTCTCACCAAAGACTGCGAACTTTTCATTGGCGTATATTTCCTGCAGTCTACGGCCGTCAGCCTGCACACGTTTGTCTATAGGTATGGTATAACCCTTTGGGTTCTTCCAGTTGCTTATACATGGTGGAATTTTCCACGCCAGCTGGTCTTCCTTTGTCAGCTTCCTCGGAGGGGAGTGCTGTAGTGGTGGAGGCGGGGAGGGTGCCTCTGCTGGAAGCTTCTTGTTCCTGAACTTAGAGGGTTCCAGTGGGTCTGTTTCCTTCTCCACCATCTTGATGAGTCGTTGGTTGATGGTTCGTGAGGACTGCTGACTAGGGGTGTACCGGAAAATCTGAGGTTGGCTTTGTCCACCGACAGACACTGAGTTGTTCTGGCGTCTTCGTGTCAATGCTTGATCTAGTGCGTCACGCGTGCGAGCCAGGTTTGTCTGTATCTTTTCGTCAGAGGGTCTCGCCAGGGCGTCCTGGGAGAAATGCTTCTCCCTCTGGTCCCCTGGCTTAGAGTACACAATCTGTCCATCTCTAAGGTTTTGCCTGACTACCGCATCGAATTCCGGGCGTCCATCAGCGCCGCGACGAAGTGCCAGTGTCCTGGAGCCCTGCGAATATATAAGTTTGGCGTAGGCGATGGGTTTACACGTGCTAGGTTAGAAATACTCACCTCTGCGGGCGCGGACTGCACAGCCAGCTCATCCTTAATTGAGAATGACCCGGCTATGTCGCTGCTGACTGCCAAAATCTCGCGCTGGTTCTGCAGCAACACCTGGTTGCTCTTCCTGTGAACGCATATGATAACACATGATTCCACTCACCGTGTGTATTCCGACATAATGTATAATATGCGATTATTTTTATTTTATTTATTAGAACAAAGTTGATTCTACAGCACTACATTAGTTATACGTAAGGAACATGAACAGCACGTTCCACGTGGCCAACTCCTTTGAGTAGAAACGTTTGTAGTTTCGGAAAAAACATTCGTTTTGGTGATTTATAGCCTATTGAAAATGAGGAATCTCTATGAGTCAGCTCACCTGAGAAAGTTGGAAAAATTCATGGGCCGCCTCCTTCGCCTTGGTAGAGTTCTCTCCTAGGCGCTTCTTTATAGCCTTCATTATGTTCACCGCATACTCACAAAGCTCAGTAGCCTTTGTTCTCGGGTACCTTATGGTCAAGCACTTTTTGCTCGCACTAATAACCCTCAGTATATCGGTGTTGTTGCCATTGCCTGTTTCGACCATGTGGCTTAAGAAGGAGAGGTAGAATATCATGTCATCCACACTGGAGCATCTTGATGCCATCATCGTAAATGCTTCCTTGTAGTGAGTGTATGCCTCCTCGAACAGCGAAAAATCATAATCCAATGACTCGGCATACAGACGTATCATGCGCTCGTTTCCGGGGAACACCTCTAACCCGTGCCTCATTAACGGAACCGCAATATCTAGGTTTAGGTTCTTCAGTGCCGTTGCTGTGGATGTTACTTGCTCTGGTCCGGTGACTTGGTCGGCTTTTGCATGACTTTCCACCCAGGGCTTGTAGCGATCGAGTCTGTTCATGGACTCCCACTTGAGGTCTTCCTCCACCATATCCACATCACGATAGCGCACCACTAGGTAATTTTCATTGCAAAATAGCCTCTCAAAATGCACACTTCCTGCCAGAAAACGATTGCACATGCGTTTGTAGTTTGGTGTATCCGGTGGGCACGATCCCAGGGGGTTCAGAGTCAAGACGCTGTTTATTCCGTTTGGCTTTGCGTCCCGCTTTGGTATGTTACAAAATTTCATTGGCACTACGACCAATTCTGTCTGGTATGTCTCACGCATGGTTTCTCCGAACCATTTGGCCGAATTGCAACTTCCCAGAGTATAAAAGAAGTACGTCTTGCGCCTTAGTGGCGTATACTCGAACTGGGGATTAATTACAATTTTGGCCTTGGTAGAGATTCTCAATGCGGTAGACGTTGGCATATCCGCTAATATCGGCGTCCCGGGCTCAATATTGTTATTGACCCACTTTATCAGGTCCTTCAATGACTTGGTGTTGTACAACTCTCCGAAAGGTGGCTTCCTTATCTCGCTTGATGGCATTGTTTGCAAGTATGGCATGATAACAACGGCAATCACGAGAATGATCATTCCACGTCTACTAAAGGTCAATAGTGCCACCATTACACATACCTCTTCATCATGGGAAGGCGCAACGCCAAGACAGAGTACGATGAAACCAAGCATAGGAGTGGCAGTGCCAGAATACGAAGACGTGAGATCAACGTGGCCATTATGATGAATACACCCGTTTGGAGTAGTATATATGTGTTAAACAGCTTGTGCTCTTCATTTTTATGCTCCCCCTGTTTTGTATGGGCAAAACTATAGCACACCTACCTTATAGTATACGTAACCCAAAGTTGCTAGACCTAGAACGGCGTATTGAAGCAATCTTGTTTCCATGATCATATTCAATACATTCGTTGATACTACTTGGAATTCCTGCAAAGTTATAAACATCCATAGGTTTGTAACCCACCGAACCAAGCATGTATATTTGAGAATCGAATGTAGGCTTTGCTAATGCCAACTTGGACAATAGCATCTCCACAATATGAGAATCGTGGCTAAATTCTAGCCGAACGATCATGTTTTCTGCCAGAAATGTTGCAACTGCTAATAGGGACTTCTCGGCCATGAACCTGACATCCACGTGAGCTGAGTCTCCGGTCACATGGAGATTGGATATGAGTATGGCAACACATCCTGTTGTTAGGGGTGATAGGATCACAAATGGAGGGAACATCATCATTGCCCAGGAAAAGGCTGTTGCCCCCAGTGCAATTTTGGTAACATCGCCCAAAACTTCACTGGAAACCATTGAGAGCAGATGCATAAAGAAGAGGCAGCACACCTGGGTGAAGATTATGTGCAAAGACAGTTGCCATGTTAGTATCATCCAGACGTAACTGGCGAATAATGTCACATGTCCTTTCTTTGTCTCCTCTTTCTGGTTCAGGAGCCGTTGCAGGCATAAAATGCTTATCCACAACACCGGGAGTGCGAAGTTTTCCCGTAGCGGCAACGCACTCATCCTACATATCAATTTTGCCCTGTAGTTTGAAATGTACAGTCCCAAAAACAGGGTCCCTGCTAGAATGGAACCTCCGCAGTTACACGCCAAGAAGAAAAGCACTGCCACACCCGCTGCATGTCCAAGTATCACTGCATTATAATGTCCATGTTATTCCCCACCATACCTGTTGTTGCGTAGAATGTGAAGGGGTTCTTTATATAGGAGCGGAGATTCAGCACACGGTATGCTAAACCAAGGACAATCTCTGCCATTCATGAGATGGGCATACTTGATGCGTACCTTGGGCGATATTCAGGCGCTTAAATGCGACCACCACTTCAGGGAACTCTGTTCTATCGTCGTTTCTGAGTACAGCATATCTCGGTGGACGGCATGTTCTTACTTGAGGGTCTTCCAGACGTCATACAAACTATCCGCCTCAACGACATCGTAGTAGAAAGAGAGATAGAATGCAGCCTGCGTAGCATGAGACGCCCCGTGCACATCTCATTAACTCACCTCAGAGTAGTACATCAACTTCTGGTCCTCAGGGTCAAGGTCGAAGATACCGCGGTAGCGCCGCAGTAGAAGCAGGGAACAAAGGGCCCTTACACACATTAGACAGCATGGAGAAGCACTCACCATACGACCAGAGACGCGATTCCATACCTTAAAGGCGTCATTTTGTTTCCAGTTGCTAGAAGAGAGCGAGAAGATCAGTTTCCCTGGAAGGACCGATGACACATGCCCTAGGCATGAAGTATTTACACCCTATCGGTGAATTTTCATGTTGCAACTCAAATTGCCTTTTATATGCAGTCTACTTAATCATCTAAACACGCTAAACAATCCATGTCACTCTCTCTCTTCTAAGCAACGGTTACGGCGTGACAATCATACAACACGTAGTTAATGACGATGCTTTACGAGTATATTGCGTCTTCTATATGATGCAGCACATGAATCAGTCTAATGTGCAATGTCTTTGGTGCTTTATGGGTGTAGTGCCCTGTGATGTATACATGCGTCTGGGACTGTGGTAGTGTGCTGGTTATTGAAGGTGTCTAACACCCATTCCGTGAGAATGTGCAAGTGAAAATGCAACTTAATGGAGATGTAAACAGCTTAAAACATGCCAGGGCAGAAATAGATAAGAACATCGCTTGTTTGCCATATGGGCTATTGCCTTACGCAACCTCATTATTAAGACAGAGTTTGTCGTTCCTTGCTGGTTCAAGTTACTTCCGGATAGCTCGTAGCGTTAAATAACCTAAGATGCGGCGGCTGTCGGGGTATCGTTCTTTATCACCTTCACAATGAAATTTGTGACTACAAATATCATTGACGACATGATTCCACTGAAGAACATTGTGGTTATCCAGGTAATGAAGATTTTGCGATACAACCTCATATTAACATATTGTGTGGTGATTCTTCTAAATATTGGTATCCTTTGCCAGAAGTACTTTGGCGGAGGTTTCAATTCCATTATTCGTACCTCCTGATCGTACTCCTGAGATGTAAGATTCCCTACCAGTCCGACCCCCATAATACTGGATACTGTACAATGAGTGGAGCTCAGAGGTATTCCGATCTGACTTAGAACCAGCACAAGACTCCCCGCTGTTGAATCTATGGTATACCCTCTTGACGGTGTGACCCTCGCCAGATTGAGTCCAACATTCTTAATAACTTTATAGCCGAAGAGGCTTAGTCCGAGTGACATGGAGAGTCCACCGCCTAGGAGGACGTACCAAGGCGTTGGTACGGGGTCATCAGTGAGTCCTTTTAGATACAGTAACAAAACTGTTGCGAAAGGCGCAACTGCGTTGGCAGTGTCATTGGCACTGTGAGATATGATCACCGTAGCCGCTCCTATAATTTGCATTGCTGAGAAGACAACTTCAGTCTTGTGGTTCTCAGACTCTTTGATAGTTTCAAGGGGTACCTGACCCTTTTCTGTGTCGATGGCGCTTTGCAGCAGACGGTCGACTGCAGAGTGCGGTGACGATGAAGTATTGGAGAGATTTGTGACCTCCAGATTGGTGGATCCCACCTTGAACTCCATTGATTGAGCTCTTTGAGGTAGCAGGATACTTTTTGAATGGTTATTTTTTCCAGAGAGACTTTCAACTTCCTTTCGTTGGTTCTCTAGAAATGTCCACCCTGCCTTTAGTCTCATGTAGCTACAAATGTATGAGAAGGTAGATAATATGACAACTGCTGTTATATGCACAACAAAGACCGTGAGTACTTTATTGCCAGTTGAAGCCTTAAACCACTGCTGATAGTCGTATGTCCCACCCTCGCTAACGTCAGCCCTCATTAATGGGTTTTCAAATGAGAGGAAAACGACCAAGGGTATGGAGCTGATGGACAATAGAAACCACATTCCATACCACATGATGAGAAACGGTCTCTTCCTTTTTAGGATGGTTTCCTGCAATAAGATGTACATGGCACAACTGACAATAACTGCGATCAGAGGGACGACAAGCCATGATAAGATGATGTAGAACAACTTCATCCACCGTATACTGTCTACTCTGCCTGATGCCACTCCAAAGCCTGCAAGGGCTCCTATAATGGAGTGAGTGGTGGATACCGGTATTCCGAACCATGTGGCGATCACCAACCAAATAGTTGCCCCGGCACTTGAGCACATCATTCCCATGGCCAATACTGTTGGATCATCCCTAAATGCCTCGAAATTCAACACCTTTGTGCGTATTGAATCCGTAACCGAGCCCCCAAGGAGGATTGCGCCAACTATCTCAAACACGCAGGCTATGGAAACCGCTCCCCTTAGTTTGAGTGACCCACTCCCTACAGAGGTAGAAAAGGCATTTGCAACATCGTTGGCCCCAATTGACATGGCCATTACGGCGCATATGAAACCAGATGTAATGACTATCCAGAGGAGCTCCGGATGTGCAGCGGCCATTTTTACACTCTCGGCATTGGAGCTGAGATTCCTCAGCTGAAATACTTCATTTTATAAAACAATATATGGAATATTCTATTCTCCCTTTAAATTTCCAATGGATTCCACGACAGTATCACAACGTTCATCCCCATCAATGCACGTGGCTTGCCAGGAAACGTTTTTGAGTATACACACTCATGGGCTCTTTGTGCTTTTCTCCGGCTATGTCGCCACAAAATGACGACCGCTAATAAGTGTTCGTGCCTTGCTGAGCTGGCACAGCTGCACACAGCCGTTCGGGAGGAGCTACATCCTTGCAAGGAGGAAATCTACGAGACGCGCATATCACAATTGCAGGGGGAGATTAACAAGCTGCAGCTCAAGTAGGTTATACGTAAACGCTATGGCTCTGTAGTTAGCATTTTCTCCCCTAAATACTGTGTCTATTCTGGTCCTACACACGGCATCCTCTCAAAACTCTCAGAAATGACGACCTACGCGGGCAGCTGGCGGACATGAACTCCATAATAGCGTCTGACCCCTTCATATCGAGCAAGTTTCAGAGCTTCGCCAAACGGATGTCTGATGGAGATTCACATGTGTACCATACCGATGCTAGTCCGAATGTGGACAATGCAGATGTCTATCGGCAAATTCGCCTCTTATCTGTAAGTTATACTGCTTGCGCATATCCCGGGATGCATGTCCAAACAGGATCGCAATAGGGAGCTGGAGTGTCGCCTGTCGTCAGAGCAGGCCGTGTCTATGTCTTGGAAACACAAGGTTCACGACCTGGAGAAGAAGATCAACTACCACCTGGACGAGCTTATAGACCTCACCAAGAGTGTAGCTTGCGTAAAGGACACAAACTACAAGCAAATAAGGCTGGAGAGGCGCGAGGGTCTGACGTCGGACACTGCCAACTTGCTCAAGCTGGCCCAGGTTCGCATAGAGAGCGACAAAACAAGTGAGTACTAGTAAATTGTGCATTTAGACATGATGCTGTAGGAATCGAAACCTTAACCAGTCGCATTTCTGAGCTGGAGCGCCAGCTTCTGGAATCTAGGCTGAACACGTCTGAAGCTACAAACTACACGGTAAGCAAAGGTGTATAGATTTAAGAATCCGGAAAACTCAAAGATGTAGTTTATTTTGCTGAATGAGGATACTTTCCGTGTGTAGATGATCCATTATCTACTCCCCAAGGGCGTAGTACTTGTGCCTGTCTGCTTTTGCCATGAATACCAAAGAAGTTTCCGTGATGAGACATTTCAATGTTTGCAATAATGATAACTGCGCGTTTTGTGTTTCCATCCCAAGTCTTTTTATCTCTTATAAATCCTTGCAGAAGCAGTACATACACATATCGCACTCTACTGGCGCCTCACCGGGACATACGCAAGCCACGCCATCTGCTCAGCTAGTAACAGGAGACCCGCCATATAAGGATGATATCACTCGTGAGAGGGACATAATGATGGAACAACTTGGAATACCCAAAGGCGGTATTATTAAGGAAGTACCAAAGACCCAAGGATGTAACTTCTCAGACAAAATCGCAACACCAGTAGCAGCTCCACCGCCACCAACAAAAGGAAAATCCGAACGCAGAAAGTTGATTGGATTGTATAGTGATATTTTGAAGCTTCTAAAGAGGAACAAACAGGCCGTTCAAACACCCAAGTTTCCGGCAGAGATCACGGCTTCTCCCACCAGCCCTAAGAAATCGCAGGATAATGTCAAAAAGGCAGAATCCGGAAAGAGTGAAAAGAAATCGGGAAGTGCATCTGTAAGCTTCTTCTCGGAAAAGAAGAAGGGCAAACATGAAAAGATGTTTGACAAGTTGGAGAGCTTGCATGAGGAATGTATGCCAAAAGTGCATTCTAAAGACGATAAAATCGCGTCTAACCAACAGGATTCTGTCACGAAGCATGTCGAAGAAGCTACCCATGATACTGGCACAATCGCAGCATATGAGGCCTCAATAAGACGAGATAGTACGGCTGACGAAATATACGATGCCCCACAAACCCTAATATCATCGGATAGTATTGGGCCAATATGCTATTCGGGAAGTTTCAACAGTGACATGAGAGATGAGCCCTCTGTGGTAAGGGAGGCATCCCTTCAGGCCGCCGATACACGGTCTCTTAGCCAAGGGGTTGAAAGTGGAGAAAATACCCCTTCCCCCCTTAGGCCAGAGACTTGTGAAAGAGTTCCTTCAAGCCACTTGTCAGTATCTGATAACGCATCTTCATTGCATAGTGATCGTGATTCTGTAGCATTAGACAACAACACCTTGTCATACCGTAGCGAAGAAGCGACAGCCTTATCCACTCCCAGTGGCGAATCTAGGGATGTTAACGGAAGCAAAACATCTTCAGTGGCTACTCCGACGGGAAACGTACCTGGTAGTAAGCATGTCTCAGATGAATCCAGAAGGTCCAGTATCGCAAGCAAAACTCACTCGAGTTTAGATGAAGGCGACGAAATTAGCATAAGTGGTGATGATGGCAGTGTAAAGCATTTGGAATCACTCCCTCTGGATGAAGGAAACTCTGTTAAACATATGGCTTCCAATGGCACTACAGTGGATAGAGACGACGACTTACAATCTCAAACATTAACGGATGAAAGACATCCCAGCATCTCAACTGGAAGTTTACAGTCAGACAGGTCTTCGAAAGTTGAAAGCACAGGAAATTCACTCACCACTGATAGCATGACAGAAGGGCAATCTGAAAGGAGTGAGTCACCCAGCATTAAAGATCCCGTGGAAGCGTCACCTGACGGCACATTTAGTTCTAGAAGCGATATGGTTACGGTAATGAGTGAACAAAAACGCCAGATGCTTAGTGACATGCTTTTGTTGTTGGAAGGTACCCCAGTTCTAAAGGACCTGTCTATAGAACGGTTGCGCCGCCTCCTCCCCTACTTCAAGTCGCAGTCGTTTGCGCCTAAAGCCGCCATTATTATTGCTGGTGAGAAACCACAAAATTTCTATGTTCTAGCGTCTGGCATGGTCTCGGCTTATTCCTATGAAGGACCCGACAAGGATAACAGATTGTTGCGTCGTTATATGAACACGGATTATTTTGGTGAGCAATCTCTTATCAACAACACAACGTGCTCCACTTATATAATTGCCGAAAGCCATGTCACTGTTCAGGCAATGTCTGGAAAGGACTTTGTTGATCAGCTGTCAGACTTGTTTCCAAAGTTCACACAACGTGCCAAGGAGGAATATGCATACAACGTTGCTAATACCGCGTCAGACACTAGCCAGTATGACAAAGATAAGGCTATGAATGCATTTGATGATTTAAGGTCGTTTATGGCCAAGGTACCCATAGTTTCGAAGATACCCGACCTAGATGTTGTGTCAAGTAAACTGCTATACAAGAACTTTTCAAACAAGGAAATCGTCATCGGCAATATGAAATCAATGAAAACCTTTCACATTGTCTACCGGGGAAGTTTGTCTGTGCACTTGGATGACGATGTGTACCAGAACTTCAGTGATTTTGCCGTGTTGGGCCCAAAGACGTTCTTTGGCGGCTTCAAGTTCTCAAACCCAAAGGTAGAGAAGTTCATGAGTTGTGCATCATTAGTTGCCACTGGTAGTGGTGTAGTTCTCACATTGCATCCCGCTGCGTTCAATGAACATATGAAGGAAACGGTTAATCACCTGCGAGAATATATGGAACAATTCTTTCTCGACAAATTGCAGGAGCATGATCTAGTGCAAGATGTGAAAGAACTTTCGGCCAGAACGAGTGACGAGTCGAGTACCGGTAGGGCGTCGAAATCTTTAGAGTCTTCTGTGTTGGATTCTGATGAAGTAAAATCGGAAAACACCGTGTCACCTCATGGTAGTTCTAAATCCTCACTACAAGAACTCAGTTCTGTAGATTCAAAGAGCATCACAAATTTCGAAAGCGAGAGTAATTTAAGTGATTCAAGGGATACGTTTACTTCTCCATCTGTTGTGAATGACGTAGTGGACTCCGACAGGGATTCCAGTGGGCCTAAGAGCATCAGTAGTATGTCTTCAAGTTTCGGAGATTCTGATGACGCAATAGGTTCCGATCTAACTGAAACTGAGTCTAGTGTGCAGTTGACAAACGAAGCACTGGATTCTTTCAGGACAGAATCATCATACGACATCCCCGACAGCGATCGAAAAAGTAATAGTTCTAACGATGGAAGAGAAAATAGAGCCCCTGATTCCCAAGAACGCGTTGAGTCAAGTTCTCCTGAGAGTGATACATCCCCTGCAGCACCTCCAGTGGTTATCCGCAGAGGAAACAGAAGACAAACTGGTATCTACAGGCACCCTCTCAACCTCACTGAGCATACTGACCTGTCTGATGAAAAGAGTGAACATACAGACACTACTGGTGGCCTAAGTAGCATTGAACATGCTCTGCAAAGTGATGAATCCATTTCTCCGCATTCATATGAGCAAGGCGGCGCCCTGGATTCTGACGATTCGTTGAGCACCTTTTCTGATGACTCTGACAGTGTCACATCCAAGACTTATGATGATGAAACTATACAGTCTTCCAAGGAGCTATTGATAGCGACTTTAAAGAGCAAATGTACCTCTTTGGCCGCAGCATTCAACTTCATGGACCCAGACAATTGTGGAGTTGTCTTCAGATCACGTTTTTACGAAGCTATGGATGAGTTGAGCATTGCTTCAATTGAAACTGGAGAGTTTGCGTTGTTATTCGAGCTATTTAAGGAGCCTGATAGAGAGGTTATTACAATGGCATCTCTATATCGCAACAGTGGCGAAACTGTAAAGAATGCAAGCGACTTGTGTCTGCGCCTTAAGCATGTTTACGGTAGCGCCCTTGCAGCATTCGAAAAACAATTCGGTTCACTAAGAAGAAGCTCAACTTGCGCTGAGGCAGATTTTGCAATTATGGTTTCCCACGTTGGAGTGTCAGTAGAGGAGGCTGGTGAGATATATAAGGAATTGGACGTTTGTCAAAATGGCTATGTCACCATTATGACCATGTTAAAGTTGATGAGAGGCGACTGGACCAGGGAGGAAGCCATCGAAAAGGAACAGGCCGCTGCATCTGGCTACAACCAGCTTATGGGATACCTGCAGCAAGAGGATCATCATGAGTTTAGGAAAGAGTTCTCAAATGCATACATGTGCATTTACGACATACTGGAATATGGCACAAATGTGGCCATAGTGGATTCCACTCTGGAAGAGATGAAGTTTTCGACAAAGCTACACAAGGGCACAAAGCGTTACATGAATACTTTAATTATGCCGGCAATAGAATCGCATGAATACTTCAAGACACTGTCTGTATTACAACGTAAATACGTTGCATCGCTTATGGCAGAAACTAAACATGCAAGTGATGCTGTAATTATTTCTCAGGGGGACACAGAATACAACCTCTATATGTTGCTTAAGGGAAATGTCAAATCGTCTTACAGTAATTATGTGTATAGTGACTTAGGCTTGACGGACGTTGCTGAAGGGAGCTGGCTAAGTCTTGAAACATTCGTAACATCTGAACCATCTGGGTACACCTATAAAGTCGGTGAGGGAGAAGCAGTTCTTGGGTGCATAAATCGCGAGGCATTCATGGAAACTGTAGTACCAATGGTCGAAATTAGAGAAAAACGTGTGCCCGTATTGAGTTCATTCCTGAAAAAAGTGTCATGCCTTGAGAAGTTAGAACAAGACAACATCGATAGACTTGCAAGAACAGCTGTAGTGCGCAAATACAAGATGCATGAGACTATATTCAAAGTCAGAGACTTTGTGGAATGGTTCTACATCGTGTTTGACGGGTGTGTGGTTGTCAAGGCCCCTAGATCCAAGGATCAAGCAGGTGTCTCAGTAGAGACAACTGGCTTTTTGGGTGCGGAAGACGTATGCAAACAGGCCAAAACATACCATTCCACGGCACTTGCAAACACGCCAGTTGTTTATCTATTGGGATGGCCAGTCCCTGAATGCTACGAAATATTTGGAGATTTAATAGGTGCTGTAAGCGACGCTGCCAGCCTAGATACTATTAACCGTGACCATATGCGTAAGCAGGTGCAAACGGAGTCGCTGGCGGCACCTACAAAGAACAAGAAGTGCGTTTCATTTTCCATCAAAAAGGATGAACATTAATCACAAAAGTAAAACATGTATTAATGTAGAAAATTATAACCGTTTAGCGCGGCATATGCTGCGGTCTATATTGATCATCTTGTGCCTTGGGATAAGGCACCTGTTTGTTGTACAACGCCATGGGATACATTGGAACCCGCATCATGTTAGCGTCAGGCACTGGTCTGTATCTGTACTGTGGCATAGCCACCTGGGGGTAATACATTTGATCATACGGTATCATGCCCCTCCTGTTGCCAGCCATATCCATAGGGTGTAATCTTTTCATTTGTTCCATTTGCAGCTGAATTCCGGGCGATTTACCCTGCATTTGTGATACATGCAGCCCTGGCATGCCTCCTGGGTTCACTTGAGAAGTGGGTAGTTTCATATGTGGCATCTGGTTTGGCATCATTGATCCAGATGTTGCTTGTAAGGGGTGAACAGAGCCTGGTGTCATTTGACCGTGCGGAATTTGGTTTGGGGTCATGGTTCCCGGAGTGAGCTGACCATGATGCATTTGCCCTGCCATCTGTGAATGTGACAGTTGGTGTTGCTGCTGCATAGAATGCAGTGCCATTTGCTGCATTTGCATTGGTGATGGCATAATAGGTTGTTGTCCCATTGGAATAGCTGCCTGCTGTACAAGGGCACTTTGCATTGCAGACGAATGGGGGACAATTGGCTGCCCTGCTGCTTGGGGAACCCCTGCGATCGCAGGTGCAGCTACAGGTGCTTGTTGTTCCTTTGGCGGCTCGTCTTGCAGCATGGCAAACTGAGAACTTGGTGTAACCTGTTCCAGGTGCTTTATAGGTATTTTGTCGTGGCTGATAGATCCCTGAGGTTTTACTTCCCCTCTGCTCAGCTTGAGATTCACAAAACCAGCCAATGTCTCTATCACCTGTGCTTCAGCGGATGCATGTGGCTTCACCTTTTTTGATGGGGAATTGACCATTACCTCCCCCGTATACCTTTTCATCAGTTGCTCAGCGTGTTGATCAGGGGTGTGCTCTGGCATCTTTTGCCAGCTGTGGTGTCTAAAACGTCCAAATACCCCTGCTGAATTATCCTCGAAGAGTCTTGCATACAACATATTTGTCTGTGGCATAATGACCTTCATTGCGTTGGAGATAGTGACAGCGACCCTGCGTACACGGTTGTTTTTGCAGAATCGTCCTGAGTAAAATAAGGAGTGCGCGAACATTTTTGCTGGTATACCAAGGAATCCCACCCTCAGTTGCTTACTCATTCTGTTACTGTACTCCCCATATGACATATTTGGTATTTGGAGTACAGGGTCAGTGGTCCTGTCACTTTTCCAAAAGGTTCTAGAGTGACCACCAAGTGTCATATCAACTTCAACTAGAGCGTTCTGAGGAAGTGCTATTACTGTGCCCTTTGCTTCGCTCATAGGCACTTCTTCAAGTTTTGTGCTTTTCTGGCGTGATAATGTTTGTTTAATGATGCCTATAATGTTGGATTTCTCCTTTCGTTGCAGCAAGGTTATAGGTAAGTTTCCCGTGTTCTTATATATGGAATCTGAGAATGGCAACTGAAGTTCTACATCACTTTTATCAACGCTCATCTTTACATCTACATCATCGCTATCTCCCATGTCGATTCCACCATCAACTTCCATATTTTCACGTTCCTCATCACCCATTACTGAATCTTCACAGTCCACCTCTTTTGAAGAGTCCATATCACCTCCAGCTCCTCTGTTTTGTGACTTTCTTTTGAACAATAAGAAACCTGCTCTTAGACTGCCCCGTCTTTTTGCACTCGCAGTATCGCCAAGTTCACTGTTGGCTGAAGAGATTACTAGTTTGCCCGGTTTCCTCACTGAGCATCTCACCAGTTGATGCCCGGCATTCAACTCCGCAGATGCATTGACTTCTGTATACTCTGCCACAGGTCTATATTTATGCTTTGGCATCGGGTAATCCAGGAAGGTTGTAATTGCGTTACGTTGGCGGGGCCCAAGAAGGCGCCTGCTTGAATTTACGAGTCCTCTAGGCTGCTTTTTGAAGCTGTCAAACACTTGTTTGCAGTAGTCTGCCGTGTATTCAAAACGGTGCAGGCCACTTGCTCCTGACCGATAGCTCAGGCATATTGCAAGCATAGGCCAAGACGGATTCTCCGAAAACATCCATGCATCCAAAAGCTCGAAATCTATGGATGTGAGATTGGTCTTAATCATTACACCCTTAAAGGTCGGTTTAGGCTTGACTTGAAGGTCAAAGTCACGAACTGACATGGCAAGGCAACTTGGTTCGTTTCCTTGTCTGTTGAACTTTCTAGATATGGCCGAAGATGGTGTAACATCCTCGGCAGGCTTCCCTTGCGATACTGATATTACCTGGTCGTTGTGTTTCAGGCAGAAGTGCTGTACCAGGAGTGCATTGAAATCGTCGTCACGGACTGGGTCCATCAAGGGCATTGTGAACATATCCATATCATCATCTGGCGGCCTAAAAATAGGTCCATACAACTCCGCCCCCATTGATTGCATGCTCAGCAGAGTGACATCCAGTACATCGTTGGTTTTCACCGGTGCCTTTGCATTCGTTATTGGTTGCACTTCCGTATGTGGATGTGGCACCGGAGCAGGCACCGTTACTGCGATAAGATCACGTTCACCAATGTAATAATCATTGGAGAGGTCTCCTGTCTCGGTTTGGAGTTGGTTGCGATATTGTTCACCGACAAGTTTACAGTAGTGTGCCAAGTCACTGGATATCAGCGAACTGTCCATGTTGCTTGATATGATCCCCGACCAGAACCTTTTCATGTTTACACTGCACTCATTGGCCACCCAGTTCTTGTTCATGCGCTTCTTCTCCACTATGGCCTCCTTTATGCCAATACATATCTGTCTGGAGGAGTGTTCCTTCCATCGCCTTTCGTGGTAGTAGTCGCAGGCCATCCAGTTCATCTCCTGGAGTATCAGTTCTCTGTAACTCCTGCTTCTCTGTGCCGGCTCAGGCTGGGTGACCATTAGGCCGGAATTCAGTGTTTCCACCGCCCTGCTCGCCAACACCGAAGCTTTCATGGAAGCGTCCTCCATGTTGTTTATAACCCTGCCTCCATTTGTTGACGGTGTCTCCGTCATGCCGAACTATAACCTAGTTATCATACGGTGTACCAGTGCTTTAACCGCGTGTCTTAGCCACGGGGTTCGTTCGTGTCATATGGGAAGGCACGTGTAATGTACACACTAGAGCGTACGACCCAATACACTGCTGAATTCTTTTGCCATTTATTTGTGTTTGACAGTTTCCGGCACTTGTAAGGGGTTTCAGCGTGAAATCTCGTGGAAGAGGGTATCAGCTCTCCCCTAAAACGGTTGTTGAATTGCGGGACTCAAGAGAACCATAATAACATTCATGTCCGTTGAATATACCACGAAGCATGATGCCTACTGTTCCTAAGTGGTTTAAACCAAGGAAGAAGCCTGGGTTTCAGTTTTATTGTAGGAAATTAGCGTATCTGGATAACGACATCCTGCCGTAGTTCCTTCGTAATGGAGCTGTTAGGTATCGCTCTAACCGTTGAAAGTGGCTGAAAGGACACATCCTAATGCTGCAGTTATGATTTAATATGGTTATGAATCGCAAATTTGCGCTATAGCGTATGTTACCTGAATGCATGCCAATCGTGAAGGCTGCATCACACCAGTATAGACGCATTTCGCTTGCAGAACAATTTTTTGCAGCTTATCATTCAGGTTGTTACCCATACTTAATGTATAATGAGCTTTCTATTCACATAACATAGCATGCATTTAACCGGTACTAGTCGCACCCATCAGATCAAAAAGGATAACAAAGCACAAAATGAAACAACTAGTAGTACGATGTGACATTAAGTGTCAGTTTGTTACGTTCTCGCTCGGGTCGAAGGGCTTTGTGGGAGGTGTTCCCTTGGTGTTGGCACAACTTTGTATGATTCTCCGAATGTGCTTCTCCACCTCAGGGGCTGCCTCTATCCGGTTCCAGAAGTCGTACTTGGGGTTTTTAACCAGCTGGAACAACAAGTGCAGCACACCCCACGGGTGTGGACGGCTGATGAGCAGCCTCTCTAGCAAAGACAGAGTAATCTGCTCCTGCAGTGCTTGGTCCCCCTTGTTGAAGAGACGTAATATAAATCCGATAAAAGCAAACGTCGAAACGTTTGGGTAGCGCATATGATTCGTCATACAACTCAATAACATATGGCGTGCCTGCGATATGCAACTGAACATAATCTTCTCCAGTAGTATCAAGCTGTTGTGTGCTCGCTGGCTGCTTGTCGGGATCTTCTTCAAAATTCCGGGCATTGTACTCACCAAGTAGAGCACGTAATGGTTTGCAAGCATCACGTCGAATGTCGTATGGTCCATTACACGCAATTCCTTCAGTATCACCGGTATCAGAGCGTCGTTGGGCTCGTTGATGAACATGTCCGTAGCCACTTTAAGTCCTTCAGCACGCAGTACTGTCATGATGTGGTTCGTGAAGTTCAGTGATGGTATGTCGGCATGATCGTCGATTATTATAGGGTTGGGCAATTTTATGCTTCTGGGTACAGCGGATGTGAGCATGTTTCTAAGCTGCATAGCTCTAGGTGGCACAGCATCACACAAACTCAAATAGTATCCACAAAGGAATTCAGGAGCCTTTTGCAGCAGCATTAAAAGCGTGAAGCTTATGTTTGGAAGCTTCGAATGTGGTGATGAAACAGCCTCAACCAACAAATGGTGATATAGTGGCCACTCGTTGGGGTTCTGTATTATCTGCTGAACGAACTGCTTGCGTGTTATTATGTTCACCCAGTGCTCCCCGAACTCCGGTATTTCCGATGGTCCACACAGTGTCAGAAAGTGCCCTATGGAGACCAAAGAAGACAGGTTATTCTCCAGTTCATTCATTAAAGTTATTACAATCCGCTCGAAACATACAAAAGCCAGGCCATGCTGCATTAAACCTAACATCAAATGTAACGCCTTGTGTAGGATGAAACTTTCATGACGGGACATTCCCGCAACCATGAGCGCCCAAGAGTCACAGTAAGACCAAATGGGGTTGTCATGGCACTGTTGTGGCAAGCGATCGCATTTAAATTCTGTCCCTATGGGCTCAAAGGACATGTGGATTGCGCATATAAGTGAACACGTAAGGAATGCATCAGGAGGATGCTCAGTGAAGCTTTGTGCCAAATCTGCGTAATCCGTATCCACGTTCATAAGACGATCTTTGAATGCCTTAATATGTCTTTCCTTTCCTGGAATATCAACAATCTTGACAACCATTTTGTTCCTAGTGAAAGTATTATCCAGCACAAGCTGGCGCAAAGATCGCAGACGTTGGCCTGTGATTTTCTGTCGTACCATAGGTGGCATATGCCTAGCACCCGGTGTAGCATGCTGAACAGTAAGTCCAGGGGCGGGGATTACTGGCATCAATCCTGGCGCCATCATCCTATCCTTACCCGCCATCATCTGTGCAGCGTCCATCTTCATTGGTATCTCCGATGACATGGGCACGCCACAGCCGTGTGTTGATAGCCTCCTGTAAAGTTCGCCATAATCCACAGTGATGCTTCCATTAGACATGTGTAGTTGAATGCTTCCGTTGGGATCAAGCGACGCTAACTTCTTCATACTTTGGGGGAGCTCATCGATAGTCAGCCATTGTCCTTCAAGGACCATCTTTTGCAAACTTCGGCAAAGCGTTTCTGCGTCCATGGCAGTACTCATGAAGGCATCCACAGCGGATGTCTTCAGCAACCGATATCTCACGAACTGACACAACCTTGCCGGTCCAAGACTAGGAATGATATTTGTCAGTATCTCGACCACAAGAGGGCAGTCTATGCTCACCATTTCCAGAAGTGATAATTCCACCTCCTGCAATATGGACACTAGATCTAGTCCCTTTGTGCTTTCTTGCGATGTTCTCATCACCTTGTTTACCAATGACTCTACACACTCCGTCTGGTTTGCCGCGTGTTTGAACATGTAATACATTGACCACAATAGTGTGAAGATTACATTGTTACGCGGCAAACAAGAAAGGAGAAGCAACGTAGAAGAATCTGCGTGGTAGAGATAGTGACTGTTGAGAAGTGGTATAGTTGGAGGATGCGTCAGAACTACTTTGGCTGCGTCCTTCATGCGATGTTGGAACTCATCCACCTTGCAAGAAACTAGAGAAGTAGGTAGATTGTCAATAGGAGGTATGATCATAAAGTTTGGTAATCTAAATCCACCCGGAATGGCTTTCTGCTTGCTTCCATTCATGTACGCAACCATGCTTGCAGGGTCTCCTGCTTGCGGTGCCTGGGCACCCCTACTTACGCTGGCCTGAACAGTTCCCATTGGCGCCACAGGTCCATGTGTTGGTGAATCTGGCTGTTTGTCCTTTTGTAACCTAGTAAGGGCAAATGGAACCAGTGCGCCAAACCTTTTATATACATCTACACTGACATTGGGTCTCAAACCGCTTGGCATATCTGGCACAGCACTGAATGTATCGCTTCGCAATATGGATATCCACTCTGGTATATACTCTGCTATACATCCAGTTATCAGTTCCAGAGCAGCTTGTTCTACCAGTGCACACAAGAATCCAAGGTTGTCCTTCGACAAGAACCCGCTAACCTGTTCGAGATTGTTGGACAATGCCGAATCGTTTAGCGATGGTTCCATGGACAACACAGATAGGATCTGCATGTGTAGTCTCATTGTCATCAAGCTGCACAGCTGTTCACGTGCTGTTGCCATAATAAGGCTAGTGGCCAACCCAGTTGCCATTGCCGTTGCGTTCAACTCTATCTGTTCCACATTTAGTTCCATTCTATCCTTCTTGCAAGCTACGAAATCATTTATAATCATACTCCTTGTGGCCGCCAAACATGACGACATTGTTCTTTCAATTAATTGCGATGACTCCAAGTAACAAGACTCGATAGAATTTAGTATCATATCCACCCATGGCCACTTGGCATTGAGGCAAGATACCTTAGGATTCAGTACAATCTTACGCTTCAAGAGTGACCTCACATCCTGTGTTATTGGAGGCACCTGGAATTCTGACTTCTTATTGAACATTTGCGTAGAGACGCGACCTGCGCCAACTGTGGACCAAATACTTCCGCCCAATTTAGGGCTGCGATCTAAATCGGACACTGGCACTTCCCTAACCAATACATGTAGCGGTCTTGAGCCTGGGACGTAATCTAAATTGCGGAATAACATTGAGAGGTCAAACTGCAATGTAGATTTGAGCCCCTTTGAGATGCTAATGTCAGCCAATAGGTTTAGTAGGGAACTGGTCCACGGGTTTGGCAGCTTAAATATCTTAGAATTCTTTACATTCATCAGTAATTTGCAGGCTGCAGGTATTATCACAGTTAGAAGTCCGTTTTGGTAGGAATAAAGAATGAGATACTTCAGGTCCAAGTGCTTCGTGAGAAGGGGCTTGTTGCGGCCAAGCGTAATAGCACCAAGCCAACCGCTGCTAACACTGAGTAGTTTCCTATATATTGTATTCCCCCGACAAGAACGTATGCACTTGAGGAACACATTGAGACTGTAGGCAGTGAACCTAATCATCGCATCCATCATGCGGGTGCCTCCCAGCGTTACCAAGAAAACGATGCAGTCCCTAAAGTAGGTATGTCCTCTTATGAGAACATATCGATATATCACAAACAAAAGCCAGTCAACAAACCCTTGTGAAACCAATTGCTCCACATGACCTAGGAAATTTTTGTTGTTTATTGACATCTCCATAATAGACATGATTTCCAACGCATTTGGCGGCGTTGGAAAGTCTATCTTCAGTAATCCCAAAAGGTCATCGAGAGAGACGTTGTTGATAGTCATGGCTACCTGTTCTTGGTACCACAGAGGTTCCATTGTCAATGGCTTGTACTGCACGTTAGCGGCAAGATTTACAATAGAGAACATGGGGTTAGCATTCTTTTGCGCGGTACTTCCGGCTTCCTGATCTACATCAAGTTCATGTACCGGTGCGGCTGGATGCTTCAGAATCGTCAACCCTGTTGTGCTTTTTGCCATTGTATCTACCAGGTTCCTCAGGCATTGGTTATCCTCAAACTTCATTGATAATAATCCTTTAGTGCTTATTTCAAACACTGTCGCATCAGTATTCTCTAATAAAGACCTTACTCTCGATGCAAATTGTGGGTATAGTTTACAGAATCTTTCTTCGGAGGTAAACATCTTGGTAAACGTAGGGAAGGATAACACGTTTCCTATTGCACCAAACGCCTCCACTGCAAATTCCACCAAGAATACCTTGTTCTTCCTAAAGGCCTCCATGATAATCCTAAATAGTAAATACACCGAATCGCAATGTGCACCTATCAGGTGTACCCCCAAGATTTTCCCTGTGAAGGTCGCAAGCATAGACAACTTCGGCGCTACTCCAGATCCTTCGTCATCTACCTCCGTTACGGAGTGAAGGCAAAAATCAGGGGGTACCGATAGATTAAGCACCATTACCAGCCTATTTATAAACTTTCTCAATAGGACGTCCAGTATGATTTGAGATCTCAAGGAGTCTGCATCTGCATTTAGTAGAGATATTGCATTAATTACTGAAGAATGCATCGTGCACGAAAATATGATATCCACCACATGCGAAGTTGTTGTCTCAATATCTTCATTGAGAAGCATGTAGGAGTAAATGTCACGATCCTCACCTATTGTACTGTTCATTTTATCCTTCAAGTCAAGAGGAGGACTTTTTGGCATCTTTCCATTAATAAACTTAGCCAATAGTCCAATGTGATTGCTCCTTCCCTGCGCCCTTAATTCTAAAGCCTTGTGCAATGGCAGTAATATGACATTGTAGTGATTCAGTATCTTGTACTGGGAGTTGTAGGTCTCAAAGAGATCTAAAAGCTCTTCACATGTTCCAATCATGTGGTTCAGCATACTAAATATCTCTGCTAACACAATGGAGCTAGGGATATATATTTTTTGCGATGGGTCTTCATGCGATAGTTCCCTCATTTGTTGTAGCTTCCATCTCAAGTAATCCATTAGCCCTCCAGCCAACAGACACTTTACCATTTCGTTCCTTCCGCTGCTTTCCACAGCAGCTACGGCGGCAGTATTAATTATGGCGTCAACACTATGGACCAGCATGGTCATGAAACCCCAGTCAAAGTTTTGTCTGCAATAGCAGACTATTTCCATCACACCCTTGCTAAAGTTAACCACTGTTCGCTTGAAAATGTCTAATAGTACACCTTGGTAGAGGTTGAGCATGTATGATATGGTATTGACGTTGTACTTTACGTACCTCATAACCTCCATTAGGGCCAACATCAAGTACTCACCTGGCAGGGAGGTTGCCATGGCACTCATGAAATCAAAGAGTTGATTTATGCTTTTGCACTGCAATGGCTCGCCACCCAATAGTTTTATTTCCCTCACAAGGTCTTCACTTGATACAAACTTTTGTAAGCAAAGTTCATACAGAAACCAGAACAGAGGATTCATTGTAGCAAGCCTTACTTTGACAACGCCTTCTTCGTTTCCAAGAACATTTTGGTCCCTTATCCAGGTGTCAGTAAGTCCATACATGACCGCTTTTGCCAGTAAATAGCCATTTTCTGGTTGGCTGCCTTCCGTCAACACGTGCTGCATCAGTGACTTAAATTGGGTAATTTGAGGTTCCTTGTGTATCAAGGCTAGTAAAAGGCATATAACATCACTGTCCAATACCCATGCCACTGAAGCAGTTGCATTCTTCTGAGAACCCGACAGAAGATTAACAAAATTCTCCCAGTGTCTCGTGTTGGATACTGGAGGTTCACTTAAAGCTGCACTGACGTCGATTGCGTTAAGCAACAGGTCCACTTGGAACCTGGTATTCAAGAAGCTTCTGGTTACTATGTGTATATAATCCGCCTTTGTATCCATATCAGTGTTGAATGCGATATACTCACAAGTCCGCTTCAGGTTTAGCACAAACTTGGACAAATGCTTCGCTGGTGGTTGCGATGGATAGAAGCGAATGTCCGTGCATATGGAGTCCCAGTGAGCCTTATTGAGCAATTTCTTCATGCTCTTGGTCTCCAATTTAATGTTGGCGATAGTATTAACGACGTCATTCTTGTCCTTTTTCCCCAGAGATGGTTGTTCCTCATCTAGAGAAAGGAGTTCAGTGGCAACTTCCACCGCTGCGTTTAGTCTATTTTCGCACTCTGGGAGGCTAGAAGTTATGAACAGGTTGGGTGTTCTTAGAAGAACCATCAAAAATAGTCTAGCGTATCCCAGAGAGTCCAAACTTTTGACATCGGCGCCCAAGTCGAAAACACAGTGAAAAAGTCTTCTCTCTGTGTAAGCACGTAGCGATGGATGCACACTATATACTGCGATATGCACGAGCGTCACAATCCCGTTGAGATCAGTACCCAGTGGTGCTAATGACGACAAGAGTGGTTCCGCCAGTTCCGCCGATGACAAGGCCCCCTCTGCGAGCGCAGAGGCTCCTTGCGCTAACTCCGTGTATATGGCATCGATATGATGTACCAGTTCCTTGGTACAAACCCTATCTGTTGCCTCATCTAGCAGCCTCTGAAGTATCGGCTGGCGGGCCACTGGTATCATTGACCTCAAACGCTCTCTTGCATGGATGGTGCTCGGACCAACACCACCCTTTAGTTGTTTGCCTATCTGTGAGGCAAGGAGTTTCTCCTCTCCAAACGTCATCTGTTGCGATTTTGCTCCTCGGGTGAGGTTACCAAGACTATGTCTAGTGATAAATCGGCCATTGACTAACACAGTAGGTTGATTGTGTAGCCTACTAAATTAAATATACAGATGCGCTTGATAAAATCAAGGTGTAGGCTCAATTACGAGCTATCCCTCTTATTAGCTCTCAACAAGCAAGAGCATCGTATCAGAGACTTCGACATTTTCGCTAAAAGGCGGTCTAGAAGATGCTCCCTCCGAGCCTTAATTTTATCTGAAATCTCTCGTATAGTTTTCACATGTATGCCAGACGCGACACTCCCTTGGGTACCACAGCAATTGGTGCCCAACTAGGGCCAATAGTGACCGGCGACTCGGATCTGGAGTGCCATTTACACCCAAGGGGCGGCGAGTGGGATCGATATTAATACAAAGGCGCTAAATATTACATGGGTACGTAGACAAACGGGAGCTGGCAAAAAATTATGTCTGCTGCCTCGGATCGCGGGATAAAGGCTCTAACGGAGCGGTTATACCGAACGACCGTGGCTAGACGAATAAATCCTAAGTTAGTGAAGCCATTTTCGTGCGCTGCCTCGAGTTTAATTGTGGTTGGAGCATATGTAGGTAGACACAAGTCTTCTGCGTTGTCGCAATGGGCCTCGTTTGGCCGTGAGGCGGTTGGATTTCAGGGGTCATTGAGCGTTTTAGGGGATTTATAACCCACGTGTAGCCACTTTCTCTTAGCGGCTGGGTAGAGCCAGCGTTTGGCAGACATAGATGTACTGCCCTGTCATGGATGGCCACCTGTGGCAGTAGCGAGGCCAGAATAACCTGTTATTGCTTATATTCCAACACAGACCTATAAGAGACGTTACGCATAAGAGCGCTCTTTTGCTTATTTAGGTTGATTTGGTGGACTGGGGCGTAACGCCCTTGCTGCCAAGCACGCCGTCGTTAACTCCTACCTTCCACGCCTTTCATACGCTCCACAGGGTTGCCGTCACTCTATCTTTTGAATCAATTTAATCGTTAATATATTTTCTCCTCTTTGTTGATATAAGGAGCGAAATTAGTCGCACATACCCGGTACTGCCGATACATCTGTGCTCCCTGACTTCCAAGATGGTCAAAAAGGAAGGGTTTGTAATAAAGCCACAGGCCACCTCACCGCCAATCGACACATCGGAATGGCCGCTGCTCCTAAAGGTGAGTTCACGTCCTAGACGCTGCTGTTTGCTTATATCGAGATGGTGACATTGGTTCAGAACTATGACAAACTCAATGTAAGGACTGGCCACTACACGCCCCTTCCACATGGATCCTCCCCTCTCTGCAGGACTTTGGCCAACTACATCAAGTATGGGTTCATCAACCTGGACAAGCCTGCGAACCCATCCTCCCATGAAACTGTGGCCTGGATCAAACGTATACTGCGCTGCGAAAAGACTGGGCACAGCGGTACCCTCGATCCCAAGGTCACCGGAGTCCTGCTGGTATGTATCGACCGGGCCACTCGTCTGGTCAAGTCACAACAGAGCCACGGTACGTCAGTTTATGTGTGACTCATGTCTCGTAGGTAAGGAGTACGTGGCCGTGGTCAAGTTCCACTCGCTACCTGAAAGCCGTGCCAAGGTAGAAAAGGCTCTCGAAACTCTCAGTGGAACACTCTTTCAGCGACCACCACTTATTTCAGCCGTCAAACGCCAGCTGAGAATCCGTACCATCCACGAATCCAAGATTCTAGACTACGACGAAAAGAGATCTATGGCCGCATTCTGGGTGAAGTGTGAAGCGGGAACCTATGTGAGGACCCTATGCATCCATATGGGCCTTCTTTTGGGGTGCGGAGCACATATGCAGGAGCTCCGCAGAGTTAAGTCTGGCAACATTTCAGAATACGACAACATGGTCACCATGCACGACATCCTTGACGCGCAGTACCTTTTGGATAACACAAACGACGAATCGTACATTCGCAAGGTTATATCGCCCCTGGAACGCCTACTTACTGACCACAAACGTATTGTTGTCAAGGATAGCTGCGTTAATGCCATCTGCTACGGAGCCAAACTCATGATACCAGGGGTACTAAGGTTTGAAAACGGCATAGAATTACACGAACACATCGTTCTAATCACTACAAAAGGGGAGGCAATAGCTATAGGAATCGCACAAATGCCCACTGCTGTCATCGCATCTGTTGACCACGGTGTAGTCGCCGTGATCAAACGTGTCATTATGGATAGGGACACTTACAGTATCAGGTGGGGATTCGGGCCTCGAGCCACAGAGAAGAAACGCCTGCAGTCTGCAGGAATGCTGGACGAACGAGGCAAGCCAAATGAAAAAACACCCGCCAGCTGGACCAACAGCGAGGGGTTCATACCCCCAATGATTGGAGAGGATGCCAAGAAACGCACCCAGGATGCTAAAGGTGAAAACGAATCCATGAAGAAGGCAAAACACTAATACAGAACGCACAATACTACCGGCAAATTATTACAGCATGCCTAATCTTATTACACTACTATAACTGCACTCATGGTGCTACTATGGTATTCACAAATATATGCAAGACATATAACAAATGTTTTTATGATGTTGCCTTCTTCAATCTGCCCGTTTTAGTGGCAGGTTTCCTGCCAGAATCCTTTACAAGTGGGTCCTTTTTCACAGTTACCGGTCTCGCAGTCTGCTTTTTAGTAGTAGTTGCCCTTTTTACTGCGCCCTTCGCAGTCTTAGACTTTTTAACTGACTCCTTTGTTGCTTTTGCGCTTTTTGCACTACTATTTTCAAGGGGTCTCTTTTTCTCTGTTTTTAGTGGGGGCTTCGTCTGCATGCTTTCTGGGAATTTCAGGTTGTTCATGTTGTGCAGGTTACTACGATATTGCGAGTTCACTCCTATGTAAAATGAGGCATAGTTATTGCCTGATACATTAACTATACGCTCGATCAATAGCTGGTGAATAACCATGTACCTAAGCAGAAGCAGCGCCATTTCGCTGCTGAAGCCTCTGTTCTTCAAATACCCAGATAAACTATGCTTCATCGCCGGCCTTCCCAGCAGCAGCTTGTGCAAGTTAGCCAGAGTGAAATTAATTGGTTTGTTTTCATGGTCCCTCCTAGAATACATCATATTCTCGCATATGTACAAAGCCTCCTGCTGGCAATTCCTCTGAATGAACCTTTTGTGCAGGTTTGTTGAGCACGTGTCGCAAGGGATGTTGCACCTCTCCTTGAGAGATTCTCCAAAGTAACTCAGTAAAAACTTCCTTCTGCAGATGAATGAACTTTGACAATACTCCACAAGCTTAAGTATGCTACGCAGATGAGTGCTTAGGTTATCCGCGGTGCCATTTTGGGTTGTCCGGTTTATGAGCAAGAGTAACCTCTGGTAATCATGGAACGCGTAGCATATGATACATGTAGCATTTAGACCATCACGCCCAGCACGCCCTGACTCTTGGAAATAGTTCTCTATAGACTTCGGCAAAGAGAAGTGTATGACGAACCGAACGTCCCCCTTGTCTATACCCATTCCGAAGGCTATCGTTGCAACCATAATCTTTACCTTACCAGACATCCAATCCTTGTAGTACGCGTTTCTTGTGTGCATGTTCATTTGTGCATGGTAAGGAGCAACACTAACGTGTTTGGATAATGCTTCCGCCACCTTCTCGACCTCAATGCAGCTCAGGCAGTATATGATGCCACACTGATTTTTAAAGCGCTGTGTAATTATTGCTATAAGTTGTTCCATTGCCTTATCCGCATTCCTCTCTTTTTCAACAACCTCATACCTTAGGTTGGGTCTATTGAAGCTAGACTTGAATACAGTCGGTGATACTAGTCTCAGCTCCCTGCTAACGTCATGTATGACTTTTTCAGTTGCAGTCGCTGTGAATGCGCAAACTGGTACCCTGGGAAACTCGTGCTTTAAGAGGCCCATTTCCTTATAATCCGGCCTAAAGTCATTTCCCCATACGCTTACACAGTGTGCCTCGTCGACGATGAATCGCGACAGTCTTCCTTGCTGCTCCAGCTCCTTTAACGCCTTTAACAGAGCTCGAGATGTTGCAACACCCTCAGGAGTAACAAACAAGACGAATGATGAACAAGTTACATCTCGTATGTCACCAAATATGTTCTGTCTATCGGCCCAGCTCACGTCACCGATCAGAGCATGACATGGTATGTTAAGCTCATTAAGCCTCTTCATCTGGTCTTGTATGAGGGCTACCAATGGCATTACCACCACCGTTACGCCGTTTTTGCCCGTCATTCCGTCATAAACTGCCGGTAACTGGAAGCACAGGGATTTCCCTCCTCCAGTGGGTATGACAACGAACGTATCCCTCCTGCTGAGGATGCAATTTATCACCTCTAGCTGGTTTTGACGGAAATGAGTATTCCCAAACACTTCCCTGTTGATCTTGTGTACCATTTCACTCCATTCGAAATCACCTGACCACCGATCGTGGTTATTGCTGTAGACAATTTCAGGTGCGGCCCGTTCATCTTCGCCATCCTTTTGAAGCACATACCTGTAGCGTTCCTTTTGCGCTGTGTGGTCTTGGCCATAGCTAGCGTAGCCATCCTCATCTTCACTATCGTATCCTCCGTAATTGTACTGTCTGCCTCCGTCAGATGGAACGTAGATATCACATCCTGCTCCTCCACCGGTACCAGTTCCTCGAAATTTCCTGTTGCGATGTACTGAACGCCTGTGCGTAAACGGCACTGTATGCTCAATTTCGGAGTTGTACGACTCTGGATTGAAGGATATCAGTTCCTCAAGACCAATGCGATAGACAACCCCCTGATGAGAGTCGCAATCTCCGATATGGCCATCATTGGCCTCCGATGGCAACTTTGGCTGCAGATGTTTGGAAAAGGACGGGAATATCTCGTGGTAGTTGTTTACTACCTGCGATTTAAGGAAGCGATCCTTTTCTTCCGCGGCCATTGCGATATCAATGCATTAAGCCCCTCCTATGAGGAAATAGTCCTCAATCAGACGCGCAGATGGTGTTAACATGTTTGCAATAAGCAGGGTTCGGTTATATGTAGCTTTAGATCATGTCTAAATGGTTTCACATCATTGCTATGCGACGCTGTCTATACACACTTTATGTCTAAAGAAGCAACTCCTCTGTCTTACACATTATTGCCCTTTGCTAACAAAAGGATCTATTACGAACATTTTATAGTGCATTTGGCCTGTTAATTGTCCACATGTGCGCCCTAGATGTCGTAATGTCGTTATTGTATTCCTTCTTGCCATGTACCCACTTCCACAGCAACGTCTAATTAATAGGTGTAATACATACCATAGCATATTCTTAGGCGCTTAAAATGCGCTGTATAGAGAGTGTGGCACGCCTAACTGCTAATTAGTTACTGTCTTCCACGAGATATTTACAATTGTTACACATGTTCACTCTAAAGTCAAACCAGACGTGTTCCAGGCCTGCTTTGTTCAACATAATGTCCTGTAAGATGGTTTTGGCAATCTATGTTATTCTTAGCCTTTTAAGCAAGCGTAGAATTAAACCCCTTACTCTGCAACCTCCTCCATTTCCTTGGCCAATATAGCATCCAATTCGTCTCTTATGCCAAATAGGAGTGCTGCTTCAGTGGTCACTAGCCACCGCTGACGGGTTGTATCCACCTTCATTCTGCAAATATACTTTTTGAACTTTTCCTTCATTTCGGATGTTGAGCAGAATGGCTTCAATTCTTTGAATTCTGCTATCAGGTCCTCCTTCTTCGTGTGCTTAGCATGGCAATACTTCAAAAAGTCCTGCACGTCTTCCGTAGTCATGATAACGCGATTACCCCTCATGCCACTAACAAAGTCCGTGATAGGGTTTGTAGTGTAACCCTCATATCCGAAGCCATAGTCACACGTTGTAATGTTCATACCATTGTTTTTAGCTTCTTCGATACTGCAACATTCTTCATTGTTCTGGGGGATGCCGTCAATGATCCAGTGCCAGTTCTTGTTTACACAGTACACCTTAACCACCTCACAGAGGTTCTGCGTGTGCTTCTGAACACCCTGTTCCTGGTTGTCTTGAACTATCCAGTCGTTTTCCTCCTCTTCTTCCTCCTCTTCCTCGCTGCCACTCTCATCGACATCATCCACATCATACTGCTCAAACCAATCCTCGTCACTGTCGTTGAAGTAATCCATTACTGATTCAATTGCCATAGGATCTGTCGGCTTTACATAGTTGGAACTCCTGGATATTAATAGACGCATAGACGGTCGTTTCCAGTCGTTGTCAGACATATGGAAGACTCGGGGGTGCCTTTCCTGCCTGAGAGCAGGATCACCGTATGCTGCATCCACTATATTGTTAATGATGTCGTCCACCAAGAAAGATTTCGTCACTTGTTCACGCTTAGGAGATCCAGACTCCATGGATCCATCATCTCTGTTTGTAGACGTCTCTACGAAGAACCGCCGGTTTGAATTCATATATGTAAAGTAGCGCATCCAGGCCTCCCTGTGATTTTCACAAACTTTTTTAAAGCTTTCGAAATCACCATCATTTACAGCTTTGTGGTCTCTATTCTCCTTCTTTAAGCCTGATTCCCATTTTGAGACGATTTATATGTAAACATACCATCAGAAGTGCGTCCGTTCTTGGCGCTGTAAGGGAGTTTTGCGATGTGTTCAGACAGCTCAGTCACATGATTGCCCGCTGCACCCAGGCCTTCGTATTCACCCATGACCTCTTCAGCCATTGAAACTGCAGAGTTTACACTGGCCTTATTAGGTGCTGTCTTTGTAGCTGTGTACGCTCCCTTCTCCTTTGTTTGGGCCTTTGAAATATTCTTGTCACCTGAAGATGATGCATTAGAACTGGGAACGGATTTCAACCAGCTTAGCAGTAAACTTGGTTGACTAGAACCAGCGTTGGCTGACATTTTAGCTGATGACTTATGCTGCCTTACTGGCGATGATATTTTGGATTGCTTTTGCTCTTTCGCCATCGGGACCTTTGAGAATATGCTTGTGATAGGCTGTGCTTTAGGTTCCGCCACAGCTCTCTTTGCTTCCATTTTCTCCCGTCTCTCCTTTTCAAGCAGGACCTTCCTGTATATGGCACCCAGCTGTTCGTTTGCAGCTGCCACTGCTGCCTGATCACCTCGTTTTATTGCATCTTTTACTTTCAGCAAAGCTTTATACCTCTTATGCACAAGGTTCCTTGAATCTCTGGCCATCTTCATGCGCTCCTGCATATACTGTGGGAAGACGTCCAGTGATGGGCACTCCCAGATCCACAGGCACTCAGCTCGAGTAGATTCCATTCTGTCAGTAGTGTTGGGACTACTGAAGGGCTCACCGAACGTTTTCCTATCCAGAAACACTGGGATAAGTGTGCTGAACTTTAGGTCACTGATGTCGCTGTCAACATCCTTGCAGTGAAGTGAAATGTTTTTGCGTAGTTCCTGTATAAGTTCACTCATCCGTAACGTCGACCCTTCGGAATACGCCCTTATAACGTCCTTGAGGCGTTTGTCTACGCCGAACTCTTCACTCTCCTCCTCCGTGTCATCACTGTACACAGCTTGTATGTGCTTCCATACAGCGGCGCAGTCCTTCTCGTTGCCTAGTATGCTTCCGTCCTGCAGGGGCAGATGAGAAAGGATTCGTAGAGGCTCACCTTTATGCCATTTGAGAGAAGTTTGGATATTTCTGCTTCTACTTCATTTAACGCGCGCTTCTCCTCTTCATCAAGTTCACGCTCGACAGAAGCGCCCTTTTCTGCATTGATAATGACACAACATGCTCCTTCACACCCACCTGATGCCGCCGTTTTGCCGCGCTTAGCCTTTGGCGAGGAAGCGGGAGAATGCTGTTGGTCCTCCATGGCTAAGCCAAGTTGTGTCTACTGCCCAGAATCCCCGATCGATTTAGTGCAGCAAATGCCCGTATGCTTACAATGAGTGACTATTCAAATACGCCGCCCTGTGGACCAATGTGGATGCCATACTTAAACATGATGTGTGTATGCCTTATCACGCCTTGGATGTATACTCCACAAAGTAAACTTCTGTAATTTTATAAATGAGGCATCTTTGGGTACTGTCAAACAGTTTATGAGGGTAGTTCATCAAGTGAAGCAGTATTTGCCGTTATAATTCTAGTTCCATCAGTGTATATCTGTGGAATCCACTCGTGAGTATGTTGCATGGGTTGTAGAAATTGTGGGCCTATTGAATCTACCACTGCGAATAAGGGGATTGAACGCCGTAAAGCAGCTACAACAGCGCCTATATGAGCTGTAGGATTCCGTGATTTCTCTGCGCGTGCGCTGCTGGAATGCGAGAATTAAGCGATTCCCATACCATACGCAAGGCGGCTGCCTGTAAATATAATGACATTTAATGTGCGTCGTGATGTGCATAATATAGCGCCATTTCTAGCAGTGGTGATATCCATCACTTTATACTGGTCTGCCTTCTGCCGACTAATCTTAGTGTATACAACTTATCATCTGGATTATGGTGTCAAAAATAAATTTGCGTATTAGTCACGATGCTAAATAAATAGTTTGAAGTGACAATGGCCCCGAATCTGCCGGATCCTAACGACGTCGAGCTTACGACTGAACGCTTTGAAGACCTAGACCTGGATCCCAGGGCTAAAAGGATCTTAAAAGACAAGGGTTACGTCTTCCTGACACATGTTCAAAGCAAAGTGCTGCCATTGGCCCTTTCAGGCAAGAATCTCATCATACAGTCACCCACTGGCTCAGGCAAGACCCTCTGCTTTCTCTTACCGGCCGTAAAGCTGCTTTTCGATGAGGGTTATTACGGAACACTGCCAGCTGATGTGAGTCTTTTGGGTTGCATATGCCTCGCCTCGACGCGGGAACTCGCCACTCAAAGCGCCATCCAGATGAATGACCTAGCCGAGAGCATTGGCATCAAGGCGGGCTGTTGCATCGGAGGAATCCGTAACAAGTTCGATAAGAGCAATGCGCATAAGTATCAGATTCTCACTGGGACTCCTGGGCGTGTGCTTTCTCTGCTGTCAGATCAGTCCATCATCGACACCGGAAATGTGAAGCTGCTTGTTTTGGATGAGGCGGACCGTCTGCTGGATAGCGGTTTCCGCAATGACATACTCAGCATATTGAGTTATCTACCAACACATACGCAGATTCTACTCTTTTCAGCAACCATAAAGTCCTCTCTACAAAACCTATGTGACTCCCTCCTAGAGGGGAAGGAGTATGAGTACATATGTATGGGCTCAGATGCAGCCCTGCTCTCAGAGTCCAAGTTGCGCCAGGAGTATATAGTAGTACCTGTGAGCTTAAAACTGCCAGCATTGTACCACCTTCTCTGTAAGAACCAGAGGAAGCGGTTCATTGTCTTCGTCGCCACCTGCAAGCAGGTGAGGTACGTCTTTGAGGTTATGAAGAGACTTATTCCTGCTGTTCCCATGACAGAATGGCATGGAAGACAAAGCCAACTAAAAAGGAATGAGCAATTCACACGATTTGCAGCTAAACAGCATTTCGGTTGTATTTTCACAACAGATGTTGCCGCCAGGGGTGTCGACTTCCCCGCAGTGGACTATGTCATACAGCTGGACATACCCGACTCTGTGACCACTTACACGCACCGTGTGGGACGAACTGGCCGTCTTACCGTAGAGGGGACGCGTAGTTTCGGGAATGCCTTTTCAATAGTTGGTGAAAATGAGACTGCCTTTGTGGACAGCTTAAAGGTCTCAGGTGTCAAGATCCACAATTTGACAAAACTTATATGGCCACTTTTATTAAGAAAAGAGGAGTATGTACTGAAGAAACTTCAGGCGTTGCTTGCTAAGGAAGCTTGGATTAAGGAGATAGCTCAGCGAGCAGTTATTGCTTACATGCGCTACCTCTCTACTAGGCAGTCTGTTACACTGGCCGGCACCGCTCTTGTTGAAGCAGTGCAGCAGATGGCGCTTTCCTTGGGCTTGCCCACTGCACCTCACATTGAGGTTGCTGAGGAACCTAATCAAGCGAAGAAGTCCAAGCTTTCCAAGCTCAAGGAGAAGATTAACAGCAAGAAACTCAAAAATCGCAAGGATCAATCAGAACTTGATGCTGAGCATGTAAACAGCACCAAGCAAGAACTATCGCATGTCAAAAAGAGTGGTGACGCTAAAGCTACCGAAAAGGATGCTTTTTCCATTAAACTCCAAGACCAGTACGGTTATGATTCGGATGATGAGGAGCAATTAAGTGGTAGTTCAGACGACTGGCCAGACGGAAAAACCGATGGATCAGTGTCTGATTCAAGGGAGCCCGTTGGAAAAGTGGAAAAGAAGGATGACGACCTATTGAAACGCGCTACCAACGCTAATGTGGAAGACGACCTGCGTCTATACATGGAACGCAAGGCGGCTGAGAACAATGAAGAGATTCAATTAAAGTCAAATCTTGCCTCTTCACGCAAAAAGCTGAGACTGAATCGTCACGGTGTGGCCAAGATACGCGGCATAGAGACAATCCGGCAAACTGAACAGAAACATACCGTATTTGACGCAGATTCAGATGCAGAGGAGGATCACATCGAAGAATCTGCACCTCTGGTGCAGCTTGCAGAGGAAAAGATCGCATACATCAATCGCGTGTCTGAACAGCTTAAGAGTAGCGCAGCACACGACCATGAATGGGAGGCACGGCGCAGAGCAATAAAGCGTGCCAAGAAGCTCAACAAGCCACTGCCATTCTAGTGGTTCACATAATAAAACTGTTAAAGAATATCATTAAATATTAATTGATATAGCCGTTGAGAATTATGGTGAGTGTTGTGAATAGTGCGTCTGTGATCTGTTTCTCATGCAGCTTGGTATAATGTAAAATTCTAATCCAATTGTATTTTTGTAGTCTTTTTTACTTCCCACCTCAGGTGGTCTCATTCCTCTTCGCTGTCTGTGTCGTCAAGCGATTCGATATCTATGGTCGGTTCTGGTGGAATGAGTCCAGGCCTGAGCTTCCACTCACTGTCATCAGTGAACCCTTGTTGTTCGTAGAGTGCTTCCAGAGCACTCCTACACATCTTAGTCAGTCCATCGACATTTAAGTACTTCTTCCATGGGTTCTTGTGCATACGTAACAAGTGCATTATATGCGCTTGGTGGAGGTTTCTGCGCCTAGAGCACTTTGTCGTCTTGGCGCATAACCTACATACTACGCTAGTTTCACCTGACCTTATCTCGGGAACTTTTACATATGTCCACGAGATGCGCATCCAGTTCAATCTTTGCGCCCTCTTAGCACTGCTGAGGGAGTGCCTCTTCTTTCTTTGAGATTGAGGCATCGAAGACGTGCACATTGGCATACCTTCAACATACTCCGCATTCAACGTCGAGCCATTGGCTTGCTGTTTCAAGAGTTCGAGGTGGTTGCGAACAGCTTCACGTTGTTCTTTCAGCAACTGGTACCGCTCCACTGGAGTGGAGTTCCTAATCTTCATGGCTATAGCCATCCACATGGCCTCTCTCTCACCGAAACGCTTAACGTTAAAGTTCTTGCTCAACCTCTTCCCGTTCTCCCACCACCTACAGCGCCAGCTGCAGTGGCCCCTATTGAGGTCCCTCCATACACAGTGGATGGGATGGTCACTGTCCAGGGAGTACTTTCCATTGGCTTCCTTTTCGGGTAAGAATTGGACGTTGGTGGCTATTTCGTTGGCAATCTCTATTATCGAAGCGTCATTCGTTAATGCTTTGTGTTCGTTGAAAGGAGTGTATACGTCTTCCAATTTGTACGTTGAAGGGAAGCCAGCGTAGTATGTTTCGTTGAAGGGTATATTCGTGCCAGCAACATTCTCCATGGGGACGAACGCGGTTTCGTTGAAGTCATACGCATAGCCAAGATCGAAACCGTCATTCACCATTTCTGGGTAGGCCGCTGCATCCAGTGACGGAGTAGTCGCCGCCGTGCTGACGTCGGCTATCTTACTCGAGTCATCGTAAGCGGTGCTCTTCCCAGAGCTCATGACGTAGTTTAAGTCCTTTCCAGGCTTTACATAGTACATTCTTTCAGGTGTGTAGAATCCCATATCCATGGCTCCATAATTCATGGTGGCGTTAATTCCCACCATGGGATTCATGGTGTAATCCAAGTAGACAGGGACTTGAACACCTGAAAAGTTATTGCCTTCAACAAATCCGTCGTAGTTCATTTCCCCTACGTATTCGTCATTGTTGTTTCCGCAATATTCCTCATAAAACCGCATCCCTTGAGCAGGGGTGAACTCCGGTTTTCGGTATCCATCGTACAAATCCGCAGATTGGTACTTCACAAAAGGGTCGGAATAATGTAAGCTGTAGCTTGACATCTTGTAAGTTTTCGTTATGACTATTTAAGGAATCTTTATAACAGTAATGACACTGAATCGAAGATTCTTGCTTTTAAATGCAGAGAATAATACACCTTCTAGAGCTTTTGAGAGGCTTTGCTCTCCAATTTTATGTTTGATTTGGTTGTAGTTGCAAATATAACGCCGCTTTGGATGCGCTATATTTATTCCTTTGATAAATTATTAGTGACTCCTGCCTTCAACATCTACACATGGGGTAAAACGACACACCCCAACATTGAGGCAATTACTGCACAGTGGATGTGATATTGCGGCTTATACGTGCTGCAGATGGCATGCATTCCTCTTTTCCCTCGGTTTGCTACCTCTTCGTAACATCCGGGTATTCACCTACATGTACTTGCTGTCTGTCCGTATTATTGCCACGTTTTCTCTGTATAACCGCATGCTGTGTAGGCATCGATCGTCAAAATCCAGAATTACATCTTACGTCAAAGGTGTATCAAAGTTAGTAGTATTGCATGGGGATAGCATGTCCAAAACTTAATGTCTTTTATAGACATACGGTATTACCTTGTCTAGGGCTTAACCACTCGGTACGTACACTGCTTGTGGCCTAAAACTTCCCCTATAATTGGTAAAATACGCATAGCATTTTCTATGCAAATTGAAATAGTGATGTCTCCAAGAGCTTAACGGGTTGAGTCCGGTGATTCTGGTGGAGACGCGAAGGAGACACACCTGACGATGTCGTGAATTAGACGGTGAAATGGTGTTAAATATTCGGCTGTATTGGCATGCATTGCTGTGGTAACAGTATGTGAGTTGATAGCCTTCCGTGCAGCGGAATCTTGAATCACGGAGCCCGCGTCATAGAATTCTACAGGCTGCGCCCGCATTCCCCAAAAAAATGCTCTATGTTTAGTGGTATTCAGGCATACATATTGCGTTACATGACACAACATTTATAGAATTGGCAGCGATTCGCATTCTCACCAGCATGTCGTCTCAGCATATGGATGGAAGGGTGCAACAGACGGTGATTTTGCATCCTTTCTGCTCAGTTTCACACCACAGTAGGTAAAACGTGAAATTATAGTCACTATAAACATTGTCACTCCCATTATGGTCCGACACCCTTCCAGGCTGCCGGGATCTAGAATCGCAGATAGTGAGAAACGGGCTCTACAGTGTGTACGTAGATTAAAGTCCTAGCCGAAAACCGCGTTCTTTTACATGTGCACATCATAGGCCGTCATACAATAAAGGAGCCAAAGGGGTTCTACCTTTGGCACTGCCGACGTCATTTCTTGAGTTTGCGCCGCAAACTCTTGACACTCACGCATAATCGTGTGATTACGGGTGGTTTATTTTGCCTAATTTGGCCGTACGTGTGTAGAATCATAAGTATCCTCACGGCAGTCAACACCGGGCAAATGTGCACTTGTTCGCGCCGAAATCTAGTGGCAAATGTCGTTGTGTCCACCGGATTTATAAATATTGCAATCTTCTTTAACAGTTGAAGCAATATGCTATTGTCGTATATAAAGGGGTGTTAATCTGTTAGGCAACATCCATTCTATTACACTCTTCCCGCTTACTACCACACCGTCCCATCTACAAGGTAGGTAACCCATATTTTGCCGTTATTCTTTTGCCCGCCTTTGTAACATTTTGGATGCCATATATCGCCCTTGATGCAAGTGCTTCCAGTTACACTGCTCGACATTGTGACGTGTGTATGGTGGTGACAACTCACATGCCACCTCTTCTTCCACTCGCCATTTTTTATATAACGTGTGGAGTACATTTCATATGCACGCTGTGCAACTGTTTACACTCAGCTCATCGCTTGGCAGTTTTCTGAGTCGTCGTTAGATACAAGATGGTGTTATGCTGTTCGAGAAGGGCGGCCCAGCGCCAAAAGGAGTATGAGGATGAGGTCCGCATGCGCAAGCTTGAGGAAGCGGCTCGCCAAGAGCAAGAGCAAAGGGAAAAGGAAGAACAGAGGAAGGCAGAAATTGAACACATGATGAAGGAGGAACAGCAGACCCAGGCTCTCCAGAAGTTGGCCGAGGAGAAAGCCTTGAAGGAACGCCAAGCCCAGCAGGCTGCTAAAGAAGAGGAAGTCAAAAGGAAGGAAGACGAAGATAAAAGTGCACGTGACAGGAAGGACGAGTCAGCCCGCAAAGCCAAGGGCCAGCAACCACCATCCCGCCGTGGTACCCGTGAACATGGCGGCACCCAAGATGGCGGAAAGAAGACATCAGCTGGTTAGTTTTACAGTGCCCCCATTACATCGTTACACAGCCTCATCCGCAAAGTCATCCGCCAGAAGTTCCGCTAGGGGATCCGGATCTGCTCGTGGAACTGGAAGAAGCACCACCGCCGACAAGGGTGACGAAGTCTTCGAGATGAAGACCTTCACCCCATTTGACATGACCACCGTCGACCAGACCGCTAAATACATGGCAACCAAGTGTGGATGCGCCATGAACAACAACCACAAGGTTGCTGACTGCCCCATCTGCAACGGCATTGACCTTTCCGATGCTCCCCTCATAGCTTGAAAATGTAGCCTTTTATCGTATGGCCAGCTTGTTTAATATCTCAATCTCAATGGATTATTGAGGGCTTTCAATGTAACGAATGCCGTCCCGTCATTGACAGGATGCCATTGATGAACCAATTCAGGTGCATACGAAACAATACCAAACCGTCTCACTAATCATGCCTACCAGTAATAGCTAATTTGCATGTTTTAGGCTGCTACCAGTGTAGCCGCTATGCCACAAATTGGTTAAATTCAATTTAATTTTGTACCTATTATTAGCTACATTGTTAACAATGACAATTAAATTACAACATCTACTCCGTCTGACCATAGTCAGGCTTCTTTATGGAGGCACTGAGCCTAGTCAATTGCGATTGGAAAAACTGATATTCTTGCTTTACCAATCTGTCCAGCTTTCCCGAAAAGGCCTGCAATGAATTTCCACTTTGGAATATTAAATGAAATCGACCTCTGATTCCATATATGTTACAATTGCGTTCATTAGAAGGTCGACGTCACTGCCGAGTGGTTTCCTCGTTCTGGAGTGATGGTCACCTCGTCTCTCGTGCTCAACTGTTGTGGAAGGCCAAGCTTCGTACAAATACTCAACCCTGTTGCCATCAACCGGGCTCTTCTTAAGCACAGTCTGTCCTTCTCGGCCCATTTCCGGGGCATCGGCAGCGCTGAACGAACAGCTGGCATCTTCACCTTCCACGCCATCACAAGAAGGGCCACTGTCGTGCATCATCCAGAAGTTTAAAGGGGTTAGGGTAGGTTTCGTCATTGTTAACGTTTCAAAATTGGTTGCTCGAAAAACTCACGCACATTTAATCCCAACTCAGATGCCTCCCTATTACGTTCCACTATCTAAGAATTTTCCCTACAGAAGGACGGCAGAAAATGCTGCAACCCGCTGGCGCTATATCTCCGATTCCTTAGCACATGACATCAACAGCTCCATAAACTCTTCCATGCCCGGCTGCATCCCGGAGCCATGAGGAGAAAACCTACGGTGTGATATAAAACTGACTGGGGGAAACTTACATAAATTCTTCATCGCCATTGCAAATAGATTGAAATTCCACATTATCCACAAAATCAAATGACATCTCACCGTTGTCGGTGAAAAAGTCGTTGGACCACGTCGCTACCGTGCTCTCCACGTCGGATTCCGATTGCTCGCGTGACGAGTGGTATATATTTTTTTCCTTTCTCGTCAACTTTACCATTTCTTCCACCTCCCGTTTTATCATTGCGATAGATACCCTTTCACAGGTGCTTGCAGGCTTCTCCTCCAGGGAGGCCTCACCAAATGGAGGCAGAGAGCCCACAGCTTTGCTGACACATCTGTACAGTTTTGCCGTTACGTAGTAGTACTGCGCTAACGGGCCGTCAGGGCTTTTGTCCATGACATATTGGCATGCCCGTTGGATAATACCAGACGACAGTCCTGCTTTCGCAGTGATGAGGTCAATCATATTATCTCGTTCGGGTACTTTTCTCTAGTTTCCTCAGTCATAAATATATAAAAAATGTTGTGCTGCAGAAGATCCCAGGGAGCACTATATGCGTCCTACTACTACCAGACTTCCCCGCGCGCTCAATGGGGACATACAGCCGGGAAACCATTGTTGGCGAACCAGTTACGGGCAAATAACATGAACACAAGATTTATGTAGGAGTCGCTCTAGGGGTTGGTGGCGTTTTGTGCCTCGTGTTGAGAGTTAGCGGCTAATTTCCCGGAAGGTTAGGCTTACCATACACGTTACCGGTTTGTCATCAAAGGGAGTCGCCTGCCGGGATTTTGTGGATCATTCCTTCGTTGTACTTGCACATACGTCTGAAACATTTGCTTGCCATACTTTGCACATAGTCTCGCTCACTATGGATTTCTACATCAGCAGCCTGGCCGCGCGGATTCCGTGCACGCGCCTCCATCGTCAAATACAGGATCCACGTGGAAGGGCCGTCGTCTCTTTCGCCATAAGTAGCGATGGTAGGCTAGCCGCCATGGCCACGTATCCCAGGGAACACCGCTCTGTCGAAAGTTCAGTCAACGTTCTATTCAAGGATGGCAAAGCTGTACGAGGTTCAAACTACCACAAGGCCGTACAACGACAACGGAGGCTCACGGAAAAGAGCAACGAACTGGAATTCAACGTCGAACAATATATCAACCATACCTTGCAGATGGATTCCTTGGGAAACGTTGTGCGGGAGATAGGGCTCAGTACACCCAGCCTTCGTCACATCATAAAGGACAATCACCCAGAACCAGCACCACTAATGCATCCAATTGTGCCCTGCGCTGTCATTATTTACGACACCATGTACTTCAACCCTATCGAGGAGTTCATTTATGGCTACAAAATGAACCAAAGCACCCAGCTAAATATGCAGAAAAATGCGGTGGATTCTAGTTATCCAACATCGAATCAGGCGCCACAAATGGGAAATACAATCAATGTTTCATCAAAGTGCTTTTTCAAGCCAAATCTACTGGAATTTGCATGTGATGATACCTTGCTTGTCTTGACCTCTGGCGCATCAGGGGCTAAAGTATATTCCATGGATACGGAGTATGTGGAACTCCTAGGCCATTACAAGCCACAGTTACGAGATGATGTTATTCTAGAATCATTCAAAGTGCTAAAATGTGAATTGGTTTTGGAACACCTAGCGGAAGTCGATGTGGCCAATCTCCCGGACGCCTTCACAAGTTGCAAAGCCACCTGCCAGGCGTGTAAAGAAATAGTTATGGCCGATGCTGATACTTACGGGAATGATGCTCTCCCATACACAGTGGTTTTCCAGTGTATCATCTCTGTTTCATTACACCCTCCCCTTTTTGTTGTCTACCACTCCAAGTGGCCAAGCGGGGATGTTTCAATGGTTGCTGTGCGACCCTTATTTTCCATTACGTATCCTCCAGCCTCGTCAAATGACCACTTGACGACGATGTTCAAGGCCAGGTTAACAATGACCAAGGAATTTATGACACTAAACCGAGCACAAACCTATTGGTTTTTGGAGCCATACGTACATGACCATGTAGAGTATCTTATTCAGTCTGACAAACCCGTGAAATGTGGGTATACCAAAACTCTGCTAGCAACAGAAGTTAAAAGTAAGGATTACTTGGAGTTCCACGCCCTAGTAGCTGTTTATGCCCCTGATCATAAACTCTACATCCTAGATCCGACAGGGAAGGTACTAGGCAATATCGGGGTTCCTGAATCAGAAGAAGGATATTTCAACATTGACGTCACTCGTGATGGTAACATGATTGCTATGATAGGGTCAGAATCCATCGTCATTTATAACTTGTTCTTGTCTCGTGCAGAAACTGGAGAAATGGCTGCGCATTTGGAACAACACACCCGCTTCCCACATGTCATTGGTGTTGGAAGACGTGAAGAAATTATCACGGCATGCTTTGGCGGAGGCCTTGGAAATAGGTGGATGTATGTCTCAGTTGCCCGTGGATCAGTGGATGCTGTATTGTATATAGTAGATATTGCCCAGAGCAAAGGAAAAGACCCTATAAAACGTACATTAAATATGAACTCAGTGCTCTTCCCCTGTGTGACCAGCATGATCGCCATGGATAGTTGCGTCATCGTTATGCCTAGGCATCAACGCTACCTGATACAACTCACTCAGGAACACATGGACAACTCAGATGACACATATTCTAGGCAGTTTTGCCATTTCCCAATATTAGCAACAAACAAGGAGGCACTGACATTAAATGGAACGATAATGCAGAGCATTGAACCAGCACCAGAAAAGTTTGACCTTTTGCTATTAGAACGTGAACGCCAAATTGGCTCGGCGAAAAAGCTGAATTACCGACTAAATGTCGCACGTTGGCTGGATGCTTTGTATCAGTATAATGCATTGTGCATGTATAAAGGTCGATCTATGGCTCTCGGAATGGATCCACACGACTTCCTCCTCCCACCACTGCGCCGCGCCAGGCAACAGTACCCGTTTGCATACGATGCCAAACAATTTTACGATCCTTTGATTGGTGTAGAGTTCATAGGAAGTCCTGCTCTCATGAGAGCCCAGTGTTACGAGTGGGTAAGGGAGGCAATAGCCCGTTCTGGATTCGTAAACCCTATGTACCCCCTCGACGTTATATATGACTACAAACTGCAGATGTTGGATTACGTCTACGCAAAGATATGCATTTCACAGTATGACAACCCCTCGGAACTCATCTTTCCAATGCGTACGAACGACTTCTTGCGTCTGCAGCTTGTTAACTTCTTGAAGATTTCGCAACGGCTAGACATTCAATGCGATGGCCAGGGGTTGATTCCATACGACAAAACTATGATATACAAGAAAATCAGGGAAGTGATCCCCTTGGTGATAAAGGAAGGAGTGGGAAGGCCTTTACATCAAAGCCGTGCTTCGGTGGAAAGGGAGGCCTTCACAATTATGAGGGAACAGTTATTGCCTGAACTTATGGATATTCCAACGCAAAAGGTGAAGAAGATTATCCGTGACAGGCTTTATAGATTGCGAAAAAAACTCGCTCAGCTGGAAAGGTTCAAGGTTAACCACGATGTGTCAGATGAAAAGCAGATGGACTTCACGTTGGATGAGATTGCACGCAGCGACTGCAGACTGCCCGCATTCAGGGAGGATGTGCCGCAGCGTGAATTGTCCATGAGTGAATTTGCTATGCGACTCAGAATGAAGGTACTTTCCAGCTTTTACAAATCCCAAAAGGAGAACGGACCCGACTATGACGAGTTGTATTCGTCCTGAAACACACAACTAATTTTATTTATATTTTAATATTTATAAAAATGGCCGATCAAGAAGTAGATGCCGCTGCCGCGGAGGTATTTTCCCTTTGATATTTTCTGATGTGTAATAGGCGATGCGCTTAGCCAGAGCACGCAACCGTGTATCGGTTTCCGCGGAGGTTTTCGGCCGATACAACGATCCCTCCCGCTTCGTGCCACCCGTAAGTCGTTCGCCGACGCCCTAATGGCTTCCAGGTACACCCAAAGACGCCGGAACAGATGGAGAAGATCAGGTTGACCATCCTCAAGTGTTTCCTTTTCTCATCTGTCGGTGCGAAGGACCTTGCTGCTCTGGTCGGCGCCTTTGAGGCTTTCGAAGCGAAGTATGTGTGTACAATATTTGCTCTTATCTTTCGTAGGCAGGGCGACACACTCATCCGCCAGGGAGATGCCGGTGACAAACTCTATCTCATTGAAGAGGGAACAGCTGATTTCTCCAAGGTGAACGTACGTCGAATACATGTTCCGTAACCTTCTTGTAGCCCGTAGACGGCCAAGTAGTTCATCTGTGTACGATGAAGGATGGAGAGTGCTTTGGCGAACTCGCCCTGATGTAAGTGCCATTCATGTTCAAGCGCATTTGCTTTATATGAGCGGGATGTTGTGTCTTGTGGGCTGTTTGTCGTATGTGCTACGCTATTCAGTGTTTCTTCCGGACTTCATGGTCCTTTGCATGCACCCAGTAACGGCCAGCAGCAATACAGTCTAGGCGATTAGTTACCTTTAACCTGCCTATATTACATTCGTACATCCATTCGTAGGTACAACAGTCCCAGGGCCTGCACTGTTGTGGCCAAAACCGACATGAAGCTTTGGACCCTGGACCGCTCTACATTCAACCACATCGTACGCACAGCAATCATAACAAAGCGTGAAAAATACGACAAACTGCTAAAAGACGTCGCTCTGCTCAGCAAATTAGACCCCTATGATCGTTGCCGTCTGGCAGATTCCCTAACTGAAAAAACCTTCCAAGATGAAGACATAATAGTTGAGGGACAGGAAGGGGCCTGCATGTTCATGTTGTTAGAGGGCAAAGCCGAGGCTTACTGCCAAGGAAAACTCGTCAAATCTTACCGTGAAGGTATGAAACATGATCTGATATGTCACTCACACGCAGGTGGCTACTTTGGAGAAATTGCCCTCCTGGCACATACGCCACGTGCGAGTACCGTCAAGGCCGTCGGAAAGTGCGTTGTGGTAGTGCTGGAACGTGAGAGCTGCGTGAACCTTCTGGGACCCATGGAAGAGTGCCTAAAAAACAATCTGAAGGAATACCAGAAGGTACTCTCCGCTCTCCACATCGACAAAAAACTAGGTGCTGTCTAAATATAAACGCTGTCATTCTCTGGAGAGAAGCGGAGCTTTTCATTCAAAACCAATCACATTATGTAATTTTGCCATTTTCAAGGTTTAGTTTAGTATTATAGCGTATATTAACCATGTTTCATGCTGACATGTATCTAGTGGCTACAGAATTAACTGTACGTGGAAAGTGATACCTTATGTTGCTCTAGTAAACCCACTCCATTACTAAAGGTTTGCGGCTTCATAGTATACCTTTGGAATTGCGATAATCAAAGAAATTGTAGCTTCGATAGGTTATTTGCCTTCTCCTCCAAACTTTGCAGGTTCTGCACTCTATCGAATTCTGCAAAGTTCTCGGAAGCGCCTGCTTTCTGTTCCACTTCCTTACTTTGCGCGCTCAGATCCAACTCTATGCTACCCGCTGTGTCCTGCGTGATTAAACTGTGCTTTTTATACTTGTCACTACAGCTGTAGTATATGTCGTTGATAAGGTCTGTCATGTTGAGGGCAACTGACGCATTCTTCACAATCTTATCCCTTCCATGCTTCGTTCCAAACATGTAAATGTCTTCTGCATTGAATCCTATCATGCTACAAAAATCCAAAGTCTGCTTGTTGAAAATTGATACCATTTCTGGAGAAGTGGGATCCTCCATATCCCCCTCTGAAACATTAGTTGTGTTAGTCCTTGCGCTTCTTGCGCCAATAAACTCTTCCACAGAATAAGCTTTCAGCTGAAGGATTGCAAAAATTGGCAACTCCAAAAGTATCAAGACGGTGGCCATAAGCTCTGCTGAGTAGGAATCCAGAGTTGTGAACCAATAGATAAAGCAGTCCTGATAAAAGGTAAAAACGACCATCATCTTCAGCGCTATGCATTTAATTAGACAGTTGGCCTTTTCCAGTCCTGGGTGCTTTTTTGTCGCCAGATAAAAAAGGCCAAGAGCGTAAAGTGCGAGGTAGACACTGACATTGACGACGAACGATTTAAAAAGTGAAACAACCAACAAATCCCCTATCCCCATCAAGCGGAATGCCACCGATAAAATTGCTAGTATTGGTCTCACAAAGGCGTACTGCATGGTACCCATCCTGCAGTTCTTTATGAAGCCAGCATTGAGCGGTATGTCCTCATTGAGTGAAAACATAGTAATCGTACATACTGGCCACGGGTGCTTCATAACTGACGGGTCGATTGAAATCATTTGTCCACAGTTGTTCTCACCTCCGCAGTATTCCATCATGAGACATAAAAAGGAATGAATTAGCAGCCCCTCCCATATGTTCCTAAGCATCTCCAGTATATCAAACAAACCAGGCAGAAGGTACAGCAGATACGTTATAGCGCCGTATATTGGCATGAAAACCAATATTCGTACAACGTAAGACTGTAGATGATGAGTTTTGTAATGCAGAAGATGCTGGAGCAACACATAGATGGATATAACCTGGCTGGTGATCAACGTCGTAAAGACGAGCGCATTGCAGCCATATGAGTCTAAGAATTGCGCGAGCTCCATTGCTGTATTTCCTTCGAATTACCTGTTTCGTGTATATCTGGCAGGGCGAGCCTAACGCCCATGTGACCCCGGCTGCCCAGCTCTAATCTTTATGTAAATATATTAAACATATTTGAAAGTTCTGTTTTGTTATGAACCCATCGTATTAGTAATTAGTGATGTCTTGGATATTAACATGGTCCCCATACCTCTGGATCTGTATATACATTATATATCCCTGATAACATGGAGATATGACGATACCAGTAACCGTTTACAAAAGCAGAAGGAGTATAGATCATCTACAACCGTTAACCCTGCCTGTGGTTTACATGTAGGAGTCTTTTCGCTTCACAGGAGATATGAATACTTATATGCCTGTTATTTCATGGGCTCAGAAACACATACACCACTTATAGTTTTATAGTGGGTCATGTTCGGTGGGTATAATATGATTTTAATCTGCACATTTGCTTATAACACCTAAATGTATGCTTCCTTCCCCTGCGTACTACGTCCAGAGGAATCTCAGAAAGTGTAAAGCATACTCAGATTAAAACGTCTTCACATGCTAGCTATAACTAATAATCACCATTTTGACACATTCTCGCCGTAGGTTGCAAAATCGTGGTAACTGTCTAATAATGTGTGGGCCGCTCATACGTTACCTGTTTTCCATGCTGGTATTTTGAGAAGGCATAAACAACTTTTCTATGTTGCTCACCTAGACATGTTACATATTAGCAAATTCAAGTGTCTATGGGCAAGGTTGCCCAGCAACCAGCTGCTGGATTCTGGATCCTTCCTTATCCACCTTTATCCGACATTGCCTAGTGCCTACAAACTTCAGTCTGACCTCTCGATGAAGTTCCAGAGTGACTCGGCAGTTAAGAATATCATAGACGAAAATCGCATCGGCTGCTTCTCCCAGGAGGCGCAAAGAATACATCCTAGCTTCCTCCAACGACTTGAAGTAAAAACAGTTCCCGTTATCATAGCGTTGCACAACGGGGAGAATATGGGTCACTTCACCATTGATAGTGACGATGCATCTGCTCTGGCTCTATGTAAAAAGTTACTGCAAGCCCAGCTGCCACCGCCAAACCCCTTTGATGACAAAGAACTAATGTCTATATCTGATGAGATCAGAACCATAATCGCTGACCACGAAAAAGCGGAAGCGCTTAATCGCATCGCTGAACTGCAGCAAAAGCATATTCAACGATTGGAAGTGGACGATAACTTGAGGCGCCTATTTGCCCTGGAGACACTCAAACTCTACGCTCCAAATTACCAAAGTGTTAAAGATCCTCGAAAAAAGGCAACACTAAGTGAATTATATAGCCTGCTGGATAGAGTAGAGAAAGCTATACGCATGTTTAAGGACGAAGCTTCAGACTCTATCATCAGGTGCTACTCTTCACACGGCACCGCCTGCCCTGATTCGCTAAAGCACTTGAGAATCCCAGATATATATACACATCTGCATGAGCAACCATTGAAAGAGGTGGAACCGCCTTCCCAGGAACCAGTAGCACGGAGTAAAGGGAAAGATGCTATGACTCTGGCTTCAGAGTTGCTCAATGAGTGCATGGACATCTTCAACTATCATGTAATAAAAGAAGGATCAAAAGGACCACAGAGTCACTACGAACGAGTTATGTGGATTAAAGTTCGTTTAATGCAAGATATAAGTGTTGCTCTTTTCTTTGAGGATGACGTTGATAAATCCCTAGAAACGGCAGTGCAAGCATACGAATCCTTAGTGAAACTTCTAAATGAAGATATAGTATCTACGGAAGAGTTCCAGCGCCACGAGATAGGAAGCGTCATAGAGGCGATGTTTGGAGCATTGAGCTACGATCACCCTGCTGTGTTGAATGCACGTGCATCGTTAGAGGTAGTATCCGGACCCAGGTTGCTTAATGCCATAAAAAAGGGATCTCGCCCATTGGGTGGACCGGCTTATAAGCGAAGAGGTTTTGGAGGACGCTACTCATGGCATGGTCCAGATTACCGTCCAAAGAAGTATAAGCCCAAAGATCCTCAGCAATACTTGAACGAGTGGCGTTATGAACAAGATTGCAATTTGCCAACTTACTGAACGCTTCAGATTAATAATTTGGCCCTCCCAGAGTATAGATCCATGTGGCAAGGCGACTTGATGTTACACTCTACTTGGCCGAAGTTGGAGTTGCTGTCGTAGCATCCAGAGTTGATGGGGACATCCATACCGCTCTTGTTAATGTCATAAAAGACGCCACTTATTCTGTTAATCTTTTCGATTAGTTGCTTCACATGTAATTCCAGTTCGTTTATCTTTTGGTTTTTTGTAGTTATGACCTGGTTTAGCATGTTTTCCTTCACCTTAATGTTGACGAGCAGTCGTTTGCTACGTGTGACTTCACTGAGGAAGGCACTTTGTCTTTCTATTTCTCTCTTCTTTAGCTCGGACTCTAGATTGTTTAGCATCTTCTCCCTCTGGTTTGTCTCCCATACTACTGTGTTTAACTTCTCGCACATGTCCTTCAGTTGCTTGAGGAGTTCACTTTTGCGTTGGGTAATATCGTTTAGCTGATTTTTCACACGTGCATTCTCGTTTACAAGTCGAAGGATGTGGGAATCTTTGTCTCTCACTAAGTTGTTAAGGTTTTCTACTTGTGATTGAATTATGCTCACTTCTTTCTGCATGTCTTTCTTTTCTTGATGGGATCGTTTATTCTGCTCTTTTAACTGCTCTTGTACCTCGTTAAGGCTTGCTTCACACCCATGGAGAGCCTTCTCCAAAAACGCTATCCTAAATTCGCGAGAAAGAGCACGCTCAGATGCTTCTAGAGCACTCTGGCGAACGTTGTCCAGGGCTTCGAAGGTTTCGTTGTACTTTTTCTCAAGCAGTCGGTTATCTTCCCGCAGCTTCTCTATTTCCCCCTCAAGATTGCGTTCTATATGCTCATTTTCCATATTACCCACCCCATTTTCTGCAGCATTGCATGGTGTTCCAGATGAGGTGTTCATGCTCATCTGTACCTTATCGACAATTCTCTTGTTTATCATGACCTTGTACAGCGTAGCGCTGTTTTCCTCAGTCCCCGAGTCATCCATGGCTAAAATATTAAATCTTCAGGGACTGGTTGCATAAACGTCGTGCCACCTACACTGAGTCAAATTTATGAATGTGCCGTTGTTCTTCCCGCTCCAAGCACACGTGTTCTACATGTTTCTTCGTTTGTACAAACGGTTCTAATCGTTTACGGTCTTGTATTTACTCTAAAAAAAATAATGAAAAAAGGATATGGCTAAAATCACCAGGGTACCCATATCCCTATCTAACTGCTGCAAATACTACTGATTCTTACTTTATGCCTTGTTTCGACTCAGTTCATCTGTGTCATGTTCACAAAATGTTACCGTTAAACACTTAGGTCTCTTCTTGGGGTCTTTGCTATTCTGAAATGAGACCGAGCATTAGTTGTATGATTATTCTAGATTCTCATCGTCAATCAATTTACAGTGATATCCTAAGGACGCTACAGGCCTAACAATAAAACTATTTCGATTGTCAGTGGCAATGTAACATGTTTAGGTATGGCAAAATGCAGTTATATGATGAACTGCTGCTGTAAAGTAAATGAAACAGAAAATGTACCATTACATTACGATATGTTAACAACGCTTATGTTTTACACCAGCCTCCACGTAAAGACAAAGCAATTGTACTTTGTGTCTTCCACTTGCAAACAATAATGCGATTCCACGTTATCCACTGGTAAATATACTCAAAGTACCAACTATGTAGATGGACTGCATTATGCGTCGTCTATGACCTCTTCTTCCTGATCACTATCTTCCTCTCCCAGGATATCTCCCAACATCCTGGTTAAAGCTGAAGGTTCGTTGTCTAGAGCCATATCATCTGGATGTGTCTTGAACTCCGTGGGTTCCAGTGGAACTATAACTGAGAAGTTAACTTTTACCTGCTTGTCACAGTCAAAATACGAATCTGACAAGGCAGTTACCGTAATAGTATGGTTTCCTGGCCTTTCTGCGAGTACGGAAATGCGCTCAACTGCCACACGTGCTCGAGTGGTACAGAAGGTGAATGCAAGAAGCTTTTCGTCTTGCTCACCATAAGACAACAATATAATCCATTCTTCATATTTTACCCAAGGAAACAGTGGGGCATGCACTGGTCCCATAAGTTGGCAATTCTCTGGCATGTTCTTTCTGGTAATCTTAATTTCGAATGTGACGAGGTCCCCTACGCAAATATCGGTAGCATCATTAACAAAAACATCGACAGTTAAATCTATCTGTGGGAAGAACTTGCAAAAGGCTTCTATATCGTCTAGTTCTTTCTGCTCCATCCCAACAAGACCCTTCTTCGACTCCATTGGGAGTGCAACATATTCAGCGAGGCTCTTTGCTCCGCCTTTACTACGTTGTATGTGTTTAATGCATTCCTCATTTAGGTGTGGAACCTGTAAGTAGGAGTCACGACGACCTGTGAGACCCTGAATTAGACACCTCCTAAAGTCAATGATAGACTTGGTGGTAATCAACCAGCGGCGAGACATGGCCACATCAAGCATGCACTGAGTGATGAGAACAGTGTACTTGAGTATTTCATCTTGAGCCTTTTTAAGCTGAGGTGGAACTTCGTCGTTTCTGTTCATGTGGCAGAGAAGAACAATGAAATTCCGGAGTGTCTCTTTGGTGACATTCTTCCTTTTGAAGTCACCTGCATCTTCCAGGAATTTTCGTAGTAAATTATCCTCATCCGGTGTTGCAGGAACATTCGAACATTCTGTTGCGCATGCATATATTTCCGGCAGAGCTTTATGTCGCGTGTTTTCCGAGACTGTGTAGTATACCAGTTGCAAGGTTTCCAGGCGCACTCCCATGGCCGTGTACAGTTTCTGGCTACGGTAGTAGTAGAAGAACACTCCGGGAATAACAATTAACAGAATAATGAAGAAAAGTGAAAGGATCAAAACCTGATTACTGACATCGACGAGGAATCTGGGGAGACCTATACCTATTTTCATCATCCCCGGACCATCAGGGTTTCCGTAAAGTTCATAGTTCTTGCGGAATTTGTCGTTTGTTAACGTTTTGTATGCCTTGGTGACGAGTATGAAGTGCGCTGCGGCCTCTGGGTCGTTAGGGTTTCTGTCTGGGTGCCATTTCAATGACAAATGTCTATATGCCTTTTGGATGGCCTTCTTTGTCGCTCCAGTTTCCAAACCCAAGAAATCGTAGGGATCGAACTTCTTGATGTTCTGGGATGCGTCTATTCCTGCGAAGAATGAAAAAGATGGAGGCTGCATACTCACCGCTAACAAGGTAGTACACTATCCACCAGAAAAATGCAAGCGCTACCACTTGCGCGATACGACTAATACTCATACACTCCTCTAGAGATGAGTTGCGATGTTTTTCTGCTTCCCTCCTTGCGCGGCATTGGGAACAACCACAGTGGAAGCTAGGCTGGCTCCTGATCTCCACGTGAACATCACTGAGCTTGTATTTTATTGGTAGACGGTTTTTCCTCGGTCCAACCCACTGATAGATGCAGTAGATGGTGGTAGGTACGAGAAAACACACTAGAAAACCACTTGTGAAGACACGAGACGCGAAGTCGTCATAGGACAGCAAGGGGTCCTTGCGACTCCCGCGCGTGAAAGTCTCATGAAACTGCGACATGAGTCCGCATTTACCCCCTTTAATTCTCAATCACCGCGTTGGACCGGAGGTGTTTCTTATTTACAAGTGTGCAACATCACCCTACTATACGTATGTCACTACTGAGCCAGACAGTACTTATTTTGCTCACTTTTAACTCTTTATCATGGATATTCACATTTTATAGACGTTTTTAATACATTTATGGCACTGTTCGGCTTTCTATTGGTACATTAACACAAGGAAGGCAGGTGATGGAAAATCACATTTCATGTTTTAATATAACGTCGAACTTGAGGGCCCATGATCCCGGTCGTAAGACTGCGAATAGGGTTTCAGAATGTGTATTCACGTATATAAGCCTCCCTTTCGTGGCGTGTGTTTACCACATTTAACGTGATACACATGTGCGCATATACGGTTTATCCTTCCTAAGAAACTTCTTATACGAGAGATCTGAATTTAGCTACCTCTTCAGTCATCGACTTCTCCGTCGTGCGTCGACCTGCAACAAAATCTTAGTAACGTCTTGAGTCCGCTGGATTTAGGCTTTCCTGGTCTAGCCTCAGCTACTGGCTCCGGCCCCGGTCCCGGTTCCGGCTCCTTAGGTTCCCCCTTCTTGGGCTCAGCTGCCTCTTCATCTTTCTTAGGTGCCGCAGCCTGCGTTTCCCTTTCAACACTTACATCACCATCCGGTGTATCCTCCTTTTTTCCGCCTGGCTTTCTTGTCAGTAATCCTGTTGCAGGTTTTGCAGGTTCCACTTTAGGAACATAATGTTCTTCATAAGTCATCAACTGTCCAGGACTTATTCCCACATCTTCCACCGACGTTGATCTCTGCAAAGCCCTTACAGCGTTGACATCCTTTTCGTATGGCTTGAACCGCTCATCTAGATACTCGGTCGAGTCGAGTCGTTCCCATACACATGTGTGATTCTCATAGCATACATCTGCCATAAGAGCATACAAGTTTTCACCCCTGTATATCATGGGAGAGTACCGTCCCTTCTGGTATATAAGGTGTATGGCATTTTCACGTTGTTTGTACGTTTCCTTTATGAGGGTCACTCCCCTTTCCGTGACTCCTCCCCTGTACTTTTTCAGGAATCCAATGGCTGCATTATAGTAATCTTCATCCTTTGGATTCCCTTCTCCGACCTTACCCTTATCAAAAGGTTCGATATACTTCTTCAAAGAATCAAAATTCTCATTTTCAAGCTTCTCGAATCTACGGCCAGCTATTGACCCATGGTAGAGCCTAATTTTAAAGGTCTTTAGAGTAAAGAGTAAGTCCTCGTCAATAACGGGGTTAATCGTAGAAAGCGGACATGTAAGCTTATATTTTTCCCGAAACTTCGTTAGCAGTTGGTGGACCTGAAGAAGGTTATCACTGAGAGAGCTGACCTACCCATTCCTCCTCCTTCTTCTTGAAGTGAGGCGCCAAAATACATCTTATCTCCTCAAAGGTTATTGTTTTCGTGTGCCTTTGTAACGTCAGGGTGCCCCGAAGCAGCAGCACGTTCAATATCGCTATAAGCAAGGATTCCTTTGGGTCTCTGTGTAAGACAAACGCCACGTCCCTAGATGAATAACGCATACGCTTTACGACATAGTCGCACCTCCCTCCCGCTTCTTCCATGTTCAATTAAATACATTGCTTTTTACATGAATTAGGTCCGATTAATCTGGTAGAATACACTCAGGAAGATCGTTGTGCAGCCCTACCCTAAGACACACATGAAGAATGCTAAAAGGAATAAATTAAAATAATAAATTAGTTAAATCCCTTAATAACATCTCCTTTGTGGATGGGAATTAATATTTAAAGTGTAGTGTAATATTCCTGCCTCCTTAATTCTAGGCGTGTCTCAAACGGCCTTCTATACCCATCACTACATCCCAAGTTTATATCGAAACCAATTTTATTCCGGTTAACTTTTTCACTTGCCTACGCAGCATAGAGTTCTAGATAGACGTATAAACAGATCCTGAGAGAATCCTTCAAGGGAGTTGAACCACCGGCGAGTGTGTTCAAACAGCTGCTTGGACTCTACAATAGAAGGACCATAACGCTTCCTTATCCACTTTTCTGTGTAAGCCCAGTACACTCTGAATGCACCGTCTCCACACTGTACTGTGTCAATGTCAGGTACATCGTCGAGTTTTGTTTCGCACATTGAAGGGAAAGTGGCATTGGGGATGTCTGGCAGTGGCCTATCATCCCCATAGCTGTCGCTGGTAAATGGACGCAGAACTTCCCTCCATCCTTCTGGTCCACGTGATACCATTGTGCTTGTGCGGCTCAAAAAGGTTGCAATCTTGTCACCTGATGAGTCACCAAAGTATGTCAAAAGAGCAGTAAAGTTCAACAGCTTAAACAGGGTACCCATGGCTTGAGATGTGCCTGCATCAGTCCATGTGTCTAGGGCTTCATTGATGGAGTCCACCACCCACATTCCAGTGGGAAGGGTTGGCATGTCCTTCATGACCCTCTCCTCATCCTCAACACGGAATTCATTGTTCTGCTGTTCTTCCTTCTCGGCCTTGTCCTGAATACCCAAACATCCGCGTACAAGGGGAGGGAACACCTTGCACTCCACGGAAGCAGCGAGACACTTTTGTGCCATGGCTGGTACGATATCACGCACACATCGAAGAGATACCTCTCTGTCGTTCATGAGATCGTACAGTTTGCTCCTGCAGTACCCTTGCAGAGTACCGAAATCGCGTGTGAAGCCTTGTCCCAATTTTAGGGGTGTCAAGGACATACCTTCCAGCATCTTAAGAAGTGCCTCGGCATCCCCGCCAACCTTTCCTGCATCAAGAGTAGCCAGCTCTTCGTGGTTTCCCTCACCACCCTCCTCGCCTTCTTCACCTTCTTCGTCCTCCTTTTCAAGCTGAGGAGCTTCATCGGGGAACTCAGTGCCCTGGCTCATGTGCTCCTCTGTGAATGCGTCGACATCACCGCCGTCCAAGTCATCTTCACCCGCCATTGTTTCCACGCTTATTTCTTTCATTACGCATTCCTTTTTAACCTTGTTGTCCTTCGCGTCACCTTCAACTACTAACTCGTTTTCAGACTCGTCTACGTAAATGTCGTCACCAGGGCGCGTTACAGTTGCAGCATCACCCTTTGATCGACGACGAGCCCTACACATTTGTAGCTTCATCGTGAATACCTAGGTTTGAAACGTTTTGTTAGTGTTTCGCTATACAGCGCTTGCGCGGTGTGCGCACCAGACAACACCAAAACAGAATGAATGTTGCGAAATTTTTTGTGGCTCATTTTTCGGAAAATGGTTTGATAATATTGCTAATTTAAAATATTTATGCAGTTTAAGAAGGTCGAACTAGGAAATTCGAGCCTCGTCGGCTCCAAGGATAGAAAGGTCCTCAGGGCCCGTGCAGTTAAAGCATTTTCGTTAAATGACAGCCAGGCGGATTCTTTAATGCCGCCAAAGGCAGCATTCAGCGTCGCCAAACTGGCTGGTACACGTCATACGCTATACATGGCCGATGCCGACCCCTGCCTTGTTGTGCTTCACGATGGTCTTATTATCCCAACGGTATATTTCACTCTAACTTAGCCTGATGTCACATAGATCTATGCACTGTGGAACGCGCCACCAGTGTTCCCCGAGCTTAAGATTCATCGGCAAGTGCTGTCGTACATTATGCGTGGTGCCCATCTGATGATTCCTGGAGTACTTAACTGGTCAGACAGTTTCCAGGCCGGATCACTGGCAGTAGTAACCCTTGTTGGTAGCACGTTAGTTCAGCGTTTAGCATCGTCATCTCTTTTGACAGAAAACCCGTGGCCATTGGGATATGCCAGAATCCGTTAGATGACAATGGGGAATTGAAAACCTCAGGTCGTGCATTAGAGGTTTTACATCACTATGGCGATGGATTGTGGTAGGATTAGTCTTTCATTTTATTAACACTGTAACAGCAAATTATCTCCAAAGCCATTCCCCTGCCCTGATCTTGGTGATGAGCATGCAGCCAGCGAAGAAGGCGCTACTGATAAGACAGTTCATTCTCAGAACGATAATAATGCAGCAATACAATCGGATGGGTGTGATTCCTGTTCTGCTACCATAGAAGGGAACAGTGAAACACAAATTGTAACTGGTGAGGGGGTAGCACATTCAAATGTAGCAGAGCCACAAGCTGTGGCAGAGTCAACCATTGAAGATATAACAGAATCAGTGGAAAACATGGGCATGCATGAACACTCACTAGACAGTAAAAACACTGTGGGTGAATCTGTCAGGTTTGCCGTGCCACTAGTGGACCTGACATTACGAATATGCTTTCTTCAAACCATTCATAATGTCACTGACGACAAACTTCCCATGGACATAAGTGCTTTGTACAGTCAGATGAATGCAGATGGGACTAAAATTGTCTCTAAATCTGCCTTCAAGAGTCTTGTTAAGGAGGCTAACATGTGGGATGACAACGTTTGCACAGAGAATGCCGGAGCATTGATCTCTTATAAGAATTCTTCATTCAAGAAAATCGCCAAGATGTTTCAAGCATGGGCCAAAGAAGGTCTTATTTCCATGAAGGAAGCAAGGGGTGTCACAACAGTTGTACAGATTCACAGGTCCTCTGAAGCTTACGTGAAGTTTACACCCTTTAATATTGCGAAAGAAAAGGAGAAGGATGCTAAGAAGGTGGACAAAATAGTGGTCAGACGTTTGCTTGCATTCTCTGCTGGTCAAAGAAAAGACCTAGCTGCTCTGGGACTGCATATCGACAACAAACCGATGGGCGTGGACCAATTCAAGAAGATAGTCATCGAACACATAAGTAATGAAGGTAGTGTCATTTTGGATCATATGAACAAGGCGACACAGTATCATCAAATATGGAGAGGCGATGAGTCTGCTCCGATATGCAAGGGCCCTGCTCAACCGGTCACGGTTTCCGTTGAGCCACGTGGCAACAGAAAACACATCACCGTTGTCAAGGGCCTCTTCAACTACTTGTTCAATGAAGATGAGGACAGTATCTTAGAAACGCTGCGCCGTAAATTCGCCAGCGCCGTGTCCGTAAACAATGGAGTCATTTCGATACAGGTTAGATTAAGTAGGTTACATTCATAAAATGTAGGGAAGAGTTCCAGTTAAAAATGAACTGGTTGACCATTTTGGTCTATCACAACAACACATAAAGTTACTCTAGGTAAATCTAAAAGGTCATTCTGCTCCCGCCATCATCGCTCTTGGGCTTGACAATCTTTTGCCAATTCTGAAGAAACATGATTTCAGAAGTTCAATGTCATTACCTTGCAAATAAGATCGTATAGCATGCTGTAGTTGTTCCTTATCTCTGTGTAGATGAACTTTATGTGTACCCATTGCTTCTCATCGAGTTCTCTTATGGCCTAGCACTGTTTGTCATCTCCAAAAAGGGACATACCTCGCTGTAGTCGCTAACGTTTGGATACTTTAATACTTTTGTCCATAACTTGGCTCTGCAAAAAGGGTAAGATGTAACTAGCACTTTCCTACCTGGCCATATAGTATTTGAAGACCATGTCATGACTAGAGTATATACCCTCGTCTACCCGATTTAACTCTCCTATAACATCCTCCTGAATCCCGACTCCGAAGTTGTTGCCGTCCTCGATGCGAGGAACGTTTAGTTGTATCCAGAGTCTGATGATGCCCATCTGCAGAAACATTCAGCGTTCGTATTGGATGTGTGATCGTTTTGCTCAGCATGTTTTCTCTTCCGATTATATCTCCACATACCATTTCAGTGAAGTCAGCAACTTCATTTTTGATGTTCTGTAACTTCTCTAATATTTGCTTATGCACTGGCGTTTGCATTTGGAAATCATCCTGAGCCTGAAACTATTTTGGGCAATGCGTATTTAACGTACTTCATCTAGCGATTTCTTCTTTCTCTTGCTCCTATACTCGTCTATTGGAGCGGCTCGGTAGGATACATTGTCCAGATCGTCCCAATTGTAGACGTTCCCCTTGAAAGAATTCTCCTTCTGATTAAGGTTTGTAAAAGAAAGAGACGAAAACACTTACTATCAGCTGGTTAAAGTGCAAAATTTTACGAGGAATCTTATCACGAATGAAGTCCAAAGCTTGATTGGTAATATCATTCTTGAAGGTTGCGTGTTTCTCTTTAATATCTTGGTCAAGGGGATCAGCATTGCGCAAAAGAGCACTGTTAGCCATCTTGTAAAACTCTAAATATCTAAAACGGGGTTTTATGTTTTCCTTTCTCAAACAGCTTGAAATGCGGTGTTGTGTCATGCCACACCCCCTGGATGTCGTGTTAGATACATTTTTGCTGTCTATACAGTTTGTTTACCACTAAATATGCTGAAATCCGTGTACATGCTGTAATTTAAACTCCATGCAAGTGGTGTCTAAGGGGTTATTGCTAGAGGATGGTATCTACCGTGTGTAGCGCGAGTAACTGTTTAATGTGTTTTCACTCCATTTGTGATATCTATCCGTGGCTATGGCACTGTTGGAATCTTATGCATTCGCTCAGCACTCACGTATGCAGTGTCACATTCGTCTAATCTCTCCTTTTTTGTGTTACTGCTGCTAATCGTTTGCAATGTGTACTGTAAGAAGCTTTAGTTGTCTAATTGCTTAATAAAACATTACGAAGCTTAGGCTTCATCCTTTAAACTATGGCATTCTCTCTTTAATGCACATTCCACTCATGGAAGAATGCTCTCAATACGATAGGAAACACCAATTAGTGTAACGAGCGCAGACGCTTTTCGACCTTAGTCACGAAGATATGCTGTAAACCGGTGGTGTCATTAGCTAGTACATGAATTAACATGTGTCTAATTCATTTCATATTTCCCTCCTGCTAAGAGCTTCCCATTGTTTGCCTCCAAACGTGCATTCAACTGGCCCTTTGAGGCAAGTATTAAGCCGAGGAATGGAGGACTTGGCTTGAATGGCGTCGACATGAATTCCGGGTGGAACTGAGTCCCTACAAAGTAGGGATGACTCGGCAACTCAAATATTACCCTCCTCCTCCCGGTGACATCCAAACCAGTGAAAACAAACCCAAGCTTTTCAAGACGCTCAGTAAAGGCTGGATTTATTTCATAACGGTGTCTAAATCTTTCCATAATTACCTTCTGATGGTCATACAACTTGAAAGCGAGTGAGTCCTCTTTGATGAAAGTCTCACGGATTCCCAGACGCATGCTACCACCCTTTTGGTCGGTACCAATAAACTCTGGCATGGCGATAATAGCCTGTTTGTCTTCCGGAGCCTCATCAACTTCTCCGTGAACAGCCTCTGGTTCAAATTCCTTGGCCGCATCGAGAATGGCCAGTTGAAGCCCGAGGCATATTCCCAAGAATGGTATCCTATTCTTCCTGCAATAACCACTGCACATGCCTTTTCCCACTAGTCCACGCTCCCCAAATCCACCAGGGACTACCACACCCTCAACACCTTCAAAGGCTTTCGTTATGGTCGTTGGGTCCTCCTCAATACTTTCCGAGTCAACAAACTTTATGTACAAAGCAAATCCAGCGTCCATTGCTGCATGTTTCAATGCGTTCGCCACAGAAAGATAAGCATCAGTGTAAGAGTTATATTTCCCGACAAGTGCGATGGTAACCAAGTTCTCAGATTTAAGAGTTAGCCTCCCCCAACTTTGAAGGGAGTATAGTTTTGGGAAATTTGGATCAAAAACTGGTGTTATGTTCAATTGCTTGAAGATTTTCTGTGCAACATGTTGTCCCTCAAGGATGAATGGCACTTCGTAGACTTCAGATGCGTTATGTACACTTATAACGTTTTCTTTGTTAACTTGGGTAAAGAACCCTATTTTTTGCCTTATTTCGTCGGGAAGTTCTGAATTACAACGGCCAAAAATCATGTCTGGTTGCAGTCCCCTAACCAATAGGTCCTTTGCAGAATGTTGTGTGGGCTTTGATTTATGTTCATTGTTGGATCCAATTTGTGGTACCCATGACAAATGAACAATGCACAAGTTCTCCGATCCCAGCCTCAATTTCATTTGACGTAGAGCCTCCATGAATATTTCCGACTCAATGTCACCCACAGTTCCTCCTATCTCTAGTAGACAGACCTCGGGGTTCCTCCATCCAATTCTATCAACTGGCTCCTCAGCTACGCGCTGAATCCAGTCTATAATCTCTTCGACGACATGAGGGACCATCTGTGTGAGCTGTGTGCTTTGTTGAATACACAAACCTGGACTGTCTTTCCCAAAAAGCAGCCACGGCGTTCCTTTTCAAAGACGTGGCAAAATATCTTTCCCGTTGTAATGGAGTGGTTCCTTGTTAGCTTTATGTTTAAGAAGCGTTCGTAGTTTCCGAGATCAAGGTCACCTTCTCCACCGTCATCCAGGACGAACACCTAAGGCAGTATGCCAATGTGTACAGGGAAACAAACCTCTCCATGTTCGTGAGGAGACATCGTCCCAGCGTCAAGATTAAGATAAGGGTCAATCTTAATTGCCGTACATGATATATTGTATGAACGAATAAGGACTCCGATACTGCTCATCACTGTACCCTTTCCGATACCACTCATGGTACCTCCTACCACTGCTACGTACTTCATTTTGCTAAACAAACGCTATCAATTTTATGTTTGCTCATTTATGTTTCTATGTGGCATCACAAGAGTCCCCTGATGGTATTGAAAGTATCATTCATACTGCGCCACATATGTTGTCTAGACCACGCCACGCCTCTCTACACACTATGTCGAAAATTCCAGTAAACCCTACCTCTCGCTCCATTTATTGTAACATTATGGACGAAACGCTCTCTGAAGAATCTTAGGTAGCCACTAAGAGGAGAGTTTGTCATATCACCTGTATTTGCTATAACGTAGAACATGTTGTTCCCACCTCCGTTGCTTTCGTAGTAGTCCCTCAAAGCCACTGAACAAGATGCCATTCGACCTTTAGTAACTTACTTAGGGTTGGTACCTCTTCTGGTTGAAAGGCGGAAATTTTTTCCGGCTCCAGAGGGACGCAAACTCTTCCGGTCTTTGCATGAATACAGAATGGTGCCTTCAGTAAATGCCCAATGTCTTTAGAAACCGCGGCATCCAGCCTCGGATATGAAAATGCAAACACCATTTCCCTAAACGCCACGGGGAATGCTTGTGTCCTTAAAGGGAATTCTTGCTTACTATTGCGATACTCTTCTGGATTGGAAACTTCCAAACAGTCACACAGTTCGTTGAAAAGTCTAACTGAGTCGGTGACTCCCTTCTTTGATGCGCGTTTCAAAATCTCATGGGCACCAGAGTACTTCTCTGTAATGTAATCCATTGCAGTCTCCAAGTGTTCCTGTGACACCAGGAAATTCTGATCACGTAGCAGATCATAGAAGTTGCGATAACAGATATCAAAGGATCTCAGTACTAAGGCATGTCCTTCGCATTGAAAAAGTGATACCCTTTTCTTGTGTCCGTCACCAGGTGACACTAGGGTCAAGTAGTCAACCATTGCTCCACGAGCTTCACTAGGAAGCGACCTTGCTTTAGAGTCACAGACCCAACAGTGTATTCCACGACGACCGGAATACACCCACAAAATATTTTTGTAACCGAAATCCTCAGTAAGGCTGGCGGTGAGCACATCAGCAGCTATGCTGATGTAGCGCCAACATTTATGGCAAATGCGTTTCTCTGTACAACACGTACGCAGATCATCATAGTCGTTCATATCGATATCAAACACAAGCTCCCTCTCAACAGCCTTGAACTGATTTCCACTCAGTTGCATAATGGAAACCGGCTTGTTGTATATTGCTCCTGCAGCAATATTTAGTACAAATCCCATCACACGGCGTCACGTAACTATCATGAATCATTGCTACTGAATGCATTAAACGAAAGGGGGTATGTAAATGACATGACGCGATGATAACTGGACCGCTTCAACATACACTCGTTGTAACTCCATCAAAAGGCATATAGACAATACCAAATTATATATGTACAGCATCGCAATGTGAAGTGTATAACATTTTATATGATAACCTCGCCCGGCGACAAATATAAAACACGGCAAAAACCATCTGATAGTGTCACGGCACTGTATCACAAAACAAAGGAACACCGATGATTATAATGCAACCACTGGCTCACATAACCACCAGAAGCATACATCTTGTATATCATTATAAATGGCACCAATACAATTGATATTATGAGCAACATCATGAAGTACACACCTATATCCAGCTTGTAAGGAACAGCATCCCTCCCACTCAACATGCCCTGCAGCTGCGCCTGAGTGTCGAAAGACTGCCACCTTGCGTACATCTCATTCGTTGTGCCCCCAGCCTCCTTTTGAAACGTGAAAGAAAGTTCCCGGCGTGGTAGAAGGCCGCTGACCTTCTCCCCTGCATACAGTTAAACGCTGGAATCGTCACACATCGACACACCTTCGTATGATATCCATCTCACAAGGTCACGGACTGGGTAAAGTTTGTCTGAGAATATGTAATCATAGCTGAAATGACACACCGTAGTAGAAACGAAGGTTTGCCTCAGTTACCACGGCATCATCCTGGTATGCCTTCCTCTTATGAGAGGAACCATCGGTATACTTAACCATTGAAGCGAGAAAGAGGGGGCAAATGTGATAATACAATATAGCAGCGCGTGGTTTCGATCCACGGACCCTGGGGTTATGAGCCCCATACTCTTCCTCTGAGCTACGCTGCTTGTACTGGCTGCTACTTTTTTGCTTTCATACTGGCATTACTTGGCATTTCCACATCTCACAATGCACAGGCGTTAATTCCATAGTTATTATGAATAGATATTAGATATTATTAAAGTTGTATCCTGGGTCGTCTGTGACGCCTCCTCCATACTCATCATTAGGCTGTCTCATTTTAGGCATCAAGATGAAGTTATGGCCAGAAGCTCTAGATCTCACAGCAACCTCTGCTATTTTTGCGCGATATTGTGAACCTTCTGCAACATTGTGTACATAACGCTACTTTTGCGATTACCGGGCTGAGGCGGACTGTAGTATGTGAGTGTTCCTATGACTAGGGCGCGATCTCCAACCCTGTGAACCCATGAATGTGGACATTGCCTGCTCATACCTGGTTCTAGAATGGATGTAATCGACATTTCCTTGTCCATATATGACAATCTTGTGCCACAAGGTCTTTATGGTGCCCATTTTTCCACGCTAAAAAGTTCATACGTCTTACATTCCGCATACCTCACTCGTAGCAATCGCCAATTTCAACGCTTTGTATCCATTTCCCAGTGAGACAGGCTGGTCTATGTATCCTATCCTCCCACATATTGTCACTGTGTTGACAGTGGGTGGCATCTGAGCGCTATAGGGATGGAAGAAAGCTGCTTACCATGTCTTGGACACGTGCTGGATCATCTCCGCCATAGTTCACCATGCCTTCCTGGTAATCTGGGTTGACCTCCGGCTCGACAGCGTCGAAACTTTCGGCGTTTGCTTTGTACCTTCTCAACGATTCATTGGAAGGAAAAGATATAGACACAAAGGCAAAGGAAGGTGAAGAAACGGGCATACGCAGACAATGCACTGAATGGTATGTCGTCACAATTAAAACAGCTGAAATGGTGCTGCATACTCGCAGTCTTTCAATCATATTGTTTGCGATATGATTGTGCGATAATGTCCATTGGTTAGCGTACGTATCAGTGTGTAGAGACCCGACAGTGATTCTCACCCAAAGAGCCTCTGGCAGGCAACGGCGGGGTCTTTTTTCTTTAGAACATTATTTATATCCTACAGCATATGTGGTTACTAATGGTAAGGTACCTCTAGGTGGTGGGCAAAGTGATTAACACGTTCCTTGAGGAGGTTGTAGCGATAGGTTATGTTGTCAACCATACGAAACTCATTGGCACGGAGAAGGGCGCACTCAAGCAGTTCGATAAACTTATACTCGGCATTCTGTGGGTGTTAGTAAGGCATTTGTGTCCAATTACTGACCTGCACAAAGTTCAGAGTCCCCTCGCCTCCGCGCATGGTGAGAATGGCCTTAAATGACCTGAAAGGGTATCCTTCCGAGCGACTGTACCATTCACTTACTCGCTTTGCATGCAGGATACTATCATTTTCTGCAAAGTTAAAGGATATGTGTCAAATGGTGTTGTCAAGTTTTGTTGAAGTTTTATCTTCTCGTATTCCTCCTTTGTTACTCTGAAACAAGGCTGTCAACGGGGTATAGGAGGTCTGTGGCATCAGTAGGTGGACTGCGCGTTTCCTCATGTGGAGTAAACACCCAATTGTTATGTCATCAATTCATAGACACGCAAACGTACCGGTGGACGTACTGGAAGAATAGGTCCGATTCAGATGTTATCTCCAGTTCAACGACATCAGCCTTTGGAAATATTAACGTTCCCATATGTCCTATCTTACCCCTGCCAACAACTTATAGCTCAGTAGGCACTTCTTTCCTACAAGCTCAGATCCATTTCTCACAACCTCCGTGACGCAATCCTTGAAAAACTGCAGTTCCATCCCATCCTCTGTTGGTTACATGTTAGGGCTATCATAAAGCTACACATACTTATGGCAGGATCCACAAGGGATGACTTCAGCTCCAGGGTATCGCATCTGCAGCGAGAGTGTTCCACCTTATCCGTTTCAGATGCATTAACACACTTAGCCTTTGCGGAAGCCATAATACATTACGTATTTGCTGGTTTAGTTTGTCAACAGTGTGTATTTATCAGAACTGCCATAGTACCTACACACTATCACACCATTAGCAGGTATGACTCCACAGTTCACCCATGTGCCGTCCAAAGCTATTTTGCACTAAGATGAATGGGATTGTTTAATCTGGTAAAGCGGTTTCCGCTGGATTTACTCCAGTGGGTGTTCTTGCTTTTAAGAATTTTCGTTGCTCTTGTCTACTCTTTGGTCTTTGAGACGCTTAGGCTCTCCAAGTCAACTGTAGGGGGCATTCTGTACCAGATAGCACTGGATAGAGAACGGATACTGGTACTGGGGTTGCCTAATTCCGGAAAGTCCTCCATCCTGTACCGTATCAAGCTTGCCGAATTCATACAGACAGTATGTTTACCCGTATACTCACATTAACCGCGCCCAGGTTCCTACAAGTAGTTACATTGAGGAAGACTGTATGTTGTGTAGACTCTGCCTCATCCCAGTTGACTCCTGCATACACAACCAAGTCAAACAGGTGGACGCCATCCCGATCCGTCTCTGTGAATTCGGCATCAACGATGATATAGACGTTCTAGAAGACTGGCTCAGGGTAAAGTGCGATTGCGTGTCGTTAACTGCTCTTGCAGTATGCGTCTAGGGTGTTATGCGTTCTCAACATGTCGGATACGTCCACAGTCAAGGAATCCCTGCAGTTCGCTTCGCATGTAATCACACAACACAACTTCTTCCACCAATCGCCGAAATATGTAATATTCAATAATAAAACGGTTGGTTACCCTTCGCTCTGGTATACGGTTTTTAAAGTACAATGGCCATCCATCGGGTTGTTAAATGTCAGATTTAGTTTGTGTTTATGCATTTTTGCATACAACTAATGTCAATGTAGGATATTGTAGGAAGCAGCCAAGCTTCCATGCTTTCTAAAGTGCACATACCTGAACATATCGCAAATAGGTATGTAGTGACTGTGACCAGCGGAAGTAACGAATATGCAGGGTGACGTGGATCAACGGCAGCGCTCTCACTGGCCATGGCATAGTGAACGCAATGAGATTTCTCCTGCTGGAAGACCAGCGAATAGGCTTCAAAGAAACCCACGCAGAAACTGAAGATCTCATCCAACTATACTGAGCTCCTTATTCCTATGCTGGTGGTGAATCTTCTGTTAGATAAGAGATAACGACTGTATTCTCCGCCAGAAGCACACGATTCTATAGCAAAATCTCAACTTGGTAAAATTAAATACCTTGTCAAAAAATTCCTTTTCACTTAAATCTTCCGGTTTATCCCTGGCGTCTGCAGATGACATATAAGTTATCCAAGTTAAGCTTGCCTTCTTCTTCAATCTGCAAGGTACATTACGGTTACTTCTCACCGGCAACCTACATTTAAATCCGCAATTGAAGCTGCAAAAGAGGGAAGAAAAGTGCCAGTGAGCCTCACTTGTAGACAAAGAAAAACAAGGCAGCTCCTTACTGATACAACCATTGTGTAATCTATATAGGTACGCTAAAGTGGAGAACTATCCGCCATTGATGTTAAATGAAGCAATTCCTATTGGGTGTAGAGACGGCATTCGGGACTGTGTGTGGTAGATCAACCAGGAATCATGGTCAGTCATTTCTTGTCTGAATATTTCGTCACATGAAAATATCAAAAAATGTCATACGTATACAATTTGCCCAATGTGAATGATGCTGTGGTTTGTCCTTCCCTGTGTATTTGGTTGTCTACTCTTCAATATATGAAGTGTGTTTGTTATATTTTAAAGCCTCAGCATTCCCAGAAGTACTCATCACCTACGAAACTGCCTTTGGCTCCCTCTCAACTTACCTTCCATAGAAGAATCGCACGTGGAGCCTTCGGCTCCGTCTACCTTGCAACTGACCAATCCGGCAACAAGTATGCAGTCAAACGTACGAGAAAGTAGTTAGTATGATATATAGCTCATTGGACACATTCATAGTGGCATGAAACGTTCACGGGAGTTGATTAATCTGGGACTATGCAAAGGGGCAGAAAACGTAATGAAATACCTTGGCACTTTTTATACCAAGAACAATAACGGGGTCATTATGCAAAATTCACTATTTGAACACGTTCCTCATAGCCTAAGATCCTATTTACGCTATTTGCGCAACAGACAAATGGCACAAAATGGCCTGTTGGATAATCATGTCAAGCCGATTTCTGCGGATGTCCCGCTGGATGTCGCATTCTGCAAGATTTACAAACCCATTGACGATACGGAAACCGACCATACAATCGTCAATATACTTTGGTTGGTAAAGTTGTGATGCTATTAACACCGATACAGTGATGTTCTAAACGGAATTATGGAGGTTCACGAGCGTGGGCTGGTACACCGGGACCTCAAGCCAGACAACGTACTGGTTAGTAACCCCTAAAGCTTACCTTGTTATGTTATTGCTTATGTTTCTCGCTGTGGTGTAACATGGTATTGCGTTAAATGGCATATATCAATAGTTATTACATACCTATCCACCAACTACATGCAATGCAGATTGATGATGACAAAGCTCCATCTGTGGCAAAAGTCTGTGACTTAGGTATGATATCATTTCACCACTATGGCCATTATTGGCTAATAGGTTCTGCAAAGAAGATCAACAGGCTCTGTCTAACAAACAATTCCGACATGGACCTCAAGGCAGAGCCCTCAACACCCTATGTTTGTTCCAGGTGGTATCGGGCACCCGAACTTCTTTTTGGAAGAACATTCTACAACGTACGTTGTTTTTATGATTCCTCATGCTTTTATAAACAACTATCATTCCATTGCAGGCTTCCGTGGATAACTGGTGTAGGTTCATTCTGCTTCTAATGCATCCTTCTCAGCCTTTGGATGCATGTGCGCAGAAATGCTATTGCTTAGACCACTATTCGCTGCAAACGACGAGTGAGTATAACGCTATGCTGGGTGAAGCATTGCTTTAACAGGAGTGACGCCAAACAAGTAATTACCCTAATAGACGTTCTTGGAAGCCCCTCTAGGTATGCTTACAGACTAATTATGACACATTAAAACCACAGAGCCGAGGCTAAACGCATATTAGAAGCATCACCATGTGACGCAATAGTAGGTTTTGTTCATACCTATAATCATCGATGTCAAGAGAAAACAACTTGAAGCGCTATTTCAGATCATGCGTTCCAAGGGGTCACTGAGGATGATATTGACATCAATCGCAAAAGGGTAATTTGAATATATATTGTGCTACCAGATACTCTGGCCGATAGATATTTCAATGACGAATAAACATGCCCTTTGCAGGAATTCCAGGCTGATGGCTGTGGCCAATGTAGCATACAACCTCCTGAGGTGGTAAGTGTTTATTCCAGAGCCTCAGGGAAACAGAAACCCATTAACGTGTATTATACTCTATTTAGGTGTCCAGAAGATCGCATTTCACTGCATGATGCCCTCAAAATACTGAACACTGGACGACGTCAAAGTGTATGACATCGAGTGTGTGAACTTAAACATGATAGACATTAAAATTTTAATATTCTTGTGTGAGGAAATATCACGTTATTGCTTCTGAGAGGATTATGTGCCATATATATCCGTATTGGCGGGTAGACTCCAACCCCGCGTGCCACTGTCCACATCTGCTGGTGTTATGTGTGGTACGCCTTTAAATCACATTTCCACACACCCCCAGCCCTAGTATGAGGACTCACGATGGGCGTCATTAAATGGCACCAACATGAAGGAAGACATATCGCAGCTGGTGGATGCTAGAGGTCGTCGACCGGCATCAAACCAAGATGCCATCAAGTTGTATTCGTTTTCCGCATCACTGCCGATGTATCGTCGAAAGTACGACTGGAAGGTTCCAGTTTGGTCTAGTGATAGTGTAAAATGTCTTCATATGTCCGTGAGGAAGGAACTAACCACGGATATTGCCACCGGCCCAGGGGGATTGGACAGCAATCTGGACCATCAACAACTCTCCCAAGCTGCTCACTTATTCAAAACCATAACGGTTAGGACGCTATACGCTACTTATTTGTCATACGGCATAGCTTTAATGAAGGATGCAACTGTAGCCCTTATTAAGAGTGATGATTTCCCAACTATTATGAACCAGATTGTGGATAATCCAGAGTCCTTTGAAGGTATATTCGCCAAAGTCGTGGAAAAATGTGTAAAGGAACACCAGACAGATGAGCCAAACATGCCTCCAGCCAGGGATGACTACGATCTTGGTGCCCTGTGGGCACGCATCGCCGATCAAGTAAACTTGAACTCCAAAAGTGCCAAAAATAAAATCGCCAGCGAATGCTGGGCCATATTTTTGAATTCTACATGTGATGGGGATGTAATACGATCGGTGTCAAAGCAACAGGTCAAACAGGTACATGAGCTACTATCTAACAAGAAATCCAAGAACTCTAAACTAAGGTTTGTACACTAGTAATTCCATATGCCATTGCAGGTATGTTGATATTGCAAACGAGCTTGGGCTTACGCCATATCAAGTTTTGAAGGCTGCATCCATACCAGAAGCCACCTCCAATGCAAGATGGAGTGAAGAAGAGGACGAACGCCTTCTCCAATTTGTTCAACGCCAGGAAAATGCACACACTAGTGGCGTCAAACGCAGCTCTGCAATATGCTGGAAGACCGTTTCAAGACATATGGGAAACAAAACTAATGAGCAGTGTAGATTACGCTGGAGGGCAATTGCCCACAGCACTTTGCGTGACTACCCATTTGAGGATCACCAACTATATATGTTGCAGATACTACATACAGCGTATGGGGACAACTGGCAGAAAATTGCCAACCTCATTCCTGGTAAATTAGCACACCAGTGCCGAACGAAGTTTCTCTCTGCCTTGTCACAACCCGACAGAGAAGAATATGTAAAATACTACATGGATCTGAAGAATGCAATAGCCAACAAAAACCCTTCTATTAACGTGAGAAAATGTTGGTGTCGAATCGATTGGTTGGGAATGAGGCTACTTAAGATCGCAAGTCTTACTAAAAATGCAGCAATTTTGATAGCCCTGCATGAATTTTATGGCACTGAAGAAATCGAAAGGCGAATAAGTATGGCCTACACAAGTAGGCGTCTCAAGAAAGGTGAAGACGTAAACGGCTTCGATGTTTTCATTTTGTCCGAATACTTGATGAAGACCGCTTCTCAGATGGTACGTAAAATTGTTAACAGTGCGGTCGAAGCTCTTTTGAAAAGGTCTAGAATGTCCAATGCAAATGATTTCAAAAGTATGTTTGAGGTTGACGACATAGACGACAACCAGTTCCTTCAGTCTTTACGAAGGCTTCTAAGGTCTGCTTGGCCTTAGCCCATCGTGGATGGAAACAATACATAACATTGACTCACGTGCAATATAAACATTTTCGTTGTAAAGTTCAACGTAATATCTTATAGTGAAGTGGGTTTTCCCCTTTAATCTAATCCTTTATTAGTGTAGAAACTGTTAAATATCCTGTGTGATTAAGTTGGGCGAGTTGGTAACACGAAAAGGTGCTTCCAAATTCCTCTGCCGATTCTTCATCATCAAAACCGATTCCCCATGGTTTACACAGTATTTCAAAGGTCCTTATCTCTGTGACATTGTCTATGAAATTTGTTATCAAATCAACCAACCTATAAAACCTTCCTCGGATAATGTCTTTGTCATCCGTTGCGATTGCTCTACTGTTGGTGAAAAGGTTACGATCTTTCCAAAATTCTTCAAGACTGTCTTTGCGTTCTGAAGAGCGTCCCACGGAGAAGGAAGGTCAAGAAACACGGAATCAATTGATGATTCCCACACCTCTCCATCTACAAGAAACGCTCCCGGCGAGTATGCATCCCTATAATATGCCTTTATTACGTCATTTAGATTGCACTGGTTGAAGAATTCACTGAAAGTTTTTGGCGGTTTTATGCTTGTGGACATACACTGCAAATTCCTTGCGTTGATTGTGGAAGTCGAATGTAAAGACACGGCCAGTTGGTGCGACAGCTGACGCTAACGAATATGTTAGAGTCCCAGATCCGGTTCCTACACCACATATATACGGCGTCGTTCTTGTCTTACCGCATTCTACGACACGTCTCCAAGGTTGAAGATCGAGAAGCAGCAGCGCCAATGATATATCAGCTCGATACTGTCAATAATGAGTGCATGCGCATTGTTCGTACCAGAATTTGCGTTCTATGAGTGATTGTCCTTGTAATAAGCTCTCCAGTGGGATGCAACAACGCAGACCAACGTTTCGATGAATCCCAAAAAAACTAATTCGGCCTTAGACACTGCATTTATAACATACCTTCTGCCCATAAGAAGCCCCTATGGCTTTACTGAGGTCGAAAATGGCTCCTTTGCGATGTATAAGCTGCTTATCACCAACGTTTGCAGCTTGTTGCTTGTTTCGAATTTCACGTGCTTTATCCGTAATCTTACACAGTACTATCGCCTCCGGCCCGGTGTAAACCACTACATTGTCACCTTCCGCAATCTTCATTGCTGAATCTTCCACCTGCTAAGGCACTACATATATGGGACCATATCCAAGGGCCTTCTAATCCCCCACAAGCAGCGCATATCACTTTTTTAAAATTCCATAGGGATCCTAGTTAAATCTTCCCTTTTTTTATAGAGGAACAAACTCGATATACTCACTTGTCTTGGTCAGGATGGCGAAGGCAGTACGCACACCCACCCTTTTCACCTACGCAAATGGCGTGAGTAAGTCAACATTTTCATCAATATCACAATATTTCAGCCACCGTCAGAGTTATATTATTCGTATATGGATTGCAGTTCACAACCAGCGACGTGAAGCGCTTCCTCGCATTCTACACCGCTGCTTATTGTCTGGATGGCGTTGACGGATTCGTATCTCGATTTTTAAACGAATGTAGGATTACACAGCCCATATATTATAATCATCTTCAGCAAGCGTAATTGGAGCTGCATATGACCAACTGGTCGACCGTATGTGCACAAACTTCCTTTGCTACCTCAACGCATTGAGATACCCTGACCAATTGAAAGGTAATGATACGCTTCTCTAAGGCTTTGCCCTCCTTTCATGTCTTCAATGTAATCTTCAAGTGGAAATTCATCCTTCTGCAGTATTTTACCTCGTGATGGCATTAGACATCTGTGGCCACTGGATCCACAACTACGCGTAAGTTATCAAGAATAACCCTATATATTCTGTAGCTGTGCATTGCATCAGGAAACAAATCATAAGAAAATGGGAAACGTCAACTTTTTGCTTAAGATATACTACGAGAGTAGAGGTGAGTGTGACTCAGTAGCTTTTAGGCAGGGTGATTATTGGTAGCCCTGGTGCTCATTAAGAGCTCCATTCCACCTCATCCCGCTGCATTTAATACTTATCATGTCTCCACTTAAAAAAGAATCAATATGACTGCAGTCCTCATGACCCTCTGTATCATAATGTACGAGGGCTTCTTCGGAGCTCTTTATGCAAGGACATTCGTAAAGCCAAAAGATCCAATGTTCTTGCAACTTACCAATCTGCTGTACGTAACAGCCCCCTTGTGTTTCTACAAGATTGTAAGTTCACTCTCCCCCTTGAATCATTGTCTGTTAGTTAACCAACGTCCTCCAAGGAATACTTGGAGTATCTAGAGTGCTCGAATACGACAGGAAGGTCAAATATTAAGGGACATACCCTTTCAAAATTACTAGCAGTACCACTGTCTCTAACAATGCACAACCAAATGTGGTGATGCAACGTCACAACTAACTATTTAACTAATAAAAATGTTAACACCTGAGGAGTTGGAACGTAAGGCTAAGAAAAATGTGCGTAGTTTCCTTCAACTCATCTTCGGTAAAGACGACGAGGAAGCCCAGGAGCTCTATAACCAAGCCGGAAACCTCTACAAGCAGCAAAAAAGATGTATGTAATTGTCTCGTCATTTATTTGCAATCTATATAATGTTACAATGCCTCAGCCATACATAGTTACACATTGTGTGTGTTAATAGCGCTACAGGGAGTGATGCTGTGCGATGCTACATGAGCGCGGCTAAAATTGCTGAAAAGGATAATGAACCCATCTTCGCAGCCTCTAATCTAGTAGAAGCTGCGAATGCGATGCTTAAGGATGATCCACATAGTAAGTCTTACCATTTTTTCGATAACATCATCCCAGCTATGGAACACCTTGATCCACTCTTGCAAGCTGCTAATCTGTATAGTTCTCAAGGAAGGTTCTCGCAGAGTGGAAGGATTCTCAAGAATGCGGCTGAATCTTTCGAGGAAAGAGGAGATCATAAACGTGCCATCGAGTTATATTCAAAATCTGCAGAGTTCTACGACCTAGACGAGTTTGGCAAAGTGGCGTGTTCACAGATTCGTTTGAAGTATGCCGATCTAGTATCGCAATACAGTGACAAATATACTGAAGCAATAAAGGTGGCCATCACTTTTTTATAAATGTATGTACTCCCAGATATATGAAACAGAAGCTTACAAGAATCTCAAAAATCAGCTTCTGCGGTATGGAACTAAAGATATATTCATCAAGTCAGGGCTTCTTCACATCGTTACTGGTGACGCTACTGATGCACAAATTGCCTTTGACAAGTACTCAGCAGCTGACCCAAAGTTCCCATCATCAAGGGAAGGTCGTTTCCTAAAGGTTTGTTATTAAGTGTAACATTCATACTGTGTATAACAGTCGTTGATTGATGCCTGTGAAGCAGAAGATGCTGCCGGCTTCCAACACGCAGTGTAAGTTTTGGTTACAATCAAATGAACTCGTCCTTCAGTGAAGAATTCGACGGCATATCCAAGTTGGACCCCTGGAAGGTACACATCCTAGTGAAGGTCAGTTACGTCTAGATGTAGAAACAAGTAAAACAGATTAAAGCGACCCTTCCCTCGACACATCAGAACCTAGGGGCATCACCTCTATATGAGGCCGGAGAAGGCGATGACTCCGATGAACACATAGATCTCACATAACCAGTATAATTATTTTTATAATGTCCTCTGTACATGAGATTTGGACTGAACATATATCGAAGGATGGCAGACGCTATTTCTTCAACCACCAGGTAACCATACGATTCTTGTCCATAATATGCGCTCTTAGACCAACAAGTCGCAATGGGAGAAGCCAGACGAACTGAAAAGTGACATAGAGCGAAAAATAGACGCGACTACGGACTGGAGGCAATACAGCACGGCAGAAGGCAAGATATACTACTTCAACGTACGAACCAAGGGGAGTGTTTGGGAGAAACCGCCAGAAGTAGTAAAGATATACCAGGAGTATGAACGACAGGAGCTATCTTCAAAAGACAATGCGAAATCTGCATTCCTGAAGTGGCTCGAGGAATTCAACTTCACGCAACGGACATCATGGGACTCTGCTACTCGCCAGTTGGAATCCCACGAGAGGTGAGTCTACACGGTCCCACCATTAGCATGATATGCAGGTGGTCAAAGTTTGGAATGCTAACCAAGGGTGAGAAGAAGCAGCTATTTTCAGAGTTCACCAGCCAAATACACAGACGAACACAAGAAGAAATGCGACGAAAAAGAAGTATGGTAGGGGATCTAATTAAAAACGAAATTGAGAGTTGGGAAGAAGTGCTGCCACATACATCCTACGTTGAATTTGCTAAGCGTTGCCATAAGCGAGATTGGTGGACATGGACTGACGAAAAGGCGCGTGATGAACTTTTCCAGGAAGCCATGGAAAGAATGGAAAGAGAAATCAAGCAGAAAGAGCGTGCAAAGAGAGTTACAGCAATGGAAAAACTAGAACACGAAATGGAAAAGGATGCAAATGGAGAGGTGCAACCATGGGCCAAGGTGAAGGACAAGTTTTCTGGTTTCGAAGGGTTGCATATATTGTATGTCCTCGAGTGTCATCGCCAGGTATTCCTGCGCCTGCACCAGTTAAACATGAAGGAAGCTGAGAAGCTTGCCTACAGAGCACAACGAAAACGCCGTCAAAGATTCGCGGCATACCTTCAGGTGGGTACATCTAGTAAGTAGGCACTCTTGTAAATCCTTAGCTCCCTTAAAATTCTGTTGATTTTTCAATCCATCTTTCAGGCTGCGGTTGAAAAGGGTGAAATAGACGGAAGAACAGTATACGAAGATTTTATAAAGCCACACTCCAAGGAGGCAGTTTACCTAGACATTGTAGGACAGCCAGGCTCTACACCTTACGACCTTTTCAAGGAGGTTCACCAACCTCTAAGGGTAAGTGCTTCGTAATACACATGTTAATCTAATGCCTTTGCAGAAGAAGTATAAGAAGGAACGTGAAAACGTGAAGGAGCTCATAGCCCAGGGAATCCTTGAAAGGAACGCAAAATTAGATGAGTAAGTAAACACATTATCATCCCATAATAAGTAGGTATGAACGAATCCTAGGCCAAATGGGTGTCTGTTCAAAGGAAAACATTCCTCTCATATATGAAAGCCTCAATAGAGGTTCACAAAAGTCAGGCAAACGCCGATCGCACACCCCGGAAGAAGGTGAAATAACCAACGCCATAGAGTCCATCTCAAGCGATGAATCAAACGATGATCATCCCGGTGATAATGAATTCAAACCCATGCATAATGATAAGTGACACACATCAATCCCAACATCGTGTAATCTACAGTATGTAAAGCAATCATAAAACAAAACACTAGTCTTACAAAATGCTTCATCAGAATTAAGTTTCATCTTTTTTAGCTGTCGTCTGAGTGTTCTTTATAATTCAAGATGACGGATGATAGGTCATACACCGTCTACTCAGATGGTACTGTTACTGTTCAATACGAGCTAAAATATGCAGGTGTATTTGATATGCCACATCTTGGTCATATGAGACAGTTAGAGCAGGCTAAGAAACTCTTCCCAAAGTGCATACTCAAGGTCGGAGTGACAAACGATGAAGAAACCCTTCAACTCAAAGGGCAAATAGTAAACACCATGGTTGAGCGTGCCGAGTTCCTCAGACATGTACGCTGGGTGGATGAAGTCATCGCTCCATGCCCCTGGATTGTGACGAGGCAGTTCATGAAGACACATGGCATTGATTTTGTTGCTCATGATGACATACCGTACAAGACCTGTCAAAAAGTGACTAAAGGCATAAAAGAAGCTGATGACCATGATATATACGGGTGGCTTAAGGATGAGGTATGTCCAACTAGCTCATGGTGAAGTCATATTTCATAGGGGCTTTTTAAGGCTACACAGCGTACGGCTGGTGTATGTACCACTGACCTTGTGGTGAAAATCTTACAAAACTACGAGGATTATATTGAAAAGTGAGTGATATGTGCCTACAGAGGCCTCTCTGATTTTCATTGTCACTTTATAAGAATGTAATTATCAGAATTCTTCTGTTTTGTGGGGGCCATATGATAATGCATTCTTTCTCAACAACTCACTGCGGAATTAGCAGCTGCCTTTATGCTCTATGGAAATGTAACTGTTCTTGTTATTTCTTCTGGATGTATAGGATTTGTTCTTGCTTTTACATCCTTTGTAAGGATTGTATAGAAATCCAATGATTTCATGTGCCTGTCACAATTGTAATATGACCCTTTTACATTGTTATAGGTCTATCAATACGGGTGTCAACCCATCCGACTTAAACATTGGAGTGACCAGGGCAAACTCCATTAGAGTGAAGAAGAATATCAACAAGTGGGTCAGGAACATAACTGAACAGATTACTTCCACTGATGCATCTCTGGTAGGTCAATATAAATGCTCATTCAAACTCCCCAGGGAAACAAGATGGAGGTTAAAATGGAAGAATTTCGCAATTCTGTATATAATTCTTTAGAACAATGGTTGGAACGTTACAAGACTGCTGTTCATGATTTTGTTGGAGGTCGTGACGACAGTAGCTGCAGTGATGATAGTGACTCTTCCTGCAATAATGAAAACGTTTTGATCAAGTCTGTCAAATCTAGGGACTCAATAGGGCATGGTGAAAGTTTTGTCGATATTATTAGCCCCAGCAAGCCCCTCAGAACACCAACAGCTGATGACTTTGTTGACATAACTACTCATAAAGGCAAATTTGATTTATCCGGTATGGAAAATGCACTGGATGATTACGAAACTCGTGAAGAGGTATTTGTTTACACCACTGGCGTTTTCGACCTGCTTCATTATGGCCACGCCAAGCATCTTGAACAAGCCAAGAAAAGCTTCAGTAAAGTAAAGTTGATTGTCGGTGTTCTTAGCGATGAGGTAGCTATGAAAGTCAAAGGTAGACTCATCCAACAGTGCAAGGACCGAGCAGCAGCTCTTGCTCATATAAGGTGGATTGACGATATCGTAGAGGCCCCTCCAACACCAATAACAAAAGAGTTTTTGCTTGAACATAATATCGACTATGTCGTGGTATCGCCAGATCTAGAATACGACAAGGAAGCCTGCCTATGGCTTGAAGAAAACGGTGGATTTGTACATACAACACGTACACCAGGAATAAGCACCTCAAACATCATGCTAAGAATTCTCCGAAACTACGAGACATATATAAAGAGGTCCTTAGAAAGGGGTGTAGGAAGGGAAGATCTCAAGCTTGGCTTTGCAGCGGCAAACTCAATCATGTTGAAAACCTCAATCCAAAAATGGCAGCAGAAGTTCACTCAAGAAGTGCACAAAGCTACACTCACGGACCACCCAGTGGTATGTTTAACCATAAGCCATTATATCTATCACAGGGCCATGAATTTGATAAATTAATCGACAAAGTTGTGGAACTTGTGAATGGTTGGCGCAAGGATTCCAAGGTTATGATCGACAATTTTATTCGTCATAACATGTGGCCCCGCCAGTAACTCTTGTATGTAAATCCGCATCTAGCTTACTTTATTTACTCTTATAGAAGAGCCTTGCGATGTAAAATGCGGGGGAAAGTGCTAATTTGGTCAACTATGGATGTAATGATACTTGCCCTGGTAAACTTACATAATAACACAGCTTGAAAACGCGAAATCGGCGTAAGGTAATGAATCCACATGCACCTAAAAATGTGAAATAGCACAATCTTACTGTGCCATAACGATTTACGGTCCTAAGGCATTGTTTCACTATATTCTGTTGACAAACCGTCTACGAACACTCTTGAAAAGTTGACTTGCTGATCCAAAGCGTTTTTTGAGAACTGAAACTGTTTGCTTGTTCTTTCTAGTAAAATTACCTGCCAGGGTTTTATTCTGATTTACTATATAATTAGACGACTTTAACATTGATAATTCCGTTGCGCTCATCTGGTTAATCTGATTCAACATCATGTTGCGAGTGGCCTTCAGTTTCATCACTATAACAGATTCCCCTTCTGCGTCGGACCTCACATCATCCTCCTCAATCAAATTCTCAGTATCATCTCTGCTCTAAAATCATTTCCAAAATATTTTTCCATTACAGTTGTGTGTTCTCTGAAGCCTCGGAGACAAACGATGATAGGCACAAGTTATGGTAACGATGCTCATTTCGAGACCACCAGTCGCTCAGCATGCTCTTATGGCTACAGACATATATATATATAGTTAAAGTCAATACTAACCGCATTAAGTGATCCAAGTATAGCCTATGTAAGCTTTGCAACTTAAGTTTGTTTGCTGCCGTGGTGTTCTCGGTGTACTTGAGGAGCTTTCTCAGAATACTTCCAAATGCACTAATTCGTCTTGACACGCGAAGACGAAACTGCGAAAATGTTATTGTTTGTAATCATTTGTTTTTAAGTCATGCAACGTCATCCATCACTCATCATTAATTCATTCGTCTACCAGTGAGTATTTTAAAAAATTAACTTGCATGGAAAATTGTGTCACAGTACATCATGCATAAACATGTACATTGTTTCATGTTTTCTTTTTACCTTGTGTATTTGTTGATGAGTTTCAAAGTCAACGTAAGCATCCTTGAAGAGCTCGTCAAGACTGTCATCTAGCTGATTTAGCTCGTATATTGCGCTTTCGATCAGCTCGTTGTTACCATCTTTTGGTGCATCTCTCTCACGAAAATAGATATTATCAAGTTGTTCGCTAGCTGTGCCTGTGTTTGTCGTATGTGAAGTCGCTCCAAAATCAGAAGTTCCAGACTTCCTGGCCATTCGTGCATCATGAAGCAGGGTCATCTTGGCATGATGAAAATGACTCCACAACAAAACAACACAATTTCCAGAAGGCCTTTCCTTCAGCTTTAAAGTAAATCTAATTTATAATATCCACTTTCAACAAAACATCCGTGGGCGAATGTGCGATCAACCTCCGTGGTAAAGCACTCTTTAAAATAAACAACCTCCTTGTGATACCTTAGTACAATCCCAAAGGCATTAAACCAGAATTCATAGTCCTTAGACAAGAATTTACGTATGGAAGGCAGCCTAAATTAGACAGATGTTAGATCCTGGAATTTACCTGGAGCGGCCAAGGCTACACACTTCTGTCCATCTGACCAACATATTTGATCATTTCCCCCGTTTTTGGGTATAAGGAAAGACCGTTTATTAAGAGTGCCGCTTGTTTGAATGCATCTAGAGGCACCCATCCCTGTCTTATAGAAGGGTGCATACAGTTGCAGGATGCTAGTATACAGGCTAGGTAACAGTTATGTCCTTTATGGGTAAGTAAATAAGCTATTCATCAGCGGATTCAAAAACGCTGCATAGCTCCTGTGAAAGGCATAAGACAACGGTTATTAGCTCCTACCTGGTAGCGGCACATGTCCTTTACGTTGAGAATCACATCGTTCATTAGGTCGTTGATTTCTCTTTTCCTATCATCCCAAAACTGCTCGTTTTGCTTATGCATGTGGCTCAACTCTACTATTTTCCTTTGTTCCTCCTCCAGTTTCTTCTTTAGAATTGAGTATTCCTCATCACTTCGTTTGCGATCTTCGTAGTACGTTGTCTTCATTATCCTCTCCATTTCAAAGTGGTCCTTGTTCATGCGATCCATCTCTTCTTTCATGTTGAGGATGGTCTCCTCTGCATCCATTAACTTTATTAGTAACTCCCCATCCTTTATGCTTTTGTTAAATTCCTCATTCTGAGTGTTTGCAAATAAATACATTTACCACATACCTCAACATCGCATTGCGTTGGTGTTGCCGCTTCCTTATCCTCCACATCTGTATACAATTATAGAATCAAACATGAGCGCGTGAACGCTAGCCGTATAACGTATTGCTCTGCTTATATGCATATGTAGACAGCGGTTATACGTAACTCCTTATGCACAAGACACAAATCAGTTGCTATATTTGTTAAAATGGAAGTGGTTGAACTGTAAATGGCGTGTTAAACCTACCACTTGGAAAGGCGGAATAGCAAGGGGACTCTGCCGAGTCAGTTATATCGCCGCTGCGCTCTTTTTAATGAACCATACCATTCACATTACCCTTTTGTAGGCTCCTGAACATGACCCTATGAAATGTATGAATATGTGTAAAGTACACATACCAGGCAGTCGGCAGGAAGAGGCTTATCCGTTAAGGGAGACTTACTAGACGCTCTTGGGTTCTCAGACAGCTACACATACATTGTGCGTATTTGAAATGGCGTAAACAAAACGCCTCAGCTCAACTTACGCTCTCAAAGTAGCCAATATATGCTCCGAGCATATTAAACTGCCTACACACGCTGCGATCGTAAAAGGAGTAACCCATTTTAGTTTTATTGATGTTACATTAGAAAATACGCTAGTGGCAGTAATCTATGTTTGTGTGAACCCCTCGTAGTTGCCCAGTGGGCGTATACGCCTATTCCCACTCTCGCTGTTAGAGGGCAATACTGCATCCAACAACTTTATAATCTCCAGCTGTCTCACCAAGTACTCCGGTATTTGGTAGTGGAACATGCCTAAAAAGACATTAAAAACACATATATGCTACACATACCTCCTGTGTTGTAAGGATGCATCGCTTCGTGCGTGCACGCAAATCCTGGATGATACTCCAGCTGACGCTCGTTTGTGTATACATTGAAGTCCCCTGTGCGATTCGTGACATGCGCAAATTCTCTTTCTGCGTCTTCACCACTATCTTCATCAGACAGGAATGGAAACGGTTGTTTACGTGCATGCTCAGGGGCATTCTGCCTGTTGTAAACGCGTCTGCGATCTATCCAGATACGCCCCCCGCGCCCAATACGCCGTGAAATTCTAAGTGAGCGATAGCTCTCGTTGTCTGGTATGCATTCGTCCAACTGGGCGGAAGACCATGACTGGCCAGACATTTGTAATTTTTGCAACCTTTTCACACTAGAGGAAATGGAATCAGTGTTGCTCTCCTTCTTAGTCAGCCTACGTTATTGTATGAGCTGGGCGATAACTTCCTAAACCTACTCTGCACGCAACTTCTTCAATGCACGCGAACGCTTTTGGTCCAAAATGCTCCTCCAGAATGGGCAGACGTAACTCTCGTCCTCACGTTCATTGCAGCGCTGGTCAAACAAAACTATTTCAAGCTGAGCGACCATTAGCTTCTTTTCATCACGCTGTCTCATTTTACTCAAAAGCTTAAGCACTTTTCTAAATCCGTCTATTATGCGGAACAGACGCAAGATGCTCTCAACCTTGCTGCGTCTCGGCCTCCTCAGCAGCATCTTTTCTTTAGTGCGTGGTCTGAATACTGGAAAAGCTGATGATTCCCATGTGAGAGTGATCGGCCAAAGGTGGCGTACAAAGGGGAGGGCATGGTTCCCCCTGCGGAGGGACCAATAGGCATGCACCTCCCTAACTACATATGCGGGTGTTAGATTCCCATTATCACGAGCTACCATTAAAGCCAGCTCATAGCTGAACGATTTGTCTTTGTGGTGCTTTATTGCGCCTTTCTCGAAGGCATCCATCAAAAGACAGAATTCGCCCTAGAAAAATATTTATTCAACCATCTGCAAACCAACCAATGTTATAGGAGTGTCCGGGAACCGTTTATTAAACCCTTCCACGAATTCAAAGTCTTTCTTGTACAAATTGTAGTGTGTTGAAATGGATTCTGTTATTTTTATGCCTGTTTGGCTATGGCGATGTTGAATGAATCGAATGTAGGTCCTTGGTATGATGAAACCCAAGGCCTCAACGGTTTCATCCTTGTGCATTATCGTAGAAGGGACGGCAATTTGTGATCCGGGCTGCTCCAATGGAGCTTTTGTTTTGTTCACATTGCTCACACGTCCATGCAGAACAAAGTCAGTACACGCATCGAATTCTTCATTTTGCCCGGGCGTTGACTTGGCCTTTTCTGACTCCTATGGCACGAATAAGGTTTACATAGCTGCTTAGACGTACCAGAAATGCCTCAAAATCAGAACGAGTGCGAATAATTCTGATTTGAGATGTCAAGTTGACCTGCTTCGTTTTATTGCCTCTACCAGCAGCGTTCGCCGGTGTAGCAACCATTTCTTCCGCACTATAGTCGTTTTTATACCGCTAATATCCTGTCCAAAGGCGGCCTAACAAGGCACACCGGTTTTATTGACGTTTTTTGACATAACAACGACACCCCCCATCAGGTGTAACTAACGCACTTTATATCATTACACTACCTCTATTCGTCTATTCGCAATTTGTTGGTATGATTGCAGTTGATTTAGTGTATGCTTACTCTATGTTTCAGCATCATACTGGCGCCATGTGCAGGCGCCGGTGTTTTTGACAGTCATATTCCGTTTATCTCGCGTTTTGTAGGAACCTCCTCATAAAAATGTTTTATGTAGGTTATACTTAGTATGCTTGGCCATACAAACCCATGTCTATCCTGCTCAGCCGGGTCATACCAGTATTGCGTGGCTGTCTCTTGTATGTTATAGTATTCTATCAGTAGGTCACACAGAATTCCTTTTTAGCATGCTAGATGTATTCACAGCCCCTATGTGTACAATCGGGTTATATATTCCTGCAGCAGGATCAGATGTGCTTTGTTTTAAGCGTGAAATCTCGCAGAGCAGCACAACAGCAGTGCAGATCGCAGAAAATGATCTTTTATATATGGGAAAATTACATATATAGGCGTCATCCTGTACACTTATAACATATATGACACAACAGGAGTTTGGATTCACTGTTCCAAAGCGATCTGTGATAAAAATGGAGCATGATGTAAGCCGTGGCCATAAAAGAATCAGTCGTATGCAGTCGTACATGCTAGCCAGGAACCCTGCCGACATTATGAGATGGTGGCTCAAGCACAAGACCAAGCCACACCAAGAATTCAACACTTTTATCAGTGCGAAGCCCTCGGACATAGTTGCACAGCTAATCAAGGTGAGGAGAGAAGCTGAGACGCAACAACAAATTGCCATATTAAACAGTAACAGCTGCAAGGCCAGCGATTTCCGTGTACAGCGGCTCAGCAAAGGGCAAAGAGTACACACCTTGAAGGAGTAGGGAGAGGGACGTATAGTCTTCACGATCTACTGTGCATCATAAAACAACGCAGTTAGGGTTATATGAACCCAATCACTAATCTTACTACAATACCGTCTAACTGTATATAGTGTAGTGTTGAGGAAATACATTTTAACATAGTCTTGCTGTGGGTGGTGTCTTGTTTATTTGTAGGGGCATATCACTTTTTGTTCCTTGTTGCTCTACTCTATTGTATACTATTTGAGCGTCTTCATACATGGAGGCCGAAGGCACTGCTATAAAGCGGCAAATCCACGACGAAGGAAGATGTGTAGGCACTGACGTGGAGTCATCCAGTAAGAACCGGAAATCATCAGGTAGGATTCCTAATCCATTTCTACAATATGTGCAGCTGATGATGACCCTAGTTCCTTGGATGCATCATATCGCAATTCTAACAAGGGTGTGTTGCTCATGGATATGTTCCATATCTCGGCAGGCGCCAGTAAGGACACGAGAATAAAGTGCCCGTACCTTGGCACCATAAACAGGCATCTTCTGGATTTTGATTTTGAAAAGCTTTGTTCTATAAGCCTCTCTAATCGTCATATCTACGCCTGCCTTATTTGTGGAAAGTACTTTCAAGGTACGTCTACATCACAAATGTTATTTACACCCTTAGGACGAGGAAAAAATACGCATGCATACACTCATGCTGTAGAGGAGAGTCACTATGTGTTCATGAATCTAGAGGATTGCAAAATCTACTGTCTACCTGATAACTACCTAGTCGAGGACGCATCCCTGAACGACATTGTGGTAATTCCCTCCTGCTGTTGTACTCACACTACTATCAGAACTTTTTGAAGCCCAGGTTTACAAAGGAATATATTGAGAGCATAGATACCAAAGTAGTGTACGGAAAGGCACTTGATGGAACCGACTTTATACCAGGTATGACATGTAGCTCTATTCATCATCTTTATTAGGTTGTATCGGGCTCAACAACCTCAAGAAGACAGACTTCTTCAATGTAGTAATACAGGCAAGTTTCAAAGTTCATTACAGTATTCATTAACCTGAACCAACCTTGACTTGTATCGTAACGTGCCTTTATACGTGACTTTGAAAACTTAATCATACCTGTTCAGGCACTTTGCTGCATTTCAACTATAAGAAATTACCTACTGCTACTGGACGTTGGAAGAATCCAACCACCGGATCCTGTCATCACAACACTGGTGGAACTCGTAAAGAAGATATTCAACACCAAGAACTTCAAGGGAATAGTTTCTCCACACGAGTTCCTCCAAGCTGTTGGCGTGGCATCTGGTGGTACATACAAAATTGGAACGCAGGGTGACCCTGTGGCTCTTATGTCATGGTTGTTCAATAGGCTGCACAGCAGACTAAAGAGCAAGAAGACATACGGTAAGTGTATCTAGCATTTGTATATAGTTAACTCAGATTCCGTCATATCTAAGGCATTTGGTGGAGAGTTGGTTATTTTCACCCTCGATGATCAACAGTGGAAAGAACAAATTGCTCCATTTAGAATGCTAACTCTGGATGTGCCAAACGCTCCTATATTTAAAGATGAGCACGAGAATAACGTCATCCCAACAGCTTCAATATTCCAACTATTGGCAAAATTCGATGGGATGACTGAGCATACTTCCAGCAAGGGAAGCCTGTGCCGATACAGATTATGGAAGTTGCCAGAGTATCTAGTAATAAATATAAAGAGGTTTACTCGCAACAACTTCTTCCTAGAGAAGAATCCGACAATCATCTCATTCCCTATGAAGAATTTGGACCTTGCTGACTGTAGGTTTGACAGTAGTAGTTTAATGTTTGCCAGATCTTGACGAACGTGCAGCCAAGGACGATAACGGAAGCACTAGATACGATCTAGTGTGCAATGTATGTCACCAGGGTAGTCCTACTGCAGGAAGCTACAAAATATACACCCACCACCTCCCTTCGGGGGACTGGTATGAACTGGATGACTTACTTGTGACATCTGTCCTTCCACAGTTTGTAGCACAATCTGGTATGTATATTAGTATTGCTTTACATGTTTTCAGAGTCCTACATACAAGTATATAGGCGACAGAAGGGGGGCAGTGGTACTGCGCCTGACGAAATGGAAGAAAACATTGACATGTTTGGTTAAATATTGCTTTTTCTGTTTATTTAAAATGAACTTTAACAATGATGACGACGAAGATCAGATTATGTTCGACCTCTATGAGGGTTTGGACACCTTCGACCAAACCGTCCCAGAGAAGGTTGAAAACACAGATAATGCCACAGCGGCAACAACAGTGAATAATGGCGAGGAGGGTGGATTGGGAAGCGATCAGACAGCAGGAAAAGCTGCTGATTTTGATAAACCTACCGTGTTTGAGTCCGATTACCTAGGTAGCACTGATGCTGTCGCTGTAGAACATGGATACGTGCCCATAGAAGAAGATTCAGATGAAAACATAAACCAAATCAATAGTACTGGAAATAATGGGATGGACCAGGATGATGAATCCTGTGGAATTTATGGCGAGAATGAAAATGAGGATGACGGCGACGTTTACGATGAAGAAAGCGATGAGGACGAAGATGACGGAGTTGTTTTTCTGGTCGAAGAAGATGAGGGAACTATCCCAATTGAGCCTTCCCAGAATGAAGCCCAGTCCCTAGGCAGGCGTAGACCAGGAGGTTGGGCCACGAGGTACCATAAAATAGGTAATTTTAAATGTTTCTGTAATATCATATACGTTCAGAACGTGTGATATATGTCGGCGCTCCGAGCTCAGAATCACAGGCCATGGCGTCAACAGACCCCAAAAAGGAATGTTTTTGTCTCGTTAGAGGCATACCCTGGTGGATGGATATCAATGAGTTCAACAACGTCGTTGAAGAAAGTGGAGCCATGCTAGCATTTTCAAAGATATTAAGCGATCCCATGAACGGTGCATCTCTAGGGGTGGCGCTAGTTGAATTTGTTGATCCAGAAAGTTTAGTCACCTTTAGCAAAGTCAAATCGCAATTTATCGCAACAGAAATACCACAAGATGTTTTTGAGGATGTATTAAACTCCCCTCTTTACAGAGAGGGTGTTCTAAAAGATGGAATGATAAATCGAATTGTTTCACATTTGGGATTAGAGATGAGGAGGACCATCCCCAACGGTAAATCAGATCATTTCCATGAAATCGAATTCGAAATACGTCAGCAAGAAATATTGAAAGATGGAGAACCATACAATGTTAGTAAGGTATTTCCTTGGTTCAAGCTGAATATGCTGAAAGTTATGGGTTATAAGAACCGCAATGAGCAGCCTGATACTTCAAGCCCCTATGATCTAGTGAATCATCTCGAAGCTTACAAGAAGACTCAGGAATCGCATAACAACAATGTAAACCTAATGATGCCTCAATTTATGATGGCCAACTATATGCAGCATACTGGAAAAGATATGGGAGAACCTGCAAGCTACCCGTATCTTCATGTGACACAACCTGCAGGTCAACCCGAACCTGCCGCAAAATGGCAGAAGTACAATTTAAGTGCAAATAGGGACGTTAAGGATAAAGATAGGGCTAGCAGTAACGAGGAGCCGCATCCTAACACAAATGTGCACAGAAGCGATAGGGAGAGAAATTCACCTAGCCCACATAGCAAGAGGAGAAGTTCGCCACATCATGGTGGATCACATCATCACAAAAGATCGCATCACTCATACAATGAACGGCGCAATGACCGTAAGTGATAACCGCGTCGCTTAACCATTTTTAATATCTCACCTTTATTTATATATTTTATGTTATACCGCTTTATTGATAGTGTTGCACCTTTATCATTTATATTGGCATGCTTTGAACAAAGGTATCAGAAGTTATATTGTTTTAAACCTTTTGTTTGACTTCTCGTTTAATGTAAGCAAACTTCGTGACATCCCTTATACATCACTATGTAAATCGCCTCAATTTTACAATCTGCTATCTTGCATGTCATTATAAGATATTACATTAACAATACCATATTACATATAGTTAGATATCAAGTTTTAAAATACATCAAAGGAGTTTGTATCCGCCTTGATACTTAGTTACCTTTTCTTCTTGCTGCAGCTTATCTAGTGCATCAACCACCTGACGGCGTTCTAAGTATTCTCCCTTAAGACGGAATTGCGATCTACAACGGTCATAAATTGCATCAAAGGTTGCACATATCTCTGAGGTAGTGATAAAACCTATAGTAGAGACAACCTCTTCGCAAAGTTCTTCCGTCTTTTTGGCAGCTGCGTATGTTAGACCTGTTGCCAACTGGTCAAAATCAATCTTCCCACTATGTGGATCGATCAATGACTGGAAGGTGGTGGCCTTCATTAATCTTGCCGCCTCACGAGCATCTGCAATCGTAACCTTGGGCGAGAGCTTCATCTTTGCAAGTGCTTGACTAAGCCTAATAAGGCCCTCCAGTTGTCTGGAACTGGCACAAGGTAGTTTAGATGGAGAGCCTTCCACAACTCTCATTTTCAAATACTCTGCTATGATAAACTGCCGGCTCTCGGCAGTTAGATATGGGTTGCAATTTGCTCTTGCAAATGATATATAACGTGAGAGGGTTAAGGGGTCTATTGGAGGTTCGTCCGTTTCCATACCGGCAAAGGAATTGCAAATTCTTTTGGCTATGATTTTATCCTCCGTTGGCTCGATACAATCTAGTATCAGATAAATCAAATCGAACCTACTGAACAAGGAAGGTGCCAAGTTTATGTTCTCCACCACAGCCTTGCGCTTGTCGTAGCGAGAGTTTACTGGGTTTGCAGAAGCCAGAATAGCTGTCCTAGCATTCAAAGTCGCCACAATACCCGCCTTGGCAATGGTTACTGTTTGCTGCTCCATCACTTCATGCAAGATTGCCCTTGCGAACTCGTCCATTTTATCAAATTCGTCAATACAGCATATGCCGCCGTCAGAGAGTACCACGGCACCACTTTCTAGCACGTAAGCCTTCGTTTCTGGATCCTTCCGAACATAAGCTGTCAAACCCACTTGACTGCTTCCTTTGCCGCTAGTGTAGACCCCCCTTGGAGCAAGCATGTGTACATACTTTAAAAGCTGTGACTTGGACGTTGATGGATCTCCACAAAGAAGTACGTTTATCTGTGATCTCATACGTGAAGAAGGGTCCACACTTGCACCGAATAGTTGGCACAGTAACCCTCGCTTAACATCATCACGTCCCTGTATAGATGGGGCAAATGACTTTACCAACAAGTCATATATGTTTGGACACTTCGATAGGCGAATTATCTCGGCGACTATGTCGTTGGAGTAGTTCAATGGGTTCTTGTCCGCCTTTGAAAGTGATCGTGGAATGGCTGCCATACGATTCTTTGAAGACTCCTCAAGGCGAATATGCAACGCGTTAATGAAAGTACGGTATATTGCGCTACACGTACGCATGCGTGGGTTAAGACGAATAGCAGATGCCTTGTAAATTCCGGTTACCTCGACTCTGTCACCAGGCATAGCTATGTCGATCAAATCATCGTATGCGTATATAATCAACGATTGCTGTGACTCAGAGGCAGACTGTGGAAGTTCCACTAGTTTGATTAATTGTTTGCTTGAAAAGCAACACATATTGTGCCATAATTCAAAGCAATTCCTACTTTTGCACTTGGAACACGATGTGGGCTCATTGACTTCCCCCTGAATCACGTACTCATACACTTCCTCCCTGCATTTTTCGAAGGAATTTATCCCTTTCTTTACCTGACCCGAACACTTGAATGCAGTCATGGTCATTTCTGGCATTACATCTGAACAACGTACTACCACACCCTTAATCGAAATCAAAGTGTCTATTTGTGCAGGGCCCAACTCTGAAGCACTGTCGACATCGGGCTTTCCAAAAAGGCGCACACGTGGACTCCATTGTACCTGCTTGTAATCAACCACGACACCAGCTTCACTGAAATATTCTGACATCATCTTCTCGAAAAACCCTTGAACCATTTTGTCAAGCTCACAGACACAGTCTGCAGGGTATTTTATTATCAGGTTATAGAGAACGTAATCAAATGTCTTTATATGGTTTAGATTTATCTCAAAACGCCTTGTTGACCCACCGCTGTGTTTTGCATCCTCACCACTAATGGATCCAAAGTGAGAGTCTATGTATATCATCATCTTCAGCCCATAATACACTGATATCCATTGAGATGCGAAATTTTCTCGCTTTTCCAACAACTCACAATCTTCGTCGGTAGGTACTATTACTCCATCGTAGTCTTCTAGTCTAAATTCACGCAAAAATGTGTTGAACCTATCGTAGACCTCATCTATCCGAGCGTCCAAAATATATGGCAAACGGTTAATGTCATCTGGTTGCATGAACATCTCCCTTCCCATGTCACCTATGTCACTTCTAGCTGCCCTAATACGCCTAATCACGTTAGGAGTTTTCCCATATTGAGTGTGCCTTCTGGTGGTACCAGTGAAATGTTCAGATTCATCAAGAGTCATTCTACGTCGCATTGATACCCCCATCTGATCGATGCTCCTCTCACTGGGATCAGAGGTGTGCAAACGATGCTGGATGGGAGTTCCATTCGACGATACGGATGCCATTTTGTATGATTACGTCTAAAACACAATCACCGTGTCGATATCCAAAATGTCTTATACTGTGGCTTTAGATCAAGCCTAAGCAGTTGAATAACTTGTGTTGGGTAAAAATTCTTCCAAAAGCGATAATCACCGTTTTATCCCTTTGGAATCTTGACATGAAAGTTACATTTAGACAGAGCTGAATTCTGTTACATACCCACCTTTATGTCTTTAAACAACAGCGATAACCGTGCATAGGATTTTTATCTTAGTGTTAAAAGATTTCAGGTAGAGAGAGTATGTAACCTGTGATTTGTTCGTATTCCTGTGTAGGGGACTATGGGGAGTCAATTATTAACTCCGAAGTATGGTACGAAGTGAAGTGAAGGTACTAAATTATTGTCATCCGTCTTGTAGAGCTGTTACACTCTATTTTCTATTGGATTCCTGATTTAGAGTGGAATCCTTCTCAGGAATCACCCCTATGTATAACGTATGCTGTGTGTGTAAATACCACTTTGACACAGTCTCTGTATGACGTAGAAATCGGTAACAAGGATATGTAATGCGATAAACACAATTGAAAGATGTTGGAAAACACCTGTGACTTTACTTTGTCGTACGTGGCAATATGCATCTTCTACACATCGGTAATCATGGTGTCCTTTTGTTCCCGTGTTTTTCATCGTGGTATATCCGGGATATTATGCGCGGGTCACTCTCTGGAGGGTATGTCACCGGTAATACCCGTTTCAGAAACCACCCTGTGACTGCCGGGTTACCGAAGCAGTACCATATAAATGACGGAAGCATGAACATACACCCTAGGTAAAACGCTCCAAAACGTCTCTTCGCACGTGCAGCACGGCTTTCTCGAGTGAAGCCGTACCCCCAAAGACCCATATCTATATTGTATGCCTCTGCGATAGCTATCCCAGGTTTGATGCTGGTTCTATTAGCCACTTACCAGCGCTTCCTGTAGAAGCAGTGTTTCTATTTGCCGTTTTATGATAGTCTTATACATGGGTGTTGCGCATCATGGATATAGCGAATACAATGCTTTTCTTCCTGACAAGTGTATCACACACTGTCCGCATATGTTCACCAATGGCGCGTGTATTGCCTTATAATCCAGCAACCCCGCATATGGCATAAATACGTTAGGGCACATTCTTTAATTATATTAATGTTAAATGCTATGGTGGTTAGGGTAGACATGAAGTACAGGCAGCCTAATGTTAGTGGGCGAGAAGAAAGCAGCGTATACGACATCTTATATTGTCCCTCTGTCAAATATATGGGTCCACAACTCAACAAGTCATGATTTCCGACGACGATAAGGATACGGAGAACATCTTTAGTGAGGATGTCAAGGACTCCTCAATGTTTAGGCTTGTTTCATCCGATGAGGACTGTGTTTATCCAGATGAATTTGAAACTACACCGTCTCAACGCTTTAAAGACGTAAAGCATGGATTAGGAGCTATTGATGCGATTCTAAGTGACAAGGTAGATCTTGAAAGCATAAAAGATGGCGACCTCTACGAGCAAGTCCACGGCACAACCGCAATGCTCAGTGAAATAAATAAGTTTTTTGAAGAATCGGTGGCTTCACTAGTAAGGGAAGAACTGAAGGAAGATTCTAGCTGCGCGGTTGAAGATGTTGATCTCAGTGGCATCGAAGACACTATAGATCTGGATGACGATGGTGATGTTGTTATTGTCACTCGCAGCAGAGTAAGGACTAATAGGGAGTTCGTCCCTGCCAGCTCCCTAAGCAAAGATAAACCTACTCGCATTATTAAACCCCGGAATAATCGCAATAATGAAGATTCCAGCAGTTATAGTGTCTCTGATGATGACTACATCCCAGATTCCTATGTGCAACTAAGACAGAAAGGAAAATCGCAAAGACATCGTAGAACCAGTAAAAGGGAGGCATCTGCAAAGGGTGGGAAGAAAATATCGGAACATTTCAAACCCTTTGAACAAGCGGATAACGAAACCGAGGAATACACTATAGGAAGCCTAAAAAAAGGCAAAAACAAAGGGCTAAAATCTAAGACAAAGGACATAATGTAAGTTTTATAAACATCATTTCCCACGAGCGTAGCTTTCATATTCAGTTTTATAAAATGATTCAGAGATGACGATATCGAATTGATACAAGAATGTGACATGAACTTGGAAACCGGTGCCCCTGGAGATAACTATGACTACGCACCGAATGAATATGAAAGCACTTATATATCGGATTTAAAAAACCAGCATACTGCTGCTGATGAGGAGCATAGTGAATCTATATGCCTTAAATTTGTAATAATGGACGAAAACCGTTGTATGATAAAGGATGACCGGCTGCAGTCAGTCTATGTAAAGCGAGATGAAACTATGGGCAACCTAGCTGAGAAATTTGGAAGACTTTTCAATCTCGAAGATACGCTATTCAAGGATATAGCAATTTATGTTGATGGAGATCAGCAACCGCACAACATTACAATAGGTATGTCTTACCATCCATACATGCCTTTCCTTGTATCCTTCAATATCTGTGAGAATATACTACTATATTTCTCACTTATTTACGTATACGCCCCTCGTAATTGACTTGCTTCTGTTCATTCATCTGTTTTATGTGCTAATTGCATTCCGTTTATGAGTTGTATTTGGTCTTCATAAATACGGTCTGAGACAGTACACATCTGTGTTCAGATGACGAGAATTTGGGACTGGAGGAAGGAATGCAAGTAGACATCATATTCCCCCCGAAAAATCAAAAGATTCAGCAACCTTCGGATACAATGAGCGAAGCAGATCGCAAAATCATGTTGGCAACCCTCAATATTCCTATGCCCTTGGAAGACGAGCGAGCGTATGAGAATCGTATGCCTTCTGAATCTGAAATTATAGAAATAGACTAATTTAAATTAATGTGCTATTTAAACTTTAACACATCTTTTGAATGGCGGCGCTGTTGTCTTGCCTCTGGGGTCGAGGGCATCCTACCGTTTATAGAAAGACACATATAGTCCCATAAAATACAATGAAATCGCATAAGAAAGTTAAACGCCCACAGGTTTCGTTAGAATCCTGTACTTCTGCGCTTGAAGCGTTGGAGCGTGCAAAAAAGGCTGAGGATATCGAACAAAATGTGGATTTCCTCATTGAACATATATTTATCATTAAGGCGAACGTTGCATGCCCCTTTGATCGCCAATTCTTCATAGACGCTGCAAAAGCTAGAAAGGATTCCGTAAAGTCCACAAGTAAGGAACAGGATCAAGGGAAGGAGCTCAGACATCTTTGCCTAAACTTCATACGAGTTATCACTGCCCTGGCCCTCAATGAAAAATACATGAGGCAATTAATTCCGAGGTTAATCGCAATTATAAGGCTGGAAGCATCACTTATAAAGGTTTTAAAGTCAGAATGCAAGAGTGATAGCACAGTATATCCATCGTTTCCTGCCTCTGTTCTAGAACTTTTAATAGGTATTGTACTGTATACTGAAGGCTACGATGAAGACGTTTTGGATGATTTGCTTTCCCAATACCTGCTTTCATCTGCAGAATGGACCTACAACAGTTATGTTGTATTGGATCAGATAAAAAAGAATTTTGATACATCCACTAATGCTGTCTATGTAAACAAGAAATTGCCAGATTATGTTTTCCTGCAGAGATTTATATCTATGTTGTTCAGGATGCCGCCACCGCCACAAAAAACAGGGAGCGGTCAGGCAGCCATACTCAAATCTACTGCCAAGCAGGGTCTAATGGAAGAAGACCTAGATTCAGGCTCTGACATAGAGTACGATGAAGAAACTGGCGATGAAACAAGTGATAGTGATGGTGAGAGCGCTTACAGTGATGATCAGACAGAGTTTTTTGTTGATGATGAACGTAATTCATGCTCTTACGCAAGGTTGTACTCTACTGTGTGGCACAATACTGTATTTGGTCGAATTCCACTGACTGGTGAACCTCTTTACAAGGTCCTGAATCATATGCCAGATAATATATTGCCATATTCATCAAATCCCACGGCATACGTAAATTGGCTTATGAATCATCTTAATGGCAAGGAACCCATTCTGAGTGTGTTGAGTCTTAGGAGCATATTCGTGTTGATAGTAAAGCACAGATTAGGTGAAGTAGATGGTTTACGCGCAAAAAATGCTGAAACCCAGCCAATCTCCGCTTTCTATGACAGGCTATATGAACATCTGACTGAATATCTTATAGCGTCGAAATTCGGTTCCGGGCTTCTACAGCTGCTATGTGCGTCTTTACAGAGTACCATGCTCCCATCTCTATTGGTCGCCAGGTTCATAAAGAAATTGGTTAGAACTGCATGCTTTACTAGGTCAGCCGAATCAACAATACTGCTAACCATCGCAATTAACTTGCTCAAGAGGCACAATCAGACATGTCTTAAAATGGTACATATGGATCACGTAGAAGGCGAAAAACAAGGGATTTCCGATGGTGATTATTGTATACCAGCAAGGACTGATGTAGATTTCGCAGGAGATGAGAATAAGCGTCTGTTCCTCTGGGAACTGGAGCTTCTCATTAACCACTTTAATGAGCGGACAGCCAAAGTCGCTAGTACATTTTATTCCCACCTGCGGAAAAAACGTTGCATGCTATTGAAAGCTGAAGATATAATTGGATGTGACGCTAGAGAACATCTCCGTCAAGAACTTACCAAGGCCAAACGTGAGGATAACAACACGTTCCGCAAGACACTCCAAACAACTACTGACCTTGCAAAGCAAATTATATTATGATTCATTAAATGATCGTGTTTAATCTGAATCTGTATGTATTTGTATATGTAGATTGTCATCTACATCTATATCACCCACGGACTTCTTGGTCCTTATTCTTCTATAATCTCCCTTCTCGCAGTTTGTCTCCAGCTCTCCAATAGCCCACACTAGTAAATAACAACTTGTGCGAACTCCTATCATTATAAGGCAGCACATTATGCCAAATTTGCGATTGTTCTCCAAGTACTGGAGGAATAAGGGGGCGTGATGCAGCACAAACAAGTTAACCTTGAATACAATTCCGATTAACACCAAAACTGTAAATATCAGCATAAGTGTGTTTTGCATAACAATAAGAGCCAATGAAGAACGCAGAGCCGCGTCATTCTTGAAAAGCATTCCCCAAAATCCGATGAAACTTGTAGACACATTGATTGCAGTGTACGACACCGCAAAATATTGGAAAAGCAGCGATTTTGATGTTAGAAAATCTGCATATGTAATCCACCAAAGCAGCAATGCGTCACAAAGCGGTCCCAAACACAGGAAAACTGAGGCGATCAGGCGTCTAACGTGATGTCTATGGATAAGGTCATCACCCAGATCGCGTAATAAATACGCCTTTTCCCCAGGTTCCGGGTCATACATCATGCGATATTAGAACATATTCTGTTCTATATGAGTGTCTACCTTCACAGGTAGTATATATTTATAACTTTAGGTCCATTTCCTTATCCGGGGATAACCCATACATCGCACTTCGGTGCATCGCACAGAAACCACTTTAGACAAGATTAACTCTATTTATTATAACACACCTGTAATTAACTGTCAGTGTAGAGTTTCCGGTTGGTCGTGTAAGGGGTATTTTTTAATAGGAACCGCAAGCAGAATCCTCATCTTCTAATTAGATCTGGATGTGTCGTCATAACCAAAAGGAGTTGGCTTGTGGAACTTCCTGTAGCTCTGTTGTAGCTGCCATTCTCTTTTATCCTAAAAAAGGTGAAATGTGTAGGTGTGTTATCACTAACCCCGAAGACATCGGAAGCATGCGATGTGTATTGAGATATAAACACTGTTCCTAGAAATCTGGAACTTATATCTTCCGAGTTAGCTGGCGCATCTCCCAGTGTAAACGTTGCAGCTTTTGGAGGTATGAACTTGAAACTATACTTGCGATCCTTTATGATCATATCGCCACGGTCATCATCGAAGTCACAAGACTGGAGCGCCGTTAGTACATCTACATTTATATGCATTTACACATTTATGCATACCGTTGGGGCTTATTTCTGAGTGTATCGAACGTTCTATTTCTATCTTAACGGCGTAGCCTTCATTTGTCTCTTGCTGGTGACTTAGCTGTACCTTTTCCCCCTCGTATCGAAGTGGGATATTGCAAAAGCTGTGTATATTATTCTTTCCCATGATTGATATAATTTACAATGTTATAAACTACTCGCCACACTCTGTAGGGCCGTGTAGAAACACCGGCGGCAAACATAATCAACGTGATATAGCAAATATACCTTATCTGTGAGTGTAATTTTGTTATCACATATACGACAATAGCAAGTTTCTATCTAATCTTGATAAAGCATGTAGAAGTGGTTCACGTCCAAGAAGCTGGTTTTGGTAGACATCGTTCTACTTAAATCCTCATATACTATCCCTAACAACAGTCCGCTGGGCACTCACAGTGTGGATTCTTTCTGTTGCCTCCCTCCAATAAGGGTATAGTGTAACAACTCAATACATATCCTATGGCGTATGCAACACAGACAGTCAAGACGATGCCTACGTTGTACGTCATTACTACGAGCATAATGGAAAAATCCAAGAATGAAACTATAAACGCTATTACCCCCAAAAACAGATGTTCGAGAGTATATTGGTGTTGGCGACTTTTGCTCATATACTTTTCTGTCATCCGGTTCCTTGCCAACTTCATAAAAACTGTAAAAAGTGATAGAGCGAAAACTATACACAATGTGGGAAAGTAACTTCCAGCAGATTTTGTTCTCCAAAAACTGAACAAAATAACAGAATCATAGGAATTGTAAAAGTAAGCTGCCATGCCACATGATTCAGGTTTTTCACTGCACTCTTTTTCCTCATCCGCCTTCTCAGAAGAATTGGAACAACAACCACCGGAAGTATGTATTACTGTCCTAGGTACAGTATAAGATCCTTGATGTTGTTGTTTATGCGCTCCTCCCTTATGTGAAGAACACTTCTGTGGTAGACAGTGTTCTCCGCTTGGTAACCCATTACATGATGTATTTAGGCCATGTTCTGAGTCGTTCCCTTTTACATCAGATATGGAATCCCGGCTAAATGGCCTTGATTTTTCAGGCCCATTCGCTGGAATCCGTTCCCCTCCATGTGAGGGGCCATGTAAATATCCTTCATCATGTATTAACGATTTAACTGCATTTCCCCCTGCAGATTCCAGTGTGGAATCTGCTATTTCCTTGAAGTCGCTGAGTACATCTTCTTCTGAACCTTTAGAAAGCTGTGAAGACAGTCCAATTCTGCTGACACTGTCTGTGTTTGCACTTTGGCCTTCTTCACCTGATGTGCCTATGCCGTTCACATAACAAGTGTAGTAGTCTGCTAAAATAAAGGCGACGAAGAGAGTCCTCATTTTTAAATTTCTTATTGATTGCCATTGCATTGCAAGATCACGACATGCGAAATGTGGTGTTTCCATGTCTTACATAAGAGTTCTTCAGATGAAATATTGATGGCAATCATTTTTCATTTAATACCTTACGCCTATATTGTGAATGTGTAATGTGAAAAAATAATGGTTGTATGTGTACTGGTTCGTGTCTTTTGGTAAAACACCGCATCGAACTTTCCATAACTATATAAGGCTAAAGATATGCATCTCTTATTTAATAATGTATCTACCTGTGCGTATTTTGCCTTTTTATCTCCCGGATTCTGCTCTGTATATAGCTCAATTGGAAAAGGACGCCCATACTCTGATAATTACCCATATTTACCGATGCGTTATTAGCGCTACATAAAGACTATATTATAAATGAAATGGTCTACATACTCAAAATTGTCAATAATCAGCCTTGATACGTGTAACTGACTCTCCAGATGACTCTGCTAAAATTCTTTTCATGTTACCCTCCATTCGTTTGAATTACTCTACTTTACCAAAGAAATTATAGGATGTGATTAGTATGATGCGTTGGTTCCATATTACTTTGATATGCCATGGGGAGACCACAATGGGGGAGCGTCGTGACTTTCGCCACAACTCTACAGGGCGTGTCAATTCCATAATATAAATACAAATATATCGGCCTTAAATTAAAAATGGTAAGATTTTTGTTACGAGGTTGTATGTATTCATCGCGATGTAGTCTGATCAAGTGGCCCAAGCCAACAGGAAAAGGACCTTCAGGACTTTCAAGTTCAGAGGATATGAACTTGAAAAGCTCCTGGAGATGCCAATGAATAACTTCATTGACCTCCTCAAGGCAAGACAAAGAAGACGCTTTTCAAGAGGTAGGTTTTATGCTCATACCGTGATATGCGCAACCCCAGGTATCAAGAAGCAAACACGTACCCTTCTAAAGAAGTTGAGGGCAGCTAAGAAGGATCTAGCATATGGTGAAAAGCCAAAGCCTGTCAAGACACATCTCAGGGACACCATTATCATCCCTGAAATGATTGGATCCATCGTAGCCGTATACAATGGCAAGCAGTACATCAACGTGGAAATTAAGCCAGAGATGGTCGGCTATTATGTGGGAGAGTTCTCTATCACATACAAGCCTGTTATGCATGGAAAGCCTGGTATTGGAGCTACTCACTCCTCCAGGTTCATTCCACTCAAGTAAACTTGCTTCTATCTAATGTTAACCACGTTAAATACAAGTTGTGTTTATTTCACACATTCGGATAACTGTCTCGCTTGTAGGACACGTTATAATTTGCGATTTGGCATGCAAGGTAGGGAGATTAGTTACCTTCCGCTTCATGCAGCTCCTCCTCCTTATGGGTTTCAATCGTGCAATCCGATTTAGGATAGCAAGTACAGAGTAAGCAGTAGCCTTCCTTTATTTGTTTTTCTTCTAGATAACTCTGCTCTTCGTTATCTACTTCTCCCTTCACGATTTTTGCTGAAAACATCCTTTAAAGATTAAGTTAATCAGTTATACCTGCACATGTTGAGCAACTTCCACCTCTACAGCTGTAGGGAAGATCCACTTCAGCACTTTCTGCTGCTTCCAAAATGTATTCGTCTGGTTCACACTCAATATTCTTTTCCCCTGGTAGAGATTAGACAAGGGTGCAGTTAAACTTACCTTCAGGAGTTAAAAGCTTTACAGAGTATTTAACACGAAAACTGAATACCGATCGTTTGGGCAGCGTAATACCAGTTTGAAGCAAAGAAGTTCTATAATTATTCTTTATGTACCCCGAGAATCTCGGAATGTCCGCTCCGATTGTACGATATCTCAAACCACCATGTGATATAGACAAGCCCAAACCTATAAATATATTGACTCCTACAGCAAGCCACAGTAAAGTCATTGGAACTACCTCAAGCTATTATGACTTCACAATGTTTAAAACAAAGCATTGCCAACAACGTGAATGCTGTGATGTAGACATCTGTACCAATGGTGCCGTAAATAAGATAGAATGATTAAGTTGAACTGAACACAGAGAAAATGTATATTTTTATTATAAATATTTACAAAATTTGTCGTTTAGGGGGCATATTCGTAGTGAATAGGAAATTTGACTTCTTTTACCCCTACACATACCTCTTCTGTAAACCGGGGAAAGATAGTATTGACACATTTTTGTGCCTTCCATTAGTTATGTCGTCTCTAATACAGCTTAATACTATTTTAGAGCGTCCCGTTAAGAGAAACTACGTTGTTTTATGTCCTGTTCAGCAACCTGTGATCAAAACCTTTCCCAAATTGCTTTTGCAAAAATAAAATCACTTATAGCATTCATCAAACGGTTCATGTGAAAACTTCTTTCAGCTTTTCTAGCAGCACTGCTCTATCTTCTGGTGTCATTTTGCTTATGACCTTCATTATTGCATCTGGATTGTATTTCAGTCTTCTTACAAACGTCTTTAAATACAAAAACGTGAAAGATCCCATTAGAATGTGACAATCGAATCGATCAATAATTCCACCGTGCCCTGGTATAGTATCGCTGAAGTCCTTCACCTTAATAGCACGTTTGAACCCTGATGCAAAGAACCCTCCAAATGGTGCAAGTAGACATGCAAATAACGTCAAAATCATAATGTGCACAAAGCAAGGTTTGTAAAGTATCTTTTCATATCCAAACGTCTTGCTTACCCACTCAGGTGGGACATAAGTCACTGTCCTGTATATGGCTTCTGGCTTGCAAGTATTTCCAAACCAACTAAACGGTGTGAAATCGAAGGTATTAACCGGGCATATCATTGGTCTAATGTCAAGGAATAATGGAGTCACCAATGCAATTACCAACGTTGTGGTGATGAATGCTCCAATGAAACCTTCCAGCGTCTTCTTAGGTGAAAGGGATATGAGAGGCGTCCTTCCAACAAGTTTGCCGAACATATATGCCATGATATCATTTAATATAATCATGGTGTGAGGCAGTATGAACCACACCATGCCATAGTATATATTCCCTATTATCATCATGCTCTGAATAACCACATACAGCAGCGACACTACAATAAAGGCGAAACGAAGGAACTGCTGTTTGGCTCGCCCCCTCTCCAAACCTAAGACAAACTTTATTATCCCGAAAATGTAAGCGAGAAATAGTAAAAGATGATGATACGATAACATTAATCCACAGACACGAGCAATATCCTGGTGCATACGAGCAAGGCGCGGCAGTAACCATGGAAGCGAAATACCAACCATTGTGGTCAATAGGAAGTATGTCTCTAGCGATATAAAGGATAGAAGATCCAATGCTCCTGTTATGACGTAGATGTTAACGTGCTTCTTGTATTTTTCAGAAGTATAACCCTTCGCTTTTTCGTCATTACTACCTTCATCCTTCTTTTGGTGAATAACAGTATCATAGAGATGAATCAACTCATAATAAGCCGTACTGATTAATATTAACACCAATATAGCACAATACACGTGCCCTAGACTTAGTACAAAAGTGAAACCGCCAAATAACGCAAGTCCTATCACAGTACGCAGAACCAGATTGTTCATTGGCAGTTTTCCTTTCTGTGTACCTTTTGGCTCAATATTCTCCATCGCAGGAGCATCTCCACCATCCGGTTGGGACGAAGGCGATCCAAATTCCCTCATTGTGAAATGGCTGCTTCTTCCTTATTATACCATATATTGTGCAAACGTAATGTTCACTATGGTAAATTGCAGTTTATTCACCCGCCTTCCGCGATGGCCAAAGTTAACTGTGGCACTATACTACTGTGAATGTTGTAAATATAGTAGGCCCCATAGGTTCTATATTTTTACTATTCTAATGCAAAAAATAATTTGTTGAATTACATATCGATGTTATTTGCGGTGTTTTGTGCATAAAACGTTTCGGTTGCCGGTACTAGCGGCCATCTCCATTATATCGGTAGATTCTGATCTAATAACGCAACGGAATCTATTTTTCTATTCAATACTACTTCTAATTGCGATATGCTTGTTATAGAGATTATTTGTGGCATTTAGAGTACCCTTTTGGATTAACAACTTTGGTGATATGTTTCCACATGTTATGTATACAGACAAACACATTTCGCTTATAGAAATGAAAAGAATCATAAATAACGTTATACCTATTCAATACTAATGTAGATTTGTTGTTATAAATATGAAGAAAAGTGACGACGATGGGACTCGAACCCACAATCTTCGGTTCCGTAGACCGACGCCGTATCCATTGGGCCACGCCGCCTTTTCTTTGAGGCTAAATCTCATCTTCATGAATGCATATTGGAGTGGACATAGCGTGAAAGATAACATCATAATTGTGAGTATTTTTTATCATTTTTACTATTACACTATTCGATAGCTTCACTGTATTCGTGTTGCAGCTTAGGCTCTAGTTATTATGGTTACATTGTCACCTTCTTGCTCACTAATTCGCGAAACCTTCAGCAACATCATATACATATATTTTGTATGCTCGGCTATCCAATCGGACATTAAAGAGAGGAACCCGCATCTGCAGTTCTTAGATAGTTTAAATAATGCCAAATGTCAATCAGAACGTTACCTTTCCTTGCAAGCCAAATGGGGCCCTCAAAGGAATATATAATCATTTTTTATTTATATATTTGCCGTTATTGATCTATGTAACAGCGACATGATCTCTTTTATTATGTGATGGCAGACAATTATGAGAAATAAGTTGAATAACATAGCCATACCGTGGCAATACTATATATAAAATAATTATTCACTATCGAATAATGATGATATGGTTTTTTGGTAGTCAGAAATGGGAGTATAGTTCCATAATACCAAGGCCTTCAAAGCATATATATAGATATATTAATCATTTTTGGTCCAAACCTTGTGGCATGTATTTTTAAGCTGGATGAGACAGGTGATTGCAACTCATTTTAGATGACGAAACTTAATCTGTTAAAATTGTTTCCATAGGCATAAGAACTCAAGTACATCATTTAAAGCTTATTAGCTTATACTTAAGACTCTTACGCCTTTACGCAGTGGTCGGTCTGATCTTACGAAGTGACGTCTGCAAGACCTCCCCTTTATAGGTTGACGGAGGGCATATCTACAATTTTTGTATACTATATTGATATATTATGTTAAGCATTACTTATCTAGCCCTCTTAATCACTTTTTATAAAATAAAGGAATATATGCATGGTATTTGCTTGTTCTACCTAATCTTCACCCCATTTTGAGGAATAAGTATCAAAACGCCTTTAGAGCATCTTGCAGTTTTATATCGTCTGTTATATCACTATATATGGTAATCATTGTTGTTCGTGTTCATATTTTCAAATTTTATTGAATTGTGAGTTCCAATTCCTGTGGGAAACCTTATATGGTACTTCTTATGTAAACCGTTTGGATTAATTTTTTCCACATTACCATTGTTTATCTCAACTTTTTCAATGACTATAGAATTAATTGAGCATCTTAAACCCATTACTGGATACAACCATGTTAATTCTTATGAATTTTCGTATTATTATATATGAGAACGAGTAATGTGGTTTTTCGTCCAATGACATATGCCCTATAATTCAAGATTATCATATCAGTTTAATAACAGTCTAAACTGACTCATACCCCTTTGACATTTAATGGAAGCATCTGATTTACTACCGCTGCTAATCAAGGAACTCAGTAATGCATAACATAACCAAACTATTTTGTAGGGTATTTAAATGGCGTATGATGGTGGTAACATGTAACCGGTGTAGTTCTAAATTATCCTATAAACCCCAAACACCAATACCAAAGAACATAAAACAATTATGAAGCCACAAAATACCATTTAAAGTAAACATCTAATTTATTACCCATCTTATAACAATAGCCAGGAGTGAGTAAATGGCGTTTAACGCAGGTCGCCCAAGGTATCAGTAATAGTCCAGTTTACCTAAACTTTCATTGCTATGTATTATAGGATGTCCACTTTTGTTTTAAAGATACTAAAATAGTATAGTGGGAACATATGGCATGTGATGCAGTATATAACTGTTTCTTCATGTTAGCAAACTTAAGAACCAATATTTTAATCCCAAAACCTAAATAAATCAGATTCAATAATGATATATTCGCATTCTCTGATTCCCAGTCATTTTTTCATTAAAGGTAATTCATGTATTAGGCTACCATGAGAACCGTGACCAACGGTTATAGTAGCACAAATTTCTCATTTATAAATACAGCAGTAACTTTAGTTGTGATATAGAGCAGATTTGAGTAGAAAGGGGTAGTGGATATGCTTGCGCAGTGAGTTATTTGAAGTAGTACAGATGTAATATTTTATAAAATTCCAGGCCTCCCTGTTATGAGGTGATGAATCAGCCCCACTTAGTAAGCGACGTGGCCTAACGGATAAGGCGTCGGTCTTCGGAACCGAAGATTGCGGGTTCGAGTCCCGTCGTCGTTAATTTTGATGTTCTATGCGTTTTCATAATCTGCATTTGTCTTTATCCATCTCTAACGTATTCGTTACTGTCATTGTCTACTAACGTGTTTTTCCTTATATATGGGCCGTGGATTTACCTCCCACTTCATGATTATGTGTACCTAACATAGTCACACCATAGTCATTACCATATCAATGGAATGACTGTGTGTTTTCCTATAGTGTGTGATATGTTATGCAAAACTTCAGGAAGATTCGATGAAGCAGTCAATTCATAACTATATCTATCGCATATCTCCGGGGCTTGTTACTTTCAAATTGGCTGTGTCTACTGTAATGATTATCTACATTCTGTCTGAATTAACACATATTAATAAAACACGTGTCTTTTGACCTTTATGTTGCCGCCTCCTTTTGGCTGCACATATCCGTTGTGAAAAGGGACGTATATTAGGAGTAAAGTTCCTAAAACAAAATTCTACCTTGTTGGTGATTTAGGAGATGAGATGTGTTTGTGATGCCGCCGATATTCTATAAGGCTCCTCTGCCAGTCCAGCATAAGGTTCCAAAAGGAAGGATATTGCCCCTAAAGGAACCAGATTTGAGACTTGGTAAGTCCCTCATCACTTTGACCCCAAGACGAATCAAAGCTGAAAGCCTAGAGAAGTTGCGCTTTTCTCTTAAGCGTATTCTCCATAGGCAGAAAGAACGAATTGTGGATTTGCACGCTACTTATGCCGTGACAAAGAATCCAGATGGAGTTAAAATGGGCCAAGGTAAAGGTCGTATCAATCATTATGTAGCAAGGGTACCGGCCGGTTACAATATTTTAAACCTACCACAACTGAAGCCTTTTGTCGGCACCGATAGATCTCTATTCCTTGGTTTCGAGCGAGCTCTAGGAAACATACCCGTACCTTGCGCTTTCAGATCGCAACAAAACCTCTTCAACGTTGATAACATTTCTAATAAGGAAAGCATTAAGTTACGTTGTACAATTTCCACACGGAAAAGGTTGCTAAAGGAGAGGTTCGCCAATAACCAGGAAAGTGACTAACAATACGTTAGGTTATTGTGAATAACAACATCAAGACACAATAACTATATTGAATAAGCAGCCTAACTATGAGAAGGGGAATAGGGGCTTCAAGAATTGTGAGTTCACAAAGTGAGCGTGAACGATGGGAAACTCTGGCTAATTCACTTGAAAAGGAGTCACTGGAAACATTCCAGTGCCTTGCTGAGGACTTCAAGAAGAGCTTAAGCATCTTCATAGACAAGTATAAAGAACTAATAAATGAAGACAAGGAATTCCGCTTAGAGTTTCTTGAGATGTGCGACTTGATAGGTCTGGACCCTTTAGTGCATTCCTCTCATAGTTGGTCTAACAAGCTGGGACTTTCTCATCTTTATTCTGAGATTTCTGTGCGAATGTTAGATCTGTGCATTCGAAACCGGTCCACAAGTGGAGGTCTCTGTGATATTGAACAGTTGATTGATGCTTTTCCCCAAAAATTGAGGGTATCAGAGAAGGACATACTAAAATGCATTGAGTGGTGTAAGCCCTTTGGTGGAAACAGTATAAAGGTCATTGATGTTAGTGGTAAGAGACTTTTACTAACCACACCAGTAGTAATGGTCAACGAACATCATCAACTATTGAAGATGGCATATGAAAGAAAATTTGGCATCTCCATCACTCATATAAAAGAGTATCTGGGATGGTCATCGCAAAAGGCGCTAAGCACGCTAAACTATTTTATTCAGCGACAGATTGTATGGATAGATGAATCAAACGGGGAAACATATTACTGGTTTCCGTGCCTCCTTGGCACATATAGATCGCAACTGGATAATGCTAGTGATGCTTTGTTCACTTAGGTTCAGATTCTGTTTGATTCAGCTGTTCACAGCAGCTGCACCAAACTTCCAGATCCCGTCGTTGAGGAAGTGCATATTTTCTATGCATACATCCTTGTTTTTCTCGCGACTAACAAGCATAATATAAGAAACTAGGAAACTAACATTTCTGCTGTTGACATTGTAGTGACACCAACCGCACAAGCATGCTCTCTTCCATCTACTAGAATTTTCTGCATATATTTTTTACGATAACTAAGCATAGTTTACCACAACTACCCCGCTTTCAACTTCATCCATAGCTCCGCCTTCAGATGTAAGTCCAGGGCACATGACATTGGATCCCCTGAGTATGAACTTGAGCGCTCCCTTGTCTACTTGCATAGTTGGCAGCATGTTTGGATCTTAACACTGTTTTCTCAAAGTAAACCCTATCTTACACTTATGTATCAGCCTTATTGATGGAATCCATGGACCGTCACGAACTTGGAAAAAGAGAATCTCCCCTCCTACCGTCAAGAGCGTAAGGTGATCTTGGCTGAACTTCTATACTAAGCTTGTAGTAAACCCACCATTTTGCCAATATTATGTTTCCCTTCTTTGGAAGCACTACATCAATTGTATCTTTGAAAAGAGGAAACTGGTTAATAATCTGTGACCATGTTGAAGAGACTTAATCTCCTTAGGAACTAACCGACTGCTTTATGGCCCTCTGTACAGACGATTTTATTAAGTTTTGCGATATAATATCGTCATTGCAAAATTTACGTGTCATTTTAAAATGTAAGTCGTTCTATGTGTTTGGTAAGAGTGGCATCGCTGGGCACATCCTAGAGAATGTGTATGTCAGTTTAATGAGTATGCCTTTAGTTGTGTAAAATATTCTAAAGTATCCCTTTTCTTGAACATCTTGTGTGATAATAACCTCGATATTTGGGACTACATACGTATAACGTTTTTGTATTATTCACTAACCAGATTATTGAAGTCTACAGACAATGATTCCAGCACTTTTTCGAATTTAGTTATACCAACGTTAACCTAAGATGTTTTTACACATGCATATAATGATTATGCCTACCATGTTTTGGAATTCATTGATTTTTTGCCTCTTCAATATCTCCAATTGGTTATTTTCGTTTCCCATTTCCCGTATACTACCGCGGTTCACATCGTTCAATAACTCCTTTAAACTGGTATTACCAGCGTCCTTGCTGCAACTAACACGTTCTGGTTCCGTGGTTACAGTCTTCATAATTTCATTTAACTGTTCCATGACATCCGTCATTTCATATTTTGCATCTGACACATCACTAAGGCCAAACTCTCCAATTATGTTCTGCGCTTCGTTCCATTCGTTTAGTAATCTGCCATGTTGGTTACCTCAATGCTTCAAACCTACAGCTTCATGGTGTTGCAATGCTCTTGCCATAATATTTGGTAAATATGCAGATTTTCACATGTCTAATATCAAATGACCGAAAAGTTTATCAAAGATGATTTATTGCAAATGAAGAAGTGGCCTACCCTTTCATACATGTTTTTCCCTTCTCCATATATATCCAAATTAGCCTGTAATGAAACTTATTGTGGACCATATTTTACCTACCGATGTCTTAATCATTCTGTCATAAGTCTTCCATCTGTAGATACTATACCATCTCAACGTAACAGCTGCGACTAAGGAAATATTACTTCAAATAGTAGTATTGGTACTTACTAAGTTTGATGAACATCGTCTTTCTTTTTTCGAATTTTTCATTAACTGTATTTGTTACTGAATCTAGAAGCCATTCTTCATATTTGAGTAATACCTAAGAAGAAATAAAATTTTAATGATGCAATTTCCCCCTACATGTTTGACCAACTGGTATATCCCCATTTTGTTACTATTTACTTCGATGTTTAATGATATAGACGGTGTTGGTATGCCGTACTGATCCAGCATTTTAATACCCTCTGCAAATGTAACATCTTTTATTCCACCTGTATCGTATTTTCTATGCTTATATTCAGGACGCACCAAACCCCATGTACTTTATAGGATACTGGGTGATTATTTCCTCGGTTTCCCGTCTCTTAGTCTGTAAATGTAATATAACCCAGCAGTTTGAACTACCTTTCTCCCTCTTGGTGCCATCTTGTAAAATTCTTTTATGCAGATTGCTTTACGTATACAATGGTCGGGTGACAGTGCCAATTGAATCTCGGTAACACCAAAAAATCATTCTGATATGCTAGGGCTTACATTTGGTGCATCTCTTTCACTATCACAGAAGCGAACAGCAGAAGCACTTTGAACAAGGACATAGTTGTCTATGTTTGGATTTTGCTGTTTTACGTTAAATGAGGACTCGTTACCAACGTACCAGTAGCAAATCAACCAATGACATAACTTCTATTGATTTTATTGCTCCGTCTATTTGATTTTTGTTATTCAGGAGATTTATACTCGACAATAGATCATCAAAATCCAGAAAAAGAGGGGTCACAAGTTTATTTGATGATTGCACAGACAGGCTTTTTGAGTAGAAGAGTGGGACAAACAAATCGTTCCTGGAGGTAAGTGGCATATACTCATAGGCCTTGGTCAACTAATATATTATGTTATACTAAATGATCATGTCTAACCTGGGTAGAGCTAGGAACCAATTTAAACTTGATTTTTGATTCCAACTTAGGGACGGAAGGGTCTACCTTTTCTAGCCACTCCTGAAGATTTGTTACCCTTATATGTAGCTTTGATTCCGAATTGCTTCCTGTGATAGGAAATGAAGCAATTTAGTTTTAGTCTTACCTGTAGGCTCCGCTTGGTACACTTCCGTGAGGAAATCATTTGCATCCTTAGGATCCACAAACACACTTATAATTTGTTCATGGTTGTGTGTAAGCACTATCGGCTTTGAATGTTTTGATTCCACAACAAAAAGGGGTATGTCTTTGAGTGTGTCTGGGTAACTATGTGTAGGACTATTTCTGCTTCCTTTATAGCATTCTAATATGCATAATCTTGGCAGATACGATCTCACAGATAATCCAAATGCAACATGTGCATATAAAGCAAAAACCAGAAACATTTGTTATATATGAGACTTCCTCTGCGGCGCCTTTTAATTCCCTCTATGCAAAATATGTGGTTTCTTAGTGTATAGTATTTTATACAATAACCAATGGTATTTGTAAGATTCTATATCTATATCGCAATAACAACTTGTCTTTATGCAACTGTCTCATGCCATAAATTTCCGGGAGATAGAAATGTATTCAACATAGAAAACTGGAAGATTCCAAAGGTTAGAATATACCATTGATGTAGCCTGTACTATATGAATGATATAAGCTTTCAGGGAACCTGGCATAACGATTTTGCATACATCAGAAAGAGGCACAAATATCCACACCTACTTGCCTTTGTCAGGAAGGACTGCGAATTTTGCCAGGTATATTACATAAAACAAATCATAACAGCTGCCTTAGGATATGGAACCGCTTATAAAGCAGTTAGAGAAAGACTATGACGTGCAAGTTGAAGTCCTAGATGTTTCATCTAATCAAAACTACTCAGTTTGTCCTGTCATAAAAATAAACATTATCATACAGCTTATGACGAAACTTGATAAGAAAACAAAGTGCAATGGGCTTCCCTTCTTTTATAATCTGATTTCACACCAACACATTTGCGGCGCAACTACCTACCAAAACTTAGTGTTATGGGCAACGGGAAGGCGGTGCAGGTAACAGAAAGCACAACAATTAATAAATAACACAGACCTATACTTCCTTCTCCGCTGAAAAGTGAAGAAATAAAAGCGTCATACAGAAAAACGGTAATTTCTTGGTTTTGTATAAAATAGCATACAGGGTCTCTATGCAAGAATAATGAGCAAATTGGGAGAAGTACGTTTCATTTAGCCTCGATGAATAAAATTACAGGTCTTACTTAGGGGTGAAAGGAAAATGATTGACCGCCTAAACCATGTATAAGACTGCTGTAAATATAGTGCTACACATAAAATGCTGTCTTTTATAAGCCACTTTTTATTATCAAATGTTGTTATTGTGATGAAAAAATATAATGTCTGACCTCCATTAATTATAGTTGTTAATGGAAGGCGGATAGAGATATACGGAATACCCATATGACTCTGTCGTGGCTATGCTCCCATGAGTAACGGCTTCTACGGATCATACAAGCATAGCGTATATTAATCTTCCAAAAATTAGATGTTGCTTTCCTAGGTTTTCATTATGGCGCCGATATGGAATCGAGAAGTAGGTTTGCCACGAAAGTTGGTGGTAACCGCCCTTGTAACTCTTGCGGTGGTTCACGCATACGAATTAAAGGTGACGCCACATAAGTTCGCCTATAAAGGCCATATCACGGACTTCGGGGATTATGATAGCGATGGGTCCATGGATGCCTTAACGTATGAAGTAAAGGGTAATAAGTCAAATGTATATATCTTTCCACTTTCTTCCACTTTGGAGGAGAGGAAACCATTAACTATGATAGAAGTAGATGGAAGGGTTGTAGGTGCAATTGGAGCAGATTTAAACAAGGATAATGCACTAGATGTCATGGTGGTTCTTGAAGAAAGTGCAGGCAAATACCATCTTATGGCTTTTTACCAAAACTTAGAAACCAGGGAACTGGAAAAATGTTGGAGTTCGAAAGAATACGTAGATCCGTCTAGTGTTGAAGAAAAGGAAAGCGTTTTCAGGGATGATGATAATGATGGTGAGTATGATCATATTAATAAGGGTGGTGACGATAGCGATGGTGAAGATAACAATGGTGACAGTAAGGAAGGTGAAGATAAGGATGGTGACGATAACAATGGTACTGATGATGAGAAGGATAATGATGATGGCGATAAGGAAGGTGAAAAAAAGGACGATAATGGTGATACGGATACTGATAAGAATAGTGATCGGGATAGTACTGATGAAAATAAGAGTGAGAGTATCCAGGAAGAGCATGTTTCTGAAAATCAGAGTAGCGATAAAAGGGTAGGGCGTGATGGTGGGTATGGCTTCACATCCATATATCCCTTAGCTTTGGACATTAATGGAGATGGGAACGTGGATTTTTTGTGCCAAACTGAGGATAAAAAACTATTTGTGTGGGCAAATAATGGGGGTGCTTTATACCCGTTTCTCATAAAGGATATCCCATTTTGCCAATTTGTAGGGGAAATAGAAGGCTACATTCCATCACCACACTCTTCTGCTTTTGTAGATATGGATGGGGATTGTAGAGCAGATCTTGTTCTTATGTTACAGCATGACGATAAGAGGTATCTTCAGATATGGCAAGCAGATACTGATGGGACTAAAATGACGTTTACAAGGGACCCGAAAAACGATATTGAGTTACCTCCAAATCACAGCCAAGTGTCCTTCCTTGATATAAATGGTGATGGAACAACTGATATAGCTGTTCCGTACTGTATAGTAGTTAATACCAGTGATGGCACCTGTACCAGTGGGAATAATGTAGCCATAACTTTAAACAAGCAGAAGCCCTTTTGTGCCAATATTTGGAAAAGGCACGACAGTTCAGAATGCAGAAAGGCTACCGAACTTTGTACTCGATCATATTTCAAATTAGAACCCTTATGGCCAGTTCCCCCACTTAACGCATCGCTTCCAAGCGGGTTTAATTTTCTTGGAAACAAAGAAACCCCCATTACAGTAGCATTTGGAGACCTCAATAACAATGGTTTCCCGGATCTTATGGTTTTGGCTAAAAATGCTGAAACATCGCAGGCAGTGGTAGTAGTGTACAGGAATGCAGAGTCTAAGGATCTTAGTTCCATTCACTCAAGGACGTTCGAAGAACCACTTTATATCGAAATTGAAGGGGGGGAGAATTTCGTTCACCGAGTATCAACGGTTGACCTTTTCGAGGACGGTATTACGGAAATTGCCGTATTTTCGTCAGATAATTCTTCGGAAAGCAATAGTGTGGCAAGATTCTATAAGGAGGTTACTCTTTCCACTGGCCTATTCATGAAGACAATGGTAAAGGGCGTTTTGGAAGCAGAGACCCAATCTTCAATGAAGGCTTTTTCAGCGGGCTACAACGTAAATGGTAATTATATTTTGTATTCAACTAAATCGTGATCAGGTCCAACATTCAAAATTACTGTAATAGATATATATGGAACTAAATCGCCAAGATGTTCAACTATTCGCGCTCAGTCTGCTCATTCTCCACTTTTGACACCTTATGCCATGTTCGGGTATGTTGTAAAAAGTGTAGACTAATTTTTTGTGTAGGTTGGGCAGAACAAACAACTATGTGGAAGAATTCCACCTGGGGATGCCGAGCAGGTCCAGTAATTATAGCAACATGTGGATTTCAATTATTCCGAACTGCAGTGTAATGGCCATACCATTCCGGCTTTTCTTTCCAAATGAGTAAGACTTTATGATTTAGGAATATAATGTGTTACAGATGGACTGTCAAGCTTTCTCTGAGTCCTTCTAAAGATATATTTAAGATCCTTATAACCATGCTGACCTGTCTTGTTTGCTTAGGGATGATCATAGTAGGGTTCGACTTGAAGGAGAGACGTGAAGATTCTGAGCAAGAAAAGGGTTTCCGTCAGAAGTTCATTATCAACTGAACATGCTATTGATATTACCGAGAAAAATAGGTAATACCCTATCTGAGGCGTGGTCATATGACATGTGAGTCAGTGTTGTAGCATAGATGTACCGGTTAACAATATTGGAAATTAATCTCATAAATATAAGCGATCATAGAAAAGTCACGCGCGTATTCGGCCATGTTATAAGCGTAATGATCCGTAATCCATTGACTTGCTATCAATTAAAATAGGCGACATATAATGGTTATTGGTAGATGGTTTACTGCTGACCCTATAAAACAACATTAGACACCAAAGTTTAATTAACCTTTTATTTAACTGAAAAATTTAACACGAATTCGACCACCATAGTGTAAATATTAGTCATATTATATTTGACCTTGGTGCGTTATAACCGGTGCCGCATATGATAAGGCATAATCATTTACAAAACCGAAAATGGTGAAACTAAAGAGTATGTTTTGTTATTGCTTTAATAAAGTATGCAGAGGGTTCTAAGCGGCAGGAACTGGCCAAGAAGTATAATGTAGGTATTAAATGCCACTTGTATATCCCCTTTAGATACAGCGTATGGTTTCAGCGCACAAGAAAAAGGTGAAGAGGCTAGCAAAAAAAGGAGAAGCGCGTAGGTTTTGCTACTTTCCATGTCCATTGCACCGTAGCATCAAACCGAAGAAAGCAGCCGCAGATTCCAAACTGTATATTCAAGGCTGAAGTGCTTGATAACATTAAGCGAACCAAGCAGATTAATGAAGCCCACAAGATGGAAGAAAAGAATAATCGCAAAGCCAATGCAGCACGTGGCGAAAAGGATTTGTAATCCCAGATAATAAACACATCGTAATGCTTGTATTACACATGTCCTTAAAGATGTAGTTATGAAATGTATAACCGTTATTTTACTGTTGTTTAAGAGAGTTTAGTGGTGAGGTGGGCCACTACTGCTTCAGAAGTTGCCGCCATCCCCTTGTCTCCAGCCTTCCAGTTTGCAGGACACAATTCTCCCGCTTTTTCATAGAATTGAAGTGCATCCACTACTCTTAAAACTTCGTTTACCTATAAAGATTGTTTTATTGCATAACGATGTTTTAATTCTCATTAAAAAGAAAACAGCCAGGCTAATGCAATATCTCATGTGTACAACGACGTAGAGGTATTGCTTCCATTTTAAATTTCAAGGATAATTTTTGTAGATAAACTTACAGCTCTGCCGATTGGTAGATTGTTAACATGCTGATGTTGCAGCATCCCCTTCTTGTCAATAATGAAGAGACCCCTAAGAGCCACGCCTTCATCGGGAATGAGAACATCGTACTGAGTGCTGATTGACTTTGTTAAGTCTGCAAGAATTGGGAACATAACTTTGCCAATTCCAGCCTTGTCTCTTGGGGTATTACGCCATGTCAGATGAGAAAACTTTGAATCCACGCTGCAGGCCAAAATTTGCACATTGCGTGCTTCAAATTGTGCTATTGCATCATTGAATGCCACTATTTCTGTTGGACAGACATATGTGAAATCCAAAGGGTAGAAAAAGAGGCAGACATACTTCTTTCCGGCGTAGTCCGAAAGAGAGATCTCCTTGAAGGAATCGTCAGGCATAACAGCCTCACAACGAAAGTTAGGAGCAGGCTGTCCTACGCGAACTACCATTTTATGTATATAGATATTTAGATTCGTATAAAAGGATGGTTTTACGCCAAAAAGTGTTGTAACCTTCGAACCTTACAATGTGTGAGGCGACAGGTTTTGTCATAACCTCACAGAATTATAACGATCGGATTCTGCCCGTATGAACATCAAGAATGAATCTAAAACTCTTTTACTAGCAAAATGAAGGTAGATATGGTGGTATCCTTAGCGATAAGGCTTCCATTAAGTGCCCCTCATTATTCGCTCTAAATTCTATAATTTTCAATATAGACAAGGGGAATATAATTCAAATAATCTACATTTACAAATCATTCTTAAATGAGGGTGTATCTTCCTTGCATAAAACGTTCCAGTGGAAAGAAAGATGCGCACACTACGCGCTTCTTATCAAAGAGCCTGCCGTTTAACATGTATTGTGCTTTTCTTGCTCCCAGTTCTTCCCTGAACCTGAGAAATACCTTTCCCACTCCTTCTTTATATGACATGTCGTCGCCAGGTCGCGGTATTGTGATATCTTCTAGGTGCCCATATTTTGCGGCCTCTGCCTTTATTGATTCCTTCAAGTCATAGTACTTGCTGTCGTTTATAAGGTCCTCGTGGAATGCAACATTAAGCAACTGTACGACTCGAGATGGCTGAGCTCCTATGCGACGACCAGACTGCATTTGTAACCCTAAAAGCGGATTGTTCAGTATTAACTGAGTAACAGAGTTAGGCAGATTTGTTGCCTTGCAGTCTGTCAATTTACCTCCAGATGCAAAATAGCTAAATGCTGCATGTTTAACGCTTAACACATTCCTGTCCATGACGTAGCCATTTAAGTGACAAACTGCCATTTTCGCAGCCCTAGAATCATCGTATTCAAAAAACCCGTATCCTTTGTGTTCACCAGTCTTAAGGTCTTTTGCTAAGTTGCAACTGCGTAATTTTCCATGTTTTTCCAGTAGCTCTTTAACGTCCCCTTCGCTCACGGTTGGGGGAATGTTCTGAACAAATACCTTTGTATCTTCAGAACTGGAGGTAGTACCATATTCTATGGGACGTCTTATTTTAACTATCTTTCCTTTATAGTTGATTCCGTCGAGCTTAAAGCACTCGTCAGCCAACTCAGACGTAGAAAACTCCAGGAAGCAATAACCTTGATCCTCATTGAAAATTTCTGTTTTTGATATTGCTGGCTCCAGAGTTGCTTCATTATTGTTACTTTCTGGGATTCGTAATGCAGAGCGGAAAAACGATGCCAAATCCTTGAATTTTGTCCCTAAATGTATTTGGAATTTAAAAATACAAAAATACCTGAAGGAAGGTTTCCAATGTAAAGCCTTTTTTGGCGCTTTTTCTGATCTTCTCTTGACGGTTTGTTTAAAAACTCTGTTTCTGTTGCCTTTGTTTCATCTGGATCATCCCATTTGCTTTCTCGAACTCTTCTACGCCTTTGACATAAATTATGATGATTGCAAAATGTACCTTACCTTCTTGGCTGTTTTGGTTCATCTGAACCACCGATATTATCGTTTTCCACAAAGGATCCCATTTCTGTATCATATTCCCTCTTTATTAATAATGGGATGATTAAGTGGGCACATCAGCACGCCGTCAAAAGCGTAACTAGTATTATGCTAGTTAAGTTACGTTCAGAGTTTTATGATACACTGTATTATAAAATAGTCACTTTATTTGTATTCTGATTTTTGTTTATTCAAACAAATTGCTTATCCAAGTATTTACAATTGCTACACATCCACGTAGCTGTTTCGAACTCACCAACATTGGAATCTATGCGTTCCGAACAATTTATATGAACGCCTGTAAGAAGATGTCAGAGTAGAATAATGACCAACCTTGGCAGCACCATCTACATTGTACTCTGCTCCTGCCGACTCTGCCGCCAGATGAGAGCGTCCTAGAGCAAACACAGCAGTATTCAACAGAATTATCTGCTTTTAGTGACGTCAATACTATGTTCGGTGTGATTTGGGGTTCTTTCATATCTTGTTGTTTGATGAATCTTAGTGAATAGCATCCTCTACACAATCTTGTCCCTTCTGCCGTGAAATTTTCAGAATCCTGAATCATTTTTACATAATCACCAATGCTTATGCAAAGCACAACGTTATTTCAGCGCTATTAGTTGCTATAAAACCACATCGGCTTACAACATGCCATTAACTTACATCCAGTTCTTCACTGCTAAGCAAACTGGAACAAAGGCTGCAGCTCTTACAAAAGTCACAGTGCCAATCATCCTCAGGCACCTAAGCGTTAGTTTGTGTCCACCAACCGACAAACCTCTTTATATTGTTCCTGTGTACATTCTAAGTGGTACGCTCTGTCGCATGTATCACATATAAGCACAGTATGCTCTCTATCTTCTCCTCTATTACGGCATACGAAACAGTACTACAGATTCATGAAAATGCCCCTCCCATATAACTTACCTTGCAACGATCACAAAGCCAAGAGTACCTTGAGGCTATTTCATATTTTACTGGTGGATTGCAGCACCTGAACTCTGATACTAAGGGGATATGCTTATACATACCCTGCATGATAGCAACGCCTACAAACGCTGCATGGCAACAACCCATCCAATAACAGTATATCCCCGCATTTTCTGGAGTTGCAGCTAATTTCGACTTTTGTTGACACCTGACTAAAACCCATAGATAAGGAAACTATGTCGTATTAAACTGTATAACATCACTACAAAGAACTTGTAGTGGAAGTGTATAACGTTAGTTCCGATCGTTTTTGTAATTCCACATTCCGGTAGAAGGCGCTGCTTCTGTTAGAGTAAAACGCCTACACATAATATAAAACTTCACACATGGCTATATATTCAATGATTTTCAGATGGTACATTGTGATAGCAATAAGCCGCATTCCAACTCTTTATTCCACATTTTGTTGCAATAATTTATCAATGCAGCGTTACTAGACACGACGCCCCTATATGTTAACATTGGCTAGATATAATGGTCTCAAGACTATTTCATATTATAAAACACAAGCTAATAACGTAAAAAGAATTGTGTCTTTTATTTATTTTCATAATTTTTCATTTCATACCTTCTTAGTCCGTGCTATGCTGGTTGATTTGTATGTCCCCCATTTGGACATCCCTTATTATCCTCCTTCTGATCCAAAGAGGATTCTAAATACATGGTAACCTCTTTTGCATGCTATTCTACGGCTTTGATGCTGTAATCTACCTTACGTGATTTGATAAGTCGCAGCCTTAGTATTATCTGTGAACGATACACATGTTAGAAATCTGATGTTTGAATGGTCACATTAAGTAATGTTTATCAACATGTTAGAAGGAGAGCGTTATAATGCAGAAGTACACAAAGTATGTGTATTTTTTTAGTCATTTAAACGTCTTTACAGGTGTTGCTTGTATCTGGGATGCAATGGGGAGACGAAGGAAAGGGAAAAGCCGTTACCAACTTCTCTAATGATTTTGAAATCATCGCCAAGTTCAATGGTAAGTTGCTTTGGTTTCTTCTCAGGTATGTCTATTAGGTGGTCATAATGCTGGGCACCAGATAATTTTAAATGGGAAATCGCACAAACTGCATTTGCTCCCTGTGGGATGTCTTTATGAGCACACGATCAATGTTCTTGGTCATGGTATGGTAATACATCTACGCAGTTTGTTGAAAGAAGTTGAAATAATGCGTGAAAATGGTATTGAGGTACTTGATAGGTATGTTTCTATTTTTGGCTAATCAATTTTAATAAGACTGCTAATATCTGAACGAGCTCATCTACTTATGGATGCTCATATTGAAAACGATCGTAAAATGGAAAATTCCAGAAATGAGAATGGAGGTAATATATATATTTCCTAGCTGAGTAAACTTTTTATAGGTAAGATTGGAACCACCTTGAGTGGAATAGGACCATGTCACGCTACAAGATCATATAGGACTGGCGTGACAGTACGTTTCGAGCCTTCGTATTGCACAATACTATTTAGGTAGGGGACATGAAGCATTGGGATTCTTTCAAAAACAAGGTAATGGAAATGTATAAAATGCATGCCACTGCTGAAAATTATGAAACCATGGGAAAGGCTGAAATAGAAAGACACGAAAATTTTTTCAAAATTTTTTCTAAATGTATCTGTGACACGGGCTTCTTCATAGGAGAGGCTTTAAGGCAGGGGAAGCGTATCTTGTTTGAAGGAGCTAACGGTGCCCTACTAGACATCCATACGGGTACTTATCCATATGTGACTTCATCTGTAACTTTGGCATGTGGGCCATACGTTGGTTTAGGTGTACCGGTGGGAACACCAATGTTCCGCATTGGCATAATTAAGTGCTATCAAACTAGGGTTGGGCTGGGCCCTTTCCCGACAGAATTTTTCGATGAAAACTGTGCACACATTCAAAGCGACGGTACAGAAAAAGGTATAACAACAGGCAGACTGCGGAGGTGTGGATGGTTGGATTTGGTAGCTGCTAGATATGTTCAACGACTGAACGTATACCATGCATTATACATGACAAAACTTGATGTCTTAAGTGGCCTGAAAACTCTAAAAGTCTGTGTGGATTACCGTGATAAAGGAAGCGGTATGTGCCTTATCCCTCAAACTCATCTTCGTTTACAGGGCAATTATTGGAAAGAGGGCGTTTTCCAGCAACTGTTAAGATGTTTGAAGAGACTGAACCCGTATATAAAACATTTCCCGGTTGGGAAGAGGACATTTCTTCGGTGAAAAAATATGATGAACTGCCGAAAAACGCTCGTGACTATGTGGAGTTTGTGGAGCAAAGTCTTGGGGTGTTCATCCAATGGGTTAGTTATAAAAATTGAAATTAAACGTGATACAGATAGGTGTCGGTCAAGACAGTGAATCTGTTATAGTTCGGTAATGATTATAGTAGATGGTTCAGAATGTCATTTATTGGTTCCCCTACGTCTCCATAAAGCAAAGAACTACATACATGTTATAATTTATATGAGAGTGCTTACCCATCCCTTTCAAAGCCCGAAAGCTGCATAGGTCCTAACTTGTCTAAAATCTCTTCAGTTAAAGGGGTTTTATTGTATATAGATTCAACTATATCCGAAATACATAGGATACTATCATTCCCAAAGTTTTCTTCTACAGCCTGATTTGTGGTCATCAGCTTTATTTCCCCGGCTGTCATGTATATAGTTCCTCTGTACATTATTAATTTTATCTTTCTCCATTACCTTTTGTGTAGCAGCCCTTTTACATTCATTATGGTAGGCTGCCCGTAGTAAACGAATGGCATAACCACCCGCAAATTCTTCATGTTATAATCCGAGTTTGAGATCAATCTCCCTGTACCAACTTGCGATAGGCCCATGGTCTAACGGATATGTTAAAATGTAAGTATAAAGTTACCCTAAGTATTGAAAGCGAATCCGACGAGGCCGCCTTCCTTCTGTTACGTACAACGAGCAACAACTTGTATTCAGATGGTGAGGATATAGGCTTCTTATGTAGCGAAGAGTTCCTATTTTGTATGATTACTCCTCAATTATGATCCTAACCTTTTTATGTCTAGGAGTTTTCTCTTTGATTTAGAGAAGACATAATTCAGTGATTTAATTGCATTTTTATCCTTTTTGTTATTCCCCCTTTTCTGCATTTTTAATTGCTATTTTAAGGTCTATATACCTACCGATTTTATAAGGGCTACCTCCCTTGCCAGGTCCGACTTTTTATTCAGGCGAACCCTATGCTCCTTGATTACCGCTTCCTTCTTTTTATCAGTATAAATATTATCACCCATTTTCTTTATTCGATGTTTTCTCATATATTTAATGAGGCTAATGTGAAGCCTCACACTACTAGCACATGTAACGCAAATGCCTTATGAGTTACCATTTTGTTACACCTAGCAGACAAATGTGCAAAACCATATTCTATCTTATATAAATAGTATCGCCCATTTATACAGTACATTACCGTCTATATTCCATAGAACACATAATCTCTATCATGCTTCTTTATGTGACGCTTCCAACCCTTTTCGAAATCCTTATTTGTAACAACGTATCTATTCTTTCTTATAGCCTGTATACCCGCTTCTTGGCATATGGCTGCGATATCCGCGGCAGAAATCTTTTCTGGCCTTGAAACAACTGCAGTTTTATTAAACATAAACATTTTTGAAAACTTACAATTCTCTAAATCCACGTCGCTGGAAAGATTCATTTTGCTAGTTATAGCTTGGAATATTAATCTTCTTTGTCTTCTATCCGGAAGTGGAAATTCTATCTTTCTATCCAGTCTCCCAGGTCTCAGAAGCGCGGGATCTAATGTATCTGCCCTATTTGTTGCCATTATAACCTTTACTGTGGTATTTTTATCAAACCCATCCATCTGGTTCAGCAATTCTAGTAAAATGCGTTGAACTTCCCTGTCCGCTCCCGTCTGGGCATCAAATCGCTTTGTAGCAATGGCATCGACCTCATCCATGAATAATATTGCCGGCGCATTCTCTCTTGCCAGACGAAAAATATCCCTAACCATTCTAGGTCCCTCTCCGAGGTATTTCTGAACAAATTCGCTTCCCACAACACGAATGAAGTTGGCCCCCGTGTGATGCGCAACGGCTTTTGCCAGCATGGTTTTTCCAGTACCTGAACCGTATTTGTCCTTCATATATCTATAATTAACATGCATAACGTTTACTGATGCTATATAAATGAGTGAAGTATGTCAACGCGTTAGGAAAAGAGTAATCATGATCAGTTTAAACATACCCGGGGGCCCATACAGTAAAACTCCAACAGGTGGATCAATTCCTATCTGATGGTAGAGCTCAGGGCACGTCAATGGCAGTTCCACGGCTTCTCTTACTTCCTGCTTTTGTAAGTCTAATCCACCGATGTCCTACGCTATAATGGATATGAAGGGGGCTAAACTCACCGCATATGACACATCCGGTTTATCTGCCAACTTCATCATTTGAATTGATGAATCAGCTTCTGGTGGGAGCAAATCTACCACGCTATGGCTATGTCTATGTAATGCGACGCTTGTGTTAGGTGTCAGTTGCTCTCTGTTTCTGGTGATTTGGTATAATATCGACAAAATACCTATTTATTGTGGATAAAATGCGAACATAATAGTTAGAACCAGCCGTTGATGATACTATTCCATGATTTTTGTCGACCATATCCAAAAATTGACCAATGACTAATGGCACACTTTGTATCCTCTTTATTTCTTCGCGTGCTCTGATCAATTCAAGCTTCAAGTTTTTATGTTCTTCCTTTACGTAGTTTTCCTTTCAACATGTGTCATCTTTTTAAATAAATTACCTGAATGTCGTATAAGTCCAGTTGTTTTTCCAGGTCCTTCAGTTTCATGTAAAGGTCTCCCTCAGAAGAATTTAGCTTATGAGACAAGTTTTTTGAAGTCATTTTTATTAATTAAACGTATTTTGTGTCATTACACGCCTTTAAATAGTGTTAGTGGTGCTTTCTATAAGGTTCTAGCCTTATAAGGTTTTGGATGTGTAGGTTATGGAAGGCTCCGTGAGCCTCAACCTAAATTTACACATTACAAGTGCCTTCCTTATTCTTCAATGTAGCAATGAGTTTTAACTGCCAGGGGGTCAAAGAGATAAGTGCAGATATCTTTGAACAGGTATGTCATTAATAATATATAATATGCGCTATATTCTGCAACAGTTTTCATTCTGTTATGTCAAACTTAATGATATTTTAGGCAGTTGCCACTGATGTAGAAGAAGTATTTCGTTTCGAAGTCGTATTAAAGAGGCTGAACCAAAGGCTAAATAATTTAGAGGTCAGTATTAATCATTCTTTTGATCCTTTAAAACGTTTTTAGGTCAGCGATGAAGAAAGGGACAAACTAAACCGCTTCGTGAAGCAAATCAAGTGTATTACGAATCTGATTATCGCAAAGGGTCTGGGAGAAGATGATGACCTGTCTGAGGAAGAAGCAGAACTCAACTATGAATTCATTGGTGACTCTAAAGTTCGTATAGGAAGCGAAATATTAGTTATACCAGAAGATGAGAATGCTGATCCACCATCTAAAAATGTCGAAGAAGGTTTTGCTAAGCTTCAACTAAATGGGCAGGCCGTATACCAAATATCTGATGGAATTTATTTGCCATGTTTAATATTCGATGAGCTTTATATGCACCAGAAAAGGGGTGTAAAGTGGCTTGCTGGTTTACATCTCAAGAAGAGTGGGGGAATTCTTGCAGATGAAATGGGATTGGGTAAAACTATCACTGTATTGGCATTTTTTAGAGCTCTTATGTTTTCAATTGAAGTTGATGGCTTTGAAAGAGGAGAACGACTAGAAGTACTTATCGTTTGTCCCACCACCCTAATAAATCAATGGAAAAATGAAATGGAAAAGTGGACGCCCTCATTTAATCCCATTATTTTCCACGGCGCATTGGGGTCTTTCAACAAAAGAAAGTCAATATGGGGAAGCAAAAGAGGGAAGCACAGAGTGCTTATTACGAGTTACGAAACTTTGAGAGTTCATATCGACTCCATCAAATTGCAACCGTGGGCATATGTTGTATTAGATGAGGGTCAAAAAATTAGAAATCCCGATGCTGCTGTCACTCTCGCAGTTAAGACCCTTGGGACGCCACATCGTTTAATACTATCAGGGTCTCCCATACAAAACAGCCTGGTGGAATTTTGGTCACTGATGGACTTTGTTGCTCCAGGACGTCTTGGAACTCTTCCATTATTCGTTGAACAAATAGCTGAACCTATAAGTAAACATGGAAATGCCTCAAATGCATCAGTAGCATACAACTGCGTTCTTCGTTTGAGAGATTTGGTGGGGCCCTATATTTTCAGAAATCTGAAGAGTGACTGTGCCGGCGCACTTAGATTGCCAAAGAAGACTGAGGATATTATTCTTTGTACATTGACGCATGCACAATATCATGTTTATGTTGGACTTATTAAAAGCATGCTAAATATGACTACTGTGTATGAGGAAAATCTTCCGGTAATAATAAAGCATTCAAGAAAGTTGATACGTAGTAGGCTCAACTCAAACAATATGTTCGTGCTGTTAACTATGCTTAGAAAAGTCTGCAATCATCCAGATCTGGTTTTGAAAGAAAAACCTGAAGATCTAGGTTGTTTGAATAGGTCATCAAAGTTAATGGTTGCACTTGACATCATCGAGAATTGGGAAAAAGGTGGTCATAAGATACTGGTCTTTTTTCAGACAATCCAAATGCTCAACATACTTTACAGTAACCTATCCGAGATATACGGAGAAAGAAGAATCGCTGTGCTTGATGGAGATATTGCAGTAAAAAGAAGATCTCGTATTTTGGAGTCTTTTGAACAAGACAGTAATTTATTCATTTTATTGCTCACAACAAGAGTTGGAGGAGTTGGCCTAAACTTGACATGTGCTGATCGTATTCTGATTTTTGACCCTGATTGGAATCCAATGATCGACTCTCAAGCACGGGAAAGATCATACAGAATTGGGCAAAATCGTGAAGTAGTCATATACAGACTCATTACATCAAACACAGTTGAAGAAAAGATATATTATCGACAACTATATAAGTTTTATTTGAGTGAAAGAATATTGACAGATCCACGCGTTGTTTGTTTAAGGCCATTGACTTCTTCAGCCCTACTCACTCTGCCTCCAAAGCCATCTGGCACTAACGACAGTATTGCGTATTGCAAGCAGGTTGAAAAACAACTCGGATACATAGACATAGAATCTGTTATGGGGCTAAATGGTAAGGGCAAAAATGTAAATCGGCGCCTTAAAAATGTCGGAAAGGAACCTGCAACTAACAACCCTATGCTTCAGTCCTTATTTTCAAACCATGGAATTGAAGGCTTTATTAATCACAATGATATGGAGAAGCTGTCATACGAGAACATTGCAAATCACCCCTCCTCAACTGTAGACAAATCCTTTGAATTACTGAAGAGATCGCGCATGGAAAGAGAAGCTTATGACATATCTGTTCCCACTTGGACAGGTGAAAACGGCCTAGCCGCTGCCCCTATAAAGCATATAAGACGCCAAAATTCTGTTGAAAGTAGAGGAGCTTCTAAGCCTGCCTTACGTTACATTGGCGGAAAAGCATTGGGATATAACGCAGGCACAGATATGAAAAATAATGCCTCAGATATTGCTAATATCATTTTGGAATACTTCAGAATGATGCCAAATTTCAATGCTCCCACAGGAGAGGTTTGTTAAATATCATAAAACATAGTGTTGTGTCAGGTCATTCAACATTTTGGACCGTTGATACCAGGTATGTATTATGTGTCTTTCGTCATAGTCTTTTAGATGATCGTGTACATTCATTCAAAGAAATGTTAAATAAGGTAGGACAACAACTCAACATAAACATATCATAACAGCTGTGCACATTAAAGAAATCCTCTGAGGGTCCAAATTACTGGACACTAAAAAGCGAGTTCACAAATACAAGATTAAATCTAAAGTAATATGATATGTAAGTATAGCCAAGACTGTAGAACAGAATTAATCAATCCTCCCAGATATGTCTCATTTTATCGCGAAATTGAACACCCCAACATCACCGCCATTTTACAACTCTCACTGATTACCTTTTATACGGTCACACAAGATTAAGTCATTACCAGATTTATTTGCGCAACACCAATGAACCTTCAGATGGGATGCCTTAAAATGCACTGTGAATGCAAGACGCTCTTTATTTTTCACACTGATGCTGATATAGGTGAAAACACCGCGGGTAACAATACGTCCAATATATCACTCATCCCTGTTTTACCCCTGATACCCTGTATATGTTTTTATCAAAAGCTATCCACCATTCTACGGATTAGTATCAAACAATAGTAGTTATCACCGATGATGATTACGTAACTTGCGCTTTATGCAGCGGTGAGGTATCTTGAAGTTAACACCGGTCTGACTATCTAATGTTAGTGATGTAGTTGTAACAACTATATTATCTGAATTAGTACTGGGCTTCGGATTATTATGGAGTATTTGATATGTACCCTGGTTACCTTTACTGTACTGCAATGTAAAAAAATACTGACTGATTATGAATGTGATGCCACCTGCTAGGACCAATCTCAGTCTCTCTGCATGCCACAATAAAAGCAACAAACCCGTCACATAGAGTTGCAAACATCGCAAATGACTATCTTTGTAATGGTCACAGGTATTCCCAGTTGTCAATGCTTACGATATTATCATTTAGTATGTACAAGCGGCACTGCATATGTAACTAGTCCATGCGCCGTGCTTCACTTCTGATTTCACGTCGTAATGCGCAATCATATTTTACGTCTATGTATATTGGGTGTTATAAATTGCGTCATCAATTAACAATGTAATCAACAAGCACATTAATTAAGTGATGTATAAATGATTCCATGCGAAACTTGAATTCATATAAGTCAAGCCAGTTTCCAAGGGAGCAGTATACATTCTATACCACAACATCAATTTAAATATGTATCTCCCTTCTAGTTTGCATACCTGCAAATAAACAACAAACACAGACCAAATCCCAAAGACATGGCAATCCCAAGTTCCCTTCCATTCATTTGCCGCGTGCCTTCAGTGATATGACAAAAATATGTGTAGAAATCGTCATCACTAGCAGGTTTAACAGCGTTGGCGTGGGGTTATGGGGAAATATAATTCATCTAAGAACCTCGTGTGAGAAGCACTTTTTACAGGACACCTAATCCTTCCCTCAAGCGTACCTGTATCCACCATTTGAGTAGTGTAATTTTGTCGTTCTACATTCAGCTGGGCCATATACAGCACTCGTAAATTGGCCATTATTCCCCAGACACAAATAACCAGATGTCACATTAGACAACTGTAATTTGAACCTACATCAAACACGATATATTGGATTAGCAATACAGCATTTTTCCAAACATGAAGGCGTTCTTATTAACACTTCTTCCATTTATTGTTGCAAGCTTTGTTGCTGGTACCCCCGCTGGAGGAGTCCCAGGAGAAGACCATCCAGCCGTGGATTTACCTGGCCCTGGTGCTGAATTGGCATTGCAGCCGCCAGTCGGATTAGCTCAGCAGCTCTTGTTTTTGCATCAGTTTGCATGTGCCGTTGCGAACAGCCAGGAGTTTGAGGCAGAACTTTTGGAACAGTTGGGTGACGTAACCGATGCCCACGCGGTTGTTGAAGTACTTCATGGATTAGCAGCAGAAGATGGTGTTTTACACCAGGTTGTGGTAGGCCATTGCTGTGGCGACGCTTTAGTTTTCCCACCTGAGTTACACTTAGGAGACTTTGCTGTAGGTCATGTTGGAGACTGCCTCGAAGTGCTCGGTCAGTTTCTTGGGGATCTTAGGCATGATGCACTTCATGCTCTGCAGGAAGGCCTACAACACTGCCCAGCAGCTGAGAGTGAACACTTTCCACATGAGCTTTTAGATGGAGAATTCCCCGCGGTAGAGGTTCCCTGCCAAGCAGGGCAGTTTCTCGCTGTGGATGGACCGTTGGGGCAGCTTGAAGGCCTTCTACTAGGACATGGTCATTAGTTTTTCAGTGGTCTGTTAAAAATTGATTTTGTTGTAACATAAGAGAAGGGTTGCGTTGACACAAAGATCATGTGTTAGACATCTTGACCTGCTGTTTTGTTCAGACTCACCAAGGCTCTTGCAAGACAGTAAACTGTAACATATGTATTATCATATAAACTGTAGAGACAGTCTGTAATGCTGTTTTACATGCATGGTCGTATGGTTTTTACGTTCTATATACTTCAAATGTTAGTGCGGTATGTCATGTCGTTCACGGCGGTGCCACCATGCCAGTCTACACTATGAAACCAATGAGCATGGCAATTAGATACATACATTGACAACAGCACAGAATGGTGTAACACGGCACAAGATACTGAAACCAAATAAGTTGCGTATGATACCTGTGACGGTCCACTGTCACTAGGCTGCATCACTGGGTTATGCCATCAAATACGTGTATAAGTGAGGCTAAAGGCTGTGAACTATAATCGACATATGTTTAGAATCGTTAATTGAAAATATCTATATAGCATATTTGTGTATGCTACCAACGTTACATATTTATGACGAAATTGCATGTCTCACCCATTCATTAGTGATATACACCATTTCGCAATAACTACAGTCACTGAATAATAATATCATACTACAACGACACCGCTCATAGCTAAAATTAATGCATGATTGCAGAAGCATGCGTTATACAACGTTAGTGTTCAATCACTAATGCAACGCAAATCATCAGTTCATATTCATCGTTTCTAACGCGATAGTGTTAATCATAACATATAGTACATTCATGCCGAAGTCATTTACGAATTACGTCACACAATTTACTCTCCATAAAGGCATCGATCAAGCATGAAGCATGCTTTTGTATGTTAATCTCAATCATAATTTATCGAAAGGTAAAGATGAATATATATACCTGATTACTAGATCACAAATATATATCGCACTACCTGTTGTTATACAAAACCCTATGCGACATCCGTTAATGTTTCATATAAAATGCACATGATGACGACAGATAAAACTGCCAGATGACCCAAATTCATATTATGAAGTAAATACTAGATATGTTTCATTAGCCAAATGTGACACTGCACACCTATGGCACGTTTAACAGCATTCTCATATATGTAACACCAATATAAGCATTCACTATTCGTATTTCACAATAGATTTTGCAATAACCATACGAATCCTATACATGCATTTGCAAAACCCCGCAATACATTATTTTGGAAGATTTCATTATTCTGCACTATTGGTCGCAATTGCATTGGCATTGCAAAGTATTGTAAAGTCTGACATTTAGTATTTATGCTACCATTAATTTTATGTATCAGGTATAATAAACAATGTTAATATTCGTTTCATGAAGATTGCTGTGATACCTATTTATGACAGTAGCATGCCTCGCTTATCATAAGTAGCAATCATGCGCTATTTTTTTTTATTGACAAGCCCTATGCTCTATGTGTTTATGCTGCATGATAAATTGTATTCAATTAACGTTCATAGCCAAGTTTACAAAATGTACGTATATCACATTATAGGTATGTATACAGATCACCCATGTATTTAATGGCATCACATGTTATCCTATAATTAACAATTATATATGGTAACTTATATATAAGTTATTGTACATATTTACTAGATTTACAACCGATATATATAGTATGATATATATCAAGTGCCTCTGTTATATATAGCAGTCGAGTGATTACACTGAGTATTGCCCACTTATGATTGACAAAACATTTATAATCTATTTGTAAAATCTTATGCGTTATTATTATGCAACTGCTTAGCGCTGTATCACATGCAATTAGTATTCATAATATCATGTTTGCTGTATATATATTTTTTATACATATATGTTTTACATATCTTAGATATTTCATTCTAACATCTCATATGTGCAGTATATGAAATCTTATAACTACTTGACAATTCTTCAATGCGCTGTGTTTGTGCGTAGTAGCATATACTCAAGTCTTAACGTTAAGATTCGGGACTTTATCTGTTGTCATTTCTGATATCTGGAGGTACTATGGGCTCATTATATACAGCTATTGACGTGATCTATGTGTGCTCTGTGCCCAGATGAATGTTCGCCGATACCGATGTTGGTCTTGGTGCGCTTCTCTTGATGGTCACTCCGGCATTGTCACTGGTGGCAGCTAAATGTGTCATATTCTTTGCACAGTCTCTTTAGCAATATATCCCACCTAGTAAACATATTATATAGGCGAAGTGACCTGTTTCTGCTGTAGTCAATATACCTGCAGACATTCTCACAGGCCTGTAGTTGGGCTATTTACGGATACGTCCTCGTATACTGTGGAGTCATGTGACATTCAAATATATTCATTGCGCCATGACTCACGGCCTAGCTTCCATCTACACCAATAGTAACATCTATAACCCGCTCTATTCTCTGCATTGACATCATTATTGTGATGCATAGGCTGTATCTCCCTATGACATTCAACGTGGGTTATGCAACCATATCCATTTATTACAGCGCTATTCTCGACACTATGGCGTCAATGTACCATCACCATTGCAGTTCTGGCTCATTTGTTGATGTAACGGTTATTTTCTCCTAGGTCAGTCACTATAGCCACCAGGCCGGTAAGGTGAATGGACTGTAAATTGAATTGCACTTTCCAGCTTTCCGTAGCCACTTCATGTGGCAACCACATCGCTTATCTACCTGAAAATCTATGGAAATGCCATTTTTGTGATATACCATAGCAACCCACCATAATACCGGGTCACATGGCAGTTTGCGTCGATGCCCACATGGGCTGCCCTGAAGATGTGCCAAACCAGTCAACCTGGTATGGTAACATGATAGAAAGTCACTGGTCTTGCAGCATGAAGCTTTCTGAGACTTTCCATTACACCAGCTGCCTTGGATTTCATTGACACCTATTACCGTGCTGACCAGTCCTTGAGTCTACCATACTCATTGCACGTTATCCTTCCATTATCTTACGTGGCATGTGTGATGTATTAGTATTATAGTGATATTCAGTTGTCCCAGGCTGCTTAATCCGTTTACGTTTTATTCTCTGAGGCTGGGCTTCAATGCAACACTAGCCCCTAGAGAACCTCTGGCATCTGGATAACTGTTTATTCGTATTTTTTACATAGTGGATGATTGGATGAACATCTGAGGTAGGGAAAATGACGAAGCGAATACGAAATTTCGATAAGCAAAATTGACTAGATAGGCTGGCTGCTTCTGGGATTGTCAATCGTCGACTAATCGGTGATGCTAACATTTGTGAATTAGGCCAAACAATCACCTCAATATGTTCATATGACAGCATGGAATGCTGTACTCTGGGTAATATTTGTATGTGGTTCAACCATCTGACTACACCAACTTCCGCCATACAGCCAATGGGCGTAATGGACCCCCCCAGTATACAACTACTATCCTCTACAACTGCAATGCGTTTATATAATTGGATCGTTTATGTATGATATACCTAGATGATTAAATTGCGTGCGCAGAAGCCAGCATCACGTTTTATTTATTACGAAATCATCCATCCCTGCAGGCTAAGGCCACCGGTTTCAGCGTTGTCGTGCATTCTGTCTGTTACATCATCATTAGCCTGTTACTACAGTCATTCTTAAGGTCCGTAACAGCTTTGGCAACGCCTGTTTGGTATAGATGATGGCCACTGCATTATGCCGATAATCGGACCAGCGCCGTGGTGTCAGACTGGCTAAATGATCCATCGATAATGATAGACTAATGGGCAACCACATCTACTAATGCTATCCTTAATCATCACAGGAATCATATAATACGTTAATGTTACTAAGTGTTATCCTTGCCACAGTGCATCCACTTGGGGGCTATGAGGGAGGAGGTGGCATCATGTATCCGTCGCATTACTCATCATGGCTGTAACCTATTGCTTGCAGTAGATCAGTGAAATGGCATCATTGGGGTAATCATACGACATATTAATACAGGGAAAGAGCAATATCGGTCATCAGCTCTAGGGAGTTTAATGTCCGGAGATGGGAACCTGAAGAGCTCCTGGGGGACATCATCCTGGAGTTAGAGCTTCGGAAATCTGGTAGCATATGATTCATGTGTGTCTCGGTATGACGATAACACGTGACTGGTGCAACCGTAGAGCGTACTATATGCACTTGCTATTCAGACTGGTACAATGCCTTTGATCGCCATGGGGTTTCGAGTGATGCATATGGAGTTGAGCTGAGGACTCGAATGAAAAATTGTTGCTTCGAGCAGGTCTCCGCTCTTTATCTATTGCACCAGTAAATCACTATGTTATGACAGAAACAATGGTTACCTGAGATGACAGTGGTTTCTGTATGAGTGCTCCTTACTCCACTGAATCACGTGGTGACATATCCTACAGGGTGGTTACCATACCTTACTTTTTACGCTTTCCGTGTCATATATGCTGCTATGCATCATGAGATACTTGGTAGAATGCAACAGTGGTATGAAAGGGTCAGTCACATATGATGGTTCGACAACCCCTTAGCTGGACCCATGACCATGATGCACTGCACCATCTGGACTTCAATGGACCTTACGGCCACAACATACACAAGATGGTTGACTTTAAGCTCACAGATGGTACAACATAGAGAGATTAGCTCAGCTCCTTCCGTGTTTCAAGCTACTCAGTGGGGGCCACTAGTGAAATAAGGTATGCATCCAGGCTATGATCTTGAGCTATAGTTGATGCTGTGACTGAGCCATGGGCTGTCATATATATTTACCTTGTGTTATGGAAGTCATAGTGATGCAATCAGTTTACACTCTCACTTTGGTGGCCATGGCAGACACTCTACATGTGGTATGGCATGACTGAGATAGTATGCAAAGTTAGGATGATGAAGTAAATTAAGAGACTATGTAGCATAGACAAGTCATTTGAGGGCCATAGCAATGGCATTCTAGACCATTGTCACATCCAACACCAACGTTTACAACCATACATCATACCTTATCAGCTGGGCCCACCTGACCCAACTGTTACATGTTGTTCATGGAAAGTAACTATCCATCTGCTAATACCTCTTTTGAGGTATTGCCTATTCATTATATTCATATGGTTTGTAGGGTAAATACCTCAACGATTCTAATACTATTTGCTGGCACATTTACATCAAGGCTATGGTGGCTTTGGGGTTGCAGCATGATTTGCAATTTTATTGCTGCCTTGAATAATAACACAAACAACATATCTCGCATAATCTCTTATTAGTGATAGAGTCAACGACGTGATTATCTATAAACTAAGGGCAGTTAAGACACTTATTTTATATCGAATACTCCTTCATTATCAAGGAAGGCAAAGCAAGTGCCACCAGTGGAATTCAAATGATTTTGATAATATGGAATCACATTTATGGTATATTAAACATGTGGTTTACCATGTTCATGCATGTACACGTATCGTAGCCATCCTGATTCCTTTATTGGTAACGCAGTGGCACTCGAAGACTTCTCTCTTCGTTACATGTAACATTGAATCGTCGGAACTATCCATACCTCCTTTTGTGAAGATGTAGAAGTGTCTGTTCCCCTTTCCTCCAGGTTGTTTTACATTGAAGGCCCCAGTCGATGTGGGTATGCATCTGGGAGGTTCAGTGTGGTAGGGGAGTGGGCAGTAGAACGACGCATCCCCTTCTGCGATATCTACTTCACAACCAATCTTTTCGTTGGCATTGTTAAGTAGTGGAACTGTGTCGTCTCGGAACAGTTCCTCACTTGGGTCAGTCATACCACACCCATGTAGGTAAGGATCTGTTGGGTGTATAGCGATATTTATTAAACCCCAAATACTGAGTGCTCGGGTTTCCTTAACGTCAGTGGTAGTCGATGCAACTCCATTTTCCATAACTGCATTGTTAGAACCTGAAGAATCAGGAGTGGCTAGTGACATGCTCTGGTTATCCTCTAGATTCATGATTTCCGTTTCATAATTAGCTTCAAATTCTACATCCAAATATTCTGCTTCATCAATGGATTCCCATCCATCATCCATATTATCCCTCACTACATTTTCAATTATGTTATGGCGATTTGTTAATTTGCCACATGCATATGTCAGGTTTATCACTTCCTCATTAGTTTTGGACACGATGATTGAGCTCATTGGATTCATGAGGGTTATGGAATCATAGTCATAAATATCACCTGACTGTAACTTTGTTTCCACTTTAAATCCAGCAGCATTTGTTCCTAGAACCTTAGAGTATTCCATTGGTACCAATTTGTGTTTCCCATCTTCAACGACATATTGGTAAAAGTACTTATGTCTGTTCAGAGGAAGGAAATTCATAACATTCTTTGAGAGTGCATCGAACCCCCATTCATCATACGGCTGCATGTCCAATGAATCTTCATGTATCAAATTGGTCCAACGAACAAGATATGGCTCTGTCAAGCAATTGGGGTGAATGGGGGGAGAGTTCAGCAAATAAACAGGTGGCAGGCACTCAATCAACATTTTCACACCAGGAGACAACACCTGTACCTTCAGTGGAGGAGGGATAGACAGAGGTATTTCCTGCAATTCTGCAACTACTTTGCCATCCATTCTCAGATTGACTATATTTACACTAGGTCCAATCATTGCCAAATCAAATTCTTCACCAAACCCAAGACAATGTATGTTTTGCTGAATATAACTACTCAAGATTGTTTTAGCTGTTTCGATTCCGTCACTATCTACGCATGAACAAGACATGCTGTATTTCACGCCTGAGGATGCTGTCAAATGGCTTTGAAACATGCGCATATTTGGAACCACTGGGTTTACAGATACCATAGCTAAGTTCTTTCAATCCTCTATACCTTTCAATGATGCATTAAACCCATAGTTCTCACAACCTTTGGGCTCTATTGTTTGTCCTGGGGGGCAATATAATCCATATTGTAATCCAAGCTTGGGAAATATTTGACACAGGCGCATCTCCTGACCGTATATATTTATGTTCTTCTTATTCGGAACATCTTCTTCGCGCGTCAAAAATGCAGAAATATTTGGGGGTTCACATCCAAATACGTAGTACTCATGAGTTAATGCTGGAACCACATTTATTATAGCCCTTATATCCTTTATGTCTAGGATATCTTTATTCGACTTAAGGTTCCATGTGTATGTCAGTCCTGTAAACCACGGTGGATATGATAGGGGTGAGTTCTCCAGGTAGGTCACAGTTATGATACCGTCATCCTTCTCCTTTGATTGGTCAATATGTAGAGCGTCACCAATCATGTATATATCGCATTCGTATACATGTGGCTGATATACTTTGTTGAACAAATCCCAAAGACATGGCAATCCCAAGTTCCCTTCCATTCATTTGCCGCGTGCCTTCAGTGATATGACAAAAATATGTGTAGAAATCGTCATCACTAGCAGGTTTAACAGCGTTGGCGTGGGGTTATGGGGAAATATAATTCATCTAAGAACCTCGTGTGAGAAGCACTTTTTACAGGACACCTAATCCTTCCCTCAAGCGTACCTGTATCCACCATTTGAGTAGTGTAATTTTGTCGTTCTACATTCAGCTGGGCCATATACAGCACTCGTAAATTGGCCATTATTCCCCAGACACAAATAACCAGATGTCACATTAGACAACTGTAATTTGAACCTACATCAAACACGATATATTGGATTAGCAATACAGCATTTTTCCAAACATGAAGGCGTTCTTATTAACACTTCTTCCATTTATTGTTGCAAGCTTTGTTGCTGGTACCCCCGCTGGAGGAGTCCCAGGAGAAGACCATCCAGCCGTGGATTTACCTGGCCCTGGTGCTGAATTGGCATTGCAGCCGCCAGTCGGATTAGCTCAGCAGCTCTTGTTTTTGCATCAGTTTGCATGTGCCGTTGCGAACAGCCAGGAGTTTGAGGCAGAACTTTTGGAACAGTTGGGTGACGTAACCGATGCCCACGCGGTTGTTGAAGTACTTCATGGATTAGCAGCAGAAGATTGTGTTTTACACCAGGTTGTGGTAGGCCATTGCTGTGGCGACGCTTTAGTTTTCCCACCTGAGTTACACTTAGGAGACTTTGCTGTAGGTCATGTTGGAGACTGCCTCGAAGTGCTCGGTCAGTTTCTTGGGGATCTTAGGCATGATGCACTTCATGCTCTGCAGGAAGGCCTACAACACTGCCCAGCAGCTGAGAGTGAACACTTTCCACATGAGCTTTTAGATGGAGAATTCCCCGCGGTAGAGGTTCCCTGCCAAGCAGGGCAGTTTCTCGCTGTGGATGGACCGTTGGGGCAGCTTGAAGGCCTTCTACTAGGACATGGTCATTAGTTTTTCAGTGGTCTGTTAAAAATTGATTTTGTTGTAACATAAGAGAAGGGTTGCGTTGACACAAAGATCATGTGTTAGACATCTTGACCTGCTGTTTTGTTCAGACTCACCAAGGCTCTTGCAAGACAGTAAACTGTAACATATGTATTATCATATAAACTGTAGAGACAGTCTGTAATGCTGTTTTACATGCATGGTCGTATGGTTTTTACGTTCTATATACTTCAAATGTTAGTGCGGTATGTCATGTCGTTCACGGCGGTGCCACCATGCCAGTCTACACTATGAAACCAATGAGCATGGCAATTAGATACATACATTGACAACAGCACAGAATGGTGTAACACGGCACAAGATACTGAAACCAAATAAGTTGCGTATGATAACTGTGACGGTCCACTGTCACTAGGCTGCATCACTGGGTTATGCCATCAAATACGTGTATAAGTGAGGCTAAAGGCTGTGAACTATAATCGACATATGTTTAGAATCGTGAATTGAAAATATCTATATAGCATATTTGTGTATGCTACCAACGTTACATATTTATGACGAAATTGCATGTCTCACCCATTCATTAGTGATATACACCATTTCGCAATAACTACAGTCACTGAATAATAATATCATACTACAACGACACCGCTCATAGCTAAAATTAATGCATGATTGCAGAAGCATGCGTTATACAACGTTAGTGTTCAATCACTAATGCAACGCAAATCATCAGTTCATATTCATCGTTTCTAACGCGATAGTGTTAATCATAACATATAGTACATTCATGCCGAAGTCATTTACGAATTACGTCACACAATTTACTCTCCATAAAGGCATCGATCAAGCATGAAGCATGCTTTTGTATGTTAATCTCAATCATAATTTATCGAAAGGTAAAGATGAATATATATACCTGATTACTAGATCACAAATATATATCGCACTACCTGTTGTTATACAAAACCCTATGCGACATCCGTTAATGTTTCATATAAAATGCACATGATGACGACAGATAAAACTGCCAGATGACCCAAATTCATATTATGAAGTAAATACTAGATATGTTTCATTAGCCAAATGTGACACTGCACACCTATGGCACGTTTAACAGCATTCTCATATATGTAACACCAATATAAGCATTCACTATTCGTATTTCACAATAGATTTTGCAATAACCATACGAATCCTATACATGCATTTGCAAAACCCCGCAATACATTATTTTGGAAGATTTCATTATTCTGCACTATTGGTCGCAATTGCATTGGCATTGCAAAGTATTGTAAAGTCTGACATTTAGTATTTATGCTACCATTAATTTTATGTATCAGGTATAATAAACAATGTTAATATTCGTTTCATGAAGATTGCTGTGATACCTATTTATGACAGTAGCATGCCTCGCTTATCATAAGTAGCAATCATGCGTTATTTTTTTTATTGACAAGCCCTATGCTCTATGTGTTTATGCTGCATGATAAATTGTATTCAATTAACGTTCATAGCCAAGTTTACAAAATGTACGTATATCACATTATAGGTATGTATACAGATCACCCATGTATTTAATGGCATCACATGTTATCCTATAATTAACAATTATATATGGTAACTTATATATAAGTTATTGTACATATTTACTAGATTTACAACCGATATATATAGTATGATATATATCAAGTGCCTCTGTTATATATAGCAGTCGAGTGATTACACTGAGTATTGCCCACTTATGATTGACAAAACATTTATAATCTATTTGTAAAATCTTATGCGTTATTATTATGCAACTGCTTAGCGCTGTATCACATGCAATTAGTATTCATAATATCATGTTTGCTGTATATATATTTTTTATACATATATGTTTTACATATCTTAGATATTTCATTCTAACATCTCATATGTGCAGTATATGAAATCTTATAACTACTTGACAATTCTTCAATGCGCTGTGTTTGTGCGTAGTAGCATATACTCAAGTCTTAACGTTAAGATTCGGGACTTTATCTGTTGTCATTTCTGATATCTGGAGGTACTATGGGCTCATTATATACAGCTATTGACGTGATCTATGTGTGCTCTGTGCCCAGATGAATGTTCGCCGATACCGATGTTGGTCTTGGTGCGCTTCTCTTGATGGTCACTCCGGCATTGTCACTGGTGGCAGCTAAATGTGTCATATTCTTTGCACAGTCTCTTTAGCAATATATCCCACCTAGTAAACATATTATATAGGCGAAGTGACCTGTTTCTGCTGTAGTCAATATACCTGCAGACATTCTCACAGGCCTGTAGTTGGGCTATTTACGGATACGTCCTCGTATACTGTGGAGTCATGTGACATTCAAATATATTCATTGCGCCATGACTCACGGCCTAGCTTCCATCTACACCAATAGTAACATCTATAACCCGCTCTATTCTCTGCATTGACATCATTATTGTGATGCATAGGCTGTATCTCCCTATGACATTCAACGTGGGTTATGCAACCATATCCATTTATTACAGCGCTATTCTCGACACTATGGCGTCAATGTACCATCACCATTGCAGTTCTGGCTCATTTGTTGATGTAACGGTTATTTTCTCCTAGGTCAGTCACTATAGCCACCAGGCCGGTAAGGTGAATGGACTGTAAATTGAATTGCACTTTCCAGCTTTCCGTAGCCACTTCATGTGGCAACCACATCGCTTATCTACCTGAAAATCTATGGAAATGCCATTTTTGTGATATACCATAGCAACCCACCATAATACCGGGTCACATGGCAGTTTGCGTCGATGCCCACATGGGCTGCCCTGAAGATGTGCCAAACCAGTCAACCTGGTATGGTAACATGATAGACAGTCACAGGTCTTGCAGCATGAAGCTTTCTGAGACTTTCCATTACACCAGCTGCCTTGGATTTCATTGACACCTATTACCGTGCTGACCAGTCCTTGAGTCTACCATACTCATTGCACGTTATCCTTCCATTATCTTACGTGGCATGTGTGATGTATTAGTATTATAGTGATATTCAGTTGTCCCAGGCTGCTTAATCCGTTTACGTTTTATTCTCTGAGGCTGGGCTTCAATGCAACACTAGCCCCAAGAGAACCTCTGGCATCTGGATAACTGTTTATTCGTATTTTTTACATGGTGGATGATTGGATGAACATCTGAGGTAGGGAAAATGACGAAGCGAATACGAAATTTCGATAAGCAAAATTGACTAGATAGGCTGGCTGCTTCTGGGATTGTCAATCGTCGACTAATCGGTGATGCTAACATTTGTGAATTAGGCCAAACAATCACCTCAATATGTTCATATGACAGCATGGAATGCTGTACTCTGGGTAATATTTGTATGTGGTTCAACCATCTGACTACACCAACTTCCGCCATACAGCCAATGGGCGTAATGGACCCCCCCAGTATACAACTACTATCCTCTACAACTGCAATGCGTTTATATAATTGGATCGTTTATGTATGATATACCTAGATGATTAAATTGCGTGCGCAGAAGCCAGCATCACGTTTTATTTATTACGAAATCATCCATCCCTGCAGGCTAAGGCCACCGGTTTCAGCGTTGTCGTGCATTCTGTCTGTTACATCATCATTAGCCTGTTACTACAGTCATTCTTAAGGTCCGTAACAGCTTTGGCAACGCCTGTTTGGTATAGATGATGGCCACTGCATTATGCCGATAATCGGACCAGCGCCGTGGTGTCAGACTGGCTAAATGATCCATCGATAATGATAGACTAATGGGCAACCACATCTACTAATGCTATCCTTAATCATCACAGGAATCATATAATACGTTAATGTTACTAAGTGTTATCCTTGCCACAGTGCATCCACTTGGGGGCTATGAGGGAGGAGGTGGCATCATGTATCCGTCGCATTACTCATCATGGCTGTAACCTATTGCTTGCAGTAGATCAGTGAAATGGCATCATTGGGGTAATCATACGACATATTAATACAGGGAAAGAGCAATATCGGTCATCAGCTCTAGGGAGTTTAATGTCCGGAGATGGGAACCTGAAGAGCTCCTGGGGGACATCATCCTGGAGTTAGAGCTTCGGAAATCTGGTAGCATATGATTCATGTGTGTCTCGGTATGACGATAACACGTGACTGGTGCAACCGTAGAGCGTACTATATGCACTTGCTATTCAGACTGGTACAATGCCTTTGATCGCCATGGGGTTTCGAGTGATGCATATGGAGTTGAGCTGAGGACTCTAATGAAAAATTGTTGCTTCGAGCAGGTCTCCGCTCTTTATCTATTGCACCAGTAAATCACTATGTTATGACAGAAACAATGGTTACCTGAGATGACAGTGGTTTCTGTATGAGTGCTCCTTACTCCACTGAATCACGTGGTGACATATCCTACAGGGTGGTTACCATACCTTACTTTTTACGCTTTCCGTGTCATATATGCTGCTATGCATCATGAGATACTTGGTAGAATGCAACAGTGGTATGAAAGGGTCAGTCACATATGATGGTTCGACAACCCCTTAGCTGGACCCATGACCATGATGCACTGCACCATCTGGACTTCAATGGACCTTACGGCCACAACATACACAAGATGGTTGACTTTAAGCTCACAGATGGTACAACATAGAGAGATTAGCTCAGCTCCTTCCGTGTTTCAAGCTACTCAGTGGGGGCCACTAGTGAAATAAGGTATGCATCCAGGCTATGATCTTGAGCTATAGTTGATGCTGTGACTGAGCCATGGGCTGTCATATATATTTACCTTGTGTTATGGAAGTCATAGTGATGCAATCAGTTTACACTCTCACTTTGGTGGCCATGGCAGACACTCTACATGTGGTATGGCATGACTGAGATAGTATGCAAAGTTAGGATGATGAAGTAAATTAAGAGACTATGTAGCATAGACAAGTCATTTGAGGGCCATAGCAATGGCATTCTAGACCATTGTCACATCCAACACCAACGTTTACAACCATACATCATACCTTATCAGCTGGGCCCACCTGACCCAACTGTTACATGTTGTTCATGGAAAGTAACTATCCATCTGCTAATACCTCTTTTGAGGTATTGCCTATTCATTATATTCATATGGTTTGTAGGGTAAATACCTCAACGATTCTAATACTATTTGCTGGCACATTTACATCAAGGCTATGGTGGCTTTGGGGTTGCAGCATGATTTGCAATTTTATTGCTGCCTTGAATAATAACACAAACAACATATCTCGCATAATCTCTTATTAGTGATAGAGTCAACGACGTGATTATCTATAAACTAAGGGCAGTTAAGACACTTATTTTATATCGAATACTCCTTCATTATCAAGGAAGGCAAAGCAAGTGCCACCAGTGGAATTCAAATGATTTTGATAATATGGAATCACATTTATGGTATATTAAACATGTGGTTTACCATGTTCATGTATGTACACGTATTGTTACCATCCTCAGTCCAGTATTTGTAACACAGTGGCATTCGAATGTTTCTCTTGTTGTTCCCTGAACATTAGATGTACCGTTTTCACTTTCCTCCTCAGTCTTCGTGAACACATGGAAGTGTCTGTTCCTCTTTCCTCCTGGTTGTTTTACATTGAAGGCCCAAGTCGATGATGTGGGTATGCATCTGGGAGGTTCAGTGTGGTAGGGGAGTGGGCAGTAGAACGATGCATCACCTTCTGCGATATCCACTTCACAACCAACCTTCTTACCAGCATCGTCAAACATTTCTACTGTGTCGTCTCTGAACAGCTCCTCACTCGGATCATTAATACCACACCCATGCAAGTAAGGATCTGTTGGGTGTATAGCGATATTTATTAAACCCCAAATACTGAGTGCTCGGGTTTCCTTAACGTCAGTGGTAGTCGATGCAACTCCATTTTCCATAACTGCATTGTTAGAACCTGAAGAATCAGGAGTGGCTAGTGACATGCTCTGGTTATCCTCTAGATTCATGATTTCCGTTTCATAATTAGCTTCAAATTCTACATCCAAATATTCTGCTTCATCAATGGATTCCAACCCATCATCCATATTATCTCCTACTACATTTTCAATTTTTTTATGGCGATTTGTTAATTTGCCACATGCATAAGTCAGGCTTATAACTTCCTCGTTAGTTTTGGACACGATGATTGAGCTCAATGGATTCATGAATGTTATGGAATCATAGTCATAAATATCACTTGACTGTAAATTTGTTTCTACTTTAAATCCTGCAGCGTTTGTTCCGAGAACCTTAGAGTATTCCATTGGTACCAATTTATGTTTCTCATCTTCAACGAAATGTTGGAAAAAGTAGTTGGCCATGTTTAATGGGAAAACTAGCACTTCATGCTTCGAGAGTTCATCATTTTCCCCATGGTCATCTAGTTTTAAATCCAATAAATCTTCAATGATCATTTCGTCTTCAGAAACCAGAAAAGGTTCCGTTCTGCTGTTCAGGGAAATTAATCGTGAGTTAAGTAAATAGTGAAGTGGCAAACAATATACAGTAATATGCATCCCAGGATACAAAACAGTGGTATCATGGGGAGGAGGCACACAGAGAGGCATTTCCGATATTTCAGGAAGTCTCTTCGACTCTATTTTCACATAAACTATATTGATGTTTGGTACTATCATAGTCATATTTTCCTGACACACTCTGACAAAATAAGCATCCAGTGGAATACTGTTACTAACAATCAACTTAGTAGTTTCAACTCCATCGTTATCCACACACGAACATGACATACTGTATTGCCTTGTTTGTGAAATTTTGAAATTTCTCTTGAAAATACGTATACTTGTAAGCCATTGATTACCCCATACCATGGCTAAGCCCTTCCAATGCTCTATACCTTTCAATGATGCATTAAACCCATATTCATCACAGCCTTTGGGCTCAATTGCATGCCCTGGGGGACAATATAATCCATAATTCTGACGAAACCTAGGAGTCGTGTGACACAACCGCATCTTATGACCGTATATCTCTAAATCCTGTCTGTATGCGTTGTAACCATTGCCCATATAGAAAATGGATGAAGTTGGCGGCTCACATCCAGTCATATAGTAATCATGCGTTACTACAGGAACTAAGTTGATGATTGCCAGTATATCCGTAATGTCAACACTATGTTTGTTTGCCTTTAGGTTCCATGTGTATGTCAGTCCTGTAAACCACGGTGGATATGATAGGGGTGAGTTCTCCAGGTAGGTCACAGTTATGATACCGTCATCCTTCTCCTTTGATTGGTCAATATGTAGAGCGTCACCAATCATGTATATATCGCATTCGTATACATGTGGCTGATATACTTTGTTGAACAAATCCCAATAATTAAGGAAGTATTTTGTCATATCATGTGGATATATGTAGGAATTCATTAACGTGGGTTGCGATTGTACAGGCCCCCAATATCCGGTTGCTGAGATACCATCATCGTATATGTTAACTGGAAGCTTTATAGTCAAGGTGCTTCCAGGTAGTAGTGCCACGTCACACCAATTGCCGATGATAGGTTGGACTTTGTTTTTAAAAAGCATTCCAGTAATATCACATTCATGTGACATGCCTGTCATGATATTAATTTGTGCCTTCACCTGACCTGTTTCCTCATCGACACATTGGCAATATCCAATTAAACGGCTTCTAATCCTTTTCCTATAGTATTCTGCAAATCGCCATTGCTGGTCGAGTGACTTTTTCACATATACCAACCCACCAATGTTTATTTCGTTAGATGTTTTAGAGTTCAGCAATTTATAGAAACAATCCGTTGGTTGTATCGTTCCATCACAATAGAACCCAACGTCAGGATGTTCCGTAATGTCTACTGTGCATGACCTAACACCAGTTTCTATGTCATGATGTACTTCATTCATAAATTCAGGAGTGTCTTTAGAACCACAACCGTGAGTAGCCTTATGAATACTACTTATGTCAATAGAAAACATGCCTATTGCACTGTCCCTCCCCTTAAGGTATTTAGCAATATCATTTCTCCTCGAAAGGGTGATAGAAGAGTCCACAACAACATTCAAGTAATGCAATTTGCTTAGTAAGTCATGGTGTAATGATGTATGAGGTAGGGAACACAGAAGGTATATATGGGTTGCGCGCCCCCTTATAATATCCACAACATATCTGTTTAAGTATGTTATATTAGGATAATATATCTCCATCAAATTGTTATCCTCATGCTGGAAGACTCTTACAGTTGGTTTTCCATAGAGACCGTGAACGACCTTAGACAAAGGAACCTCCACGAGGTTTCCACCTGCTTCAACGAATAGATGTGGATCAGTTTTTGCTGCCTCATTTTCATTTCTTGGGTATATTACGTAAGGCATTGGGCATGTGAGTCTGATGGCAAATTCATTGCGAACTACCCCTTTAGCAACGACTACTCTATTTCTTTCATCTTGATGACTTAGTTCCCCAATGCTTAACTCCGTCCATTTTATTGCCTCGACACACCCTAGAAGACCAAAAAGCAGAGAGGTTGCCGAGATGAAAAATGAACAATCCATATCACTACATATTCAAACTTGCTGCATAACCTACGATTGACCGTTATGTTGCTCAATGGGTACAAGTATGCCCAGATTATGAATGGTACGAAGGAGTTCATGCGAACGTGTATATGTAACTGCTCATTTCCTGCGGCACAACATGTAAAGGCAGCATTGTTGCTGCAGCATTTAACGGGGCTGATAACAACGAATGACAATAAGGCCCCTGAGATGAATAGAGCCTCTGACGCCTGCGATACAAGAGTGCAGAAGCAGCATAATTTAATTAAAGCACAATGTAATATTTCATTAAAACAAAAATATAGATACAGATGGATAATTTAACTCACGAACATTTATAGCAGTTGATAGACCTAGCGGAAAACAACAGTTTGTAGGGTCATCCACTTGTCTATAATGCCATTTTCTTCCCCCTAAAAGAGTATGAATGAATCAATAAAAGCAGCTTTACCTACAAACAAAATATGCTTTAACAATTCAAGTAGCATCCGATATATCACTGATAAAGGCAGTAGCTCTCTCATGACGTAAGACGAATCACGTTGCTGTTCCATTTTACCGCAACTACATATTTGTGTTCCCACGTCTTGTGTTTCTCTACTTTACTAAGGTTCGGTGGACAACACATATGACAGCATTTTGATTTATGATACCTTTTCCATTTCCATTAACTCTGCTTTGAAGCCATTCACTTTATTGGAAAGATGTTGGTCGTTCTTTTAAAATGTTACCATACTACAAAGCTCCATGATCTATCCGCATTGTGATATTATGAGGCAAATTGAGTTATACTGTAGTTAGCTCGGTCTTATAGATTATCCCACTATCTATGGAATTAATAATGTTGCCCTTTCGTACTGCCACATTGACATTCCTCATGACTCACACTTACATTCCCTTGCCTCCTGAAATGAATACTCGCAAGAATGATTCTGCCGTGGCATCCAGTCATAATGAGAACATCTTTAACAATGGGAGTGGCCTATAACTACATTCCGTATGTATTCCTACAGGGTTCATACAAGTAGTTAGCGTTTAAAACAATGCTGAGACCCATTTAGTATGAAAGCTGAAGTAGCAAACTATCCAGGGATATAAAAATGTTTATTTGCGTGTGCCTAATTGATGTATACTATATTACGGCCCGAAAGTAACAATCGTGGCAACCATGAAATAGAAATAAAAACGCTGTATTAAAAAACTTTAAATTGAGTCTTTCAGAAAGAGATGATTAAATAGCAGGATTTACTCAACAAACCGATAGATATGGATTAAAGGTGTATGTCGTGTGAATACACCTATACATTGTGCACCAGCAGATAAGACAACATCAGTGATCATATAGAGAGGCAATATATCACTAAAACAAGACAGCATTGGTCTTGTAGGAAAGCATATGGAGGAGAAAAGCTTAAAGTACCATAAAGTGAATCAAAGACTAAGTGATACCACCGGAGTCACTCTGACACTAAAAAAATTAAATTCGTACTCTAGAGTGCAACATATGTAGAGTCGAGAGTCATATAAAGATTATATTAACTGAAAGGTTGCGAAAACACGTGCCAGTAGATGTAGACTACAATGCTCAAGCATTAAAGTAATCCTGACTGCATTATATATTCATCGCAGTTTATTTTTATACAGAAGCAAACATAATGCAAGAATGATAAATAGTCCAATAAATATCAGTATGAATAAGTGTAGCAGGGCTACTAACTATGGAATGAAATTGAATGGTAAGCTACACACCATAAACCGCAGTTTAGCCATTATATATGTAATGGAGGCCGTATTGTAATAGAAATTTACGATGGTAAATATCAATCTCATTATAGAAGCTTTTGCATAAAATAAAGGAATTGGGTAGTCCTCATAGTCACATGGAAAATATATAACAGATAGGAAGATTGGAAACGATTTCGTTTGGATTTTTATCAATATGATGACGAAGAAAATTATTCGCTATTAAAGAAGGAACACACTGTCATTAGGAATAATGATTGAATCATATAAAGACCCCAAAAATCGACTAGACACAGAACTTTTGGATGATGTGGATGAGAAGCTCTTCCCAGTTGCACACTCCAGTGGTATAATCCTCCCGGATAGGGATGATATGCCTCCAGATGTTTCTAATGAACACTATAACATTGCTTTGGCAAGCCTTTACCACGACCATGACGCTCTATATACGCTTCTTAAAAGGCTGAGATACGAAAAGCTTAGGAAGCTGTCATCACACGATGGGTGGAATCCATTTGATCTGCAGCATGTTAACGTATGCACGCCTATTCCTATAGGAGACATTGAGCAATACGGCTATGATGAGCAGACTTCGAGCTGTCGTTGCCCCAATACTCTAATACCATGTACCAGGCAACAAGCAGCAAGCGACAGGTCCTTTTGGTCATTCAAATTACGTAGGCTAGCTCGTCAACACAAATTCACAAGAAGATACGACAGGCTTAAACTGGCTGCAAGGCACTTGAACATTCTGAACACCAAAGGAGTGTTACTACAAACAGTTACTTTGGATGCTGCTGCCTATAGGAAAAGGCAGATGTGTAATGCAGTTGATGCCGTTCTGTGTTCAGTTAGGGACAACTCCAGAGCGAGCACGCAATGGTAAGTTAAAGACTTGTAGTCATACACAACAATCCTTTGTGTTTTAATGACGCAGTAATCATAACCCTTAATGATTTATTTAGGTCGCCATGGGGAGGCTGCTCAGAAAAATGTAATAGAGGCATGCAGGAGAGACTCAAGATTACCTACAATAATGGAGGAATGCAATTGGTTGTGGACAAGAAACATTGCGAGTTAGCCAAGTGTTCAGATTATAAGCAACTAAGCGGTCCACAATGCACGCTGTCCGTAGTGCCCCCAAGTGAACAACGGAATGTAGTAGTTCGTACTTGTTCTTGCCCTGAAGACGGCTCCATACTGTGTTCTTCTGAAGAAGCCAGATTAAGCATGCCAATCTGGATACCGCAATTTAGGGAGTTTTGTAAAGCGTCTCTAAATATTAATCCGTCAAATAAAGTGCTTTACAAGGTAGGTAAATTAATATAATATTTTTATTCCTACAGCTCATATACTACATATGCAGTGATATGTGATACAGTATCCTCGATTTATAGGCTTACATATTTCAATGTTTATGGCTTTTAAAGTGAGGTTATGCTTCTTTGTCATTTTAATGTTCTACGCAAGACCCTAATAGCCGTAGGTTCCTATGGTTACTTACATTGAATGCCATTGATTGTAATTTGAAATACTATTGCGGAAATTTATGCTTCGCATGAACACATTATAATTCAGGACCTTCCAGATCTGAAGAACCTTTATTTGGGCCGATTTATTTATATAAGGTTCAAGGACGGATATTACTTTGACTGCACTGAACGATGGGGAATTCTAGACAAGAATTATACGACAAACTATTGTAAAATAGGATCGCCCATACTGTGCAAAGAAAAGATTGAAAAAAATACACATGCTGGTAGGCGAGTCACTAAAATTTTCAGAAAACGCAGCCTCTTTCGTTGAAGTAAATTCATATGAGCACAAGAAGAAGGACATGATATTTACTTTACCGCTTTTTATGCTGCTCATTGTGGTGAGCATAGTGTACACACTTTTATATTCGTTTATTTCACGAAGGAAGCGCTCTGTACTGAAACAATCATAAGATAAACTAAATAGGAAAAATTCGATGGGTTTAGTTGCTCCCTTGAGGTCCGCTGATGTGGATTTTATAGATATTCATTTTAAGACTTCGCTTTTTGATGTGACCTACAATATATACGGAAAGCACATAAATTCTATATGGTTGTGTGGAGAGATTACAAGGTAAAAAACTGTTATAGTATAAACCAAAGGGTAAAGTGCAGATTACGAGAAGGAACTATTTACACTTGATGATAATTCAGGAAGAATTCTCCAAATCAAATTTAACAACACCTTCCTCATTCATAAACTAGTTGGAACGAAAAAGATTGAGGTAGGATATGCAGTAAAAACTAATATCAGATAGGTTGGCTGTCTTGTATCAGTAATATGTGGAATATCACATATTATAGTAGAACAGGATGCTTTGCTATGCCTAAAGGTTAGAGTACATTTAACGTGATTCAAACTACTAGCAGCTTATTAGGTTGGCATTTGTAACACGTGAGGAATTAAAATATTGGCCCTTCAAGGTATGAGTAAACATTTATAAAGAACACTCCACGATAGGTAAAGCAGTGGAGGATAGAAAGTAATGGCTAGTGGAGACATGGAGGAGCCACTTAAGAAAATAAAACTGCATGAGGCTGCAATAAAAAGGTTTGGAAATCCTAAAATTCCATAAACCGGATACAGCCTAACAGTGACTTTAGCATTTAAGGACCGATTCTCAGTAACAAATGGGATGGACTGGGACGCAAATGGAGATGTTATGGTAACCTCATCGCAAGATAAAGCTGTTTATTTATACACAGTCAACAAGGCAGGGTTAGTTCACAACCATTGTAGTTATTTTATGCTTATTAAAAATTGAATCTTAAACAAACACAGAGTAACGAATATATTACAAAGTAAAAAGCATGGAGTTTCCGCAGTTCGCTTCACTAGTGAGGGCCCACGACACATCGTATGTAGCTCTTGCGCTGAGGCTCCTGCAGGTGGGTTCATGGATTCATTTTATTAATCGGAGATAAGCATCTGTGAAGCTATGGGATACTGTAGAAAACAGGTATATCAAGAGTTTTCAGCTAGCGGCTCCGTATGTTACATTCATTTTGTTGATAATAGTGGCCGTAGAGTACTTCGGGGCCGTGGCATATCACCTCACCCGTCTCGGGACCTCATGCTAGTAAGCACTAGTGACAATGTATGCTCCTTATATACGTACGATAGTTCTTCACCAGTGGTAAGTTAGTTTTCCTTATAATCAACTTACACTATTACAGATTTCATACAACGCCAGCGAAGTTATTGGAGTTTTTGATTCTATGGGAACCATATTTGCACTGTATCAATCTAAAACATCAGGGAAATCATTGTATCTATATGATATCGCAAAATACCAGGTATGCATGGGTTTAGGCACCTGCTAAAACAAAGGAAACACTTGCAAATATTATGCAGACACCGTTCTCAACATTCGACATAACGGAAATACTTTTTAGTCTTGAAGAGGTTGTGGTAAGCAAGATAAAGATGTTTTAGATATAGCAATTTAGAGTCTGGATTTTAACCCAAATGGAAAACTTTTGATTCTGGGAACTGACCACAGAAGGCTTATATGCATAAACGCCATGGATGGGTCTTTCGTCTTCTTATGTTCTTATACTGATGAAGATCTACATAAGGTGGATTGTAGTGATATTTGTTATCCTTCGATATCACCTGATAGTAAATATTTATTATGTGGTAAGTATAAGTGCCTTATAATGATAAATGTACAGGATGTAGCAACGGAGATATTTCAATATGGGATTTCGAGGGCCGTAATATATGTAGATTTGCTGGCCATGAGGGTAAGAATCACCTGCAACCCATAGATATATAAAAATTTAGGGCCTCCTTACTTCACATGCTTCAATCCGAAAAAAGCTCTGGTGTCATCGGCTTGCGTTAAGGTTGCATGGTGGCAACCACAACTGTTACATGAGAAAGAAGAATGTTAGACACACAGCAAAGCTTAAATATGTTTTTAGAACGTAATGTGTTGTTTGTGAGTAAACTTTGGCAATGTGCCCACGTAGTATTAATTTATGAACCATTTACAATGAATTAAATCATGGAAGAAAATTTATTTAATTATCTAAGAAAACTGGGAGAGCCAATATGGAGACGCCTGTTCCGCAAGCGTGCTCCTCTTCGTGCTATTTTCCGCAGTCTCGGGGAACTAGAAAAGCTGATAGTTTTGAGGCTCTTGAACATTAATCAGGCAGTTTCCGAGAGAGCCTTAAGGTTATGGATGAATCCGAATTCATTTAGTGATTTGAGGAAGGCATTGTCTTTGCTACAATCATACCATATCATCAAAGTATCTGAAAATAGAACAAAGGAAGGAAAGCCACAATATGAGTTGCAAAAAGACTTTAAAAACGAGATGTTATCATCTATACATGACGTATCGTGTGATTTTGATAGTGGTTTAGAACTGCTTGGAAATATTACTACCGATGGTTCACATAAAATAAAGGGGAAACCGGCAGCAGCAACATTGATAAAGTATTCCAGGGAGCGCCTAGATTTCCTAGTTTTGTTCCTAGTATCGCAAGAAGTACGCAGAAATACGCTACGAGCAATTAAAATAACAAAAAAAATAAAGAAGCTAGAAAGACTTAAAGAGCCAGGTGCGAAGAGCTATACACTTAACAGCAGAATAGCATCTTTGGAAAGACAATTGTCCTCATTAACGAAATACGGGGGAACCTTATCTACAGACGTGTTGAAAGTGTTACAAAGTTATAGGATGGTGTCCGATCAAAGTAAGAAGAGTAGACAGCATGCAGCAGATAGCAGTATTACCAAACAAGCTTTGAGTTGGTTATTAAAGGGTGTTGACAAACAGCTAGTTATTATTTTAGTTGGTCATCTGCAACAAATTGAATCTGGATACTTAACGGGGTTTATGGATTCAAAAGTTGATGGAAACAATACAATGGGGAAGGAAGTACAAGAGGAATTCAGGGAATCGGATGATAAGGCAAGCATGGAAAAGGTGGAAAATGCAGAAAAACAAATTACGGAATCGGTCGAATTGCTGCTATCGCTATCACAGGCAAAATTTGGCGATGTATTCAGTGCTAGGACACTGACTAAGGCACAACATAGACTTATCAGGCTTCTCATCGAACTAGGGGCGGTTTATGCGGATTCAACGAAAGATAAGTTTTACGTCTCAGATTTAAGTTTTTTGGTGGGAAGTTTAATATCTCCTATGGGTGATACTCCTAGCATATCCATGTCTATTTCTGGTCCAAGGGAAAGTAAGATTCTGGTACAAAGTAACTTCAAGGTATACATATACACAGCTAATGCTTTACAGTTAAGTGTCTTAAGCCACATATGTGAGCTGCAAGCTAGGACACCTAATTTAGTTATTGGTGTCCTAACAAGATCGAGTGTTCAGGCAGCATTCAAGAGTGGTATAACGGCAGAGCAGATTACGGGATTCTTCGAGGCTAAACAGCGAAGGGATGATGCAACTACCATCCGAATGATGAAAGTTCCAGAAAACGTTAGAAGACAGTTAAAAATGTGGGAGGAAGAAAGGAACAGGCTTGAACTAACAAATGCCATTCTATTTAAGCGCTGGGATGTAGAGTTCATGCCAGAACTCTTCAAAAGAGCTGTTAGATGGGCACAGGCTAAGCGTTATGAGCTGTTTCACACAAAATGGCCACCTGACATATATTCTGAGGAACACCAAAAATGGTTAAGGAATGAAAAATATTTGGTTTGTACCTTTGAGTCGAAGGAGGAAGTAATAGACAAGATAAAACAAATTAGGATGTCTTTGGCAGACGAAAAAAATAGAGCGTTACCCACAGGTACAAGCTTTTGCTGATAATTTGTAGAGGGGAATGTAAAACACCTCTTGCATACGGCATTAATTCTACTTGCCATAAATGTACAGTTACGCGGTAAATATTAAAGTTACTCGTGAAACGCTCAGTTATAAGTTATATAATGAAAGTATTATGTATGAAGAATTTATCTGAGACCGTGAAAATATCTACGATTTGGAAAATGGTTTTTTCGAGTAACGCCTGATGTCACTGACTACATGAGTAATGCTTTATACTGTTTTTGTCTATATCATCTTCATAAACTTGATGAAGCTGTCAAAATCATTTTGCCATTGTTCCCTTTCGTCCTTTGTTTTGAACATGAAAAGATAACAATTATTAGCTGCAGTGATTTCGAGATACCTTGGATTATCCACTTTAGTTTTGAAGTTAGTGATTTTACCAACAGGAAGGGTTCCAATTAATTGACGTTTGTTATCATCTTCTTCTGAGGTCTTTGCCTTGTACCATTCTATGCATTTACCATCTTTGCTGCATGTGACTCTGACCTTCTCGTGAAATATTGCAGTTTTGACCTTCACAATCTTTGTAAGTAGCTTTCTATATTCGGAGATTTTGTTGAGTCTAATGTCTTTTGCAGTGGCCTAAATATTTATGGTATATGTTAAAACAAGTAATACATGTATGGAGGAGACTTACCGTTACTTCGTCCTCATCACTAGAGGATTCACCAGATTCATCATCAGAAGCGGCTTTAAGAAGCTTAGCAGAGTATGTAGGTCTCCTCCTGTTGGCCCTTACTGTGTTTGACTCCGCAACTTTAGGGGCCTTGCTAGAGGGAGTTGCCGCTGGCTTAGTCTATAAGACATGAAAGCATGATATTATATTACTACCTTTAAGCTTAGAACATTTTCCTGAAATCCCATAACATGACTGTCAAGGTTCCACTTTGTCAGTTCATTGTAGTTGAGCTCGGCAGTCTGTAGGGAAGATGTGAACATTACGCGACGTAAAAAGGCGACTAACATTGAAAATTGAGGCAGAGAGCAACGGTCCATCTGGAGTTCTGGGATATCCACTTGTATATGAAGCCATCTCTTTAAGTATCGGAATATTAGCCTTTCTTTTTAAGATACACTTGACCGTACAATACTAGCTCCCAGAAGAGAGTTATGTTTGGTAAAGAAATATATTAAACATAAATTAAATAGCAGAATGCTATTACTAATGTATTAGGTGTAAAAAGCCAATGGTGTATTATATTCAAATGAAGTGACATGTGCACATTTCTTTGGTATGACCCTGTGACCTATAAACCCCAGTGAATCCAACATTTAAAAGTGTATATAGCGTATTCACGCATAAAACAAATCATTAAACACGGTGTACCATAAAGCGCTACATAATACTTATCACGTGGTTCAGATGTGTAAAAGAAAAGCACCCCTTGAAATAGACGATATATTATCCTTAGTGCAAGTAACGACCACTTGATCAACGAAAATGACAGATTGGTTGGGCAGTGTTGTTAATTCATTACAGGGTGTAACAAAATCGGAAACTAGTGAATCAAAGAAGCGACCAGATGATAAGGATGGATGCCACATCTATGCAGTGATTGTAATGCGGCATTACGCTGAAAAGGAAGCATGTAGACTGACCGCAGAGTATGACTTTTCACCACTTCCGCTATATATGGCAAAAATATCTAGAGAAGTTACGGATTTGGTTTCAAGGTAGGCCTAATAAATGAAAATTCAAAATTACGGAATCAAACTGTATTCTGCACAATATATGTTTGAGAGTGGTAATGCTTGTTGCTTTAATAGAGGTACATATAAAATAAAGATTCCTTTTCTTAGCAGCTATATAGAGAAAAAATCACTATTCAGAACAACAGCACAAGAAGCATTCCCGGACCAGTCTAAATGCGTGGATATGGAGAATGGTATGGGAATGTTCTATGTAAAGGCTACAAACGACCAGCCCCCTAATCAGCTGGTCTTCGTTGTAGCGGTAAACAAGTTTTGCACACGTTACCAGGGCATGCAATTTCTTCAGGAAGCTATCCATGCATATAAGGTAATTTCCTCATCCAAATTACACCCTTAATTGAGCAAAAGCACATGGAAGCAGAAAATGCAAATGGATATATGAATTTACATAAAATATCCAACATAAATCTTGCAGATGAAGGACGATGTATATCGTGACAACACGGGGGAGGACCTTAAGAGTCCAAAATTACGTGAGCTTATGAAGCAATACAAAGGCAAAAGAGACGTGCTGGTGGATGCACAGCAAAAACTAGATGAGGTAGTATAGATAAGTTAAAATGAACGGATGTGCAGACTAAGCAAATTGTCATGGACACACTGGACAAGCTAATAAACAGACAGGGCAACCTAGATGAATTGATCGCAAAGAGTCAGGACATGACTCAATCAACTGCTAGACTCATGAGGTATGGTTTTAGAACGAACTCAAAAGTTTGACATCTGATTAACGTATTTAATAGGGACGCTAGGCGCCGCAATAGTTGTTGTGGTGCCATGTGAGCTTAACTTCCCTATATTCTGTTACCCTTTACGGAATAAAAGTCATAATAAAGGTGGAAAATTTTATTAAACATGGAGCCTTATTCTCCAAGCTCCTATATTGCAAACATTGCAAGGAAGGCAGTGGTGGTTAAGCTGAATAATGGAACACACTTCAAGGGTAGGTTCTTATACACATTATGTCAGACAAAATTAAAACAAATAACACAATTATACAGGGATCTTGTCTAGCCTCGATGACAGAATGAATTTGGCAATGGAAAACACTAAGGAATATTTAGACGGCGAATTTGTAAAGAGCTACGGTGACGCTTTTATTCGCGGAAACAACGGTAAAAAGACATACACATATAACATGATTTACAGTTCTTTATATAAGCCTGGATAGATAAATTCCCAAAGTAATTACATCTAGCAACTCCTTCAGGATCCACAGTTGCGATTTTCATTCGGTAACAAATAAGCAAAATATGAGTATTGTTACTGTATCTCATTGCCATAAGATATGGTTTGTTTTCATTAAGATGGTATTGCTTGCTAACAACAGCAGTTAATGTAACATTGATATTTCGAAGCTAGGTTGACTGGAAGTAGGCATCACATACCCTTCTTACAATATCTCATGGTAAAAATAAAAAGGCATAGAACCAAGAGGTATATACTACACAAATGTGTTTGAACAATGCGGTTTTATCGCGCAAAAATGTGTGTCCTGGTAAGACAGATGAAGTGAACAGTCTATTGATAACCAAATTAAGTTGCCTGAATGTCCGACAGAATGTTTGCTATTTCCTCATACAGTGATACCACCTTTATTTTCCCATCGCTTAAAATGGCATCAGAGTGTTTTATACTATCAGTGATGAGGAGTTTGTTAATCCTACATTTCTTGATTCTGTCAACAGCTGGGCCGGATAGGATTCCATGTGTCACCACTGCCATTACGCTTTTTGCACCATATTCGAAAAGAAGATCAGCTGCATTGCAAAGGGTACCAGCAGTGTCAACAATATCATCTACTATTATTGTGTCTCTTCCATCTACGTCTCCCACTAATTCGGCTTTTCCAATAACATTAGCAGCAACCCTCTGCTTAAAAACGATAGCAGAACGCACATCACAGTGAGGGAATTCTGCCGCAAAGATGTCAAAAAATTTCATAGCTCTTTCATATGCACCCGCATCTGGAGAGACTATGGACACCTTGCTTAGGCCTGCTAAGTGTTCCAAGAATGCATGGTGTACAAAGAAATTATCCACTTGAACTTTCGGACCGAAGAACCCTTGACACATTGCACTATGGAGGTCAAAGGTAACGACACGATTGACACCCATGAGTTCCAGCATTCTTGCTACATCACTCTGTAGTGCGATAAATTGTTGAATGGTAAGGTTATAGTGGTTTACATGCAGAAGTGAACAGTTTTTATATAATTTAAAACATGAAAACTCACAGCTGATATGTTTGACCCTTCCAAGCATTTCCTATCCTGCCTAGAGTACCCAAAATAGGGTATTATTGCTGTTATGTGCTTTGCTCCTGCTCTGCTTGCAGCAGAGATCATAAAGAGAAGCTCTACAAGGTTATCTGAAGTGGGTGGAGATGTAGACTGAACAAATATTACGTCCTTACCACGCATGTGTTCTTGAAGAACAACTTTGACTTCTCCATCAGAAAATTTGGAGACATCAGATTTTCCAAGGCAGTAACCTGCTTCCTTGCATGCACTAAGCACTAGGTCCTTATTCCAGTTTCCGGTAAATACCAGCGGAAATTCTTTAATGCTATGCACCATCTCCACATACCAATGAAGCAGAATCAAAATGTGAACCGGGATTAAACTTAGTATCATAATAAACCGCTATTAATTAATACAGTTAGATCATGAAACCATAGTTGCTTCCTGAAATCGATATGACTGCTACTGAAAAGTCCCTTTATATCGAGAGTTCTCTGACAGCTTCCTCCTGTCGTTCTGCATGGCAGGGAAGGTAAAAAGCGATGCAGATGAGCTATACAACGTAAATTCTGTGCATGATCATGGAGAATCCTGTTCTCAACCTGCCACAAGGGATGACTTTATCAGGGCAAATAGACATCTTCTGCAGATACGGTAGACACACCACAAAAGACACTTCTAAGAAATACCTACCCTTACATAAAACCCCAAATTTTGATATGAAGCAAAGCATGAAACGCATATACCTATAAGAGAAACTACCAAAATGTGGTGTCATCAGGCGCAAAGCGCCCTAGAAAGTACATTATGTAGCCACAAAACAAAATAAATTAACTAGTTCCTACATATAGTTGCTATTATCAATTTCTTAAAATAGCGTAACAAAACAGTTACTTCTGGGAAAGGGACTCTACACCTGGAAGGACCTTCCCCTCTAGCAATTCTAGGGACGCACCTCCACCAGTTGACACATGACTGAAAAGGTGCTTCTTGCCAGTTTTCTCGGCTAATGCAGCACTGTCGCCACCTCCAATAACGGTTATAGCACCACGTTCAGTGGCCTCGCCAACTATGTCCAGGGCAGCAGTGGAGCCAACAGCAAAGTTTGGAAACTCGAAAACACCTAAAGGACCATTCCACACAATCGTTTTACATCCTGAAACAACATCTCTGAGAAGATCTACTGTTTTAGGTCCACAGTCTAATCCTTGCCATCCATCAGGAATTCCTTCCTCCTGAGTAACGACTTTGCGTTCACCATCATTCGAGAAAGCGTTGGAAATAGTAAAATCAAGTGGAATATACACCTTTACACCACGTTGCTCAGCTTTAGCCATGATATCTTTAACAGTAGCTGCACCTTCTACGTCATACAAAGAATCTCCAATGGGCATGTCGTGTAGCACTTTTTGGAAGGTATACGCCATACCACCACAAATGAATAAGATATCAATCTTTTCCAAAAGTGAATTGATTAACTTGATTTTGTCCTTAACCTTTGCACCTCCAAGAATGCTTAGGAATGGTCTTTGGGGGTTCTCGAGGACTTTCGCAAAGTAGTCTAGTTCCTTTTTCATAAGTAGGCCAGCTACCTTGAAGGGTAGGTCAATGCCAACTATAGAGCTGTGAGCACGGTGAGCAGCGCCAAATGCATCATTAACGTATATATCACCAAGGGACGTCAAGCTGGCCCTGAATTCAGTTATTCTTTCGGTCTCTGATTCATCTTTGCCCAAAATGGCTTCTTCTTCTCTGTGGAATCTGAGATTCTCCAGAAGAATAATGCTTCTCTCGCTTGCAGCTTTGCATACTGCTTCAACGTCGGGTCCGACGCAATCATCGAGGAAATCTATTTTTTTGTTCCCCAGAACTATGGAAAGTTTCTCAGCCACAGGGCGTAATGAGTACTTTGGTACACGCTGTCCATCGGGCCTCCCTAGATGGGACATGATAACTATTGAATGGACACCGTTAGCAAGAAGGAACTCTATGGTTTCCACTGTAGCCTGTATCCTGGTGCTGTCTTTAATCTCTCCTTCCTTTATAGGGACGTTGTAATCCACACGAAGCAAAATACGGGACCCAGGCAACTGAAGATGAATGTATATAGAGCAAAATGTATAAAGAGTTTACATTTCATGAAGGAGAATACGTATTATACTTACCTCCTTGACGACGTCGGCGAGGCCGAGTTTGGAAGACAGAAGTGAAGCCATGTTGCTTGGAAAGGGAAGTGTTTCTACCAAGGGAATGTATAAATAGCTTGTATCCTTGTGAAGGTAGAATGATACTTACATCACTTTAGTGATAATGTAAACAAATCTGGGGTGTACCTTCCACAAATGACTGTCTTATAAAGAGAAAGACTACCCGCTCACTATCAATAGTTCAATTTAAGGCCATACACATTATTGCATGTTTTAAGCCACGTTACAAAGTCGAATGCAAGGTGTGATATATGTAGAATATTAAGATAAACGATTTAGGCAGGTAACTAGGTACAAAATGTGCCTAATATAAAAATTGGATGTTTAGCAGGATTCCTGAATAAAAAACCTATGCTTAGATAAGGCGTATTACTACGTGAAGGTTGTTATCTAAAATTTACCCTTAAGGCATCATTTTACGCGATAGCACTTAGAGCTGTAATAGTGTGTATACATATATAAAAAATTCAAAAACATTGGTAGGAAGAACAAAACGAGCTTCAACTATATAAGACAGGGTTGAACTTTAGAATGAACGGAATAAAAAGCAAGATCTATTACAGCTTGTTGCAATGTATTTCGTATAAAAGTTCATTGTGCATATGAAACAGATCCAAAGTCACAGCTCTACAATTGACACCATATTGGCAAAGCAGAAACTATTGCAATATTGTAAGGATAGGAGTGTATCATAAGCCTTTTTGAAACATTATAATCATGACTTACCATGAATCAACAAACAATAATAAAACGCATTGGGAGGGAAAGGCGTTCAGCCAGTGATTAAACCCACTCAGTCGTTATGAATTTCACCAATAGAATTACTTTAACAATGCTTATAAGCAAAATACTTTAAACATTTGTTAGATCATCAGTTTACGCAAGAAGTGCATACTTGCGCCTTGGGATGTTTTCACATCTCTTACGTTGCTTGAGGGTCTTCAGGTGAAGCTGCTTGGTGGTCAACGCCCTCCTCTTGGCTCTAGTAAGCTTAGGCCTCAAGTTCAAAGGTGTTTTCTTCAAGCTCTTATACATTTTCCTTGCTTCCTCCTTTTTGCGTTGGTTGTACACAGTGAGGACTTTGGCAATACCTTTACGTATTACACCGATCTGCGACAGCTTAGAAGTTGAGGTCACAGTGACCTTCTGAATCCTCATCATGGCATATTCTTGCTTTAGGTCCTCCAGCTGCTTCAATAGTTCAGCATCGGTTTTATTTCTCAGTTCGTAAACCTTGATTTTCTCCTAAACGTTAATGTAATAGAGAAAATATTATATATACAAATATAAAGAGTATAACTTACCATTTTGACCAGGTTTTTTACGGTTAGAATAGGTGACGTGTTTTGTCCCTTGAGTCTGCGATGGACTAGGATTCCTTTTCCTGCTCCTATAACAGGAATGTTATTTCTGGCTATACGATAAGCAAAATTTAAATTGGGGTTTAATCTTTTGCTTTAGACTGATACTAATACACGCTGAATTGGCGGCCACCTTCAACAACCCCACCGGGCTACCCTGAGTGAAATACAAGAAACGGCCAGACATGGTAAAAATGTACTAAATTACCTACCATTATCACGGGTTAGTGCAACTGAATTGCAGGTTACCACGATATTATTACGTAATTTGACACATAGTTGTAGTAATAGATGTCTAAGATTCGTGATGCACTAAAAAACAACCGTTTATTGATGTTGATATTTGGACCACCTGGTTCAGGAAAGGGTTCCTTTGGTAGACAGCTGGCTTCAGATTATGGTCTCTGTCACCTAGTCACTGGTATGTCGTTACACCATGGTAATATGAACTGTAGGAGACCTACTACGTAGAGAGGTCACAAAACAGTCCTCTGTAGGTCACCGTGTTGGAGATGACATATCTAGGGGGTTATATGTTGATGACGTTTTAGTATGTGATATAGTAAGGTAATAATTATAGCGATAATACATAGTGAGACAGAAATAATATTAAATCGCGGTCAGGGGGATTTGTCCTAGATGGCTGTCCTCGTACCCAAATGCAAGCGTCGTTTGTCAAATCTTTGGCAACATCGCAAAATTTTTCCCTCTTGGGCGTACAGTTGGACATGGACCGTTCGGTGCTCATAGAACGCCTCCTAGGCAGGAGGGTATGTCTTCCTCCCTTACAAACATGTTTTTTAGGTTTGCTCTGTATGTAACCGTACTTACAACGTCTGCCAAATAGATCATGGTGAATATAGAATGAATGCATTGCTTCCATCTAAAGATGATATAGAAAAGGTTCGTGTAAGCTAAATATGATTACCCAAAAGTATAGTGTAAGGGATGTCTCGATTTAAAACCGAGGGACGATGATAACATGGACGTAATAACACAGAGACTAAAAGTTTACGATAGCACTCACCAGGAAGTGGTGGCTTCACTCAAGGGTGTATGTCTTCTGTGATATATAAAGATAAACATTCAGGTATCTTTTATGCATTTTGCCATAAGACGTGGCATGGATGACTATCATCTCTTCAAAGACCAGCTGGACCTGTTTTTAGGAAAGCAACTTACGGGGGGCGTATAGTTTTATGAAGCTTCTGATGCTGTTTTGTGAGATACAGCTAGGACGCCCCCATTAGCTCACAGTGTGATGCTATTTTATCATACCATCTCTACTTATGACTTGAAAGGAAAAGTTTAAACAATATATATAGTGGCTTGCTATGTAGATGGAAGACGGCTGAAAATTAGGCCTTTTCACCTAGGTTGCTTCGGACAAATATAAATAAACAGCACAAATAATTTAGTGAAACATTGTTATTAGGACTACAGAGTAGATGGTGGCTAAGTTGCAGTTGCAGTGGATATATTCACCACTATAAAACTTTCACAGCTCTTCACATTTGTGGTTGATATCTCCTGTAGAGTATTAGACATTGGCAGAACCAATAGCTATTGCTATGTCAACTTTTGCTTAGATGCGATAAACCGTTGCACCTCCTCCTCTGAAGTACCAAGAGCGCTGGTTGGGGGGGCTTTAATCTTAATATCTTGATAGCTGAACGAGGAGGCCTCTACACCGAGACCTTGGCCACCTCTACTAGTGTCGAACTCTTTGCGGAACACATCACGCCACTGGTACCCATTTATCCCTCTTGCAAGCTTCCGATCGGTGTCTACATTATCTCCTGTGTCGGGGTCTACTCTGATAACCCGTCCATCTATCATACAGCCCTTGAACATGCCAACTGAACGTTTTGCGGCATCTATGGAATCGTACACGACAAATGCAAATCCACAAGGCTTCTTTTCTATACTGTTCAATCCCATTACAATTCTATTAATTCTTCCAGCATTAGAGAATATCTGAAACAGTTATGTATCGGGAAAGTACATTTATAAAATCTTACCTCATGGATGCGCTCTTCTGGTGTAGTAAATGCCAGATTACCCACGTAAACTGTAGAAGAGCGCTGAATACGATGATTCCATTCTTCCTGGGTTGCACAAAGCTTCTTGTCCCAGTACTTGCGCTCTTTGGAGATGCTATGATAAAGTTTAGACATGGTAAACTATAGAAAATAAACAAAAGATTTATACATTATAATAGTGTATAATGGCAGCATATTTTTTGAAATACGTTATATACTGTGTTTATAAGGAACACCAGAAGTAGTAAAACAGCAGGAACAACATAGGGCACACTGGCACATAAGAACCAAAACCATTTTAAAACTAAAGCATCAAAATGTTGAAAAATGGTTGAAATATATAGAAATAAGACTCGCTGTGCCGAGTTGGAAGCACAGCTTGTTATGGATTGGAACTTGGATCTTCCAAACGACGTAACGTTATGTAAAGACATCCTTAAAAGCCTTGAACTGGCAATGTCTAAGCTGGGTAAGTTAGTAGAAGTTATATGCAACATTGTTTGTAGAGGAATCTAATGAATATCTACGCTCTTCACTTGAGGTATGCTATACTTGCGTAAAATGCAGAATATACAGACAGAGCATGACCCTGAAATAGCGCAATACATTGAAGAGAATGAAGTAGTATTAAGAAGGAAGGATTACCAAGTTAAACAGGTCAAATCGCACATTGATTCACTACAAAGGTCATGTGAAGCAAGCTAACATTCACTAAAGCTCCAAAAACATAGCGGGAGAGGACATACAGCTAATTTAACAATATCTGGTGCCGTTACATCTGCATTAACACACGGAATATCATTAAAATACTCCACATTGGTAAAACCCTTGATGTCACAGACAACAAAAAAAGAGTGTAAACTAGCCCGAATAGACCATATCCGATACTTTTAATATATTTACGAGGTTCTAATTGAATGGGTTACTGTAATATTTAACATTGTGTAGCCCATCATCACGTGTAACTAATCCCTCCATTTCGGCATACAGTAGCACGTACTCAGCCATATGGATAGGGATGTTTTCCATTTCTGCAAATTCCAGAAACGTTATTGGACCTTTAGAGACAGCTTCAACAATTTGCCTAAAATAGGATACCGTATCTTTAGAGAGTATAGCGACGACGCCTTGCAGATCCACAATTTTACATATACCCTTTTCTTCCAACGATTGTACATCTTCAAGCAACTTTTGCGGTGTTATGAAATTGCACAGAAGCATGCGATTTACAGCACAAAAAAGGTCACGAAGCAAAACTATGCCGCTACCCTTCATTAAGGTTATCATTATGTGCTCTACATCAGCACCGTCGTATTTTGGGATTCCTGCTTCACTTTCTTCATTTAGTTGCAATGCCAGAAATGTTTTTGACAATGGCCTTTCTTCCGTTTGGAGCCTTAGCGCCACTTCTAACATTCTTTTTGACTTTTGCTTAAGACTCATTAAGTCAGCCATAGCATCTCTCTGTAGTTTATTCAAAACTTCCTTTCTGTCGTCTTTCATGTTCAATAGACGAGAAATCCCTCCTAATGCTTCCGAATACTCTATTATGTTGTACGTTTCGTAATGTTTTATGGTATCCATCAGGGTCTGATATAAAAGGTCAATGCCAATGTCACACTTCAAGTGATAGACATCATCCGTACAATTAATAGATAGATAGTCATCAAACGCAGATTTCTTCAACTGACAATGCCTTATTGAGGACAGAGGGATGATAGTAGTGTCACTACCGCACATATATATTATGCGTGCTGTAGTTAGTTTGGCCTCCGTACAACATTTGAAGCGACCCAGCAATCCACGTGACACCATGAGACCGGGCAGATCCAACAATTCCTCCTCTACTTTGCACACCATATTTCCTTAGAACATGACAGTGAAAAACATGGTAAGGAAGGTGTAGGAAATATAACACTGGAGAAAGAAGTATAGCACTTCAAATGCTAGTACAAAGGAGAATAAGAATGCTGGCAAACCTCCTGATATATTTGCAAGGATTAACTTCATGATTTCACCAAATACACAGAAGGCTAGCAGTGGACGTACAGCCTAATGCAATGTTGTCTAAACTTCGCATAACATACCTGGAATGCAGTACGGGCCATGTAGATGAAGAAGAAACGATAACTGAGCACATATTTTGTAGCGAATTGTAGCATTGACAAAGGATTTGCGTAATATGTGAACAGAGGTGAGATGCCAAAGGCTTTACATCTGGAGACAAGGGCAAGCCTATCGTTGTAGGACTGAGGGAGGGTTGTCATCGAGTTTACGTCATACTTGTACTTGCCCTGTCTTAATCCTGCAGACACAAGTCCCTTCCCAGTATAACCGCCGTTTGACCAATCCTTATAGATTTGATGGTTAGGCGATGAACTGAAATCACGGCGTGTGTTTATCCAGGCCTATATATGAAATGACTACAATATGAATAGACAACAATAATTTTAATATGTTATTATTGTTCACCAATCATGTATGTAACCAACCTTACGTGAAGAGAGAGAATTTACTACCGATTTGGGTGTAGATGGACCGGAAAAGCCCTTTACCAAAAAGTTACCGATAGCATTACTGCTCACTTTACAAAGGCGCGTCATTTCGAAATCTGAGGCTCCTTAAAATGATAACCTAACACCTGACATCGAAACGACTTCTAATAATAGTAACCACCTCATACACAAATGGTAGACACCATAGATGATTCCATGGTAAAAATATCGATGAGTAACCGACTCAGAAACACTATTGTAATATATGAACGCATAATTATTGCGTTCTTATACTACATATGAATTACACATGGTAATTGCGATAGCATCTTTATACTATTGCCTCAACCTATTATTTCCTAGAATCTGGGCAGTATCTAGCGTTAGACAAGGCAAAACAGCCCCTTATGCCTACAATACAAGAGATTCCTATAACAATAGGCGCATTGAGGCAAATATACTCGATAAATGCAATTACGCATTTACATACAGTGTCAAAACACCATCGCAGCATATAAACATCAAGACATATCCAGCTCTCTACCCAAACGTTAGCAAGGAATGGCTCACCAATGCTACATCAGATGAAATAACAGAGGTGAATGAGAAGAAACGATGTTTGTCGGCATGTACGCCTACGTTCAAAGATACAGTAACCAACTTCTTCGACAAATGCAGTAATTCCGGCCCATTATTAGAGATTAAGAATGCAACACTGTGGTTGGAGGACCGTGTATTATTCGACAATATAGATTTTAGAGTGAATAAAGGAGAATGTATTGGGATAGTAGGTAATAATGGTAACGGCAAAACTAGCCTACTAGATGCCATTAATCAGAGGTTAAGCGGGGAAGAGCCGCAAATTACAACATTGTCTACGACAATGGATATAAAGTTTTATGGGGAGGGCTCTTATTGTGATAATTCAACGTCTTCTACATATCAGTTGATGTATTATTTGAAGTCCCGTGGTTACAGTCTCAAAGGGTTTTCATCTCTAGAGTTGCCTAATCTGCTTCAGTCACCTGATTACATAGGCTTCCTAAACAATGAGAACGTATTCAAGGGTGGGAAATGTTCAAACAGTGGTGTTGCGTACATGCGCCAGAATTATGTTACCCTGCTGGAGGACTCTGTGGCAGTGAAGGACGTCATTGAGGCTGCTAATCGCATTCACCATGTACGGTTATCGATTATCAATGATATAGAAGATAGTCTTTATGAACTTAATTCTGTTGTGGAGGCGTCTGAGCCGTATGATTCTTATGAAGGAGTTAACACACAGGAAACCTCCCAAGCAGCTGCTCAAGCCTATTGGGCCAAAAATATATTGAACTTATACAATCAGGACAGTGCTGCCGTTAGGAAGAAGGGCAAAAGTATTGACATTGTGACGAATATACTCACAGATATTTTTAACTTGCAAGGTATTCTTACCTCCAAGGTTAGTGAACTTAGTGGTGGTTACAGGATGAGACTTTATCTCATGAGTATTTTGCTGGATAGCCCTCAACTTTTGTTCCTTGACGAGCCCACCAATAATTTGGATTCAGGAACAGTAAAATTCCTTTCAAAGACATTGAAAAGGCTGATAGATACACATGGCTTATCTGTAGTGGTAATAAGTCATGATAATGCATTTTTAAATGAAATATGCAATTCAATCATTCAAGTACCGGGTGATGGCACTGTGATAAGATATAGTGGAAACTTTGATAAATTTGTTGAGCAGGGAGCTAATGTGTTGCATACTCGTGACGTGAAACTACAGAAATTGCAAAGCGGTTTGAATAAACTCAAACAACAATATCAGGAAACAGTGGAATCTACTAAAGGAAGCGAAAAGCAGAGAAAGATTTTGTTATCGCAAAAAAGGAAGCTGATTGAAGAAATAGAAGAAAAAATAGAGCAGCTTGTAGGAGAGGAGAAGAGCGCATACAGTGATGCCTATGAAAAAGCTCTGCTTCTACAAACTTCATCCATTAATGTGCCAAAGTTGCAGCATCTCCCCTTGGTGAAACATGGAACGTGCTTAAATCAGGACAAACCTGCCTTCAGCCTCAGTGGTGTCAAGCTGTCCAACAACATGAAGGAAGTATTGCTGTCCCAGATCTCATTTGACATATATAACGGAGAGCGTATTGTATTGTTGGGTAATAATGGAGCTGGGAAGTCAACACTACTATCATTATTAGATTATACAGCACAAGCCGCCTCAATAGGATCAGACGTTAAATCTCTGCTGACACCGAGATGTTACTTTCAAGTGATGAACGGCGAATGCAAAGGAGACAGGAGAACAATAATAAACTATTTTGCGCAAAACTGTAGTGATATCTTGAAGTCTCAGCTAACAGTGTCGTCTCTAGCAATGAAATACGCAGACATAGACCTATCGCATATCCAACAACTTACGGAGTACCTCTCTATGTTCCATTTGAGAGAGTTTATGGATACAAATGTATGCAGCCTCTCTTTTGGTGAGAGATCTAGGCTGATTTTGGCATTACAATTTTTGCGCGATTCCACCTTCCTCTTCCTTGATGAGCCCAGCAACCATTTAGATACATACATGCAGAAGATATTACCTCTTCTTCTCAACGAAGTATATACAGATGGGGGGATGATCATAGCTACGCATGACTTGAACTTGCTGAGGAGTTTGGAACGCATCACAGGTGTATTCTACATCCACGAGTTAGACAAGCTGTATACGTTCAACGGGGACTTCAAAGAAGCCTACATGCAGTTCAAGGCCAACAATAATAATGCGTCTCATGAGGAAATGGGTAGTTTTCTGGAGAGCTGCGCCGGAAAGTACAAGAGAAATACCATGGCAATAGCGATGGAGCTCAATAAACGCTTATGTGACAGGAATGTGCAAAGAAAAGAAAAGAAAGCAAAAGGCTCCAACAAAGGACCTTGTGTACCCGGCAAACCTAGGGTGAAGAATGCCAAAAGATACTCGTGATGTTGTGTCAAAACAGGGTTCAGTCAAGATGTGTAAAAGCAGCTATACAGCCTTATGTTGCCAATAAATGTTGCACCGTTTCAAAAAGAACGGAGCAATGCAAATCAAAATATGAAGTAAGCATGACTATCATCAAATACTCTGAGAAGAATAGCCTATACTTCAATATACAGGGAAGCTTGATGGTGCCTTGGGCTACGGCTTTGTTTATCATACACACATTTCACTACTTGATTGACTGGTATAATCTATAACAAATAATTATAGATACACATACTTGTTTCATTGGTAATTCATCTGGTGGAGCGTCTGGCCATGCGAGCACATCGGTAATTGATGCACTTCAGCTGCCCAGTCAATTCAGTCATATATCGCGCACATAATTTAAAGTAGCCCCTAAATAGGGAGGTGTCATACAATACTCCCTAGTACACATTTCATTTTTGCATTCTTGCGTGTCGTAAGGAAATACAGAAGATGGCGGCACCCTCAGGGATATTATCCTTCATCATAGCCATTGCGGCCCCTCATATTGCTCATGGCTTCTTATATCAAGCCATATCGATGTATGAGCAAGGTGGAAAGATGATTTGTGATCCATTTGTGAAAGTAACTAGTAATGCTGATTGTGTATACCACAACAATGCCGCGGGATATGTATGCAAGGTAAACCGATCAGGAAACTACGTTGTTAACTCCTACTCACAAAAATGTGACATTAAATATACAATATGTGATAGAGAGTCGGACAAAACCTACCCAAAGTGTGCCCTGTACAGTGGATGCTACACCATGAATGAAAAGGTTCGTGCGTGCTCTTGCATGCCTGGATTCTTCGGTAACCCATACAAGGCTTGTTACAAGCTGTGTGAAACTGACCTAGACTGCCCTTCGCCCTATGCTGTATGCAAAGCTAATGGTAATGAAAAAGTAAAGCGTTGCGAATGCAAGAATGGATGCTCTGGAGATGGTATCATATGTACCCCTCCAAACAAATGCAAAGAATATGCTAAAGACACAGAAGAACACCGTAGGTGCTTGCAAACTGATGTAGCAGCGACTGAATACGTCTGTGATACGGGATACTACTTGGACACAAATAAGCATTGTGTAAAGGCTGTTACCCTTAAGGAAAACATGCATGTCAGTGTCATCGCCAACAACTTCCAGGATGGACAAAGTATCAACGTGGGCAAGTGCTTCTCCATGAAAATAAACCTAGAAAAAGATGGATCACGCTTTTACCAGTTGAACAGTGGTGACGGAGTTACAGTTGCTGAAAAGCTCGTTACCACTCCACAATTGTACGTGGTGTATGAACTGAGACATCATGAAGTGAGTGCATATGGCCTCTTGGAAAATGACAAAACAAAACTAACAAAGCTTTTTACCGTCTCAAATGCCCTCAACGGATGCGTTATTGATGGTGTAGGCAAGTTTGATGAAGGTGGACAAGCAGTCACCCCTTCAGATGTTGAAGTAAAGACTGGTGACATCCAAGAAGGAACAGCAACCCGCACGGAGCTCTAAACAAGCACTAAACGTGAGGCAAATAGTGTGAATATAAGGATTAAAGTCCAAAAGGCCAATAATGAAGTTCTTGGCACTACTTCATCACTGTTTTCGCATAAAACGGTATTACCATCGCTTCATTCCAAAAATATATGATTAATGTTTAGCTATAGATGAATAAATCATACGATTTACCTTAAAAGATGGGTGGTATAACGGCGTATGCATATTTATGTGAGCATAGACTTTATAAATCCATTGTATGGCATTAATGGCTGCATTTCATAAAAGTGCAAGTTAACACTATTGCACAGTAACATTATGAAATGTTTTATACACATATAAAGTCACCCCTTCCGTAGTGAACTCATGACCAAAAAGACAAAGTATTAGAATTAAAAATAATTAATGAAAATGCGTTGAAAAGAATAAGCACTATTCTATTTTACCTTATTTTATGAGACAATGGTGTCTTGTGGAAGACATATAGGAATGTGCTGCAGCTACCTTCTATGCGGCAAGAAGGCCATAGAATAATAATATACGAAAGATGTAACCAACGCCTTTCAACTGTGCCAGTTGACAATTTGCAACTTATACTGATGGTAGGAGCTTTCAAAGCGTACATGTGATTATGATTATGGCATAATATCGCAAAACTTTACACATATGTGAGGAAGGAAGAAGACTTCGGATATGTATACATGGGAATGGGAATACATGTCAAGAAAAGCTTTAGTAGAAAGTATAGCTTTTATTATCAAAGATGGAGCCAGAACAATCGTCGAAGCTTCCACCTATTTATGTTAGCAAGAGAAAGACAGTGCGAACAGACATGTTGACAAGGCAGGCACTGATACCACCGATATTCCGCAAGAAAGATCAACCAAAACGAGATCCCAAGTATTTAAAGGTGCATTCGGCTAATTCAACTGGTAATGATGCTCTATCATCATCACTAGAGACGTGTCGCCAAGAGCTGTATATAAAGTATAGTACGGACTTTAACTATTTATCTCCGGAGTTGTTGCTCAATAAAAAAACAGCTGAGGTCAATGACGTTTGTCAATTATCGCTTAGAAACGAAAACGATCAGCGAGCTGCTCCTAAAAGGTCAAGGGATGAACTAGACACGGATTCTAATAAAACCACAGAGAAGAGGCGTAAATCAAAATATGCATTTAGTGATGGGCCATGTTATGTGCCAAAATCGCCATGGTTAAATCGCGTACTTCCACTGTTAATGCGCCTGTTTCCGCACAAAGATGCGGGCTCAGACGACAGTTCAAAGGATGAGGTGAAGCTAGACATAGTGAATCTCTATAAAACCAGAAAACAGGTAGAAGAAGACACATTAAGGGAGGCGGCAAACGTTCTGTCAAATGCAGTTACCTCCATCGATGATTGGCGCAACAAGGTTATTGAGGCAACAGCACAGAAGATCACCATAGAGGAAGCCCGTAGCCTTATGGATGACTTCCGTGAGTTAAGCGGAGGAATAATCAAAGTCGCATTGGCAACAGAAATGGATAATGACATTAAAACATGTGAAGCATTCGGAGCAAAGGTGCGCATGACAATGACAATTCTTTCTTCAAGCGCCGAGCGAATGGTGAGTCTTGAAGAGCTGGAATCTTTGATGCAAGAGGCAAAAAAGTGTCGTTTCTTGGTACCTGAGGTTGTGGCGCTTCAGAGCATATTTAGGAACTTGGTATCTATACGCAGCCTTATGGAGAGCTCCGTAATAGACCTGGACCTTTCTGAATGTGAGTCACTAGCTGCTGCATGCGAAAAGGGAATCGTACGTATTCCAAGGTTAGATGAACTGAGAAAGCACTTGCAGGAATCTGTATGGTTACACAGTGCAACTCGGGTTTGCCAACGTCCAGTGAAGTACTCATTGGCAAGGTCTTTGGTGGGAAGTGTTCCCGAAGCATTGAAAGGGCACAAACTTTACGCATGTATCAAGAAAAAGTGTACAGGCGTTGAGAAATGGGTGGAATGCATATCGCAATACTCGTTCTTTAAAGCATTGACTGGGGACAACATTAAGGGGTTGATTTTGAAAAAGGAGACAACTGGAAAGGAGGCGCCACTGACTAATGGTGCAACAGAGAAGCGTTGCGATGCAAAAACATTTGAGGAGCTGTGTATAACGTATCAAAACCTTGAACTTACACTGCCCTTTTACAGAAGTATTGAACCGATATATCAGTCATTGAGACGTCTTCAACGGAGACTTAACAAGATAGAAAATATGATAAATTCGAATTCACGAAGCCCAAACATAGCAACAGATTGTATTTGGTTACTGCAACATTCAGAGCCGCTTTCCGAATATCTAGACTTAACGGAATACCTACAGCCCATAAGAACAGGGGTGGAATTATGGCTAAACTATGAAAAGAAATGCAGGAAGGCACTAGATAGTATAAAATCGTTTACCCTGTCCAAAGATTTCAGTAGGCTGAAAACCGACTGGAATTTCCTTTTAAATTTCCGCAAAACAACGAAACTGACAGATGAAGACCTCTCAGCAATTGTAGAATTGATGAAGGTATATGAAGGTGAAGGACGGATAGATTTTGCGGAGGTTCAGGAACTGGAAACTGAATTCGGATGCCTTAGAATTAAGAATCTAGTTCTTCAAAGAGAAATATCGGAAATAAACGAGAAAGGGGTCAATCTAATCTCCAAGGTTGAAACAGCGTTAGATAACGTTAAGTCTGACAATTGTAAGAGTGAATCTGTTCTTACTCATGTTGTTATGGTGGTTTTGGAAGTGCTCAAGTTCGGCGCCAAAATGGATTGTATGCCAACGTTGCTTGTTTGCATGGAGTATCTCAGGTGGTCACGCAGCTTTTATTCGCTACTATTGAGAAACGATGCACTTGCGGATGGTGGGGAAAACTTGCGTACCTTGGCTAGGGACGGAATGCAGGATGAGTTCAAGAGTTTTACTGAACACATAACCCTACACAAAGACATTATTGACCATGTAAATAGCCTCAGTAGCAGCTACAACACTGGCTCTGGTGATATAAAAGAATACGAACTACTGACGTTGTTCCTTTCTTAGTCTGTCTAATGTTGTCCGCGGTTTTAATTCGCAATGGAAAAAGACAATTGTTTAACATACACAGATCAAATATATAAATTAGATGTATCTTTTTTCAGTGAATTACGTAAGCGTATTCTTTATAACGGCAGGGAATGGCGCTGGGAGTCGTCCATCTGCGCCTTCTCAGCGGTGGATGGGTCTCTTTGGCTAGATATGCATTCATTTGAGAAGAACTCTTGTCGTTTCAGAGACTGTGCCTCGTCTTCCGCAAGTTTACTAGCAAGGCATGCTGCTGAGAAAGCACAGCGCGTATCAAGATTTACACCGGAAGCTAAGGACACATCTGACTGTAGATGTAGGTTTGTGACGGGCACATTGATAGTCTACCGCTCCCTATCGGATTTCAGAAGTGTTGATATTAAGCAAGAGGCGGAGAATGCTTACGGATCCATTTCTTTTGGGACTGCTGGTGATCTTTGCATTTTCGGAACCTCTTTTAACCATGCAATCTGGTGTAAAAATGACAACATCATAGAAGAAGTTAGGTTAAGGAGCTTTCTAATGATATGTTATGTGGATGTGAAAGCATGCAAGTGTCATTTTTATATTTCAAGTCCTATCGTTAAACCAAGGGTTCCTTGGCTATGGGTCAGCCGTATAGGAATTAATCTCCCAAGTGGAATGGAATCATCGGAGGAAAAGAAGGACATACCATTTGGCATTGACAATGAAGTTATCGCAAAAATATTTGATTATCTGAACTGTTCACAACCGAGGCATGACTTCTTCGCATTATGCATTTCCGATGGTGGTATACATTTTTTTGATGTATGTCAGATATCTAGCATTAATGGCAATAGTCTATACGTGGGATCTAACGAATGTAGTTATAGGGATTTAATATTATGTGGTGTTGGAGAGCTTCCGAAAAATGGAGCATTACCTCGTCACTGGTGTACTGCACTTCTGGCGATCCTTCACATGCTGAAGTTGTGCAATACAATAGTTAATTTGATGGTTATAGACACAAATGTGTTGGGGGAATACGAAAAGATCAAGGAGGGGAACATGGTGGGAAATGTTGCAATGCTTCATAGAATAAGGTTGGGCCCATGCTTAATTTCCGCTGATGACGTTACTATCAATTATGGTTACAAGGTCAATATGGAATACAGCTTAATGAAAGCTAAGAAGCATGAGCATATTGTAGAGTTTAAAGATTCATCTGAAGACGGGGCAGAGCACAAAGTTGACGCTGAGCTTCATCTCCATCTGATGAAATGGCGAATTCAGCCCATGTTAGATCTAAAGAAGATTACTGATCTAAGGATATGTATAGTAGGAGCAGGGGCTGTAGGGTGTCAAGTGATTAGACAATTATTGGCTTGGGGAGTGAGTCATTTCGTTATAATAGACCATGGTAAAGTCACAAACGCAACACGGCAGTGCTTGTATACTGCAGAGGACATTAGGGAAAGGAAAGATAAAGTCTTTGCCGCATGTAATGCAATCAAGAAGGTAAACCCAGTAGCGCAGGTGACGCCGGTGAAAATGTCGGTTCCAATGCCAGGTAAGTCTAACGTGTAAATAATATCACGACATTAGGCCACTTCATAACAGACGAAGATATATGCGAAAGATACAATAACCTACGGAATGTAATGATGGATTGTGACTCTGTTTTTCTACTGACAGACTCCAAGGAATCTAGGTGGCTCCCTTCTTTTATAGCTGCTGAGCATACGCGTAACAATTTTGGAAGTTCTGAAAAAGGAACACTCGAGGAAGTATTATCAGAAAATAAGACAACAGAGAGATTAAAGGGGGGACCAATTGTCATTTCTGGAGGAGTTGCTTTCGATGGTTGGATGGTTATCAGACATGGGTACGGTACTTTTTATGGAGGTTGCTACTTTTGTGGTGATGTTCAATCCCCTAGTGATTCAATATCGGGAAGGTATGTAAATGCATGCTTCGATTAATTCCCATATCTTTGCTTTTTGTTGCCATTAAAAACAATAACTTGAGATGTTGAGGAAGTCTGCTAATTATAGGACTCCTTTTTTGTTATATGGAAGCCATTGATTTGCATTTATAGGCGGTGAATATGTAAAGTTGCATTAACGATGGTTAATATATATATACAGACCAATGGACGAAACATGCACGATAGTCAAGCCAGGTTCAATTTCCACATGCGCAGCTGCAGCGGTGGAGTTGTTAATATCGCTAACACAGCATCCTGATGGTCCGCAAGCTAAATATGGGAGTTGCAGCTGCCTCGGCGAGGTTCCACATGCAGTAAGGATGAGTTTATCAGGTAGGGGAACATAGTCACCAATCCTGATATAGAATCCTGCAGACCTATCTTTGCAAAAAATCTACATAGAAGAATCAGAAACGTGCATTTGTTGCTCACGCGCGGTGATTAAACACTTTAGATCGAATCCAATTGAATTTTTGAAGAAGGTAGACAACCCCGTAGATCACATATCATGTGTAGGCGCTACGCAATCCTTCATTCCTCAGCAACATTTCTGGGCTTGATAAAACGTTAGGAACCCTTTCAAATTATAGCGCAAAAGACGTTATAGTGGAATCTGGGTTCGTAGTACTATAACGGCGATATTGTAATATCGTGCAACACACATGTGAATTACTTGAAATATATGTTACACAAAGTTTGGCATTATCGTATTCTAGTTATTCTTTTGGTGGTTGTCGATATACGTAGCTGCCATCGTAGTAAGGGAAACATTCTATCTTGGATGTTCTGCAGCTGGGACGTATTTGCAGTAGCAGTTTCTTTAAGCCACTCTGCCTCAATCCTACTGAGGGCTTCCAGAAAAGGTAATTTTCATCAACTAAAAACATCACATGTAGAAGGTCCACATAACTGTTGCTTTCTCAGACCTCATGATAGACGAATATTTAGAATGCCTACATCTCAACTTCATAATATGGCTGAATCCAATAAGACAAAACCTGACAGACTCATGGAGGTTGACGATCGTGTCGTTAAGGACCCCTCTTCATTCCAACTCAAAAGGAACCCTGAGTTCATAAAGAACAGACTTGCCGTTTTCGAGACACTATATGAGCGCCAGAAAAAGCGGTTGGAAGGTATAAATAAGGAACTTGATTAATCACATGTTTCTACAGAGTTAGAGAAATCTGATATTTCATTGGAAATAGAGGTGGCAGACAGGCTTGGAGAAACTGTTACTGCTAAGTCATACTTGACATGCCCAGCTGACCTGCTTAAACGCCTAAGCAAAGATGATTCCCAAGGAGTGGTAGTAGCTGAGGTTAGTAGGAAAGTCAAGTAATTGTTTCATTATTACCAGGTACTGCCCACCGGCAATGCCCCTACTGAGTGCCTCGTTGATATCGAGGACGATGGTGAAGCCAGGGAGGATTGGATGCTCTGGGATTTATACAGGCCATTTGAATTTGATTGCAAAGTTAGATTCATCAATTTTGACTCTCCTAAAGGCCAGCATGTATTCTGGCATTCCTCAGCACACTTGCTAGGTACGTCACACCAGGGCACATCTCATCACTTGAAGGGTCTGCTCTCGAAAATCTTTATGGAGCTTACATTACCATCGGACCTCCTTTGGCCTCTGGATTTTATTATGACTGTTATCTAGGAGATAATGTGAGTGCATATTACTAAACAATTTAATGAGACTTTAGACACTAAAACCAGATGACATGAAAGACATTGCATCGCACGTCTCAAGTATGGTGAAGGTTAAATCCCCCTTTCAAAGATTGGTCTGTACAAAGGAGGAAGCTCTAGAACTCATGAAACACAACCCATTCAAGGTTGAACTGATAAAGAAGAAGGTGCCTGATGGAGCTAATACCGTGTGCTATCGCTGCGGGGATTTTGTTGATCTTTGCCGTGGTCCACACATACCTTTCACGAGTTCGGTCCATCACAAAGCATTTGCTGTGACCAAGTTCTCTGCATGCTATTGGCTTGCTAAAAATACTGCTGATAACTTGCAGAGAGTGTACGGTATATCGTTTCCAAAGGAGAGTCAGCTCAAAGAGCACTTAAGGAGAATAGAGGAGGCAAAGGCCCGTGATCATAGACTCATAGGAACAAACTTAAACTTGTTCCACTTCGATAACATTCTTTCACCTGGATCATGCTTTTGGTTCCCTAGAGGAGCTAAAGTTTACAACCGCCTGGTGGAGTTTATGCGTGAGAACTATCGCTTACGTGGGTATGAGGAGGTCATTACCCCAAACATTTTCTCGTGCGAACTTTGGAAAACATCGGGGCATTACGACAATTACAAGGAAAATATGTACATGTTTAGTGTAGATGATGCGGAGTGGGGAATGAAGGCCATGAACTGCCCTGGACATTGCCTGATTTTCAAGCACATGAATCCGTCATACAGGCAGCTGCCCTTGAGGCTAGCTGACTTTGGCGTTCTACACAGGAATGAACTAACTGGAAGTCTCAGTGGTCTAACAAGGGTTAGAAGGTTCCAGCAGGATGATGCCCATATATTCTGTACCACAGAACAAATATACGATGAGGTGCTTTCAATCCTCAACTTCCTTGATGATGTTTACGGATTGTTTAACTTTACGTATAGCTTAAAATTATCGACAAAGCCTGAGAAGGCCCTGGGTGATGATGAGCTGTGGGAAAAGGCCGAAGCTGGCCTTAGGGATGCTCTGGAAAAGTCTGGAAAGAAATGGACGATAAATCCAGGAGACGGCGCATTCTATGGACCCAAAATTGATGTAATTCTGGTTGACTGCTTGGGAAGGGAGCATCAGTGTGGCACCGTCCAGCTAGATTTCAACTTACCCATAAGATTCAATTTGGGATATCGTGACAAAGAATTAGATAATACAGACTGTAAAAAGGGGTTTTCTAGACCAGTCATTATCCACAGAGCCATATTTGGATCTTTAGAACGTTTCATAGCCATTGTTTTAGAACACCTGAATGGTAAATTACCATTTTGGCTCTCCCCAACTCAGGTGGCAATCCTTCCAATTTCCGATAGGCACGTGCCATACTGCGACAAGCTTCACAAAAAGCTAGTACACCTTGGTAAGGTCGTTTTGCATTAAAAACATTTATACTGTAGGATACAATTGTTATGTGGATGCCAGTGCAAACACCATGAATAAGAAGATTAAGATGAACCAAGCCCAGCGGTATAACTACATGTTGATAGTCGGTGACAGAGAAGTGGAAACATCTACAGTTTCACTGCGTGCTATGGATTCACAGGACAACGAAACTATGACGCTTGATGAACTATACGCGAAATTTGCAGAAGAGTCTCAAGAGTACAAGAAAAAAATGAGTTGTTTTAACCTGGAAGAATGAACACATTATATAAGCAGTAACAGCGGAAATACCAACAAAATTTTATCTTCATATGTAAAAATGCACCAGATTTATCAGTGTTTTCATGATATCCCCCATAGGGCAGTGTATGTCTCTGATGCTTTAGTTTAGTAAATGCCTTTTGCGCAACTATAATTGGCATACACGTTTCACGGCGTCTAGTAACTTGTATTGGTCGGGTAAGTAGAACTTTTCGAAAGCAAGTGGGAAGGGAGTGTCATACCCACATACCCTTTGAATGGGGGCTTCTAATTTAAAGAAGTGCCTCTCAGCCATGGTCGCAGCAATTTCTGAACCCATACCAGAAGTCCTTGGGGCTTCATGGGTGATTATTAGGCGCCCGGTTTTAGCTACTGACTTGTCTAGAGTTTCTACGTCCCATGGTAGCACGGTTTGAAGATCAATAACTTCCACCTCTACACCGAACTCTTCCTTGGCTAGTTCTGCAGCCTTCAGCATGTGAATCACTGAAGTACCATATCCAACCATAGTGACGTCTGATCCCTCTCTTACTACTTCGGCTTTCGAAAGTTCAATTTCGTAGTCACCAACAGGCACTTCTCCTACAGCCGCCCTGTAAAGCGCCTTTGGCTCGAAAAATAAAACGGGGTTTGGATCTCTAATCGCTTTCAGCAATAGGCCTTTTGCCTGATAAGCTCCTCTTGGGACAACAATCTTAAGGCCAGCGGCATGGGCGAATTGAGATTCTGGTGACTGTGAATGATATAAACCTCCATGTCCCACAGCCCCCCATGTTGAGCGAATAGTCAACTTCCCTACGTCCCAACTACCTCCAGATCTGTATCTGAACTTTGCTGCCTCGTTAACAATTTGGTCGAAAGCTGGGAAGATGTAGTCAGCAAACTGTATTTCGGCAATTGCATTAGCTCCCAAAGCAGCCATGCCTATGCCAAATCCAACAATTCCCTGAGAAAGATGAACGAATGTACACCCCTAAACTCACTTGTTCACAGATTGGGGTGTTGAAAACCCGTTGACTTCCAAAGCGTTCCAATAATCCTACAGAACACCTGAATACACCTCCGAAGGCCACATCCTCTCCGAACACGGTAGTCCTGAAACGATATGTAGTTTTAGACAGACACTCCAACATATAACGACATACAGATGCATCAAGACACGTGCTTTCATATTGGCTGATGGAACGACACCAACTCAACAGGTGGTTCTGCTTTCACGTTCAACAAACAGTCAGTATATATTTCCACACATATATGTAATAGCACAAAAAAGGTCACATTGTGGCATCATGAAAACGTACGTTGGATCCTCAACCATTGCAATGTGGAGAGCATCGTTAATTGCTGTACACATGTTCATCTCCTTTGTTCCAGCATTCGCTGCTGTGGAAAAGGTTCTTCCCACCTTGGGGACACATTTTAAGACGGACTTGAGCATTTTTAAAAATTATAAAGTGTTAAGAGTGGCTATACGTGATATCTTGTGCACGGCACACATTTGGGCCACCCATCAACTTGTTTTCCACTTCTTGGGCCAAGCGTAGAAGACACTTGCTACTGCAAACACCACCAGCGAAACATAAATTATCGTATAACCTGTCAGCAGTGTTCCTTTTACAAACGCTACTTACTGGTACCATGACCTGACAAACACCCGTTTATGGAAGCTATAGCAACAACGAGAGCTTCAAAGACATCCGAATGCTCTTTGTTAAATGTACTTTCTATGCTACTGATATTTCTCTGCGGAAGATGTTTTTCTTTTGGAAAAACGTACCTTGGATAAGACATCATTTGATATGTTGCTTGCGATACTGAGGATTCCCTGATTCTGAACATATTTAAGAGGTAGACATGAAAGAACATGCCTCTACATACACCATTAGAACGTATTCTTTGTCATCTTGCCCCCATGATCTGTAGTATATTTAAGAGTTGGAGTGAAAACAAACCTTAATAGCTTCTCGGTAAATGCATGTTGCGCATCTTTATCTTTATCCACCACTAAGATAGTGTAGGCTAACGCAACCAATACCTGTATCGTGTTACGAAGATCGTGAAAAACGTACGACGTATTTCCCTTCCTTGCGAAGCATGGCATTTATCTCCACTTGTTGTGAGTCAGAAAGAACGCCGTCTGGGTCACAGAGCATACTGTGGGTACCGCTGCAACAATAGTTAGGGCAATAGCTAAACACTTCACGCACTGTGATGAATGAACGCATAATCCTGGATTTGTCAGAGGGTTAGGATAGCTTTCTACGGTATATCCAATTGACTGAGGACGTGGAATCTTATCAGACGACAACGAAATGAATGCCTCCTTGTGACCTCTTTGGGTATTTTTACGTTCCCCCTTGTTAGCGTTTGCATCTATGTGTGTCTTGTCCTTCGTCGGTGGTGGAGTTGCCTCTTCCTTTGGCTTCTCATCCTTCTTCTTTGGGCTGTGATGACTATACAAACAACGAAATGGATACGCTTACAGGCTATCAATCGTTGTGCCTTCTGTCAAGTATGCGATATCATCGTCGAATCTGAACTTCCCAGGCGGGATTCGGCTCTCAGCCTTTACGTTTAAAGTGAGAAACCATACAGTATTTACACATACAAACCAATTTACTAACATTTTAATATTATGTGTATACGTGTCCAACACATGTTAGCCACGACCATGCTAGGCAGTAGACATCACATCTATGATAGCGCCATACCACCTGTCCCAGATGAATTTTATCAATCCTGCATCACAATAAGAAAGAGCTGTTGGAGGTATTATACCTACCTTGACCAGGAGGAGGCGTTGATCGACGATCATAAGTATAGACAAGGTATGACTGACAACCCTTGCCGTCGTTGACTGTAAGCTAATTACTAACTGGCTTTTTTCTCTTACTTGTGTTGCGGCGTAACAGGCGAGAGTCAAATATTAATATATCCCCCCTTTTCAGGTCTACTGCCACCTTGCCTGGGACACTTTTATATTGCACTTGATGGACATACCTGTTTTGTATGGGTGGATGGCTGATGCTTTATCATGCGTTCCTGGCAGAAACTGTAGCCTCCCATTAGTTTCACTTATATCGTCCAACGCAAGAACAATGTTCAAGCCAAAATTCTTATTGCTTCTATGCCAGGGCTCGACGTAACTCATAGCGTCTGCGTATTTCTTGCAAGCACTCTTTATTTGTACCAACCTGAAGATACTAGTTTAATATCCGATATATAAATATCGTCTCCCAACGTGTAATAGACTATTGGAATCCAGAATCGCTGCAAAGGTTGCAGCATGCGATCGAATGATGTTCCACGGAGCATACAATGGATGCGACCTTAATTTGAATTAAAAAATAAAATGTTACCTACCACGCGTGTACTTCATAGCAGATACATTTGCATCATCTTCTATTATTTTAAAGATTCCATCTCGTGCTAGTGAGCTCTTGAGGTGTAGCGCCTTTCTTATTTCCCGGATCTCACTCTTATCGAAAACATTGCGGACTACCGCCAATCCTAAAAACCGTTGAACATGCTGGAAATAGAAATTACCATATTTACTCAACTGTTGGTCGATCTTATCAAGCGTTTCCAAGGTAAAGAACCTTTGGGGTCGTAGGTCTTCCACGCTGCCGTTCTTTTCAGTAGTACTTGAGAATAGCCAGTCCCAAAAGGAAGCCTCCTTGAATTCATTATCCACTAGATAAGGAGGCGCCTCACTTCCTATATCTTTTCCCAAATTTCGTATCGCGATTGTGTTAGATTGTCCTCGATTGCCATGTTGCGTGACGCTGTTGCAGTCCAACAGATTATCCGAAAGAAGCTGAAATGCATCCCTTTCTAGCTGGCGAAAACGGTCATTGTTCCTTGACTGAGAAGATGCATATGGTTTATCTCCTCTGTCGAATTCATTCACGACTTTCTCCAGTTCATGTGCAAGTTTAGATCCTAAGGATTTAACAAAGGGACCCTCTGTGGGAGCCGGGCGGGCATACAGACTGGGATCGGATGCTCTTAACCTTTGGCGATGCAATATATCTGAAACTGCCTGGAGTTGTAACTCAACGCTCCTGAGTGACCTTGCGGCGTTTGCCACTGAATTCTTAGACATAGGTATGCATTCTTCCCATTTTCTAATGTAATTTGCAAAATGCTGTCGCCCTAGCCAGTGTTCTTTGTGCATATCAATGACATTTTCGTCTATATGTGTATTCAAGGACCATACTCTGCACATACCATTTGATGTATACAAAGTCTTGCACCGCAATAAGGAAGTTGCGGCATAGGGATGCCTATACATGTCGAAAATGTGATCATAACTATCTTCGAAGCCAATTATGACGGCATGATAAAGCAATAGTTCTCACTCGCTGGTCTCCGTCTCCAAGACAGCCATACATCCGCTTCACGACCTTCACACATTAGCGATAATATTAACTAAAAACCTACCGATTTAGCATATTCCTTGGACACTGTATTTGGAGAAGACTTTACCACATAATGTGCTATGAGTATGCTGAGTATACGGCATACAGGAAGGCTGGAGCACTGAGATAGGCTCACGGCAACATCAGACAAAGACTTCCACTCTTCACCTTCCAAGGTGAAAATAGCTCCAGTATGTGTCCTTATGCCATTGTCGTGTGATGTGCTGCCACTATAGTCGAATTCATGCCTTTTTACAAAACTTGGAGTGCTGACCCTTTCCATATGGCAGAGGAGCCTTACAATGAGTAACAGAGACTGGAACAAGAATTGCTCTTGTAGCCAGTGGTGATATGCAGGGACATCATTGTAATGACTGTTACCATGCAATATTGACGCCTCTCCTGCTTTTCTTGAATTGTTGTGAACACTTTTGTTATACCAACTTTTCAAAAACTGTCGCACTAGCTTCTTTACAAGATTCTCATGTTCAGTGGCAATCTCAGAATCTTCCAGTGATAGTAAAAGAGCTTGTAGTGCGACGTTAACGTGTAAATCATCCTTCATTCCACAGAATAGTTGTAATAGCTTAGTGGCGACTATTTTGTCTAGGGATGATTTCCTTCTGCAATGCTCAACAATGAAGTTATACTGTATCCTCTGCACAGTTGGAACATTTTCTATTTCAGTGCCGTCAAGAAAGAACAGATCCTTGTAGCCCTTTATCGGGCATGTCATAGACTTCATGTCGAAGCCAAGGCTCTTCAGTGATTGGGACAACTTTTCTGGTTGGAAAGGAAAGTTGCTGCAAATGAAACTACTCAGAACACTAGGTTTAACACATGCAAAATAAGCGGACAAATCAACAGCTAACATGCTTCTATGGTCCATTCCTTCTATGACGTAAGAAAGGATAATTGGCGATAACCCCAATGAACATAGCCTCTCTTGATAAGGAATATCGAATTTTGACCTTCCACTCAGGAGATCTATGATGTGATCAATATTAAGATGCCTAGAAGGATTAGCATGCTCATAAATATCCTCTGATGTTTTACCTTCACTGGTGAAACTGTGGGAATACCAACGTTGAATCAACCAAGATATAGCCTCTAATTCAAATATATCGACACTATCCTTCCCAAACTCTAAAACAGCATTTATAACATCACAGTCCACATCCTTCAGAACAAGTGGCAAGAGGAACAAGTAACCGTCGGAACAAAATAGTTTTGCAATTTTTGCACCCGTGTCATTCAACGACATTGATATATACATAGGGACTATAAGAGCCAAAAACCTACGCGTAGGAACGGGTAAGCTCCCTTGTTGCCCCAATTCCCACAGTTGCTTATAATAACCTAACGCCTTATCCAGAGGCAGTTCTTCCCTTATAACGTCTTCCACTACTGCCCTATTTGCAATTAATGCAAGAGATAACCCATGAGCTGTGTTTACTATTTTCGTTTCTGGGTATTCGCATACATGGTGAACACATCTGCAACACATGCGACAGATGGTTTGAACCACCTGAGGATCTTGGGTTTTGCTTAATGTGGTTGCTATTATTTCCGCAAACTCTCGAGAAATATCCACATCGTTATGCAGGTACTCTCCAATCACTTTTTCAATATCTTCAGCATCCACTATACAGTGGGCCATTTCCTTGATGTGGGCCACCAGAGACTCACAATGAGTGAAGTGGCACTTGAGGATTGTCAATATCGTTTCCGCATATGAGCGAACATCCGCACCGCTGCGGGATGAAGGTTCTTTTGAAAACAACTTAGACTCCTTAATGCAAAGATTTATCACATGTTCTATCATTGAAGACTTGGAGGATGCAACTGCCAGAGTAAGTAACTTTAAACCTCTGGTGAACAGTTTGTTGCTGTTCAGTTGGACACAACATAGAGCACCTATGATGACTGGAGTAGAAAACTTTCTTGGAATTTCTTTGTGTGACTTAGATACGATTTTTGAGAAAAGCGTTGTTGTTAGAACAGGAAGCATTAGAGATAGGTAGTTGCACAAAAAGCTTTCTGTTAAATTGCCCTTCTTTAACTCTGTAAACTTGAACGTAATCTCATTACACAATGGAGCTATCACATGCTCAAGCAGTAGTTCATGATATCGTTCTATACCACAAAGTACATCAAGAAAGAATCCTGCATGTCCGTTAGCATCGTTAGCTTTATTGTTATCAGCAATTAACTGCTCTTTCAACAATTTAAGTAACTTTATAATGGAATCCTTATTGCTTTCAACATCTATTGTGGACATAAATAGATGAAGGATCCCCCCAAATACTCGGAGAGTACTGCTAACTGATTCCCAGCCCTCATAATACAATTCTCCCAATTTAATGGCTTCATGTATGCAATGTTCCTCACACTCTATATCTTCTGAAATGGGGTCTATGTTTAGATGGCTAAAGCTTTCAATCATAGTTTTCTCTGGTTCATCTGTAGTTGTGGTCGCTTTAATGAAGAACTCAGAAATGATGACCTCTATGAATGCATCCAAATGCTCAGAATAGCATTCCTCTCCGTATATTGGAGCACAACCATTAAAAAACCTTAAAGTATCAGTTAAAATCTCTTCATACTCTTCGTCAGAACCGTACCCTGAGTAAAGGCAGTCTATCATTACTTCCATTGAGTATTTACCAAACTGTTTAGAAGCTTTAAAAACCTTTAGCAACCTCTCCTTAAGTTCCACTGGCTTTATTCCAATGGAGTCATTTTTTGGTGGAGAGAACTGTATGGGATAATAATTGCAGTACATTGATGCCAAAGACTTAGCATCTTCATCATTAAGGCCTCTCTCTCCGAACTTGACAATCAGTTCAAAAAGCACTAGCAAATTCCTCGGATCCTTTTCACCAGAGACACATGAAACGAACCTAGTTATCATATTATCTAAAAGTGGTAGATTTAAAAGCTTCAAGGCATCAACCATGAAATGAGATATCCAAAGGAAGTCAATACGTGGTTTTTGTGCCATGGAAGATATGTTATACGTTAGTAGGAGATCGTACATCTGCTGAATGGATAATAGTGAGCTTTCAGTTATACTTCCAATCTTCACATGGCGTTGTAGCAGTGACTTTAATCCTACTATGGAGTAGTGAGTACATATGGTAACAGGCAAACATTTCATTAGAAAAGGTACAAGCTGGTCGTGTGAAAATATATCCTCAGTTCGGGATATAACTTCGTGAAGCAATCTGCAGATATTTCGTTTTCTTACAAGGTCGTCTTCCTAGGATACATTAAATTATTTAATAAAGGAAATACCTTTTCATATGCATCAATAATAAGTTTCACGAATTCCTCACCACTTCCCTTAACGACTGCAACCAATATGCGATTACGAGGTTCACAGAATCCGCTGTCTGAATCATTGCTATAGTACTGGATCACCAAATCAGCGAGGCTGTGTTCGGATTCCCCTGCGGTATCATCCCCAATTGACCCTTTCATCCCACAATAATGACGCACACCTCTTTGTATCCAACCATATTATTACGTTATATGCTGTGATTCCACATATGATAGCCACATTATACCCTCCCCTCACACCTTAAGGGGATTCCACGTATAACTCGGGTGAAATTCTATTACATGGAAAAGGATAACCTACTTCAGCACAACAGCACTATTTAATATCGCAATACGTCCTCTAGCCGTGTGATTTGGTTTCTTTGGGGGCCCTATTCGTTTTAGTGGCGTTAAGTGGAGGTGTAACGAAAACGACACAGTTCATCCAGCTCCTATACATGATATACAACGCTAACGGCATTTTATGTTATACTCTAAGGGCTCCCTGGGATTTTGAACATGGAAGGACGAGATGCCTCCCGTGAACCGTGCCCAGATCGTATCGTGGAAGATATGGGAGGGGCATTCGGAATGGGATGCATAGGTGGTTTCATATGGCATTTTGTTAAAGGAGCGAGGAATTCACCACGCGGAGTTATCTTGCAAAATGCATTTTACAGCGCTAGATCCAGGGCACCCGTACTTGGAGGAAATTTTGCCGTTTGGGGAGGGACATTTTCCACCTATGACTGTACCTTCCAGGCAATCAGACGCAAGGAGGATCACTGGAATGCAATCGCAAGTGGCTTTGCCACAGGAGGGACCCTGGCATTAAGAGGAGGAGTGGGTCACGCTACACGTAACGCTGTAATCGGAGGCCTACTACTAAGTAAGTTACCTCTCCAAATCTATTTATGTTTGGTATTGGTGCCATATTCATACGAATTGGTTAAACATTAGCCTTGGTGTATATAGTTTTCAGTTACTCGTTCATATGACTGTCTAAATATGGTTCAGGTATCATAGAGATGGTGTCCATGGTGGTGAATAAGCGGATGACACCGACCCCTCGACAACAATTTGAGCGGCAGATGGCATATGAGCGCCAAATGAAGTAAGCCAATGTTTTAAATTGCCCATGAGTCAACAGGAATATGAACGCGCCTGCAACACAGTAACTACCAGCAAGGCCTGTTTCCAATTATCGCCATTTCATGAACCTATGTAAATATCAGTGGGTTTCAATGAACAACCGACCATGTAAGGGTATTCCAAGTTTTCCGACGATAGGTCCGGATGCTTGGACAGGGCCATGGAATATACAACTTCTCTAATATCATCAATTTCTCCTACATAGTGTTAATGGTATTTAAGTGAAACACACCTGCTACCACGCGGCCGCGGGAGTCCCTTAGACAGTTTATTTGCTGCGTGGTAAAATTGAAGATGAACCATGGGTATTCGTCTTCCATGGTTACTCCACCTAAGGCATGGTGTTGCAATTACATGAAAACTATAATTACCTTTCAATTCCACATCCTTTAATATTAGGATTTGAGGATCCAGGCTTAACTTTTGCAGATTACGCTCCTTTATAGAGGCGTTGAGAACATTGAATGCGCCTTCACCACAGTGCTGAAAGGTATGAATGGTCGAGTGACATCTGACTCACCGCCTTCAGAACATCCGCATTTCCATCAAGATAACACTGTACAATATGGGGGGCTACAACATGTTCCACTAATTCCATTAGCTCTGGTATGTTGAAAGATGGGTCCACTTTATTCATCTCCCTTATGGCACTTGCTAAGGAGGTCTCACCGAAGATTTGGTCAAACACTGGATTTTCTGCACAGATGTATAAAAATAGATAACTTAAATGTACCAAAAAAGTTTGTTAGGAACGGCATATCGCGCAGTTTGCTGCCGAAGCGCTCCCATGCGGACTCCTTTGCCAAAACTAGGGCATACTCCTGGTCGTTGCATACAACATCCTCCGTCACTGGAGCTTCTTTTACTGCAATATCTGTTTCCGATTGTGATTCACCGGGATTTTGGGGCCTAAGAGCTTTTATTAAGTGTATAAAATGATAAACTATATGGAATGGGCTCACTACTAACCGTTCCTTTAGGACACGCTGCTTCCACTTATTTTTCAGCTTTTTAGCCTCCTTCTCTTCATTATGGAACATTTCCGCAACCTTGTTGATCCCAACAACAAGCGATTTTGCTATGATATTATTAGACTACATAGGAGAGCCCTACCTGATGTAACGGCAAGCTTGACTGCGCGGGAATTGGCACCGGTTTCGGAGACTTTAAGTGCATAGTGGCTACATATGTCCTTAGATTTAGACAACACTTTGCCTATTTTGTTCACTTTCTGGGTAATATGTGCCTCTTCAAGCGATTTCATAGCCTCCTGGAGCTTTTCATCCTTCTCCAAGTCTCTTTTCACTTGATTAATGACTGACTTCATGAAGGATTCAGAGCTCATTAATCTGCGATTGTTACGAATGTTGTTGCGGTTCACGTGAACGGCATTGCGATGTAAAGGTGGCAGACCACCTACTTGCCTTTGCAAGTAATATGCCAAATCGCCAGAGCGCAGCTCTGAAGCGAAAATACCACGTAACCTGTATGCCATGTGGCCAAAATAAAATTTAAATGTAATATAATGGTGGAATGTGGGTATGGCAGGCTGAGCGGGGCCATAAGGTGGAACACAACTATGGGCAGCAGTAACGGAGCAGCAGCTACATTCCACCTTATTGGAGCAACCTTCCATATATGGCTGGAGAATACAGTCTGAATGAACGAGAAATATAAACGTTATAATGTGTAAGAATACAAAAGGAAGAGATTGGTACACATCAATTATTAACAGACATGTATCAAAATTCCACTTAATTACGGGCGCATATGGCCCCTAGCATTATCAATCCCCAAGGATTACTGTTTAAAACCCGTAGCATCAACTACAGGCTTATCTTCTACCACCGGAGAAGCGGCCTCTTCCTCCTCTAGCCCCTCCACGTCCTCTACCACGACCTCTTGCAAGTGTAGGACGCACTCTGCTTGGCTTCTGCTTAGGAGTGTCGTCAATGAGCAGTGTATCCAGTGGAAGGCTGTCTGAAAGTATGAAGTAGCGAATGTTGTTTCCTCTCACAGTAAGGTGGTCCAGCATAATAAAGTTTGGCTCGTTTCCAGTGCCGCTATTCTTGTTTACAATCTTAACGTTTTTGAGATGGGTGTTCATCGATATATCGACACCGATCACTGTTCCAGTCAGTACTGTGCCGTTCTTGAGCTCCACGGTAACAGACTCATTGGCCAGTTTCATGAGGAAGCGTACAAGCTTCATTTTGGCGATGTTTGTAAGGTATAATACATTTATTAAATATACCTTATCATTAATTGATTTGCACGTACGGTTATCGGACAAACTGTCCTCTGATGGGCTTGTTACCTATCAGTTCATTTGCCCTTAACGTGCAAACGGCCTCCCAAATCAGCAGACCAGATCCTCGATTAATTATTTAATGTAAATATGTGTAATACGGAACAAACCAGTACAGTTGTTACCCCATCCACCATAGCAAAGGGAGTGTGATATGTACAATATTTTCTCACTTAGCAAAGATGGAGTAGAATGTACATTAACTTGTTTAACCTAATAGAAATAGGGTGTGTATTCACAGCCTTCTCCTATCGCATTTTGGGTGGGTACAGCGTGTCTTATGGAATACAACGTCAGTTGGCATCTGAACATCAAACCCCAAGGACGGCGGCAGGTAGCGGTGCATTGTCTAACACCGCTGCACGCTCTAGTGCCTTGAGGATGATCTGGTGCTATCCAATCTTTGGTGACGATCCACATCGCAAAAGTCGACGGAAGGTCGACCAAGTCCATGAAAGAGGACCAACCAAGGTCAATATTTCCTTGCCTTACGAGTATGCCAACAGACTGGCACAGAATCAGTAAGCTAACTCTATAGTGTGGCTACATAAATCAATAGGGGATTCGTGCCATTTACTGCATTACTTCCTTTTTATCCCGAAGAGGGGCTTGGTCGTACCGAAGACGTCTACACCCCTCCAGAGACCGCTTGCGGAGGGGTAGACATCGATCCAAATGAATTCGACAAGATAAAGGAAGTGTATACCACGTTCAACGATAACGGCTGTGGTGTGTTGAAGTTGCTGGGTGCCAAGGGAGGCCACTTCGCATTCAAGTACTGTGGCCCGATCAAGGAAAAGTATGGTATAAAGGCATACTTGAATTACCTAATAAATCTTGCATATCCAGGCGCTAAAGTCACCATTCTAACCGAGAAGGAGGTGGATGACGATGATAGCACCGGAGTCGATCCATGGCTATTTGCAAAACAGCGTCGACTTGTGGCAAGCGGGCGTGACTACACAGAGTCATTTAACGACGGGCGTCCACACGAAATGGGCTATCCCAAGAAGTTTGACATGCTTACTTAGTTTCACCTGAGGTTTGCAATAGGAGAGAAGACTGTGAATGTAACCATGTGTTGAATAAAACCATTGTATTTTAAAATGCATCCTATTCATAGGTATGATAGATAAATTGAACCTGGTTACACATTATCTATGTGTCATGCTTTTCTTAACTGGCCTTTATGCAACAGAAGCCACACCTGCGCTGCTTCATTGTCCTAGCATGATCATTTGGCCAAATGGCTAGAGCCTGGGTATCATCACTTACGAGATACCCCCACTTTTGCAGCACGCAAAACACGATCATGAATCATGTAGCCGTTGAAAACGACCTGGAGAATTGTATTTTTATCTACCGATTCATCCGGGATCTCAAACATGGCCTCATGAATCTCCGGGTTGAATTGCTGCTTCAAACTATCAAAGCGCTTTATACCGTATTTCTCGAATGTCTTGTGCAACTGGGCTTCTGTGAGCTTGATACCCTGGATGAACTCATCGTTGGCTACGCTTTCAGCACTTTGGTTATCCAGTGCCTTGAATGCCAGCTCGAAGGCATCTGCAACATCAAGTATATCCTTAGAGAACCTTGTGATTGCATATAGATTAGCATTATCCAACTTTTTGGTGTTTATTCTCTCCACCTGCTCCAGGTTGTCTAAGCTTATACGGTACTTTAGCTGCATTTCCTTCAGTTTTTCTGAAGCTTCCGACAGTTTTGCTTCCAATTCAGCAATTATCTGCGACAAATGATATGCGATAAGTGATGCCTACCTTAGAATGATCGACTGGTGCCTCATCTGAGGGCACTTCTTCATTGTTCTGTTCGTCCCCCTTTAGTTCTTCCTCCACGACCTCCTCTGCATTTTTTCCTGCCTCAGGGGTGGTTGAAAAACCACGAGATTGGATATGGGCATTAAAACGGAAAGCAGATAGGCGTGAAACGTTCGCCAACGCTGTACCAGGGACCGCTCTGCTCGCGATCAAGAAGGGTCTCACATTGCCCGAATATACAGCTTTTACTGTGCTGGAAATTGTGCGATATATGGGAGAAAAATTAGCTGTCCTCATTATAACTATATGAAATATTGTAACTGCCACCCTTCCGAGGGGCCTACAAAGGACAGGTGCCAGAGTAACGGGTTGTTGCCTGACCCGGGGTATAGACAAGCCCAAAAGCAGCGTATTACAAAGTAATTTATGATGTTACAAATTTAGGAGATGCTAAACTCTATAAGTTAATGGGTTAAGACCACAATAATTGGTTGCATGGCAACCTATTTAGCGATGTTTAACCTTTTGATACTTGCCAGGTACCCTTGGCGCTCCTCACTTAAGGGAACACTAGCAGCTTTACGTTTGATGTTAGGCTTAGCCTTTACACCTTTAGGGCCCTTTTTAACTTTTCCTGCGATACGTGTTGAAGTCATGGCACGCCTCAATGCACTCTCTGTTTTCGATAATGCACTGCCTTCAACCTTATTTCTCAATTCCCTTAGTTTCTGCCTTGTCTTTTGCACGTTCTTCTTCCTACTAGATTCTTCGAAAGGGTCTATTCCTTGTGCAACTGCATCTTATATATAACACACAACAGCCAACTAACCTTCCGACTCCTTCAGCTCTACTATGGGCGGGTTGGCTCCATGTCTCTTCTTTATGGACTTGTACCCCCACCTTGGAACCCAATCGTTGCTATCCTTGTCAAATACCATCCGAGAACGCTTATGCTTCTTTATACCCCTTTCCTCTGCGAAGCGATGTAACCCACAGCATGACATTGAAACAAACCAGCAAATAATTGCCATCTAGTTTTGCCCTTTGGCTTCGGTAGTGGATACATGCGAGGCATGACTATGGCATCCTCGCTCGGGAGCGTGGCGAATATGCCATCTGAGGTAGTTACTCGCTTAAGGGAGAAAATGCGATTGACAAGTAACTGGGTATTGCTACGTGATAATTCCGCTAGTCTGCACATTTATAATTACACATACGTTAAAACATACGACGCGGCGTCATTTTTATCAATGGTTACAGGTGTCGAATCTATGGCAATAAGGTTTCTAAGACAGTATTCCAAGTTGTCCACCTTCTCAGGCATGGACGAACACCTACAGGTAATAAATTCTGTGACACGTCTGTGACCTACATTTTGTTGTCTTTTAGGTGTGGAAGGATATACTTGTACCTCACATGCTTGGAAGTGAAAGCTGCTCAACAGACACCTCGATGTGTAATCTAATATGCAATGAACAGCAATTTCAGATGCAACAGGAAATAAGTAGCAGCCCTTAGAGCCAAGTAGCAAACCTCTGCTGTGTCTTCAGATCTCGCGCACATCACCGAATTTCTGCCCGACATTATCCCCACCCCCAATAAGGAACTATCCATGTTAGCGCCGCGAAATTTACGTACAAATAAGTTCCTACAGGGCGCAAATATCCGCCAAAGACTTGCGAAAATTGTTGAGTACCTGTTGTGCGTGAGGTACCTACGGTAGTGTTGGTGAACTGGGGCCGCTGTTAGTAACCTTGTTTTGTAACAGGTTATTGTCGGTCTTCTATCACTGCCTACGCACAGAGTCTACGCGAAATTTATTTTTGCCACAATTGGCTAGTAGGTTTCACTTGGACGCGTTTTACGTGTCGTTTACCCGTGGCCTCTTTCAGCGCAGCGATCACTTATTTTTAAGATTCCTTGCCCAAGTGCTTCCTGACGGGGGTTTCACAATTGGACTGAATATTACGACGTAGGTTTCATGCCTTTTGCAGTCTCTAAAGGTGAGAAATTATAAACGCCTTTAGCTTACAAGGATATTTCTATCTTATCGCTAATCTACTTCATTTTAAGTTAAGATGGCATCTACTAAGGCAATGCCGGTTCCTCCTCGCCCTGTTAATGGAGTGATGCCTGTGGGAGGCTACCAAAACAGCAACGGCAGAGCTTCCTTCAACTCGGCCAGTTTGTATGTTGGGGACCTCCTACCCGAAGTTACCGAGTCCATGCTTTACGAAGTCTTTAACGGAGTCGGACCAGTTGCTTCTATTCGTGTTTGCCGTGACAGTTTGACACGCAAGAGTTTGGGTTACGCATACGTTAACTACTACAACGCGCAGGATGCAGAAACAGCACTTGACTGTCTCAACTACATAGAGATCAAGGGCCACCCAGCGCGCATCATGTGGAGCGATCGTGACCCCACACTACGCAAGAGCGGCACTGGAAACGTCTTTGTTAAGAATTTGGACAAGTCAATTGACACCAAGGCCCTATATGAGGCCTTTAGCCGATATGGCAACATACTTTCTTGCAAGGTAGCCGTAGACAACGTGGGAAACTCCAAGGGCTATGGTTTTGTTCACTATGCAATGGAGGAAAGCGCCAAGGAGGCAATTGAAAAAATGAATGGTGTGGTAATGGCTGGAAACCAAGTAAGTGTTGCACCTTTCTTACGCCGCAACGAACGTTTATCGAAGATGTCTGAAGTTTTTACCAACCTCTATGTACGTAATTTCCCCGAAACTTGGACCGAGGATGATCTAAAAGAAACCTTTGAAAAGTACGGTGAAATCACGAGCATGATGCTCAAGTCAGACGAAAAGGGTCGCAGATTTGCTTTTGTGAATTTCGTTGAGCACAAAATGGCTAAAGAAGCAGTAGATTCTCAAAATGGCGTGAAACTTGAAGGAATGGAAGAGGGTATGTTAGTTTGCCCTCATATGGACAAGGCGAAACGCCAGGCTATGTTGAAGGCTCAATTTGATTCGACATACAATGAGCAGCGTAACAAATTCATGGGTGTTAACCTGTACATTAAGAATCTAGATGATTCTATGGATGATGCTGGTCTGAGAGATCTATTTAAGCAATACGGAACCGTAACTTCCTCCAAGGTCATGCGTGATGTTAATGGCTTGAGTCGTGGTTTCGGCTTCGTATGCTTCTCTCGTCCTGATGAGGCAACAAAAGCTGTTGCCGGAATGCATTTGAAGCTCGTCAAGAACAAGCCACTCTATGTTGGCCTTGCAGAGAAGCGCGAACAGCGCATGAGCCGTATGCAGCAACGTAATCGCCAGAATGAGATGATGCAATATGGTGACCGTCCAGGTTACATGCCAATGTACCCACCTGAAATGCCACCTCAGGTTTACTACAACCAGGTTGGCTTCCGTCCCCCAATGCCAGCACAACCAATGGGTGTAGGTCCACGCGGAATGCGCATGCTGGCCCCTGTGCCCATGGTACATGGACGTGGTGCAGGATCACCACACACCGTTCCACAAGGACGTCGTCCACCTGTGAAACAAATGCCAGTAAGCGGTTTCAAGTTTACGGCTCAAGCTCGTAACCGCACCGAGCTTCCAAATGGAGCTCCCGTGCAGCCACCCACATCTCAGCCACCTATGGATGGCGCCGCTATGCACAAGCAAATGATTGGTGAACGCCTGTTTCCAATAGTTGCCAGGGAGAATCCCGAATTGGCCGGAAAGATCACAGGTATGATGCTGGAGATGGACAACCAGGAGCTAATGGCGCTGTTGGACAATGAGCAACAGCTGAAGGACAAGATACAAGAGGCTATGCGAGTGCTCCAGCAGGCTTCTTAACTTCTATTAGTATCTCGTCCTCTTTGTGTGGGCTATAAGAAGTACTCCCCACGCAAGGGAATATGTGGTGTCCAACTTTGATTCATCAAAATCGGAATCATTACTGTTGACACGGTCTATCGGCAGTGCGTCAGCTTGTTGACGCATTATACAGGGGAAGCCCAGTCCATTTCATGGTGCATAAATCCGCCTTATTCTCCGTCAAATTGCCCTTTGATTAGTGTTTTACCAGGAACATTGAGCCCACATAATTTTCTGTAGAGTGCTAAGGTCCTCCACTTTGGGATGTATAATTATCTTACGTGATTGTCTATCTGCCGAGTTTCGTCTATCGAATGGTAGAAGAAAGAGCGGTACAATTTCTTATAGAGCGTGTTTGATCACCAAGGCTACAATGCATAGCTGAAAGAGTATCTAGAATCATTAATAGACAGTGGAAACAATGGTCCTTGAAGCATGCAATCAGACACTAGATTCACCAGGTCCATCTTCTAGTAGCGTATGCTTAACGTGCTATGTGTAACACGGGGATATAGTAGATGTGCATCAGTAATCTAATAGACAGATGCTTCTTTATTTTTGTCATATTAATAATTTACTTTACTTGTGTAATCTTTGCATTTTACCAATAAACACTGGTTTGGCGTTCCACACATACAGCCAATCCAACATTTCGGCATGAACAATAAATATCGTAATGCTAAAGGTGCACACATTATTTCATTAAAACAGTATTCAATGTACATAGTATTTAGCATTGAAATAGTTTAGCGGCAGATGTGTTATATGCACATAGACTGTGTAGACTGCTCGCAATGTATGCCAAAGCCAATGTTTTAGGATAAGGCGGTATGCTACAAGAAACAAGCCTAAGGCAGCTGGAGCTTCATAGAAGTGCGACTAGTAAAAGCTACTTGACGAGATACCGTTGTCTACACCGCTTCAGTCAACATGGGAAACTGTCATAGTTTCGATAAGGTGAAGGATGCCGTTAAATCTGCGAGAAAACGGGAACCAATCTGCCTTTGTGACAGCGCTTTGGTTGATGAAGTTGTGCCAGTACCTTATCTGAGTCACGAGAAATTCAATGCCATCAACATTGACTGGGACACTCTAGGTCAACTCATTCCGTATGACCATGATGTCGCAACCGACTCTCCTACAGGCACAAATGCAGAAGGACATGTGGATATTAGCTCGTTACGTAGACAGCTGTCTAATAACAAGCCAAGGCCATACTTCACCAAAGCAGGAGAAGGTGATGTGGCTTCATCCCTTGCAAGGAAGGCGAGTGCAAATGAGGAGACGCCAAGTATCAGTCAATTTAAGGAAACCTTGCATATGTGGTCCAAGTTCAAAATAGGCTCAAATGCACTGAAGAAGCTGCACGGAGTTACAGATGCATGGTGTTATTTGGACAAAGAACATGTTCCACTACCACAACACCTCTTCAGGAGTCGTGAGGGATCATTCGCTGGGTCCTTAGATGGACGTTTATCTGTTTCCTCAAAAGATGCTAGTAGGTTGTCAACAGAAAGAAGCCAGGGTCGTTCATCAGCTAGGCTCTCAAGGTGTGGATCATCTGCAAGTGGACTTGTGAAACAGGCAACTGCAGATATGTCCGATGCCAGATTAATAGTTACGTCTGCTACAAGCGCAAATAATCTGACAACTACTAGTTACAACCACACAAGTGATGTTGGGAAGTCCGATTGGCTGAACTATGAGCTGGTTTTTCGTCCGTATTTAAACGAGAACAAATCTGGGCACAAATATACCTGTTTAGTTAGACCCCGTTCTGAACCATCCCCACGTGACAAGAAATATAATATAGATGAAGATCTGGTTCAATTGCTAGGTGAAATTTTAGACCCCTTCCAATTGCAAAGCAACAACGAGAATCGTATGAGGGTGATTGCCAAGATCAAGAAGTTGCTGCAGGCAGAAAGCACGGGCACAGATTATCCGGTTCCCCCCACTGCCTCCATAGAGAGCCAAAATGAACAGAAAACGGTAAACAGGAAGGTAAAATCAGAGGGAAAACGGGGTACTGACTTGCGGCACCTTTCCACAATAAGCGATCAAAATGCCTTTTGTGTTATTGCTGGGGCTAATGTCAAGGATTGCACAGCACCATTGGGTTTGGATCTGGACAATGCATTGTGCTACAATATGGAGCCCATGGACCCTCAAAAACCATGCCAGCCAAAATTCAAACATCGTCAAAAGCGTAAGGACCGCTTTGGAGACATGTCTGACATTCCACTGTTGTCTTGAGACAACATACCCTATTCACATATGGGAATACCCGAAAATGGGTACACTCATGAGTCTAAGCCTACACCTTACGTAAGATTCTCTTATTGAGAAGATCGTTATGAACAACCACGGCTGTTAAATGAGTGGACAAATGCATGATCTCACTATATTCGTGTTCTATGGACCTCCCCATGAATGTAGGGGTCGGCCTTTGTTTTCCTTTGCGTAGTGACTTTTAGATCTTAGGTATATAGCATATCTGCTTGTCAGTTACCATAACATGGATATAGTTTCATATCTATATAAAGAGAATGGCGAAATTCCCGTATACACTGGTAGGATAAAGTAACCCTAGTGCAACATGACCATGTTGCAGCCGTTAACAAAGGAAATATTAGAGCACCATTTTACTGAAGTAAAGCAGTTAGGGAAGGGTTCATATGGGAAAACGAGCCTTTATACAGACGAATGCAATAGATGGTATGTGAAATGTATAACCCGACAATATGTGGCAGCATAGTTAAAAAGAGAATTGACGTTTCCTTGCTGTCTGAGAGAGAAATAACACTATGCATGAATGAAATAAAGGTGAAAATGAACAAGCAGCTATCTAGATATATGTTTGCAGATAATCGCCAATGTTAACCATCCGTTTATTGTGAAGTATCTTGGAAGCTACCTGGATGAAAGTGAATTATGTATTTTGACCAACTATTGCAAAGGTTCATATATATATTAAGGTTCAAATAATAGTTTGGCAGGTGGTGACCTACATCACTACATAGCACAAAAGCGCAAACGCCAAGAAACCATTAGGGAGGAGCGTATTCTTATCTGGCTGGCACAGCTGCTCTCCGCACTTAAATACCTACATAAGAGACACACGTTACATAGAGGTAATGCAAAGAGCAAAATAATGATCAAATAAATTAAAATTCAGATTTGAAGTCTTTGAACGTGCTTATAGATTCTGACAAAACACTAAAGCTTTGTGACTTTGGAGTATCCAAAGCCTTGAACTCAACCTCAGACAAAGCAAAAACTATCATTGGAACCCCTTATTACTTCAGCCCAGAATTGATAACAGTATGTTTATGATACATAGAGTGAAGTAGTTAGTATGACGGCCCCCACATTTAGTCAAGGGTTTCATCTAGGTTGTTCAATGGATATTTAGGAACTATATAATCCAATGTAGCATTTGCTATGTGAATAGCTTGTAGAGAGCTTAGACTATAGAATGTTGCTAAGTTGTTTCTTCATGACAATAAATTTAGGGGAACGAGTACAACTGGCCATCTGACATATGGGCATTGGGATGTCTAACATATGAGCTGACTGCCCTAAAAACACCATTCGATGGTTCTAAAGGAATGATGGAACTGGTTAGAAATATAAAGAGCAATCCGGTAGGCGAATTTAATGTATTTGAGAGAAGAGCCCCAGGTCCCGGACCTTCCAGGCAACTATTCAGCAGAGCTAAATTCCCTGTACAAGTCCATGATGTTTCATGATATTCGTCTACGTTTATCAGCATCTGAGCTATTAGCAACGGATATAATGCAGGTTTGTGCAAAAGTGATCATACGCATTTCGCATCAGAAAATGTTGCGCCTCATGTTGTACAACTCACACTTGAAAAGTTTCACAGCTACAACAAAAATGTTGGCTGTTACCGGTGGCAACGAGTCGCTTGAGTCGACGATGGCTGGAAACTTAGACAAGGTATGTTGCTTTCACTCCCATGCAAGATTTAGCATCATACAGAACATGAAGGAGTATGAAGAGAAGAGTCAAGGGATAAACACATAACTCATTGTTTAATACACTCGTGGAAGGCGTCTTCAAATCAGCCTGATGAGATAATGGAAGTACGGCAAATTTGCCAGTGCAACAACATCATGGCAGGAGACGGAAATGAGACATATAACGAGGAAAAATGCAATATATATGCTAAATGATAGACATTGTACGGGTTTAATTAGAGCAGAATATAGAAGGTCTTTGTGATGATACGTGTAATGTGAGTAACACACCCAATTTTGCATAAACACTTCCCCAACATACAAATATCAGATACAAAGGCAGGGTAATTTTAGTTATTTCATGTGTACCTGTTGTTAATGGAAATAGGCCTAAGAGCTAGTCTGCAGTGGGCCGTCATTTATGAAATTATCGGTATATCAATAATAACTACCGTGCCATATTTTCTTCCATGAAGCATCACGTAAATAACAGTTTGCCAGCTTTATAAACAATGAGGGATTCAAAAGAGGTTGCACCTTCGGGAAAACGGGCTGACTCTCCGAAAATGCCCATTGTCCCTCATGGCTCTTTAGAGAGAATCACTAGAATGCTAAATTCTATGAACAAAAAGGGGCTTCCTGATAAAGTAGAGCCCGAAATACCATTAAATGAAGATGTTACACTGCACTGTGTTCAGTTTGCACATGAGCAGCTTGGGATTGATGTAAAGGATGCAGACACCTCTGGTGATCTGAATGCTGCTGACTTTGATTATATCAAGGTTGATGTAGTAACAGGTGGGCTTACAAACATTCTGTACAAGGTAACAAATACTAAAAACGGTCGCGTTGTGGCGGTTCGTATGTTCGGAAACAAGACTGAGGTGTTCATTGATCGTATGAGGGAACGAAAGATTCAACGCCATCTATGTGCTCAGGGTTTCGCAAAGAATGTTTATGCATACTTCAATGGAGGACAAATTGAGGACTGGTTGGAAGGAGAATCTTTATCGGAGGAGGACTTTCAAGGTTTTAAGTACAGCAAGCTGATTGCTCAGGAAATGAGGAAAATACATCAGTCTCCAGGGCAAGCAGAATTATACTTGGCTCTGAACCCCACTGTGAGTTTATTGAAGCACATTAATGCATAACATGCAGGCAAAACTGGATGGAGACGTCAAGATGGCGTCTATGCTGTGGCCTAGAGTATGGAAATTTTATGAAGTGTAAGTTGTCAACATTCTATTGTTCATAAGATACAGATGTATGGAAAATGTAAATGAACTTCAGTCCATAATTGGGTCACATTTCAATATCGTAGATCTGAAACTTGTAAGCACCATGTATGGAAAGTATAAAGTTTTCGCAGAATATAGAGAGGCTTCAAAGAATATGTGAAGCCGTCAACTCTCCGATAGCATTGTGTCACGGTGATTTATGCAAGAGTAATATAGTAATTGGGCAGTCTAGTAAGTCACCTGGTTCATTGGTCCCATGCTTTCGCAGGTAAAGTATTATTTATAGATTACGAATATGCTTGTATCATGGAACGAGCATATGACATTGCAAATCATCTAAAAGAGTTTGTAGAATACAACTCTAACGATTATTCTCTTCCTTCACAGGAGAGGCAGGACGAATTTATTCGATCTTACCTAGGAGAGGGGGCCACGGAAGAAGACGTGGAGGCCTTACGTAGGGAGATTAAAGCTTTCGTTATGGTCTCTGATCTGCATTGGGGGCTTTGGGGTCTTCTTCAATGTGTCTATTCTTCCATTGAATCAGATTTCCCTTGCTACTCCGTGAATCGTATAAAGCTCTTCCTCCAAGAGATTAAGAGTTTTGATCAGTTTTAAAGATATAGCCTATGCTAGATTACTTCTTTCAGAAATAATTTTTATATCCTTAGAATTATTTCAGCATTACATTAGATATTAGTGTCTGTATCTTGTTATACTGGCGGAAGAATATAAGAGGGCGGAGTGCATGTATTTTTACTGGTAAGTGGCAAGGAAGATTAAAACCAGCTTTAGTAATAGATGAAAAGCTGATATTTGCCCAGAATACATGACTTTAACTTTAAAGCGTGAATACGGTAATTATATCATAAGGAAGTGAATGCGATAGGCCAAAAAGATCCAAGACGGAATATAACATATTCAGTATGTTCCCAAAATCATACATAGCATCTACTAGAGCGGCTTGTCTTGTATGCAATAGTTATAACAGTGATAATGGGAATTAGACATGTCGTACATGTCCCATCGAGGGAAACTAGTTTCCCACCAATATTCCATTGTACCATGTGCAATAGGAATTTAGAGTTCAAAACAGCAAAAGTGAAGTAACATGCTAGTGAGTAGCCACCAACTTTTACCGTAACCAATAAATACATGGCAGTGATACCACAAAAGGACAGAGTAGTAAAAACTCCGAACAATCCTCTTTACCGTCTACAACACTACTTAATAATTTATTATGATAATGCCAGAGTCATGGATGTGTATATATAACGGTTAAACTACGTACCCAATATATGCACAAAACTGGAAGGCGCAGATCCTAGCTATTGATGCATCCGAAGAGATATCCATAGAGTATTAGTTATCATACCTAAAGGGTTTGTCCTCTTAAATTATTTTAAACATTCTTATCACGCAGGCAGACACACACCAAAGCTAACAGAGTAATGCAGGCTCTTTTGACCTATAAAAAAGATGTTTTCTAAACTAGCAAGCTGGATTTCATCAATGAAATGGGAAGAAAACTCTTCGGATGTTTTCAAGGCAATATCAGATGTTCTAGAAAAATGTAATTTATTAGGTTCCTCAGAAATGCGTAGCGAGGACCCTTGCCCATCACACGATGAAGTCATCCTCCACTGCATTCGTCTAGGGCATGAACAGCTTGGGATTGATGTAACGAATATAGACATCTCTGGAGAACTGAATCCATCGGACTTTGGTTACCTTAAAGTGTACAAAACAAATGGTCTTACCAATACCCTGCATAAGGTAACAAATACTAAAAATGGTCGCGTTGTGGCGGTTCGTATTTTCGGAAACAAGACTGAGGTGTTCATTGATCGTATGAGGGAACGAAAGATTCAACGCCATCTATGTGCTCAGGGTTTCGCAAAGAATGTTTATGCATACTTCAATGGAGGACAAATTGAGGACTGGTTGGATGGAAATGTTTTAACAATAGAAGAATTAAGAAGTCTGAAATATAGCGAAGCAATAGCTCAGGAAATGAGGAAAATGCATCAGTCTCCAGGGCAAGCAGAATTATACTTGGCTCTGAACCCCACTGTGAGTTTATTGAAGCACATTAATGCATAACATGCAGGCAAAACGGGATGGAGACATCAAATTGGAGTCTATGCTGTGGCCCCAATTATGGAATTTTTATGGATTGTATGTTATACCATTACATTGTTCATAACATTCAGCTGTTTGGACCACATAAAAGAACTTCAGCCCATAGTTGGGTCACATTTCAATATCGAAGATCTGAAACCTGTAAGCAACATGTAAGGAAAATAAAATTCTGCAGATGATGGAGAGGCTTCAAAGAATGTGTAATGCAGTAAACTCCCCGGTGGTGTTGTGCCATGGTGACCTGCTAAACGATAACATCATCATACACCCATCTGGTAGGTTATAATTTTCTAGTGAAACATTGCTGACAGGGAAGCTCTCATTCATAGACTACGAGTACTGCTGCTTCATGGAGCGCGGATTTGACATTGCAAATCACTTTGAGGAGTTTGCCTACGTAGAATGCGATTTTAGTCATATACCAAGTGAGGAGGACCAGCGAAAATTCATTTTACATTACATCGGCGAAGCGGCTACAGACAAACGCATAGCAGATCTGTATAAGGAAATCCAGCCATTCTTTATGGCTGCCCATTTTTACTGGGGACTATGGGGTCTAATGAGATGCGTTTTGTCAAGAGGCGACTTTGACTTCTCTCACTATACTATAAGTCGCCTTGTTGAAGGAATTAATGACAAACGGTGGGAACAGTTTAAATGATTAAATTGCTAACGTTAGGGAATAGTTTCTCTTATGTTTTATGCTAATGTATTTGAACATTTTATCCCTTTTGTTCTCCCCTTTCTTTTGCCCATTTCATCATATCCCTGAAGAGTGTGATTTAGGAGTTTTAAAGACATACCTGAATACACTTGGGTTGGTAGTTTCGTCATCTAGTTCTATTTCTCCGTTTCCTAAATTGCGCCAAACTGCCAAATACTCGAATGCGATATATAGTTCCAGGTGACGTTCAGGGGGTAGTGAGTGCAGTATTTCCTGGAATTGTAATTTTTCCTGGCTGGAAATGGGCTGCATAGCTACTACAAAGTCCAGGTTTACAGGCAATTGCCTTGTTGGCTGCAGCGGTTGTGTTGCTGGCGGGTGCTTCCCTCCAAACCCAGCGACCTGTGCAATCTCTGAATCCACCAGGTTTGAATCACGCCTTAATGCCTCCAGCTTGGAACATGCATCTTGGGCGGACATCCATGTGATGTTTCCAGGAGCTTCTATACTGAAGGCAGCCAAAAGTGTCATATAAACATCAGCGAATGCCTCAGTTGTGGAGGAGTATTTGTTGTTTATGAGATTCTCTAATACGATTTCCAAGTTAAGCTTACAAGGCGGCTGCTTTTCCTTTTTCTTATCAGCTGCATCCTGGTTATTTTCCATGTCAACATCAGGTGACTTTACGAATACATTTCCACTTTTTGAATGACACAAGGATGAAAGCACCTTGTGTAATTTTTCAGCCCAAGGCGGCAAGTTAGTAAATATAGATTGCTCCGGGTACAGGAGTGCATACATCTTTGATGTATTATCATACTCGACTGTTTCATTTTGCTGAGGGAAGTTCTTTTGATGTGGCTCCAGTGTATCTGCCAGTTCGACAAAGTCCTCATCGTCTTCGTCCATAATCTCCTTGAAAAGTGTATCGATGTCATCATCAATAGTTGAGTGTCCGGGAACTTCTGTGGCAACGGAGATGCTGCTTGCGCTCCTGAAAACGTTTAATATAAAACAACAAATTCTTACTTTCTCATGTGTCTGCTGCTTGACCTTTCACGCCTCGACTGAAAAACATGACACATCAGGGGTATTACCTACCATCAACGGTGTTTCAATATCTATAGATTCAGTCTGCGGCAAATGCAGAGATCGTGAAGCCGGCGTATCCAGTGAAACGAGTTGCCAGGCGACGTTTACCGCTGCGTCACCTCCTAACATTGACGAGCAGAGTTGCTCCAGCCTCTGAACAGGATTTATAAAAACATAATACTCAGATCTGTGGCTCTATGTGGAAGAACTACTCACCTGTCTGAAGGACTCGAGCTCTGTCGCAGTTAGGTACAGCTCACCCCTGAAGATGGTATTCGCCATTTTATGACGAGGAAAATTTAGAAATGAAGCAGATAAAAAATTTGGAATCTTCATACATAATAATTATATTCTGTGGCCAAGATGAGGTAATATAATGACACCACTATCTCGCAACAGCCACACTTGCACAAAGGTTTTCTCGGAAAACGAGGAAGACCACTTTATACGTCATTTGCTATAATATACACTCTATTGGTCATATTTTCACAAGTTTTGCAAACATATTATCGATGGCATAAACCGGCATCGTTCATATCGCGTGTATTCTCATCCGTCAATAAAAAGAATTACACATTCGAGACACGCTATTTCAAAGTCTTTGTCCACCTTAAGCCACTAAAGTGCAAATATAACATGCTACAAGGTGAAATAGTAAGCCTTGGCAGCCCCTTTAGTCTACAAGGTTTAGGTGTAATTTGTGTTTCTAACAGAAGCGATGTAGTTGCGATATCCGTGGCAATGATGTATTTCATGCAGCCACTGTATTAAAAGGGATCACAGCCAAGCATTTCGTTTAAGGTCCGCTGCTTGGAAACTTGGCTATCCTGCTCTTCCTTCAAAAACTTGAGTGCCTCGGCAATATCTACGTATGTGAGGGGCGTGGACGTCGGAGGCGATGCAGCCTTTACATTACGCTTGCGTGCGATCTGCCTTAGGCGGGAAACGTCAAACTTGGCATCGTATTTGAAGGTCTTCAAGTAGGCTTCCACATCTATTGCACAAAAGTAGGCAATGCTTTCGCCCCGTATAATCATGTTACCTAATTTCTAATAAATAACAGTTATAAAATGAAGAATAGCATGCGATTAGACTATAACTCACCGCAGTAAACATCACTGAACATTCGTTTGGAGTTTACCACTAGCTTCTTCACTGTATCCGTCAGCATTATGTTCCCATATTGATCAAAGCTTTTAAATATTCCGACATAATGCGTTTCATCCCTCAGCGATACCCAAATAAGGGAGCCTAGTTCGTCTTCGACCACCCAGATCCATTGAGACTTGTTCAGATGGTCTGATGGCGAACTAGAATCAAGGGCGCTCATTATATATCACTGCACCCACACCTGAGTACTCTTCTGAAATGATAGGAATACATCAGTCTGGGCATAGATAACACCAAAGGCGTGATGTGCTCCAGTCCCCATAAAGGTATGTAAAGGGAGGAGTATTAATGTATTAGACGCCCTTTTATTGTGTAATACATCAAATAGAGTACTTATATATGCTATATTACGACCATGTGTATTGGCAGTTCAACAAGTGTATAACGACATGCTAAGAAATTCATCCTTCCTATATTAGACAGGGAATATAAACGTCGTCTTAAAAACATACAATAGCTTGATAGGCTTGCTGTTTTGTTCAACCTTTTGTAGTGTAGAATTGTATATGATCTCCCTGTAGGTTCACATTGTCATTTAGAAAAGGACACCTACCACTCTCAGCTGTATATGACATAAACGATCATACTGTATTCCCGCACGTTGTAACATACATGTGATGGGCTCCTTTGCGCCCACTACCTCCATAGTGTGACCGATTAAGTTCCTAGCCTCAGGAATGGGGCCTGTTTGATTTGTATGGGCATACGAAGAGTCTACATACCTGCAGCTGCAGCAACGAACAGTGACCTCGATGTGATGACATCAATGCCAGCAACTTGAGTTGCCTCGTGATGTAACTGCGGTTGCATCTTCTCGGGTTGGACCAATGAGTATGCATTTATATCTTCAGGGAACATTTGTCGCAAGTACTTTGAGTTGGGTGCAACGGTGTACCACTCACGGTGTTGTTTGTCCAAAGAAGATTCGGAATCACCATCAGAGGGGTCACGATGAATTTGATGAAACTTAACACTGTCAATGTCGGTGTTTCCCAGGGCATTCATCAGAACCACAGGTATTTCTATGAAGTCTCCCTCACCGACTTGACTGATTGAACCTGCTCCAGCGACGTGGAGGTCATCACCGTGCACCGATGATATGTCCCTGGTAAAGGATACCTTGCGCTTGGCGAATTTCTTGAGACATTCGAAAACGTATTTGTTTGCGTAGGTGGGTCCTCCCCTCCGGCCTGATTCGTTGCCCTTGCTGTGATCAACGTATTTGTAGGTGTACTTTAAGGAATTCTTCATGTGGAGAGACCACGAAGTTACACGTGCGCGCAATATGAGGTCAATGCGCATGCCCTTCTGTGCCGTGAACAAGGGCTGACATATAAGGAAAGAAGTTTGGAAATCAAGCTTCCCATCATAAGCGGCCCTGAAGGCGTTTACTATTTTAGCACTTTTGTTATTCATAAGCACCTTAACATTTTCAGACCACTTTTTGTCTATCTGCTGATTAGCCGGTACTCCTGAACCAGTGAAATACTGGACAAGGGCTTTGTATACACGCCCATTCAAGTTACTCCAGTCGTCAGGAATGCGATGACTGGCAATTTCACCCTCACGGAAACTAGTGGGGTAATTTTCGTAACTTGCTTGCCTACTGATAGGAGCAGGGGGTTTCTCCTCTTTCACCTCAGCAGCAGCTGGTGGCGGAGTGGGTTTCTTCACCGGCTGAAAAACATATGAAATGGACAAAACTGAAACTACCTTCTTCTGTCCTTCTTTTAGTAGTGTAACTCCATAAGTGAAAAATCCTGGATCCTCTGGTTCCTCCTTGGCTGATGCTACTGTGGATGCATCGGCAGTGGTTTCGTCATTCTGAAGGGAACTTGTGCGTTCATCCTTGCGACTTTGTTGACTCTTGATACTGACTTTTGGCGATAGATTCATGAGGAATGGGTCGTATATGTCTTCCATGAGAACAACCTGAGTCTCTTCTTTCTGCTCTTCCGCCTGCTCCCTGGAGGTGGATGGCAACGATCCAACACCCTTTCCTTGATACCCTAATGCATTGAGAGCGTGATCCAGAGGCAGTGTTAATTCAGTTTTTTCTCCCTGCTGTACAGAGGCGCGTCGAGCCACAGGCTCCGTTACTAGGGGCTGCCCATCTCTGCTGGCGCGAAAGCAGCAAAACCTCCAAGTGGATCTTCCTTGGTTACCCATTGCGATATATAATGGCCGATAGATGAAGAATTTGAGAAGCGACGACCGGAGCGGCAAAAACAAATGTGTATTAAAACATACTAAAGAAACGCTCCCATATAAATATCAATGCCAAAGGTTATGCTTTCACGCAAGTCCTCGTCAAGCATCTAATGAATAAATTGATTGCTGTACACTAGGATTGGATGAAACACTGAGGCCCTAAAATGTGCAATGATGGTGATAACTACAGCTAACACACAACCAAAAAATATCCATACTGAATGTTACAATACCTTTGGCGAGCGAAATATTATAATGCAACGGCATTATCCCAGACAAGTGGCCCTGGGCGTTAAGTCTATGGTGGTGCCATACCAACAAAGAAAAGGAAAAACCTCATAATTCCAGTCACGGCATATAAATTAACACTACCACCTTTGAGATAGCGTGGGCCGCGCCATTTTAAGACCAACTCTCTTCGGATGTGTTTCTAGCTATACACAGACAGGGCTGTATACACAAACGGGCACACCTCTAGACTTATCCGACGCAGGTGAAACAGGCAGCACGCCATATGCACGTCTGCTTGGAGTTACACGCGGACATTGTGAAAAGCTATTAAGCGTTTGAATTAAATTATATTTTCCACATAACCGATTGCATCGCAACAAGTAGACTCAAACATTACGTATAACGGCCGTTATTACAACACAAACGCAGAAAAGACGTACCAAACACGATGGTATATACCTATAGAAAAACGTTGGCTCTAAGAGCCATTCGTTGTGGAGTTTTACTGATGCATAGACAGAGACATACCAGAGGAAGTCAACGGACACAACTATTCTGTAGTGTCTAACGCTACTAAGCTCAAAACTAATGGGCGAGCATTTGTACATTAAAGAATTTCGCATAGATTGGCGTCTTTCTTGGCGATTATTAAGTGTCTCCTGTGGATGTATGGGGGATTCTTACTGAACATGAGCCACCCGACTAGTACAGCGTACACAAAAAACCGCAGCGTTAATCATGAATAAAGCTTGTTAATCTATTAACAAGTGACAAACAGAAAAGCTCGCGTGGCAGTACGACAAGTTAACTGAGCATAGAATCCATTGTTGATTCTCGTCACAGGTTGCGCAATATTCATGGCCAACTGGTGTCTGTGGCCACTTATCGAAATTCTCGATAATATAAATCAAACAGGTATGCAGGATTAGGTTTCATGCTTGTCTTTTCATTGCCGTATACACAGAACGTGAATATGCTACCGTGCGTTATGTCTATACGCCCACTCCATTTCACTTGAATAGCAGCTATTCACATTACCTTATATTAGTGTTGTCGACTTGAGTGTGTGTTTCATGGAAGGTGGTTTCATAATTAGGCTTTATGAACTGCATGATTCCCCTGGTTTCATCTTACACGCAGGAATATAGAAAAGACATCAATATGGCGGAAAGCAACCACAATGACTCCACGGAGAAGCCCTCCGAACGTGAAATGGTCCCTGAGCAGGACGCTGTTGCCAACGTCGCCTCAAAGTACCCTAACAGATTACTTGTTGAGGAAGCAACCAACGACGACAACTCTGTTGTAGCTCTACACCCCAACAGAATTGAGGAATTAGGCCTCTTCAGAGGTGATACCGTCATGCTTAAGGGGAAGAAGCGACACAGTACTGTATGCATTGTGCTGGCAGACAAGGACCTCGACGAGGGGAAAGCAAGACTGAACAAGATTGTTCGCAAAAACCTTAGGGTGATGCTTGGTGATTTCATCAGGATCGCTCCATGTTCTGATGTTCCCTACGGAAAGAAAATCCAAGTATTGCCACTGGATGATACAGTGGAGGGACTTTCCAAGGAGGCACTCTTTGATGTCTACCTGAAACCATACTTTTTGGAAACATACAGACCAGTAAAGAGAGGGGATCTATTCTTAGTGAGAGGTGCTTTCAAAGCAGTGGAATTCAAGGTGGTGGAAGTAGACCCCGGAGATTACTGTATCGTGGCCCCTGACACTGTCATCTATTACGAAGGTGACCCTATTAAGCGTGACGAAGAGGAGAAGCTAGACGATGTAGGATATGATGATGTTGGTGGCTGCAGGAGGCAGATGGCTCAGATTAGGGAGATGATTGAGCTTCCTCTTAGACACCCAGGGCTTTTCAAGACCCTTGGTGTCAAGCCTCCCCGCGGAGTGCTCCTATACGGCCCACCTGGTAAGAGCTATTTTTTAAGTGAATAACGTTTTTACAGGTTCTGGGAAGACCCTTATTGCTAGGGCGGTGGCAAACGAAACAGGTGCCTTCTTTTTCCTAATTAACGGCCCTGAAGTTATGAGTAAGATGGCTGGAGAAGCAGAGTCAAACCTTAGGAGGGCGTTCGCTGAAGCTGAAAAGAACGCACCGGCTATTATATTTATCGACGAAGTAGATTCCATTGCTCCCAAGAGAGAAAAGACAAACGGAGAGGTTGAAAGGAGAGTTGTGTCACAACTTTTGACACTCATGGATGGCCTCAAAGGTAGAGGACAAGTGGTCGTAATTGCTGCCACAAACAGACAAAATTCAATTGATCCTGCTCTAAGGCGTTTCGGCAGATTCGACAAAGAAATTGACATCGGTGTCCCTGATGATGCAGGAAGGTTGGAGATTCTGAAAATTCACACCAGGAACATGAAACTTGCACCTGAGGTGAGGCTAGAGGAGTTGGCAGCAAGCTCACACGGGTTTGTTGGTGCTGACCTTGCCCAACTGTGTACTGAGGCAGCTCTTGGATGCATTCGTGAAAAGATGGGCGCCATTGATCTTGAAGAAGATAACATCGATACCGCTATACTCGACTCTATGGCTGTTACTCAGGAGCATTTCAACGCGGCCATAGCAACTTGCAACCCGTCATCTTTACGTGAGACTGTTGTTGAAATTCCCAACATTAAGTGGGACGATATCGGTGGGTTGGAACAAGTGAAGGCAAGCTTGAGGGAAATGATTCTTTACCCCATAGAGCATCCAGAGAAGTTCGAGAAGTTTGGAATGTCTCCATCTAGGGGTGTGCTCTTCTACGGTCCCCCCGGTTGTGGTAAGACATTGTTGGCCAAAGCTGTGGCATCAGAATGCAGCGCCAACTTCATCTCCATCAAGGGCCCCGAGCTTCTAACCATGTGGTTTGGTGAGTCTGAGGCTAACGTTCGTGAGGTGTTCGACAAGGCCAGGGCGGCTGCTCCATGTGTACTGTTCTTCGATGAGTTGGATTCAATTGGAACTGCCAGAGGAAGCGGTGCTGGTGATGGCACAGTCGCAGGTGACCGTGTGATGAACCAATTGCTTACAGAAATTGATGGTGTCTCAGCAAAGAAAAACATCTTCTTCATTGGGGCAACCAACAGGCCAAACCTTCTTGACGAAGCTCTTCTTCGACCTGGAAGACTGGATCAGCTCATTTACATCCCACTTCCAGACCTGCCTGCTAGAGTATCTATTCTAAATTCTATACTCCGCAAGTCCCCAGTGGCTGCCAACGTGCCTATTTCTTACCTAGCACAGAAGACTGCCGGATTCTCTGGAGCAGATCTGGCTGAAATGTGCCAGATCGCCGCTCGTTCAGCCATAAGGGACGCTATAGCTCATGAAGAACTTCATGGCAAAACTCCAGACGCCAAAGCCCCAGAGTTCAAGTATGAAATACAACGCAAGCACTTCCAGGAGGGTCTAGCTCAGGCTAGGCATTCAGTTACGTCAACTGACCTGGCCAAGTTTGACAACTTCAGGAACAAGTTCGACCCCCTGTACAAAACAAAGGGTGCGGGTGGAGATGAGATCGACATCGATTGGCCGGAGGACAATGAAGTCGCTGCCGCAATGGACGTCGTGGAGGATGAAGATGATCTATACGCATAATGTACAACACACATTAACACAGTGTTCTAAATTCCGTAACATAAGAGTCACTGAATGCACGGTAGAAAGGAGTGAAGTCTGGAAGGGCGGCCTCCACAACTCTGTCTAGAATATGTTGGGGAATGCTTTTTTCCCCCTGGTAGTGCTTGAGAGAGTTACCAACTAATATTGTGTTGGACAGGTCATACCGCATTGTCGATGGGGAGGGTTCTACTCGTGCCAACGCTCTAGCGGAGTTCAGCGGGTCCTCTCCAGCGTACACGTCTACTAATACTTTTTTGTACAGCTCAGCCTCACAATGAGGCATCCAAAGCAACACACAGGTTGCATTTCCATGCGATTCTGTTGTATCGTCGTCCTCTTCCAGTACCCATGAAGGGTCCTTCATGTAACGTAGGATACACTTTACATCAGGGTGCCAGTCTTCCAGTAGCGATCGGCAAATTTCAATGTCGTTGACATCCATAATTGGATCAAATACGTCTACAGCTTCCACACGAAACACTTCACGGACAATGAGACATGAGGCGAATTGGTAGCGGAAGGAGCGTGTTAGAGGCATAGAAAGGGCCGTAGGGGATCCGAGGCCCAGGGCAACTATACGGATTCCTGAGCATCTTAGCACATGCTTTCTTATTTTTTTAATAATTGGTTTAAGAAATTCCTTCCCTTCCCTAAGGACGTGCGCCACTGCGTTTTTGATCTCCTCGCTCTCAGAACGACACACTAACTCGTCTACAGTGTGACTGCGGTGAATATTCACATTCAGTTGGGGAGGTGTACGACTTCCTTTGACGTATGTCCATCCTTCCTCGTCTATGTCACCTTTCATGTCTCTACAGTTGGTTTATCGGCCTTTGTTTTCCGCCTTCTGGTGCGTTCTCCGTTGCCGGGACGCGATGACTGTAGGGTTTTTAATGACAAAATAATGAAACTAACCTCTTTTACGATATATTTCACTATGTAATCTGCTCGTTTAGAAAGTTCGTTTGCTGCTCTTGTCCTGAAAAACGTGTCGAACTGGAACTTGGGATCCAGGCGAACTAGTTCAGCAACATCTTCCCAGTCTCCGTATCCTGGAAGGCTTAGACACATAACAATTTGACTTACCAACTGAAGATATTGCATTCATGAGCCATCTGTCGTGCTCATCTGTAAATGTACACTTGCCACGATGGGTAGAAAAGATCACTTCAGTGCCAACCCATGGCGTCGTTAGGGATTTTTGTTTTCCCACTACAATCTAACGAGGAATTAAAAAACAACCAGAAGCAACCTACTTGGTGAAGCTGATTACGTTTCAGAAGGACGTCTTCACCCTGCTCTATCCGCTTGATATGTTTCTCCCAGTTAGAGATAGTGCTATATCGCTGCCAAAAAACTTTGCTGTACCGAGCAACCTCATCATAAGTCTTGTCTTTCATGTATGCAGCAATCGATTCTATATTATAACGACTGTATAAGGCATTTGCTCTGTAATAGTTTATATTTAGATGGAAACAACAAAGTACCTTACGAAAGAGTTTAGGTGTCTCTTAGTCCAATCCGGGAATCCCTCTGCCATGAGCCTGTCACGCTTTTCACGTGTCTCGTCATCAAGATCCCCAAGTTCCTGTTCCATTCGATTCAACTTGGCAAGTTCGGCCTTGTTGAAGAATTGCCAGTCCTGAGGCCCATTAGAGGTTCGGCGCATGCAACATACCTGGAACTGTGTAGCACGTATATACATCGGAGTAGAACGGTCGTCTTCCATGTCTACTATCCTTGCTGCTGTTGTGCGCATCCTGCGTCGCATCTCACGCTCTCTAGAGGCCTCGTCCTGGTAGGGAGCTGCAGCAGCAAGTTCCTCCCAAATCTGTCTGTCGAGTTTGGCGTCTTCATCCTCGGGAGCATCGTACTCATACAATTGTTCAGTGTTGGTAGGGTTTGAGAAGTCCAGAAGTGATTTTTTCGTCCTTTCTTGTAATTTGTTGTTTAGCATTTCAGCACGTTCTTGTCCCCTACTAAGGATGGCATCAAGGTCGGCCTCTGTGATAGCTTCATCACCTGCTTTGAATATATGACCAGCACCAAATTGAATCAACTCTAGTAGCTCTTTTTGACCAAGTTGACCACTTTGAATAACTGCAGAATCTAACTGCAACTTCATTGTAGCCCTCTCTATTATTTTCTCCTCAATGGTGTATTCGTGAACGAGGCGATAGACGTGTACAGGCTTTAATTGACCAATACGATGTGCTCTGTCTATTGCTTGGAGATCAACTTGTGGATTCCAGTCACTGTCATAAAGGATGACAACATCTGCCGTTGCTAGGTTAATTCCCAGACCTCCGGCTCTGGTGGAAAGGAGAAATATGTTCACTGTACTGTCTGGGGAGTTGAATGATGATATCTGTTGGTCGCGGTCATCTCCAGCAGTTTTACCGTCTATTCGGAAATACGGGTAGCCTCTTGCTCGGCAGTAGTCCTCCAAAATATCTAGCATGCGAGACATTTGGCAGAATATAAGAATACGGGAATTGGATGTCAACAACCTTCCCAGAAGTTTATCCAAAATGGTCAACTTTCCAGAATTTTCGATCAGGTGCTCCCCAAAAGGATCTTCATTGGGGTCCTCCAACCCTTCGAATAGGTAGGGGTGATTACAAGTCTTTCTCAGTTGCATTGCGAGGTTTAACAGCTGCCCCTTGACCACTGTAGAGTGACTATCTTCACTTCCTAGCTCAGGAACACCTTTGCGAAGCAGGTCCTTGTAGAGGCGTTTCTGCATAGCAGACAGAGGAATCATCAAGAGAAGTTCATTCTTTGGAGGCATTTCTTTTAAAACATCCTTCTTTGAACGCCGAAGCATAAATGGCTGGAGGATACTTTGTAGCTTGGATATTATATCCAGGTTTCTCTGTTCACGTTCTTCCTGAGAAATATCCTTGGGCCCCACTAGGTCGAATTCCATATTGAACTCATCAGATGAGTCAAATACCTCTGGGAAGAGGAAGTTAAGCAACGCCCAGAGTTCTTTAAGATTGTTCTGCAATGGTGTACCGGTTATGAGAAGTCTGTTTTCAGTAATGAAGCAACGAACCACTTCGCTGAGCTTAGACTCCTCGTTTTTGATGCGGTGGGCCTCATCAATGATGACGTAATGAAAATGAAGTTTTCCCAAAGCGTTTTTTGCCTTGCAACATATCTCGTATGAAGTGACAATGACGTCGTACTTTTCAGGGTCCAGTTCCGTGGCTATCATCTGAGCCCGTTCTTCCTTGGGGCCTATGAACTTCAAGGTTCTCAATGAGGGGCAAAATCGGTTGATCTCGTTTATCCAGTTACCTATTGTTGACTTTGGCGCCAGAACCAGATGAAGGCCGTTGATTCCCCTCTTTTCCTTCAAATATGCCATAAGACTGATGGTTTGGAAAGTTTTTCCCAGACCCATTTCGTCTGCCAGTATTCCGTTAATGTTTCTATCATATAGGGAAACTAGCCACCTCAGTCCTTCCATCTGATATGGCTTGGCAGTTCCAAGGAGATTTGAAGGTTGTTCAGTAACAATGTTTCCCCTCCTCCTGTTAGGTATTGCCTTGTTAATAGTTCCGAATTTGTTGTTGAAGTGTTTCCTACTCTTTGATAGCACTTCCTCTATGGAGCTGGAGCCATAGAGTAACTTGTAGAGAAGACTGGTATTTTTCTCATTAGGTGTAGGAGCATCAGTGGATAGCGATAACTCGCCACCAACTGACATGGCAGTCCCCTGTGGCTCCATTGTGAAGGTGGGTACTTGTTGCTTTTGCGATATGTAAATACATCCACCAAGGGTGCGGTACAAACTCGGAGAGGTATCCGATAGCCGCAAAAACCAGATCAAGACGATGATTCCACAGCGGAGCAGACTAACGCACTGCCATAGTCCACTAGGGGAGGTAGTAGACAGATAAAATAAATAGAAAATTGTAAACAGCAATATTGATGATGCATCATATGTTGAGACGGAACATCGTACACCCCTGTCACTATTATATGCACTATGTTGTGTGAGATGTAACACACAATTAAGGCACTAGAGCTTGTCTTTCAGCATTGGTGACATCCTAAGCGAAATAGTATGTTTTCCACTATATTCTGGATGTTCCTTTAACAAGGATTCCAGCACATCCCTTTGATGGCTCAGTCGCGGTCTCATAATCACGGAAGGTGTACCTTCTACCACCGTCAGCACTCCAGATTCATTCACACAGAGGAATATCTCATTTGAGCCATGTGAGATCTCTTGGTACACGTAGTTTACCCCTCCAACTGTGCCAATGTCCTGTTCGGGTGCCATGCCACACATCACGGGGATGGAAGAAGGTAGCTTTGTGGCCACAAAGCTTGACAGTGCAGGTGGCAAATCAATGTATTTTCTAAGGCATATTAACGCACCGTAAAGCTCCGATTGTTGAGGGATGCTTAACCTCAGATGACTTGCTTCTATCTGTCTAGTTAATGCTTGAACTGATTTGTGTTCCATTAACTCTTTATCTACGTTCCTAATGATGTCATTAGCCATGAAATGTGGAGGTATTGACTTACCCTGACAAGGCGATGGAACAGAGCAGTTGAGATGCAGCAACAGCTGAATCAGGGACTACACCCTTATCCAAGGCGCGTCTTAGAAGGGCACTTAACGTCTTTGGCTTAGTTTTCCCCAGCAAACACAAGGTGTATAGGTGATAGGGGAACGTTTTATTGACGTAGTGAGTGTCTTTTAGTCGTACTTCAATGTCTTCCACAACAGCATCAAGTAGTTTTGGTGCCACGACACTGGACATTCACATTACTTATTGCTATGATGTGGATAGACGTACCCTATAGCACTTTGCAGTGTAAGAATACGGGATGTGTCCTCCTCATTTGGTGTGGATGATGACCACTTGTGCAATATAGCATTTCTGCATGTTTCATTATTTGCCATTCATATATACCAACAATAGCTTTTTGCACTCTGACTTTTGGCTGTGACGACCAAACGCCGCTAAGAGGTATAGCTGCTGTTTCAAGGTCAGGTTCTGAAAACGGTTGTAACTATTCTGTGGCAGTTCTAACCTCTAATTCTGGAATAGTTTTGCTTTTGACGTGGTCTAGAACAGTACAGCTCTTCTGCCTATAGCGGGAAAGTGCCTCCGCGGTTCTGTTACTTTATGTCACCTTATTAATTGAACAGTACCTTATAGATGCTCGGCCTATAGCATCAATATTTAGCAGAGCCTGAGTGCGGAACAGTTCAACAAGATCATGATCGTCTGTTGATATGTGTGATGTATTTAGTATCGCGTCCGATAATTCTTCCACATAGTTGTGAAGGTTTCTTTTAACAGCCGCTAATAGAGGTTTAGCAACCTGAGACCCATATAATCACAACAAAAGCATTTACCGTTGGATGGGTGATATTCATGCGTTTTGCTAGCGTTAGCAAATGGAGTACGCGCTTTGGGGAGGCATGTTCACACAGTTCGTCCACTCTGCGCATGAGTATTATCCATGGTAGTAGATAGCACATACCTCTCTCCAAAGCTAACAAGGAGCTCCTTGTTGCAGAATCCAATGTTAGCAAAGGCATGTAACCCCTAGATCAATTATCTAATGGACACAAGTCTAACATACTCTGATGAGGTGTAGTGGAGAAAGGTCGTTTGACGTATCGCTAAATCTTATACTTTCCTCTTGCACTCTATGTATGCTGTGGGTCTTCTCTAGGGCCTATAACGTATGCATTACTCTCGAAGAATAAGTGAAACTCTATTCAACTCGTTGATCACTTACCATAACTTCTACCCTTCTTAGGGCGCTTGGCACTGAGGAAGCATGCTTTGAAGATGCACTTCCATTGTTTAGAAATCTCTTCCAACACTTCCAACTCCTGTCTAATAAGGTCACTGCTCTCTGGGACGATTTCTCCAAGGAAGCAAGATGTGTTAACATTGTTCCCGGCCCTTTAAAGCAAAGGGGAATTGGACGTATACATAAACCTTCTATATGTTAATTATTAATCAACTACTGACGGAATACGATGCCATATGGCGGGTATACATTATGCAGTACGTGTGTTTATACCGGTATGTGTAGCGCCCCTGGGATGGGACATACAGGTAGCAGAAATCACTGCGGGCAGCTTTCGGCGGCGTCCACTGTTCCCAATGTCACTAGAAGCATGTTATCACTGTAATGAGTTTTATGTGTATGAGATTTGACTTAAACCTACCTGCATGTGTATGATGCCATTGCTCCTACAGTCCAGAATCCCATATATAACTTCAACAGCTGAACTGCCCATTGATCTTTACAAAGAGATCCTGAGAACAACAACCTAGGAATGGTGTAACAATACCTCATAACCTACTTATTGACGCCATGTAATTTCGCATGTAGCACGGCATGTTGAGATAGGTTGATCAAAAACATTTGTATCAGGCTGTTTGCAAAATCCTCAGTTTTCGGAACCTAAGATGCATATTGTATGTCGCTAGTTGAGTGCTTACTTTTTGAACCTTTGATGAGAATGGGGAGTCCTCTGCACCTTCGGAATGACCGCTGAACGGCCCTTTCAGCAGTCCGAAGGACGAGGCTAAAATATCTCCAGATAGACCAATGTCAGCGCAGCTGCCACCGTATATGTCATATACATGCATATCACAGGTCTTGTTTGTTCCATTTCTAGCCAATTCCAGGATGTTGGAGAAGGGCACGGGGGTTTTACTGGACGGGTCACTGTATTTGGCCAAGAACAAATTAAACAAAAAAACTATGGTTGAACATCCAATGGGCGTCCTACCCACTAACTTAGCACCACTTATATCACCAGATTCTAAATGATACGATACTCCAGAGTCTATTGTGACCCTTAAATGGTCGTACCTTATGGCCTCTTGGAGGAGGTTTACATGAGATAAGATGCCTTCAGTCGCCATTGAGGGATGTTAAACATCAATACCCAATCCTTACACCTGCTACATAGACGAGTAATGACGGGACTCTTATATGACTGATTCTGGCTACCGAGATTTCAAGGCACCTGTTGGTGTGACAGATTTGATGCCGCAAATGGCAACCTTCGTCAATTCCGACCTATATTACCCCAGTAACTGCATTACTCTTAATGCATCTTTGGTTAGCATGTACAATGAATGTAATTCAGCTACTCTGTCTGCAGACAGACGTGTGATGGGGCATTCTTTCAGAATGATATTATTGGAAGCTTCCCCTTAAACTTTACACAATTCCTCACCAGAACTGGATTATACTGCAACATCTATTCCTCTAACGAATCTTTTGGAAAATACATACGATATACACCGAGAAGAATACCTGTAATGCTGTAACGGGATTCTGCGGTGTGTCTTGAGACAAATTAGTAATATAAGTTACAACTAATAGGTGAATAACATTTCCCCTGATTAGGATGTATATTTCATAAACCTATGCACATAAAATGTGATTGCTGTGGAGAAATAAGTCTACAATGGAGAAGGTGATTGGCGGACTGGTTTAATCTTCACTTATACATTCGCTATACAGGAGACACATTGCATAATAAATGGCAAACAAAACAGTGCTTAAGCTTTACCATTTAAACGCTATTCTTCTCTAGAATAGATAGATGCCCGGGAAAGGCCGTAGGGGACATGTAGATGGGTTGCGAGACAATATCATCACAGCGAGGTCGAATTCAGCCTCTTTCACGTTGCAGCAGCAGGAAAAATCTAAAATTGCCTCACATACACCAATGCGTCGTCACCATTTGGCGTCGCAGTGGAATCTCGTAATCAAGTTTACATTTATCCCACAAACAGTTGAAGGACTCAAGGAGCTTTGGCAGAGCTCGAGTACATGACGTATTATTTAAACCGTCGTCATCAGTTTCTCCATTAGTTATAGTTAGCGTTGGTGGTGTCTTTTCTGGTGTACACTTACAAACGTTGGGCCGGGGTTGCCTCAGTATAAGTATAGTAGCCTCGATAGAAAGGGAGAAAGAAATATCCCATTTCTCCTCTTAGGATCGTTTGACGTGTTGGTGTTTGCTTTTGAGCATAGTCGGTGTTTTACAGACGCATCCACTTAAAAGAAAGGGCAATATTCTCGGATGTGTCATAAGTCACGTACATATTTTGGATAAATCACTCAAAATGAGGACGTCCATTGTACTAAAGTGCTTATTAGCGCTTTTCGCCGTTGGTTTCAACCAATTGGCCGTTTCAGCTGAAGCGTCAGGACCAGATGGCGCCGCCCCAAATACTAACGAGGGCGCATCTGGTGAAGGAGGGGACAATCCAAAGGGGGTAGAAGTGGCAGAACCAGCGGATGATGTCACTTTGTCTGAAGACGAGTTGTTAAAGGCAGCCGAAAAGGGCGAAAGCCACAACTACCAGGCTGACTTTGCTCGTGTAATGGACATTATCGTAAACTCACTGTACTCTAAGAAAGAAGTGTTTCTTAGGGAGTTGGTGTCAAACTCTGCTGATGCCTTGGAGAAATACAAGATACTGGAATACCGCGAGAACCGTGAGGCATCGGGCGATGAACTGTCAATAAAGATCAGGACTTCTGCATCAAAACGAACACTCACTATCATTGATAATGGTGTGGGTATGACAAAGCACGATTTAATCAATAACTTGGGTACTATAGCCAAGTCTGGAACAGCAAACTTCGTTGATGCCATTTCTAAGGGTGAAAATGACGCCAACCTTATTGGTCAATTCGGAGTTGGTTTTTACTCGGTGTTCTTGGTGGCAGACAGTGTCATAGTGCAGTCGAAGCATGTTGATGACAAACAGTACGTTTGGAAATCAGCAGCTGGTACAAGCTTTGAGCTGTACGAGGATCCCAAGGGAAGTACCCTCGGTGAACATGGAACCCAAATCACTTTGTTCCTCAAAGAAGATGCCACATCTTATTTAGAAACAGATAAGATTGAAGAGCTTGTGAAGAAACACAGCCAATTCGTCAGGTTCCCGATCTACGTTCTTAAGTCTGAAGAGGGATCTGTGGAGAAGAAGTGGCATCACATCAATGATGTAAAACCGATTTGGGCAAGAGACAAGTCAGAAATAACTGAGGAGGAGTACAACAGTTTCTATGAGGCAATAAGTGGTTCAAAAACCAAGCCTCTTGCACACATACACTTTGTGGCAGAGGGTGACGTGGACTTCAGGGCGCTTTTGTTCATTCCAGACCGTCCAAAGAGCCTCTACTTCGACAACGATGACACTGGTCACAACGTGAAAATATACGCCAGGAGGGTACTAGTCTCCGACAGTTTACCCAACTTCTTACCAAGGTATCTGTACTCCCTACACGGTGTAGTCGACAGTGACAACTTCCCTCTGAATGTGTCGCGTGAACACCTTCAACAGAGCAAAATGATAAAGATAATTTCCAAAAAGATTGTTACCTCAGTTCTCGGAACTCTCCAAAATCTCATGAAGGAGAGTCTAGAGTTGAAACAGAAACTCAGAGAAGAGCTTGAGGCAGAAACTGACGAGGAGAAGAAGAAGGAGATAAGGAAGAAAATCGAAGAGAAGACCACCTTTGATAAATTCTATCAAGGTTTCCGTGGGTCTCTCAAGGTTGCATGCTACGATGACGTGGCCAACAAGAAGAAGATTGCAAAGCTTCTTATGTTCAAAACTTCCAAACATAAGGATGCTGAGATTACTTTGGATCAATACGTTGATGAGATGCAGGAATCACAGAAAGCGATATACTACGCCAGCGGTGACTCATACAAAATGATACACAACAGTCCTCATCTCCAAGGGTTCCGTAAGCGAGGCATTGATGTTCTCTACCTTACCGACACTATGGATGAGTCCTGTGTTTCTCAGTTGTACGAGCACCAAGGAAAACAGTTCAAGTCAGTACAGAAGGGCGACATTGATTTGGAAGTCACAGCGGAAGAGCTGGAGAAGGAGAAGGCTATGTTGAAAAAGTATAAGCCTCTCATAAAGGTCGTAAAGGACAACTTACAGGAAGTGTACGATGTTAAGCTATCTCGCAGATTGATAGATGACCCATGTGCCGTAGTAACATCTGAATGGGGAATGTCTGCCCACATGGAGAGAATAGTGAACTCCTACGTTGTAAACAAGAAGGAAGATGAGTTTGGGGGAATGGCTAGTACCATGCGCTCAAGAATACTGGAAATAAATGGTGAGCATCCAATAATGCTCCACCTTCTGAAGCTCTCGAAGGAGGATGCCGGTGCCGCCGGGCTGATAAAGTCTATCAAGCTCCTCTACAATGCCGCAAAATTGGCAGGAGGATTTACAATTCAGGAGCCTACTATTTTAACTGAGATGACTTACAGTTACCTCACTGATTCACTCAAGGTTGACTCTGGCATTACCATAGACGACATCCCTGCAGCCGAGGATGACAAGGAAGAAGACAAGGAGGAGATACCAGATGTGATACCTCCAGGGATGGAATTTCAAGAGATAAACCTTGATGATGAAGGGAAAGAACTGAACGATGAGCTCTAAATGTGAGATAATCATTTTATAATGCGTTACATGTTGTATTTAGTAGTTTGGGGTGTGCCTTCCATCGGGCCTCTTCATCAGTGCGCTTCCTGTGCTCACATTAGAGTAAATAAATGACAGTACAGGTGTGTAGCCCTCAAGCTCTTTTTGAGCGACTATTTGAGGAATTCCATGTCACTGGTATCCTAGTTAGAACTACCGCAGCGGCAAAGGAGAAGATCACCGCCGCAGGATTCCAATCTTCTAGCAAACTGATAAAGCAAGTGTTGAGCAACAATCCTAATGGCACTGTCACTGCAGTTTCTAGGTTTGAGGAAGAGGAGGACTTGTCTCGCTTTGACGAAGGAGATTTCGAGGGTCATCTCCTGGATGCAATCGAAAGAAATATATCCTATGTTGATGAGTATGGGTTAGACTTAGCTGGATATCCTCCATGGTTCACGGAATGGGCAGTAACCCTGGCGAAGCTGCTGCGGATAAGCAGGCGCAAGCGGCTCTCTATTCCCCCTGAATACCGTGGAGTTTTGCTATTCTGTTCCAACGATGACAGTGAGGATAAAGTGATTGAAATGTTGGGGGAAGCTACGTCTGATATACCCAGGTCCGTATGTGTCTTAGGTACGGATGATGGTATGGTTTTCCATGAAAGGCTCAAAGAGACTTACAGCAATGAACCGATGAAGTTCGTTCTTAACGCTGACTCGGAGTCACTAACCTCATTGATTGATGGTGGTAACTTTTTAGATTTCCTCTTGAAAGTTTCAGAGTCCCATGCAGCTGGTCGGAAACCTGATGAGTCAAATCAAAAGAAGAAAAAGGCAATACCACACATATCTGCAAATGTAGCGAAATCACAACCTACAGATGAGGATGTTATCGCTATGAGGTCGATTATAATATGTATGGAAGAGGAATTGCAGGGCACAACCCCAAGAGGATATACTGACATTGTATGTAACGGTTCTGACTATGAAATTCAAGGTCTGGCATACATATACAGCGCATTATTGCATGTTAAAGCTTTAGTTAAAGCGAAGGGGTCATCAACAACTCTCTCTGAGGGCAAGCCTGATGACTCGGTAAATATCGGAAAGGCAATTAGTGATCTAGATAAAGCCATAACTGTCCTTCTCAAGTACGACTGCAAGTGGGATGCTATGTTGGCCGCAGTCTTCATGGCTACAATAGGAAAGGACGTTGAAGCCAGAAAGTTGGGGACCATAAGCGCGACTATGGAATTACAGAGCAGGTCTGACTTTGCAAGAGCTGCATTGTCTCTTGAGTTGTGTACCTTCAATTCCGAAAAGCAGAGGAGGAGAATGTTTTATCTAGTTATGGCAGGACAGTTGTATGTGCAAGCAGGATTACAGAAACTCACCAAGCGGTGTTTCATGCTTGCCTTACCCCTTTATAAGGATAAGGGTTGGAATCTCGCATCGGACTTTCTGCACGGGGCTCTGAGCAGGTTCGAGCCACTCTTCTGTATAGATGCGCTGAATGGTATTTCTGACAATTGTGACCTTATCAACTGTCACACGAGATTGAGCTACGATGATATATTTTTCAGACCTTCGTGGTGTAACCCAGATCGTGAAATGACCCATCTGAGAAAACTCATGAAACTGACAAATTCTACATGCTCTAACGATCTTATCGCGGAGAAGAATGCAAGCACAGTTGTGAGTTGCGCCTATACCATATATCCGGCTCTCCTCTGTGGAAAGCATGAAATACCACTAATAAATGACGTCATGCCATTTTTGGTGAGAATTCCCTTTGTACTTCTCCGCAGTGTTGAAGGTATTCCTGGGAAGAATTGTGAGCTGGTGCTCATTGATTCCACATCAGTTTCACGCCAAACACCTACGGACCATCCATACAACACTGCTGATGACTTCGAACTTCAGGAGGTAGCCATAACCAATATAGTCAAATCAAAGGCGGAAAGGGATACTACATGGAAAACGTTTCACGATTTCATAACTGACTACGGTAACATTTCCTACAGGCTAGACACTGATCCATCCGGATACAGCTTACCAAAACAGAAGACAAACCCAAAATCGAATTATCTTCTTGGCACTTATAGTGTCGTTAAAATGGAGTTTATAAATCCACTGCACATAAATATGCACTGTGACGAGTTCCATCTGCTTGTGGAAGATGATAAGGAGAAGTGGTGGGAAAGCGCAACTGTAATAAAAATGGAAACGACTGAAGCGGGAAAGGACCAAGAGAAGTTTGTGTACCTGATAGAAGGAGAAAGAAGGTTAGTGCATCTAATGTTTAAAGTTACAAAACCAGGAACATTCCGTGTAACTGGATTTGCATGGAAACTATTTGGACGTGTTCAATGCTGGGTTCCCCTTTACCTCTCGGGACAACGCAAAACCAAGGGGGATCCCTTGAAAAATGAAAAAACAGAAATGCTTCGTAGTTATGTGGATGCTCGTCAAAGCAATGCTGGACTGTCTTTCTCCATAGTGGAAGCATATCCGCAAGTTAATATTTCTCTGTCGAAGGTGAAAAGGCTACCTGCAAACATGAAGCCCTTAAACAAGGATGATGAGAACTTACTTACAATAAAGCATTATTTTGAGGCTGTTAATGTTGATGAGACAGATGAATTTAACAATAATGGGTACCTCAGCATGGGTGATGCGTTGTCTGGCGAATTTGTAATCACCAGACTTGCAATAAGAAATGTAGGAGATAAACCCATCCACTCTGTCACTTTACACATAAAGACTAGTGGACAGTGCTCTATTATGAATTATCCACTTGCGTATCATTCACAGTCGAACAGGGTGGAAGTAATTTGGGGGGATATGGCAAAGTGCAACCTAGGGTCTATCACCGGTAAAAAAGCATATGAAGTAACCCTAAAGACTACAAAGGATGATTTGATATCACCGGGTGGAGTGTTATCTATCTTCATTCTAATGGTACCCCTGGCAGAGGAGACTCCCAGCATACTGTGTATACAGGGGAGACTGACGATATCTTCCAAAAACTACAATGTGGAGGGAAATATGGCATTCTGGAGGTTTTACACGACTACAGTTGGCATTAAAGCAGACTACAATTATGACCATTCCCTCAACGACATGGTTCAGTGCACAGTCACCAACAATGCCAAGAAAGACATGAGATCAATATGTTTCTATGACGAATCAGGGAAAAAGGTGACACCTTGTGTTAGTAGCCCAACTTTTATTGAGGGTGATGTAACTCTCTCTGTAAGAAAGGGCTGCAGGCTCACAACTGCTATACCTCACAAACCAGGTTCCATGAACCTGAAGCTGTGTTGGGAGTGTGATGATGCATTCGGTTTGATAACCTTCAATGTTCCTAAAGACAACAGTGCAAGTCTATTGGTGAAGATTAGAACTAACACCCCATCTGTAAAGTACACAGGAGCCCCATCTATAGTCCGCATCGAGTATGTATTTGAGAATCCCACCACAATGACTATACCATCAATCCAGGTAGAGGCAAAGCCCAAAAGCGTATGGGGAGGCAAACATAATTGGTTTTACGTTGGCATAATGACAGGAGAAATCCAGGAGATACCGCCAAGACAAAGCAAACAAATAGCGTTTGATGTAGTTCTTCCCCTTCCTGGGGTGTATCTGTTTAGCCACGAAGACATTAGCGTGAAGTACAATCGGAGGATAGGCATGAAACCATGCAACGAACTAATTATCCCAGTTGAATAGTGAACATGGGCTGATTTAATATGTAACTAAACTTTTAGCATTTACTCTAGCTATGCTTTTCCTTTTGTTTTACAGTAAATGTATCGTCTTTTACATCACCATACAAATTGTAATTGTTGAAAGAGGTCAGTTTTCACAGAATTGAAATTTATAACGTAAGTTGGTCAACTTTCATGTTGATCTGGGTTCATCTGCCATTGCAGGTTATATGCGATATATAGGGTTTTACGTTGTCCTATAATTCAAGTTATGAAAATTCCACACCCACCTTGAACCCCAAAGTTACCTTTAGAAGGCCCTCCATGGCCACTTTAGCCTGGGAAGCCTCTTCATATTCACAACAAATAATAAAACCAGAATGTTCTGGGGATGATTCCGCATTTATGTTGACCAAAGAACCAAACTCGCACATGATTTCCTCGAATGTTTCCGATATAGATTCCTCCGTCTCAGCAGGACAGTCATAGCATGTAATTTTTAGCACTCTGCTAATTGCCTCTCCTTCAAGTGTGAGGCTTGTTCCTCCATCTGATGGATGTGACTTGCCGAATGTGCCTCCAGAAGAACTCGATGCGCCTCGTTTTGGAATAACTTGTTTTTCACCTTGTACAATTACACCAATGTGCTTCCCAACGTTTTTGGCAACAAGAGGTGCCATAATGCCCTGTTCATTGGCACCCAGTCCTTTCCCTTCCTTCCATCCCAGTTTCTGCATGATTTTGAGTCCGATGTCCTTGCTTCCCTCAGGCTGTTGGGGCTGTCCGGCGGCACTTTTACGTTTTTCTTCCTCTTCAAGAAGCCTTAGACGGCGTTCAAAAGCCTCGTCAGCTGCAGTGGTTGTTAACAGTTAATTATAGAAATGTTAGATCTAACTACTCATAGAAGGGTGATATATAAACTACGAACATAATAAAGAAGAAATAGTGAGCAGCTATTTAAACAAATAAAGAGCATTTCTACAAAAGCAGAGTATCCTTGTGCATAAACATAGATAGTGTAAAAGAAGCAGATAAACATACCAGACAACTTTGGACCCTCAGGCTTCTCAACTTTCAGCTGTATAGGGGCTGCAGCTTGGCGGGCTCTTACTGCAAGCTCCCGACTCATGCGATTGTAGTCATTTGGAACCATAGGGTCGTATTCCTCATTGAGGTTGTATTTCACGTGACCACGTCTTTTACCAGTGCCGTGAGAAGCATCCCTCATGGGCTCACCCAAGCTCCTATGGCTGAGGTTAATATTTATCACCGGCATTTTAGCATAGATATCCCATCATGGAACGTGAAAATGTCCCTTGGTGAGTATAACAGGACAGTCCACTAATGAATGAATTCATAGTCAAAGGGAGGCGCAATTTAATCATCTGTTTGCTCCATTAAACCCCATTGTCATTTAACATGTTGCGATATATGGAAGGAACATTTATTCACATTTCCTTCCGTATGTGTATGTAATTTCGGGGGCATCCTACTAGGGCGGTGGGAGTAGCAGTAGATGACCCATTATGCATAAGTCGTTCATCCTTAACTTCACCTAGTTACCACTAAATATGTATCAGCGAGTATTTAAGTCATGTGTGATGATTCTATGCGCTGCCTAGTAGTACATCCCTCTTTTGGGACTGTCTACAGATAAACAATGGCAAAAGTACTATCCTAGTAACATTCCAAGTCGTTGTAGTATTGCTTTAGTTTAACCGGTTGGCGAGCTGTGTCCTTCTTCTTCTGGTTACCTTCGAAATCACTGTCTTCACCGCTTGACATGCTGAACGAATGGTGTACATGTAACAATAATACAAACCTGGAGGCGGTTTCGGCAACGTTAAGATCAGAAACCAGTGTGCTGTGCTTTACATCGTAGTAGATCTCATCTCCCTGTACGTAATGAAGGTGTCATAAATATGTACATACCGGGGTAACCATTTCAGGGTCGTTGCTTATTACCATGTGAAACGGGGAGCCGGTGTTACCAAAGGTGTCGCTCACTGTTCCGATAATGCGGCGATCTCCAAGGCATACAATTGATCCCAGGTCCAGAATTTTCGATGGCTGAAAGCATGGTCGTAGCTTCTGGAGAATGCCTACCTCTGTGCACTGTACCACCACCACTTTTCCAACGACAGATATGCACGTCCCTACCCTGCCTATTGGGAAGTGGTCGGCAACTCTAGTGGGCAAATCAACCGTGTCGATTATCTGCATATATTATTATAACGTACTACTGATGGGAGCCCTCATTGGAAATGAAAAACAAGGGTACGGTTACAAAGAAGTGAATTCCATTTTCACGGCTGCTTAAACGGCCGAATGACGGTAATAGTCACACTTAAGATGGGAGAGACTAAAAAGAAGGTGTATATATACTGACCCTGATGTTGTCGATGGGAACATTGGGATCCACTGGAGGTAGGGCATTCTTGTCTTGCTCCTTCTCGGCCATTAAATCTCTAAAGACACTGTGGACAGCCGTAATATTGACTAACGAGTAATACTTCTCCCGGAGTTCGCGATAGACTGTTTCGAATTCATCCTCTGAATCATCAGAGTCCGATTCATGGTCACTATCATGCGGCCTGTATAGAGTATATCCACCGATTAAGCAGCACTTACCGAGCTGGCTTGCCTATATAAGGCTTACCCAGGGACTCTAGCTCTTTAAGTCTCTCATTTTCGCTCTATGCAAGGATTTAAAACCAAATAAGGAGCAGACAAGAACGCCAAAGCATGAAATGGCGCCTCAAGCTATATGCAAAACATGGTAGCATCTCACTTGAACCTCAAGGGTGGTCCTTATAGTCAGCAAAAACGACATACCTGGGCAATGTGCATAACCAGAGCCAAGTCATCTATCTCCGTTTTCCCGTCTATGGGTATACCGTTAAACGACTCCATTTTGCGATATGATCAATGAGAAACGATGCGATATTTGGGTGTATCGGCTAAAAAATACACCTTGTGTAGGTATATTCCTCGAGCCTCCTACTTTAGATGGCAGATTAGGGGGATAGGGAGGACATTTACACTATACTTCTAAGCAACTAATATTTCCATAAAGATAAAGACATGGGATAGTATACTTTTCTTTATTCTTGGATATGCTTTTGACTAGTGTCTTGCGGCAGTGCCTGCCGTACGTATCGCATAACATCCAGAGCATCGCATCTCAGGCAAATAAAGCATTGCTGAACCGTATACTGAGCTATGCTCATGAAGGAAGTGAGAGAAAGTTCCTGCCTTCCGCCTTGCTGCCAACCACGTCAGCGACCTTCTCCATATCTCCTCTAGCCTCCATCCTTGCACAGCCTACCAATACGCGTGAAGCAATACTGCTGAGGAGGCACAGAGGCGGAAAGGTCAAGAACAAGCTCAGAAACATAGAGAAGCGCAAGAAGAGAGAGCAAGGCGTTATGAGCATTTCTGCTGACGTGAAATTCCCCAAACGAAATTGACATTACGCTTTACCAAAGCCTTAATTGACTCTGTTTATCAATATTACACGCTACTTTTAATTATGCATCATAGTGGGAGTATCACTGATATAAAGGAAATCATAGGTTTTATGTGAACCCTTTGTGCCATGAATACACGATGCATGCTTATTTGGGTTTGGTGGTACTATTTCTCCACCATGGGAAATATTAAGACACAGTCTTTAGAGTGAACTATTACAGCTCAACTCAACAATGGGTCCAAACTAGGGTCCCGGATTCCACGTTCACCGCCTGCTGCCAAAGGCAACACAATGGGCGTAACGGACATAGCACCAGTCACGTGTTTACTACGGACCTGTGCTTGCAACCTCTGCACTCGAACATTACTGTCATTCCTTCATCTGCAGAACGTGCCTGGAATGTGGAATAGTAGGCTTCTTCGTGCCCACACTTATCACACAGTTGCTTGACAATCTCACGTGAGCTGCGATTGGCGTTCTTGGCCATTGATAAGGAGGTGGAGCTATCCACTTTAGCTTTGTCCTTGTGCATGCAGTCCTTCCACCATTTTTTCCCAGAGTAGTCAAATTCACAGCCCTGGCGGTAGCCGTACATGTAGGCCTTTTCTCCGGCTTCTCCTCTGCCAAAGGTAGCCTGCATAGTACAACTGTCTACGCATGAATCAGTAGAGCTTGAACTGAATATTGGTGCGATGGTTTCACCACATGAGGGGCATTTCAGTTGTGGCTTCATTTTGTTGCCACTGTTGCGATCAAAAAAGAGCTTGGACGACCTGAAGTCCACACCTCTTTTGCAGCGACGGCAGCCCAAGGCGACCAGGTAGTCGTAGCTTACGTGATCTTTGGCCTCTAGAGACTCGTGGTTCTTGTACTCGATGAGCCTTGTAGGAATTTGGTATTTGAAGTGGTTCTGCAAATTCCTTCCCGCCGAGTCCAAACCGCTCTCAGCATAGAGGTAACGTGCCATGTCGATCGACTCCTTGACGTTTAAGCCGGCAATGGCGCGGTTAAACTCCACGTCGTGAGTGGAGACCTGGACATGGTCGCCGTTTTCCGCGGCGAGGAGTATGAGATCCAGCTTATCTGTATCCAGCATTGTTGTATGGCAGCACATAACCGCATTAACGGATTCCTAGCATTTCGGATGTTTTGCGCCTAATATCCCGCTGTCGTGATGTGCTGCATATCTTGTTGGAATTTTCCGGTGATGAAAGCTTTCTGTGGAAATTTAGGCAAAGAACCTGTTAATGCAACCAGAACTACATTTAATGGGACTGTAAAGTATATCCCGTGGCACTATACAGTCGCGCCACCACTAGAAGGCTGCAATACGAGTCCATAACGACGACGATGAGCAAGGCAACAGACACACACCTATGTGTCTATTGTAGCGCAGTGGGTACTTAAAACGAGCCTAGTCTCGTGCAACGGCTCTTTTATTGACTCAGTGTTATAAGCATGACTATGTTTGTAACATTTTACACCCCGAGCCTAGTGCTCGTATGCGCTCTCTTCTGGCTCCTCGGGTTCCTCTCTGCACCCGTTGTAATAGCCGTGCGCAAAGCATGCATAAGGCTGTTCCGCTCAATGGCGATGGGTCGCGGTGCCAGCAAAAGGATGGACGCGACTGAAGATGCATCGGAGGAGGAGTACGAGTGGGACGATGAGGAGGCAGAGGTCAAACTCGTCTTGTGTGTTAGATCAGGTAAGATGCAACAGTCACACTCTAAATGCTTAAATCTGTCAGACCTGGAAATGGGAAAGGGTAAAATCGCAGCCCAGTGTGGGCACGCAGCTCTAGGCGCCTTTTTGGATTCTAATGATCGCAAAAACCCACACCTCGAAACCTGGCTGAGAAGTGGTCAGCGGAAGATCGTTGTTAAACTGAAGGTACTCTGAATTTATGGGTTAGACACAGCTTGGTCAGGATTACGAAGAAATGGCCTCCTTAAGACGCGCTGCTATCGCATATGATGTCAATTATCACATAACATGTGATGCTGTAAGTGGAACGATTGAGTCATCAAGCTGTGCAGGGACGGACTCAAGTGTTGGCTGGCTCCCAGACAGTCATTGCCATAGGGCCAGGTGTGTCGAATAGTGAAAGGCTTATAATTCTTCGCAGCACCGGAACACATAGTTGACAAGATTACCGGGCACCTCAAGTTGCTATAAACAGTAGAATAATATTGCCACACATAGTTATGCGTTATTCTTTAGGCTCAGCGTAGCCCTACATAGCCCTTGATATCTGACTATGCGTGTACGCTGGCAGTGTAAATTGGAGCGACAAGCCTCCTGCCAAGAGCACTGTAAATTGCAAAATGTAAAGTGGCGGAAATGCTGGTAAACAGAACGATCGGAAGAATCGCGGCAGCCGTAGCGAGGCGTTCCAAGCCTGCATCACTGCAGCCTACACCTGCAGCTATAAAGGCGGAGAATGGACCCACTCTACTGACAAAATTCTACCGCGCTTACATCGCTCCCTGGTATTTTAGAATGTTCACCGGGCCTCTGGAAAGATGGCAACACGCTTGTCTCACCAGATATCTGAGGGAACACGGTATGTTTACGTTTCATTAAGTGACGAGTGTGACTCGTTCCGTGCACTGTGGCAATACAATACGGTTTTATTCTCAGCATGTCGCGTTTGTGCACTAATTTTTGCGCAGGGTTGATGTATGACGACCTCATGAGTGAAAGGGAGCCCATTGTTGAACGTGCTCTCGAAATGCTGCCCGAAGATATGGCTATCGCTAGATTCAGGAGAATCGTAAGAGGAATGCATATATCGATGCTAAGGATGTATCCACCTCTGGAAGATCAGAACTATGATCCCTTCATTCCCTACTTGGCTCCATACATAGAGGAGGCCAAGTTTCAGATACAGGAAGAGGAAGAGCTGCTGGGATATCACCCACAAGATAGGAGAGTGTTTTGCGGTGAGTTTCCGTGTTGAATGGTTTGCATGCATAAATCTAAAGCTGGTCGCACGTGCAATGTTACGGCTATTATCGGTAGTTGTCTACTCATATATCTGTGTCGTGTACATACATTTCACCATATAATGAGCGTCTAATCTGTGTAATAGGTGGTACTACTGGATTCGGAGACATGGACCCTGGAATGCACTTCCTCACTTCGCTGCCGAATTTGTATGGAGCAGCTGTTGGAAACATGAAGAAGAAGTGATAAGATTTGAAAGCCAGCGGTTCCGTTAGCACTGAAACTTGGGTAGTAATATAATTAAAATGGTTACGTTTCGTAGTTATTTCGCCCGAACTGTACGGATATGTCTACTTTCGTGGATTTTACAAGGAGCCCATGGAACTTGCTCAAAGACGTCTGGGCATTGGAACAATCACTACTGAACAATGGATATCGTTGTATTATACCTTGATGGTACATGGATCGTAGCTAAACATGCAGGAGTTAGACACCAATTGCCTGCTACACACCTGGGCGTCCTGCAGATCGACCTTCCGTGATACATCTTCAAGCTTAAACCTATCTAGGCAGGCTTTATATTTCGAAAGAGGGGCAATAGAGGTGGTAATGCAGCAAAACTCGGGCATGCCCATGTTGGACCATACATACAGTCTGTGGTGTATTAATGGTGCTGTAGCGTCAAGTGGATTATTTCTTCCATTTGGGCGCAACCATCTTAAGCATCTTCAACGCCATTAACCTACACAAAATGGAGTCTAAGAAGGATTTGATATTCATATTTGACTTTGGATGCCACCAATCTGGCTCCATGGTACGCTTCTTGCGTTCCCTGGGTGTAACGTGTGAACTGTTCCCGGTGGAGAAGGCCATGGAGACGCTGTCTACACGTCTTCCCGGGGGCGTTATATTTAGTGGTGGATCTGAAAGCGTTACGGATGCGGAAGCCCTTAAATTAGACCCCAAGGTTGTTGAACACTGCACCGCAAACAAGGTACCAGTCCTAGCTCTGTCTCATGCCATGTACGCTCTGGTAGCTGCTCTAGGCGGTAAAGTGAAGGGATTGGGCCCCCAGGAAACTGAATACAAGGAGGAAAATGTGACTTTCGTTGCTGCTGCTGACCCACTTTTTGATGGCGCCGTCGGTGGATTCGTTGCTCACGGGTGTCACCTCGACATGGTTGAGGAACTTCCAGGAGGCTTCCAAGTTACTATGAAGGCAGATGATGCTACTGTTGCTGGTGTTTTCAACCCTGATCTTAATTTGAGGGGATTCTGCTTCCACCCCCAGGATGTTGAGGACCAAAAGGTTGAGGCCTTCATGAAGAAATTCTGCTTCGAGGTATGTGGGTGTAAGAAGACATGGAGCATGGAACAATACCGTGTGGACGTTAAGAAGGAAGTACTCGAACAATGCGGCAGCGACAAGTTCGTTGTTGCTGGCCTCTCTGGTGGTGTAGACAGCACTGTCTGTGCCGCCATCGTTCACGAAGCCATAGGTGAAAGATTCCACGGTATCATGATCAATACTGGACTTATGAGGTACAAGGAGACCCAAAGGTGTTTTGATAGGCTGAAGGCTGAAGTACCTGGCATAAAGCTCATTGTCCGTGAGTCAGCTGACGTCTTCTTTAAGGAGCTTAAGGGTGTCGTTGACCCGGAGCAGAAGCGCAAGGTCATTGGAAGGGTTTACATTGAGGAGTTTGAGAGAGCTATGCGTGAACTAGGATTTAATCACGACAACTGCCTCTTACTGCAGGGAACTATCTACCCAGACATCCTTGAATCAGAACTCAACAGAAGGAGCAAGCAGCCTGTAAAGTCACACCACAACGTGGGTGGACTTCCAGAGAACCTGAAATTTGAACTCATTGAACCAGTTCGCCTTCTTTTTAAGCAGGAGGTGAGGGATCTTGGTAAGCTACTTGGCCTTTCTGAGGCGTCATTCAAAAGGCACCCTTTCCCAGGTCCAGGTCTCGGTGCTCGTGTTCTTGGTGAACTGGTCCCCGAGCATGTGGAGATTGCCAGACAGGCAGACAGGTACATGTTCGAGGAACTCGAAGCTAGAGGATTGGTAGACAAGGTTTCACAGTGTGGGTGTGTTTTGCTTCCTAACACGAGGTCTACCGGTCTTAGGAATTCCGCCAGAGTTTATGGAATGGTTGTCGTTGTACGTATTATCATGACAGTGGATTTCGTTACTGCGACCTTTGCAAGACATATTGACATGGATTGCCTGGCTGCAATATCTCAGAAGATTACCCAGAACATCCCACAGGTGAACAGAGTTTGCTATGACATCACAGACAAGCCGCCAGCTACAATTGAGTGGGAATAAATTCGGGTTTAAGCGTGACCAATGCTCTTTTATTTTTGGGTCACGAGCTATTAAGGAGATATATATGTTTTGGGGCATAACCACAATTTGCATGCTATGTTTACATACAACATTTTGATTAATTGTCACTTGGTGGACGGTATGGAAACATTTCGTTCAGTAGGTGTTTTGTCAACTATAGAACCTTGCCTTGGTCCAACTGGGCTGATGCAGTGGGTTGTGTAGTATAATCGCATTTACCACTTATTTTAGATTTCAGCCATTAAAATGGCAAACAGAACAAATATAAATCCTTATAGCTAATTGATTTTGTTTATGTTGGGTTGGGGTTGCTTTGGCCAATTTTGCCATGAAGTGGGAGGGTCAAAGTTCCTCCCTTGCGGGTTCATCTCTCATAGGGCCAGTCAGGCGTTCTGCTGAGACTCTGCCTGACAATACCTCGGATATAAATGCGTTAATGTTGTCCTAAGCGATATAGTTGGGCATGCATTTAACTTACGTAGGTTAGCTTCTCCTTGCGCATGGTGGAGAATACACTCTTGTTCAAGTTCAATCCCACCAATGCTGGCAGTGATGTGATACGCAACGTTTCAACCCAGTAGGGATGTTTTGATGCTGAGGGAACATTAGAGAATACACTTGAGGTAACAAACCGAGAGCGTAGCAAAACTGAAAGGGTACTGTGGAGTTTTTCTCCATGGACTTCGAGATAGTTTCAATGTGCGACTCAACAGAATCATCTGGCAGGAAGAAAAGCAGGCAGAGGGGGCCGCTGCAACGCTTCTCCAGATCAGTGACTGTGCCGACGTTGACAGGAGGTCCAATGTTCTTGTAATGTCTCCTGGCGAACTCCAGCATGTCCTCCGCCTTGCGGGTACTATTGTACAAGATAGCCGTTTGAGGTCCTTTGGTTCCTTGTGGAAAGAGGTAAATCGTAGGGTAACCCTGATGTTTATGACTTGATGAACATGAATGTATCACCACGAACAAAAGCGATGGCAGACACAACATATGTTTCACCTTAAAGACACACCTTTACCGAGTATCTTTGAGCCAATCCTGTATGTATAGTTGCGTCAATTGACCCAATTTTCACATTGCTTGCAATAGCTGACAAGCGATGCCACTCTGGCTGCAGAGCTCTGCAGTGGCCGCACCATGGAGCGTAAAAGAGAATTAGCCTGAGAGATCATGTATATTCCAAGTGTAGATATAAGTGTAAACTCATATAAATATGGAAACGAATGCATGGCACTTAGTTCATGTAGATAAGGCACCCGATTCGTTCAAGGCGAAGTGAATACCGCAAAAATACAACATTGGAAATGTATCCCTACCATTGATTGTATTTATCGCTCAAAACCTTGCTGTGAAAGTCTGCTTCACTCAACTCTACAACAGGCCCAGTAGATGTCGTTTTGTCGGCTGCATTCAATGTTTGTGCTGTTCTCCAAGCGTACCTGTCTTCTGGGCAGGAACCTTGGATTTGACATGTTTGTTTAAGTTTCGCATAGTGTAGGATACCAAATCGGCAACGTTCCTGGCACCGGTGTAGTTCACAACTTCTGCATCTGCAGGATTTCCTATATGGCGATCGTAAGTATACCACTGTGAAGCTACCTTTTCCAAGGAAGATTTTGAAATCTGGGAACCTGTTGACGTTGTACTTTGCAAAGAGAGCTTCATCGTTCACAGCATACACGGGAACAACGTCCTTCAGCGCAGTGGCAGCGGCTTCGAACTCTTTGGCGAACTTGGTGCAGTTGTCGCATCTGCCCTTTATGTGAAGAGTCACGAGGAACTTACGAATCCTTGTAGAACTGAACCAAGCAGACACCATGTGTACTTAGTACCTTGTTGAATTCAGCAGCCGTGACAGTATTTACTGGGCTCTTACTCGTATAGAGCGTACAACGAGCCACTGCTAGACAGAGTTGGAATGCCAGAAGGCAGAAGCGAAGTGGCCGCGCCATTTGGATGTAAAGTGCGATCTATTGGTATAGCTCCGATTACTTCTTTAATAAGTTAACAATAAAACGTCATACCAAATCCAAAGGAAGGTTTTGTTATCCCTTATGTGTCGCAACACTGCACTAGACACCTGTCTACTCGCTATTACGGAACAAGATCTGTGGTAATATTTTTGCTATAACAGGAAGATTATGGAAGGTTTCGATACTGATGGGTACATATCAGAGGGTGGTCAAAATGTGTCGACGGATCATGGATACACATCTTACCTCTCCAAGCCTTCCGCGTCGAGGTATCGCAACATAAAAGCACAGACAAACTCCAAGGTGATACACCTTGCAAAGTGTCTTTTGGCGGAGAATACCCCCCGGATGCATGACGAAGCTCTGAAAATATCATTACTACTTCTACGTAGCATTCCTCCTAAGGGGTACTTGGCAGAGGATCTCTTTTTGTTGGTCGTACATCTGTTGCAAAGGTGGGTCCCATATATAAGCATAAGGATGCCTGCAGCAATGGCCAATGTGAGAAGCTTTTCCTCAAGTTCCTGTCCATAGCAGGATCCACGACCCCGTACCTGGTAGATACATGCGTGGCGAGACTAATGTTCCGTAGCGGCCTCTCATTCTCGTTCACAGCGCAAGACAGCTGGCCAGCACGCATCAGATATATGAGATGAAACACCAAATTCAAAGGTAAGCATATGAAAGAGGCGACAGAGAATTGTAGGAATTGCGTGGAGTGGCACATGGAGAAACACCAAGTGGCCAGATATTACAAGTGGATTATAAAGCATGTAGACACACTGTGCAATGAAAAGGCCATCTATTCAGCAGATTATAGGTAGGTTTTGTTTTTACCAGATATAAATATCTAGGGTGGAGTTGGAGCATGTCCTGATGACGTACGCCGACCTCAAGATCCTACCCAACGCCTCCATGTTGCGGCTCTTTATAGAGTCTCACAGTGACCACCCAGACAAGGTCAGGGCAGTGTTGGAGTTGTTCATATCGCTATTTCCGCGGGTTCATTTTTTGAGGGGCTACCGTTTAGACCATTGTGACGGCACAGTCAATGTACGTTAGAGGGAAGGGACCGTAATGCGCATCAGACTAAGGACCTTGTAAGAACAGTGCACGATTCTAATTATTCCAGTTCGTCCATCTTACGAGCTGTTAAGAACAAGGATAAATTCACCAAGAGGGAGTTTCTTTTGTTGCTCTTGGACATAACTGTAAGTCCGTGTCGAGGGTGGCAATCCCAGCTACAGATATCGCAACCAAACGACCCATCTAACTGGGAGAGACTATTGTTACACTTATTAACAGAAGCCCCAATAGAAGGCAAGCAGCGTTATATGTGAGTCATACCACCCGCAGAGACGCTGCCAATCATAGAGGACCTGTTCGACAAGGAGCTACATCGGGCTGCAAGCATATTCACTAGTCAAGGTATTAAATGACGGTAACAACCAAATGATCACGTTAGGAACGCTTGCAATGAGCCTGAGAGGCGCCAGTGTGAGATACTATTTGGCTACTGCCAAGATAATAATGTTAAAGAATCCGCATGCCTACGCGGAGCTATACCAGTGCGTGAAAAGGTAAGAATGGTAGAGCACAGTCGGCAATAATTGTGACCAGGGCTACTGGAGTAACACTAGAGAGGCAGTATATGGAGGGCAATAACCCCGTGTGGTGGCATTTTAAACAGCTCCCCAAGGAGGTCTAGGCGTGACACGCAAACCACCGGCAGGACGTTTTCACATTTGCTGAGCATAGAGATGCTATTGCAGATCCATCTCCACACCAATGGCATCTCCTAAGGTACCAAGCTGCAAAACCGGACCATAGGATCCATATTTGAACACGTGTGAATGTTCGTCACAACGCTAAGGGAGTACCATTTAGGTTGACTGTATAATAATTGGCGCCGCAAAAATTTGTCCAACAAAGATACACCATTAATGACTACAAACTACAAACATGAGTGCTACACATGGCAACTTTTCGGAGGAATCGTGACTTGCTCCGCTCCACGTGACTAGCCACCTGCAGATTGCGTTCCTGGGCACATTTAGGACACACTGGCACCTTTAGTGGCTATTAATTTTTAGGAAGACGGCATCAACTTGTTGTAACGCCACTGGGAGCGTGACATGCGGTTGGCACTAGGGTTGATGTCGTAAAAGTACGGCCCTATACCGCCCCGCATAAGAATTCCTGCAACTCCATTCAGGTTGCAGCGTACTTCATATACCGCCTTTCTGGCATTATTCTAGCGTATAGAGTATCCATATGACCTGTGTAACCGATGCCTGCCCCTCTGGATCAATGACAGCGCGACGCGGATCCGTGACAATACTAGAGTGACAATCCATGTCTAACGCGTTTGTTGGGCTTTAAATGGCACAATACGGCACTACCGGGCATATTTAAAAATCAGTAATGTACATTTTTTGCATGTAAGTTGTAAAATGCAAAAATATTATTGTTGCGATCCACTTGGACATTCACCTACACGTCCCGGGAATGTCGTTCCATTGTCCAATTAGATTTCATGGTACCCACGCGTAATTTCGTCAGCTACACGAGTGTCGCATTTGGGCGGATTGTACACAAGTGGCCCAGATTCCTTGGTCGCAAAAGTGTCACAAATGAAAAGAAGACACGCAGACCCGGACAATTAAAGCCATGGTTGCACGGCCATGAGGTGTGGCATTTTAAATGAAATAATGGGTTAAAGGGTGGAATCGTGCACAGCTTAAAGCTGCAATCTGTGTTATGTTCCAGTGGAGGGGAGTCTGAGCTGTACGACTGCTGAAGCGATGCTCAGTGCAAAATGGAACAATAAATTAATTAAAAAGGCATTAAAGGTGGATTTGTGCGTATCTTCCATAGAACTACGCCGTTCTTTGGTTCTCTACAGATCTGTACTCCTGCGCATATGGCGCGACTCATTCGGTAAGAGTGCAGCCACATAAACGCAGTTACCCGGTGAAGCACAATCAATATGCGTAAAGAGGCTAAATTCTGAGAAAGAAGCCCACAAAGCCGTGTATTACAGAGAAAAAGCTACGGATATTACAATCAGAGCAGACGCAGCTATATGTACACCATAGATGGGAACTGGAGATTCCTTTTGCATTCCTTTGGTTTTCTAATGGCAGTCTTTTACGTTTATAACGTCTTAGCATAAAACCCATCGGAAACGTTCCGGGCTGTACCGTTACCGTTCCATCCCGCCACCGAGTCCCTCATCGCTGTGTAGCAGGTACGTAAATATCGGTAAAAATGTCGGCATTAAGAGGCCTTCTTCCTCCAAGGCTGATGACACCACAGCCTTGAGACAACCGGCGTAGCCGGTTACCCGATAATCCGCCGCCAGTATAGTAACCTGAAATTGCACCGAAATAGGAGAGAATTTTAGTTAATTGCATAGCGCTTTAGAAGCCTGTGTAAATCACGTTAAAAATAGCCTAGATGCGGCAACAAGCATTTGTGTGACCAATCTGGGAGCTTGATCTCGCCGGATAATACCATAGGCTGGAGACTAATGCGTAGACCAGGGTTGGTTGATGCTAGCACATTAAGCTTGGAGCATCGTACCAATAGGATGCTCGCACACACCGGCCTACTAAAGTTTTAAAAGGGTTTGGACCATGATTATGTGATCGGACGCGACACCGCGCCGCGAACATCGCAAAGCTGTATTACACAGAGAAGGCTCCATATAGCACAGGATGGAATCAACCACTAACGATAGCCTTCCCCAGACTCCAGCGGAGCTTCCTCCTCAGCAGGAAGCTGCCGTTGAACCAGAGATAAAGAAGGAAGCTCTACCTACTTTTCAGCCTCCGGATATGTCTCAGGGGCAGCAGCAAGCGTTTCCAGGCCAAATGCCGAAACAAGCCTACTATCAGCAGCAGATGATGTACGCAAGGATGATGGGCCAAATGCAGTCTCAACATGTTATGGCACAGCAAATGCAACAGGGAGGGGCTAGTCGCATGATGCAGCCGCAAGGTCAACAGCAGCCTATGCCACAACAACACGTTCAGATGCCTCAAAATCCGGCAATGCAGTACCAAAATATGATGCGACCACCGCATGGAATGCAGCAACAAATGCCTACACAGGGCGCTGGGTGGTATTATCCCATGGCCATGTACAACCAGCAAATGATGGTAAGAGGTCAAGTAATGCATCCCCAGATGATGATGCATAACCAGGCTGCGATGATGTCCAAGTTTATGCCGCAGTATAATGCATACATGAACAGAACTCAAGCCCCTGGATCAGCGGAGGTGAAAACGGAAAGGAGCAATGCGCCGGCGGAAATGAAGAAGGAAGATGGAGAGGCGGAAGGGTCAAGTACCGTGGATGAAGGGGGTGTTGCTGTTAAGCCTGAAGATGGTGGAAATGACGGTTTAAAGCTAAAGGCTGAGCCTCTTCCCGGTCAGCAACAAGTGCCTCCTCCAGGAGGAAGCTACCCTCCCAGGTATGGTGTCCAACCACCATATGGATACGGAATGAACGTTCCCATAAATCCTATGATGTATTATCAACAACAGAATAGGCTCATGGTTGGAAACGCCATCGATGGCATACCTGCTTTGAGGATGGCGAACAGTCGATTCCAGAATGTCACACAGATGCTGGATGCCCTTGCTCAGCAGCCAAAGAAGAAGAAGCGTACTGTATCCGCAAGGTATAGGGATGAAGATCAAGACTTTAAGAGTGTTGTGAACGAATACTTCAATGCTGACGGAAAGAATGACAACAGTGATGATGAGTTCCTAGTCAGCCGCTCAGTTAAGGATATTGACACCAGTGGTATCAGACGCAGTGGAAGAGCCAGGGTGAAGAATTCTTTGTATGCTGAATATACGGAAAGCGATGCAGACGTATGGGAGGAAACATCTGGGCCGACCAGGGTAGCCGGAGCTGTAGCCAACAGGCCTGTAGTAAGAAGGAAAAGGGAAAATATGGGCCAAACTAGAAGGGTACAACAGCGGTCAACCACAAATCCGTACTCTAAGAACAACTACGTAACATACGAAGAGTCAGATGAGGAAGAATCTGCAGACGAATATGCTGACGCTGCTGGGTCTATATATCCCGGGTCCGTGGCACTGAGGAATCGAAAGAGGCGTGTTAACTACGCAGAGATGGAACACGATCAGTGGAGCGGCGAAGATGAACCTGAAGATGATATAGACGAACTGGAAAGACAGCAAAGTGTTCAGCAGGAGTCACAGGGAGGCATTGACCGCATTATTGACCACCGTGTCAACGAAGAGGGAGTAACAGAATACCTTATAAAGTGGCAAGGCTACGCACATATACACAACACTTGGGATACGTATGAAGATGTAAAGGATTATAGTGGCATCAAAAGACTTGACAACTATATCAAGAAACTAAAGCAGCGTGAAACAAGGGCGCAGTATATGACTCCTGATGAGATAGAGCACGAGAACATTGACATGGAGCTGCAGCGACGTATCGACGAGGATGCGCTCAAGGCTGAAAGGATAGTGACCCAGTATATGGATAAAGAAAATGGTATAACATATTACATGGTAAAGTGGAGGAGTTGCACTTATGATCAATGTACGTATGAAGAGGAAAAGGTAATGCTTGACCACGATTTCGGCCACTTAATACAAGGTTACAAGGACCGTGAGGACCGTATTTGTGGAGAAGCTGCCCGGAGGATGCCGTGGAACACCCATTCCCTAAGCCTTACCAAATTCGAACCATACAATGAAACGCCCAAGTTCCTTGCAAATAACGAATCAAGGAGACTAAGGGACTACCAACTAATTGGTGTTAACTGGATTGTAAACAGGATGAAGCGTGGTCTCAGTGTTTTACTAGCTGATGAAATGGGTCTGGGTAAAACAGTGCAAACAATTACCCTCATAGGACACTTCCTTTACAGGGAGGGGCTCATTGGGCCATACTTGGTAATTGTGCCACAATCAACAATAGACAACTGGATGAGAGAATTTGAGAGTTGGTTACCCCAGGCGAATGTGGTTTGTTATTATGGTAACGCCAAGGCACGTGAGATAATTAGAACTTACGAACTAGCCAAGGTCCACGTGCCGGGAAAGGGAGAAAGATACAGATGTGATGTTTGTGTCACGACACCATCCATAATTAATGCATCACTCGACCTTGAGTTTCTGAGGCACATATCATGGCAACTAATGGTGGTTGATGAGGCTCATCAGCTTAAGAATAGGAATTCAAAGAGGTTTGTGGAACTTCGGCAATTCATGGCCGATTACAAGTTACTCCTTAGTGGTACACCGCTTCATAACAATCTTGAGGAGTTGTGGACGTTGTTACACTTCATCAACCCTCAAATATACCCGTACTACGAGGAGTTCAGGAGGAGATACGCTGATGTAGAAAATGCTGCTGCTATTGGTGAGAACAAGCAGAAGCAGCTTCTGGCATTGCAGCAGGAGTTACACGAGGTCGTCTTAAGACGTGTGAAGAAGGATGTGGAAAAGTCGCTACCAAATAAGGTCGAACGTATTTTGCGTGTCGAATTGTCACCAATGCAAGTAGAATGGTACAAAAATATTCTCACGAGGAACTACGACCAACTAGCGAAAAACAGCGGAGGGTCAAGGTCCTCACTTCAAAACATATGTATGGAACTTAAAAAAGTTTGCAACCATCCTTTCCTATGTTACGAACCTGAGGACAGACAGGCCTGGCTTCAAGGTCTGGTTTATGGTAGTGGAAAAATATGTCTGCTGGAAAAGTTGCTGGCCCGCCTAAAGGAGCGTGGGCACCGTGTACTGATTTTTTCACAGATGGTGAGGATGTTAAATATAATATCGGAGTATTTGACTCTCAGAGGATTTAAGCATCAGAGATTAGACGGAACAATGGGGAGGGAAGTTAGGAAAAAGGCAATGGATCATTTCAACGATCCAAATAGTGATGATTTTTGTTTCCTGCTTTCAACAAAAGCAGGAGGGCTGGGTATTAACCTTACAACTGCTGACACTGTTATCATCTATGACAGTGACTGGAATCCACAAAACGATTTACAAGCGGAAGCAAGGGCACACCGTATCGGTCAAACAAAGACAGTGCAAATATATAGGTTGGTTACCAAGGATTCCATTGAACAAACAATCCTGGAACGTGCCAAGACAAAGATGGTTCTAGATGCCCTTGTCGTCCAGGGTCTAAACAAAAGGAGTAATGCCGTGGTACTTGAGGAAGGAGGCGCTAACAAGTGTGGATTTTCCAGAGAAGACTTGGCGAAGATTTTGAAATTCGGTGCATCTAAGCTGTGGAGCCAAGAGAAAAGTGCTGCCCTAGAGGATGCAAATCGTGGAGAAAACCTTGATATCGACTTGGATAAGGTGCTTGAGGAAGCAGAAGTAACCAACGAAGATGATGGGCTTGCTTCAGATCTTTTGAGTACGTATACTAACATCACAGAGTTTAGATATGAACCGCCCGAGGAGCAGTCAAACATAAGCTCAGAAAACAATAAAGAATTTTGGGATGCCACAATTCCACTGGAAGAACGGGTGAAGTTAAAGAAAAAGAAAGAAGAGGAGCTAATGGTTCTCGGACCCCGTAGGACACGTAACAGGGATGTTACAGGTATGGATAATGAAGACTTCACAGACGATGAGGCTGACATGGACTTCCAGCCCAAGCGTGATAATAAGGCATGGGAGGGTGCAAGTGGCCAAACCGAGGAGACTACAGTGAAGAAACGTGGCCCCAAACGCTCTCGTAAGGTTGTTCTGACTGCCAAAGACAAGCTTAAGATATACAGGTCACTAGGTAAATTTGGTGTACCGGAAATGAGGTTGAAGGACATTCATGAGGACACTAAACTAACCAAGGTTGACCCAAGAGTTATACTAAACGAGTGTCAGAACATGATAGACATGTGTAAGGCCAAATTGAATGAAATGGAATTCGACGATGCTAGTGACATAACGGAAACAAGTGGCGCCAAAAAGGGTTCATCAAAAGCACAAAAAACGTTCGAAATTGGAGAGGTTAAGGTTGCTCCTCAGGAGTTCATGGAAAAACTGAAACTGCTCGAGTGTTTGGAGGATTGGGGAAGGCAGCAAGCAGGACCTGGGTGGGTCTCATCTCCCCAGAAGCTGGAGCTTCCTCCGGAGGTTGTCGAACACGTAACCGATAACAAGGACCACCTAACGATGGAAGACTGGACAAACATACTAAAGATGATTCATATACATGGTTATGGTTACTGGACGTTATACTGCAACGACAAGCAGTTGTGTGTTGAAGGTTTGGAGGGGATGAAGCACGAAAAGGCAAAAATGCGGGCGCAGAAGATATTGAGGGCACTCTACGAAGCAAGGAAGCACTTGGTAAAATCAAAGCTACCAGAAATTGAAATCACAATTGGTGGGCCACCTGCTGTTGTTGCCAGGGGGAACACCAAACTGGACGAACTGATTGGTGATGACGATTCTGTGGTTGGGAAGGACGATGATGATGAGAGTCAAGTGGGAATGATGCTAACACTTGGCAAACCACTCAAAAGGGAACATTACGCCGCTGCGGTGAAATGGTCATTAAAGTCTGCAAGAGACACACTTAAACGTCTCAAGTCCTTAAAGGACCAGGACGCTAAGAGCCAAGAATTCATGAAGGAAGTGGAACAGGCCCTTCCCACCCTTAGAGGGATGATTAATAGAGTGGTGGGTCTATGCAAGGACCCCAATACAGGGCAGAAACTTAGGGTGGCATGCTGGAGGTTCATTTCCAAACTCACAACTCTACCTGTGGAGGAGTTGGAGAGGGAACCAGTACCTACCTAAATCGCAGCGCTTTTGTTTCTACACTCATATAAAACTCATGAGGGTTATTTTAATTTGAGCTCTTATTCATTTGATTTCTGTTTTCATGGCTTAAGCGTATGTCAGTTTCAAGTAGTTTCGACTTTGCATCCTTTTCGTCTATAGCTGTTACCAATTCAAAAATCTAAACTATTGGGCTTCCATTTAGCTCCCACCAGTATGGTTTGGCAGTGTCAATGCTTGATGGCAACGTGGTCCATATGTCTGTATACTCTGTATTTCTCTTGTCAGTCAGACTGGCACCAATGGAGCTCAGGGACTCTGGGTTTAGCAGCTCCTTTGGAGGGACGGAAGAAGTGTAAATCTCATCATAATAGCCTTGTAGTGTGGCAACGTGGTCCCTCGCATCTATAAGTTCCTCTTGGTCTAGCAACTTTGTGAAGTGGTGCAAGAACGCCTTTTTGGAGTATAGACTGTCAAAGTTGGAAGTGGAGGTGTTCAGAAACAGTGATATTGCACTGTCATTGACGATAGCATGCATACCTTTGTCAACACTACTTCTTTCACTCGCAAAGGACGAGGGAATGGATAGTTTAACATTATCTCTCATCCATCCCACCATGTTCTGTTTGAGCTTAAGCCTCTTAATATACTTCAATGAGGCGCTGTCAAATTCCCCCTGTATGGCCATAGCTATTGGACGACCCTTAGAGGTCATAGGAACCGGTGACAACCTATTTAACGGTTTCAGAAGTTCCGTGGTCAGCGCCTCCATCGTATCTCCATTGTTCACAAACTGCTCTGGCACCATTGCCGGACAGGTTAAGTTAAGCGAGCGGAAGGGTGTAACAGCATTAATAACTGCATTAATGTTGAAACATGGAAATCTCTTGGAAACGGTTGCCATACCGAATTCCCTCAAATGCCGTGAAATCAAAGCGTTGATGCTCTTGAACCCCGCCTCTTGATTCTTTTCAGTTTTTGTGTTCCCCCTTAATATCTGTGGAGTGGACTGTGCCGTTTGGTTTAACAATGCATCGTTGGAGAAGATGGTAACAAGATGTGACATCTCATTAATGCTGCGCAGCCCTAATGTGGCATTGTAAGGGGACACTGCCGCGACGCCATCTTGGGTTATAATGCAGCTGTTTCGCCTGACTTTTGGGTAGTCATCATTTAACATCTCTAGCAGATAGCTACCCAATCCTGACCCCGTGCCACTTGCGATTGCGAAGGTCACATTCACGTACTCCAGCCCTGACTCGGAGGACTCCATCTGTTTTAAGATCCGTTCTTCTATAGCATGGTGATAGTGCGACCCATACTCATAATATGCTGTAGTCCAGTTTCCACCTGTTGCCTCAGTGCCACATATGATGTTTTTACTGTCTATTCTGTTGATATGCTTGCGCTGTAATATCTCAGATATCGTCCCAGTCTCCGCATCTATAAGGATGCATCTGGCAGCTAGAGCATCTATAGGAACGGTTTCATTTTCATCCTCATCGTTAAATATGTCTACATTGTCTGGACTAGTGAAAAAGCTCTGTGCGGCTTCAGTACTGATACGTGGCTGATCACCTTTTGGATTTAGGGACTTTAAAAAGTCCTCCCAAAAGGTGCCTGCTATCTGTATCCCACATTGACCCAAATTGATGTTAAGTACTTCCTTCATGTTCTAAAATGGTCACACAGATAATCAGTACCTGCGATACTACTGTAATTGCTCCGACGATTTTTCTTCATTTTTTAGATCTACCTTCAGTTGTTTCACGAGTGACTCTAGGCGGATATGGCGCAAGGAAGGAGAATGTGATGCATCATGTGGCGTAAAACTTCATGGAGACCACTCGTGAATAAAGAGGTGGCTACAAAATGGCATGTGCCACTGCTCCACCCCGGACATTTGGTGTATATGCAAAGATGAAAGACGTAATTAAATCTATGTTACTATAACAACTCAATGTGTCCCCGGCCCGCTTAAGCGTACGGGGCACTTCCAGCCGCCGGAAGGCCTTGCGATTTTGCACTTGGCACAGCCAATTTGTGCAGCACTTCTACAACTCCCTTCATGAGAACTCTTTGATCCTTTTCTCCATTCACAATGAGTTTATCAAGCGTATCCTGCATGTCTGCAATGGTGTAGCTTTCCTTGTCCACTTGGAATGTGCCTTGTCTCTCCTCCTCTGGCAGCAGATGCAACAGCTTGGTCAGTACGTTCAATGCATTCCTTAAATTGTGTAGTCCATCTTCCTGCGAACAATAAGACAGGCGACAAACAGTGAGGCACAGACAGACTAAGCGTAGAGCTAACTACACATTGCATATAAACGTACCAGAGCATCTAAAAATTTAAGGTACTCATCTGAGACCTGTTGGGCAGTGGGACTGAAAATGAGGTTTAAAGGCCCCGGCTTATTTTGCTTATCTTCTGTATTTTCCTTATTATCGCCAGCATGTGGCGTATCTGCCTTTTGTAACAATGAAGCTACTGTGTCTGGCTTGTGTAACTTAATTGAAGACATATGGGCGGTTGCGGTGGCCTCTGGCGTCCAAGATAATGGAAGCAGCAGATTTACAAAGAGGAAACCTATGATTCCCATCTTGGCCAACGTGAATTATGTACTAGACACACTTGTATGTTCCATTACTGTAACGTATAGGAATGCCACCAGGTGCATTCCTAACACCCTACCGATTGGCGCCTTAGACAGCATATAGTCGGCAAAACGAGCCGTTACACGGCGCGTAAGAACGACTGTGAATAATAGTAGGGCTCAGCGGACGCCGCTCCGGCTCAGAGGCAGCATCCCTGGACTGTCTAATAGCAATCCATTATGACGACCCTTAGACAACACATGCCTACATCATCTGCGAAAAGAGAATGCCACAATTAATTAGAGTGGCGTGTATAGGCGATTATGATGCATTACTTGCCTGCTTTAACCTTATAGATGGTGCGATGCGGCTCCGCTTGCTTGCTGAAGCCTTATAAATCATATCACCACCAATATCGGAGATTCATAAATAAATGCCAGTTTCAACACACACTTTTTAACATATCCAAGGAGTCAAATGACTCTTTGTGAAATTACACCTATATTAAGAGCCCCTTTTAATTTCGTACCATGCAGTCGGCTTACGATCGCGTACTGGAGGAGAAGATCTCCAATTTGACGGTAAGTTAGACTAATACAGCTTTTCGTAGCCCCTTCAATTGGCCTGATGCTGTACATTTCCATAAAGTGTCTCATGCCATGGCAGGAATACATACGTCACGAGGACTGCAAGGTCTGCAAAAATGCCCGGACAAAGCGACTGGAATCACGCGTAACACTATTCATCCGGGGCAAGCGGCGGCTACAGGAGGATGGCTGCAGCACGGAGGCCTATTATGACGCAGTAGAAGGCGAATTCTACCCCTTTGGCAGTTGGTTTTCCGTTCCTAGCTTTCATTTAACACAGTGCGCCACCATCACAATATACACCATGCTATTCGGCCCAAGACACTAGCTGATACACCCCAAAATGTAAACAAGAGGAGCCATCAGCCATGTAGGTATAAACTAGTTGTACGCATATGTTTGCAGCGCATACCGCAACATCAAAGGCGGAAGATTTAATAAGGAAGTACCGTGAACAGCTGAAAGATGACGAGATAGGACGGATGCAGGAACAACTAAAGAAGCGTAAAGCCAAGAAGAGGAAGGTCGTACCATCTGCTACCAATCAGAGCTTTTATGAATACACCCTAAACAGATTTGGAGCTGACATGGCAACGTTAAGGGCCCATATTGATTTGGAATCGAGTGACAGTGATGCTCCAATTTTAATTGAAAGTGGTGTTAGAGAGAAGAAGGGAAAACAAAAGCCACGGACCGCCTCTGCAGGACCTAGGACACGTTCCACAAAGGCCGTCAGGGAGGAAAAGCAAGATGACGATTCTGATGATGATGTCCAGGTGGTTAAAGTGAAGTTGCGTGTAAAAGTGGCTACCGAAAAGGATGATACAAAAGCAGCTGCAAAACCCAAGGTTTCCGAGACAGAAGAGTCAGATGAGGAAGACCCAGAGATACCAAAGGTGCCAGAGCTTCTTCTACCGAAAGCAACAGATCTGACTTTAGCGGTATCAAAAATTCCTCAACCAGTGGAACCAGGGCAACCTCCAGCAACAGTGGCAGGAGCAGGGGTAACTCCCGCAGCTGCTGGTAACGCCTTCCAGGCACCTGCACAGAGTGAAAAGAAAGGTGATGAGAAAATTTCCATCTTTGAAGATTCAACTCTGCAGAAGCTGAACTTTTCTATGCCTGCTGGGAACCCTCTGTTTGCTCCCACTGCCATAGATACAGCTCAGTTCAGCCTTCCAAAGGCACCCCCGGTGTTCGTTTTCGGAGCTCAGACACCGCAAGCACCGGCTCCTGCCGTACAGCCACTGCAACCTCCGCCAACTCAGATGCTCATGCCGCCTCCGGTTATGCAGCAGCCTGTGCCTCAGTTCAACATACCAGGGTTTACAGGCCCCCAAGTGGCACAACCAATGTCGAATGCCCCCAACACGTTCGCCGCAAATGCATTCCCTAAGGCCAAACGTGGCACTCCACGTTACCGTGGAGGCCGACACTAGGATGTGAACATGCAGATGGCATCACCTGGAAAACTGCAGCACCTCTTGCTGTGATTCTATGCACCATAAACAACCTTACCATGAAACAGCAACACATAATGAAAGTAAATCTGGCTGTCTAATTCACCTGGCGTGATGTGTAGCTATTGGCGACGTCAGTGGGACTGGTATGCAACTCTTCTCATTACACATATTCCTGCCATCTCATGTAATATTTAACCTCTCATAACAATGTTACACGTAACACATTTCCTAATGAACATGAAGCGGTTGAACTACGCGGCGCGATTCCTGCGTCCACCAGGGTTTTTCAAGCGTGCTGAGATGCGTGAGAAACCAAGGCGGAAAACGGGGCCCTTTGAGAACCCAGTGCGCCGTTTCGTTCGTCTGAAAGAGAAGGAACGCATCTTCTCACAAGCTCCTCTTGAACGGTGGGTTATTTGAGCGCAGTAGCGTCATGCCTACACAGGAGGATTCCAGTTGCAAAACCAGTGACGACAGAGCTGATGAAAAGGATTGAAGGGGTGCCTAAAGTGTCCAGTGAGGTGCTCGAGCGGCGGCTGGCGTTCCTGTTATCGGACAAGGCAGTGGAGCAGCAGAAATACGCAAAGCTGCGGCCAGGGATGACGCCATACCTGGCGGAACTCTACATGTGGGAGCGTCAGATGCGTGAAATCCGCCGCATATATAGAGCACAGTACTTGCAGAAGCTGGAATCCGTGACTGAAGGCGAGCGCATCAGGCAGTATAGGGAATTCCTAGACAAGGCGAATGGTTAGCCCTGACATATTCTCAATCATCTACCTTCAGAAAACAGAAACAACGCGGAAATAAGACGCAGAGCTATACACGCTAGGGTTAAGCGTCGAGCTGTAGGTTTGGGTGTCTATTGTGAGCAATGCGTGCTTCAGGTGATGAGGGATACGCTAAGGATAGAGAGGCGCGTTACCCAGGCAATTCAACTGGAACGGCTGTCCAAGCGTAAGATACGAAATATATACTACCTCCACAAACTGCAACGTGGATTTGACAAAGGGGACTCGCTCTCAGGCCCTATAACCGGAAAGGGAAGGTTGGCATGATAAACAGTCTGTAATATATTCGCAGTGACATATCAGTGGTGCATTTGGCCAAGAGCTTGGGGCACCCTGTTGAGGAGGACGGGAACAGCAAGAGACTTATAAAAACGGGCAAGCACTTTTTCAGGTTTGTCTATGGCTTTATAGACACGTGACAGCGTTCAGGGACGTTTTGAAGGAATCCTTCGAGCTGATGCCGGAGGATGCAGAGAGATTCCAAATAGACCCTGAACCATCCATGACTCCCTCCGAACGCGCGAGTGTCGCGTACAAATTCTTCTCAGGTATGAACATGTGTTTGTGCTGCCAATATGAAACCAGACGACGAAAAGTTGCGTCTACTGGAGAGCAAAATAAAAATGCTAAACGAAATGATAGACAAGGATTCGGAAATGCATGGGAAATCCAAGGATAACCTGTATATACAGATCCGGGACCACCTGGACGCTGCACGTCTGGCCTACCTGGTAAGCAAGAATCCACCTTGATTATAACCGACATACAGGAGAAGAACCACACGAATATGATCAAATCCACTTAAACACTGTATAAATTTACTCTATGTGTATAATGGTGACGTGGTATGGCGATGCATGGACTAGGCATGTGTGGCATGTCCCCTTGATTTCAGTCCGTTTTTTGATAAAATGAAGCTCAAGGTAAAGACACTAAATAATCTGGAGGTGGATGTGGAAGTAGAAGATGCTGCATCTATCCTCGACTTGATGAAGGCCGTCGAGAAGGTCCTGCCAGCTATGCCCTCAGATCGTCAGAAGCTTATCCACTCGGGCAAAGTACTAAAACAGGAGCTTAAACTCAGCGATTATGCCGACATTAAAGACGGTGATAAGGTCATAGTCATCGCATCGAAACAGGTGAGTGGCTGTTTACACCCTTGGCGTGTCATATAATTCGGCGTTTAATGTGTCTTCAGGCTGAAGCAAAGCCAGAAACCACACCCAAGGCGGAAGCAGTGGAGAAACCGGCAGTGGAATCGCATGTGCAACAGGAATCCCAGCAAACCACGGAGCCAAACGAGTCGAGATTGGTAACCGGATCGGAGCTTGAAATGGTAGGCGACGCTTACAGTTATATTTTTGGAAATACGCATCTCACCAGTATGTCGATGAGCTTATATTGAGGCATAACTAATGCATGATACATGAAACTGGATAGATGCTGCTTGACATGCTCACAAACTTTCAGAATATAGCAAGAATTTGTGAAATGGGCTTTCCACGTCCTCTGGTTGAGCGTGCAATGGCCGCGGCCTTCAACAACCCAGAACGCGCAGTGGAGTTTCTTTCCACAGTAGGTGTATGACCGACGGTTGTCTATGCGTGACAGGGAAACATTCCTACACATAGCGACATGTATGTTGACGACGAAGAAGGAGAGCAACCGAATACTGGATCGTTCGAAAGTGTGCCTGGTGGGGAGGGTATGGTATGTTTCAGTCTAGTTGCTGCCTGAATGCAACACGTGGAGAGTGTCATAACCTTTCAGACTGACGAGTCGCTAATGGCCATCCAATCGCATCCCTATTTCCAACAACTGCGACAGGTTATTCAGTCTGATCCCCAGATGCTGCAACAACTATTGGAGACGATTGGACAGAACAATCCAGAGTTGCTGCAGGTAGGTTAATTAGCATGCCAAAAATGTCCGATGTACCGTACATTGCACTCCATGCACCAAAGTGGTTACCCAGCTTCCGTAGAAACAGGAGAAAACTTTTGTGTTATTTATATTGCTCTATTTGTGTGTCTAACGTTGCGCATGACATGCGGATACTTGTGATTTTGTTGTTAGATGCATAACACATTCGTTAACATGATACAGACTATTCTTGAAAACCAGGAAGAGTTTATGCACATTCTAAACACTGGGGGAGAGGGAGCACCGTATTCTGAATCTCTAGAAGGACCCAATGTCATTCAGCTAACGGATCAAGAGATTGAAAGTGTACAGCGCCTGGAGGGTCTTGGTTTCCCAAGATCTGCTGTCATAGAGGCGTATTTGGCATGTGATAAGAACGAAGAGCTGGCCGCTAACTACTTGCTTGAGCATTCTAACGATATGGCGTCTGAAGAATAGATGGAATCCAAAGGGTCAGAGGAGAGGCGGTATCTGCGTCCCGCGTCCCTGCACCTATCACGGACACATAACCGATCAGAACATGAGTTTATACCCTAAACTACATTTAATAGGCCAAGGAATAGGCAATAACTAGAAATTCTATGGGGCGTGTACATTACTGTGTAGAGGCAGCAGAACGCGGAATTTCTCACACACTGTAACCCGTCATTATAAGAAGGATAGCTAAATATAATAGGAATACATGCAATAGACCCAAAGGGCAGTTATCCAGGCTTTTACGACAACAATACCGTTTTTGTGCAAAGGTTACCGCGTGGCATCGAATAGCAGGAAGGCGGACAATTATTATTCATTTTCCCACATAGATGATCATATCTTACTAGTTTGTTTTAGTAAAGCCAACCAAGAAATAGTTGACACTATGGCGAAGCCCAAGGGAACAAGGCCCTACCATGGGAAAGGGGACGCAGACAATTGTTCCGAATACGGCCTTGAAAGAAGAGGCAGCATGTCAGCTCGTCTTGAAAGGAATTTAAGCAGGAGCTTCCAGGAGTCCGCGGGCTCCCTGAAGCGGGAGGACAGCATCAGCTCTATAGCTTCTTATGCACATGTCCTCAGTTCTCCGCGTCAAGGACCCTTTAACCCCGCTTGGGGAAGTAACCGCAGCAATGGGCATAAAGCTAATGATTTGCTGACAGAAGATGGGTTCCAACCAGCTCTGACATCTTCAGAGCGAAGGAGGCTGAGAAAGCAGGGCGCCGGCGCCAATTCTGAGTTTGCTGTTGATGGCAACCAGGATAAGTCCAGTCCCAACTATTACAGCTCACAAATAAACAAGTTCAAGTCCCGCCTAGGCAACATGGGAATAAATGTCGCCTACTTGCCAGTATCCGCAGAGGATGCGGCAGCATGCAAGGCAACCATCGACGAACTCACTGATCTAGCCAGCAACATTGATCTCATCATGACCTCCGCCGCTGCAAATGTCACGAAACCTTTACAATTCAAAACCGTGGAGGAAGTAGATAATCGCATTCGTGAGGCAAACGAGAACTTAAAGCGACTCAAGGGATCACGAGGAAAGCCAAACGGCACCACGGAGGAGGACTTTGAGGCCGCATTAAAGGAAAACGAGGTTTTCGTCTCATATTTGCGCGATCAAAGAGTTGTTGTGGAGGCATACCAGAGGATGCGAGCCTTTCAACACACACTGACCCAATTCAAAAAGGCCTGCATGGACACGGCAGAACATAAGATCAAGGCTGAGAAAAACGTGCACAACGCTGACTATAGGTCGCGGTGCGAAGATCAACCGCGCTCTTCACGCAAGAATGAATACGTAACGGAGACTATACACAAGATGAAGAGCGACAAGGGCCTTAGATTTGATCCATCGGCTATAACGAGGTCTGAGGTCGTAATTATGGCTACTGCATACAGGTTCCACCCTCCTTATAATTATCTACGCCGTATTAAGGAGAAATTCTGCGTTCATATTGATAGCGTTGACGCCAACGGCACAGAAGTTACTGCCCTGCGCCTATTGCTGCATGGTGAGGAGAAGGACATTGCGGAATGCACTAAATTCCTTAAAGACATTGATTTCCACTCCTCAAGAAAGGAAAAGGTCGAGTTTGACCACATCAAAAAGTTATTCGGGGGTGTATTTGGGCTCTCAACTCTAGAGCACAGCTTCAAAGTCCTATCATTCTATTACCAAGGACACCTGGATGTCATTGGTAGCAAGGACGGCGTCAACCTGTCTCTGCAGTACTTAGCTGCTAAGATAGCTGAATTAGACACTGTTAACAACGGTCGTAATGCAGCCTCTAAGACGGCTACACCTGCAAACCTCTCCGAGCACGAGAAGCGCAGGGTGAGGATTCAATATGATTATTTGATTTGCAAAGCATTGTCCACCAAGTTCAGATCAGTGTTACGTGATGTCGAGGCTGAGTGCGGTGTTTCTGTTTCCATCAGCATGTCACCCGCAGAACCCAAGGGCACATTGAGCGTGAATGTGGATACTGCAAACGTGGAAAATACAACACCCCCAGAAGAAAGAATAAAGAAGGCTGTTGAAATGTTGAAGGAAGCCATAGCACCATTTGTGTACAGTCAAGTCCCTGGTGAATTTGATGACCATACCATGTCCTTCTTGTTCTCAGACGGTGTCTTGAGGGCAGGCTTTGTTTCCCAGGACTTTTGTTTGCTTAGTTACAATGGATCTCCTTACGTTGTTTGTGACAAGAATACCACGAAATATGGTGTTGAACGTGTTCAGACGTTGATTCGTTGTATGGGCATGAAACAAAAGGAACATTTCGTACCAATGGAAAAGACTGTTATGTTGCCAGATTCTTCTCTGCGAGCCATTGAAGACTGGACTGGAGTGACAATAGTGGCGCGCGAATCTATTAATGGAATAGTTTTAGCCATCTACGGAGAGCCAGAGCACCAAGAGGACTGCATTAAGCAGATCAATGATGTATTGAAGACACACGTAGAATACACATTCGATTTGTCCCCTGCGCATTTTGCGGTATTGGCAGACAACAAGTACCGCATTATAAAGGATCTGGAGCAGAGTAGCCAGGTTATGATTATTGCAAATAGGGAAAACAACAAACTTGTTTTCCATGGACAAAAAGGGAAAGTGGAGGATGCGGTTAACGTGATGAAGGCATTTACTGAAAACTTTGTCTGCCTTGACACCACCAAGATTGATGACGTAAAATTGGAAGGAGCCTTCTACGCCTGGATCAGAGTTCCAAGGCGCCACATACCAGCAGTCATCGGAAAGGGTGGATCTACAATTCGTGAAATAATAAAGGACTCAGGGCTCTGCAACATGTTTGTTAACAGAAGCGAGAACCCCGAAGAGATTATTTGTTTCGAGGGCTCTAAGGAAGCCGTCAAGAGAGCAATGGAAGTATTGAGTCACATTTTAGAGTTTGACGGTGTTTACCAAAAGTTCCAGCCTGAGGAAGACTCACTGGTTGGTAAATACAGCAGCGCTCACTCAGTTTTAAGGCCTAACGCAAACGCAAAGCCACCTCGTAGGAGTGGTTCTATGACGAAAGGTGATGTGAATGCGATAGTGTTCGACTGCAGAGACGAGGATGATTTCCCTGGTCTAGGCAGCAAAAAGTGAAAGTTCCATGATTTGGAATCATTTTTTCCTGAGGTTATTATTCCTGTGAGCATTAAGGTACCTCTATCATGAATCCAAATATGCACATAAAGTATTAAATATATGGTTAGGATGGCAACAAGGACCAAAAAACATGTCATATTGACATTCTTGGTATAATGGGGGTTGTCAGCCAAACATGCAACTCCATAGATGTTGCATCGATTTGTTCCACTACTTACAGACTATAACAAGGTATCATAAATGATTATATATGCTATATACTACATTTCTGATTTATGCGTGTTGGGCGGAAATTAGCTGTGTGACTGACTGGGAAGCTATGAATGGGTTGGTGATGGAATACGTTAGTGCCCTTTGCGCCATCTGCTGTGCAGTGGCCAGCTCCTCAATGAAGGTATCCTTTTCCCAACGACTCCACTTTGTGGCTGCCTTGTTAAGCGTTTTCTGCGGAGGGTTATAACGTTTGAGTATGCAAATTATATACCTCGAGGGTGTCGCAGTCGTTGTCAAACGAGGCGCTCCTCATTCTTCTCACAAGTTTTAGGTGTGCTCTGAAGAGTGCCAAGAAATTCCTCCTGGTAAGGTGCCAGTCCTTATATATGTATAGTACATGGGCCAGGAACTCTATGGGATATGTTATTACCAACGCTTAGTGACTTACTTATAGGCGCGCTCTTAGCGAGCTCATCAATGTGGGCACAGTATTCTGCAACCGCAGGGGAAATAGCAGGCTCCTCTCTCAACTAAAAATGCATTAAAGGTTTAATGAATGGGTGAATGCAGATATTGACAGCCCTTACCTGAAGCAGAGATAAGAGGTATTCCACATCAGATTTTTGCTTCTCAACTTGATCTTGCGATACCATTAACATGAAATCTTTATACTGTTCGTCATTGTTAAATATGTCTGCGATGAGTCCAAAGACGGCTTTGATATCACAGAGCAATACCAGACCAGCCTAAAGGCGGATTAAGCTGTTTCAATGACCACTTACAGGCCTGTCGAATGCCTCGGATTGCTCTGGAGTCAGTGAACATTTTATTTGCTTTTCATCTAGCTTAACCAGTTCAGGTATAGCTTCCTGTACTACGAACGACCTACGTCCACATATAGTAACAGCAGATGCCCTTACCTCTTTGGGTCAATCGTTTCCTTGACCTCCGGCTTGTACTCAATGACAGTGTTAACCTCGGGACTGAGTCGCTCCCAATACTTCATTCGCAGTTCCTTGTGCAGCTGCTTGTGGAAGGCGGAGCGCCGCTTCTTCTCCTCTCTGGTTGTCCTATTCCGGACTTTGGGTTTCCGCAGGAAGGGCCTAAGTGCCATATACGCAGGGTAAGGTTGTCTATCGACGGCGTAGACACGCGATGTGACAACACATGACACCAGCAAAGCAATTGAGGCCACTATAGCGCATCTTCGCGGAAACATTAGTGTGTGATTCCGTGGAATCCCCGTAGGACGGGGCGCTGGGGGGGCCTTATGTGCGCCTCCAAGGCCCGTAGGTAGACATGTGAGATTATGTGTGTTATTTGGGTAACTTCAAAATCGACTTTACCCTTTATATTTTATCGTGAGGTGGTTCAACTTCATGATGTTTATCGCATTTAAACGCGCTTTTATCCCGCAGTAACCAAAGCCATGCACACCCGAAGTCGACAAGAGAGGAATAGAATACCGTCTGAACAGCTCATAAATTTCGCACGATATGTCAGCCCTCAAGAGGTGTGTATAAGCCGTTGTTCATAATACTCCTCCAGGAACCGGTGTCTAAGGAGCACGTTCCGAAAGACCCTCCATTTCGAACCTTTCAGAGAAATCTGCGCTGCTACATAGCCGATGTGGGCCTGCCCTACGATAAGCTGCCGATTTTACGCCCAAACCTAACTGTTGGTACGTCTTATATTCATCTCCGTGTCATGCAGCCGTCAGAATGGAAAAAAGTTGATCTTGTGGATCTTATGGTCGATGAAGACAACCCAGTAACGTGTCCCATATGCCTAGATGAATCGCTGTTTATGCCTCGAGTCACTCGTTGCGGCCATGCCTTTTGTTGGATTTGTATTCTGAAGTACATCAACTTCCAGAACAATTCCAAAGGGTTAGCTAAGTCTCTCTCTTCACACACGGCCAACAGAAAGCCTTGCCCTCTCTGTATGCAATCGTTGTACAAGGAGGATTTGAAGCCCGTAAGGTTCCAGGTATGTGTTCTGATACCTACGACATTGTGATTCGTGTACTGCCAACTGCCACATAAAAGGCACACTAGACTTTGATGTATACACCCATTTCCGAAGAAAATGGCATGTTCATCCATACACGTGCATTTGCTTCCTGAGTAGCGCTGTGTTGATCTTATGAGGTTTTACATTTCTCAACATTCCCTAAGTCAAGCTCATTCAAATCTCAGATCAAACGTAAACCCACGGTGCTTACGTTTGCACTCCTGACGCAAGAAGAAGGAGCGGAAACTGCGGTTCTGCATCCGAAAATATGTGAAATGATCTGTGGCGCTCCGAGGATGCGCGAAGACATGACCATTGCGTCATCGAACTGCCTGGATATACAATTCTGGGACGTGGCGTTCACCGATCATATGAAATTGCGCGATCTTCTTAAAAACGATTACCTTACATTGGAGGGAATAGCACTTAACGCAAGTGAAGATGATACAGCCACCCATGAGGCGGTTGCAGAGGTATGATGCCATACAGGTTGAAATATACGTCATCAGGCCCTACAAGTGTTGCAAGACCTGGGCGTCAGCATGCCTAATGATAATCCGTTCCCATCGGCAAATGATGTCGACAACATAGAGGAGTCCATACACCAGCTGAGGGTGACTGCTGAGTCGTACGTCTACGGGGAGGAGGCCCAGAAGGAACCTACTTCTGAAACTGAGGGACGCAAGAAAACTTACTGTTTCTATCAGTCGATCGACGGTTGCAAGGTGTTATTGCACCCAATACTTCTGAAGTGCCTGTGGAAATGCTGTGATCAAAGTATTGGACGCATGCCCCTGTTCCTGGTGAACTTGCCAGTATTAGGGCTGGAGGAGATAGTTGTCACAGCCAACATGCGGAAGCGCTACAACTGGCTGAACCACTTTCGCATGGGTTCCAAACTGTATTTGGCTCATGTGCCACTTGATGGTTATGTATCGCAATCAGAGTTTGACAATTTTATGCGCAAGCGACAAATAGCAATGGACATGAAGTACTCCAAAATACTACAATCTCAAGAAGAATCCCAGGTGCTGTAAAATACAAGCATATGATAAAGATATACCATGAAAACTATGGATATGTAACATAATGTTATGTCCAGTATTTACGTCTCATTGTTGCATCATTGGAGTTTGGCAGACGATAAGTGTCCCTCACAGAGCTCACCGATTGAAAACTACAGATGCTTACATATTAATAGAGCAATTACATTCACATTATATCGCCAGGAACATTCTTCTCCTCTGCATACTCGTAGTGTAGTTCTGTAACGTCCTTGAAGTGTACCAACTTGGTCCATCCATTTTCATGGACATGGTACACATTGACGGCTCCTCCGGAGAAGGCATCTCTGTGAGCTGCTTGGTAAATAGCCCTTTTAGCGAGTGCCACAGCCTCGTCGAGTGTCATGTCACTAAGCACTATGCATATCAGGTAACATTACAACTCACCTCCTGTAATGCTGGTCAATAACACCGTATGCAAATAGAGCTCCAGAGCCAACACTAAACAGCCTCCCCTTTAGGCGTTCACCCTGGTCACTGACATAATACAGTTGTGGGCCCTTGCCTTTGTCCCATCCAGCGATCATGGTACCGGCTGATAGGCCATAGCCCCTAAAGTAGAAGAATATGTTCGCCAACAACTGGGCTGCATGGGCCACAGTGATCCTCTCCTACAACCATATGATTAAGGTTTCATTTGAACGGTATAGGTAGAAATAGCAAGTGGCATATTCCAGTTTATCGCCAGTCACAATGTCACATCATGCATGACATACCTGGTTGCGAAGCCCATGCAATCTGCAGAGCTTGGCGATATGTCTTTCCCAGTATAAACAGTCCGCAGCACCTCCTGCCATGGTTCCCAGTAAGTAGTCGTTTATTTCGATGACCTTGCTGATGCCATGCGTGGCGACGGTGGGACCCATAGATGCCCTTGAGTCGACCGCTACTATGATCCCCCCGTCGAAAACAAAGGCGAGCGTGGTCGTACCCTTTTCGAACTTAAAGACATCGTTTCCCTCTCCCTTGTTCAGTGTCTTGATATGGTTCATCTGCAAGGAAATCAATGCCTCCGCCGTAAAGCTTAATTATACCTTTTCCAGGGGATACAGCTGGAATCCCGCCTGTAAAATGTCCGTGGCGCCTCCAGATGCCGCAAATGGCTCCTGGCAGGCCACGTCTTCCTCAACATTTATCATGGTTTCGTCGAGGCTCCTAGAAATCTCTGTGTACAAGGGGGACTATTAATGTGCATTCGGATTCGTATATCCACAGCGTACATTCCCCAGCTGAGGTTCAAACCGCTGTAAATGGGAGTGTTATTTTCCTGCGGTACCGCCCAGTTGCTAATAGCCACACCCACACTGTGCGGATACCCGTGGGAAGACCTTACATACACAAAACTGGCAGCCAACACATACAAAAGCACAAGATTTCATATTATCTGCAACACTAACGCACAACTGTAATTTATATAGCGATATTATGGCTGTCTTTGCTAATGCTTTCCTATGATCGTTATAGCTACACATATTTTTTGCCCTAAGAATGCTAGACACAACGGTCACATCGTAAGGTATGTTGTGTTCACTAGGGTGACTCTTCGAAAGCCAGAAGCTCTTTTTTGGTTTCTGGGCGCAGCCTGGACTCTTCCACCAGCTTAACAAATGTTGGCCCACGCAGGTATGCGTGTTGCTCTTTCATGTGTGACATGATCATAGACTTTAACTCCTCGTCATCCTTGCCAAAGTGTTCGTATGCAGCAAGCACGTCTATGGCCTCTTCCGGGTAATACCGTCCTATGTGCTTCTTAATCCGTCCTATGGAATCTTCATCGGCATGTCAACCTGCTTACCCTTCATGGCTTCGAATAGCTCGTGGTCGTAGAAGTCTAAGGCATGGTACCTGTTGGCCACCAATGCAATCTCTTGTGTAATAAAGCTTTCTATATGGTACTTGATGGTGTTTGCTAGCTTCCCTAACAGCTCTTGTTCAGTTTCCTGTTACATTCATATATATTGCAAATGACGTGGTGATAGCCTGGATGAAGGTCGCTCCATCAGAACATCGTGGTTGATGCCACGACGCCCACCTATGTTTTCGGCTCCTTACCTTGCATCTGGCTAAGGCATTCAAAACCATGCACAGTTCGACTGGCGTTGAGAACTCATAGAGGCGATTTCTGATTTCATCTTTAAGTTTCCTGTATAGGTTGTCCTCCATCAGTCCTGCCTTTGCATACGCCGATATAATCATGGCCAGATGCGCCTAGAGAACGTTGACGTATTCATTTGAATTGTGGACATTGCATGTTCCTGATACCTACCGAACTGAAGAAGGATATCATGTGGCATATTCGTTTCGCCAACGATGTATACAGCGGCCCATGGACCCTGCCTGTTCTTTTGAGAGAGCTGAGAGTGAGTGCGATATCAGATGGAGTTAGTGAGGAGATGTTCTAACGACAATAACAAACAAACAAACACAGGTAGCTCACTTGTAATGCGTCCTGTATGAGCGCCGTCCACTCATTTTCGTCCTGTAAATTGCGATTTGCCATGTACCTGGCAGTGTCACCAATGGAAAACACATGTTCAGCCTTCTGCTCGAACCCATGCAAATTCCCTATAACAGGATATACTGAGACTCACGGAAGAACCAATTGAGACTACAATAGGCAACATGGGCATATATCTCCCGGTTCTCCGCAACTTACCTGCCGACTGCTGGGATTCTAGAAAGGGCCGCCTCAGGGACTCCCTGCCGTGGGACATAAGCCTGCGGGCTCTGCTGGCTAAAGACATCATGCAAAGGGGCTGCCTATAGAGGGCATTGACATTCATGAGCGGAAAAGTTCAGTGTCGTTACACACTGCTACCGTGGCTGTCTAATGACATGTATGGAGCGATATACGGAGGAGACTGATATTTAGCCCCTCTTCCTTTTGAGTGTGATTTTAATAATAACGTACAATACAGATAGTATGCCAGTCGTGAGAAACACTATCTTGGACATAGCAACTGCTCCCTTCTGAGAATAGATTAGCGTTTAGCATTCCAGGCAAGCAGCCACATATGGGACGGTATAACTACCCGCAGGGGCGAGAGAACACTTGCACATACCTTATTTTTCATTAGTTGAGACATGTTGCTAAGCCTTTCGTTTACATGGCCTTGTGCTTCGTCAAATCCACCTCGCTTTGGAAATGTCTATTTGATACCATTGCACCTACCAGAGTATCCATCCTCGATTTCGAGTTCCTTAACTCCGAATGAAGGTCTGTGCTGACCTAGGTCAATATGTGATTTGTCGTTGTTGAGGCACAGCTATGAAAGCAATAGGCAACCTACATTCTTTAATGTATCGATTTTCCCCTCCAAGTCCATCAGGAAGACATCCTCCGACTTCTTGCCTGGCTCGACAGTCGGCAGGAGGGACTTTCGTCCGTTATTTGCATACAACCTTGAACTCATTTTCCCGTCTCCATAGGTTCACATCACAGAACTAAGATACAATCCCCAATTAAGACCTTTATTATGATTAAATATTACCAAAGACTTTATTGTCTTTTATTTAATGCAACAAATGCTGGAGAATATGCCTGACCTGCTGTGGCGCAAGTTGACAGTCCCTGAGTACACATCAATAAAAGTATGTGAAATATGGATTCGCACTAGTGTGTGTGTAACTTACTTCTAGATGAGTTCACCGCAGCCTGTGGACCGCGCTTCACTCCGTATACCCCCGATTCGATGTCAAACATCCCTCGCATGACGTTGTCGTATATCAACGTTGCCGTTGTTAGAAACGCCTCCTCGACGTTGTAATCACCCTTGGCCGAGGTCTCCATGTATATGAGGTTGTTCTCATCAGCAAAGGCCTTTCCTTCCTCATACTCCACTTCACGCTTGGCCACATCAGTCTTATTGCCGATGAGGATGATGGTCATTGTGGGTGACCCATGGTCCTTTACTTCCTCTAACCACCTGGTTAGATGCTCAAATGTGGATCTTCTGGATATGTCGAATACTAGGAGGGCTCCGGCGGCACCTCGGTAGTAGGAGCGTGTGATTGACCTGAAGCTTTCCTGCCCCGCCGTATCCCATATTTGCAGTTTAATGGTATCCCACTTGACCTTTATAAGCCTCGTGCCAAATTCTACCCCAATTGTAAGATCATGGTCAGGTTTGAATCTTTTATCGGTAAACCTGAGCAGCAGACAGCTCTTTCCAACACCTATTGACACATTAACTAGTTATAATCGATAAGGATACATCACTTTCAGATGTTACAACAGAGTGAAGAAGCAACATCATGCAACGATGAGTCTCTTGATGTGTTACAGCAACTCAGTGGTCACCAGGCTATGGCACGAAGAACACAAGACATGGAGCATGTAGACATTTCAGTGTACCGAATAAACTGAATCAGCAGAGCAGTATCGGGTGGCAGAGAATTCATGTCTCACCCAAACGTCATATACAGGCACGTATCCCGTTGACAGCAACGGGAAAGCAACAGAGCGACTACAAATGCGACGAGTTATGAACTTACCAGTATCCCCGATAATGATGTACTTGAACAGATATTTGTATTCCGACATTTTCTTGTGTATACAAGCTCAAGTAGCATTGCCCATTGTGATCACCTTCAGCAGGGCACAGTTGTCTCGTCTAACTGGGCTCTCTCCGCTGCCTATAGCTGCAGGAAGGAGTTATGACAGTCTCAAACATTAAACGGTGCCTCTAGGGCCTAGCAGTCACCCTCCAAGGCGGACTTTACAGTGCCTTATGTCACTCAGGCCTGTCGCCAGGTACAACCAAATGATCTCACTCAAAACTAGAACCAAGTGTACGTTCTACTATACACACTACCATTAAATATCCCAGTGCAAACTCCTGTCTTATTACTAGAGGTAACACACCATATTAATCTATTTGCCACGTTACCCTTCTATGTCTCCCGTACAGCCTTACTACATCACAGTGTGATTTCTTCTTCCACCGAAAGCAGCGATATACACAGTTTCACATGCACATCAACATAAAAGGCCACAATAATGTTAGTGTCGGGCCTCACTCGGCAAAACAGAGCGTTAGTGCCATTTACACGTGATCCTATACGTATGCTGTCCATACCTGAGCTCTGGCTGCCTGTGCCGCGAAGCTTGCCTCTGCAACGGACCGTAATTATTCTCGTAACAATAGCATCCACCTATTCTGTTATTCTAGAGCTACACATATGCACTGTCTAACATGGTCATACACCAAGGACGAGATGTTGTTACGTATCTCTTCATGGCAATTCTAGTACTATGGCTGCAAGATGTGTATGTATAAGTTCTTATACGGCACTAGTTCAATTGCCGATGTTCGTTTGTTGAATCTCGCAGTACCGTGCCTAAACATGACCCATGGCATACAGTAGCAGGAAGGACAGATTGCTGACGACACATTCCTTCCGTCGTGAAGAAGACGTGTTAATCGGATCAAACACATCACATAATCGTTGTTGTATGCAACGTCCCTAGTATACGCAGGACACACATACATTCTCTGTAAACTCTCACCTTCCTACACACTGACTGCATATTTGGAGCTTGAATGGGCTTAAACACAGATATGCATTAAGAAAGAATGCGAATAGCATTATCATGCAACACAAAAGTCGATGATACGCGGACGAGGTCGATGCAGCAAGGACGTGTAGAATGAGGAGCAGATGACACATATAATCAAACCATTGGTATTACTAGGGCAAAATAAGCGCCTTCAAGTGAAATGGCGACATACTCGATACATGGTCGCAACGACGCGGAGTGAATGTGGCGCGTGCCTTTATGCCGTTTGGGCTTACGCCTCGCGAACTATTTGTATTCACTCCACCTCTGTAAATGCACATGTAGGAATGCAGGGCCTAAAACCCACACCTGGCACCTTTCACGGTGTCCATTGCCACAGGTGTCCGTGGATCTGTGCATTACAAGTATTTGACAGGTAAAATTCTAAACCAATGGAGGCAGATCTGCCTTTAGTACATATTATTCACAGGCTCTAGACAGTTCAAAACCACGACTGCCATGTGTGTTGCCCAGTAGTCCGTGACAGTTGGAATGCAATGTGTAACGTGACAACTCCCCCAAAAGCGCGCGGATGAGAGCGCCGTGACCTTAATTTATATAATTACCTCCAGTCACTAACAAATTGGAAGCCGTACACACGGGCACTGTGTTGACTAAACCTTGATAGACTTGGTGGATTACTTGCTTTGTGTCGCCCGGGATGCCCAATAATGCGTATATGTGATGCATGGTTTTAAGTATACCATAAGTTACAAAGTCTCCACTCGCATATTTCTACCATAAATGTTTAAATCTTTAGTATGAAATGAACGTATGAGTAGTTCTTGGTCTTCATAATTTCAAAGGCACATTACATGATCGGGTTAAAGAGGTTAGGAATTGCATATACTGCCACATCGTAGCTGATATAGCTAGGTTTAGCCCACCAAGTTTCCTTAGTACCAAGGTAGGTATAGCCCGCAAGTTGTGTGAGCCCGCTCACCCACCTAAGCCATTAACGTCACATCTTATGTGGATTAACACGCTTGATTGAAATTTACCTGCTATGTAGTCAGTTGAGACGAGGCTATAGTCATAATAACCCGAATATAGGAAGAGCTTTGCACTTCTGACAACCATGATCTTTAAGCGACCAAGGGTGTTTAGGACTCAACTTTGTTCAAGCGGTAACAGGGTCTGCTAAGACACGTAACCACCCTCGGAACATTTCTTACATGCGAGCCAGTTGCTCATTTCGACATCGAGTTTCTTATCTTATTGTGAAGTTATTGCAGAAGCAGACGCAGATTCATGCTACAGGAGTGTCCGTTGTTATTTACAGGGGGTAACTTTGGGAGGATTATAATATATCACCTAGCATCAGCTCATACGCACCAAGGCTTAGACACTCTACCCGTTGTATTCGTTGCACCCATTATCGCAGCGTGTATGACCTTACATTTACTTGCTCCATCAGGTTAAAGACAGCGATCACTTGACATTGTTACTCTGTAGGAGGCCAGTATAATTACTCACAGTGACAGATAGTGGTATTCACTAGCAATGACGCCTCCCTCCGCCAATGAAGCCACGCTAAAAGGGGCGGATGCTGCAGAAAGTCGTGTACCAAGTGAGAGCGACTTTGAAGCATTCAAGATCTTCGCTGGCGGATTGAACCGCATCACCACCGCCGATGCACTACGTGAGCACTTTGGCAAATATGGCACGGTTGTTCACTCTGAGATAGTTACTGACAAAACCACGGGACGTTCCCGTGGATTCGGCTTCGTGACATTCAACAGCGATGCTGCAATCAAGGCCGTTCTGGCCACAAGCCACAAAATAGACAATGTAGTCGTGGATGTAAAGCAGGCTATTAAAAAGGAAAGAGCACGTGAACTCGTACCAACTCGAGAGGAGGTTAACCGCATCTTCGTGGGAGGTATTTCTGAAAGCATTAGCGAAGACGAGTTCAAGGAATATTTTGGCAAGTATGGCACAGTGGTTAACTACAACTTCATTGTCGATAAAAACACCAATAAACCACGTGGTTTCGGCTTTGTCATTTATGAAAACCCCGCTGACGTCGACAAGGCCATAGGTCATCACTCAAAGTTAGGGCGCAACTGCGAAGCCAAGAAAGCCCAACCACGCCCACACTTTAGTAAAGGGGGATCATCTTCTAACCAGGACAACGTAGACTATTCTGCCTATTACTACGCACAGGCAAATATGATGTACAACCCTTACTTTGCACAGATGTATGCAAACGGGCAGATGCCGTTCTTCAATCCCATGTACCCTTATAACTGGCCACAACAGGGAGAAGAAGGAGGAGCCGATGATGCATCAGGAAGAAGAATTAGTGATGAGGAAGGGCGTGGCACGAGAGAAAAACGCTTCCACAAGCCCCCAGGGGAACACTTCCCACCAGTTGGCCCTTCCCGTGGAGGACACAGAAAGCCGCCACGCGCAGAACCCTATTAGTGATGCCAATAGGATATATATATCGCAGCTCTTATATTTATCGCAGAGGACTTGCTGCCACAATGATTGTGAAATACACGATACTTCTCATCATTCATGCCCTGGCGTGGCAAAACGTGACAAATAACTTTGGTTAAGACATAATATTAACATTACACTTTAGTCACATTGTCATATATTTACCGCGTGTATTTCGCATTCAGATTTTTTATTCTTCATAAGAACTAATGCTGGCTGCCAATGTAGCCTAGATGATGTATGCCCGGCCAACCTGGCTACATGAGTCGTATCGTTCTATCCGCAGGGTTAAAAGTGCGAGCATTGTGCATGTGAATACCAAGATATGCGATTGAACAGTTTCCATTATATGTACCTTCATAGTAGGTGGAAAACAGTTTAAGGCACATGTTTCAAGTGATCAATGTATAAGTTAAAGCTATCCTAAATGTGCTTAACGTAAGTCTCATCACGTGGGTTTCTGAAAGAAACAGATGAGATTTGACTGGTTCCCATTTATGTTTCAAAGTCTTGTCGTTGAATTACAGGTTGCACTAGTCATGCAAAAATCATGGCATGCCCGAAAGATGCAAGCTATAACTCGAAACCACAAAAACTCCATTCTATACAGATGAACGTCATCTGGCTAATTGAGTTATGTGAAGGTACCGCAACCCACGCCGATTAAAAGGTCAACCATTTGAATCACTATTGAAAATGAATGAACGCCTCTGTCATCTCTCCTTGGGCTCAATCACGTGAACATAGGCATAGGTACCCGAATTATTTAATGAGGTAAACTACCCTTCTCTTTAATACTATCCAGGGCAATGCGATTTCAAATTTACCTCTATAAGCCACTTAAAACAAATAGGAAATGCAAACCATATCAGTGGCTCTCATTACTGGATGGGCCTCCCTCCAAGCAGACAGCCAAACAGTCTCAATTACCAACTTGGTTACCCAGTTTCGACAACCCAATTAAGCGGTAACCATAAAAATCACATCCTACTATATGTAGGTTTAGCGTAGTCAGTTCTTTAGGCCTCTTCAACTACGTATTTGGTGTCGTATACGTTGGAAGGCTCACTTTCAGTGGACCTGAAGGACCTATCAGAGCGTACGCTAATGTGTTCACCCTCAAATGGGTAGTAGTCCTCTTGTATGGGATTCTCTACACCATAAACTGTGGATTTCACAGAACCATCAGAGGTTAGACTGATTGCGTCTAAAGCGTCCTCTGCTCCAACATGTCCGTGGGAGGATTCAACAGCAGAGTATTCCTCGAGAGAGCTAAGTGATACAGCATCGATGGGAGGTATGTCAGGCATCGTTTCCCCTTCGTATGGCTCATCTGCATCTTCCATCATGCCATCAGCAGCAGCGACGTCGACATGAACGTCTACGTGATCACCAACGTGTACTTCAACGTGTTTATCAACGTGGCTATCGTCAGAGCCTTCAGACACATCCAATGTCACTTGTGAAACGTTTACAGACATAGTCATAGCGTTGTTATCGTCGGCAGCTTTCTCATGATCATCCGTGTCAGGCTTGCTAGTTTGAACTTTGGGCGGTTTGCTCACGTAATCTGTACCTTCTACCAGGAAGAAACGGGCAACGAGGGTATGCACAGTTTCCAGAGGGGGGACCGTGACCTCGAAAATGTATTTCCTCTTGTGGGTGTCAGGTAACAAGCGGATAGGAAGGATTTGCCCATCTTCTCCGTCTTGAGGCCTGACGTTGGCATCAACCTTGTAAGTCTTCTCGGTGGAAGTCTGCTCGAGAAGAATAATACGCTGGCTAGGCCACTTGAATTCTACTTCCTCCTTTTCGTCTTTCTTTCCTTCGTCGAAATCAACTCCATCAAAGAGGTGATCTGGTTCATCCTCATCGTCAGAATCCATGTATCCCTTGTAAGATTGGAAGGCAATGAAGGCAATGTCACTAATGTCGCCCTCGTAGTCATCAAGGCTGGTGTAGGGGCAGAAAGCATCAATGACTTCGACATCCGTTCCATATTCCTCATCTTCATCACTGGAAGCATCATCATCGATGTATCTCCATCCATCCTTGTCTACACCGCGAATTCTCTCAGTTGGGTAGATGTTTTTACAACCACCCTTAGCAATGCTCATCCACCACCTCTGGGTCTCTTCATATTTGGAAAAGTCCAGAGTAATTCCGTATTTCTTGTACTCGTAAAACGAGTTTCTGATCATAGCATCAGGAATGATGTACTTGGAACAGGCTCGGTAATATTTGACTTTCACGCGGGTGAAGTTGTCGTTAATACCACTGAAAGCTGCAACCTTGCCATCCACGATAACAATCACCAAGCTGTGCTCTTCATGACCGAAGCGGATGATTTCGGTGATGTATTTCCCAATGGGAGCCTCTGCAATCACTTCATCGTCGTATACAAGCTTCCAGATCTTATTGTCATCCACTGGGGTGTAGATTGTGCCATTAGCTCTTCCGTGAGTTGGTCGACTATGCACCAATCCAAATGATAGGTCCGGATTAGCTAGATCAAAAACGACCCCACGTTCAAATGCGGGTGGTTTTTGGGAAAAGCTCTGTCCTGCGAACAGTGCAAGGATGAAAGTAGCAAATTTGATTATCATCCTAGATAATTATTGAGAACCAATGTGCAATTTCAACCTTGGCGATCAAACGCTCGACTACGCCCCTTTTCCCTACTGTGGTGGCTCCAAACAGTGTCAATAAGTCAGCATCTATATTGTAATGGTGCTGGATGCATGATCTGCCTTATGTAGAAGTCCTTTTTTATGAGAAAAAAGGAACACAAGAATTAAGGGAGGTTGCGATTTTTCAGCGACATTTATCCCTTAAACTAACTATAAAGCTAAACATAACCACGTGTAACATCGTATTATTACGTCACATGCAATGTCGATAAGACACGTATCAGCGCATGTAGACAACTGTCTATGCGATAAGATCGTACGCTCAGCCCCTTCTGAACCCGTTTAGGTAATATAGGGTGGTGAGGGTGATGTATTGCCGAGTAGCAAAAATATGTTAGCAGATGCGACGAATACCGGAAAAATGACACTTATTTGAAGGAAGCCTACTTACCATTAATATCGCGAGGCCTAATGTTTGCCTCATAACTAATGATGCTGCAGATTTAAGACATGAAACAAAATTACAATGAGTTCAAAACGTTACCCTTTGTTGGGGGTCACCGCATTGGTTCTGATGAACACCGGGGCCATGGAGCCACGCGAACCAACTTCTTCGTGAACTTACAATTGATTGATGTGTTGAGCTTTAATCATACAATCTTTATCGCAGTATGATACCTTCCGATAAACTTTACTGAATCCTATAGCCAGTCACAACATATTCTGCTGGGCGTGGCGCAGGTAATATTACATAACTTGTGGATACCACAAATAGGATCAAAGACGCCGGCTTCAAAGCTTGAGGCAAACGATGCTTCCAGAAAGGCCTCCGACTTTCTCAACCATGTGGCCGTAGTTCTCGTCTTGTGCCAACGGCTGGTCACCGCATACTGGTTGGAACGCCTCACCATCACGTTGGAGTGGGAATATTTTGAGCAATGTTTCCGGAACCTCCCTGTAGTCCTTTATTTCGTTATACTGACCTTCTTTGTTGCTGAAACAGCCTATTGCCCTTTCCGAGAATACGAGTATGTACCTATCGCCGTCATATTCATAGAGTGCTACATGATATATACTCTCAACTTCTGGGTCGCTGACTCCACAGATCTCTTGATCCCCATCTTTAATCCCTATTATCCTGTGGCGATTCGTCGGCATTACGGATATCACATAGTCCTCTCCCAGGTTAAGCCTATCTAGTTCAAATATATCCGTGTCTACCTCAGCGGCCAGGTCGAAAACGACATTTGCGATATCTTTGGCACCTTCCTCTTCTTCATGGCTAACTGCAACCTGCTCCAGATTGTTGTTTGCCAGTATCAAACAGGAGAATGGCACGTAAAAGGCGAACAGCTTCCATACGAACCTGGCCATTTTATCACGAGTGCGCAGAAAAGAAGCAGAAGAGGACTAACAAAAATCTGTTCTTTCGTGCCACATTTGCGATTTTATTAAAATGTCCACCAATCTGAAAATGTGTAACGCATTACCATGCTATAGTGGCATACAGGGGTCCTTGTCTGTAAGGTATAACACTAACATCTGTTGTGACGGCGGAAGGATGCCACTTATTTGTTGTAATAACGTTGATTGCACATATAGAATACTGCTTTATTCAGTAACATGCAGCAAAAGACGTAGCTTATATGTGTAGGAGCTCACTTAGCGAAAACTCAGATACCAACAAGGCACAAGAATGCAAGGTTTAGGCATACTATACTGCAACTGCAGCTTCTTACGAGCATTGACATACTGTAGTTTATACCTTTGCCAATTTTCCAACAGCCACTGTTTCACGACTTGCTGTTACCATACTTCTTCTTGATGTGCTTGGGTATCTTATGCTTCCGCCGCTCGCGGTTGTGCTCCTTAACCATCTTCTTCCACGTTCGCGGGTCTATGCCCTCAGGTATTTTTCCTGTAAACTTGGGCGTCGCTTCTTCCTCCTTCTCTTGCATGCCTTCATCACAGTAATCGCCAGTATATACCTCATCACCGTCATCTTCATCTTCATCGTCACTGTCAGAAGTGTTGTGGTCGCTCAAGGCATTGATAGCTAAGACTACGTTTTCAGAGTGACCCATAACACTTTCGGCCATGTCCAGGGGCATTTGGGACATGTTCAATGGCAGCTGTTTGTCAAAGTTTACTTCCATTAGCCAGGGAATGCGTTTCCGCTTCTCTTCATCTGCAAATACGGACCCTGTCAAAAACATATAGACGGCCTTGCATAAGTCCAGATAGGCTAGGCGCTTCTTTGTAATTACCTCTGCCATATCAGAAGAGGTACCAAACTTGTTGAATTTTGTCATTTTTTCGACACTGTTCAACACTTCAGATTTAACAACTTCCACATCGGCTTCCCAAAACCGCCTAACATGTACTAGGGAGTCACCTTCCGAGAGCTGTTCCTGAAGGCATGACATTTCACCTTGGCCATCGATGTCTCCGAAATGTGGGTTCCTTGTGATGATGAAGCAAAACAGCTGTTCTGCAGTAAGCATTTTGAGGGTATCATAGTAGGCAGTTTCCACGTTACTGTTAGGTTGCAGCACATTGACAGCCTCGAAGAATTTGGTGACGTTCTCACAATCCCTTTTGAGGAAGGGCATTGCATTCATATGGTCGTTTTCTAATGCCTGAGATGTGTCTATAACGTATACCTTGCCTTCCGAATATAGCATGTTGAAGCTGGAAAAGTCCCCATGAATCAGCTTGCACTCCTGGAAGAGTACCCTCATTGTGGCGATGGTCTGTGAGTAGATTGTCTGCCACTCTACAAGTGGCAATGCCCCTAAGTGCTCTAGTTTCGGGGCAACTTCATTGTTGTGCATCACGAAATCCATCACAAGCACATGATCCCTGAGTGCTATGGGTGACGGCGAGTATAACCCTGAAAGGGCTATCCTTCTGAGATTTCTAAATTCCTTTTCTGCCCATTGTGCAACCATTTTCCTTGGGTTCTTAGTTCCTGAGTAAGCCCTTCTGAAACGAAACTCGCCCTCTATGTAGCGAGACCTATCCTTGAAAACCAGAATGGATGTCTTGTATACCTTTATAGCAACTCTCGATCTGCTGCAGTCATCTGACTTTACATCAGGTTCGGTATCCTCTGGTCTGGATCCACTGGTGATATTAGATGCAGATTGATTGGCTTCTTCACTTTTTCCTTCACTCTCTGAGCTAGTTACATGAGCGATGCGTGATACATCTTTTCCATTAGCATGAGATAATGCGATAGCCATTATCTTCTCCTCGAGATCATTTTCTGCGTCAGACTCGCTTGCGATGCCCTTTGTTTGTGCGATAATTAGTTTTCTAAATTCGGACATCTGTGACTCTGGCAGTGTCTCCGCTTCGAACACGTTGGCTTCCTTGCCCGTGCTGATGACGCCATGCATATAATGGAACACTCCCTGCCCACAGAGCTTCCTCAGACGTATATAAGTGCGTTTATCAAGTACCTGCTGAACAGTTGTCCTTTTGTCCTTGGTAAGCCCCTTCTCGTAGTGGTTCCTCTTATATATCTGAGTACTGCGAATGGCGTCCTTATCGTCCACACCCCTCGTGTTAAAGAAGAAGTTAGGCAGCAGAAAGTCCCTTTTCCTCTCTTTGCCACTCGTACAATCAAGTGTCGACTCATCGGAATCTGATGATTCCTCACTCACGGTATCGAGATCGGACATTTTTGCTATTATATAGTTTTGCGATAAACCACAGCCATCAACTAGGGCCAATAGTTAACCTTTCTAGGCCTGCAGATGGGTAAAAGCTACTGATGCATTTTAAATACATAGTAATGCCGTCATGTATGGCCATGTGTAGTGACCGGGAGATACAACGTAGTGCAGTCTTCCACCATTAGTATCTTCTCCGGGACATTTGCCGAAAAGGAGAAATTACTTTTCGGTTATTTTGCCCTGGGATTACGGTGCTTTCGCCCTTACCTAGAGTATAATTAGTGACACACCAAGTCCCTAACACCTTTGCTCGCTATGTCATAAAAATAGGTGAAATGGATGGACCGGTTCTTCCTTGCTGACTGCCTTACCGCTCGGTCACCTATTATATGATTTTGTACCTGTATCACGGTTCTTCTGTACTTGAATTTCACGGCCATGGGAAACGGTTACTTCAACGAGGGAGGGAAATCCTCGGAGGAGCTGGATTCATCTGAAGAACAGAACAGTGAGGTTTGTGCAAACTGCAAGTGCTCCATTTTCCGCAGATACCATGGATTGAGTGGTACTGTAGCCTAAAGGGGAACCAATACTATGTCCAAGTGGATGAGGCGTACGTAAGGGATGACTTTAATCTAGTTGGTTAGTGCATATGGCTTCCAATCAACGCTTAACAGGCCTGCAACAACAGGTGTCGTACTACAATCACGCACTACAGGTGATTCTAGACAACTACAACGACTACGATTATGAATGTTACGACGACAATGAGGAAGAGACCTTTGGCGGCCGCTCAGAGAGGGCAAAACAGCAGATCATCAACACATCCTCTCAGCTCCTATACGGCCTTATTCACAGCCGTTTCATCATAACGGCGAAAGGAATGTCGTTGATGATGCAAAAGTTCAAGGAGAAGGTATTTGGAACGTGCCCGAACTTCAGTTGCGAGGGCGCCGCCGTTTTGCCCATAGGCATCGTGGATGCGCCAGCATATCACAACACAAAGATATTCTGTCCGCGTTGCAATGTGGGTTCATAGACATATTCTTTCATCTTTACCTAGGAGGTCTATCACCCCCCAAAGAACAGCAGATTGGCCCTAATTGACGGAGCCTACTACGGAACAACATTCGCACATCTCTTTCTCATGGTGCACGAGCAAATTGTATGTTACAACTTGTTTTTCCATAAACACTTATCAGGTACCTCGCGGTCCCACATACTACTATGTGCCACAAATTTACGGATTTAAGGTCAACCCTGCCATAAAGGACAGGAAGCACCGTGCCCACAACAACCAACTGTAGTCTATTATCTTCCTATAGAGCCATGTGACCCAGTAACTTGGATGCTTCATTATTCAAATCTTGAAGAAACGAGTGCACAGCCCTAGTAATAGCTGTCGGAGGCACATGCGCCAGGTCAAACGACTCCTGGGCTTCCACACTGATAGAGAGCCCAGACTTTCTTTTATCGACAGCTGATTTAGTGTCGTAACTTTTATTTTTATCTAGCTCTGAAACTTTATTACCATCATTGCTCATGTTTTCACTCGTGGCGGCGTAGTCCAACGCTTCCCCTTCTTTTCTTTCGTAGTCGTCTCTGTGATCATAGTTCGCATCCGCAGTATGCAATGTAGCAGTTTCATCTGAATAATCATGACTTGCTGCTTCTGTTAAGTGTTGCTTGCTTTCGCTGTGGTTGTTCGGCGGATCCGTCTTGTGTTCACTGATAGCCTGGGAGTTTGTTTCCGGGACAGTTGTAGTGGTTAATGCAGGTTCGGTATTCCCAGTAGAGTGGTTACTGCCCAACTTCTCTGCATTCATGTTGTTATTCACATAATTGGGTGAAACAGCAACTAGACTGGGGGCCGCCCTCTTCTCTTCAGTCTCACCCCTATTACCTCCCGTTTCAATGTTTGATTTCGTCGATTCATTTTCCTTTTCAGTTATACTTTCCTTCGGTGGTTTCTCACCAATGTCTTTTGGGGTGATTGAAAATTCATTCCTAATTCGATTTAGTTCCTCACTCAGCGACTCCACCCCGTCCTCCACGAAGGCCTTAACCATTGTCTTTGATTCTCCGATACGTTTATTGATACCATCAAACGACTTGGAATCTTTCTGCTTGTCTAAAGCCTCAATAGCATTTTTACAGCTGTCTTTGATTTGCGCCTGTGTTTCCCTTATCTTCTCTTCTACCATCTCGCATGCTTCCTTCAGATTCTCCATCTCAGAGGGGTCAATTGAGGCCTTTAGACTATCCAACCTCTCTTTTACAGTCTTGCTGAACTGGTTCATGTAGAAGTCCACATTGTCACTTAGGTCCTGGAGTTGGAATTTTATAGCTTCAGGCCCCTTGGACCCCTTCTCCATACAAGATGAGCATGACTGCCACCGCGTGGAGCTCAGCTCCAACATGCTTCCATGCTTCCTACGTCTGGCGTTACTGTATAATGTGACTGATATTGATGCCTTCCCGGCAAGGGAAAACAGAAATAGGATTATGCGCAGGATGCCTGCCATTGTTCATGTTACAAACAACAAATGCCTATTTTAGGTAAACTTAGGTCAGATAGTGGGTTTCTTGTGTAAACTGTGTTTACATAGCACTTTACTTGGTAACTATTAATCAAGAATAAAGTCGATGTTGTTATCTGTAGTTAGTCAAGCGCTGACACATGACAGACTCAGGGCAACGGCAGTGCCAAATGAATCATATATACCAATTACACACAAAATAGTCCGACCCCTGTCCCGAAGGGGACTGGAATCCATGGTTATAGAGAGAAGTAACCATGTGTCAATTCACATATACTCAAGGAATCCAGATTCTCACAAAGAATATGCAAACTCCCATAAGACACGGCATTTTAGAGACACAATAACTATGGTTGTTGCACTAAAAACACATTCTGCAATTTATTGTAACAAAAATGTATTTTAGGTAAACATTACCTAATGTGTCTGAATGGGTGTGTCCACCCGTCTTGCCCTCTTGCAAGGAAAATGATAGCGCTAATATGACATCTTTTATGGTTTTCACTATCACCGTGTTAGATGGTGGAAACAGGCGTCCCTTTCCAGCTGGGAGAAGCTGTTTCTCTATGAGCGCAGATAATGGTTGTAGGATGGAGCAATTTCACATCTCCCAGATCGCATGCTGTTCCCAAGCTACTATCTTTGAGTAACTTAGCCCGTGATAACAAAGATTTGCAGGCGGTTTGTGATAGCGTCGTAGGATCTGCCTTTTGTCATGCAGCACAGTTGTCTTCCAGATCGTCTGATTTTATAAGACACCCTCTGAGATTCGGAAATGCATTAGAAACGCTGTTGGACCGTGCGTCCTCACTTTGCACAGGTCAGCTGGATTCCGCATCGAGGGAAATATTCGGAGATATCCTCAGCGGGACTGGAATCGCAGAAGTTACCGGCGCTAGCGGGAGCGGAAAGACCTCCTTTTGCATCCACTACATCAACAGCCTGGGTAACGAGACGCTTTACATTGATACTTCTGGATCCTTCTCAATCGATCGTGTGAAGAATCCACAATGTCTGACATTCTTGCGTGTCTTCAACTGTGAGGAATTAGAGGCAGTTATTGTAGATTTTAAACGTCTTCTTTCGGACGATGAGTTTCTCCCAGTAAGTAGAAGAGTCCGTGCTAGAGCAGTGCGCAATGTTATCATAGACTCCCTGTGGCCGGTGATGTTGTTGGAACATCGACAAAAGAGGCATGACTACTTGACACGCCTATGCTCAACGCTCAGACAAATTGCATGGAGGCACAACATAACGGTAATAGTCTGCAGTAACAGCAGTAAGCTTGATTCAAGGCAAGTTCCCGGAGACAAGACGGCTAATCCTTATTTGCATGATAATTGGCGCTCACGGTGTTACCTCCAAATATTGCTGGAGCAAAGGGTATTATACTCTGAACTGTCTCCTATTTTTAGACCCGTCACAGTCGGATCTAAGGGACAGTGGAGTGGTTCTCGTTCTGAGAGAGATTGGGAGTTAGGCTCAGCATCTCGGGTGAGGCGTGTCATGACCATCAGGAGTGGCAGCAATTGCTCTGATCGGTACCATGAATTTGAAATTGAATCCCACAATTTGCTAATACATGATACTTGAAGATGTCGGACGCCACGTTTAAAGATATTCCTTGGAGGAAGAGTGAGTTGGAGATTCTGTATGACTTCTTGGTGTCTGCACGAGACCGCTGCCTGCACAGCATACAGGCAAGCGCTAATCGCAGAAAAGGTGAGGCTCTGTGCAAACCACTGCTGTTCGGGAATCCTAGAGAACACAAGCTACCCCGCTATCTGAACACTCCAAATACTCCCTCCAATATGGGAAACAGGCAGCCTATGACCCTAAACGAACTGGACAACCCAGGTTCCACTTCTGGCAGCACGGCCCCTACACCCACTGATGATGCATACCCCAATACTACACAGATGGTTGCTAACATTTGTATTTTGCGAGGGCAAACAGGTTGTGGTAAGGTGACGGCTGTGCGTCGCATTTGTGAGGATATCGGCCTAAAAATAATAGAGTATGATCCATTAGAAGTAGAGATGGTAAACTGCGTATATGGAGAGAGATATGAAGGAATGACGACATCTTTTATGAGATTTCTGGATAACACGAGAAGGAAGCCAGGTTTGCGCATGAGGAGTACAGTGGCAGGAAGATGTGCAAATAGGCATAATCAAATGTCTCATAGCTTATCTCCCATATTGCTCAAGCGTTTTAAACCCATGAAGCGAGATATGGAAGAAGCGAGAACGGTTAACGATATCCCTTTAAACGAACCACACATTATTCTGCTGAAGGACCTACCTCGTGGAATATTGACACCCAACAATGTGGACAACGTTAAGCGAATTCAGGAGATTATGGAGAATATTCTAGAAGGCGATGAAAGCTGGGATATAGCGGCCTTTCCACTGTTAATTTGTGTGAATAACTCGGAAAGTGATCGCCTGATGCTGAAGAGCATCCTGCCTAACAACTATGAGAACCATGCACGTTGCCTCCGTCTAAATGTATCCCAGATAACGAAAAGTAAGATGAAGGTGCTGCTTTCAAAGCTGCTACATACTTTGGGAAGGCAGAGAACCTCGTTGAACGAACATCTTGTAGACGCCATAAGTGCTATGAGCTTTGGGGATATTCGCTACGGTATGGCAAACTTACACTTTTACTCTACACCCTCATCGCATATATCTCCTCCACCTTTAAGCGATCTGGATATTTTGAAGAACCATATGATGGAGCGCAACACTTCCAGTGGCGTATTTAATCTACTAGGGAAGGTATTGGTAAACAAACGCATACCTGCCATACTTGGTGGTACACCTGAAGATGAATCTGCAACCCTTCTGTGCAATACTAACAGTGGAGAATCTCTAGACGTTAGTCGGTTTAGTGAATGTTTCAGCTTATCAAAACCAGTCTCTAGATGTTCCTTCGATTCACAAGGACTGGGATCCTGTATGTATCCAGATTATTCAGATGTTCTCGAGATTCTGCCAAAGTTATCAGATGATCTAGTGGAGATGGATTACACATATTGCGAGTACGAGCAACCATCGCAGGAATCTGATTTGGAGGAGGCACTGACCAATGCATCTTGCATTAGGGACTACGGAATGCTACAGCAAGAATCTTTCAACTCATTGCTAAGTGTTACCCCCCTTTCAGTGAGGCTGTTTGGCCTTAAGGAGCCCTTCAACAAGGCATTCCCCCTATCAATGAGCCAGTGGCCCACGATCGCCTATGATATGTCAGCTACCCCTACGAAGTACCCGCGGTCGGCAATGATTCCACGTCTGACACGACCAGGCATGTACTACGTGCCAGAGGAGATGTTGGACAACGGATATGTGGAGGGATCGTTCTTAGTGAACTGCTGCTTTGAAAACTATGTAAACTACTTTGAGTCTGTTGAGGACTGTGCGGTTTTCGGAACACACTTGTCTTTTGCGGATGCATGTCTCAATGGAATTCGCTACTCTAGCGGTCAAACAGATGAGCTGCTGGAACAGCTACACAAAACGTTTTCGTCTATATGCCTTAGATCTACTAGTGATAGTAACCTGGGTGGGTTGGAAGGGTCAGGAAACAAGGTTTTTCGCCACTTTGGCAGGAACGTTTGGCACTCAGAGTCGAGGTATGACATGGAAAGGTTGCAAGAACTTTATGATTTTCATCTTAAGGAACTTGCTGCTAGGAGGCATCGTCAAGGTGATAGTAGAAACGCAAGCGGTACCTATATATGCAAGCAGCGTGCGTTCGTCGAGATTGTACCCTTCATGTACATGTTAATATCGCAGGAATATGGGCTGGATGCCCCTACCAGAGGAATTCATCTGGACACAAGCATGGGAATCTCCAACATCATGACGGAGTCTCTTATGGAAAAGGTTGACTTGCTGATTGACGAATCCGAGGAATCATCCAAGGACTCGCTAGAAGCAAAGGCTGTCGTTAAGGCTCAGTGCGGAGTTTTAGATTTGGTTACTCCTATATTCAAAGAGTTGCTCACAGAGATTGGTAAGCACTACTGAGGGGCCATCGAACGCCACCAGTACGGTGGCCGCAACAATCACTATAATAATGCATTTAAAATATTAAACCTATATAAAGGCGTGGCCTGTCTACCCTTATGTATCTCTGGCCTCACACCCGTATGTTGTCGACAGTAGACATAACACCCCCATCAAACGTAACGCTCTCAGTTGCAGGGCCGACAGCATTCTGGTTTTATTGGCCGCGTTTAAATATTACGTTTGCCTTTGTCTGTTGTTTCGCTTGATATACACAAGGTACGTTTGCCAGGCCCCTACGTGTGTGCCCCTCTCCATTTTCCAACGCCAATATGTCATCTTAAATTTAGGATTCTCAAGATGATTGAGGAATCGTTTGAAGGTACCGATGCGGGAGCCTCCCACACCATCCCGGTTGCCGCCGGCTCCATCAAGATGAACGGCTTCGTAATGATCAAGGGCAAGCCCTGCAAGGTTGTGGAATATTCCACCTCCAAGACCGGAAAGCACGGGCACGCCAAGGCCAACATCACCGGTGTTGACATTTTCACCGGAAAGAAGTACGAAGATGTATGCCCAACCTCCCACAACATGGAGGTCCCTCACGTCAAGAGGACTGAGTTGCAGCTCATCAGCGTCGACGATGACGGCTTCGTGTCCCTGTTGAACCCTGATGGAACCTGCAAGGACGACCTGCAGCTCCCCAGGGACAACGACGGCGGTTTCGATGAGGTTTCCAAGCAGATCCAGGCTCTGGTTGCTGCAGGAAAGGAGGTACTTGTCACCGTTCTCTCGGCCGTTGGTCAGGAGAAGATCATCCAGTGCAAAGAACTCACTTGAATAATTTAATCTTAGCGTTTCAACCTTGTCTACCTCTACCGCGATACCCCTTTGATACGCTTGACGACACATCAGGCTGCATAGACCTACCCGTCTACGCCGTGCTGGCGACCAGAAACGTTAATAACACATTTATCTATATATCGCAAATAGGTAGTTCCAATGGATGCCTCAACGGACCCAGTGAACGTGGCCATTGCCGAGCTCGTCGGCATGGCGGATATGCTGAGAAGGTAGGAACGCAATTCATTTGCGAGATGACGCATTTCACCCCTCTCATCGAATAAGCCATACATATCTCTTTAGGATGCGTGAGTCGTGCTGGAACAAGTGTATCGCAGGAATCAAGGACGAAAGGCTGGACCCGGGGGAACAAAGCTGCGTTGACCGCTGTGTTAACAAGGTGGGTATTACGTGTGTCTTTTCATGGTTTCCAGTTTCTAGACGTGCACACCATGATAGGAACTCGCCTACAAGAGGCTTCAAAGGCTATGCAACAATGATCGTTTTGCTATGTAAAGTCGGATAAACCAAAATTGCGCTGCGTGTTTGTTTCACTACAGATTTGAAGACTCATTGAAATCTCTTTCTATACCACATGCGGAAGCGATCGGCAATTCCTCCTGCTGTTAGCGCCGGTCTCGCGTCGATGTATACCGACAGAGGTTCATTGTTGGGGGCATCGCCCTCGTAGAAATCTATAATGTACCTGCAGAAGACCATGAAATAAGACACGGTATTAAGTACCTCACAAGCTTCCCGCAACGGTCCACCGTCCAATCGTGCCTGTCATAGGGAAGCTTGTATCCCATCAGGTTATTCCACCTGGCACGCAATGACAGTTCGTCCTTTTTACCAATGAAGTGAGCCAAAACTGGCCTTGTGCATCTCTCCAGATGCATGTCTTCGTACTCCATGAGCTTCTCCCACGCCTTCTCGTTTATGGCATTGTGTATTTGCACAACAGTGGGCACGAGTCTAGAGTCGACGTGGTGGCCTAATGCCTCATTAACATCATGAGTAATGAATGACAACAATACTTTTATGGTTCTGCATAGCAGTAGATAGCATACGTCAACTGCGCAGCTGGTACTGCATATGCATCTCATTTACGGTCATACTGGGTCACCTGACCTCGGGTGACGACATACCTTTGGCTAGGGTGGAACGGTAAAACTGTCGTTCTGAGGGGTAAATCCACTTAGACGCCTTGCCGGGTATGCTGGACTCTGTCCTTTTGTCCCCCAAATGCCGCATCGCGGATTCTGGTATGATGGGTATGTTGCTACCGGCAGTTTGCGATGAGCTGCAGCTTGAATTTGTTCGTTCTTTATCGGAAATGTAACGCGCCTCAATCGGACAATAGGGCGCAGAGCTGCCGTCTGAGGCATTAGAACCACCCACTGGTGGAGCCATTTTAAAGCTTTGCTTGCGATAGTATTACAGTTGTAACCAGACTGCGTCAACAAGACCTGTAATATAATTTATCCGACTATAGGAGCCACTACAGGTGCATACAACCTCCAACAGTGCCCAAATATCATCATTTAACCAGGAAAAGCCACTACGGTAGCGAGTTCTATATGTTAACACACGACGCTCGAGTGGAATCCTCAATGCACGTAACATACGAAAATGAGCATATACCATCCACACGCCACATCTCCGCTATTTATCCATATATTCGCAGTTCAGAGTGGCAATTTGCCACAGGATGGGTTGTTTGGGCACTACCAGGCTACTGGTGATGGGGAAATACGCTCCCAAAAATAGCGGCAATAGTGAATATTTATCGCAGTTTCTCATGGAAAAATATCAAACGCATTGTCACTGGTATGTAGTTAAATTTACGGTGGATGATGCAAGAACAGGCTGCTGTCCTATGATATGTCGACAGAGTAGGTTTTAATAAATGCAATAAACGAGTAATTTCCTCAAATGTTGGGAAATCAAGCCATCAAGCATAGCGCAGTAATTATTTAAGGTGCCTAGCCCATCGCTTACGGCCGCCGTGGCCTTGTAACAATGACGAAACCTACAAAGAAAACGATCAAGCGCCCTTCTAAGACTAAGAAGCCAAAGGTGACGCTGGTGAAGGATAAAAATGAAGAGAAAAAGGATAGCTACAGTTTCGTGAACCTCAGGCGCGTCAGCGTCCCTGCGAACCGCATGACTCCGCTCAAGAACAACTGGGACACGATAGTGAGGACAGTGGTTGAGCACCTTAAACTGCAGATAAGGATGTGCACCAAGTCCAAGGTAGTTGAAGTGCGGCCAGCGTCTGAAAATACCGACCTGTCGCTGCTTCAGAAGGCACAGGACTACATACGTGCATTCATGCTTGGCTTTGAGCTAAAGGACGCCGAAGCCATGATACGCCTGGAGGACATCTTCATCGAAAGTTTCGAAATCAAGGACGTTAAGCGCCTAAACGGAGAACACTTGTCGCGTTGCATTGGCCGCATTTCCGGCAAGGATGGAAAGACGAAGCATAGCATCGAAAACATGACCAGAACACGAGTTGTACTAGCTCAGGATCGCATTCACATAATGGGGAGCTTTAATAGCATAAAGATGGCGCGCCATTCTATATGTAGTCTTATACTTGGAAACCAGCCAGGGAAGGTCTACAACAACCTGTGCAACATATCTAAGCGTCTTAGGGAGAAAATGTGAACATCGCACCGTTGAATAAAGTATCACTTGACGAAAGCCTTAAGTAATAAGGTGTAACATGAGTCTTTAAAATGAATTTGGTAACACTTCCATGACGTTGAGGATTCCATTCCGGGGGGCGCACCGTTATGGCGGTCATATTTATAGACGAATATGTAGTGTAGATCGTATGAAATCTAGTTATGATGGTAGCATACTCTAGTTTTATACACCGTAGCTATTGCTGACGACGTCGGGTACACACTGCGTGGAAGAAGGTCAATAAAATACCGCTGACGTGCCGGATTCCACAGGTGCACGGAAGTGTCATTACAATGCAGAGCAGTAGCCGTTTTCCCCCTCGTTATATGTGTTGCTTCAGTGGGTGACGACCCCATGAGTGATTAGGTGCCTTCCTTAACAATGAGATAGGTGCCACCACTGAACATTTATATCACTGTATAATAAGCCCTGAATGGGTATGTGTTCAACTTGCGCCTGGGGTCCGAGTTAACAAATTGTCGACACAACCATAGTACTGAATACAAGGACCGGCGCCGATACATTTGTTGGTTTAATACCGAAGCATCCACGCACTGAATTAGACATTTTCGATTCTCTCAAGGTATGTTACAAAGATATTAGCAGAGATAAAAATAATAGTGTGCATTGCACATTTGTGTCGTATTCCACCCATCACTATGCCGCGAAATATGATACGCTTGTCGCCTTGTTTTCATACAACATATCCACTAAAATGATCCATTACAATTGTTTACAGATGCTGAAGGATCCAAATGAAAGGAACGCCATGTTCCTTCTCTTGACCGCCAACCTCTTTTACTTCTTGACATACGTCCTCGGATTCTACCCTCTGGTTCTTTTGACCAATATGGCCATGCTCGCCATTTGTCTGGGAGGCGCTGTCAGAGTGCTTAGGCGAACTACTCCCAAAAACGAGCCAGCTCACCCGGAGAAGCACGAGTTCGTCTCGGCGGAATTAATCGCCGACGTCCTCCAGGTTGTTTACACCTACCTGAATGGCCTATTGAGCCACGCAAATGACATACTGCTATGGGCACACCCCGAAAAGTCCTTCTGCGCCATTGTGGGACTATACATCGTCGGCATGTTTGTCAGGATTCTGCCGCTATTCGCACTCATCTTCATGGGAGTTTGGGGATTATGTGGATGGATCTGCTTCCAAAAGCAGTACTACGCCTACGCCCACCCATATGTCAACCCTGTGTACCAAAAGGTCTGCGGCCATGCCTCCAACGTATACGGCGTTATTCCTCGCTTCAAGGAGTCACAGAAACTTTAGATATAGGAGTCTTCAATAGATAACCTAGCAAAGGTGGGAAAAGCGAATTGTCATTAATAAACATAGTTGATGACGAATTTATCTGAGGTGACATAGTGACGCTCACGGTATGATTATTTCCCCGTCACGGTAAACATTCAAAACAGGTATTATTGAAATGTCCTAAAGATAGACTAGAGTTTATTCATCTGTGTAGTAGCAGCTTGGGTTGTATTGTCATAGGGAAGGTAACTCAGGCGCACGGCCGATGTAGCCGGGAAATGTCCACCCGGTTTGATACGGCTGTTGCCCATTGGTGACATGTAAGCGTGATATGAAAAAGTCAACGTTTGAGGCTCAGCCTGTCATAAAGTGATGAGATGTTGATGTGTATATGCTTTCTAGTTGTGAATATCGGTTTCATATTGCAGTTTTATGTGTGAAGTGGTCCATGTGGAGAACAGGTGATGGCAACACCTGTTCCGTATGTTCCATAATGCCTGTCTTATCACATATAACGTGGTTAATGAACTAGACACAGCTATGCTACTACATTGTACTGCTCAAATTCTCAACTAACTTGCTGAAAACTGTCGGTTGTGTTGTATGCTGTTGTGCCTTCCATCCCGTCTAAACACCGACAGAAAAGTCATATCACCATATAATTATGGATGAATTCACATCAGGATTTCCTCCGCCACCCTTTTTTTACAAGAATTATTCCTTTAAGGAGGGTCATGATGTGGAATCTTCCGTGTGTGGGCATTCCGCAACCAACGGAGCTCCCAAAGCTTCCTATGTCGACGAGAGTATCGAGGACTTGAGGAGCAGAGTTGTAGGTCCGGACAATCCCCCGCCTCCTAAGGAGTCCTGGTTTAACTTTGGTGTTAATGAGCATGTAAGTGGTAGAGACTGCTCTGTCCATGTTGGCTCAGATGACGGAGGAGCAGTATAAACTGGACTCTGACACGGCAATATCACTCCCAGAGGAATACCCCGAAGCCAAACAACAGTTCAAATTATTATATCGGGATTTCATGGACTCCCTGCTGGCGTACCTAAGCGCTCTGAAGGATGTATGTACCATCTGTGATCATTAAACTATGCTTCAGATGAATGCAGATTCAGTATCTGAAATCAAACGTTTTATAAAGGTAAGCGCAGGTTCATGTATATAATAAGTTTTATAATCCCATCAATCTCATTTTGTGTTCAGTTATACATCAATCTGCAACACCTACTCTACTCCTTAACTGAGAGGCAAGCACAAGACGACGTCGTTAGAATGCTGAGGTTTGTATTACTGCAATTTGACGCTGAACGCACATTCTTTTAGGGAACAGCTTGAAAGAAGACGCCGTTACATTGACAGCATGAAGGTGTAAGTGAAATCACTCGAATGACATGACTGCCCAGGGTACTTGTGGAAATTCACAAGCTACTGTCTAATGCCGCCTTATCGGGAAAGTAAGCCGCTAATGAATAGTGACAGAGTCGTTTTAATCGTGTACTATAAAAGTGAGGTTATATTAGTGATGGTCGCTTGCACGGTTACACTTGACGAACGGTAGCTGACGTCCAGCATGTCACAACTTAGACGAGTGCAAATCACAAAGCTCTTCATTGTTCTGATGAATTATATACAGCATAACTAAAACTGTACCAAAACATCTTGCTCATTCTGCAAATGGTCTATAACGCGGTATATTGTTCTTACCTCTACAGGAGACACGCTCTCAACATCTAGCGGTTCATTGGGGTCATAGAGTGAGTCGTAAAGGTATTGGTAGCGTGTTTTAACATCGAGAGAAGTATCACTAGTGATATAACTCAGCTTGAATGGCTCCAGAGGGTCGTGTCTTGGGACCTTCAGTGGACCCTTGGGGTCGGAAGACCACTTCCACTTTTTCACCTGCTCCATCCATTGTTCCTACTCTTTGATTTCACCAATAACGGCAACATACTCTGCTTTTCTCTGCTAGCTTTCTTGCCAATTTGTTGTCTATCCAGACCTTGTTCCACCCTTTTACTTTCTCAGGTATTGGTGCAGGTGTATTATTCGGCGTTGCGTATCTGTGATTATTGCAAAGATTTCCCAATCAGCAAACCTTGGCATCCAGTCCATTTTTTGAGGATACTCCTCTATTAAGTAGATTAATTTCTTCAAGGCGGCCTCGGTCATTACAAGCTGACGGTACTTGAGTAGGTTGTAGACGTTCACTCCCTATGCCAGTGTAAAGGGTATAGATGACGCATACCTCTACAGTTTCTATTCGTACGGCAGGTATATTGGCAGTTGACCATCTGAAGTTTTCATTGGAGTCCGAATTTCCACAGAAAACAAGCAGCGCAGAATTGCAATTGTTCCCTGTAAGGGCCTCAAGAAACCTCTTGAAAGTCACTCACCCAGTATCTTTCTGAGGTAGCCAACAGCATACTTCGTCTTGTGGCTCTTCATAAGGAAGGAGTCAACCAATCTTATTTGCGACTGTGCAAATTTGGCGGATAGCATTATCTTGAGACCAAGCCACAGAACTGGAAAGCATGATGACTACAGGTAACGATACGCACCTCTGCGTTGTATTTTAGTCCTCTGGTCCCCCGGCCTCAGAGGATGAGCAAACACTCCCAAGTATTTGCCTGGTGACTTTTTCCACCCTATACGCGCTTTCCCAGCCTTTTGTTGCTTGCGCCATTTCTTTGTGCTGCCTGGCCACTCCCACTTGTAAAGCTGCATGTCCTCACTATAGCCAGCCTTAGCACGTCTATAGAACATGTAGCATCGGTGTAGTACGTCTGGTCTTAGTGGAAGGCCAAAAATGTCATTTGGAACCTCCACGAATTTGCGAGGCTCGCTTAGCGTACCTTCCTCTTCGAAGGTATACACAGGTATTTCGAGAATGCTGTTGAACCCAACGGCTGCATACATGTCGTTTGATGACCATAGCGCCTACCTGGATATGACCAATGGTCCTTCGTTAGTTTTGCGATGTCAACAATCTCCCCTGGCCGTCTCACCACCGGGGGACTATGTATGGAGGAGAATACTCCAGGATCAGAAATAGCGCTTGCTGCTTCATTGGATAACACAGATGTCGCGTTGCTGCTGCTGTATCTGCGATATATGCGATTGAAAATCTCATTTCTCTGTCTAAGTGCGTTCCTTATCAGAGTACACATCATGAATGGAAGGGGTAGACAGCAACCATTAGAGGTTATATCGTACTAATATAGCAACATAATATACAATATTGTTATAAACATAGTGTTGTTAATCATGGATACCGTATTTACACCCTCCTCCCAAGCCTTCCATGCTGCACAGTCCATGTAACGCCACACTGTTGAGTAACAATGAGGTGAAGACATGCTTGTGAGCACGCAAACTATAATTGTGAGATATAGACGTGGTGCTGTATCCTCTGTGTAACCTTCCAACGTTGGATTCCCGGTATCATTACCCAGGGAAAGTAACTGTAGACAGACAGGGGTGGATTATGATATGCTCACACCAATTGGATGTTGTGAGACTGCAGTGGGACTGAGAAAGGCTCGTGTTGTGTATTGAACCTTGTTACTCTGTAACATGCTCCCCGAATTGGATAGGTGGTGATGCGCTCCAGTTGAGGGATGATTCCTTCCGGTTCGGTGAGAGGCTGCCCCTTGATATCTCGCCTCTTTTCAGCACTGGGGGTGTCTCTGCTGCCACACGCTCGCATCTGTAGGAGGGGTGTGCACGGATAGCCTTTAGGCCGAAATGCATTTATGATATACGCTAATAAAATAGTGGCTTTATGTGATTAACGAGCTATCTAGCTATTTACTGACCCTTAAAAGAGCTCTTGTCAAGGCAATTAATGGAAGATTCAAATTTAACCTTACATGAAATGCTACACAATATTTTATACGCATTGTTGGACACCACAACGGATAAAAACGTTGATGACATAACTGCAACATACGACCATATATTAAACCCTGTCACGGCTACGTAGTGCCTTATGGGTCCATTTTCCACTGCCCCAGACGTTTTCGTCGCACTCTTTAGCCTAACCTAGCCACGGCACTGTAACAACACTAGCCATATGGAACAAAAATACTCATTTGAATAGACGGTTCTGCATAAACAATTATGATTGTTTATATGGTCAATACACAATATGTCTTAAAGTAGTGTAACAGATTTGCTCATGCTAAACGTCTAAACCACCAGAGCAGACATTTTGCAAAACTGCTCACCGTTTCAGCTTAACAAATCCCATCGCGATTAATGGTTTGGACAGAGGTGATTATTCATCTTTTCTAGATATTTTGATCGTCGGAACTTGGTAGCAATGCCTAGAGATATGAATCCCGGACTGAAAATATATGATATACTGAATCATTGTCTTCGGCCCTTAGATAGATCACCTTTCGAGCTTTCCAGTGATTCGATATAGATATCAGGCCCTGAAAGATAAAGGTATAAAAGACCAATTATGGTTCTTTTACTGCGAACAAACCCTTTTATCAGACCCAGAACAGAACTACTATATCACGATTCAAGTACCAGTAAAGACTAAATGTCAATGAACAACGTAGATATCTAGAGTAAAGTAAACAAGATGGGAGATTGTATCCCTGTCACCAAGTCATACGAACCCAAACAAAGCCATCCGTACATATCTGGGAGGTTTAAAAGGAGGGACCCCAACATCCACTTCTATCTTCCGATAGAGTGCCCCTTCCTCAAGAATTGCACCGACGGTTCATGCCCTCTAGCCCATACTAAACTCGAAGTTATATTCCACCCAATAGTCTATAAGACCCGCAAGTGCAAGATGTCATCTGCTGGGCATTGCAACTTCTCTCACAAATGCAGCTTCTACAACAACAGCACTGAAAGGAATGCCGCAAAGGTCTTGTGGCGCACGTGGGAAGATAGGTGGAAATTTTGGCGCTGCAACATCGACACGATGTTGATAAGTCGAAACAAAATGGATAGCACCATAGCAAAGAGTCTAGCCACAATTAAGAAGCACAGAGGGGGTGAATACAAGCTACAAAAAATGCCTCCTACAAACGAAGCCATAATGAACCCGGTGATAATCCCCGACTACTTCATCCTAGGAGACATGGCCAAACAGGATTTCAGCAACAATGAAAGTCTGTTGTACGAACCATTTCAGCCTTTTAGTAATCTCCACCAACAAGAAAGTTCCAATTCACCCTACGAATACATGACCAATAACATCTTTCAAGAATGGTTTAACAAGACTGAAGAAGACAGAAGGCAGGAGTTCTAGGATCCTATATCCCTCTCCCTTCCCTTCCATACAGACCGCTTTATCTAGACATCGTGATACCAAAAACCCAAAAACAGAAGATGCTCCCTACATTATTATTTGTATCAAGATTCTTCAAAACAACGAAAATGTCACTCCTCAAAATGTCCGTGCATTTGTTACTTTGCCACGCTTTACGGCACGCAAATGTCACCATCCATACCTGGTTGTGTACATGCAACTACTATATTCACCATTCAATGTTAGAACACAGTTGCTATTTTATGTGACCTATTGTAGATATTTCCTATTATAGTGTTTGTAACTTCATTGACCTCAGATTTCCTGGCACCAGAAGGTATGGAGGAACTGCAGAAGGGGAATACACGGAGGGACAAATGACGTCAGCCACGAACTCCGTATCCATCGGATCCTCCTCTTCATCTGGAATCCCAGGTTTCGGGACCTCCTTCACACGGTTATATATTTAAAGGGCAGACATACCTCAACGCATTTCACCAGGACGAACCCTATTATGTTGCAGTAGGGAATGAGTTTGATATCGTCAGTGGCTGGTATGGCCAGTATGGAGTTTATGAGTGATACAGGGTCTCCAGTCCAGGGGGAAGCGTAGATTTCCTCCTTATTCACTTTCCCAGCGTCATCAGTAGGAAGGGCATCCTTGGACAGACCAAAGGACGTGTCAATAAAAACAAGATTCAGATTATCTATTGCGAATCTGGTATTATGCATCTCCCCTGGTGGCCTATCAAAATACCGCTTCCAAGCCCTAGTATTAAGGTACTTTAGCCTGTCATGGTCCACCTACGCATGCTCAGTTGTTAAATTTGTGACTTACCGGCACAACGCCTTCCAGCTTGTTCACCGCAAGGACAAGTACGTCTTTGGCTGTATTGTCTTGAACGGGTTCTTCCTCTTCTTCAATGGGTTCAGGAGCTAAAAACTGTGTATTTAATGCAACAAATAGTTACCAGAGGGTTCCTCATCAATGCTTCTAGGGGAATCGGAAGCATCCTGGAAAGCAAGGTTTCCAAGAGCGGCTGACTTCATAATCTCCTCCTTTATATCTGTCTGTTTAGCCGTAGTAAGCTCATCAAAAGCCCGCACCAGTTCTTGATGTGTGGAAGGACTATCTATAACCAGTATCATGGAAACGTTGTATATTTTGGCGAGCTGAAGGATGAGGTCACGATTTGATGAGAAAGGGGCATTTATTATTATGCCGGATGCTGCGATATATTTACCCATGTCGTTGACCTCATCTGATATTCTATTGTTAGGCTGCTGTTCCAGCGCCTCTTCCATCATGAGCTCTACGGTTGCTGCCAGAGCATGCGATACCTTTATGTGTTTTGACAAATCGCAATGCTGTGACCCACCTGGATATATAACTTCTCATTCTCTTTCATATCTGTGTGACCGTAAAAGTAAACTAATGGGTTTTCTGGAGGTTCATCAGTTACTGATGAGATAACCGATGCCCCAATTGTGCCTGGGTAAAACTGCAGAGGCTTCTTGTCGGTAGACGCTCGAGGGTCAGCCTCAACGAATAAAGGCGACCAGCCACTTCTAACTGCATAGTTGCACATAACCATGGATACGGATGATTTACCACTGGAAGGAGATCCAGTTATTAAAACCTAATAAGCACTAAGATGGAATAACGGTATACTTACCCTTGGCCCCTGTACCCTGTTGATTGTGGCCAACTCACGTTCCGCATTTAGTGCATTCATGACATTAAGATACTCCTTCATGGCATGGTCTGACCCTTCGTATTCCTGCGCAAGGTGAATGGCTAGAGCTGTTTTCATACCTGCGCCACTGAGCCTTTCACCTGAATGGAGCACCCAGTCCAGGTGTAAACGGCTAATTTCTCGCCTTCTTCTATAGTATACTCAGCATCTGGCACGAGTTCCCTTCCATATATCTCGGCAGCTCCACGTTGGCTCGGGATGACGTCGACAACTGCTGCTTGAGTGTTTAGCAGCTGAAGTAATTATGACTGTTGCGTCAGAATATGGCAAAGCAAGATACACATCACTCTCATAATGCAGTAACATACCTTAATTGTGGGAATAACTACATTATTTGGGTAGAAGTCATGAGTTACGAGGCGCAGCTCATGGAATGGAGGAATGGTGTAATTACGTGCCTGAGCATCCTTACGAGTTAATTAGTTACGAAGAGAGACTTACCATGATGACACATTAAGCCAATTAGATGACCGATGCGATATTAAAAAGTAGTGTATTTACACCCTCCTCCCAAGCCTTCCATGCTGCACAGTCCATGTAACGCCACACTGTTGAGTAACAATGAGGTGAAGACATGCTTGTGAGCACGCAAACTATAATAGTGAGATATAGACGTGGTGCTGTATCCTCTGTGTAACCTTCCAACGTTGGATTCCCGGTATCATTACCCAGGGAAAGTAACTGTAGACAGACAGGGGTGGATTATGATATGCTCACACCAATTGGATGTTGTGAGACTGCAGTGGGACTGAGAAAGGCTCGTGTTGTGTATTGAACCTTGTTACTCTGTAACATGCTCCCCGAATTGGATAGGTGGTGATGCGCTCCAGTTGAGGGATGATTCCTTCCGGTTCGGTGAGAGGCTGCCCCTTGATATCTCGCCTCTTTTCAGTATTGGGGGCTTCTCTGCTGCCACACGCTCGCATCTGTAGGAGGGGTGTCTATTGGCCTCCAAGCACCGATAAGCGTTCACGTCTGGTTGAGGTACGTATATGTGATACAATTGCCCTTGCTCTAATTTATCAATACTATTGGTTTCTTTACATACAAATGCAACGTTTAATGTGTTTTACGCATGAAATTACGCTGCTTTAGCTACCATCCGGCAAGAAGTTTTTTGTATTTTTGGGTAAACGGGATGCTGATGGAAAATTGGAACCCGTGGTTTGTTTTATTGATCGGTAAGTCAGCATCACCAGCATACTGTATCAACCGTAGCAACGGAGATCGTCTCACTTGGCTAAACTCAGAAGAACTCCACCAACTAGAGAAATTGGTATGGAATCCATCTTTCACTTAAAAAACACTCAGGCACCAAGATTAATCTCGTACTTCGATTTGTGGCAGCAGAAAGCAAGCGAATGAAGAAACAATCATTTATAACATGCCCATAAATCTATATCACAACAATTCAAGCTGAACATTAATACCGATACGGTTGCTGTTAGATGGTTGTCTTGATGCGGGAGACAATGTGCATGATGACTACAGCTCCCATGTAGCATATAGCTAGCAATATAACAGCCTGTGGTCCCCTAATGCTATATGTAAACAAACACATTTAGACTCACAGTTGAAAGGATGAGGTGGAGAAGCCATAGTAGCGCTGGAATCCCGAATTTGGTGGGAGATTTGTCCTAGTACCGGATGCAGCGCCCTCTGATTGCACCCTCTTCCTAAGAAAAATGCACAAGACGCTCACTTTGCCTACCTTGCGGCCATCCTCTGGCCTCCGATCATGGTAGACTGCTGGGGGATCCTGTCTGCCTGTGCGGTAATTAACGGCTTGTCTGACCAGTAGGACCAAACACATCACACGGTAATTGACCGAATCGTACGAATCTACCCATCAAACGGGTGGATGTCCACTAAATATCGCCAATGTGTACGTTAACACAGCATGAAAGTGTGACCTACCATCTTGGTAACGGTAAAACCTCTATGCTACCCTTTTTAGTAGCCTTAATAGATCCCTTGAAATGAAATTGAAGAGTGAGTCGTCACTCTTAGTTTTATATACACTTAAATAAAGGCGCGAATGCCACCTGGGTTGTGAGGTGAGGCGCAAAAGGATACACAGAGAGCACAAGGAAAGACCGGCACATTCCTACCCATTACAATAGAACGAAGTGCTAGTACGCTAAGTTTTTATCAGTGTCTGTCTATTAGTGATATGGCTATCCTAGGTGGTCACCCTTCGACTGGCCAGGCGACGCCGCGGTAGAGCGGACTCCCCGTTCTCCTGGTGTACCACCGATGTTCTGAGCTGCTTGACGTGTGCTTTTGACGATTCAAGGTAGCGCAGAGCGGTCTGTGAGGGTTAAAGCACAGAATACACATTTCTTACCTTGTGTTTTTGGTACTTGGTACTATCAAGTTCCTCTGTAGCTGAGAACTTATCACAAAGCACCTTCACCCCAATGTAGTATGCCCCCACTGTCACGTAGAAACTCATCCAGTGCTTCATGGTGTCTGTATGGTCGCCGTTACAAGAGAACTTTATGGAACCTACATTTTTGCGTCACCTTCATGAGCCAGTGTGACCTTTCCTGGCCTGGCGCCATATCGATACTGCAGCAGTTAATACACTCTTATGGCTGTCTTACCCTTGGTTGCCTCCATCCAGATTCATCAATGATAGGAGTTGCAAAAATATTGCAATGGTCACAACGACAACAAGAACAAAGTTTTGTACAACTTGTATCTGTGCTGTGGGACGCGTTAAAACGCACACAATAAGAAACTAACTTTGGAATGATGCGATGTAGTTTGTTATTTCCCGTGCCCTATCTTCTCTAACAATCCTGTGGTGATATAGACAGCTTATAGTTTTTACTCACCTGTTAGATATTCTATATAGATGCTCGATGTCAGCCTCCAGCCTGTCTATGGAGAACTGGACCTTGTGACGGATCAGCTTCTGAAGTATGTCAACGATACTGTCCATTTCATAATCAGCTGGTAACTCATCACTGCCATCCTCTCCGTCCTTGGCATGTTGGAACCTGAAATCTGGGTTCCTCATGTTTACGATCAAATGTCTCAGCTGTTTTTCACTGACACCCAGAAGGTGCGTCATTAATTTTGTCCCCTTTGGTATGGAGATTGGCTGGATGGCGTAACTAGCATAGTCAACGTCGCATACGCTGATACATTGTTTTGCAACATTAACTTATACGTACCTATCTTTGATAGCATCCCTAAGTACAGCCTCAAAGTCCCTTTGGATATCTGCTGCATGTCCACGCTCTAGCTCCTCATCCCCGAAGTTGATGAACACATGAAGGTTCTCCTCCCGCCCACTCTCTATTACTGACACTATGCTTCCCAGGTATATGGGGAGGTCCTTGGATCTCGCCAACTGGTTGTCAAATACGGAGAGAATGCACGTCACTTTTTTCTGCACCATTGCGTCGATGAGAGTGTTGGCCAATCCCATGTAACTTGAGGAGCTGTTGCAGAGTTCAATAAGGAAAACAGCTGTTGTCTTCATAAAGTTCACGTCTGTTACCACATCAAGGGTAACAACAGTCTCAAGAAGCCTCTTCTTTGTCGCCTGAGGCAGTCCTCCGGGGAGCCATGAGTGGTGGTTTGCGATATGTTGCACGCAGCGCGCTATTGTCCTCCTTGGGTATATGTAGTAAAAGCCAGGTTTGGTGGCATTTTCAGAGGTGTCAGTGGCAAAAACACGTTCACGGTAAAGAAAATCGACGCTGCATACTGATGGAATCATGCTAAAAGTAACATACAGATTTCTCCCGTGTACTCCGTCTGTGATAATGAGGACGAGGTCGTTTTTGGCCAGGTGGGAGACTGAAAGTTGCTGCTCGAATAGGTTGCCTGATGATAGTGTGATATACATCTATGCATAACCAACCAATTCGCATCAAACTGTTAGGATCAGTGTCCGCAGGTATATCTGTTAGTTTGGCGGGGAATGTTGCCTCCTTATGATAAAATTGACAAACCTGAGAATCAGTCATCTGGGATACAGAAGACGCTTGTTTAAACGGCACAATAGTAGTGGGAACGGTCATGTATACAAAGTATAAATTGGATATTCAACTTACATTGTCAAGGGTGAGAAGCAAATCTGGATTTTCCATCTTCGGATTGCCATCAGATTCCCCTTATCTACAACTATGAACAGCCTCTATTGCAGTATATAGCTATCACGCGATGGCATATGCCTATGCTAAAGAATCACGCGAATAGTGATGTTCATACACAGTTATGCGATACGATACCAACCCGCGAGTCTTTTACGCAGAGTATAGGCTCCCATTATTAACTGTAATATGCATTTCGTCTTATGGTGTAAAGAGAGGTGGACTAAATGTGAGTTATCAAGGGATACATTAGCCTCATCCCTCCAGACAGACAACCTGCACAGTGACTTCCACAAGAGTTCAATTACTAGCATATTGGATCATGTATTACAAATACCGTACCTTTAATGCGTAATGTGTGGCTTATAGTGTCACTCTTATGCAATGTGTTCATTGAGCCTTGTCTAGGGTCACGCTGCCCTTCTGCGTTGCGCGGAAGGACGCGGAGATCGCAAAAGACATACATGTGTAGTAACTTCATGGGTTACAATGCATACACAGCGTTCGTTTCCTCATTCAGCACAACCAACGTCACCTTTGGTGGCCATATAGATGCAACGCCTTATCGCAGCATACAATCCCATGCAGACAATAAACGCATCTCATTATCACGAGTTGCTGACAAAAGCAGGCTTCAGTCAACACTATATGCAGAAAACAGTGGCGAAGTCGGCAAGAGAAAGATATTTTCCAGCAGGAAGAAAAAACGTTCAACCAAACGTACGAAGAAATCAGTAAAGGAAGAAAAGAGTGATACCGCAGAGGAAAGCACCGTATCGCCAGAAGAACCTTCTGAAGATGAAACTAGAGATGTGGCTGACACTTCACAGAGTGATAGTAAAGACAATGTATATGCCTTATTTGTCACTGCTGATCAGCAGGACCAGTTGCCTTCTTTAGGTATTCCGGAGGCTGGACAGAATAAAGGTGCAGAGGCAGATAAAGAATTCGACTCTGGTGATGCTGATGCTCCTTCAGAAACTAAGGAGCAGGCAGATGAGTTACCTGATGAAGCGGAAAATGAGGACGATAAGGTTGAAATCTCTAAAAGGCGGCTACATTTTCTGGAGACCCTTTTCTCCGACCAGCAACAACTAAATGCTCGTCAGATTGTTTCGCTGTTTTATCATCTACTAGGATCAGTGAACAATGAACTTATTGGCATGTTTGGCAATCTAACTGATGAAGAGCCTAGGAGCACCCATGATGGAGCAGCTTCGTCAGAGAATGCTAAAGATGGGGAAGTAGGACCCTCTAGCAAAGCGTCAACTGATGATCAAGATAATCCCCTCAGTGCTGATGGTGAAAATCCTCCAACTGAAACAACAGAGGAAGCCATGTACGACAAGCTTAAGTGGCCATTTGAAATGACGGGCGAAGGCGCCGAGGGATCATCAGATAAAGATGATGCATACGTGGAAGAAACACACTGGGGTGAATATTTGTCGAAGGATTCTACACTAACTAGTCGGGAGGTGCGACAACTAAAGCACCTCCAGATGTTGACTAGGCACGAAAAGGATAAATTGCTAAAACATACCGATCATAGCAAAAGTGTATCGGCACTCTTTATACCTTCTCAACCCATCACGATTGAAGAGCATAATGAACAAAGTTCTAATGAGGAAGCAGTTACAAGCAAAGCTCTGGGCGGGGACGAAGGTAGCCCTGTTGATACGGTAATAGAAAAGGTTGGTGAGCGTGAGGTGGAGACGGCTAGTAACGTCCCCTTTACTGTGGATGACACTCAATATGAACCATTTTTGGTCGATTATTCGGAACCTAGCAAAAACTCTGGTGCAAACACCGTTGACAGGTTCATCGTGTCCATTCCCAAAAGTACAAGAGCGATGAATAACAAAACTGATGTAAAACTTGCGAAAGATGGGGAAACAATCGATTTTGACATACCTGTAACCATGTTCAGCCTCAATCGTGGCTTCTTGGGAACGCTGTACAATAAATACCTCAGGCCAAGCCTCATCTCATCCATCGAGGCAGCGTTCAATGTTAAGCTGAGAGCACCATGTGGAATCATGGATTTAAAGAGGCTGGACCTAAACGTCATAGCTAATCCTAACCCAGATGATCTTGCAATCGACCGTGATGAGTTGAGAAAGTATCTTCGGAATGTTGTGTTGCATTCTCGTCTGGACCAGGGGGAGAGAGACATCATCGAGTATGAAGGTGTTTCGACGGAACTATCTCAAAAAACCAGGCAAAAAGTTGCAATGTTGCTCAAGTGGATGAAGGATGAAGTGTTTCTCAGAGGTTGCATAACTCTACTGACCACCCTCTTGGGTAGGCATCCAACAATAGAGGAACTTGCCTTTTCACTTGGTCACGATGATCCTCAGCGATTGGATCAGGCACTGGATATATGTGCCTCGTATACTCAAAACGCATTCGATGGACTCACCATCCCGATAAGTGAGCTTATTATTCTGAAACTAGAGAAGGACTGGGGTATTGAACGCAAACATAAAGGAAAAGACCTAGTCATAATAGACCCCCATATGTCAAGAACACAGGGCATAGTGGATTCTTTCCTGTGGCGAAGAATGTGCTCCATCCATCTGAATACACTGACTTCTATGGGAAGTAAAACCCTCAGCCAACTCTATGGTTCTGCACTTAGCACAGCTAAGAATGATGTATTGAAGGCAAGGCTTCCTGAACACATGCCGATGGGGAAATATCGGTTAGCACATCGTGCTAAACGGGTTCAACAGGATCTAATCGCATTGAGAGACAGAGTAATAGCTGAAATACAGATGTCCATTAAGAACGGGTTGGAGTGGCCTGACAGGTTTTATAAAGATGACCCCTTTGTTCAACGTGTTATTGCCATTGAACGGGCGTATTTCAATTACGCTGATGATGCTATTAAAAACTCAGCTAGGGAGATGGAACATGAGAGAATACTTAGGGAAGAGATGGAGTCACGCATCAATGCATCATGGGAAAACATAAGCGAAGCATTGGAAGGCTTGAATGTCTATGAAATAGGCACTGCAGGAATGAACATACGAGACGAAAGACCAAATCCTTACCCTGGTTCTCAAAAGTCAAATCGCAAAAGAGATCCCACCTACAGCCAGCTGGAGTCTGACGACGAGGATGACGATGACGCTATTGTGCCATGGACAAAGGAGTATATGAGAGATACTGTGCTCAGAAAGTCTCTAAGGATGCTAGCAAATGAGGCACTGGATGATAGGGTAGCCAGGTTTCTATTCATGGCGCGCCTTGAACTGTTTACTCATGGGAGCTGGAACGATGAGGAAATAGCACAAACCCTGGGGCTATCTAGCACTGAGATATTAAACTTTATTTTCTACGCAGCCAAAGCACATTGCCAAGAGTACGAAGTCTGGCGTATAAAGCTAAAGTTGCCACCGTACGTCGACGAAACCAAGTCATGCCCGGGTCTGCTCTCTAGCCTTAACATAAAACCCAACCTAATGCCACACCATGTAGAAGCTGCATTGGAGAAGTCACGGAAAATATCTAGTGAAGGTAGTAAGAGTACATCTGGAAGTAGCGTACAAACACTCTATCCATTGAGACCATCTATGAAGGACCGGTACAAGCGCCTCAGGGCCATAAAGCCCCGTATGGGTTCAATGAAGGATTCACTGCTGAACCAGAGCAAAACACTGGATCAAATGCAAAAGACCATGATGAAGAGCCCACTCTACTATCTATTAGACTCTTTTAAGGAGACATAATGTTAAATGGTGTTAACAATAAAACTATTTTTGAGTATTAATTCACCTTGGTTAATTTACGCAAAAGCAGGGCCTGCTCCGCTTGCTGATGGAATATCATTCCAATATTGCATGATTTAGTAGAAATTTCACCGATACAGGGTAAACTAAAGCATGAGCCATTTACTTTCATGCCCAGACACTTTCCATCGGGGGCCACTGCGACAGTCAGGCACCCATCTGAGCATTCTGCTTCTTCTTTAGTAGAACCCCAAACAGTAACCCCGGCTATTTGTGTCGCTGTCACACACACAGGAAGCTGTAAGGCCAACTTTTTCATGTCCATGTTGTAACCCTCAGAAACGGTTACACGTACATTTGTGCCACTTTTGGATCTTTCCATTTCATCACGTAAGATAACATCGAGATTGGGTATGGAAGCCGTTCTAAGAGCCACCAAAGTTGCGATACTTATTGCGTCAAAGGGAGTGCCCCCCTTCTGAAGAATGGTACTGTGGACCTTTAGGGACCACACGAATTGCGAAGCATATACACAAAGTAGACGTTTATCAAAGCGACTTGCCGTAAATTGCATCATTTCCAGCAGCTTCTCTGTACATTCTTCACGATTTTGCGATATTTCTGGGTCCTCAAGGGTGAAAGGGGACCCCAAGGAGATCTCTAGGATTCCTTCGTCGGGAGCATCCGGCAGTGGACTTGTTAATGCAAACTGAACAGATATATGGCATGAATACCGTAAAACAAGTAACCAAAACGTTTGTGTTATGGTTTTAGATAAGATATATAGGAAAATACACTGACCTATGAACTTACCGTAACAGTGGTGATGACTACTGTATCATCCAGTGTCACTCTGCAGCTTCCATGGGCTAAAGAAGATACGTGAGGCTCGATTTGGAGGTCAGGTTGCGCATCGAGTTGCCTGCCGTCCAGGCGGCAGTTGGATGCGATGGCATTTCGTATGAAGTCCATGCCTCCAAAATGTTGATTAACAAAGCTCAAAAATTTGCAACCTAAGAGACATATAATAGGCATTCATTGTTTTACTGAAGATTCCTTCATTATATCCCCTTCTTTTAAGTAACTGCGCCTATTCTTATAAATACACATATGTAGACAGTTGGGCCCCTATACATCGGCACACCGTTATAATCCGCTCCCTCTATATTTTATTTAGAACCTCGATGTGATATGCCATGTAGGCAGATTAAAAGGATCGAGTTTACCTATGAATATATTAAGTGTGTGTTGCATATCTGCTATCACGCCTGAACACGATTCCTGATGTTGCTTTTCCCATAAAGTGAACAATAGTAAGAAATAACCTGCATATACCCTTTTACACTGGTAATAGAAGGCACTGCTCCTATACCTAGGTGTTATAAACAGGTGTAGATCATTTTTTAGGAATATCAACACGTTGCAAAGGACGCCTCTGTCTACCGCAGGAATCCCTTCTGTCACGCCGAAACTCCCATTAGTTTGGAGAATCACAATGAGGATTGAATCCAAGTAGGCACCTTCATCTTTGTTTTAACTTTGATAACCTTGGTACGTGGCAGCGGAAGACAGTGTTGCCAAGGGGACAATTTTTGTTTTATACCTAGGAACTTTGCCTACTGTTTAACAAGATGGACAACGGCACCCAGTATCAGGACCCCTCTTATGAGGCAACTACGCTTACATTCGAGCCAAGCCCGCACAATGAATATTTCAGGAAGTTCATGCGGCCTCCCATTGATTTGGACACACTGGGAGATATCGTATTGTTTCAAACGGATGCTGATTACACAACGACATTTGAAACAGGTGGAGCAGATGCATATCTAGATGATCAGGGTACTGATTGGAGTAAAAAGCGAAGGCCAGAAGTGCCAGTGATTAGACTATATGGTGTCACAAGGGAGAGGCACAGTGTATTGGTACATGTGGATAAATTCATGCCATACTTCTACCTGGAAAAGCCCTTCAACTTCACGAATGATCATATTCCTTTGTTGATTGACTTTTTCAACAAACACCTCATGGATCAGCCACCGTTCAAGAGGACATGCAGATTCGTACTAGGTGTCGAAATTGTGAGAATCAAGCCGTTGATGAATTATTACCCTAATGGGGAAAGAGATTACCTAAAAGTCACAGTGGCACTTCCTCGTATGGTAGCTGCACTTCGGAGCTACATGGAGTCTGGTGTGGCACTGCCAGTGATAGACAACGGCACTGGTACTGCTATGCGCATTCATTTACCTCGCCAGGTATGTGAAGCAAATCTCCCATATGTCTTGAGGTTCCTGTTGGATACGAACATCACTGGCGGCTGCTGGCTGCGCATCCCCAAGGGTCAATACACCATCGCTAGCAAGAAAACAAGTCATTGCACCTTGGAGGTGTCAACAGATGTAAATAGTGTGACCCCAATTCCCTTGGAAGGCGAATGGCAGTCTATAGGTCCAATTCGCATCTTATCCTTCGATATTGAGTGTGTTAAGTTCACTGGTCCTGGTTTCCCCAGCGCCAACACTGACCCTGTTATTCAGATCGCATCTGTGCTTTACACCCATGGAGATGGGTTGGACGCCGCACATAAGTTCATGTTCACTTTGAAAGACTGTGATCCTCTTCACGGTACTCACCTCTTTTGCTTTGAGGATGAGGCTGATCTTTTGAAGGCGTGGAAGGATTTATTGGTAACTGTAGACCCTGATTTTTTGACGGGCTACAACATTGTGAACTTCGATATCCCATACCTGGTGACCCGCGCTGCTACACTAAACTTGGAGCAGTTCAATCAGCTCCCACGTATCATTCGACAAAGAACTACCGTGCGCCAGAATATCAAAAGTAACAACATGTTGGGAACATACGAGAACAAGGATATAAATATGGAAGGGAGAATCATATTCGACGTATATGATCTGGTGCGTCGCGACCACAAGCTGAAGTCATATACATTGAACTATGTTTCCTTTGAGTTCCTGAAGCAACAAAAGGAAGATGTCCATCATTCCTCCATGTCAAAGCTACAGAATGGATCAAATGCTGATCGCAGACGTATAGCGAGCTATTGTTTAAAGGATGCCGTGCTCCCGTTGCAACTTATTGACAAGCTGCTGTTGTTGTACAACTACGTGGAAATGGCACGTGTTACATCTACACCAATCAGTATGCTCATCAGTAGGGGGCAACAAATTCGTGTAACCATGCAAATATATCACCAATGCAAACAACTTGGCTACGTAATACCTGTGATTAGCAGTGCTGCCAAGGCGGGAATAAACGACATGACATACGAAGGAGCAACAGTACTCGAGCCCCAAAAGGGATACCATCAAGTCGCAATCGCAGTTCTAGATTTCCAGTCCCTGTACCCATCCATCATGATCGCCCACAATCTCTGCTATTCGACCTTGATACCGCCAGGTGATGTCTCAAAATATCCCAAGGAAGACATTACCTCGGTGCCAGGACACCCAAACATATTTTTTGTAAAAGCACATGTAAGAAAGGGCGTACTCCCAGTTATTGTGGAAAGGCTGATTGAAGCTCGTAAGAAGGCAAAATTAGAAATGAAAACCTGTACTGATCCCATGCTTCGCAGTGTCCTTGACGGTCGTCAGCTAGCCCTTAAGATTACAACTAACTCTGTGTACGGATATACTGGCGCGTCTGCTGGAGGCTACCTGCCTTGTGTAGAGGTGGCCACTGCTATCACTGCGTTTGGACGAAATATTATCTTTAATACAAAGGAAACCATTGAAAGTCACTTCACAACTGCCAACGGTTACCAATACAACGCAAAAGTCGTCTATGGTGATACTGATTCTGTGATGATAAATTTTGGCACAAAGGAAATAGCACGTGCAATAGAACTCGGTACAGAAGCTGCAGCAAGGATCACAGAAAAGGAAACAAAACCTATCACACTTGCATTCGAAAAGGTATACCGACCCTTCCTTCTCTTGACAAAAAAGAGATACGCTGGTTTGTACTACACTAACCCTAATACCTACGAGAAGATTGATTGTAAAGGTATAGAAACTGTCCGTCGTGATTTCTGTCTCCTTGTACAGCAGATGATGGAGAAGGTTCTACACATGTTGCTAGTGGAAAGCGACACAGACGGTGCTGTCAAGTTCGTTAAAAGCAAGATTGCACAATTATCGCGCAATGAGATTGACATAAGTTTGCTGGTGGTCACAAAGTCACTGGGAAAGGTGGAGTATGACACTCGCTTGCCGCACGCTGAACTTGCAAAAAAGTTGCGTTTGCGTGACCCAGGCAAAGGTCCAGCTGTTGGTGACCGTATAAGCTATCTGATAGTCAAGGGAACAAAGGGGCAGCCTCAATTTGACAGAGCTGAGGAACCCCTGTACGTGGTGGAGAATAACATTCCAATTGACACTCAGCACTACATGGACGCAATCAAAACAACACTTATGCGTGTATTCGAGGTTGTTATAGAAAACCCAGAATCACTCTTCAGTGGTGATCATACACGTTATGTGAGCACAAGTTCTTTATCTGACAGCGCGCTGTCAATGTTCATGAAAAAGGCCGAGAGGTGCCTAGGATGCAGAAGTGTCATCAAGATACCCCCCTTCTGCGATCACTGCAGCAAGAGCAAGCAACAACAGGTATGTTTGCCACTTAATGGCTCTTTCAAGTTATATTTCGTGCTATAATACGTTGTCGCTGTTATATGTTTGCACATAACTGTAACGTGTCTAAATTAAGAGCATCAGTATGTCATTGATTTGCAGGTTATTCTCCAGAAACTGGAAGAACGCCGCCAAAAGGAGGCAGAGTATTTCGAGCTGTGGTCACAATGCCAGCGTTGTCAAGGTAGTCTTCATAACGTCGTCATATGCGATAACCGTGATTGCCCAATCTTCTATAAGCGAGTGCGCACCGGGAAACTCCTCTCCTCGATGCAGGGCACATTGAAATCAATTAGCATCGAATATACTTAGTTACAACTGCGCTGCAGACAGTGTGCCTATAACTTTCTCCTTGTTAATGTTCTGATACTTTAGAAGCAGAGACATGCGATATTGGTACAGTGGTATCTGTTTTGCATGCGCTTTCAGAATCTTTAGAGTGGGAGCACTACGCTTAGACATGTCGAGATCTGCACGCTTACTTGTGACCACTTTTGCCGACTCATTCATGAGGCCAATAAGTTTGCTCATTGCGTCCCTGAACCCAGGTTCCACCTGCTCGCCGTTAACAACATAAAAATGAAACATTACCTTGTTATTCTTCAGGAACCTTTTTAGGTAAGCATTGATAGGTAATGTGAACTCTGGGAAGCTCGGGTGTAGAGAAATGAGACCGACATGGTCTGTTAGGACGAGTTCAACGTGACGATAAAGGGTCTTGTATGTTTCGCTGGCGTGAAGCTGCTTCTTTGAAAGTTTCAGGCAAACCATAATGTCCTCAGCATTATCCAACAGCTTTTTGGAGGTCTTTGCCTCTAGTCGCTTCATTTTCCCCAAGTCCTTGTTCTTCAACTGCTCTATCAGGTTGAAGATGCATGAAGCTAGTGGAATGAACTTATCAATTCCATCAGACAACTGATTCTGTGCGGTAATCATGTGGAGGATGAATGGCATGTGTTCAACCTTAGGGAGCTTATTCTTTATCGCGGCGGTTATCACAACTACCAACGGGTAAGACAACGCTTCTAGCTTGCTCTTGCATTTTATCAGCACTGCAACCCATACATTAATTGCCTCCACAAACTGCCAAGAGTAAACTGACAAAACCATATGATGGCTACTGCTCGTGTCAATGGGTTTCCTTTCCCGTGCTTTCTTATTGTTCACCGCTAGCCACTCTCTTCGCACGTTTATTCCTAGGTCTCGAATGCTCTTGAAAACAAAAGTATACAGGTTGCTAGTAGCGACTGCGCTGTACAATTCAGCTAGACAGTTCTGCGTTAGTTTGAATAGGCTGAAGTTTTTTAAGGTGCGTTCTGTAGATGCTGCCGATATCTGCGTACGGTAGCTGCGATTGAGCAAAAAGTTCACGCTGCGATTGACGAATTCACGAGTCTGTTGTGAAGACAATCTCTCCACTTTTGTGCCTATAGACGGCGGTTGTGATATTTGAATACGATGGTACTTCTTATCATCTAGGCAGCCCAAATACCGCTGTAGCAACTGTAGTGAGTAAACACGAACTGTGCGGTCGGAATGGTTGGCCAAAATAGAGCATGCTACTTTCACCAGTTCTTTTTGGAGACTCTTTAGCGCAACTATCCAAGGCATGGTTTTTTCGTTACCCAAGGTGCTGAGGGCACACTTGCACAAGTCAACATCCTCGTAGTGGAAACCCAGTTGAACGAGTACGGAGGAGAGAAAACGTTTAAAGAGCAGCGCCACATCAACTATTTGAGCATTTGAAAAGGACAACTCTGTCTTTTTGAGATATGCCTCCATCACGGCAAACGCCTCCAATGCCACGTAGTTGTAAACGTCGGTTGAGGAAGGTGCATAGCGATTGACAGATTTCCTAAATCTTTCAGACAATTGGGTACTGGCCATAATTCGCTTTCTTTGTTTTCTACTTTCACGCTTAGCCTTTTTACGATCCTTCTTGTCGGTAGACAAGTCTTCAGATGGAGACTGCTTGGCGGCCAACCGTCTAATGAAGGAGCCGTATATCACAACCAGTCGCTTGACGGATGCTGGCGCCAATTTCTTTGCTTCTTTAATGACTTTCTCAGCCTCGTCTGTAGATATAACCTTACATCCATCTTCGAGGTCATCAAATGCGGAATAGGAATCATCTGATTCACCGTCGTCAGAGAAATCCAGTTCCTCTCCAGCCTGATCATCATCGGATTCTTCATCACTTACATCTTCCATATCATAGTCTGAGACTTCATCGTTGTCGCTTTCGACCTCTGATTCCGAACTATATGGTTCCTCAACATCCATTAAACCCGTATCCCTCTGTTCATCGTCATCAGAATCAACCCGTTTCTTATTTGCTGTGGCAGTAGCCTTCTTTCCTTTGCGTGGTTGGCGCGATTTCCTGGAATCCACAATGTTAGTCTTCATTGTACCTCAATTAGATGTGATTGCGATGGATTCCGTTTATTATAGGGGAGGTAGACCGACAATGATCGACAAAAATAATAAAACCACATGTACCCAAATACTCTTTGTGAGGAAACATTGGACAAAACTAATTATACGGCAGTCAGGACCTGATGCCTATCCGATACTCCACCCCAAGGGAGGCACTGTCTAGAGGTATTGTGATAATGTTTGGACAAAATTCAGCCACATTTGTTAGTACACATCCATGGGTAACATATACGTACATCAACAGTAATTTTATTGCCATAAGGAAGATACACATCAATTTAGTTTTACACTTCATTCATGTGAGATTATCTCATGTTATACAAACCATGCTTCTATGGCATAACGTCATTTGGCCAAGCCTACTATACCAGTGGTTAAATCATGGGCCATTTTTGTTTCTGATTTCCTATCTGTCACACAGTTTCGCCAATCCAGAGCCGCCTTCCTCCAGTTCCCGTCCGATTCAATGGACTTTCCCTGCAAATAGGGTATGTCACGCGCCGCTGAATCCGGTAACAGGTGGAGAATGAGCTCCCTCCCGAAGGTTATCGGTATACGCCTCGCTCCACCTTTGTGTCCAAGGCTCCATAGACAGTGGGAATGCACCAACCCCTTACCCTTGCCCACGTCACGTCCTACGGCCTGTAAGTAGAAGTATGAACGGTCTAGTGAATCCATGCGACTATTTAAACACGTTAACGATGTGCCCATAGAGGGGTCCAAACTCTCCACCCTTGACCCGCAAAAATACTCGCAACTATTAACAAAGTCGAATGCCTCCATAGCGCGATCAAGTGGAACCGGAATCACCTGTATCTGCGTGTGCATGGCCGACGGGTTACTCATGGGCATGTATCGTTCGAATGCTATTCCACCCATCCCAGACTTGAGGCAGAGATCCAAAAGACAGTCAACCAGTCTCTGCATGTCAGATAGTACTTCATCAGACGCACTTGCAGCGCTCGGGTAGTGATATATTGGAGTCACCAAGCTGTGATTTTTTGTTATTGCTCCTTTTGCGATTGCGATGTAACTCTGCGATGCTTATAACCAACAAGGTATAACATACATATTCTGAGACGAATGATATCATGTGGTCCTCACACTGTGAATTAGACAGACAGAACCAGCAAGCGTCCCTGGAGGAGGAGGGTTCGGCGCGTTTGGCCGTAAGGGTCTCCTCCGATGGAAAGCTTCCCCTCCACAGGGATATTTTCAAAATGCAGCCTCCACATTCCAGCTTGCCGTTGGCCTTAATTGCTGCCTCTGCCTCAGAAGGACGCTTGAAAACTACGTATCTGCAGTCTTATATGGATATTTCTGTCTTAGACTTACGCTTCTGCTGGCTTCTTTGGATCATCTGTTAGTGCGACGCGGCACTGTCGGACTTTCCCAAAGTGACGCATAACCTGGTTCAAAGAGTACTCATCAACCTGAGATGGTATGTTTTCAATGTGTACTGTGCAGCATTCATTATTGTCGGCTAATGGCTGAGAAGGAGCCGCATCGGCAACAGCATCGTCTGCTGGTGAAGCCTTTCTATCCACCATATCTAATAGAGGGTACTGCTAACACGTTTTCAATGATTATTACATATGTTATCTGCAGCTACCGCCTCACATAAGGCAGAATGGAAACTAAAGTTTCCCGCCCTGTCATCCTAGTGGATGTTAGACAGTAGGGTACACATAAAGTCAGCTGCAGCCTGGCATTCCGCCGATAGCAATCCTTCCTCAACAGCATTGTCAAGTATAGCTGATTTGAGCACAGGTACCTTGAATTTCAGCTGTAAATAGTTTTGAAAATTTCCATTATAGGTAACTAACCTTGCGGTACAAGGACACAACTACGTTAATGAACAAAGGTTGCCTTTGCAGTAAAACAACACAGGCGACACTTATTCTTAGCCATATTTCCGTAGACTCATCCTCGAAACTCATTGCCTTCACAGTGCCTTCTGGCGACATGTAGAAGAACGAAAGCACCAAGCATTCCTGATACTACATTATTTTTAAATATTTTAACTCACCATTATTATGAAATCCATGGATGGAAACATGAATTCAGTCACTGTTTTTTGGTCCAGCCGACAAAGGCAGACATCAGCGGTGCCTAATGCTGCCTCGGAGAGAAGTTGTGACCAACTGTGCTTCAATGACACCATTGTAGTCATATCACCGGCTATTTTATCCTGTATATAACTCAGATCAATGCACTCCCCCCTAATTACATCTTTTGATAATTCGTGATGTTCATGATGAAGAACATCAACAAACCAACTCTGAACCAATTTTGCAATGTGGCCCATTTTGACCCGTTCTGGGGAAGCTTGCTTTAAATCCAAACACAATGGAACCATCATACCCAGTGGTGCTCCAGGGCTGAAATGAACAGTACCATTATAAAGGGCCTTATGGTAGTCAAACCCCTTAATATTGTGAAACGATACATCCGTTGGAGACTCCACATGCAAGAGCATGTCAACAACATCATTCATCCCATCAAGGAAAATTCTATCCATAAATCTATATGACATTGAAATAGACCTCAGAGTTTCTTGTTTCTCATCGGCTTCATGCTTAAGTGCGGCCACATCTTTCTCCAGTGTTTTCAAAACCAACGAAAGCAAGGCGGGTATGCCGCCTATGTCAACAGACTCAAAAAATGTGAATGATGGCAATAGCCACTTGAAATCACAAAGCGAAATGACGCTCAATATCTTAGGAAGCTTTGATAGGTACTGCAGTGCTGTTAATAACTGGAGAGAGGAAACATACCAAAGTTCGTAGATGCATTGGCTCCAGTGTCATCCAACATCCAACAAGACGTGAACAGCAAGTTAAAAGCTCTTTTGCGCTCTCACGATTTCCTTCAGTGACCTCATCAAAGAAGTCGAACACAGTAGTAATAATGCGATGTGTCGTTGTGAATAGCGCGTGACATGATGGAAGCAAAGACTCATTTTCTGAGATTTTTACTAACAGCGACTCTAGAAGCATGAAGGAAGAGCTAACACCGTGTTCCACTTTTCCATTTCTGAAAAAGTCGTCAAGAGCTAGGTGGATTTCTATTTCTGATCTCCTCACCACAGCTATAATTTTCTTCACCAATATTTCTGCATTATCTGAAACCTCATCGTGGTGTATTGCGTCAAGGCCATGGTATTCCAACATCTTCGCCAAAAAGGAGTTTACTGCTGCACTGTTCGCTCTGTGCAGATTCTTGTCGAGGAGATTGACTGCTGCATTAGACAATCGGAGTCGAATACCCACGTCTGCAAAACTGCCAGACTTTGATCTACATAATGAGAAGAGCACCAGCATAACATCGAAGTTGTTGCAAGACATGCAGCTACTTATTAGCAACGTGATGTGTGATGGAGGTATCAAACTCAAGACACTATGGATGGATGCCATATATGTCGTTATCAATTCCTTTGACACATTACCCTCATTAGATAAGCGGTCCAAGCACCATTTACCCACATTTAGTAGCACGTCACCCATACACGTATCTGTGTCATCTCGATAATCCTTCGCCTCTGAGCTACGCATCCTTGTCTCTTCCAGATGTGCGGCAGCAAGGACATCCAAATCCGAATACAATTGATCCAGCTGCAAGCGCTCCTCTTTATAGTCCTTTTTACCTATTAGGGAACATAGATAACACTCCGCAGAGTAACCATCTTCAAGAGTTATGCTGCCGTCACATTGCTTGCCAGACTCTTCGATGTCAAGGTCGAACATCTCTTTATTTAGAATATCCACTGGTTCTTGAAGTTCAATCACATCCATACTGACAGTATGGATTAATTCGTAGCCCAGATGTGTGGCAATAGTGGTGAGAAAGGACAAGCATTCTGATGACAACCTTGCCTTTAAGGCATTCAATGTACACCCGCTGCGCTCAAGCATAGCGCGAGTGGTGGGATCTACTGTAACATCATGTTCCATAGTCAGAAACGATAGAAATCTCGTTACATGAGGAAGCAGTGTTGACATATGTATTGCTGTCTCCTTGTCACATACCAATGATGACGATAGGGATAATGCACAACTTGCAACAACCAGGGAAGATCTAAGCATGAGAGCTAAGAAATCGGGGTCTATTGCCATTATCAACCTCATGGTTGTTATCTGAGAACTGTGAAATAACAAATGCTTAACTAACCGTTGAGCCACGATACTGAGGTCCCAAGTGGCCACAGTAGGTTGAGAGTCCAAATTTCAAAGCGTGATTCTTGGCGCTATGGAATTGATACAAAAGATGCGATATGTTTTGGCATACGGAGATCTTCCTCCTGGGATGCGGGATAATAGACATCCACTCGCCGTCTGGCGAATGCTCAGATGAGCTATCCCCCTTGACAGATAATTCTTTGCATGCATCCATTTTACTGGTTTTCAACCAAGTTAATATGATATATTGCGCAAATTGTTGGTTAAGTCAGCTAGATACCATTCTATCAGTTGAGGAACTTCGATAGCAGCTTTGAAAGGTATGATTCATCCTTTGCGTAGTTGTCAACCACACTTCCTCCAGCAATGAAACCTTTAGATTCCTTACGTTCCTCTCTTGAGCGCAACAACGCATCTCCAGTCACATGGTCCTTGGATTGAGAAGGCTCTTCAGGATTTAGGTCGCGTTCTCTGAAGCCGAAGTTTGTAAGTGGTTCAGGGCTTAGTAGGTCATTATCAATTCTGCATTGCATATACTGTGCAGCCAAATGACGACATCCCATTGCATTTCCCTTCAACTCCCTGACACAGCGCACGTATTTCTCTGAAATTTCCTTGCACGCGCCATCGTGGTCCAAGGGGAAGGACCCACGATCTGGCGGTATTACAGAAAGCCGAGGAACTGTACCAACAGTCATGAATAATTGGTGACTTTGATGTATGGACCTTTTCAATTACGCATGAACAAGCATTACAATGAAGCATTACAATGTAATCTTACATTCAGCATGTTGTATCAGGGCATTGAACGAGTTAAAAATCACGTATGCTGCGGTTATTATGAGACTGAAATAGAACAGAATCATCCAACAGTATGATTGTACAGTGACATATGTCCCCCGGATAGCTCATTTGACTTTCCTTAACGTATTTATAGTCATCCTTCTTATGGCAGCCACGTAGAATGGGTATCTCACTCCTTTTGCGATCCTATCCCCCTTTCCTAGATAAAGAAAGTAACTTTCCATGAGTTGAAGCCCTGTCTATTAAGTAAATGGTGTTGCTCATGTTACTAGCATTGAGGCAGTGATACACATTTTCCTCCAGAGGTAGGGAAGGTACCTGTCGTGTCCCATAAAGCCCGACTTTAGCACTTTAAAATATGAATGATGTTTCTTTAAGCGGTATGTTATGTGTATCCGGGATATAGAAGCAGTTTCTGGTATTTGGAATAGTATAGCAGCAGTTAGCCTTCCAAGGTTGCTCTAATACCGTATTTGTGGCAAAATACGTCTGTATAGGATTATAGGGTGGTAGCGCTGGTTTGCAATGGATGTAAAACGGTCTTACATGAAGCTGTTCTTCTGTCTTTTAGCGCTTTGTGCTCTGCAGGGGACCAGTGCTGTTATTGCGACTGCCAGGGGCAACAACAAGCTATACGACTTTGGTATCTTCACTGTCATATCCATTCATATAGTCGCAGATACCCTAGTGAAGAGGTGGAAGAAAAGCTCACATTACCTCGTCGAGTGCAGTATAGACCAATTGTCTAAATACTGTACCATGGAAACTGCAGTCAATTTTGAATGCTTCAGAACAATAGGCGACTGCATACCACAGACTATCAGGGATGCTTTGCTTGATAATACAGAAGAGGAGGAAGAAGACGATGAGGATGACAAGGCGCCGCCTGAAGATCTGTAGTGTATAAGATCAAGTATTTGGAATTGCGTACTCATAACGAAGAATGGAAATGGATAGGTTCGACGTGATACGTAAGGGTTCTATTTATCAAAATGAACAATCCGTTACCGTGCTCGAGCATGGACGGCGTCGTATCACCTTCCACAAGAACGCCCAGGCATATGAACTCGTGTTGTACGGTAATGGGGACGAAACAAGCATATTTGTCAAAAATGGTAATGACGGTGCAGTTGTTAACAAAAGTGATGGTGCCAACACGGAACCCAGCAATGTGAAAGATGTTAATGTTGCAAAAGCTGAGGGCACCGCACCAGACACAAGAACTGGGTCAGGAGAATCAACATCATTGGTAAAAACACCGGTCAGATCCGCTGCAGCAGACAAGTCAGGAGTAAAGTCATACGGAGAATATGTATGTGCCTGTGTTGGCATTTTGGGAGTTGTTAAGTTCACAGAAGGGTACTATCTTATAGTCGTAACTGACGCAGAACCATGTGGCCGCCTTTTACTTAAACACGATGTTTATGCAATGCGTAGTAAGCAACTGGTACCGCTTCATCATCCGTGTTCCAACAACTATACCGAAAAGTCATATCGCAATTTCTTTGACAAGTTTGAAATCAACAACAACTTCTACTTCAGCTACTCCTACAACATGACAAATTCGCTCCAAACTAACAGAATGTACTCTAAATGCGACCATGAAGATGACGAATGGCTTGCGTTTGACTCTGTTATGACGACACAAAAGTTCAGGTATAACTTTTCACATGTGTCCAAGCTCGGCGAACATTTCGGCGCTGAAGCCAAACAATTATGCTTGAGGGTTATACATGGGTACTTTGGACAGGCTACTATATGCTTCACAGGGAGAAACATTATTCTTCATCTGATTGCCCGTAGGTCTAGATTCTATGCCGGAACAAGGTACAAGAAGAGGGGTATATCATCCAAAGGTTATGTTGCCAACGATGTGGAAACAGAACAGATCCTTGAAGAGGTTACTTGCACGAATTCTGTTTTCTCATTTGTCCAGGTGCGTGGGTCTACCCCGACCTTTTGGACACAGGAAGTCAACCAAACGATAATAAAGAAGCCTCCACTCAAGTATCCACAAAACGATCCAACATTTACACCCACTAGGTTGCATATAGCAAACCTACTATCACTATATGGAGCACCTTTGATCATGCTTAACCTCTTATCAGATGATCCATCTACCGATGAAGGGCAACTGTCCCTCCGTTACGAAGAAGCAATAAAATCATTAAATGCAGAGATGCCGCCTGCAGTCCACATGCAATATGATCACCGTAACATCCGCACTGCATTTGGGCACGGGCGCATAAGACAAATTATCACGGAAATCGTTGACCATGCCGAAAGGGAACTGGGATTCTTTCATGAAAGAGGGAATCAAACGGTAAGCATACAAGTGGGAATGATACGCGAAAGCTGTTTGGACTGTTTAGATCGTACAAATGTTGTCGCCATGCACATAGGTATGTCTGTCTTCCAGAAGCAATTGGGAATGCTGGGGATACGCATCCCTAATGGAGACCCATATTACGAGGATGAAAGTACAGCCACCACTCTAAGCATGACACAAACTAATGAAGAATATGGATTTAGAAACGCTTTGAATCCCGTTCTAGATTTGTTTAAGGTCATGTTTGGTCAGCTCGGTGATGATCTTGCATTGCAATATGCGGGATCCAAGACCCTGCGCAAATATGAAGGGTCAGGTGGAGCTGTAAGCATGTCACTACAACTTTTTACTACTATAAAAAGGCGATACCACAGCAATTTTGCAGATTCTGAAAGACAGGCACTTTCCAATGTATTCCTCGGTGTGCTTAAGGCTGGCAAACACCCACCTCCGTGGAGCATGGACGTAGATGCATATATACACCATGATCGTTTCAAATGCAACTATGATAACCTGGATTGGTGGGTTGTACCGCTAACATGTTTCCTGAAACGAGCAAGGAAGCTTACATGTGATGTCAAAAGACCATGGTTCGAGCTCTTCGACGAAAATGGCGAATATCGCCCATGGGCATTAATGGCACAACTTTTTGCAAGTCTGAGGGTAAAACCTTCAAACAATAAATCTGAAGAAAAAGATCCGGTAGAAGGCGCTATAGCAGTAAAGACAAAGGGGAGCATAGACAGGCTGGCTGAGTATACAGCATTTGAAAGGCATCATATAGGCAAGATCTTGCAGATTAAAAGAGAAGATGAGGATGTTGGTAGCATTCTTCCCGCATACCCTGCTAAATTGGAGCGCGCTCTACCTTCCTTGCCCCCGCCACCGCTAGAAGTTACCCAACCGATAAAACGGGCGTGCTTGCACTTAGGTATCAGAAATACGGATACGCTGTCTATCTCTTTGTTTTTACAGCCTTGGAGAATAGTGAAATCTGGAGATGCAAACATGGACCTCAATGTTTCTCAGCTTAAATGCAGAGAAAAGGATCTTTCATCTTATCGTAGATTTATTGAGGTTGATAAGTTACACTGAATCAGAAAACAGCCAAATAATCTGGGATAATAACCCCATATAGCGTTATGTACTTTTTATATACTAATCAAAATATTATGATGGAGAATGTTCACCTTTATCGTCCTCCTTAAAAAGTTTTGAATAGCGCCGTATATCCCAAAGGCAGTGTAAAATACGGTCTGTGGTAGTCACTGAATGTCCTATGAAGGAAAAAAATTTGTTGAGCCGCGATTCCATATCTGTTGCATGATCAGTGAATTTCCTATCAGGGGTGTCAGGGCTGAAAATCGCTGTATATATACCAGCCACAGACAAGAGACACGCAGCTTTGAATATGCATGCTGACAATATGTCCCCTGGAGTATAATCCAGACAAATCTGCGTCTTGTAGCAATCCAGTACTAGCACCCCAACCAGGTCGTCCATACGTTCGGCGACTTCTTGTAAATCCGATATGTCACCGGCTGTTGCGATAAGGAACTTGCGCACATATGCAGGGATAAGCTGTGTTGTTATTAACAAATGAATTTTTGCTTCATACCTTGTGCGGAAGTGGAATTGGACCTATGTGATAATCCAAAGATTGTAACAAGTGTGACTCGTGCTCTATTATCTGGGTCTTAAGCTTGTTTATTTCCTGATTGCAAATTAGCGATCTATATAGGATGAACTTACATTTCCTTCATCCTGAAGCATCCATCCGGAAACAGAAGGTACTCCACTGCACTTCTTACTCTGAACTGCGTATATCTTGTATAACGCAGATGAGAGTTCGAAGATCTTGCGTGATGATTTAGAACCACCTATACCATCTTCGCGATACTTCCAGGCCAGTAAAATACATGCTCCAGCTATGAGCAACTGATCACGGCATCCCATTTTTCTGGGTGATGTCTCATCTCCAGAGTCATTGTGTGCTATTTCACGCCAGCGTTTACTGGAGTTCTTGTACATCTGCAAATACACCAAACCCGTTAAAGTCACAGCATACGATAGTTCCAAAACTCGGCATACCTTAACCAAGGTTTCTGCCGTGCGATAAGCGCATACATCTTCATAGTCATCAGCCTCCAGAGAAACAAACGGTAAAAATTGTGAAGCTAAGTAGAATCTGTTCTTTAGACTCTCCCTTAGACCAGCCTTGGAAGCTGGGCTTCCCCTTTCAGGAGAATAACGCAAGTCCAGGTCGATCCATACGGCTGATGATTCTCCATCGGATGACGCGACGTCATTGTCCGTCTTATGGCGCTTCAGCGGAGTCCATTCCTTTGTATTCACTTCCTCTTCCTGTGACGACTTCATTCGACTCCTTTTGTAGCATTAAAGTGGAAAGTGAGAGCAAATGTGCTGCTGAGAAAGACCGCCACCTGTAGAGGAAGGCAGGCCACACTCCACCATAGCAGTTGAGAAGTGAACCTTCAGTTAATTTTATCACTAATTGAGAACAAAATTTCTTAATAATGTCACAAGAGTGACATCATAACAACACGAAGGTAAATAATAACGAGTTGACGAGCCTTAGCGAGACGATGTCCATTAGACGTGAATATAATCTCATCGTGTAAGTAGTTCCATCGAAGGATTCGCAAGTGCAATGTGCGTCAATCGGAAGCTTGTTTTTACTAGCCAGTGTGGTGTAGAGAAGTGAGTTGTGATCGTCCACTGTGTCGCTGCTATGCACCGTTACTTGGTAGAACAGAGACGTCAACATCACTGTATATCCCTGATAAATCATGCTATGGGGGCAATTCCAAGGGTGTGAAACTCCTGAACACGCGTATGTGAACAGAGCAGGCTTCCCAATTAGCGGAACTTCACATATCGTCGGATTATCCTTAGTTCCGTGAAACCTGGGCCATTTTTCACCATCCATTTCTATGAAGTTACAGAACCGCTGTTCAAGCGGTTCTTCATCGCTATCATCGTCGTCTTCGAACCTCCCGTTGTTTTCCTGTGCAAAAGTACCAATAATTATGCATGACCAGAATATGGTATACAATGACAGCGGTGTTAAAAACTTCATATTTTATAAAAGAAAAGACGATCAAGTGAAATCTAAGTCTTTTTATGTCACACAAAGTTTCTTCCGTACACGTTTTATGGTTTGCTTCATTTGTGATAAGTCACCGCGTGCATGCTAGATTCGTTGGCACTTAGTTTGGCACAGCCCATCGTTTCCATGTTCAATGACTCGTCATACGCAGCCGTAATAAAGGGTTTATTCGCTATAATAACCTTAACTGATTACGAACGGCCAGAAGTGCATGAACATACAACAGGTACCGTTGACATATGTTACGTCATTCTGCCTGTAATATATAACCAAACGTCGCCAAGTTGTGCACATGTACAACATATGTATTCATTATAGGTCTTAATGAGAGCGAATATTACATTAAAAATGTTTCTCACGAAAACACGTATGAGGTGATCAGTACTATGGCCATTAGATGCCATGTAAACGGGGTTAAAAACCCTGCGCTGATCCTCATCGTCATCGTTGAACCGTTGGCTCTATAGCAAATGCACATTCCCTCGAAAAATTCCAAGGGCCTGGTCACGTATGCTTTCCATACTGTCGAATGGCTTAGTTTGGGGCCAACTGCTGTAACCCTGCTCTGTTCAAAAAATGTTATCAGAGGGGCCTCCCCGTATATATGATTTATGTTATTTGGGCAATCAGTGGGTTTTGAAAGTCCGTCGCAGTAGTAGATGAAGGATGTGGTTCTTTCACCTAGGTGCAATGCGCATAATGTACCCTCGTTGTCTTTCGAGAAAGATGGAAATCCATTGATTGTTTCACTCGAAAAGTTGCATCCCAGATCAACGTCTCTTGTTTGTGAGCCGAAATCGTCTACATCTTCATGCGTTATATCTTTTAGCAGCTGAGATGACTGAATGAGGTTGGACTGAGGCGAATTCTTCCTGTGATGTTCATTTATGGTATAAGACGTGTTCAACACACCAAACATCAATAGAAGATACCATAACATCATTTTATGTTACACATGAAGCTTTTACTCCCTTTATAAGGATAAAAGTTTTAGGCCTAGGGTCATTGTTTTATTATTCGTGGATTATGGTAAGCTCAGCACATCACGTTCACATGATTCAGAAAAGCAGCGGTCACATAGATACACAAAGTGTGGAAACAGGTGCGATATTAATATTTCTATGGTCTACATGTCATGCGCCAATGTTGCGATTGTGGGTCTCCTTTGTAACTCCCGTTTCCCTTATGTACAATTTGCCTCAAATGATATTCTGGCAGGATCAAAAGCACTCTTATAGATGTCATCTATCATCTTTAGGCGTATGCGAGCAGCGCGGACGGCCAGGTCACTCATTTTTTCTGTAAGCCTCTTGTCTATCCCTCCATAGCCAGTATCGAGGGTAAACAGAGATATATCTCCTACAACAGTATTGAGGAAAACGAAACGAAAACTCTTAAACATACCTGTAGTAGGGTCGCAGAGCACTGTGAAGCTCGCAGAGCAGTAGGTCCTTAATTCCTCATCCGTAGGGTCCAGAATCAAACTCTCCGTACCGTTGCGATTAACTATACCGAAGGGGACTGCATGAGATACCTCTCGAAGCTTTAGTCCCGTAAGCAATGCACATGTTAACAATGCGTTAAGACATACTGAGAGGAGACTACCTCCATCCTCCAGTACCTGTATACGCATAGACATTAGAATCTTCCCCAAATTCTCACTGTGTACCACCCTCTGTAGAGTCTTCAACAGAACACACTCCATTCCCCTGATGCGATTAGTTACGGTACCTAAAACAGATGGAAGGATGGAACCATAGTGACTCACCAGAAGCAGGGCGCACATACACCTCAAATGTAGGCTTGTGGTAGTTCCCTAGACAGTTGCGATTCTTATTATCGGGAGAGAAATAAGCTACAGCAATAACGGACGTTGATGATCCAGATCCACCGCAATCTAGTCCACTTCCTCCGACGCTTATGCGACAGGAAGGCCCACTCTTAAGCGGATTTAGTTGCACGGACATCGGCCGGAGCTCTGAATACTTCCGGCCATCCAACCTGGTTACATCGTCCATTATGTTTATACTGAGCAATCTGGTAAAAGCTAAGTTTACACATTTGTATGTGGGAACAGGTGGTAGAATCTATAATAAATTATTCCACAGTTCAGTCGACCTCGATGCTGTCGACAGTTATATGCTTCTTGATGCTCAGAATCTTCTCGCGTAGCACGGGGGTGGCGCCAATAGGGATCGACCTGGGGATGGGCGCATACGTACGTGAACCAACCACTGCGTGGGAACGAGTGTGTTTAGCACCATCCTTGTCGATAACACATATATCTACGTTCCCTCCAGAGCCGAGATCGTTCAGGATACCAGCGCTGATTGCCTTAGTTGCAAGAGCAACAGCTTCTTGAAGTGTCATACCATCCCGATATTCTGAAATCATTTGAAGCGTCACTTGCTATTAAAACAACATGGTGATCACATATAACCACAAACAATGGTAAAAGAATGTTCCTTTTCGTGTAAAATGCAACAAAAAGACATGCATGACCTTCATTTGTGCGTACACGGTAACATGTAGCACTGCTAAAGGGCCAAAATATGGATGATAATACGGTTAAAAGGACGTCAAATGAAAGAAAACGCAGTGCTATAGCTTACCAGACTCTAGAACACTCATGGCATTAAGCGATCCTGAACCCATTGTACAGAAGGGAAGGGAATCCGATGAGCCGCGTGGAGATACGCTGAACAAATGCGGTCCCAGTGAGTCGTAGCCCCCAATGATTAGAGCACACTGCTTGTAACCCTGGTATTTGAAGAGCTCGCCTATCAAGAGGGAAACACACATCTGTACCTTTGGCCTCTTTTTCATGTTAAGACGTAGAAGCTCTATACTGTTAGCCAACCATATTGTAGTATGATCAAGATCAGCGGCAATTCCAGCGCCAGCACAGTATATGGCGTCTGAAATACGATGTAACTTGGAACAGTTTTTGTCAGCTACAATAGGACCCTCAGTGGCTCTTGTGTCTGAAGCTAAGACGACGCCATCCTTCACCACAACACCGCAAATGGTTGTACCAGTCTTCAGTACTTTGAACCCTGATAAGTATGTAGCGCTACACCGTTGGCTTACCCTTGATGTCATCCTTTATGCGTGAGTTACGTGCAAAGTTGGAAAAATCCCAACCTCCATGTTGAGACATGTATTCCCGCACGTAACCGTATTCCATATTTATCCTAGGTGTAAAAATATATCCCAATGGCCCTTCACGATAGACGGCTGAGTGGATGGGGGACCTATGATTCTGCACAGTCACTCCTAAAATGTGGGAGTACCAACGCGAGGAATGCTCAGAACTCAGGTTTAAGCTAGGAAGCAGCGTCTTCTGTCATTGCGGAACGCCATTCGTAGACAGGCATAGAACGGTATGTATAGTTACTACGGTCCTACACATCTCTCAGGTCCCATGCTACCACGTTCTATGCTCAACGTGTGTCTTAGCCGTGAAACAGAACAACATATGCGTGTTGTAAGTGCTTCAATCTGGTTTTCACTTAAAGTTAGATGTCATGGAGAGTGCCAGGAAACTCAACCGATACATCCCAACGAGGATCTGTATGTATGTACAGTACAGGCGTGTAATAAAGGCTTCCTCAATTTTCCCAGCCTGAGGATACATGCCAAGGCCAGTCACTCCATCGAAACACATTCTATCGTTGACTTCTACTCCAAGAATGGTGATACAGCAGTACAACTAGGGGAGGTTCACAAGATTGCCCAGGAACACCAAATGACTGACTTTGACAAGGAGGAGTTCGAAGAAGGGGCAGAATTGGAGGAAAAGGAAGGTAAACATGCCTCTCAGCAATCTCGCCATACTGCCTTACCTCAAAAGACACAAGGCATACGTAGAGAAAGCATCGACACAGAGGCTTATGATGACCTGGAAGGACTTATGTAAAACAAAAAATTATGAAACACATTTACAACGTTAACGGATCCAAATGCTGTCAAATCACAGCAAAAACGGTCTAACAAAAAATTGGTATTGCCAAAGGGATGGGCATAACCAGAATAAGTGAGGCTCATGGGACCCTCCTGACTTATCGCAATCGAGGAAAATGCAGTCTTATTACATTTGGAACACGGCGCGCTATTGGATTCTATCAGACTACAAAAGTGGCTACGTGTACCCCTTTAATATGATCATTGTTGGATTTGTATGAGATGTATCATACGAAAGGCATTAAACTTTTCCTTTCATATGTTCCATAATAATGCTTAAAGTGAGCGTCTATGGAGCGAACGTAACGATGTCAATGGGTGAAGGACACAGAATTAATCGATTAAAAGAAAATATGTTTTACCATTTAATCTTTATATACACTTACATGAAACGCATGCTCGAGTTGCATGTGATTTTGATTTTGGTGGCCAAAGTATATAGAATACGACTGAAGGGTTGATTGGGTCCGTATGTCTATTGTAACTCACGTGTTGTGCGGGCCATATGTAGAAAATGTTGTGGATGTCTACACATAATAGATGATAATGGGAGATAGCCCTTTTACCAAAGAAAAGGCTGGGATACAGAAAGGCAAAATAATGAAGAATTCATGGGTAATTGTATTTTAAAGTAATACCATATATAACTACTTGCACATTCATAATGCCTTTCACCAGCTCCCTTTCCATTGGTATCAATGTGAAAAATGCGGACGAGGAGGGCCAAGCAGGCGGCTGTGTCGGCTCAAAAGACGACTAAAAAGTCACTTGTGAAATGCAGCGAACCTCAAAAGCCAAGCATCGAGTCAATCACACCTGTCTCAGCTCCCGACATGCCTCCCTTATCTCCAGGGCTGTCGGAGGAAGGACTCTCTAAGGATCATAGCAAGCCTCTAGAGACTGCAGTGCCCGTAGAAAATGGACCGGTCACGCAGAGTAGGGAGAGCTTGCTCATGTCTCACTGGCTTTTCTCCGACGATGGGCCAAGCTTTAAACCGCCGAAGATTTCAAGCCGTGGGCCACAATTATCGGGACCTGCGCTCTTTTCTTCATCAGCTCTCTTCACCTCTGCAGCCAACATCCCAGACATACCAGTTAATGAAGCCAACATATCGGAGAATTCCCAGGATATCTTAACACTAAGTGCCAGGGACACCATCATCTCATTAAGGAACGATAGGACCAGCGCAACAACACCATTAGCATCAACAGGCAGGAGGAGTTTTCAATATGCATCAGTTGAAGAGGCTCCCAAAATTAGGAGAACATCAGAGTTGGATCATTCCACTGCTCTATATAGCAACGAAAGTGACACGGCGAGTTGCAAGGTCGCCAAAAGAGAATGTAGTGCAAGGTTTTTGGAAAGAACACATACTACAACAGATAAGGTTGTAGATTATGTTCCCACTGGTAACGCTTCGCGAATTACCATGCTGGAATCCTGGTGCCGTAATTGTGTTCTTACCAATCACGATGGGTCCAGCCTTTCCCCGTCTATGCTTTCTAGGCTCTGGAACATCTATGGTAATCCGTTTACAGTGACGTATAACAACAGCGAGAAATTCACTTTTATTAAATATTCTCCCTGTGATGATTCCATTACAGTTGGGGGCATAAACGAAGTGTATCAGTGCTTTCAACAGACTATGCACCAGTGCGGTGAGGATTTTATGGAGGTAAAAAGATTTGATTATAGTTGGATGCGCAACAAATACTGCTTATACACATCCGCAGAGTGTCGTAGATTCAGGAATGCTGTGTACAAACTTGTGCGTGGTGGAAAGGAATTAAAGGACGCCATCCTACAGGTCCAGTTGCCAAACCCTCTAACTGTTATCAAGAAGATCATATGGTGTTTCCATCAAGAGTATGATGGTAAGGATTCGGTGTTACTGCGGATTCTGCATGGTAAGTTTAAGTTGACCAGATACTCATTACACCCAGGTGATGCCCCAGCTAACTCTCCAGTAGTAGTTAGAGTAGAAAGCATAAGAGATGATGATGTATGCATCACTGACGGGCAGTCCATACTGCGTTCCATAGCAGCAGATTGTTATGTTAAGCAGCTGATTAAGAGTAGACGTCTTTGTGTCGGAAGGAAGATACAGTTGCATGGAATCACAATTGACGCAGATGCCTCAAGGAATGAGGAATCAGCTGTGGTGCAGCTCAGCTATAATTCGATTAGCCCTGCGCCGAAAAAACCAATCGGACTCCAGAATACACATAGCAATGGTCACATAAGAGGTTTGTTTAACCTGCTCGCATGATAATGTTTATCAGAGATAAAGGGAGGGGCCGGAAGAGTTGCGCAGCTTGATGTGACAGTGCTTGGAGTTATGCCTCCCATATTTAAGGTGTTATACAAGTGTCCTGAAACGAATCGCACGCTATGGATGCTTCTAAGTGAGTGGGAGTTTACTTCACAATTCGGAGATCCGGAGGAGAAACCACCAGTGAAGGTCGAAAGTGTGAATGTACTACAGAGTATGACAGTTATAGACACCATTATGCTGTTAAGAATCACTGATTATTTAAGGGATCCACAGAGTTACCAGAAGGCGCTTGTTAAATCATGTGCCGTGCTGACACTGAAGAACGTAAGTTTGTTATAGTTTAATAACACGATTTTCAGCTGGATGAATCCATTTTGAGCATGTTGAAACCCGGCTCTAGGATCAAAATTTCAAACCTTATAGTGCAAAACAGCTCTTCATTCAACGGTTGCAACGGCAACCTTAATCGCAACAATCAGCATATCGGAAACTACCTCAACTTTTATAGCACAGCACAGAGTAGGATGGATATAAAGGATAAGGACACTCCCTTGCAAAACATTAGGGACACCATATCAGACTGCATGAAGGGCGGACTAGTAAACGCAGAGGGAAGCGAAATGGCTGCAGTTGGGAATAGGTCTATTTTCAGAACTTTAATACTGGGGGAACCTGCACTTTCAGTTCGTTCACAGAACGAGGAGGAATTTTTCGAATTGATGCAAAAGGAAAACGAGGAATCTGGAGATGTTTATAACGAAATGTTTTTGGATCAGTACTGCAACGTTACTGGAGTGCTCCTCGATGCGAGTGATATAGTAGCCACAGGAAGTGGCTGGTTCTTCTTTCGACTCTTTATCCTTACTACATGCTTCAAGATAGCTACCATAAGGATATCGGGGAAGAGTAATTATCCTCCAGTGGCTGAGGCTGGTCACACAAGAAATCCTCCGGCTGTGTTAGAGCACGCTAGAAAACGTATACTTTCGCAAAGACTCACCATTACCATCGGCGCTGAATCGATAAATAAGAAACCAAGAAATATGTTCGTAACATATATGAACATACAGTACTCTGGTTACGATGAAAAGTGCGGTGTCTACAATTTCCAGACTACAGCAAACAAAGTAAGTTAAAAGTTTGATATGTACTCATCCTACACTCAGCTTGCCATGCGGGAAAGCATCATTCTTAAACGTCTGCAGTCAAGAATGAATGAAACAGTTGTGTTTCCACACGACACAGGTTATACGATAAACTACAAAGCTGTGACGGTGCTTGGTGACACGGATATAGACAAGAACTGCCGTGTATTCACCAAGGCTTTAGCGCGTGCCAAATTAAAGGTATGCCAACTCCTTAATTCAGGTGCGGAAGTCGTCAAGTTGTGCGAAGAAGTTTCTAATAGTAGCCTCTTGTAGACACGGATCACACTAGCTGACGATACCCCCATGAAAACCTTATATTAAAGGCAATTGTATTGCTCTTAATGTTAATTACATTTAAAAGTGACGAATAATGCGCCTCTTTATTTATTATGCACTAGTGTTATTACCATTTTTATCCTCTGCTGTCAAGCATGAAATTGCCGAGGAAGGGGAGCCAGAATTCGCACCAATTGACAAAGAATCAGACATACAGGAACTGTTAGAGAAGATTGTTAAATTAGCGGAAGGCAATTCAAAAGGAGGTGCTGCTATTGCGTCACAAGTTATCAAGAACCAGGTACAGGGCAGACAGGAACTATTTGCTCATCTATACAAGAATCTCGTACGTGGCCCATTTGCCGGCCATTTTCCTCGTTGTCTCTGCAAGTTCGTCACATGTGTGATTCCCAGATGCTTTGCCATATGCCAAACTGGAGAGTCGAAACACAGTGATATCTTTGACTGTACTTCTTGCGCTGGGGATTGCATACCTCTTTTTATGAGATGTTTAATCGGAATAGATGGGTAGTCTGTGTGTTGGTTTAATTGCACTCTGCGTGTTCCTTGCTGGCACAAATGCCAAAAGGGATCCTATCGCACTGCTCAGGGATATTCAAACAAACGAGACAACAGTAATCGCTGACGCCATGGAAGGTCTTGCTTCCAAGCACAAATACAGCAAACCTGTGCTAAGTAAGGCCTATGAAAGATGCAAGGACGTCAGTGGTAAAGAAATCGTATCCTGTCTAGCTAACGCAATACACATTGAGAAGTTACTAGCAGACCACAAATATGACATATGCGCGTTTGAATATTTCAAGGGTACTGTAGTAGAGTGTGTAACGGCCTGCTACATCAGGTACAACCCCAAATGCCTAGAGGTAGGTTCTGCTAGTCGCCTAATCTTACACAGTGCAGTGCGTCGGAACTCTCATCCCTAATTTAGTACAGTGTCTGAGAACAGGACCATTAAAATATGCCCCCGCTGTAAAGAAAACGGCGACTGTACCTACTCAATAAACATTGAGGAACATAATGATGAGATGCGTAAGAACCTATATATATGTGATATGCTTGAAAAGTGGAAATCCTGTATGATATAAGACAGCAGAGAGTCTACACATGACTTTCTTACGATATTTCCTGTGCATTTCAATGGTAATAATTGTCAATAGTGTGCATATAATTTGGAATTCATATAATTAAGTGGCAACATCCAGGATTCCTCGTTTGTTTCTGTTATCAATACAGAATACCGTACAATACGGGGCCGCCGCTTATATAAAAGTGTTATAAATGGGTTTATATAGATAGACACAGCTCATTTTCTGTTATATACCTTATAGTATGTTTCTTGTATTCCCACCCCCTGGCGGTGATGGTGTTAGAAATTTGCCGTATAATCTTTACAGTTGCCAGCTAATACTAGCTAATAAGTATGAAATTAAAATGAAATTTCTTAATTGGTTGCTGCTAGTGGCTTCATCGTATCAGTTGACCCTAGCTGCTAAAGACACTCCTCCATCACCAGTACTTCGAAAGGTATCTAGCCCTGAATCCGCTGGAGCACCCGAAGCTGTGGAAGATACGGCAGAAGCAGATGCTAGTGGCGATGGTCAGGATGAAGCGGGGAACGATGCATCCTTAGATGAAGAAGAAGATGATGAAGGCGCAAAAGGCGAGGAGGAAGACGATGAAGATGATGAGGATGAAGAGGACGAGGATGACGAAGACGATGATGAGGAGGAGGATGAAGAACTTCGAAAACGGAAGGTTATCGCAAGAACGTTTGAGTTCTGTCTGAGGAAGGGTGACTTAACGCCCATTGAGCTTATTAACTGTACTGGTGATCTCCTAATAGGAAACGAACTAAATCCCAACCCAAGCCTGGCAAAGTGTTTGGGTGACTATGTAACATGCACAGCAGTTAAATGTTCTGCAGTAGTCATTAAATATCAAGACCCGGAAGGAGACTATACTGGCGCCTTCTCGGTAAGTTTTAGTTGGGTATAGAATGATCTTGCCATTTCCTAACTCATTTCAATGCAGTGTATCGGAATTTGCGTGCCGCAGTTGGTCAGATGCATTACAAGAAACATGCCTCTACCTGATAAAGGCTAAATACATAAGCATAGCTGTAATGGAATTTTCACATTCCATTACTCATCTATGATGCAGCTATAAGGGCCATCCAAAAACCCTGTCTAACATCCATAACAATAACATAATGTTAAAATAAACATTAGTAAGATGAGTTTTGTGGTGGTATTGGCAAATTTAGCAGTTTTGGTCCTTTGCTTCCAGGTAGACTGTGCAAAGGATGTGGAGCCAGCCATGCTTATGCACCTTTTGGAGAAGCCTAAGGCTAACAGGCCACTCATTGTAGCAATCGTTGAATGTCTTGAGGATCCAACGGGACAGAAGACCAAAGTGTCTTATCTCAGATGTATTAACGATCGGCTACACATACACCAGAGGACAAAACTGGATTCTGTAGGATTCGTGCTCGGTAATTACCTAGTAAAATCCTCAACCAAGTTCGCATTGAGCGATGAAGAAGACATTATAGAGCGAGCTAAGGTAGGTGTGCATTAAACCAATGTCAAAACATTAAGGTCTTTGGCGACTGTGTGCCCATGTTACTAAGGAACATGTTCGGAATTAAAGAATACAGCTTCTCATGCAGAAAGCGATCGTACATCAAGGGGTATGATGAGTCAGATGACGATGACTTCGATGAAGAAGAAAGCGATATAGAGTAGCAAAGCTGTTACATCCAATGGTATATGTTACAAGGGTCCTTGAGAGAACACAGCATGGAATGATTTCACAATTTATAAGCGCGAATGAGAACCTCTACGCGTTATCGTTATGAAACCATCCATTGGCACGTGTTTAGGGCTGCCTGAACAGTACCACACTGAATTGGTTTTTCCAGGGTACCCCGGCACACTGAAAATAGATGCCCAGGCAATAATGAATCAACTAACCCTTCCATTGTCGCCATCTTAAGTTACATTATTATACACAGGCCATGAACTTACCGTAACGTAGTCACAATTGTATCTTTCACACTCCTCTGTAATTCATGTGGTAGAGCGAAGCATGTCAAACCCACTTATAGCGTCTTCTAACATGACCAGGTTAGAGGAAACTCCCAACAATTGTTCGCTTTCACATATTCCTATGCATTAAATGTGGGAAACATTATGGCAGTTACCTTGGCGGTTCAATTTAATGTCGAAATCACGCTTAATATTTCCAAGCACTAAGAAGAATTAAGAGGAAATGAAACTTCTTACATGGACCCCGTTTGATGGATATCTGAAAAGTTGATGTTCTTACATGACGTAAACGTTACCCTTGAGTTTTCCATTATAACTGCGCCATTTAAGCTACACGAGTGGCACAGGCTAGACATCCCATAGTCTTCCTCAAGTACATCGTACTCCTTAACAGCTACGAAACAGCAATCCTTGTCATTGTAGCATCTGTTAAACATTGACATGCATTCATAGAGGCTTACTCAAGTAGAGCATCGCGATATGGTAGTAGCATGCCTTCAGTCTGGCTGCAGTTTACAGCTCTGAGAAACATTGTTTGAGACAGTCATGACTTACACATTGTTCACGTGGAAAAATTCGCCATCTAAGGAACTATTTATGCTAGCGACGGCGACCTTGAATGACAGAAACGCTACACACAACGGTAAATGCCTTGTAAGCAGCGGAAGGCACATTGTCATACTCACATATGCACAATGAAGCCTCAAATAAAAATGTGTATAACTCTAGAGATATAAAAGTATATTTCGGGGAATAAGGATGTGCCACATTGCCTAAGTAAGGTTAACTCAAGTGTATGATGTCGTTACCTCCCAATGCTATTCCTCGATTGTGAGGAAAACCCGGGTGTATTAGGGGTAGACAATGAACAGTAGAAGGAGAGTAGACATATATGGTGGTCGATATAGGTATAATGAAGGCAACAAGGTCATAAGTTACCTTTGAGTCATAATGGCAGCAAATGAATAAGACCGACGACGCAGAACCTGTAAAGCGGAGGCAGCGTAGTAGCGGAAATAAACGTTCAGTTGTAAAAAATGTACACCTGAGGCGATTAAACTTCTTAAATGCCGCAGCGGAGCTTATGTCAGATTCATATCCAAACCTCAGTCGTCTTTACATAAAGGAACTCAAGGAAATATCTGAAAAACATGTAATCAGGTTGGATAAGGAGGTGAAACGACGATTCTGCAAGGGTTGCAACACCTTTTTAGTCCCGGACAAATCGGCAGTTGTTGAAGTGGAGTACCACGGAGTGGACCGTCGTCAAGTGGCAAGAGCCACGGCTCCTCAAGGGTCTTCATCGGATACTATATCAGGGGAAGAAGCCGTGGAGGAAACTGTCCCTTCAAACGCATTAGAGGAATCAAGGAGAAAGTGGCTCAGCATTACTTGCTGCATTTGTAGCAGAACTAGACGGGTTCCTCTTGACAGTCATACGCAAACATGGCTGCAAACTAATGCATGAAGCGGTATCAAATGATCTCATGCTGCATTCCTAATAGAGAAGGATCGTGCTAGGATTCACCTAGAACATAACAGTGCATTATGCATTAAGAGAACATCGTAATAATATAATTAATATTAGCAAAAAGAGCATTCATTCATGAAGCTTTTTAAAAACATCCATAAGGTGGATTGTTTTGGTCTCAGATCATAAGGTCGTTTCGGGTCATAAATACGTCATTCAACACGTTATTTGTCTTCTATAACGCATAGGTTTACGCTATAATTGTTTTAATGTGTTTGCATGTGATCTTTTGAGAACTTGTAAACACAAATTGCTTTTATGCACTTAATAATACTTTGCCTCTTATAAACCTAAGATGGTGAATGAAATCAACAGGAGAGCACAATTGGTATGTTATTTGAGCTCTATGAGGTGTTTATAACAATTCAGTTCATTCCTGAAAAGGGAAACACTCTGATATCTTCAGCAAGATCTAGAGATAAGTCGTTTTCCTTACCCCTTGATAAAAGGGACCTAGGGAAACAGAAGCGGCCTGAAATCGTAAAGGAAGAACTTAACCTAAAAAATGGAGATAACGTACGTAATTCCCTAGTAACAAATGGCATAAAAGTGCAACATTTGCAAAAGAGGCAGCATACACCTGAAAAATTCTTTCATATAGGTTCGCTGGTCCAGAGCAGGTCAGATCTAAATTCTTCAGCTGATCTATCATGCGACCGCGCTTCTCCGAGACGCCTAGATGAGAACGAAGCGAATCATCCTAGCAACAGCATGTCAGACAGTCAAGCGTATAGAACATACGGATCTTCCTCAAGGAGTACCCCCACAAGGGAGGCTATGGATGATAGAAGGGGAGAGCTCAGAAAAATGAAATCAAAGGACAGTGTGAAGACCAATAGGAAATCAAGAAGCAAGAGAAACAGAGACACCAAAACCAATAAGATAAGCAAGCAAAATGGTAAAAGGGCTGACCTTGCGTTACCATATGGAAAGGCTGCAGAGGGTAGGGTGAGCAGTCGTACATCATGTGATTCTACTGAAATGATAAACAGAGGGGAATCAAAGAGTACATTTACTAACTATATAACTAATGCAGCTGAAAATAGGTTGCCATTATGCGAGCAAACACACTCGATTCATTCAAGTGCTCGCGGACCACCTTTCGAGGAGCCCTTATTCATCAATGAACCTTATGGATCAGTAAAGGGCCAACTTATCGAATCAAAATATGAAGACGCTGTATTACAGGAATTAGCCGAAACTTATGCTTCTCAAATGGATATTTCTGCCCATATTTATGGATTCGATAGCACGGACCTGACATTGCACTACGATGGATCTTACATGAATACATTTACATTGGAATTGCATCTTGAATCATCCAGAAGTGATGAAGATAGTGAATTGACATCTTATGGATGGGAAATGAGTAATCATAGATCGACTAGAGAAGATTCCCGTGAGCAAGACGAGAACCCTACTAAGCAGCAGACAACAGGGCCACAAAACAAGAAAGAAAAAGAAATAGAAAACCATTTGTGTTGCTCAAATCATGAATATGAACATGAAGGTTATGATGAGTATACTGATAAAAGAAGAAACAAATCAAAGACTCATATGGAAAGAGATAAGTCTATTACGTGGTCATCGAAAAATGACTATGTAAAGGGAGATGATAAAAAAATTGGGACTAAAAACGAATCATACCACAATCGTAATGCACATAGTGGAGATTTAGACAGAAGAAAATCGGAGAATGATAGAAAGGAGATTCCTAGGGAATTCTCTAATCAAGAAGGCGATATGGGAAACCAAATAACCCCACCTTCCACATGTGTTTTACACCCTAAAGAAAATCTTGAAATATACCATGATCATGGAATGAAGTATCTGTCAACAACATACTTGTATTCAGAGGATGTAAATGATGAATTCCATGATCCATTGTCTGCTTCTCTGCATGTGAAAAACTTACATTCTCATTGCCCTTGTCCATGTGAAGACTATAAAACAGAAGAATGCGATTGTCCTAATATGGAGGTGCACAATGGTCTTGGAATGACAATGATGGTTCCCCTCTGTTCGCGTTACCCCGAAGGCGGAGTGGATGAACGACGAAGTAATATTTACATAAAGGGAGAAAATAAAGAATTTTTGATAGCGAGAAATATGTCAGATATGAATGAGAGGACAGAAGCGATATATCACAGAGAAAACCTTCCTAATCTGAGGAAATCCGTAAGCATGATGGAGAATTCAAAGGCTAAGCTTAATAAAATAGATGATATTTTCAGAGACTACGGAACATCACCGTTGGTATACTATGATAACTTTAGGGAGGAGAGGGCACATTTACCACAGAAGGATGAAAAGATTAATTCAGATGATGTGGAAAAGCCCACTGAACACGGGACGGTAGATGTTGAAAATAAGGAGAAACAAACCTTGATTACAACTCATACAACAAAAGCAAATACACCAAAGGGAACGGGGAAACCATATCAGAATTACAACCGTAGTAGAGTAATGTTTTATGGCATTCATCCCCCTACCTACCACTATTGGGGGACATCCGGAGGACACCCACAGTTCCAACACAACAGCCAATGCCAGATAAGTGCACAAGAGTTGGGGTTTCAAACAGAAGATTGCGTTAACAAATCGTTGAATGCTCAAAGTGAAATTATAATACGCCCTCCCGCCTGTTTTGGAGGACCTTTATTCTTTAAAGGCAACGTTGCAAAGTCCATTATTTGTAAAAAGGACTACATTTCAGACACGGTGTTTGCTATTAACTGGGAGAAAAACAAACTCAGGAGAAAACGTCATGAACAATTATTTGGATGCTGCTGTTGAGATAGTAGTAAACCAACATCGGACTTATCACCGGGTAAGCAAGTTACCATGATCCTTGGTTGCAACTGATTTAAATACGACCTCTAGAACAGGCGCCTACATGGGAACAAGCAAGGCATTTCCAAAATAGATAATTTATCACCACTTATAAGATAAAATGTCTGTCACCTATTCTGGACAAACCCAATTTGTTAAAGCTAATCAGAGTATTATGATTAATATTGGTTTAGCGATCATCCGTATTTTACAGCACGACCATGTTATACATTTATTTTATAAATGCTTTCATATTTACTTCGGGACTATGCGTTTGAGGCACATGATCCAATTCTTGTTGGTATTGTTCCACAGTTTTGTGCTGATTGTAGAAAGGATGACATTGGCGTTAACCCTGTCAACGGCTTCGATTGCGCGGCACATATTCAGGATAAGGCCATTCGCCTCAGCCGATTGTTCTCCGTTTCCAAGCATGGCTATCAAATCAGCAATTCTCTTACGGTTGTCTTGTGCAGCCCTTGATGTATCATTACGTGCAATAAGGTCACCGAGTACCCTACTAACATAGTCTAGATCACCCTGGTTCATGCGTTCACCAAGTGGTTGTGATGATTTTGAAGCTTCAATAATGCGGCGGTTGGTGTCTTCGGTGCTCCTGGTGCTAGATGATTTCTGCTGTGTAGCAGTGGGCAGTGGCCAGGGCACTGGCATGCCTGGGTACATTGCACTAGCAACAGCTCCTGGAGCTGTGCCGCTACTAGATCCTACACGATTAACAGTTTGGGCCGGTACGCCGTGTCCCTGTGCTTCGAATTTGGGCGCAACACCTTGGGCGTATGTGGGTGCAGCTACGGCCTTGGCTCCTGCAACAGGCTTTTGCATACTTCCAGATGGGACACTTATTCCACTAATTCTACCGCGAAGAGTGGCTGCTTGAGGACAATTTATAACGAAGGGCAAGGAAAGACAGCGTAGAGCTTTGTCTGTGTCACCACAATCAACAAAGGCCTCTGCCAACATGGTGGCACTCCTACCTAGATATTCGTTCGTTGCACCGCCGGCAACAGAAACGGATAAGGCAGCAATACGGACCACACTATGCGCAAGCACCTGATAACTGTTCTTTCCAGTTTCAAGTTGACGCCAGATATCGACGACTTTAGGAATATTCCCACTGCACATGTAAACTATGGAGGCAGGCAGCTGATGAGACTTTTTACCCCTAAGGTAAGAAGCGTGGAGCCTTCCAGCCAGAATTTCGCAAAGCTCCTGGTATTTACCGAATTCATGCATGGTGCTCGAGGTAAGACAGGCAAGAATTTCACGCCATGAATCCAATGGACTGTTTTCCACAACAGTTTTCATATCCCTTTGCATAAGCAATTGCAAGGTACGCAAGACTGGGCTTCCTACTTTCCCTACGATATCTGCAGAAACCTTCATCCACAGTTCAAAGCCGCCGGTGTAGGCCAAAAACAGAGCTTCGGTGTGTTTACCCATGTCTAAGCACAGCTGTGCTGCGGATTCGTAATCACCAACAACAACCTTCCTGCACAGTTCGTCGTCTCCCCAGCTGAGAGTGTCAGAAACAGCAGGAATGTCAGCATCAGGTACATCAACAGCATTACGAGGGGACAGAATATCCACATCACCAGCTTTGTCTTGATTGCAAAGGGAGTTGAAGAAAGCTTCCCCATCGGCTTCGTCTAGAGGAGCATCGCCAAATTGCTGAAATGCCCCCTTTTGTTCTGGTTCTGGCTCTGGGACGTTCTGTTGGACTGCTTCTGTTTTGGGGGGCGCAATCTCATAACCAAGACTATTTACCAAGGCAGATGCCTCTCCTTTAAAAATAGCACCCATAACACTCCATGACATCTTGTCAAAGTCTGTGTTGGCTGAGAGAATACGCTGCTGGCATATGGCTTCAAAGTTGCTGGTGTTGGCAAGGTCACAAAATACGTCAAGTGATTCGTCCATGATTTTAGAAGTTTCATCATCCAGCTGGCTGCCTAGAGTGTATTGCTTGATAGCTCCGCCGGCATTCCATGATGTGAGTGACCCTGCGAACCCAGAGACGACACCGCATGTTCTGCGTGTCCAAGCTGGCATATATGAATCAGAGTAAACCATTCCCATTGCGTTGTGTACAGAAATTTCGTCGTCAGTATCTTGTGCAACGAATAATCCAGGAACTTGAGGATGCCACTGGATGCGCTTGTGGTGACTGAGGGCTCCAGTTTGCATGCTGGCTATTGGAGCAAATGGACCCTTCACAGCATCCAACGACCACAGACGTGTGTAGTCATCGCGACCACTGGTTAGAAGGAGGTTTGGATCGTGAGGAGAAATTGCAAGACATGTTAAGCCCATGGTGTGCCCACGGACCTCCTTCAGTGGAACGGAGCAATTACGCAGATCCCACAATTGCAGGGCTGGTGATTTGTCGTCACCATAACCGACAATGAGCTGTGTCATTTGCTCTGGCATCCATCCGATGGATATTGGGTTCATGCGACCAGATGGATCCCTGAAACTAGAGGCAGGCTTTCGTGCCTTGAGATCCCAAACAACTAGACCACTAGCGTCAGAGGGGGAAGAGTTACCTGTTGGTCCTAGAGAGGAACCAGAAGTTGCAAGAATGTGACCAAGTCTCTGGTTCCAACTAAGGCCTGTAACTAATCCAACACGCCACTTTCCATAGCTAGTATCCATAACCTTTGGATCAGCAGGGTTTGTGAGGTCACATACAGAAATCTGACCATCAATACCAGCAACACCTAGCATATTAGTTTTGGGGTTGTATCCTAAACACCTGAGGGGTGTGTTGCAAACCTTGGTGGTGGAAATAACACGTGCATTATCACCTTGTACCACTGAGGTAGCATCTACGAGCAAAAGATCACCAGTACTTGTTCCAACAGCAATAATACCGTTTTCATCGCCACATTCCATCCAAATTAGGGCAGTAAGATTTGAATTAAGCGAACGCAAGGGACTGGAGCAGTATGTTGTGAAGTCAGCAATTCCAGTTCCGCTGACCGCATTGTTATACCCACCGAAAGCATCACTTGGGTTGCCAAACCCACCATCCGAACCAAATGTGTTGAATTGATTGCCTGCATCGAACTGAATGTCAAAGGGATTTGCGTTGCTTTCAGTTCTTTCCCTTATCTCAAAACCAAGAAGCGATAGGGATTTGTCATCAACATTAAGGCGTGGACTTCCAGTACCACAAGATTCATCGTAACATGGCGCAGTGAGGATGCAGCCAGAAGTGGCCGCATAAGGTGAGAAAATCCCGAGACCCTTCATCGACTGTCACGAATCTTCACAAAGGTATGGCATTCGTGCTATGACAGTCTTTGGGCTACCAGCTTATGTATAGGTGCAAAATAAAGCGCCGTCAAAAGCGGTATAAACTATGAAATGTAGGATATATGTGCTCGAGCGTGTGATGAGGATTTGTGAGGCTGCGGCCACCGCAATGTGTCACGGAATAAAGCTGTTTATGGATGGCAAATACATCTTATGCGCTATTGGCAATTGTCTGAATGGTTATGGCCCATATGAATGGTAGATTCCACCAAAAGTGAACGCTGCACCTGGATCTATGGACTGTCTTGCGGCGGAACTGTCACCCCTCTCAGCGTGTTCACAATGTGTTTACTAATACAATGGATATGAAAAGCATTCTATTATTATGGATTCTGCATTGGTGTCGATGATGTGTAAGAGTTATTGTTGCTAAGGTACTCTGTTACGATTTCACCAATCTTAGGGTTGAGTTCCTCCCTTTCTTCCAGAAGTAGTTCCATACTGTTGGAAAAGCAGAATGCTTCCAAAGTCTTTGACAAACGCACTACGGTTTGAATGGCTGATTTTAGCGCACCTGGAAAATTGTGATTATTGCAGTGCAGGTAGTCATTAGCTTTAGAAGAACTGACGCTTTAGAACTAGCTAGACAAATGAATATGCAACTAGTATGGCTATGCTGTCTCAAAAAGTATGCAGTAGATATAATAGTTCACAATATGCAAATCACTATACATAATACTGAATATAAAACACTATATAGGAACGTACCGTAGAAAAGGTCTTGTTCATGTAGCTGTGATATAGGAAAGGAAGTCGATTCATAAGTGGATGATGCATTTGCCAGCAGATTATATCTCTTCGATGGTGGCAACGTGTAATCCTCAATATCCTTCATAATAGAAGCCGTAGTAATTGAGAAACTATAGGCTCTTCTACTCTCTACAAAGAGGGAGATTATAGAGTTTACAAGGCGCAGCATGTAACAGGGAAGATAAACACCTGAGAAGTTTTTGTGTGGACTATCCTTTGCATCTTCCGAATGCAACTGCTCTGTGCCCTGTGCATTAGGTTTCTTGAAGTGAAGAAATAGTTTCATTTGTTTGTACTTTGGAGCTATTGCCATCGCCATGACACAGCAAACATTCATCGCTCCTAGCCTCAGATATGCATTGCTGCTGAACTGATTGGATGCATGAATGAGAGATAGCATAAGGGTTTCGGGTGATGCAAAACTTCCTTTCTCCAGGGTATTAATGAAGGCATCGTTGAAAGACTGTGGGGAATCAAACGCCCACCGGCAAAGGATGGGTATTATGCCACCAAGCGATTCAAGAACGGAAACTTCAAGCTTTGAGTGTTGCCAATTCGTACAGTTATATGCATGCCCATTACTGAGACACGATAACTTCGATCTTTGCACATCTATAGCTGTACCACTATTAGATTTGCTGCCTTCATCAAGCTTCCTACAGAAGTACGACATAAGTTTGTGTAGAACAAACAATGAATTATCATCAGACACACATAGCCTGCTTAAGCGGAACATCAGCATACTTAACAGCCTAAGGCCTCCCTGCCGCAATGGATCACCAGCTGGGAACCTGAGGCATTGAATAGACAATTCCTGCACTCTAGGTATGCTGACTTCAATACAAACATGGTTATCATGAGATAACTGAAGCCATAATTCTCTTTCCCTCTCGAAAATGTTGACAAAGATGTTGCTACCTGTTTCCGTGGAGCCAGCGTTATCTGAAGCATACAATTTGATATAATCCGACAAAATAGACATATATTCCGTTACTATATCAAGCATTAACACTGAAGACGAGCACACTATCATTTTCCCATGGCTTTCCTCGCTATCGTACTCCGATAGATGGTTAACAAGAAGTGGAAACAACGCAAAAATGTTGTCTCGCAGTTCTTGGTTCACAGTATCCAGCTTTTTCGGTAATACTCTAAGCAAAGATATCCACAGTGTTAATGTGTCTTCCTCCAGCTCACTATGCTTGTTTACTGATACCATCAGTTTGGTGGTGATGGCAGGGGTGTTGGCAGTCGCGGGACACACAGGAACATCGTCAATAACCAGCATCCTAAACAGCAACTGCAAATGGTTATAGCTACTAGCAAGAGACTTACGTGGAAGAGAAATCGGAGCAAGTGCGAGTTAACGTAGTACTCCTCATGGTAACAACGCTGCCAGTCCAGGGAATTTAGGAAGCCAAGAGAGGTTTGCAACAGTGATGTTGTTACCAGAAGGTCATTCATACCGCCAGCAAATGTATTAATCAACTCTGACAAATGCATTCCAAAGTTGTTATCTTCACTATCGAATTCCAGGCACATCTTGCAGACAAGTTCAAGCGCTTGGCGCTGTATAGTAGGAATATCAATCTACAAAACATTCAGATTAACCTTGTCAGACATACCTTAGATACAGAATGAATACTAGAAACAACCCTTGTCACATCGTTTCCCTGTCTTAGCACATCCCAGAATGGTTGGTCTATGGTTTTGGTGTAAAGACGATGAAATGGAATAATGTGCTGAACTCTAAGGTTATAAAGAGTTTCGTTGTTACCCTCACAACATATACAATATAAGAGGTAACGGAATATCTCAATTTTCGCCTGTTCCTCAAATAGGTTTATTCTCTTTGTCCACGCATTGACAATACGGCTACACCTGAATACAAGCAGCTTTCCAAAGAAAGGATCCACAGAATTGATAGCATTCTTCATTGCTTCCAAAATGGTAATATAATGCTTGCTAGAATGCAGATTTGCCATACTTGTGTAAGTAATAGTGTACAGATAAAGGTAAGAGTCAAGAACAAGGAAACTGGTCTTGCAATCAGCACCCAAGATGCCATTTACAATATTTTGGAATATTTGCGACTCATTGACCTTCATGGCACCGATAAGTTCGTGAATTTCAGAGTTATTCGGTTCTTCAGCAGGTACTTGTTCCTCGTTCCACCCTTCTATTTCCTCAGGAGTCACAATAAGAAAGCGCCCACGCAAAAACTCAACTAACTCAACCAAACCACCACGTTCTACAATATAATCCCAAAATAGAAAGGTTGCCTGGCGAGATAAGCTCTCTGCAATGTTTCCCATCGCATGGTAGGATCCTTTGGTAGGACTGGAGGTTTTCCTCAGTGATTGTACAGATACACTGCCACTGGAACAGGACAGCTCCATGTCCACGCGAGCCTTCATTTCTTCGAATGTATGACAATATACAAAATCATCTGCGTGCATATTGCTAGATCCCTTTGAAGCTCTTCCAGCTCCATGAAGTTCCATGTATTGCTGCATATACCGTTCGTTGTTAACGACGGGGGACTTGAATGCACTACACAGAAGAACAAAACATTCCGATATTATTTGTTCTGACTTTCCATCTGCCAAATAATCAAATACTGGGCTAATGGCGGTAGAGGGATTAACAAAGGCGAATACCATTGCCTCACATTCAAAAAGGCGTCCTATACAGCGCAAGAGTCTTCTGCAATTTTTACGCAAAAGCGCATAACACTGTTCGGACTGCTTCATTAAGGATAGATGATGAGCCATCTTCTTACAGGCCACCTTTAACAATTCCACCAATTCATTGTTTTGGTGAACATCACGGGGCCCATGAGTATACATTGCGATGAGTAGGCTATCCAAATACCTGGTAAGGGAGATGTCAACTGGCGTAAAAGTTGCAGCAACCTTATCTGGGTGAATGGTTCCACCTTCCCACCGCCCTATCCAGTCCATCATCCACAAGTTTGTAACATAGGGACATAGTAACCCCGCTAACTGCATTGTCATGTTTCTATCCCTCGCCAGCTTCATCATGCTCTTTTCCTTAAATACATGATGGGTAAGCATTACAATGTTGAGGGTGCACGTGGGAGTGAGATTATCAGAGCACGCCGCTTCTAGCTTTGATATAAGTAGTTCATGCATATTCATCCAATTCTGAGGGTAGTTCCAGCGGCACAGCTGTCTAATAATCAACGCAAGCTCCTTACAAACGATCATTTCATCGGTTGCTAGATACTTATTTAATACAAAATTCAACTTGGCCTTTAGATTGTCAACTGCGATGTCTGCACGCTCCTGATCAAGGCCACGGATAGCCTTTCCAGTTAAGGTACCACGGATACGTGCTATGGAGTTTTTAACGCATATAAAAGCCAACTTGGAGACATTTTCATCGCAGAGATAGGCAACATCAATCAGAGTCGCAAGGAAGGTAGGCGTCATTTCAAGTTCTACAATCCTGGCATAGGCTTCGGATCGGTGTTGCTCCACTGGAGATACCGATTTAACCAGAAGGTCGACCACGACCTGCTGGTCCTCCGTTAAACCCATGACGGCCGCCATTATTATTGGCCTATTGTACAGCGTTTATCTCATGTGGTACACAAGGTAGCGGCTATATAGCCTCTACGCATTATATATGGTAGCCCTGAGGACTTAATTGCTACCACATAAGATTAATATGGCGGTAAAACAGCACTTCTCCGGAGATTCCTGTCATTTGTTTTATATAGTACCTATACACACCACGAAGGCGTAGTGGGTGGCACATTGCTTATACAGCCCATACCATTATTAATAGGGCCATATGCGGGCAAATAGCCTCGGAAGGCTATTACATAGCAATGTTTGCACTCCCATACATCATTTTAGGTGGAATAAAGTGCAACATGTTCGGTATATCCATGGAGTGTCTACAGCGGAGAAGCTTTGGGATTCGTACAAGCTCCTAGAGTCTAAATCTGCTGCTGCAGCATCATCTATAACCCAAACATCCGGCGTTCTACGAGGTGTTCGTGGATCAACGCTGTCAGTGAAGGTATCTTTAGATATTACCGCGTTTATACCTTTATACGTAAAGCTTAAGAAGTGAAAAGTTAAATACTACACCAATAAATGATCCAAATCATTAATTGATGTTGCAGGAGGCATATATCACAATTAAACTGTGTTTAAGAACGGGAATAGTTGACGAAGAACTGTTCCGTCATTGCCTCTCCATAGTAGAGGCAGGATACTTTAGCCCAGTACTTTCTAACGGTTGGGGTATAGACACATTGTCTAGTGACAAAGATCATGAAGGATTGCCTAGAAGTTGTTTTGATGCCATAAATGGGCTTCATATATGTGATAAAGCATCTCTGGTAGTGGTAGGCTGACATGGGAATGTCATCATCGTTTTCAGTGGCAGGAGAAGTTTTCTTCTAATCTGGGAAAACAAACACCAAAAGTAGACCCAACAAAATCGCATAAAACACAGGACATTGATCCGGAGGGCAGAGAACGGTATACAACAAAAAAGTTGGGAAAGGTTCTTGACCCTAAGCCGCTTCGGGTGAGAATAAGAAAGATGGCAGCCGGGAAGAAACTGGCAAATACTGTAGCCCTACAGCTAAGAGAGTCTGTAAGAGAAGCGTCACTATCAGAATTGGCTGATATATGCACGATTTTTGCCTGCAGATTACCGCTTAGTGGCCAGCTAAACGATGACACGATATTGATGTTGGCCTCTCGCCTATCAGAATTTAGCCCAAAGGAGCTGTCATCCGTGCTACATCATATAGCTATTATGTGTAGTGCTGCCTCTATGAGGTCCTATGAAACATGGTCATTTACCACAACACCTAGGGGTGTTAGATCATCACAGACACATCGACTGTGTCGTATTGGTAGGAAGGAACTGCCAAAGCATTTCCTGGAGAAGGTGGCCAGTGCTGCAGAGTTATATTCACGAGATGGAGTAATAGCAGCACCCCTAGGTTCCCGTCTTGGGTATCCACTGGAACCATTGGATGAACACATCCAGACTGTAAGATTGCTGGCCCATTCTGACATGCCCTTATCCATCACCCTTTGGGATGACCTTCTTTCGAAGAAAATTCCTGATGGAAGCCAAGTGAAGCTATCAACCGTGTTGTCTTTTTTCGAGGCTGTTGACTATGCCAAGTACTATACACCTGGGACTATAGACAAGGCCAAATGGTTACTATCATGTAAACGTGATGAAGGATCTGACGGAGCCTACCATGGAGATATGCAGCGTGCAATTGACCAATTGCTATATTTCAGTTCAGTATATTCACAGGAGAGGCAGTCCAAAGACATCATAGACACACTTGATGGAATCCGAGCATGACGCAACGTGTCTTATGGAGCGCACATCAGGTTACTTGGCTTTTATATGCACATAAAATGAAACAACCGGGACACACTAAAGCCCATGAACTGGACATGGAACTTCATGACATATATAACGGCGAAAGTTAGTGGTTGCAAATGCGGAAAAGACAACATATGAATGTGCACATTACCATGCTTTTAATACCTACGGTAAAATATTAGAAACGTTAATAGCAACCTTCGCTTTTTTAATCTAATATTGTCAGAGAATGCCCAGTAATTCGGACATCAGCACGTTGCTTTTACCTGACACCACATATATCGAATGCACATGTAGCCCGAGCACATATTACACCTACTCATGAGTTTGGCACCTATGGGATATACATAAAAATGGCGCTCTGTGCCAAATGGATGCTTTCCATGCTCTGCATTTCGTCTTTTCTTGACGCGGCAGAGCATTATGGTGGATTATACCAGGATTACACGGCTGACAAGCAGGATTCTTTGCCAAATCATGGATTATTCCTCGATAGAATGTATGATATTCCGTCTATTGTGCGAAAGAAGCATAAGAAGACACAGCCACTTGAGGTCGTGACACAACGTCACTGGAGGCAAGCTCCGGATTCCGAAACTGTTGCGATACATAAGGCTGACAAGAAGAAGAATACCGATGATCAAGCCTCCAAGAATGAGGAAGGTACGGCAAATACCGATGGGGGCGACGATCCCAAGAAACCTGAGGATGAAGCTCCTAAAAGAGAAGAGAAACCACCAGAAAACGTGTCTAGATGGTGTAGGGGTGACAGTGTATTAATTTCCGTTGGAGAGCTGACGTTATTTAACCTGTTGGCGATATTCATTCTGATTCTCCTCACAATTTGGTAGGTTCAATCTATCTAGACGATCATATACACTAAGGCACCTTACATTAATAATAACATCCAATAAAAATCCTGATGGATACAACACATGGGATCAGGCAATCCCAAAAATGACCATGGAAGAGGATGAAGAGCCGTTGATACAACAGGAAGGTTACTCCGGTACTGAGCCTGGTAAATACGTCATGAAATTCTTGATATGTTATATGGCAATATGCCAGGTTATTGTCTTATCCTTCATATGCAATGAGCTATGTGTTCCTCTTGTTGATGGGATAGATTATTGGGAAATGAGAGCACTTCCTTTCCTAATCTCATGGGTCCTTGGCTTCGTCATACTGCTATCATCCTTCATAGTCAGGAATACCCACATCGGAAAATGTCTGTTCTTAGTGAAGGCTCCTTTGAGTTCTTGTGAACAGGTGCATATTACGGACTATTCAAAGACCAGAAACCCGGGAGAGCAGGATATCTTGCGTTCTATGGTCGAGTGGTACTACAATCTAGCAACCTTCTTGAAACTCAAGCTTAACATCCCCGACAGAATATTTAGAGTCACATTTGACAAGTACAAGAATGCAGCTACATACGTGTATGTGCCAGTTTTGACCGCGGGTAATGAAAGGTATTTCTATTACCAATATGTCAAATTTACATACAACCCGGAGCTGGATCGCTTCGAGGACTCATCACGAAAGGTGACAAATTATCTCAGAAACACCAACCTCACTGACCTTTTGGACAAGGGAGGATTAACGGAAGCAGAGTCCTTCCGTAGAACATGTGAAGTGGGAAAGAACACAATTGCTGTTCAAACCCTATCATTCTCTACTCTTCTATACCGAGAAGTGTCGGACCCTGTATTCTTCTTACAGCTATATCTTACACTGAAAAGTGTGTACTGGAAGAGCATTATCACAGCTCCTATTTGGGGATTTATGGTAGTTCATACAATACTAAAGAAGGTGAGGATAATCAACGACCAGCAGAGGGACCTTCACCAGCTAGCAAATGCTGCATCAAATAGCATGGTAACCGTCTTAAGAGAGAATGTGACGAAGGCAGTCCCAGCGTCTGATCTTGCAATCGGAGATATTGTACGTGTTGAGTCCAACTGGGAAGTCCCAAGTGACATGGTGATGCTGCGGGGAGATGTTATTGTGGACGAAAGTTCTATAACAGGGGAATCAGTACCATTGCGCAAAAGTAAGCTGATTGTAGATAAATATGGTTATTCCTTATCCATTTTTGACCCTAACTTGTCCATGGCAGGAAAGGGCAAAAGGGCCGCACATGACAAGGAAATAGTTAGTCACCTTCTCAAGGCAGGTACACGTATAATATCGGTGGTCGGCAATGAGGACATAACCGCATCAGCAGTAGCTGTTGTGGTAGCCACTGGAGTGTATACTACCAAGGGAAAGCAGATGAAGGGTGTACTTTTCCCAAACCAGTTCAGACTCAAGTACGATACGCAGTTACCAATGATTTTCATTCTGACATCCATATACGCCTTGGTATGCTCATCTTATCAGATACAATTCTTGGGCTGGAACATGACATCTTTATTCTACTCCTTGGGCACATTGTCCCAGGTTGCTCCTGTATGGGCCAGCACTATGATTTCTATAGGACAGAGTCGTGCGTGTGAGCGTATAGCTGAGTCGGACGGCATATGCTGTATAGCTCCTTCTCGAATACCTATATTCGGCAAACTAAGAGTGATGTGCTTTGACAAGACCGGTACCCTTACAAGAAATTTACTCGTTTTTCATGGTTAGTGTTTGTTATAACATTTTGTGAAATATTGCTCAGGTATGAAACTGATATCGGGAAAACAAGGAGCAGAGGTGACAATGACCCCAGATGAGGTGAAGGAGACAATAAATTCTATACAGAGTGTTGCCACGTTTGATTCCAAGAAGGATGAAGATGAAAAGTTGAAACAGATTCTAGCTCTTGCCATGGCAACGTGCCATTCTTTGTTTCCAAGGGATGGAGATAACGAACAGCTGGGAAACCAGGTGGACAAATCGTAAGTTGGAATCTATGCATGTATAATGGCACACAGGATGTTCGATGCCACAGGCTGCACAGTTGAGCAATTTATTGATTCTGATGGCAATACCCGTAGATATATACGTAGTGCGAGTAACCGTTCGCTGATCATGGAGGTTTTACGAACCTTCGATTTCAACTACCAGAAGAAGCTGTCTTCTATTGTCGTATCAGTAAGGACAACTGCTTCTGATAAAAGAGTACTTTTCGCTTTCGTTAAGGGAGCATATGAAAGTGTTGATGCCTGCTCCACGGAACGTTCTTCTGAACTGGGTGACCTTGCTAACCGTGAGGCATCACAAGGATCTTATGTGCTGGGAATGGGATACAAGCTGATCCTTACTGAAGATAATATAAGCAAGAGAGAAAATGTGGAATCTAAACTAAGAATGGGAGGGTTATTGATATTCAACAACTCTGTTCGTGATGACAGTGCATCCGTGATTAGCACGTTGCAGGAAGCAAAGGTACGCCCGGTGATACTCACTGGAGACAATATTCCGGCTTCACAATTCGTGGCTAAGGCTGTAAGAATGTTTGATGAAAGCAGCGATGCAGGGATATATGCCAATATGGTAGACGGTAAACCAGTGTGGCACTTTCCACAAACACCGGTAGACGAGGAAACTCTATACTTCGGCACTCAGTGCGACAATTTAGCGGTTACAGGTGACGTCTTTGACCACTTAGAAGATGATTGGGAAAACATACTTCATACATACGGTCGTTTCACCACAAACAAGTCTGCCAATGACTATCTTTTTGAGCAGTTCCTACTCCGAGTTAGGGTTTTTGCACGTTTGAACCCCCACCAGAAAGTCCGTGTTATAAATGCCTTTAAGCGTCTTGGTATCATCACAGGAATGTGCGGAGATGGTACTAACGACTGCCTGGCTTTGCAGGCGTCGCATGCCGGAATATCACTAACAAACGTATGTTTATGCATAAAGCACAACATATTGCACAGGGCACGGCATCAATGGTTGCACCATTCACATCCAAAAACAACAAATTGCAGTCTGTTATAACTTTAATCAGGTTAGTTTCTCAAGGGTGATGCTATATATAATAATCACAGAGAGGGACGAGGAAGCTTGGTGACATCACTTGCTTGCTTCAAGTTCATGCTTCTTTTCGGACTGATGATAGCTTTTGTGAAGGTTTGCCTGTTTAAGAAGTGCCGTGGAGTTATGCCTGAGTGGGGATATCTGTTGTTGGAAAACGCCATTCTCCTCAGTCTGAGCCATACTATGGCACTTTCTAGACCAATAGACAGACTAAGAATCAGGTCGCCCACTTCTAGCCTTTTAGGTCCACTATCGCTGAGTTCTGTGGGCTTCATGTTCGGCACCAATGTCATATTCCTTTTGTTGCTTTTCAGACTATTTGACTGGCTGGGTATGTTGGTTCAAGTATGTCATTTCATAATATGCAGGTATAAAGAGTAGTTTAGAATTCAATAGTAAGGCAAATCCAGCAAGTTGGTGGATACTGTAAGTCTAAGTCGGTATTAACATGCAATACGTATGCAGTTCTGACAACTTCGAGTCTCCGACGGTATGCCTGTGGCTGTGCTACCAGGTGGTGAACGCAGCGCTGGTTTTTAGCTTTGGTGGCATTTTCAGGGAATCAGTGCTAAGCAACACTTACTTCACAATGTGAGTGAAATGTAAAGGGGTTTCATAATTTGCAGGACGTGGTTCAGCATAAATGCTATTTTAACCTTTTTGCTCTTCACAGGACCATCTAAATTCACATGCCTCTTTAGAATAAATTGCACCGACAAGGTATCACGAGAGACTGTTTTCCCGGTTTTGCGGCTTTTAACAACCAGTGCAAACGGGAATCCATTCTATGGGCAGGAAGGAAACAACATACTGCCTACAAAGTTCAAGGTATGTGAACTGCTTATTCTTTAGACAACCTATAGATACTGTTTTTGCTGCTGAATTTCACCAATTCCTTGGTAAATGGTCTTATTTCAAGGTATCTGCTTGGCAACGAGTTCCTCAAGGCACTCCGTACATTCATCGGGCACAAATGCAGCGCTGACCGTATAAAGGTGTAGACATCAGTCAAATCGCAACATAAACTACTAATGCAGTTACCGTTACTGATATATGCCATCCATATAGTATGTGTAAAGCAAATTAGCTCCTTCTTAGTGCCACGCACACCTCGTGTATCCAGTTTGCTTTTTAGGGCCTATAGTGACAGGGAACCAAACGAGAGTCCCATTAAACAGAATGGGTTCGATTACATGGTGAGAAATAGCTGTGGAAGATTCATAAACTCTGTAGAAGCTGGGCACAAAGGTCACGGAAAACCTTGAAGCCATGAGTAGGTCTGACTGTGTGTTATATATAGGGATTCCCAGACATTATAGAGCCACGGAAGATTCAATTAGATGCATATGATGCGATACGCAGCCCCAACTCGAAAAATGTGCTTCTATCAGCTGAGACTGGCTGCGGGAAGACACTGGCATACACATTGCCTCTCTTTCGATTGATGACATCCAAGGTTTGTAGGATAGCATTATAGGCTTAAACCATCACAGGATGATCTTGTTGCCAATCCGACCTCTGTGATTATGCTGCCGAACAGCCTTCTGGTACACCAAGTACACTGCGTAATGTCTAATGTGTTCAGGTAGGCTCCATCTTACTACCTTCACCTGGTTGCAGAGGAACTGGCATAACCGTGGAGATGGTAGACAACATAGAAACGCAAGAAATGCCATCTGTTGTAATAGGAACACCTTTGAAGGTGCTTAACAAATTCAAAGTCTACAACATGAACTTCAAGGTGAACGTTTTTGAAAACGTCAGATACCTGGTGCTTGATGAGGCAGACCAGCTGGTGGAAGAAACTGAAGAAGCTTCTATGCGAGAGTTCCTGAAATTGACACGTAAAAGAGTCAAAACGGTACTTTCTGCTGCAACGGTGTCTACTGCTGGAAAGCTGAGCACCGCAAAAACCATAGAGAGGCTATTCAAGAGAATCCAGGTTGTAAAAACGGACAAAGTACATTCCCTACCAAGTCATATAGATACAGAATTCGTCTATTGTGCAGATTATGAGCAAAAGGTTCAAACCGTTCTAGACGTGCTACAGCAGGTGGAGCCAGGGAAGCGCGCACTTATTTTCTGTGGATCAGTGGAGTCATCGGCAAAACTGGCGGATTTGCTGAAACAGATGAATCCTCGCCTAGATGTAGGTGTTGTGAACAGGAACGTTGAGCTCCCTCAACAGCTTGCTGTTCTTGACATTGACCGTGGAAACAGATTCATTGTATGTACGGATTCTCTAGCAAGAGGACTAGACCTGGGGGATGTGTCCTTGACAATCCAGTTCGATTTCCCAACAAGTGTACTACACTACATACACAGAACTGGCAGATCTGGGCGCAACATGCAACTGAGCAAGACGGTTCTGCTATGGACAGATGATAACAGGGAATTCTATCACCTGCTATATGAACATCGCAACAATTTAGAACTTTTATTTAGTCGGAAGAGAGGACTAAGGAAGAAGATAAAGAGGGGGATAGCAATCTCACCCATTGAACATAAGGACGAAAGCTCCACTTCGCAGGGTACAGATAATACGTTTGAACAACATACTACGTAATAATATCGATAAATCATCACTTTATACATGTGCTCGTCGATTGCCTAGTTAAGCAACGCATATCACATATGAGGCCGTCCAGGCAACTAACCGGTTGGGCCACTGTTCACATCCAACGACTATAATGAGTTCCGCCTTTTAGCAGCCAACAACACAACAAGATGCTCACAAGGCGACTAAATACAACCAAAAAACAAAAACACAACAACCACTGGTACATCACCATACGTAGCTTTAGCCTGTGATAATTAATTAGGCCACAAGGCAAGTTCATTCGTTTGCTACGACCTCAGTTTGGAGGGCGGTAAAGTCTTCCACTGGTACGTGCTGTACGAGGGTGAACATGGGTTCCTTGGCGTCGTCGTCATTACGTCTGCGTGACACGCGGATACGGACGCGACGGGGAAGGTTGCGAATACCGTTGGACCACAGGAAGCGGTTGAGGGTGTTATCAATCCTCACATCCTGAAGTAATATATACATGGGGGGAGAATACTAACCTTGGTCTTCATGGCCCTGGATACAAACTCCTTGATCTTCTTAACGGCAGTTGGTGCCTTCTTCTTGAAGGTTACGCGATGGACCAATTTATGGAGATGTATTGTGTAGTCACGGGTGATAGGCTGTAGAGCCTTCTTTTTTCCCTTGTCTGCAGGAATTATAAGCCATAGTTTAAAAGGATGGAGCGGTGTATCACGAAACCACGGAGTTTTTGGTAGTATAACCGAGATACAACACTGAAATAAACGTACCTTTTGCCATATTTATTGCGGTATTAAATTTATTATTTGTACAGGTCTTGAAGCCGCGGTCATCGGAGCCAAATCAACATGACCACCCCGTCCTGTCGGGCGGCGCCATGGCACGGAGGCCATCAGTATAATGTTTCAATACAGCCGATGTTTATCACCTCATAGACACAACACAATCAAATCAAGCCATTATAAATGCTTGGGAAGGCGTAAATATTGACAGACATTGAATTTTGCTATATTGCAAACATGTGTCGTTGACGACAGGGTTCCACGCCTAATGGCTGACGCCATTGGAGATGGTAACCCAAATAACAGATCCTGTCAGCACTGAAAACGCTAATGGCACTATATGTGCTCACTGTGTATGCAAACTACACCTGCATACCACTTATCCACCACCGTTAACGTAGCATCCACCCTATGTACTATCCAGAGGCAATAATCACTATAAATAAGCATGAAAGCAATCACAAATGAAGTTTAATATTAGATCACATATTTTGAGGCAAACTTGCCGAATAAGGTTGACTTAGTAGTTGCTCTATGCTGCTGATCATCGGCAAAGTCGCCAACAGTGGACTGCCGACCTTCTAATGACGTAAAGACAGCGCTCTGTTTATAGGAGATGTGCTCTATTACAACATCGCCGGATAGTATGACTAAATAGGGTCTATCGTTTGGCGACCTTCTGCGTTGTGGAAGATGTTTAAATATTTCGCCGCAAAATGCCCGATTCCTAAGGGATCTGTGTTCAGCCAGAGCACAGAAGAACCTGTGGAAACGCAATTTGGGTCTATACAAAGCTACAAGTGGTACCAAGGTACATCCAAGTCTGAAGGGGTTCCTACTTCTATATTCAAATACTCATATGGCGCAAAAGACAATCATGGTATGCTTCAATGTGACATAACACATTGTTATCGCAGGCTGTAACCTTGATCAGGAGTTTGCCGAGCGTCACCTTCGTGGAATACGGCTGCTTCTGCATCCAAACATCCTCAAGGTGATCAAGATCAAGCAATCTAATACATCAATAACTATCGCAACTGAACGCTGTTATCCACTATCGGCGTCCAGTAAGTGTTTAGACTATGTTTATATAAAGATTCAGGTATATCATTTGACCCTGCCCTAGGGTTTTACCAGATTTTCTCGGCAATACACTTCCTTCATACGAAATGCAACAAAGCATATGGTTTAATAACTCCACTAGGGGTGGTTGTTCGCGATGATGGTAAATTATACTATTTGTTTTTCACTATGTCATAGGGTCGTGGTGTCTTTCGTCGTTCGAGTGCTCCGTAGACAATGAGACCTCCGTCCAGAGATTAATAGCGGATTTGAAGCAACACGCTTCATGGAGAGAAGGTTGGAGACCCTCTCTGCCATCTAATGCGGCTATGAGCGCCCGTAAACTGGACCAGTAAGTTATTACCATAGCCGGAGGCATATGTATATGCTGGTGAACTAACGCTGTTGTAGATGGGGATTGGGGGCATTGATGTGCTGGGTATACACGCTACTCTCTGGCAATGTGGAACGTTGCAACTTTAGAAAGCAGGAGCTAGATATTCAAGCACTCAGAAGATATGCTCCAACCAACCTGCATGTAGTCATTGATCAGCTCATGTCACCAGACCACGATGTTAATCTACAAGAGGTGTTGGACACACATCCATACTTCTGTTCAAACGTCACGGTATCGGCTATAACCTTCGCATTGGCGTTCCACATTAAAACTGAACCGCAGATCAGGGAGTTCTTCGCCAATCTCCCAGCCTCCCTGCCAAGGATACCAATTGAAATCGCAGTATGTTACTTTTTCACATGATTTCATCGACATTTAGTGCAAGCAATTGCTACCAGAGATATTGAAGGTGATGTACATTCACAAGTCACTGGTGCCCTCGATCTTAGAGTCTGTGGTCCCAATCTGCAAGTCCATCCTGGTAGACGAGTTTAAGGCTAAGGTGTACCCTCATATTTCAAGCCTCTTTAAAGATAATGACAGATCCATCAGGTAATACAAAATGAATGACACATCAAACGATCACAGGTTCAGCCTTTTGAAGCTGATGCCGGAACTTGAACCACTTCTTGACGAGCGGGATTTCTCCGAGGACCTATTTGAGCCAATGATCGTTGGTTTCAGCGATAGCTCTTCGCAGATTAGGGATGAGACGGTGAAAACTATGGTTCACGTCATGAAGAAAATCAATCGAAGGCAGCAGCAGAGCGCAGTCATGTTGCTATGCAAGTGTGTTGAGGATATAGAACCAACTATAAGAGTGAACTCAATAATTTGCCTGGCCAAGATAATTCCATACCTGCAGAATGACCTGGTACTAAAGGTAATTCCACAGGTATGGAGGACTGGGTTGCAGGATCCATTCCTGAAATCAAGATTTGCATCATTAGAGGTGAGGAAAACAACCTTATATAAACAAAAATTTAGTCCATTGCTGCTACTTATGGCTTCTTTGGGATTGAGAAGAAGGTTGAAATACTCCTACCTTTGGCATGCAGCACCCTCCTAGATGGTGACCAACAGGTTAGGAAGCTGGGAATGGATACTGTGTATGCGATACTGGAATCGCTTAAAGGACATGTACTAACAGGTGTGTTAGCTTCATCTTACCGTGCAGCAATACTCAGGTGAAAGCAAACAGGATGCCACTTCATGGGCTGGAGGCGCCCAGCCGCAGTCAACGCCGACGCAAAATACGCCAAAGCAGGGCATTATATCACCAAGATCAAGTAGTCCGCGCACCGAATGGAGCGATACAGATGCAGGGAAGAGCATAACAAGGGCAAAAATACCAAGTCCACCTGATGCATGGGCAGCTAGCGCTACCCATGTACAGCCACAAAACAACAGCGCGTGGGGAACAACTACAAACGATATGATGAAAGACCCCATGCATGAACTGCAAGACTTTTTCGACCCATTCCCGGCAAAGAAGTAATTACATATACAACATTATTTTCAATCTCTATGCCTTGAGTGCATCCAAGATCTCATCCTTGTCCTCAACGAGGTGTTTGTAGATCTTGACTCCCTCCAAAGCCTTCTCTACAGTTTGCTTAGTGGTGGAATATATGGTCCTTGAGTTGGTAGGTGCGTTAAGGGAGGCGAACATGAAGAGAACAACGTATCGACCTACACACTATTGGTTGCATTACACGCATATGTACCTGTGTCATATAGCACGAATGCGCAGTCATCCTTTGGGAGGGCTGCGTACAATTCGTCTACATCACCACTCCCCTGTTTGCCAACATTCACAGCGTCACCAGCGATGGTGAGGATCATGTATTTGCAAGCCTTCTTGAGCTTCATTTGATTGTAGACCTGCACGGTCTCCTGAGGAACCTTGATTCCGCTCTCCATTGTGATATTTTCTAGGACAAGAAGATGAACGTTTATCACTGAAGTTCAAAAAATGTGTGTTGGGGCTCAGAACGACACCTACCATGGGTCCTACATGTCGGGCATTATGTACCAGGATATGTTATGCACCACCGTTTCATTGCAGATAGCAGCCAGAAGGAAATAAGAGAGAGTGGGATATGTGATAATAGGCATACTTATCCATGGAAGGACGGGGAAATTGGTGGAGGAGGTTGGAATGAGAAAGAATGGAGTAAAGGGTTTCTATTGTCAAGGATTGATGAAGAATCGTGATGACTGCTTAAAAGTTAGTTTTTTCCAATGTCTTCATTGCGTGCTGTCCATTTTAACCCCTTGATAGCGCCCATGTGCAATCGTGTTGGCACATTAAGGTGTAACGGGTATTCTAGAATACTACGATTTATAGGGATCGCTTCGTGTAAATATCACATGTCCAATATGGACAATGTGTATTACTAGTTAACATTCACATTATAGGCTCTCATTGCGATGTTAAATGGGGAGCGCTAACCACGGGCCCTTTGCTCACTAAAAATATACCGCACTGTAACCTGGCCGCATACCCAAAATATCGGCCTATGCGGTAATACTCAATGTGAATTATTTAATCTCGTGTGGTCAGCATCTGTAGAGTAAATACAGTACAATGGGAAGCCGCGAGAGACACGATAAGCGTCATGCGTCGCTCCTCGTTAGAAATCTCAAGTACGAGACCTCTCCAGATCAGCTACGCAATGTATTTGAAAAATTTGGGGAGATTCGTGACGTATATCTGCCGCTGGATTACTACACCAAGAAACCTCGCGGATTCGGCTTTGTGGAGTTTTTCTCACAGACCGATGCTGAAGATGCCATAAGAGAGATGTTCGGTTATGAGCTCGATGGAAATAAAATAGAAGTCTTCGTTGCGAAACATGGTCGTTCTGATCCATACCAAATGGTAAGTGAAGCTAGCCGAATGTTAAGCAGTGAGCTTTTAACCGAGGCGAAGAGTCGATGTGGGACCTTTGAGATGTATCATTTACCAGTGTTGTGAAGAGTGAGATAAAATTTTGCAGAGAACTCGTGAACGGAGAAGACACAGAAGCCGTGATCGTTCTTACTCTAGAGACAGGCGCCGCAGGTCTTCCTCATACAACAGAAGGAGAAGAAGATCAGTTTCCAGGTCAAGGGAGAGGTACAGATCCCGCGACAGGGGAAGGCGTTCAACGAGATCGGGAGACAGACATTCAGATAGGTAAGCAGATTGATGAGATATCGACACTCGTTTTTCAGCAGGTCAAGGGGTGACAGCAGAGTGCGTACTCACGAGAGAGACCGTCATTCGTAAGTGCTGTTTGTATATTTCGTAATTGTTTCATCAGGGAAGGTGAAAGAGATTTCTCTAGAAGTGCCTCACGAAGCAGATAAATGCAGCCAATTCATACAATTTGATTTACTTTAATGTGGTTCAAATGGCCCGTCAACGGATTAACAACGCCTACGGAGGCCTCATAGGATCAGTGGAGCCTGGATGAGTAATTCAAAAAATAGATTTTACAAATAACAAGCCGGCGTACAAGATATGACCCAACGATGAGGTCCCCAGTACACAACACGGCAATTTGACGATGTCAAATGACTAGACACGCAATCTACCAACCGCCTTAATATTGCATATTAAAAGTTCATTCATGCTTAGTGACGAAGAGGAAGGGTGTGGTTCCAAATGTGATAGTACGCACCACGGTGGTGCTATGCCTACGACAAGTGTAAGGATAACATGAAGCAATCATCCATGCATGTGCTCATTCTTGATGTTTCAAAGGAAATGTTGAAACATTATGGCAACGCATGTCAGAGAGCCGCAGTTACTCTTATCACTGGGTGCAAGACAGGCTGAATTGCTAACTGTTTAGGATAACTATCTCTAGGCTAACTGTGTCAAACACTGTTGTGTGGTGATGCCGTTCAGATTCGTTCAATACCGCAGTCACCGTATAGGCAAACTAACTTCATCGACGTCAAACAAATGCAAACATTTGGTAACATAATTCCGTAAACGGCAGAACGTCAAACTCATCATCACGGCTGTTGACAGCAACTGTCGCTGATGGCATCGATAACCAGATTCACTATAGAAGTGATCCTGTACGAGCACAGTCGACTAAGGTTGAGAGTGCGCGAGCAGTGATCACTACACCTACTACACAGTAAGCGGGTAGCAATGTTATAACCCCATACATTCCGAGATAAACCTATAACTTCCAATGTATATTTCTATGCGTTTATAACAAGCCACAACTATGCATATACATCACTTTGGATGAAACGAATTAGCTCGTTTAACGCAGATAAACTTGATGACTACATCAAGGAGTGTATTTTCCTTGTCAACATGCATAAGTGATACTAAGTATCATTAGGAACTGGAACAATGTTAGCTGTGATTCATGGGTTCCGATGATCCGTGAATTGTACGATGAGGAATGTATTGTCGCGATTGGTTTCCTTCAAGCAGCACTGTTTGCCGCGGCTGCGGAAGCCGCTTTCTTCATAACACTGAAATTGTGAAGTCTGGCAACAGTAACTTCAGAGTTTGTTATTTGGCTCCTAACCCACTCTAGATCTTTGCTCTGGAACGAATTGGATAACGTTGAAAGGAAACATACGATATCATTGATGCTCTCCATCGCAACGTTAAGTTGGTCCTTCAGGAGGGTTGTGGCCTCATTTACTGGATATTCTACCATGGTGTTTGCCTGATGTTGCATACAGATATAGCTCCTTAAACACCCACCCCAAGCCAGAGGAAAATGGTCTTCGTGGAAGCTATTTTAGCTTCGGAGTATAAGGTATCAGAGACCTTGAAGTAGGTATATATGTCGGTGTCATCTGATTGCTGATACACAATGTGAACGCTACGTATAACTCTCCTACCCCTCTCTTTTCTATGTGATCCAACATGGTCAAGGCGTCCTTCAGTTCGGGGATCTTGTTATTGAGAGCCGTTAGTTTGGAAAGCATGGTCTTCTCCATGAAGCGATACTTGCTGTATATAGCATTAGAGGAGTACATAAGGAGCATTACTTACGCTAACAGCTCTTTTGCGATGTTGGTTACAGCAACTGGATCCTTGTCTCCAACCAGTTTCTCAACATCTTCCTGAAAAGGACGTAAACAATCGAAGAGATGGGTGACATATAACAGTTAGAGTATATGTGAGCAGTGGGTGAATAACCAAAGCTCTAAGATGTGGAATCCAATCAAGACGGTAACGTACCACGTATTTGGCTGAGGGAATTTTGCGATTGCCATCATAGGTCACAAGACCCTCATAAGCAGAGGGCACACTTTCCATTGGATGGATTTAAATTAGTTACTGCGTCTTTGTCGCGCCGTACGTAACGGCACTATAAAACCACCCGCAGGTGTATACGTCACCGCTCATACACAATTAGACAGGCGTTAATCACCAAAGAAAACAGCACAAAGTTGCGGGTTAAATGCCCATTCGTTTGTTCATTAAAATTGAATGCCAGTACACATGGCATATGTGTAATAGGGAGACCGAGCTAACGTGGATGGTGCAACATATAAGGCCATATACACCCTTTTAAGTGTTAAATCCCTTGTATATGTGGATTATGGCACGTGAATAAACCATTAGAGGCTTCATGTAAGACTACAAGGCACGGATTCGTCGGCATATATGTGTTTCTGTTTTAGACATACACTTGTGACTCACGGTCATTCCATGCTATGAAATCCTCAATGCTTACACTGGTGGCATGTATAGCATGTATATGAAGTTAACACTACTAATTATTCAGCAAAGCACATAAAAATGAATACAAAAGATATATTCAACAATTATTGTAACAAACAAACAGGCCACCTGGAGGCCAGAATGTTCGTTAAGGCATTCAGACAGGCCGATTTACTGGGAGATAGGCTCACCACTAGCGATCTAGACATAATATTTATAAAGAACAGGGCACAGGTTAGTTGCTGTTAGATTGGGAAAAATAAAGCAGGGCAAACGAACCATAAAGTATGAAGAGTTCTGTAAGGCCCTAAAGGAGGCATCAACGTATTTGCCCCTTTCATACGATGACATGGTAGCTATATTAGCCAAATCCGGGAAGCCGATATACATTGGAACATCCACTCTTCCAGTGAGGTTTCATGACGACATATCGAGGTACACTGGAATACATGCTCACGGGGGTCCCTCCTTTAAGTGAGATGTCGGATTGATTTTGGCCTTAAAAGCTGTTGATGTAGAGAGTGGGCATCATTAGCGTATGAAAACACCGGAATATCATTATAGTTCGCTCGCTTGTTCATGCTCCCTGTGACAGCTGAGTGTGCATACGGTCAAGCTTGGTAGCCACAGAAGCATCTATCACCTGGTCACCGATACGTACAACCAAGCCTCCCATCAAACTGGGATTGATCTTGTAGTCTACAGTTGGTTGGACGGAGCCGCCAAGTCTCTTTTTGAGAGCCTCTTCGAGGTCGCTTTTTTGCTTGGAACTGAGCTCAACGGCGGAATGAGCGACGCACCTTACTTTTCCCTTTGTCGCCATGTAAATGGTCTCAAAGAGCTGTGCAAGCTTCTGGAAGTCTCCTGATCGGCGTTGCTCAAATAGCATCTCAAGACAATTTAGTGTTTCCTTTTGCATGGCGGGAATACCGAGAGTGGCAATGTCCTTGCGTAGGAAGTCTACCTTTGTTGCAGATCGCAGACACGGGTTGGCGATAAAAACGGCAAGTTCCTCGCACTTTGTCATTGACTGTGTGAGGTTCTCCAGATCTCCCATAACCTTCTCCACGTTCTTGGCGTCCTTTGCCGCCATGTACAGCGCCTTGGCGTAGGAACCGATAACACCATGACCATCCATCATTTCAACTGCCTTTGCATCGCTTTCAGTGGCAAAGGTGGCATGCGATTTAAAATTTGGGGCCTTGCGCGTCCTAAACTCAGGAAGGAAGGATCCGCCAAGGCGAAAGGCCCTAGATACGAGTCCTCTCGGCCACATATTTAATATACAGGACGTTTTAATTATCCCTTGAGTAAGACGCGTTTTAATAAACGTCAAGATAAAAGATTGGCCACTGGTGGTAACTAGAGGGTCTGGGTGAGTTGACCTGGTATGATTGTGTGGCAATGGAAGACAAGTGTTTATTCCCGGTTTATGGACTGTGCGTTATAGTATCGAAATGTAAAATGTAGTTTTTGTTCAGAATGCAGTGGTTATGCGAGTTTACACAGTGTTTCGGAATTAATGAAGTGTACATATATTTAATTAATGAGAATACTCGTTTTCAGAGACAATACAACAGATTTTTCACATTGGAAAAAGCAAATGACTGCTCATACGGCATATAGTGAGTCTATGAATGCGTGTCCAATTTATTCTTCAGTTAGTAGGTCTGCTAGTGTCATCATGACACGAAAAAAAAATCATTTGTACTGAAATCACAGGGAAGAACTACAATTTATTTATGTAATAGGACAAAGAAGCTAGTTGTTCTGGTATTGAGGGGGAATTCGCTTAAAATGTGTATTGTTTGAAGCGCGTAGTTTCATGCCACTTGTTATGTATGGTGCTAAATTCCAATAATAGCAACCACATTCTTCATACATAATTACGCTTATTAACAATGTTAAATACTTCTTTGCAAGTGGAATATCTTCAATGCTGGCTGCAGCAATGAATGTAGTTTTACTGACGGTTTGTAATACAGAGGGGCCTTAACGAATGCATTTTTAATATTTTGCCCTTTGTGATTTTTATAAATAATGTAGGCTTACTACCAGGTTTGGTAGGTGCTCAACGGTAAAATATAGCGGTCATGGATCGGGATAGAGCGTACTATTCTACTCGGAGGCCGAGTAGGCTTCGCAATTCGTATCCACGCTCCAGCCCAGAAAGAATTGTTGAAAGTGTCCGGTCTAATGTAGCTTACCGAAGAGCTTCTGGCGATGATTACGGTGACATGGAAGGAGGTTATAGGGATGGAGTAAAGAGCGAATACGGAACTAGATATCAAAGGTATATCTCCGAGGATTCTTACGCAAGACAGTATAACAGAACCTACTCATACCCCAGAAGGGACTTATACAACGGTGGATATGCGGAATACAATACTCGTTCAAGGCGTTATCTAAATGTAGACAATTCTTACATGGACTGCAGGTATCCCGAACCCATCAATGGAACCCCTTCCTCCAGAAATAACACCAGATCAAGATCAACTCATATAGTACCAGATGACATCAACAAGATTCCCCGAAGAGCTCCTTCCAAATGGGGAGATAGCATGGATATACCAGATAGGAAACCATCAAACTCCAACGGGAGGATGCAGTTGAGATACACTGGGAGGCAGAGGTTTGATGTTGGGTTAGAGGACGCTTATTATTACGAACACAAACGGTATGAGAAAGAAACTGCTCAGAAGGAGCGCCAAATAAGAGTGTTGCAGCAATCACCACGTAAAATTAGGGCGGAGACTGATGTGATTAAACCGGAGGAAAATCATATCAGGGTTAATGTTATCCCAGATAAAGAAACAGAAACTTTAATTAGTGATAAAAAGCCAGTTCTAGCAGATGCAGAAGTGGGTGAAATGGCACCTACAGCCACGGTCCAGGATGGAGTAATTGATACCCTGGAAAGCGAAGGCATCCTTTTCGTGCCAGAGACCCCTGTAAAGAAGAAGCGCGGAAGACCAAAGGGAGCAAAGACAACCAAGATATCGACATCTTCAAAGAAAAGAGCAAAGAAGAAGGAAGAAAGGGATACAACGGACACTGAATCCAGTGAGCAGTCCGTAGTAAACATCTTGGCACAACCAAAGAGAATGAGTGCCAGAATTAGGATGAATAATGGTGGAACCACGTATTCATCAGCTTTCACTACAGATGATGAAATATACGAGGAGCAGTTGCAGAAGGTAATTGCCTTGTCGATCAAGGAAGCGACGGAGACCCCCCAAACTACATCAAAGACAAGGGTCTCCAGTACAAGTGACTCCATGGAAAGTGGTAGCAAAACGAAAGAAAGCACTGGAGTAAGTACTGAGGACGACCTATATGATGGAGACTATGTGCCCTCTACGCCAAAGGCTCAAAACAAGTCCAAGGCGAAGAAGACCAAAGAAGGCGCATCTCCAACCACAACCCCTAAAAAGAAGGCAAAGACCCAAAGCAAGACTAAAGTTACAAAGCGCTCCAAGGAAGTGCCAAGTGCTGTGCCTGAAACACAGGAGGTTAAAGCCCAGGTAGAGGAACAGAAAAAATCTGTTCAAACATCTGAGGCTACCATACCAGTAGTGAACGACGGCCCAGGAAGCGCCAAGATGTTATTCTTTGAGCAATATCTTGATATGAGTGAGAGAATGTATTGTGGAAAACCGTTATGTGTGCGGCAAGTGGATGAGGAAGTAAATGCCAATTCAATCCAGGACATCATCAAACATGAAGGTGAAACCGACACTAGCGTAACAGTGAAAAAGGAGAACGATAGTGTTTTAGTTGCAAACAGTACCAATTTGGATAAGAAGGTTTTAAGCAACAAACCAAGTGCTTCGGAAAAGACAGCCGCTGAATCGGGGCAATGCCAGGAATCTGTGGAAGACGAACTATTTGATTTCCAATGCTCGACACTTGAGCTGAGATTCCGTGTAGCATTCGCCATGCTGACATCTGATGTCAGGCAATCGCAGATGATTGACCTCTGGGGGCCAAAAGAGTTGGTGTTATTCGAGCTGGGTATGTTCAAACATGGAAAAGAGTTTCATGAGATACAACGCAACATTCCCACGAAAACTGTGCAGGAGATAGCGGATATGTATTATTTTTGGAAGAAAACAAACAGATACAAGCTGTGGAAGGCAAACAGACTATATTGAGCAGTATTAGACAGTTGCGACTGAGTGAATTCTTTTAAGGCTATAAAAGCACAGCTTCTTCCCTACACTTCCGTAAAATGTAGGAACCTCTTATAAATGTTATACATATTTACTTAATGGGTGTATGTGATATTTTAGCAGGTTTTCAGCCTTATAGTGTGTCACGTCCATGAGGTAGTACCCGTTTAATGGGAGGAATCCCGCATATAATGACACTTTTTACAATATTATCGCAGTAATATTTCCCACATAGCTATGGACCGATATAAGGAATGCGAGCGTATGCTCAAGGTTGCTGTAGGTCAGCAATGCAAGGACAACGGAAATCTCATAAAGCAGGATTTCGGCCTTATAAGCAGAACTGTAACGGGCCAGCCGCGTACAACTGAAGATGTGGGAGAATTCATTAGGCGTTGCTTCTCCTATCAGGGAGCGGCGGATGTCAAAAACTTAAAACGTAGTTGTGGCATCCTTATGGACACTGTCGAATATTTGACTCAACGCGAGGATAGCAAAGCAGAGAGAGACAAAAGAGAGCTGGTTGATAAGGATAACTACTTATCTAATCTTAAGAAGCTTATGAAGGGACGCCGAATTGAAGAGGGGGATACCATTGTAAACATATGTAGGTTGCAATTATATCATCTGTAAATTACAATCACATACAGGCCATATATCCGACAATATAAGTAGCGGAGAAGCACAGAGCAATGGGAAATCAAACATATTTCAGGATTTTGAAGATGGATTCTATGGACTGGAAATAGTGAGGAGCCATGAGACTGCAGAGGAACTAAGGAGCGCCGCTGCAGATGATGACACAAGGGGAGCTATTGAGGACTACACAAATGGCAGCAAAAGTCGATATGTAGGGCAGGGTATAACCATTTTATCGGAGGATGCGGACCATAGGAACACAGAAGATAGCTCCGCGGATACGTCGGACGATGAGCCTATTCCAAAAAATCTAAATATGCGAAAGATATTTGGCATGTTTGGGCAGAGTCAATTGCAAGTCATTGAGTCTCCTTTTGATGCTTACTATGAGTCTGATGAGAAAGTGGGCCACACGTCCAAGGAGGACGTACCTACTCACCATATTGGAAGCTTGCATCCGCCTCTGCATACGTATTACACCAAGGGTGACAAAAGGAAGGAAACGATATTCAACATAGCGTCCAAAAACTGTCTAAGAAAATTATACCGCAAAAAAGAGCCAAAGTTCGTAGAGAAGCTGCGCAAGCACCAGGAAATGGATGTTGAAGGGTCATCGCATTTTGCGCTTTTGGCCAAGGGCACAAGAGGTCAGAATCGTTCAAAGGATATGCTTTTGATGAATGAAACCGCATTACGTTCAAATACTTCACCGGACAAGTCTCCGTAAGCGTTAATTGTACTAGAGTATATCCTTATCTCAGAGTGGAATATATCGCATTTATCGGAGAGAGGAGCATAAGGACCTTTAAATGCCATTCTTTTGGAGCATACATATATCCAAATATGGAATCCCAACAGACTGAAATGGTATTTTTCATTCATATTAAACTCAATAATGTCTCAGTGTTCCTCTGTGTTTTCATCTGAGGTTGAGCAGGAGAAACTGAGATCTAGGATGCTGCTAAAACTGTTGCGCTACGAGTTTGCTTGGCGAAATGCACCGTCACAATGGCGTGCTAACAACGATGCTATCACAAAGGTAAGAGGTGTCATCCATATTTATAATGCATATAGGCCATATCAAATATTGAGTGGGGATGCATGTGGCAGGACTGGAACTTCTTTATTGGTGGTTTGGTTACGGAATTGGATGTGCAAAATATTCTTCAACGTCTTAAAATGTTCAAAAGTCAAGAGATGAATGAAGCAGCAACCGCACTCAGAGAGATGTGTGATGAGTTCCAAGATCGTCTTAACGTTTTGCAAAGTACAGAACCAAACGACAGTTCTGAAATATCCACTGCTTTAACCGGTTTGCTGAATGAATACCGAAACAAGGTTCTGGATGCATTTGGAAAGTGTTACAGTGGCATAAGGAGCAACATCTACACTGATCTAAAGCCGCTTCACAGCAAGGGATTCCCTCCACTTTTGCCAGCTACAACAGTTTCAGGTGATTCTGAAAGTGAAGTGCAACAAGGAAGTACGATAGCACAGTCAGTGGAATACGTGAGTGAGGAAGAGGTACTACAAATGAGACAGGAGCTTCTTCCGATACATAATAAGGATGCTCTTGATATGGCGAGCCTCACAAGCCTTGAGGACATCATGGAACCACGACTCATGGGACATAGCAGTTTCCTTGGTGAGCCATTTTTGGATCTACTACAGAACCCTCAAAACTTCGAGATAAAAGCACGCAAGTTTAACATCACGGGGACGGCTATGGATCTGTATAAGAAGTGCTCTGAGGCATTCAGATGCAAGAACATAGGGGTAGACAAAGCCACAATTGCCAAGGGTTTAACAGTTTTGAATGCCTTGGTTATACTGCTGAAACATAGTGAAAGAGTTTTCACCAACAGCAAGGCACTCCAAGATTCGTTTGGCGCATCCTTCAGGTAAGTTAAAGAAGCGTATTAATAACAATATATAGAATACCTGCGGAATTGGCAACATGGATAGTGTCTCTGTTCTACGATAGAAACGGAGCTGGAGACTTGTTTTTGAACGCGAAGGGATACCAAAAACTGATATGTTACATCATGTGGCTTTGCTTCTACTTGCCTGGAGGTAACGACAGTTACAACTTTGCGACGCTGAGGAATGTAGACCTCAAGGCCCAGCGCAAGGTGCATGCCATATTCGACAAGTGCGTGCCCATAGCCGGCCTAAGGAAAAATACTACGAAATCAAGCGTCTATACCATTGGCTTACCATTAGGTGGCATACCTAAAACAACTACATCTTCCTTCAAGGGACTGGTAGGGGCCATATCCACCTTCGGCAAGAGAGCGAGGAGATGAGATGCTACAGTGATGACGTTTAATATGACTAAAGAGTCATATGAATGATTAAAGGATCTGTGGAAGCACACTGAACCCATTGTAGCACATAAGACAGCTCAATTAAAGCAAGTACTCTATGCATTATTCTGTATATAAGCCTTACATCTCATTCATGTATGGAAGGCAGTCATGACTCTGTGTTGTGACTGAGTAATACACACATGTTGTCTTTGTCCTTATTAAGCATTGAATATTAAAATGTAAAGGTTTATATCGCAATATGTCACATTGTCTAATACTCATAAGCACACTTCAAGCAATGCTGCTACTATGTAACGATGCTTTTAAGGCATCTACGTTCGTCTTCCACGGTAAGTGACATTATATAGAGTTGCATATGTGATTTATCGTGAAATACATGTGCAATAACCCCTAACTGTTTCCTTATGCCTATGTATTACATACTGGGAAAACCTAAGGATAAAGGTGCATTCCTTCTTTCATACATCCATTTATTCCCGTCTTCTTCTCCTTCTATGGATAGTTCTGTTGAGTTTCATGGGATAATTTAATCATTACCACTATAATACGACTGTAGAGCCTTATGGCATCAGCAACTCCTTCCAGACTCTTAATCCATGGTTTAACATGAAAAAGAAACGCCATGCAGGGACGAACCCTCAAACCACGGCTTTCTTGCCTGGTTCTCATCATTATCGCAATTGTTGCCCTCTCAGTGCCTCCAAATACTCTGACATAGATCCCTCTAAACTAACGGCAAAGGAAAAGAAGAAGGTGGCACAGCTAATCATGGAAGAAGAGCATGTGAAGCTCATAGAGCAGCTTTTGGCTAAGGTGCCTCCTGACACTGTTTTCAGCCCCAAAAAAAGGAGTAATAGAATGGCAAACTGGGAGACAAAGGAGGAAAGAGAAGTCAAGGTCGTGGAAAAAAGAAAGGACTTACATGATACCCCAAGAAAGGATGACGACGAAATGGATGTGGAGGAGCCTACTCACATAAATAAAGTCAGAGCATCCGCTTTTGTGCTTCACAGAGGAGAAGTGCACGTTGTTCTATCATCGCAGCACGTTGCTCAGGCAAGATCCAGAGGACATTACAAGGTCAAGATGAGAAACCTTTTAAACAACAAAGAAATAACAAATTCGTTCCCAGATGGCGCTAAATTAAGTGTTTTAACCCCCAATAAGGTTCCCTGTGTATACAAGGGGATAGATCCCCAGTCTGGTCAACACCTCTTCCAAACAGAGCACAGGGACTACCTGATACCAAAGACATCGCAAATTCAGACGTTGAAATACGTGAAACTCGATCTTCGTGTTACGCTATCGTGCTGGAAGGGTCAGGTGATTGGTCTTTTTGTACCGTATCAAATTCAATACAAGGTGGTACACGTTAATCCAGGTAACTTTGCAGCCACACTGGAGAACGGTTTGGTGGTCATGGTACCGACTTACATTAAGGAAGGCGACTCAGTAGACATAAACACAGCCAAGGGGGAGTTCTTAAGGCGATCCATACTAGGGCAATAGGGGATTGGCCATGTCACACGTACTCTTGCGCTGTCTGCATTAACATTACGATTAATCACAAACTGAATGTAATGTAGCTTTACAATATTCATTAAATGTGTTATCATCATTCTTTATAATAGATGGCTCCATTATTTAGGAACTATTAATGGAAACCTCTTTAAGGAGTTCATCTATGCGACCCATTAGGTGGTTTGTGTCGCCAATGTCTCCAATTATGCTCCTTGCCCTGAGCAATGCAGTTTCGGCTGCAGGGTTATCTCCAGATGACTTGTGGCAACAAGCTAGATTGTAATACAGCAGAACTATCATGCGATGGTTGGGGTCTCCTCTTGTTGCAGTCAGCAGAAGGCGTATTGCCTCCTCATATAGTGAAATGGCATCGCTGAGGTTCCCTTGCATATGGTGTATAGCGGCCAGGTTGTTCATTGCGAGAACACTAGATAGATGGCTTTCCACAGAGTCGATTTTCCGATCTATTTGAAGGGACTCCTCAAATGCAGACTTTGCTGCCTCAAGATCACCAATATCTCGCAATACCACGCCTGCATATTATACTTTAGTGAAGCTGCTGGTATGCAATAATCGGTCAAAATATGCTTATAAGCAGACGCAAATATGGTAATACATCAACAAAGCGCTCAAATATTTAATGTTAACATCACGTACCCATTAAACAAAGAATGTTCGCCACCTCTCTCGATTCTGGACCCCTTATTTTCTTCCATATTTCATAAGATTTGAGGTAGCTCTCCTTAGCGTCGTTCATGAATTGCACGGATTGGTGCTGTGCCATTGCAAGGTCTGCAATATTATATCCAACATACAATCCAAGGACATACCAGTATAGCTCTGAGCCATGTCTTCGGTATAGTAGGGCAAAGTCATCATTTTGATCTTCAGTGCTTCTTTCAGAGCCTGTATGTGAGCTGCCATCTCATTTTCCTTGACAGAATAGCTGCATTACTGTTTATGATAGCGCATAAGAAAGTACCCTAGCATTAGCAATGTATCCTTGGGGCCGTATGGAATGTAAGTCTCATGAGAGGCATCTTCTGCACCAGGACGACTGGTTGATAAGCACCGGATGCCTTTTCTAGTGGTCTCTGGTGAGGGGAGCGTAGACCGGCGTAACGGAGAAGGTTTTATATGGGTCAAGCGGCTGGCAAATCGAAGGATTCTCAACCCACGACTCATGTACATCATTTTTAAAGTACACTTATACGGTTTAATGCAAACAATGTGATTAGTTAGCTGATTTAGGATATTCTAGGACAACCATAGTATTACTGAGAGCAGACGCCGATATAATACACATCCAGCTCAAACTCAGGTCTACTATGAAGGGAGGGGGTTATTTTACGTTTACATCAGATAGAAGAGTATGTATAATGTGGAAGTGTGATGCCAGTAGAGGGGTAATTGTGTAAACACATGACGTGCTCACGCAAGGGAATGGAGGTCGTTGTCATTTAACAGTGAGATTACATGTAAACAGAAAAGCCGATATATCCTAATAGCTTCTCATTTTGGCTGCATCATTAGCAGGAACTTGCCATATGCTTTGTTGGGTGGGAGAGCCCATTGACCCTTTATGGCAAGCAGCATCACTTACATTGCTATATCGCCATGCAAAATACGAATAAAAACGCGCTCGGCGATTGCCGATTCTACGAGCAGAAGTTCCCCAACCCGGGAGATCTTCTTATGGTAAAGGTGAACCGCATTGAGGCACAGGGAGTATACGTCTCACTACTCGAATACGACGAGAGAGAGGGTAGGCTAACTGAAGATTCCTTAACAATTCTAAGGTTTAATCCTACTTAGCGAGCTTTCGAAGCGACGTTACAGGAGTATCAACAAGCTTGTGAAAGTAGGCCGTCACGAGGTGGTCCTCGTTTTGCGTGTCGACCCAGTTAAGGGCTACATTGACCTGTCGAAACGTCGGGTATCGCCGGAAGACATCATAAAATGTGAGGAGAAGTTCTCAAAGGCCAAGAAGGTACACCAAACTGTTAGACACATCGCCCAGAAGCACAACATTTCTGTGGAGGAACTAAACAGGGTGTGTATTTGGCCATTATACCATCGCTATGCTAATCCACTGGATGCATTAAAAGTAGGTTTAACTGAATTAACTCTCTATATAGAACTATTGTTTGTTACTGCTGTGGCACATAGGAAACATAGGACCTGTATAGTCTTATAAAACAAAAGCCAACACTAATAATGATATAGGAAGCCGCCATAAGCAGCGAAAATGTCTTCAAGGGGCTTCCCATTGCACCAGAAATCATCGATTCACTTATCCAGGATATTCAGCTCAGGTTAACTCCTCAGGCTTTGAAGTTAAGGTATGTGAAATTAAATGTACAACAAGAGTTCTTTGTGGTCGTTTGGTAGTATGAAGTATTTATATTCTATATCTGCAACCGAAAGCTGATCTTTAACCAAAGGTGTTGCTTGGTGATTGTGCCTCCGTCTGGGACGCATCAGTTTTCACAGTTATTGCAACCGATCCTAAATTTCGCCTGGTATCATCAGGAGAGCCGAAGATCGGGAGAAAGAGTGAAACCGTGTAACCATAGTTGGTCTTACTATTGGCAAGGGTGTTTCAAACAATATTGACATTCTGTCATGGGACGTACCAGGCGGACTGGACTATCGTTACGTGATAATGGCGTTGCTCTATCTTGATATTGCATTTCCTTAGTAGCATTTGTAATACCAATGCAGGTGTATGGTGGATGTCTGGTGTTTCGGGCCGGAGGGAATAGAAGCAGTTAAGACTGCATTGTTAGCCGCAAAGGGCACTGAAGAAATCCCCATAACAGTGAAGTTAATCGCACCTCCGCAGTACGAGGTTGTTACCAGCTGCCATGATAAGGACAAGGGTATGAACATCATGAACCGGGCGCTTGAATCCATATCCGAAAGCATACATAGTTTTGTTGGAGGTGAATTCAAGCAACGTGGTGACATAGTGATCATGGGCGACGAAGACGAACGCCACCTCGAGAACCTGCTGGAATACCAGGAAAGCAGTGACGATGATGACTCAGATGAGAGTGAGGAAGAAGATGAGGGTATGGGAAGAGTTGATGAGTCCATGTTGCCACCTGATCGAGTGGAAGCAGATGATGGAAGTGAAGATTAGGGTGCTAATTGTTTTTTAAAATAACTGCCATTAGGGTGTCATGCGCCTGAAAGATTGGTCATTAAACAAAATTGACTTAATGTTAATGATATGATAGAGTATGAAATATGTACTTTTGTAATGATATTAATGAAATTGTTGGTGATTTTACCTGTGATATACTTTACACTGGGAGGCGAATACTGCCATTATATTAATGAAAATATTAGGTTAGTGCCACCTGGGCGCCCATTTCCTCCAAGAAAATGGACATCACTCTCCTAGTGGCCCTCAAAACCTTTTTGCTGTCAGATTCAATAAGTTCCAAAAGGTATGGCAGAACAGCAGACACAAGAGGGTGACTATTTATGTGTTTCAGGTATTTGTGTTTTCTCAAATACTCCTGATCGTAGATTAATTCACAAGGAAGTGTCTCTGTACCCTCCAAGATCTGAATGGCGGCTATAACTTCAATATCATCTTCGCTCTTTAAAAGTCTCTTTATGTGTTTAACAAGAACCAGGAGGAACAATTTAGTTACTCTGACACGTTCTATAAGGGCAATGTTGTTCTTCATTGGCTTGTTAGGCAGGACGGGAATAAATGGGTAACAGGAGGCATCACTCAGTCTTTGCAATGCAATGCGACGAAGGTAGCTGCTCTTACCCTTTGCAAAGAAGTCTAAAGCCCTGATAATACCTCCATAAACAAAAGGAGGACATATACTGAAGGGGTTTATAACAAGGCTGCTTATCATTTCAATGGTAACTGCATGTAACATCCTAATATACTTGATACGTGTATCAACATCTTTGAAGTTAAGCTGTGAAAAGAAATCAAGAGATTCCATAACTGCATTCCAGTAATCAACAACGGCTTTGGAGATGATGGGCTCCAACTGGAGAAAATGCACATGGACATATATTCCAAAGTAGACATACATGGCCACGTTGATGCATTGCTGATATAACATTATGCACACAGGCTGAACTACACAAGTTTTTATCATGTGACGTGCAGCTTTCAACAGCATTGGAACCATGCCCAATACAGTATTCATGAACATCATATATTCCTTTGACTGTAGAAACACTGAACCATCCATGTCCTCAGTGATAACTTCTGAAGCCCCTTCAAGAAACTTCAATGCTACTTCCCTAATCGATGCTGCTATGTTATCCATCAACTGTATAGATAGACGTATATTAGAAGTGTCTGTCAGAAAATACTTGGACACCAGTGACTTCACCATAGTCTCGTATATTTCAGGATTCTTGATCAAAACAAGAGACTTAAAAAGCCTTGATATATGACCGTACGTGTCAACAATAGACATCAAAGGAGGCACCTTCATATGAGTAAAAATATTATCCATCATCACCTTTCGCCCCTCTTTCCGAAGCACCTTACTTAGAGTAGACTTAATGTCATATCCTGTATCACTGTACTTACCTTCCGCAACTTGTGATGGAGCTAGTGATTTGGGTATTTCCGCTATGGCGACCTTTTCAATGGCATCTGTTCCAGCAAGTATCTGAGGGTTGTAGTGCAGTGTAACAAGTTGCAACATTTGCATTTCCTGCAAAATTCCCAAAGAATTTTGTATTTTATCACGAAGAGTTATCTTAACCGTATCATCATCCGTTGATTTTAGTGTATGGCACAGTTTTGACATCACCTTGGAATGCGGCATTGCAGAAGACTTTTCTGATTTTGCATCCTTGGAGACTATAGTTTCAACATTTGTAGATTCAAGATGTACCCACTCATCTGCATTACACTTAACGTCATCGCCTTGAGGTTCTGGGTATTCCATAAATATCCAAGGAGGCAGTACAGATCTCTTATCTAGTGATTCACAAGTAGTGTCGTCACACAGCGCTTCCATCCACCTTTGCTCTTCAATGGTAGCATCACCTAATGCTAGTCTGAGGGTCTGTTCCACCTTATCCACAGGGGCTGGTTCCTTTTCAGAGATCACAGCCAAAATGCTGCATACGCTTTTGAAAATGTTTTGTTTGATGAGGTCGTGATCACTGTTCGCTAGTAGTTGTAAAGTTTCTATACATCTTGACCAAACATTTTCAGAGTGTAAATAGTCTATTATAACATTCGTAGCGATTCCCACGGTGTGACCCAGAGCTGAGTGAAGCTCCTTAGGGAGTTTGTCCTTGTTTTCCAGAGCCATGCTCACGGCTTTAGTCATCCCTGAGATTAGCGTTGTCATGACCCTGTCACAGTCTTCCCTGTAGCACTCATTGACCTCCCTTAAGGCTACACAAAACTCATCACAGACAGTAAAGATGACTTGCGTACATTCAAATGGTTGAGATGAATTGACGAGACCATCAGCTAGTGGGAATAGCATTTCAGAGCAACACATTTTCCATATAACCATATCAAACCGATTGATGCGCCCTTTTATAAACATGGCGAAAGACTTGATTGAACACTGCCTAACCTCGGACAACTCTGAAAGTCCCAAACTACACAATCCCTTGAATATCCTCGACCACATTTCTTCCTCACCGAGTCTAACATTATGGGTACCTCCAAAGAAGTGGCTTTGGGCAGCCATTTTTTCAGCATACTCTAGAATGACACCAATGACCCTAAATGCTGCATTGTTGTCACCTTCATAAGATCCATGGGCGAGCATGAACATACATTCAACGAAGGGAATGCAAGACTCATCTTGCATGCTATCAACCGAATTCTCCACAATAGTTACCACCACATCTATGAGAATTACTATGACAGAAATATCCTTAGTGTCTATCGCTTTTTTAGTTGCCAAAACTAGGCAGTTTGCAATTCTATTAGTAGCTGCCAATATCTGGGGAACAGTAATGCATATCATCTTGAGGCCATGTATCACTTGGCCAGTTATTTCCGTATTATCACAGATAGCTTTGTGTAGTACACATATTGCAGCATCAATTGCCTTCGCCCTTTTTTCATTTTCTGAGAGGAGGAGACTTACAATGGTGTTACAGATGGTATCAATCATCTGTTCCAGTTGCCCAGGTTCTCGCAGAAGTAACATAAAAATAGCACAATGCAACATAAGTTCATCATGTTCCCTAACAAAGGGTAGATCCGCTATAGTTCCAAACAGGCATAGTAGAAATGCGGAATCTGCAGAAGCCAAAAGTGAGTCACGTTCGAGGGAATTTGCCAAATCGTGCATAAACTGAGACCACTTCCCCCCTTTTTGTTCAATCATATTTATCAATTCCTCAGGCCATGCATCTAGAGTGTTTTGTATAATATCCAGTTTTCTCCTTGCTACCTCGTCAGATTTTATTCCGTGTACTTTTTCCGCATTTAATGCATAAGATGACCTAGCCAAAAGGGGTATTGCGATATTGAACCCGAAATGTGCAACAAATAATCTGACAACAGTAGCATCATGCACATACATTCGTTCAAATGTTTTAATGGTGTCTAAAAGAACAAATTTCCATGCGTCGTGGAGTTCCGGATTGTAGACGATTATTTCATCCAATTCCATCGGAATCAGGTTCCTCATGTGGTTAGTACTTGTCACACCGAACAAATGCGAAATAAACATGAATGAAAGTATATGGCGCATCACCTTTTCCCATGCCTCACTATTTAGCGAAACAGGATAGTTTAGAACCAGAGCATTCAATGCTCTAACGTGTAGAAGATACAAGCTAAACTCATCAGACGAAGAGTTTCTCCGATGGCACATGAATCCCTTTTCAATATCCAAGACATGTTTTGTCATACTTTCAAGACATTTCACGTATTGCGATGTCCACTTAGACACACTGAAAACCACTAGCAGACTCTGTTGCACGGTTAGAAATGCTTCTTGCATAATTTCTGACTTCATGGAGGCAGTCATCCGTTCCAGTTGCTTCAAAGATATTTCAGCCGCTTCCTTAAGGTAGGAACATTCACTGTAACTTTCTTTCCCCCTTTCGCCCTCTGATTTGCCAAGGAGGCTATTTCCTCCGCCATATGCATCTGTATGCTGCTCTTCCGATATATTATGATAGAAAATGCGGTATGGTACGAATTGAGGTAGGTGGCGATTTGCCCCTACTGCCAAACTGTACAAAATTTGGGAGGCCGAAAGTATCATGTCTATGGTGATGGCTGACTCCATTATCTGCAATTGCCCCAGTTCTTTTGATTCACTAAATGTGAATCTTGAGAACTTGTTAGCTACACCAGTAGTGAGGTTACATACGTCCAGTGCGCTGGAGCCAGGCTGCAGCTTTACAGCGAAAAGTGGTATGAGTTTTATGTACCCTTGCATATCTTCGTCACTCTCTCGTTCTACTAAATCAATCTGCTCCGATATCAGCTGTTGTCCGTTTCCGGAACTGTACATACCATCGAAGAAGGCGTCTAGTTCATTTTCCATAGACCAATTGACATTCCTCACTGCATACTTGAGCATGTCAACCATGAATTTCCTTGTTTTCCTTTGTTTGTATATATCATTCAGCATATCGTTGGATTGCATGAGTAGGGCCATTGCTCTGAGCCATGCCAACTTTCTGTGCATTCCATCAACGGTTGATGTGTCGATGCGCTCCAGTTGGATGAAGTCGAAGAGTGTTTCGTAGGGCTTCACTAAATCTCTATCAGAATCCTTTCCCCGATTAATATAGTGGTAACCGTGACACAATACTCTCGCAAGCAACATGCAACCGTCTTGGATATGGGCTCCTTGAGTAAGGATGTACTTTAATGTGGAGTATAGCTCTCCAGTTGTTAGTGCCCTTAAACTTGGATGTTGGAATATAACACCCTTAGATATCATTGTTATTACATGCAGAAGCATTTCACTGGCACTTTTTTGCCCAAGGTTTGTCATGAAGTTGGTTTTGTTCGTGCGGATAATAGTACAGCAGCAGGAGATGATTTCAACTACAAGGTCCATATGGGCAATCTCTGTGACGTTTCCAGCCCCTTTACGAGTCACATTAGCTTCTGCTTCAGCCCTTCGTGCGCTCACTACGCAGTCAGCCAGTTGCATCATTCCCCCTTCAACGATTGGCCTGACATGATTGTTTTTTAGCATGCCATCGAGAAGCAAGAAACTACGCCTGATAATGTCATCGTATTCCATGATGGGAGAGGATGATGAGAACAATTGCAGAATAGTTTCCACAACGCGAAGATGAACCGAGTTTTCGACCTTTTCAAGCTTGGAAACGGTTTCAAATATTTTAAACAGAATATCGACATAAATATAGACCTCGTTGCTGTCAAGGTGTATTCTAACGAGATCGTCGGCGTTAGTCTTTGTGAGGCTCATGGAATATAGAAACTCGATGATACCGAACAGGTGTTGCACAGCAACGTTTGTTGCCAGCAGGGCCTTGGTCTTGCCGTTTGCATAGGTAACACCATCTAGCAGAGTACAACACGCCAATTTGACAGGAAACCTTAACATATCCTTCTCGTCTGTGCTCTTTGGCAGGGTTTCAGCGAAGGATATAACAGTGGACATGAGTTCATTGTAGTTGTTCTTCATACCATTACCTATTTTTGCTGACTCCTTGGAGGCTACCTTGACAGCATCAGCAAATGCGGCGCACTTTTGAGCAAGCACTTGCATTGCCGCCGTTAGAGACTTCCTATCTGCCGCCATTGCAGTGATGGTAGAAAGAGCTATTACCACAGGGGATTAGGTGGGATTGGCCAGTTTGGTAAACCCAACAATAGCTTCAGTTACGCTAGGCAGTTTAATCCATTACATCGACAAATCCACCAAAAGTATGCAATAGAACACGTCTCCCACCAAATACAAGGATGTATCTATGCCAGTTTATACGTCAACTAGGCTTTGCAGTCTAACCCATGTTTTTATACGTAGACAATGCATAATACCGTTAAACTAACGGTATAAGCCGTATATGGATATTGCTGAGCCTTTAAAAACGACCCAATTCACTCCATAGCTGACGGTTGTTAACAGTAATAGACATACCTAAATAAAATTGATACCTTTCAGAAACTATACGAGCGGAAACAGATGGAAGCACATCATTGAATGTCAATATTATAGATAGAAACGCAAAAAATCGGGAAACGTCACCAATCATAGATCACAATCCACTCACTAAAGCAACGTATTCGACCTTCCTACACTCTACTACTACTGCAGAAGCCCCTGTGGCCCAAATGGCCTCAACATACAAGATACAATGTCATGGCTTACCTGCAGCAGCCTAGGAAGCAAGCGGATTATCCTATGTGTAAGAAGACGAGGCGACGCCTCTGAGAGATGTGCAAGCTCGACGATGGTAGTGCTCTAGATGCAATAATCAGACATCGTAGCACCCATTCGCTAGTTACGTTCGATATGGAGAGGCATGAAGGTGGGATCTGGGCGCCTGATATATACTTGGTACACACTGCACTTGACACATCTACCACCCACAGCGAAACACATAACCTGTTTCCGGAAAATGTTAGCCCAGAACAGCACTCAAGATGGTCCTGACTGAATTGAGTAGTCAGATAACGCAAGCCTTCAGAAAGCTGCACGCACGGACCATCATCACCGATGAGGTACGTTTATTTGGATGCCACGAGTCCCATCGTTTTCCAGGTGATCGATGAAGTCATTGGGGATATCGTCAGGGCGCTGCTTTCTGCTGACGTGAATGTGAAATTGGTGCGTCAACTCAAGGAAAATGTAAAAGTAAAAGCACGTCTTCACGCCGATACCCTCGGCGCCAACAAGCGCAAGTTCATCCAAAAGGTAAGTCTCCCGCCAAAGTACCAGTAGTTGATGTCAAATGACACCGTTTCATGCCCTATTCTTGTTCGCTTTGGTTATCAATCGCTTTTGCAGGCGGTGATAGAGGAGTTTGTGTCCATGCTATCCAGCGACAGGGAGCCTTACACTCCGAAGAAGGGAAAGTCCAATGTAATCATGTTTGTTGGACTTCAGGGTGCCGGAAAAACAACCACATGTACCAAGTTTGCATACCATTATCAACGCAAAGGGTGGAGGACGGCCTTGATCTGTGCAGATACTTTCAGGGCGGGCGCCTTTGACCAGCTGAAGCAGAATGCTGCAAAGGTAAAGATACCCTTTTTTGGAAGCTACAGTGAAGCAAACGCAGTTCGCGTTGCCGCTGAGGGTGTCGCTAAGTTCAAGGAGGGGAAATATGATATTATCATCGTTGATACCTCTGGTCGTCACAAGCAGGAGGAGTCCCTGTTCGAGGAGATGCGTCTGATATACGATGCTGTGCAACCAGATGATGTCGTTTTCGTCATGGACAGTCACATTGGGCAAGCTTGTTTTGACCAGGCATCTGCCTTTAAGAAGGCAGTTGACGTCGGAAGCGTCATCATCACCAAGCTTGACGGCCACGCACGTGGTGGAGGGGCGCTTGCAGCAGTCGCCGCTACTAACTCTCCTATTATATTTATCGGACACGGAGAACACTTTGATGACTTTGAGAAGTTCGATGCTCAGTCATTCGTATCTAGACTTCTTGGTAAGGCCACTTTGGTTGAGACGACATTATTTTGCAGGAATGGGTGACATAAATGGGCTCATCAACACAATCAAGGAGGTTGTAGATGAGGAGAACCAAAAGGAGCTAGCAGAGAGGATTTCTGCTGGTAAATTCACAATCAGGGACATGTATGACCAGTTTCAGAGTTTGTTGAAGATGGGATCCTTCAGCAAAGTTATGTCCATGTTCCCAGGTATCGCACCAGGTCTCATAAGTGGAGGCAATGAACAGGATGGGGTGAATCGCATAAAGAGGTTCCTATATATTATGGATTCCATGAATGACGAGGAACTAGACTGTGAGAAGCCTATTAACGAGTCTCGGATCATACGCATAGCACGTGGATCCGGTTGTTCGGTTCTGGAGATAAATTTTCTATTAGACCAGCACAAAATGTTGCAGAAGATGGTGGGCAACATGGGGAAGGCTGGACTGAACAAGGAAAGCGCCGTGCAGGGCATGATGCGCAACCCACAACAAATGATGAGTCGGCTCCAGCATATGATTGATCCAAAATTACTGCAGCGCATGGGTGGCGCTGGTAACTTCTTCAAGTTCTTGAAGGAGTGCTCACAAAACGAGGGTATGTCAAATCTTATGAAACCAGGTGGAGCGTCTGGAAAACGTTAGTGAAACTGTATACCGTAATATATTTATCACTTGCATTTGATCATGCTATGTTTCTTTGCTTTTGAAGAAAATACTACAAAAGGTGGAATGAAGATATGAATTACGTCTCAACAGGTATAGTGTTCTTATGTCTCATTATACAATAAATGTCACATACATCCCCTTATCTGCTAAGGAATGTTAGATGGCGAGATGTTATACCTTCCAGAGTTGGACAGACAGCAGGCCAAATGCCAAAGCGCCTTGAATATGTTCAATATTATACATTAAAAGACTGAAGCAACCCGTTCCTTTCGCGTATTATGTGTATAATGAAGCTGGCCAGTATCATTGACGACGGAGTATGTCCCTGCCGATGACGGTCTTTAGGCTTCTTCTATGTATGAATCTGCAATTGATTTAGAAGTGGGAAGATGATTCTGGTATAGCCAGGGTATATTTTGGATAGTCCATGAAGATGTAATCTCCTGAAATAATAGCTGGTGAGTCTTGCATAAATATTCCCATCCACTCGCATGCCTTTTCAACACTTTCTTCAAAGCCATGGAGTGTTATTATAGTTTCCTTAATGTGTCCTTGTTCGAAGTTCTGTTTCCCCGCTATTATGTCTACACCAGATAAGCTGCGTAGGTGATTGCAGCGCTTGCCAGAGTCCTGCAGCAGAAGTCGTTTGCGGTCAGCTGGAAGCACCAAACTAAGCTCAAACTTCACGTTTAGAAGACGGCCCCCAGTGAATTGGAGGGACTCTTCGTCGAGAATTAGAAGGTCATTTTGAATAATGCGGTAGAGTGGGCGAAGTGCCATGAGGATATCCACCAGTCTCCCTTGAAATAGCATTGTGGTGTTAGTTCTGTGGCATGGATATCCCACCCCAGTGAAGTCGCCATTGATATCCCTGCCTGATTGTGCTAGCTTGAACTTGAGCATGGATTGCAGCCTCTTAAGGTGGGTGCCGTTCTTGCCAATGTATAAGCCAGCTACGTTGTGGTTTACCACCACCTTTAGAAAGCATGTACCCTTAACTCTGGAGGCCAATGGAAATGTGTAGGCTACCTTTCCTTTCGGTATGAACCCCAGGTGGTAGTTGTTACTTCCGTGATAGTCCTCCTTGGGCTCCATCTCCTCCGAATTTGTGGTTTTTTCGTTTTCACCATCTGTAGAGAAGTCATAATTAAGAGGGCCTGACGATAAACTTTTGAGGCTTAAAGGGAAGGCGATGGGATTGGAAGAAGGTGCGTCAAAGGTGAAGCTTCTGTTGTAGAATCCAAATGAGTTCAGTGAGTCAAATGGGTCAACCTTCTTCTTAAATGTAGATCCAAAGGGATCATCATGGTCATTTTCCATGAAGTATGCAGCCAAATCCATTGTGATAATGCTAATATGGCGGCAATTGTGTAAGAGGGTATGTCAGGTCTTGAGGACTGAGGGGTCATTATGAAAGTTTCTGTCGACTAACCTCGGGGGATATATATGTTCTTTATGAGAAAAGACGAACGAAATGGTTTGGAATCCGCGCTTTCTATAAACAATTTTGTCAATGATTTGATTTCTTGCTTAGGGTCTTTAACGACGTATCTGGGAAATATTAACTGCACCTTAGGTATATGATGTGAGACATTTAAAGAAATAGCGTTCATTGCTGAAATGAAGGCATACCTGGGATGAGCTTTTGATGCCAAATGTGTGTATGTCCAATGCAAAGGGAGAAGCTTGACCTACTTGTTCCTGGCACCCGGCTTTGCTATATATTGTCGTATTACTTCTAGGAGTAAACCATATAAAGGCGGGGTGTACAATCCAGCGATTTGATGCAATACTTAGCATGTAAGAGAAGACAGTTTTGGTGCTAATCATGTGGATTGGGTCCTCAGTTTTCCGAGGGTAGCATAGCTTGCAACGTTTATTGAAGGTTTTTATAACTGGTCATACGATCGTGGTCCATGGATGAAAATATGGAGATCACCTAACTATTGTTAGTAACTGTGTAACGGCTAGTCAGGATGTGAGGTTAGATGTCGTTTGCACGCTGTATCGCTGTGTGAACCCGTCAGGCTGTTAGATGGGTGGTATGGGTAGAAATACAAAAAATTGTACCAGATCCGGTAGCAGAGAGCTATTGTGAAACATATTGCTTTCTGGTTAAGGAGAGCGGTTGCTGTGTCGATTGGATCATCGGGCATCGTCTGGCTCTGAGATGTAATTTCCGAGGTGTCAACTAGCCGTCTCGAAGACACGGTGGAATCCACCGCACCTAGTGACGAATATCGGTGCTTCATATGTGATGTTGTTAGCCCTTATAAACGTCAATTATGCCGTGTATTAGCATATAAGTGTATATCTTAAGTATGTTTGTATCCTCCTACTGAATAAAGCAGGTGACACGCTAACAGGCCGATTGTTCCGTCGCTTATAGAGATGATAGACATACACAATACCATGCAGTGACCTTTCACGTGCACCTACGCGCCGAGATTCCACCACTATGGATTCCATTGTCTAGAAGGTCTATCCGGGCGGCATTGATGTAACAAAAACACACTATATAGCACTAGACAACACAGTGGAAGAGATACACTGTAAACTATCACCAACAGCACTACTATGGACCTGTTTTTTGTGGAATCTCTTATAAATTAGTTGGCAAGGAGGTGTGTGTCACATCCGACGGTACCATGTCTAACGACTCCAGAGGGCAGCTGCAATGAGTGATTGCAGATCTTATCGCAAATGCACATCTGACAAGGCTATAAAACACTAGATGGGCGTCAACAATCTCATTCAGTTCCTCTATACACGTTTCCCTGATGTATTCGTCATCACCCCCTCATTCGAGCATTACGCGGGATGCCGTGTGTTTATAGACTGTGCAAGCATCCTACAAAGGTCCCTACATGCAGCTTCTACAGCCATACTTGTGAAACGGCGCAGGCAGTACACCAGTGGTAGGACCAAGTATCCCCTATTGTTAACATTGCTACAGGTTCGGAGGCCGACCGCAAGTTTATAGACGTTGCTGCGATAAAGCAGGAAGTGTACAATCATGCAGCAAAACCTCTATTCAAGCTCAATCGAGAGATGAGAGCAGTGAAAAAGAATGGAGGCATAAAGGCAACATTCGTGCTAGGGTCATCGCTATCTGTTAGGGATCTATACATAGCCCGAAAAAAGGGTGACAACTCTAGGGGGGTGAATATTCTGGATGGCTACAACCCATACTTGCTTCAGTCACTCAAGGTATTTTTTGAGGGTAAGCCTTCACCCCGGCTGTATGCCTCACCGAGTGAAAAGGATGTTCTTACTATTGCCCAAAGACTGACGGACGCTTTCGCAACTATAGAAATACGTCAGCCAGACATTACGCAGAGATGCGTTGAATTCTGCTCAGACGGTGACTATGTGCTGTCTGACGACACTAATGCCATAGCATTCGGGTAGGCACTAGTTTAGCAATCCTAATACCTTAAAGAGCGCCTAATGTAATAAGGGACTATTGTGGAAGAAACGTCTGCAACACTATAAATCAAAACCGCATGCTAGAAATGATGGGTAAGTAACACAACAACGGTTCAACAATGCCGCAGGTTTCACCAGGGAACAGTTCATTGACTTTTGCGTGTTATGCGGATCAAACGATGTTCCTCTAATACCTCACATAGGTTAGTCATATGTCATTAGTTGTTATGTTATAACAGGTCCGGAAAGAGCTTATCACATTGTTTCAACATTTGGAAACATTGAGTCCTTCCTGGAATCGTCAGCATTTGATACCTTCATCAAGTCAAGCCACGTTACAAGGATTCTGGAAAAGGTATGTTTGCTGTTATCCCAAGTGTATGAGTCAATTTAGAGAAAATTAACCCACGACGAGTTTAAAAGTAGCTTGAGTCATATACCGTCTCTGCGTGATAATTTGAGGATTAAGCTGGCCAAAACTTGAGAATCAACTGCCTCTGATTCATATCCACCTTACTTCTAAGTGTATAGGGGCGTCCTACATCGGCTAGTTGAGCATATATGTAATCTAAACGTTGGATAAGGGGGTTATCCAGTGAATATGAGAGAGTGACATTGCTCTTGGCGGCGAGGGCCACTGCTTTCTTCACTCCAGCTTCCACTTTGCCAATATCTTCTATCCTTAATGTAGTAGGAACGGTCTTATTGTTGCGAGAAGACTTTTGGAAGACAACAATCTCCACCCGGTGGCCAGACTCTAGGAAGCGACGTGCTCCTTGTATCTTCCTGGTGAAGTCGCTTTCAGCGCATTGTGACGATATTTGAACGACCTTTACCTTAATACTAGGATCAAATGAAAAAACGAGCCCGTTAGATGCTGTGTTAGTTGCTCGATTAGCTTCGCGATCTCTTAATGCACGTTGTTGTTCAATGAAATCCTGGTACTTTGCCAGGACGCATACAGGGGGGTCAGCCCTAGGCCGGAACAGAATGAGGTTCAAACCTTCTTCTTTTGCCTTTTGTCTCGCCTCTGCGATGTCAAAGTCCCCGACGAACTTGCCTTCACGTAGTAGTCGCACACGGCTCACGGTGATGTCGCCGTCCACGGGAAACTGGAGGAAGCATTATTTCTCCAACACATTTATGGTTACCTCTAATTTAGTGATACTAAAGCTGCGATAGATTACATTATTATAGCCGTTTACTGCTTTTCTGTGGAAAAGTGTCGTAGACAGTCGCAAGCCTTTGGGCAACAGAACGGCGGCTACTCTGGTTGCGGCCACCAACATTACGCCAATCTACAACAGATCCGTAGGCAGAGGTATCTTTATAGCATCTTCCTTACCCTGTGCCAGTTCACGGTAAGAAATGCCGTAATGTTGAATGAACTCATCGTCACCAAGGGTCAACATTTGCCGCAGGCATATGGGACGGTTCACAGACGTATACACTTCCAAGTAGCGACCGTGGTCACTTGGTAGGATGTCAGGGACCTTCTGATCTGTTATCGTTTGCCCATATCCCTTGTAGAATCCAGACTCAAATAGGTACCTGTATACATTCAGGAACTCTCCCTTGTATACACTGTTCATTATGGCCAGATGGCGGGGGATTATCCGCTCATATAGCGAATATGAGAGGGCTCTGGGGAAGGATACCAGATCAGAAATGTCCCTACGCATTACTCGGCGTAGATAATAAATCTTCGGCTTGAGGCATCTCATCACATTGTATCCCATCAAGTTCGGATACTCACGAACCATGGAAAGTACATCGTCAAATGTGAATGCCTCATCACAGTCGTAAATTTGTTGGCAGTGTTGACGGTAATTGCCAAATCTCAACACCTGTGGATTAGTTCTTCCTATCCACAGGATATCTTCAAAGCTGAAACCAATATCACAATGTAGTTTTCTGATACGTTCTATCAGAGTAGAGGGCTTAGTTAGTCCCAACTTATACATTCGCTTTAGCATCAGTTTAACTTCATCGGCGGTCCACGGCTTAGAGGAGCCCCTCGGTATTACACCCTGTCCATTTTCCACGTTATCAGTTTGATCATGTTCGGAATTATCCTGGATGCAATCCCCATCACATGTTTCCTCGCCTTTCTTTATGTCTGTATCAGTTGCATTTGTACTCACAGGTTCCCCGACACTCTCTCGCAGGTATGCTTCCATCTCCCTAGAATACGATATCGTAACAGGGTAATCGATGTGATTGACACTTCCTTTAGTACAATAACTCGGCATCATCTCAGCAAAGTTGTCGGAGAAGTTGCGATCAAGGATGGCGTCATAGTCGTATACGGCATTGCGAAGCCGCTCAATGGTCAAGGTCTGACAGGCATCCAGGAATTTGGACAATACGCTGTTTTCATTCTCCACTGAGCGAGGGAACTCATCACGTATGGGCGGTGGGGTGGAACTCCTAACCTTCAGCAGATGGTCTGGGAATGGGTTATTCCTGAGCTTGCCAATGACGGCATATATCATAGGGCGGAACCGCTTGACTGGTTTCACAGGCAAATCACAAAACTTAGGAATATCCCCTGAATATTCCGTATTCAAACGTGAGAAAGTCAATAGGAAGTCAACCGTGCTCTCGAAAATGTTAGGCTTCGACATGAATAACATCGAGTGACGTAGGAGCCGCAGCATCTCGAAGTTGCGCAACGCCAGAAGGTGAGGAAGTCTAATGCGCTCAACCATTTTTACAAGACGCTCCTGTGGAAGTGTCAGTAGAATAAGGATGTTACTGTCAGCACTGGTGTTGTCATAGCCAATTGTGGTACGTATCGACTGGATACGGCTACGGTTCTGGTTGCGTTGACGCCGTGTTAAGGGTTTCTCTTTGCCATCCACGATTTCCGGCTTTATTTCTGGACGTAGTTCCTTGTATTTCTTGTGAACAACACGGTTGCAGAATTTCATATCATGTTTCATCTTCACCAGACGATAGAACCTTAATGACTGCTGAGAGGGGTCCGCAAAATATTTGTGCCAGAACCTCCTGCCACGAGCCAAACGCTTCAGGTACCATTCCTCCTTTGAGGATGGTGGCCGAGAAAGGTCTTTGTCACATTCCGGTATGGAGTCATCCATCTCGTAGTCCTCATTCTCGGGGGCTAGAGGGAGACCGGAATCGTCTGTTTCATCCGTTATGGTGGAGTACTTTTTGTTCACTACCAAACTATGATCATATTCAGCATCTGTAAATACACTACTGATAGATCCAAAGAAGGAATAAAGCCCGAATGAACGTTTAGCAGGGGATTGTCTATTGACGGCATCATGGTTGGACAGCGCATTAGCGCCATGATGAAACACTCCACCACTGATTCGTAGCAATCCCGTTGACAAGGACCCAGTATTTGTTGCATCTACAGTTCCTTTCGTCGCAGAACAAGCCTTCAAAGACAATCCGCTTCCTTCAATTCCCGTAATCCTCTGTCCATTATGCACAGCATAACGACTGCAGCCAGGCTGGTGATCCAAAACTACAGATGGCGAGCTCTTGTTTACAAATGCGATAAAAGTTGGTTTGCAGCTTGCCTCGCGACTATGTGAACGTATTGCCTCTACTGTACATAATGCCAGAAGGCTGAGACAAGGGCCACTGACGCTCAAGAGCAAGACGAGCGCAGCCCATTGTCGCATCTTCCACCATATTTGCGATTCCCCTGAACCGTTAAAGATGATTTAGATTCTCGGTTTGTGTTGAAACTTCTTCTGGTGTGTATTACACCATACGCCCAGTAGCGTGCAACGTCACTGTTGCGTTGGCAGTAGGAAATGCACACATAGCACTCGAAGCTACTGCTATCGTACATATGTACGTTCCTCATGTTATTAAGGTTACTCTCCAGGCTTCAGAGAGGCAGACCTTCCAGGGCGCGCCTGCAACGTTTACCAGGGTCATACACTCCCCTGAAAAATGCCGGGAAGCGGTGTCTTGTACAGAAAATCGCAAAACTACGGACGCTGCAGTTGTGAAACGAGCGTACAAACCCCTGGATACATTATTGACCCTGGGAGTAAGAGGCACAGTTGACTACATCAAGGGGTTGGCATGCCCGTCCAACGAATCTGCAAGCGACAGAGAGTGCCTCGAGACCAATGTATGTGGACTTGCTGAAGGCAAGTCACCGCAGGGTACCATCAAAATTAGGAATAAAGACGCCAAGATACTGAAAGATCGAATAGGAAGTATCATCGACTTTCTGTCATTCAGTGATGCGACAAAATTAATGTTTGCCATTTCTCAGTTGGAACAACTGCAGGCATATACGGCTAAAGAAATTGCAGAACATGTCATTAAATTGTGTGAGACGTTGTCACTCAATGACGAGGGAGGGAATTGTGCGATATCATTAGCTCTGGCACTTACAAGTTTGGAGCACATCGCCAGAAAACAGGCAGAAATCAGGATTAAGGGTGTCACGAATAGTACCACCAGGCCTCAACTTGCGAAAAATTTTAATGAAAAATTGGAGGATCACTCACTTTATGCGGATAGCGACGTACGAATACCGTTGCATGCTGATTCATATAACCATGAGATTTCCGTTCTTGAAAGTCAGATCATGCCACAAGATCATATGCACTATGGGAAAATCCTAGTTAGTAAGATTGCAGAGTGTGTTGAGGCTTCAACTAATATAGATGTTAACACCCTAATACTGTTGGTGCAGGCCATGGCCAACACTAGTATTCCAGCTGCAGAGGAATCGGAGACTATAATACGCAGAGTGCCAGTTGATGATCTAAATCACTTACAACTCTGCACATATATCCATGAAAGTGCAGTAGTGATGAATATGCAAAAAATAGCAATAGGTGATATAATCGAGGTAGGTCTCCATATTCCCTGACACATAAAACACCCAGAAATGTATGGCCAAACTGGGAAGGTATGCCGCTACAGATATTGTGCAATTCACTGAGGCTTGCATATCGCAGGCTTTCCACGCATTCTACCTCACGGGTAACATGGACACCAATCTGATGTTCACTCTTGCAAATCACATGGCATCGAATAGGGTATCCTTCAAGAAGTCTAAGGACTTTTACAGAATTGGAATACCGTTGTCTATAACAGGGCAACTATCAAGGTATGATGGCATCACATCAAATAATGCATTCCTTCAGCGAACCCATATGCCTCTGGTTACTCAATCAGCTGGCGGCCAACGTGTCTGAATTTAGTAAGGAGACATCACACTTTATATTTCTCCTAACTAGTATCGCAAACAATGTAAAAATAGTATGGAAGAGGTCCAACAAACTATCTCTACAATCTGTGTCGCTGGAAACGGATATATACGAGAAGGCAGAAACATATCTGAGGCAACAGGAAGGAGAGAGGGCTTACTTCTCAAGTCCGAGGGCAGCTATGCTATTTCTCATCGAAAAGGCCAACTCCATGATAAGCTCCAGCAGTGGTGACGATTTCCTACAGGTATGAATGCACTGCTTATCGCTTTATGTCATGTACTTTGTTACGCCCGTAGTATATGTTTCGCACATGCATGAGAAGACACTTTCAGGATGAAAGACTGCACCGTGTAAACAGCAGATATAACATCTTTCAGATTCTACTGCTTAATTGTGCCAAAAATTTCAAGGCGGACTCTAGAATAAAATTCGAGCTGCTGAAGGAATGCAAAAAGAGAGTGAAGGAAATACCATGCAGAGGCGTACCGCAGGTGTTACAGACCCTGTTTGTGCTATTTTCTCCAAACGCACCAGAACTTGTTGAAGTACTGACGTTGTACATGGACAGGATAATTACAGAGATTGAGTGTTACAACGATGAAGCTGTCAAGCAACTGGAAGGAACTAGCATGCTAAGTTTGTCATTTCTTGAGGACATCAACATCATGGGGAATGTGCTTGCCATACTGGATAGGTGCAACCTAAACAGAGGGGACCTGGCCATGAAGGTCATAGAGATGTTAGAGCGGACAAAGTACAAGCAAGTAAGTAGTGACTATCTGCCACATATACATTTCAGCTGGAATCTGCTACCTTCCAGGCATTGGTGGATCTGTTGCACTACCTGTCATTCTCGCTGGATAAGCACGATGCCATAGACATTATCGCCATACTCATACAGCAAAGGCTGAAGAGCGGTACAGAAGCATCTGATGGACAGCTCGCTGCTACTGCCGAGTGTTTCATAGCCGCCCCGTTGGCTCTGAACCAACATAGGCACAAAGGACTCATAGAGGAAATGCAGAAAAGAGTAGGTGATAAAGCATTCAATAAACATGATCCCAGGCAAAGGAATCCAAATCTGCAAGCAACGCTCTGAATGACATACTCAATAGGTTGAATTGAAACATGGAATCAATGTGTTTTCCTACATCTGAATCTAAGACAGCATACACACCACAAGTTGTACCTAACCGTAGCTGGTCCAACACCAGTGCTACTCATCTGATATATTGCCCGTCATACTGTAACATACATAATGGAGAAAAATAGCCACACTGCCGCTAAGGATTCCCTGTTTTCCATAGATATTGAGGGCGAGGGCTTCGTGCCTGAGCCTGAGGAGGACTATACGGAATGCTCAATTAATGTAAAGGAGAAATCATCCAATAAGGAGAAGGTAGCTGAGAAGGTGGAAACTATAGAGATTCAATCTGCCACTCGTATCTGCCCTTTTAAGACCATACGTAAAGTGCTTTCCAAGGAACAGGAGGAGCTGTATCGAACCACATTGCTGGATCTACGCAGATTCTTGTACAACTCCATTGTCTGTGAGGATTTTTGCGTAGCCTTTGAGGTTAGCAAGGCAAAAGCTGACCATACAAACCATGTCTCAGACATCTCCGACATAGAGTCGGAGGTATCTCCATCAGATGCAGTGGCATCACAAGACACAGAGAAGGTTGTACCTCCCTCACCGTCGGCTTTTACTGTAGATGAAGGTATATATGGATCAAGGAAGGCTCCGCGGTTGGACAGCGTGACCAATGTTTCAAATAATGATTCCAGTCATTCAGCCAAGGGAGATTACACAGTGTCCACAGGTAGAAATCAACAGCATGAAGCGGTTGTGGATAAAAACAGCGCGACGGCGGTGCTAAGTGGTATTCGCACAAAGGCTGTCGCAAATAATAGTGGTGACGAAGGGACTACTATAGATGCTGCCTGGGATGACTGCATTAAACTGACAGTGAATGTGAAAAAGCTCACAAACACCCTAACAGACATTGAACACGTGCAAATGTGTTCTTCTGTGCCTTTTCCAAGACTCTTCCGTATACCAAGGGAGAACATTTCCTCAGGGCTCATTACTGCTGGCAAGCGATACTTCCTAGCATCAGACAGTGAGAGCAAGTTAGTGCATTCAATTTGTCACAAGACGTTCCTGGCTCACTTGTATCGGCGGAAGCGTTCTGTGTGCTTCTTCTGTGGGCGCATTAAATGTCCTAGGTCAATAAACTCCAAACAGAGTTGTGAAAATATGCGGTGCCATAGGTGTTCATTTATACACAAATGGGGGAAAAACAAGTGCCAAGACCCAGGTACCATGTTACAGTATTACCTATGTTCCAACGACTGGAGGAATGAGCGGAGGAACCACTGGATCAACATACCTGAGAGGTTGAGGGGTTACATAAAGTGCTTCTACTGTGGGAAAAGTGGCGACGCCAGTTTCCATTGCCGCAAGATCGCATGCCCCCGTGCAGCTGAAACACTTAAGTATCGCTGCCTAGAGTTGCTGGGAAGGCCCAAACTGGACCAACTGGTGAGACAGAAACCAGAAATGTTCCGTCACCTTAGGGACCCGGATTTCGTGTTCAAATGATGCCACCACATTGCATCCACAGGCATAAGGCGACAATTGCCGCCACTATTGGCATACAGTGACCAAACGTTGCGAAATGTAATGTTTGTAATACGTAAATGACATTAGATCAGCATGTCTTTGTATTTTCCGTCCATAAAAGTATATTATGCATACAAATGAATTTGGTTTTTTGCTTAATTTTAGCGCACCACTCATGAGATACATCGAACTAGCGCAGCTGATGCCTACTCTCAGAATAAAATGATGAAAAGGAGTAGAAACATTGCAATAGACGAGAGTATAATAACCAGCTTCAGCAGTGAAGGGTTATTGGTGTCCAGGAATATGGCCATGCGCTTTCCCAGAGAGTGAAGACGGAATTGGGTCTCATCGAAGCTTTCATCTACACCCATGAGCATCCTATTCTGGTTTGTCAATTCCACGTTAATGGCCATGGCATTGTCGTGTAGATTACTTGCAGAGGAGTTGAGCGCATTAAGCTGAACATCCTGTTGCTCCAGTATTTCCTATGAAATGGTGTAAAGCGGTGCAAGGTCAACCTTACCCTCTGATTCTTCAGCTGGTACTGTGCTAGGGAAGCTCCATAGGAACTTGACGGTTTGTTCTGCGCCTGCAAGTTGTCATGGCCTACTCCACGGAGACATACTGCATTGTTTCTTTCACGAACTCCTTTAATCTTTGAGCGGAACTCGTTGATAGTAGACTGCCGCGCGTCGACTACCTTGGTAGAAATGCGGTACTTCTCAGGCTTGTTCTTTATGGCGTCTATGACCTTTTGCAGCTCCACAATGTCACTTTCGATTCCTGAGCACACTTTTAACAGCTCTGGTCCCTTGCTGGTGGATTCTATGGTACAGTTAGAGCCGGATGACCTGAAATCCTATGGATAAATGGCGGAAATGACAGTACCTGAGCTCCTCCAGAACCTGCGATTGTAGAACAATGACCTTGCGAATGTTCTTTCTGACCTTACTGCACAATATGACGGCAACTACGTTTTCAGACGTACTTTTCGGCCTCGTCATAGGGATCTCTGCGAGCTCCTTCGGCGTCCGCCATGGTTACGCAATGGCTAGACACTGTCTGTACCGCTGGGTAAAAACTCGCGAAAAACCGCTATCCTATACGGGCAAAATAATTGTGGGAGTCACTGCATTTTGGTTTCCCACTACAGACAGAAGTTAGAGTTACGGGTGATGTTAGACATCAAAGTACATCGGTGACACCTGTAGCAGTGAAAAGGAGCTTTTGGCATCAACCCTGTATTGACACCGTAAATGACACGTAAAGTAAGGGATTGTGTTTTCTTTACGGTGTCACTTGTTTTGTGATGTCTGTGTGTATGCTGCTGTAGCATGGCGTTGGGGACGGCGCTCCATATGCTTCCGCACATTGATGCTTCATGATGCACGACTGATTTCATATTCGGTGGCCAATGGGACTTCCCAAGGTCACTTTGCAAGTACTAGACACATGAGTTAATGTGAAACAAGGTAGGATATATGCCTTGCAAACGGCAGTTACAGGCAGATGGAATGTATGCTTAATACGCCCTGAAATTTTCAGTACAACCTTTAAGGGGGTTAATGATAGTACATTTCGTTGTGTATAGAGGCTAGCAGTATAGACTTTCTGGGATGTTTCCCTTCTTCAATTGCAACGACTTCTCCTTTGCCTTTCGCAGGTCAGCCTGGGTGATATGCATGCGCCTCTCCCTCAAGGCCAGTAGACCTGCCTCGGTACATATAGCCTTAATGTCGGCTCCGCTGAGATCCTCCTTGGTGTTTACAAACTCCTCTAGGTCGACGTCTGGAGACATATTCATCTTTGCGGTGTGAATTTCGAAAATCTTCCTCTTGGTCTTTGTGTCCGGATTAGGAAGTTGTATCTTGCGATCGATACGCCCTGGGCGGATGAGAGCTGGGTCTAGTGACTCTATGCGGTTGGTGGCCATGATAACTTTAACGTCAGCCCGTGGGTCGAACCCGTCGAGTTGGTTAAGAAGCTCAAGCATGGTACGCTGGATTTCCTTTTCACCTCCACTAGTGGCATCATAGCGTTTTGTTCCTATTGCGTCAATTTCGTCGATAAAGATAATTGAGGGGGCGTTCTCCTCTGCTACCCGGAACATTTCACGGACGAGCTTGGGTCCCTCTCCGAGATACTTTTGGATGAGCTCCGATCCAACGACACGCAGAAAGGTTGCGCATGTTTCGTTGGCCACAGCCTTAGCTAACAATGTTTTACCAGTACCTGAAGCATTATGAGATGTCACACCAGGACGCCTTACCTGGTGGTCCGTACAAAATGACACCCTTTGGTGGGTGAATACCAATATCTTCATAGAGCTCTGGGTGTGTCAGTGGGAATTCCACTGCTTCTTTGAGCTCTTGTATTTGCTCCTCGAGACCTCCGATATCGGCGTAAGATTCAAGGGGTGCACGTTCGACCTTCATGAGTGACACTAAGGGGTCCGTGTCGTCCAGCAGTATACCGACTACACTGTTAGTTTTGTTGTGTAATAGCACAGAGCACCCTGGTTCTAGTAGGGACTTGTCCACGAATGATAAAATGTTCACATAATACTCTGGTCCCATAGAACTCGTCACGATGGCGTGACTGTCGTCTATCATCTCCTCCATGGTACCCACGCTCATTGGGGTTCCACGCAGGTCCTCCAACCTAACCATGTCATCTTGGTTCTTGTTTCTGTTTGGGTTGAGCTTGATCTTGTTCTCAACGTACTCCTCCTCAAGGAGGAGGTAGTCCTTGATGCGCTCCAGTTTGAGCAGACGGAAGCGGCATTTTGTGCTAGGGGTGACTGCAAGGTGATATCATGTGTTCTCAAGTAGTGTACCATGGCACATATAGATCATAACAGCATAAGGTTGGCATAGTGAGAGTAAAATGGCACTAGTCGCATGAGTGTCAGAGGGAGGTGTAATAGCTCAGGGGCACCATAATGTTACAAAGACATACCTGTAGGCAGCCTAACGGGGGCAATTTGGCGCTGACTCTTCTTCTTGCGCTTCCTGAAGGAGGGTGGAGGCTGTTTCTCCTTGGATTTCTGGTTTCCACCGTTACGGTTGTTATCTGAACACAAGTAAAAAAGGAACACAAGCAGCGGATGCTTGAGGGCAGTGATTGACACTTACCTTGATTAGCATTCAAATCACCATGAGCGTTACCCATTGTGTGACGTATCAAAAACAAAATGTGTGACCATGTCCGTGGCGGCCTCCCCACTCGTGGCAAGTGAAACGTATCAAATACAAGCTATTGACTATTATTCAACTGCAAGTTAAGTTCCCTTAATTTGTCGGGGTTGCTATCCAGGAGGACTGCGGATTCCTCGTCTAGAGGCTCGAACGACTGTGGCTCCAGTAGAAGGTTGAGTAGGCCCAGAGCTGCCGTGCTTACGGTGTACACGGGCCTCCAATCCTCCCTTATAATATTCAAACACACGGCTCCGCTACATTTGGGCGCGTTTGAGCCCAGTATATTAGGGTGTCTTATCTACGAATAGCTACATAGCAACAAAGTCTATCACGTACCTTGCTGATACATCTCACGCGAAGACGCTCGTGAGGGTAGTCTTCGGATATAGCACACTCGAACTTCACTGAAATGTCACGCCATATACCCTCAGTTGGCGTTATGGTCAGCTCCAGCCGTGATAGGTCATTGAGGTCAATGGGCCGCAATATCACATTCTCGGGGAGATCCAGGCACGTCAACTCTGTGCAACTATAATTACTATTTTATTTATGTTAACCATGTTGTAGACGGAGCAGCGAAGGTGACATGTACCTAGTCATTCTTCGACAGCTGTTTCATAAGTGACTCGGCTCCCCTGGAGAGCTGTAGAATACGGTTTGTATTGTTTGCGATGGTTTTCTGGATTTCCAAGCGTTGCTCCTCCGTCATCAGTGCCCCCTCTTTGCCTGGTGACACTTCCTTCTGACGTAAAAATGTGAGGGCCTCTGTGCGGATGCTCTGCATGGTGCTCTTACACTCCTTGATCTTGTTGACCCAACTTTCCACGGAGAATTCGGAGGCTGCTTGTGAGAGACACGCGGTGTGAAGGTCTTCTGCCACTTTGTCACGAACACAGATGCCAGAATACGTGGCAACCTCTACGGTAGGGATGACAAGCACTTGGACAGAAACATACCATCAATCAGTGAAGCGAGTTGTACCTGTTTAAAGAAGATTAGTTGGTTCTGCTCATGCAGATTCCTGAGCATTTTGCGCATATGTTCAGAGCTTTCAAGGAGGCGTTTGCAGTTGTCTGTTATGTTTTCCAGCGCCTTCTTCACATTCTCCTGCTCAACCAGGCTCTGCCTAGCCCTGTTTCTTAATTCATCAACACCAGATATAGGTACAATAGCAGTGGTAAATGGGTTTGGATTCATATTTTTTGCCTTTTGGAAACGCTCGTGGCAGGTTTCGGCCTCCTTCACTAGGGTCTCAAGGTGTTTGAGCTTTGACTTTGCCGCGTTTGTGCCACTTCCCTCACCATATAGCCTAAAGGCAGCGAGCTGCTTGTGCGCATTCAGTAGGATACGGTCAATATCCTCTTCCAGAGCGCGGGTGTACTCTTGTGCCCTATCGGGAAGGAGGGAATAGGTGAAGCTCGTGAGCTCTAAGCTTCTGCTTTCCAGGAGACGAACAAGCTCATCCTTGCGATTGGCTATGTGTTCCACTGGAATGTCGCCTGCAAATGGTGACTGAAATGACAAAACACCTACTCTTCACGTCCGCCTCCGAACTGTAGCGGTTGCTGGAGTCAGTCGTCGTCGACGATGATGGCGGCGGTGCCGCATCACTAACTAGAGACATTTTGTGCAAATGTTAGCAAGTGATTCTAGTTTGCCTATTGTTGCTCCGTATTGTGAGTGCCACTACAAGCCGTCGTGAGCAAGACAGGCGGATGACAGTGGTACTGAGTAATGTGAAATACAAATATGTCATAATATGAGAACTGATGGGTAATATACTAGCAGTTGAATAAATCACCGGAGTAGACGGTTGTGGTTTCCAATCACGATCACAGTCTTCAACAGGTATGCTCAGGCCACTAGGAGCAGATAGAGAACCTCAAAAAGTCGTTTTACGATCTGAAGTAGCAAAACACACATACACAATGTATTGTCTTCCTACTGGCAACGCAAAAGCGTTTCAGGAATCTCCCATTTGAGTCATTACAGCGCCTCCTGTAGAATCCTTATCGGCACAGTCTCCTGTTGTCCCAGATATCCCTAGGAAGAAGGGCATAAAGCACAGCTAGTAGCTAGATATATCACATATGTAACTAATATTACAACAATCGCTCCTACGTTACCACTTATGACGTTGCCATGTTCACCATCAGTTGACACACATTGATTCCGTAGGCAGTTTCAGACATGAAGTGTATACCGCAATTTGCGATGAGTACAGACATTTAGGGCAGATATCGCAGAAGGCTTAGCGACCTCTTGAAACGTAAATGAACTTGCGTTCAGAGGCTTTTCTTGTCGCTATAGCATTATGGTCATTTTACTCTATCGCAGGAGGGGAAGCCAGCAGAAGGGCTGGTTCCAGGGCTACAGATGCAGCCTTCTTGGTTCCCCCGGGCTTCCGGGGAGCCACAGGGGCCTTTTCACGTCACAATAACGTGCCGGTGAAATGCAATCGCAGTAGACTCAACTCGCAGGTTTGTGTTAGTTTCCTTCAAGTGACAAACAACAGCTCTACGGAGTCCCTCGGATGTTCTTTTGGTTCATAGACCACTTTGGGAGCAGTATCAAGGCAGGGTTAGAGAAGGATTTGGAAAGTAAGCTGCAAGAGGTAGACATAACACCCGCTCAGACAACCCCGTGGACTACTTCTACATTGATATGAATGCCATCATCCACGTTGCCACACATGGAAATATCTCTCCGATTGTGCAGATGGAGAATGAGCAACGGATAAGGCGCATTACGTCAGCTATTGAAATGCTTTTTAACATAGTAAAGCCCCGCAAGATGCTATACATGGCGGTGGACGGAGTTTGTCCTACGGCCAAAATTAACCAGCAGCGTGGCCGTAGGTTTAGGATCTCCAAGACTGTGGATGCTCTGGTAGGGTTGTGAATGCTCTAGACATTGTCTGTAGGCCGAGATATGTAACAGTGTATCAAGTAAGGAGGGGGAACAGTATGTTGCAGAAAGGCTACCTTTCGATGCGTATGATAACGTCACATTTAACCCCAACCACATATCTCCCGGGACGGATTTCATGCAAATAGTCGACAGTGAAGTTGCGTAAGTTGTTATGCTATATTTTATCAATGCTTTCCCCCAGTAACTGGCTTGCACTGAAGACAGTGGAAGGGTTTTTTGGGAAGTGCATGGTTGTTTACAGTGGCGGTACAGTACCTGGTGAAGGGGAGCACAAAATTTTCCAATGCATCAGAAGGATGAACAAGGCAAGCAGGAAGTCCCGCAATGAGACTCATTTGGTGTACGGATTGGACGCAGACCTTATGATGCTATCCATGGCCTTAAAAATGCCAAACATAAAGATCCTGAGGGAGGAGCGAAACTATACACCTCATGTAGTTGCAAAGAAAAAGGGTGAACCCTACTTCACTACCGATACGGGTATGTCTGGAATCTATTGCCTAACCTCATTTCTCTCAGGAATAGTACATTTGCACAAGTGGGACTTTATAGATTTGAAGCAAACACACTTTGAGGTTGTATCCCTTAGGGTCATGAGGAAGGTACTACTGACAACACTTGAATGACAATGCACACAGATGATGTATGAGAGATGTTTGAGGTACCTGAAAAGGAGATACCGTGCATCCCATTTCGCATTCCTCAACAGGCCGGATGCTCCATACAGGATAACCGACGACTTTGTATTGTTATCGTTCCTGGCTGGTAAGCTTCATATCTGTGTTCCACTCATACTCCAATAGGAAACGACTTCCTTCCAAAACTGCCAACTGTTGACTTTGGGAACTATACCTTTTCAAATATGATCAACAACTACTACTTCTTGCTCATGAAATGGAAAGGCTTCCTGACAGATGGCCTCAAGATTCACATACCAAGGCTGCAATCACTCTTCAAGTTGCTGGCAAGGTATGAAACTGAGGGTTTCAGGGAGAAGGCACATTTGGAAGATGTTCCAGAATATGCTGACGTATCGCGTTACTCCAACTACTACTACAGTGTGAAATGTCAGGTTGAAGGCAAGGCAAACATCAGGCGAATGTGTGTCGACTACATAAAGGTAGGTACTATCAAACAGCTATAACATGTTGCAGGGTCTCTTTTGGATTCTCAGCTACTACCATCACGACTGCCCAAGTTGGGACTGGTGAGTGTAGTACATCAGTTACAAACGTATGACGTATTGCAGGAGCTACAGATATCACTACGCCCCTCTAGTTTCAGACTTAGCCAATATAGCTAAAGTAGATGTAACATTCAACAAGGGTGGGCCCATCACTCCCCTGGAGCACCTGCTTGCGGTCTCACCGCCTAATGGCAACGAACTTCTTCCACCATCTTACAGGTATTTTAATGATTTCGGATATATAATCACGACAGGGAACTATCAGAGAAGGACGGAGAATTGCGACATTACTTCCCCACGGACTTTGAAATAAACGAGGATGGGAAGGTCAACGAGTGGGAGCATGTTGTGAAGCTTCCGTTTGTGAACACCCATAAGTTGACAAAAGCCGCACAGAAAGTCAACGTAGGCCTCAAGTATAGCTCCCTGTACAAGTTAGTGACATTGTCTAAGTGACATGAGTTGCAGGAATAAGAAGGGTCACATATTCGTCTACCATAAGAACAAGGAACCCTCCACCCAGCCTACTGACGTGCCGAATGAGGCCAAGTAGCATATTTAACTAGTCCCCGTGACTAAACATCGGCAAAATGCCATAATGTGTAAATGACTTAGTTTGTTAAACTTGCTGCCATGTGCAAAGACAACGGCATAGTGTACAACGACCTTAAGGCTAAGAATCTCGTCGTCAGGGACGGAATGCATTATGGAGCGGACTTTGCAATATATGAAGGTGAATCATTCTGTCTATCGCGTATATATCTCAGATGAGGTTCCTGAGTGTCACAGCTACGCTCTAGTGTACGTAAGGCATCAAGATCAGAGTATCACGGCGAAAACCATCGTTAGATGCACAAGAGTAGCGGAATCTGTCAAGAAGAAGGTGGGTATTCACATGTTGTGTAGGAATCCATGCAAATTTGTAGGCCATCTTGGCTTTGGTAGATTGCGAAAATGCAAGTATAAAGTATGCCTCCTTCGGTAGGCTAAAACTCACCTAACTGTGAACACATCGGTATTAATCATCCATATCTGACATTATCTCCGTATTTAGTACTACTCCATCCATGATTCTGCCGCTGCTAACTGCACATAGGCAACGCTTTGCCTGTTGGAAAAGACTCACCATTCCACTGTATGGCGCTGTCTAGTTTATATGAGATATGAGTAAAGTTGCACGTAAAGCGGGTTTGCTCAAACATCTATACACATGGTCTACACAAAGGGCCAAAGCGGCTGGAGCGTGGAGTTCACGCTGGCCAGCGGCTCCTCTTCCTCTAAGGAATCCACGCAATCTTCCGGTGGAGGCACTCAGAAGTCCGATGACGATATTGCCATAACGGTCCAATCCGGGCTGCATTGCGGTCCTGCTGGAAGACGGACCCTCATCAAGTGGATTGAAGGTACGGCAGCTGTGTAAATGCTAAAGGTGACTCAGATAACTACAAACTCAGAAAGAAGACTCAGCATGCCAATCCCGGTGTATTAGCCTGCAGACTGTGGCAAGAATCTCAGGGATTCTCCGATCCGGTATGTACAGGATCCTCCATGTGTCAAGTATTTCAGGTGGCTAAGGCAATAGTCGATCTTCTGAAACTCAATGGAGTACCAGCCAACGTTACGTACAAGGAAGTATTCGAAAGTCACCTATGCAAACTGCTTTCTACGCTAATCAAGAAGTCTGCTGATGACAAGGAGCGGTATGTCCTGTCTACATTTACCTAATAAAGTGAACAGTCTTTCGACGCTTGCTGAGAAGATGATTGCAATGGTTCAGGTGACGGAAATACAACCGTTACTCTGTGACGTTCTCGACACCCTGGACGACATTCCCCCTGTAGTGATGTCTAAGCTGCTTGAAAACACCAGCTCCGCGGAGCACTTCTTCAAGGTTAGATGACTGGCCTTCAACTTATTCACATCGTCATACAGATAGCAACAGTGAATGTCAAGCGTAAAATATTCGTAGCCACTCCACAGAAGTTGTTTGAAACCATTGCCCCTCTTATAGACAACGCTTTGTTCCTTCTAGATTTGGGAGTAAGTTACTGAATAAGGTTGCCATATTATTATCAGATCCTAGAAGACAGCACTCGCAACAATCCTCTGTATAGCGGTTATATGAAAGACTACCAAAGTATTATAGATGAGATCGTGGAGCTCATAGGTCCCCCGCAGACACAAACCTCTAGGATAATCTACTTCCTGGTGCAACAGTGTATCATAGTAATCTTTACAAAAAGTGTTGTTATGGCGAAATCAGCTGCAACAACCCCCAATAAAAATAAGGACATTGACTATGATATATGTTACGAGTACGTGTCACCTCAGGCCTTGAAGGCGACAGTCAGGGAGGGGGATGAGACATTAGAAGACTATCGTCAATATGCAAGAATGTCTATTGGGTTGTTGTACAATCTGGATAGGAATGCAGATGAGACGATAAAGAGTGTCAGCGAGATGAGATATTCCGGGTGTGGCTTCTGGAACCTCAGTGTAATAAGGCACTCAATCACAAGAACTTACCAAGACAAATACAGAATATCGCACCTGGAAATGCAAATGTTTGAGCCTTTTCTGAACTTGGTTCAGTTGGTTTCCTGCATAATTGACAAGAATTCCACCGAGTTGCCTACAGAGTTGTTGTACAAGATAACGAAAAAGACGAAGGAACAAAAGGGACAGCATCTTCGAATTAAGGTAATGTACGTGACTGTTTGATTTACAGTGCCTTAGAACGACATGGAACTGTACGAAGTTGCTTTCATACTAAGTCATCCAATGGTGGTGAGCAGAATACTCACTCATGTCGTGAAGCATGTGCAAACCAAGAACATGGTTCTTATAACACAACAGAGCAACATAGATGATTGGTTGCCGCTATTGGCACTGGGTAGGTAATTTGGAATATAAGTAACAGAGTTGCAGGTTTATCGTCGCATTGCATCGCAGCTTACAAGTTTTTACTGCAGGCAGATCTCTATTTTCAAGGTAAGCAATATTCTTCGTATGACATGTTCTCTTAGGAAACGACTGCTTCTGCAAATCTTTCCTCAAACCGATAGAAATAGTCGGGAAGCCTGTATCCATTACAAAGTTGCTTTCTTATGTATATCCAGTTGACAAGCACATTAGCACTTCCGGCAAAGACATACCCCCCTTTTTAGAAACGATGTTGATTCTTAAAAGGCGAGATAAGGATTCCAGTCAGCCAGAGTCCCAACCTGAGAATGGAGAGCAGATAAACTTCCATGAGCTTCTTGTACTATATCTTCCACGAATAAACATTGAGCAGCTGAAGGCCTTCATATCTACCTGCACATCGTTTTATGCGACTATAGACAACTACAACTATGAATCAGGTGACGGGAAAGGGAGGCCCGAGCAGCTAAATTCCATTTATGAGGAGTCAACCAACCTGCTGCGCAACATTTTGGATGTATTGCAAGAGCACTCGTGTGATCCTAAGGAGTACATCAAGCAGATGGGATCACTGCTAGAAGGCAGTTCCGAGGGGGATATGCAGAAATACAACCTTGGGTTGATGAAAAAGGTTTATGGGAAATTCAAGTTTCTCAATAGCACCCTCCTCGGTGTCATATCCACTACATCGAGTACCACTAGCATGTGCATGAAAGTGGTATGTATTTATGTCATTCAACACATGTATTTGCAGATGGCAGTTAAGATAGTGTCCGAGTGCGTGACAAACAGTGTGGCAAGAAGGATAGTAAAACCGGCATTGTATGAAAAGCTAAAGTGGTAAGTGGCTGTGCACGCGTTAACCATTCATCAACATTAAGGATGAACATTGTCTACCTACGTGAGCCTACGGATTATGTTTGGCTATGCCTTGCAAGGATCGCCTTCTGTGAAATGAACATGGCAGAATTTGATTCCCTCACGGAAGTCATTGCAAACCTGACCAAGCAAGGCCACTTGTGTGCCTTCCTGCCTCTCTACCCCTTAGCCTCGCGTAGAGGGGAATCTCATGCAATAGGCAAACACATAGAGGGGCTACATAGGTAATTGGCCATAACATCTATTTAACCACATTTCAGGGTGCAGAAGCTGGTGTTTGATGAGAAGGAGCATGGATTTAGGTTGAACAAGTACATGTGTGCCTGTGATTACATTAAGGATCAATACAACGGCACTCGCACCTAGTGACGCCTCTATCTGACAACGTCCATTCTAGTACAATAACTATAACCTATATCAAATGTATCGCATAATCCCAGTTATGTATCCACACTTTTACCCTTTGTGATGAGGCAGGCGAGTACTATCCGCACGACACACCAAGAGAAGACAGTCGATCACACTACAAATGATTCCACAAGCATATTTCCCTAACAACTTCCTCTAGATGGGAAATACGGATTTCGTAAATCGCATAAAAACCCAATTTTTTGGGGGCTCGACGAAACCTGAGGAGGATCCGAAAAACCTCGCAAAGTTTCAGCGAATTTTGGAGGACGAAAGACAAAGGAAGGATGGTAAGTGCTTTCTGAACTGATACTATATCGCCTCAGCAAACATCTTATGCCAGTTCTCATCAGACGCCAGAAGCGCCTTTAAGTTTTCCAGTGCGTATGGCGAATGCTACGAGAAGTGCGCTTCCCAGGCATTACGTGAAGAGCTACACGCAGCTTCCCTCGGATCCCTGATACCCAAAAAGATCGGCACCGTAGCATCTAAGGACGTGCTCACCTTCAAGAAGAACCCTAACGAGGCCGCTTTGACGGATCTCGTCGGAGAAATATTGGGGGATGACTTCTCGGAGCGCCCTAAACCAACTGCTGAATTCCTTGTAAAGCAAAAGCTTAACGACGATATAAGAAGAAACGTGCGAGTGAAAGAGTTGCAATGCGAAGTGAAGTGTGCCAAGGCGTTTTTGGATCTCATGGAGTGATGCGGCCATTGCGTATGCATGTTATTTGAAAGTACTCATTTGCATGAATACTGACCATAGCTGTTGAAATAGAGATCCACATATGTCACTAAACATATGTATAGCCACATAATGGCGGTAATGGGAATAGACAAGGGTTAAGGTGAAAAAGTATGCGATACAATGTTGATAGTCTACGCCACCGAAACGGGTTCAGCCGAAGGACTGGCATACTCCATATACCTAGAATTATACTTGAGAGGCATTGATGTGTTCGTGACGAACTCTTGTATGGTTACACCCCACGTGCTTAACTACCATGATCGCATAATATTCATCGTATCAACGGCTGCATACGGAGAGTTTCCACATTCTGCGCATAAACTCGTGAGTGATCTAAGAGGTTTGAAGACACGTGTAAAGTGGAGTTATACACTTTTTGGTCTAGGGGACTCAAGATATCCGTTGTTCAATCATGCTGCCAGAAAATTGGTCACTATCCTAGATGTTATTGGGGCAGCCCAGTTTCACAGGGTAGCATATGGAGACGAGCAGCATCCTCTGGGGTATTTGGGGGAATTCATCACGTGGTTCTCAGATTTCAAGGATCAGTTGAAGCTGGGTGACGTACAGAATGCTGGGCCACTTCAATTTGACCTGTCAGTGGAGAAGCTAGGTATGGAGGCAAAGGAAGGAAATATCAAAGTGAAGTGTTTAACGGGACAAGTTATATCTAACGATGTAATAACTTCGGAGGACCATTTTAGGAATGTTAGAAATATCGTGATTCATTGCAATGGTGGAAAATATACCACAGGAGACATATGCTGCATCTATCCAACTGGCCATCCTGAAGCGGTGAGACACTCCTTGATTAAATTGGGATTTAACCCAGAGGAAACTATCATACTACATCGTAGGAAGAATGGCTGTATATCGTTTAGCAATACTAGTGTTGTATTCCACGGCAATGAGAAGCAAAAACAGATGGATGAAGGCTTATTGCCATATGAAGGCAAGAATATCTCATTAACGACACTGTTTAGTGACTTTTTGTCACTCTCCAACTTGTGTTGTCAGTGGCAGATGTATGTAATGTCCATTTTTGCAGAGATGGAAATACACAAAACGAAACTCCTTGAAATGTCCAGCTTCACCATTGAAGGATGCGCTGAGTATAATAGGTATTGCAAGGATGAAAGAAGGAGCCTATATGAGGTTTTGTGTGATTTCAACTCTGTAAAACTGCCACTGTATGTTTTGATAAATATCGCTACACCATATTACCCACGCTTGTACTCCATAGCATCCACTCACAATACTCTTGGCATAGGAAGACCGGAGCCAAGCGTTTTTGATGGAAGCTTATCTAGTGTCAGCTATAAGAGCTTTAAGGCCTTTTTGAAGCAAGAACGGAAGCGAAACGGACTCATGGAGCTTTGTGTTTCTGAGGTCACCCACAATACACCGTACGGCAGAAAGATAGAGGGCCAGGCATCTGAATTGCTTGCAAATGCTGTCCCAAGACAGTTGTTACGTTTTGACATAATAAAGTCGGGGGTAGCTCCTGCAGTGCTTGACTTAAGTGTTCCTGTGCTCTTCATATGCACGGGAACTGGCCTAGCTGCAGTTAAACCACTTTTGGAGGGGCGCATGGAACGATTCATGCAACTCTGGAATGAACACTTTAGACTGCCAAATGTAAGAGATATTGCCTTCTTCGGATTCAGGCGTAAGCGTCAGGATCACCTATATCTCGGTGACATGCGACTGCTGAAAATGTGGTGTGACATAGTGTTTGTCTACTCCAGGGAATCGGGTAAAAAGGTATACGTACAAGACGTAATATCCCAGTTCCCAAAAAGAGTGATAGAAATACTGATGAAAGGTTTAGTGTTTATATCTGGAAGATCTCACCCAATGCCGAAGCAGGTCATAGAAACACTTAGCGATATACTTGTGACAGGTGCAGGCTTCGGGAAGCGCGCTGCTGACAAGTTTGTAGAATCAGCCCTGTTGGGAGGGAAAATAATTGTAGACACATGGGGATAATGAAAATTTTACAAATACACAATTTTAGTCTTTACGATAACATTATTTCTTATGTTATCCCAACGCAGGGAAGTCTGACTCCGTGAATACCACCCTACTGTTACTGGGCACATTAAGAGCTTCTGCGTAATTCCGTCTTCTGCGTGATGTCTGTGGTACTCCATTGCCACCAAGGCTTGGGAACTCGGCGTCATTACCAATAGCCATGGCAGGAGCCTCTGCGTGCAAGTAATAATCTATTACTTCCAGGTACTCCACTCGGCATCTACGTAAGACGTAGGAGCAACGTGAACACCATGTTTTCGCCAATGGGTCCATATTTTCACCACTTCTAGCCTCCTTCAACAAACGGTAGAACTCTGGCTCCAGCGCCTGTAGTGATTCCAAAAACTTCATTGGTACGAATTGGGATAATAGTGTAAGCCGCCTAATTCCTGATGTCATCAATTGCTTAATCTTCAATTTGGTGGTTTCACGCAGATGGTAACCGGCTGCTGATGCATGGTACTTAGCCTCGTTTGCCTTTAGTACACTAGATATTACACTCTTCAATGCCTCGTAAAAGTTACTGTATGAGTGAGTTTTGAACTCCTCCTCAAGAGATTTCACGTAGCTGTCATTCTCTACAAAAGGTGAGGGAGGTGTTTCCTCCTCTGTCTTAGATTCTTGAGTTTGGGGTGTGACCACGGGAGTGGCAGCCTCTTGCGGCTCCTTTTCCTTTTGCTTTATGTTCCAACCTGTTTTGTTTGGCTGTACCGCTGCATTTTTTTGCATGCGTTTCATACGTTTATCCTGATAAATCTCCTTTGCTAGGTCACTTCCTGGGTTTAGCATATCAATGTGGAAGTCTCCCTTCAACTTTGTCTTCTTTTTAACAATTGCAGTTAGGGATGTAGATGATTGATCTGTATCATTAGTTTTGTTTATTGCCGTTTCCATGGCTTTAACTAGCCAATCCAGGGATTGCTTGACCAGAATCTTGTTTGTTTTTGATATCATGCTGTGCAACATGTTAAGCAACATTAACGCATTAGGAGAAGCCTTATACTCTTCAGACGTCTCCTTTACTAGTCTTATTATAGTTCCAAATTCTGTATGAAAGTTTATAGAGTACAAAACAACTGCCAAATGTGACACGGCATCCTTAACTATATCAAGAAGACTTTTGGGTTTCTCGCCAGATTCGTCTTCAGGGATTGTTGACTCTTGAGCAAGGGATGCCTCTACAAAACACTTGTAGTCACTCTCCATCTTCTTAATAACACCATGACAGTGTTCATGAAAATCCATGGGAATTAACCTCCAAAGTTCGCAGTCAGGTGGATACAACCCATCCTTCGCTAGTTCGTACACTCTCTTGAGATCATTAAGTACTCGCATAGCCAATCTTACATTAAACGTATCAAAGTCGAAGACATACCTATCCGAACCGAAATTGACTCTAATTAGCTCTTTGCTAAAGGCTTCCAGCAGGTCATTTATCTTATTGAAGCCCTTCAGTTCTGGGTCGGTAAGATATGCATGCTTTGTTAACCACTCTGCGTACTCAGCAGAGACTTTATCTACTTCCTCTTTTATTTCTGCATGTTCCGTTACGCTTACGGTATCAGGTATGATTTTTATGGTTCCGTCCCACTCACTAGTATTTAGCAATGATATGTCGTGAGTGTAAGAGGTGCTGTGAAGTTTTTCTACTTCTGGGGGTTGCGATGGCAGTTGAGGTTTCGACTTGCGAGAAAGTGGACTCCTGTGTTTTTGTGGATGTTTGGACATATAATGGAGTTGTAGCTGCAAATCATCCCTGAATACCACGAAGATACAATCTTCCTCTTCACAGGGGTAGTGATAGGTTTTGAAGTGATGGAAAATAGATGGGTAGTCCTCAAATATATCACATACCCATCCTTCCGCATCACATACATTACAAAAGAAGTGGTCGCTCTTGGCGTGCCTTTTCAGTTCTGCACGGTCCCACTGGTACTTTCCACAGGCAGTGCATAACACGTGTGAGGGAACTGGTGGCACGCGGTCAGGATCTCCAAGTTTTATGTGATTGCCTATTTCTGCAGGAGTGTACAATGCCATCTCGCAGATGAACTTCTTTTCACTCAAATGCGCAAGACATGTTTCACAGAAAACTGCTCCATGGCGGCCCTTAATATGGTTATTAAGCGATTTAAAGGACGTTGATCTGTGTTTGTATATCTTGTCTATTGCTTTCTTCAAGTCCTGAGTGGTGGCTATGGGCATGGGGGTATACCAAGAGGATCGGCATTCTGGCATCCAACACAAAGGGCTTGTTACAACACGGAACAACATATACATTCCGGGATGCTCAAACAACAATCTGTGCTCTTTCACATATACAAACCCATCATCAAAACGAGGATTGCTGTGTCTCTTTAGGTATACTTCGTTAAAGGTGGCACCTTTGTTAGGTTTCTCTAGTGACAGCTTCTTAATCTGTTGAGTGAGTTCTTGCATGTTCATGTTTGACGATATATGTGAACGCTTCTTTACACCCCTTACTGATTCCAGAAACGTTTCCTGTATGTCCTTTATGTTTACATCCCCCTGCAACAAAAGTATGCGATTCACTTTAGCGTCCAGACTCATAATGCTCAACATGTCTGTGAGGTTAGATTTACTCATCTCATAGGCGCCATTGCCACTGTATAACAATGGCTGGACGCAACGATGCGCAAAAAACGGGTTTGCGCATATAATGAGGCAGTCTGATTCCTGCTTGCAGTACGGGCACATATACACGTCGCATTCGTCTTCGTAGAAATGCATCAAGCGCATGACACAAAGGAAGCACATAAGGTGTGAGCATGACCCCACTGCGCATATGAGAGCATTTTCGTAGCATATGCAACAGCAGAGATAGTTGTGGAAGTGCTCAGAGACGGGAAGCTTGGTAACCTCTAGTATCTGTTCGCGGCTCAAACACTTGCGACGTGAGACGCCGCTTTCCACAAATGCATCCAGTATTAAATCTTGTAAGCCGGTTGGGAATAGGGTGTATATTTCCATGGAATCCAGGGGCAGTACACGATGGTCGTTTGCCGCCGCAGTGGAACTGCCGTTGCGTTCGCCCACCTGACGCCTACCAAAACCCATGGTTATACACTAGAATTATCGACAATTTTATTTGTGGGTTGTCATACTTGTTCCGAGTATCAGGTGCCACACATGTCACCCTAGCACTCGTACGTATTACTCATAACAATAGTACTATTATAACTCATTATATGGGCTCATCCAAACCGCAGTAGTTCCAGTCTAGGAACAGCTGCTTCAACTAAACACAATTGAAATACAGACAGGGTAACCAACCTCTACTGGGCTTATCATCTTCGGGCACAATGGGCACTTGAACTGATACTTACGCCTATCGCTCTTAAAGCTGTCTACACATGAGCTACATATCACATGACCACAAGGAAGCATAACCGGTAGGTTCTTGCTACTTGTTTGGTCTTTGGATATTGGACATGTTAGATAACTGTGGAAGCAAAAGCTCGGACCCAAGTCAGATTCTATCGGTAGCTGCTTAGATGATCTCAACCATGAATCCAGCTTGTGTGAAACATCCTCGTTAGTGTTTTGTATTCCCAAAATTTCCGCTAGACGAGGGTGTATAATGTAGCCAGCACATACTAGCACAGATATAGGGCTGTACAAGTGTCAATACAGAACAAAATATCTCACCTTTCGTATGGCAGAAACACCCTTATGAATCCCTCTCCCTCCTCTATTTCATATGCTCGGTGAAATGCACCCTTGTATGTTTGAGAAGGCTTTGGTGTGTCCATTATACGTTCCGTGTCTTCACGGTTTTGGATGCTGTCCCTCCTTGTGCCAATGCTGGGTACGCTAATTCCCACGCCTGGGGAAAGCTGGATAACGGGATCAGGTGATTCGGGGCTTATTCCCGTAATACCACGCATGATCATCCTTATTATTCCCTATATCATGTGAAACAAATGTTGCCAAGACTAACCCTTACGTTGATGTTGGTCATATCAGTACCGCTGGAGCCCTCTTCGCGATCGTGACCACTTCCTGACATGCCTTCGCCTTCATTGAAAGGCAGGTCAGCAGCCACATTTTCAGCCCTGTATGGATGCAGACGTATGGAGCTCCCAACAGTGCGCCTCCCATGTGACGGGATCAATTCAGTGCTATGTTCGCCCCTTGGTGGAAATGTAATTCGGATTCTACCCCCTTCACTTGAAATGATTCGCGAACCCCCTTCTCCCTCACTTGTTTGAGATGAGAGTAGGCTGTCTCTGATGGCTTGCGATCCGGTGAAGAGTGTCAGGGATACGGTAGGATGGTTATCAGATTGGGAATCAGATGCAGACGTATCCTGAGGAGATGTCAGCGACCCCCCTTGACTGCCAAATGTATACTCGGGAGACATTGAGAGTCTGCTCACGTTTGGCAAGGCTAAAAACCTAACACTAGTGTTTTCTGTAGCGGCAATTAGCATTGCTGTGACTCCCCCATGCACACGCTCCCTTCCCCATTCTTCTCTTTCGTTTTCCGTATCATTTGTAGTGTACACGTTTTCGGCCCGATTGGCTACTGGTCGCTCCGGACCTACAGAGGAAGAGATCCTGGGCAGCATTTGCCTACAGCTTGTCTCCGGATCCCTGCACATGGCACGTATAGTCTCAGATCTATACAAAGTAGTTTCATGTGTGCTTTTACCCTGAATAATTTTTTTGGCTCGCTCCACCATCGCGCTCTGTGAGAGAATAGGGGAGCGTATCCTAGAATACTGTATTTTGGGGTAACCACGTGTAGTGGAATCTCCTCTCTCCAGTGAACGTAGCCACCCATCTTGAAGCTGTTTAGCACGAGGTTGCTTCACCAACTTGTCTTTCAATACATAGGGTGTATCGTTATACTTCTCCAAACATTTCAACCACGACCTATCAGGCTCTTCACTAGGTACTTCTTCTCCAATTGGTACCCTTATTACTAAATCTTCGGGGTCTAATTCCTCATAGAGTGGATCGGATGCATTGGTTTCCCCTTCATCTGGTTTTGCTTCTTGTTTCTTACTCATGCGATAATGCCTTGGGTATGTATCTGTTGGTCTCTCGGGTGTTTCAGTAGTTTTGGCGACAGGCTTTTCCACAATAACACCGTTCTCACAGAATAGTTTAATAAACATATTCTCTGTTTCGTCCCTAATTTCAATAAATTCGGAAGGGGTAGGAAGGTTGTGGCCCAAGAGCACTTGTGTCAGCAGTTTGCCAATCTCCCCGTTGTGAAGGTTCCACACGTTCGACAACGAGGAGCTGTTGACTTTGCATATGTGCTCATCAGTGATATCAATCTCCCTTCTTTCCAATTTGCCATCTTTCATGTGGTAGTACTCACTTAAAAGTTGCATCTTGTGTATGTTCAATAGCACCGTATTAAAGCGCTCTATGTGCAAATGTGAATCTTCACTGTTTTTCTTGACCCATTCTAGTAACGGGTCGAAGTCGTTATCTCGGAATTTCGATACCAACTTGCGTAATACACGGTACGCACTAATTACTGCCTCTGGTACCAATGCATTGGTGTCGGCTCCCCAATGGTTAAGTATGTCATTCCTCAGTGCTTCGTATACATCGTCTAGGCCTACATGTAACAAATGAATACCAATCATACGTAGTAGCATAGAGCTGTCTATGTCCATGTGAGAAAGCACACCAGTATCATCTAAAGAGGCAAACTTGAACAACTCCTTGCCCAGCCTAACATACTTGCTATGAAACTCCCGGTAGCTTCTCATACACTTCCTTTGCACATCCAATGATTTAACATCTTTAGATAGTTTAGTTAGGATGCATTCGAGGGTATTTGTGGGAGAATCAATCGCTTTTCCTATAGTATCAGGGTTTTGTTGGTGGTTATGAGTCATGCCACCTCTCTCATGAACGCCATTTGGAGACCCGTTAACGTGCCTATTAGTTTTATCACCTTTCGGCTTCTCCTGCTGCTCCAATGGGTGGCTCCCATCCTGGTTGGAGGCGGCAGTAGCGTCTGCTGGCTGTTCTTGGCACGTCAGACAGGCGGTGGCTTCCTGTAGAATTTGACAAGATCATATCAAATCGCTTACATTTACTAATGTCACAAGGGAAGATACGTTATCGTAGAGTTTGTTAAACAACTCCTTCTTCTTTGTGTCTACCAAAATGACATCCTCTACTAGGGAACCCATTGCATCATGGCACCGGCGTTTTGTGGAACTTCTCAAGGGAGGATCTAATGCCACCATATGGGATAGTGTAGTTCATCCTTCCATATGGCAATCTAAAACGAAGAAAACACCCTGTATATGATATTAGTTGCCTGGTGTATCTCCAAGACTTTTCCGCTGTTCCGCAATTCTATTATATCTCCGTAAGTCGAACACCACTGATTATAGTAGCACACTCATTTTGATGTGTAGAAACGAGTGATGTGTCTTCCACGCCCAATCAAACGTGAGCGTGTACACCTACGGTATGCAAAAGGAACTTTCACCACAGTTTTATAAGATATAACACTGTTTTTGCCTTGTTATAAAAATGCTGTCACTGTTTATAACGTGATTGAGTGGTTACGTGGATGTCTTTGGAGACAGAAAGCAGCTGACTGCATATAACACAGTGTCCTTCTTCCACCTGAAACAAGTGGTAGACAGCACCTTTGAGGATTTATATGACACGGAGAACACTACGGTATCCCGTTTTGCAACTCCGATGACTATACACCTGTGTCTTCTATTCACAATGGGCTGCTTCCATGATTGAGTCAACGTGGGAAGTATATTAAACATATCTTCAGAAAGATGCGAGAGTGAATCATCCAGGGTGGTAACTATGCTCAAATATTGGTCAAAAGCACTACTAAGGTAGTTATCGCTATGTATAGAGATTAACTAGTGGCACCGTTGTAAAGGGCAATATACCATGTAGTCTGCATGCCGTCTCAGGTGGTACCGGTAATCTACAAACGGCACAAGAGTAGCTCTTGTAAGAATGGGCAGTGTAGCCAATGGCGCAACACTTATAATGGAACTCATAGCAATTAAATAGTTATTGTATATGGCAGAGTAGGGTCCAATGCATAACGTTGCAAGTTTGCTTCCCTACTGTAGAAGTTCAAGTGAATAAACTACAAGACACAGCATGTATTCAAATGAGTCGCCATTTGATAAAAACAGAATTCTAACGACTTTAGCACGATAGAGTACTTCGATGTATGACGTATGAGATACCCCTGAGGCGCTTGGTTGCTTATTGTGACTAAGGCAGCTAGGATAGAATACAGTGGCCGTAGTCATGAAACAAGGGCATCTATGAAGATACACTTCATTCAAAGGATTCCTCTCGTCACTTACCGGCTTCATGGAGGACATTGCCAACATATAACTAATAGGGTTATTTTCTTACATTTATTTTGTTGACTGCGATGGAGGTAGGAGTTTACACTACCATTTATTCTGCCAAGTTGCAGAAATACAATGCCCACAACCGTAGCAACTTGAAATGCATTAAAGGCTACTTTTGAGGCCTGTATTTCTTGTTCCACCTTGCGATTTCGTCCTCCGTGAACACTTGCACTTCCTTCTTCTGGAAGAATATACCGTTGGGTGGAGGATTCTTCTTTTCACTCATGTAAATCCAAACTATTGAGATTCCGATAGCTACGAGCTTGTTAAATCAGAGTGTCGTTGCCTCACCTAACGTCCAAGTGGAGAACTTGTTTGCCGGACTCCCCTGGAGTAGAATCGTTCTTCTAATGTGATTGATTGAACGACGAAACATGATGCCAGCTGTGATTCACTGTACATCCTTCATCATTTCACGGGCGACAAGCGGGTAAAAAGTTTCCTTCACAGTGTAGGATTCCAAGGAGTGAACGGATGTGAAGGCGAAAACACATCCAGGAATCTAATTCAGACACGCATAGGCAGTATGTAACATTATAGAGGATTCATTTTTCTAATCCGAACTATAATGTCTTTTTCTGTTGGGAAAGTGGAATGCGCTTTCCATCTGCTACAGCACAGGACGCCGTGGCACTACCACACACTGAGAGTAACTCATTAGATATCGCATACTACGGTAGAATGGTGGGTCTACCGTCTATAAATATGGAGCGTCTTGGCTTGGCGCCCCCGAAGCTGAAGCCAGGATTCTTCGTCGACTATCGGAAGGTACCTCCACGAATGTGTAACTAAAAGCTCTACAGGGTGAAGTCGGAGAGATAAGGCTGCTTCTGCGGAAGATGGTCGCCGAAAACAAGTTCTCTTCCTCACTATCTGGTAATGCAACAGATTATCCCATGACATGTTACAGGCAACGAATTCGATGAAGACCGTATTAAGCGACGCGAGATATTAAAGAGACTCATAAGGTGTATGACACTTGGCATTGATGTGTCGCGTCTGTACACTGATGTAGTGATGATATCTTACACAAAGGATCACGTCCAGAAGAAGATGATATACATGTTTCTGTCTACATACAGCAAGGACAACCCAGACTTGGCAGTACTCACGATTAATACCCTTTTGAAGGATGTGGACAGCGTGGATCCCGTAATACGTTCATTGGCGATTAGGAATCTGTCTGCTTTTGGTACACAGTTGTCCAATGAATACGCAAAGAACGCAGTGTCAAAGAAATTCCACGATCCATCGGATGCTGTGAAACGTTCAGCTATTATAGGAAGCTTGCGCATATACAAATCGCAGTGCAGTCTGGCAAAGAAAGGGCACATCGTTGATTTCGATGAAGAAATGTACCGTCAGGATGTCATACCAAACGTAATGGCATCACTGAAATCATTGAATCTAGACGTTATGTTTGATGCCATGTGCGTCTACAGTGATATTATGGATGTAGAAGATGACATCAAATTGAGCAAACCGACTATTGTCTACATGATTAATCGGATAAAGCAGATGAATGAATGGGAACAGTGCCAGTTGTTAAAGACGCTTCATACTTACACCCCGTCTGACGATGAGTTATTCGATCTCCTCAACCTTCTAGACGGCTTACTTAATTACGCTTCGTCGGCGGTATTCTTGGCGACGGCCAAATGCTTTCTGAAATGGACGTGCCATGACCACATGTTGCAATTGGAGGTAGTTAGGCGTTTGGAGAGGCCCATGATTTCCCTAATAACCCAATGCTGCAACGAGATAACATACAATCTTCTAGTAAACATACTGCTACTGATCGTTAACGGTTGGTTTACCTGTTTTGCTTGATATTTGCAATAGCTCCCCAACCTGAAGAAGCTGCAGAGGCTCCTGCAACTAAGACTCCTCCCTTTGCAGAACACTATGAGGTTTTCTTTTGTCGGTATGATGATCCTCCTTATATAAAGCACGTCAAGATAAACATCCTGGTAACTATAGCCTGCGAGGTAGGAAGCAACATGCAAATGCCAAATGCCGCTTTAGAGCAATTCCACACACATTTTACACGAGCTCAACGAATACATATCGGATACGAACCAAGAAATAGCTACAAAGGCTGTGAAGGCCATTGGGGTTATCGCGCTAAAGAATCACGATCATGTCGATATGATAGTCCAGCAGGTAGGGTAACAGTACATCATCCTAATCCACATTTCAGTTATCAGCCATATTCACACCCAGGATTCCACATTTGATGAGCCCTGTATTGTATGTTATATGCTCCCTGCTGAGGTCGTATCCCGATGATGCTAACAAATTAATAAAGATCGTTGAGGACTCCAAAAGTCACATCAAGGATCCCAAGGCCCTTGGCTACTACATCTGGATACTAGGTTTGCTTTAAAATACAGTTTGAAATGTGTATAGGAGAATTTGGAAGCATTATTCAGCATGCGCCCTATATACTGGAGGACATAATAGACAAGTCTGAGAGTTTCGACATCAGTAAGGAGCTGATTTGTGCAACAGTGAAGGTTTTCTTCAAACGTGCACCAGAGATGTTCCCTGCGCTTGAAAGGCTGTTCGTAAAGGTAAGAAACATGAAGATACCATTACAACATTGCAGGTCATGAATGAATCGCAAAACCCGGAGCTGACAAGTCTTGCAAGCTTCTACTACTCACTGCTTTCAAAGGACATAGATGTAAGGAAATCACAATTTTAGAAATAAACATTCGTTACAGATTGCAAGAAAGGTAGTATGTGGCAATGAAAATGAGCGATCAGTGTTAACCTTGGAGAATATGATGGTATGCAAACGTATGACTCTATATAAGATGCAGGTGGAGTTGGGAATACCGTTACCTAAGGATGACTGGAGGGACACATTCAACACCTTAGACGTGTTTAATGACTTCCAGCAGAAGGGCAACAAATACTCTCGATTCTTCCCTTTTGTGTACGGCAACACGGAGAGTGACATATTCACCCAAGGATCTGAGTTGAATGAAGCTCCTGAAGAAGACATGGACCTTACACCAGCGGAGCAAATACCAATGAATGATGATGCCTTAACTACGCCAAACTTAGTACAGGAGAAACGTTTCTATGCAATATTGCAGAGACGGTTGAGCCTTTTGAACTTGGTTCATCCAGTTACGCTGTTGTCAGAGGAATACCAAAAGAACTGGACGGAATGCAACAAAACTTGCAGGAGTGCAGACAACGCAACAGCTAAAATAGATGGTATTAATACTGACTCTCTGGAGGACATGATGCTGGAAGCCCACATAGCCACACTGGCCTCTGGGAACAACCAAGGCACAACGAAGCTTTACCAATACGCACAGGATTCCGAGGGGTGAGTTACATTGTCTTTACTGTAATAACTTGTTTGCAGACATATGTACTATATTGAAGTACTGATGGAACCAGGCGAGGAAGAGAAGTGGCATATACAGGTGTCCGTCAGGACAAAGGATAAGCAGAATTCAGAAACGTTTTTGCAGTCCATGTCAGACTCCATTTGTCATTGTGTAAAGCGATGGATGGAGATTATAGATTAGAATTAACAATATTATGTTTTAACACATATTTAGCTGTTCACTGCCTTATCGTAGCCTCCGAGGTCACCACAACACATGAGTGGCACTAGCCACTTGGCCTCGTGTTTTACATCGTCAGGCATAGCTTCATGTATAAATCCGTTTGGCCCCTTGATAATTCTTCCCATGGGTTTGAACCCGCGTGCTATGACAAAGCATTCGGCACTGGTGAGTCTTGATGCTGCCGGTTTGTGGATGCTGAAGTCGTCGAAGAATATGTTCACTTGTCTGTATATGGGGGAATCGGTATCGCTGCAGAATGCCTTGCAAACGAACAAACCGTTTGGGTCTAGAATAGATGAGCAGACACTTATTGCTGCCCGGATGAGGCATGATTGTACATAGGCGTCAGTCTCATGCAGGCCACTAACATCGGGGGCTCCGTCGCAAGAGACTATCTGTGCAAGGCTGTTTTCAGCCAATTCCGCATTGCTTTCAGCTGCTTCCAGTAGGCGTTTGCTGACATTTTGAACAAAGAGCTCCTTGATATCTTCCATGACCTTCTCGTTGGTGATATCGCCCTTGAGAATCTCAACGCCCTTTATTGGCGCCATTTCCTGGAGGTCCACTGCGATTATCACAGGTTTTAAAGTACAGCTCTCTCTGAGCCTGGGACATATTGATTTTTCCTTGTTTATGGCCTTTGACGCGTCCTTGTAGACGAAGTATTCGTTGTAAACAAAGTCCCTGATGCACTGGGTCCAACTTCCTGGAGCCGCACACAAATCCACAACGTTTCTAATCCTAGGAAGACTGGAGCAGTGATATATTTCTGCACGTGGCTCGCAAATGTCGAACTTTCTCACATTCTCAAGCTTGGAGTCAGGACAGCAGTGCTCACACTGTGTCTTGCGGAGGAATTCCTTGACCTCATCGACTCTTGCGATTGGGTGAAATATACCGTAGGCCTGGAATATTTGAATTAGCTTGTAGGCGCTGCGCGCGCGGTATCCATCTTCCTTAGCCTTCCGATAGTAGACATCTCTGTTCTCCTTGGTCGTATGAGCCATCTCTACACAAGTACAGCGAAAAAGCTCCCAGCAAAATAGTGTACGTTACGAAACAACGGCTAACTCCCACTTCCTCAGACTATTATGGTCTTTTCTGCGGAATCCTTCTGGAAGTGGAGGTCGTTAGGTTGTGTCAGATTGCGAAGGAATCTGTGTATCCACAGGTATTTTATTATATATAATTGACTATCTAGTCATAGTAACAGGCTACTTTGGTGACTGATACGAGTTAAAGCGTGTTGATCGTTAGACGTGGTCTCCCCATCCCACCGGTGAAGCAGCTGCGTCTACGACGGCGCCTTGAAAACATTGTGGTGAGATAACTCGTCCTCAGGCAAATCTTCTAGTGACATTTTGTTCTGCGGGGACTGAGTCGACAAAGAATAAGAATTACCATTTTGTCCTTGGCTTGCTTCTGTCTGCGCATGGCCTCCATCTCCCTTTTGTACCTCCGTATCTAATATCAAGTCACCACAGAACCACAAACCGACTAACCATCACTGGAGACATGTAGTTTTTATTCTTCCAGAGAACTGACCCGTTGAAACTTCCGTTTAGAATCAGTATGGGTTCTATGACAAACTGGGGACCTGAAAGGATTGCATAGACAGTCCACTGTACATACCAATTTCCGTCAGTACCTGCTCATCAGGTTTGTTCAGCGGCAGTCCATTTTCTGGCGCTATTTGGTAGTGTCGGAAGAATATGTGATCGTCAAAGTAGAAGAATGACAGACAGTGGTCGCAGAAGGGCTTGGCCTTTGGGTGATTGTTCGGGGCGCCAAACACCTGAATGATAACTTCCTTGATCAGCTTTAGATGAGGAACGCTATCAAATGCATTGTCAAAGGTCAACAATGGCCTTGAGTATAGGAGACAGTTGCCGAAAAAGGTGGAGTCATTTAGTGTATGCACTGCATTAATAATTAGCCTAATATGGGATAGCACATACCATTAGTGAGTCGACCCTTTATGGTGGGACCATGGGGTGTCTTTGCCATCCATATTATCATTTCGCCCTTGCGACCCTCAATGAAGATGACACTGTTGCACCTGATGGTAGTATTAGGCAATAATGTCAGTAGACAAACCCTGACAGTTCAGCAAGTGTGTTGAGCGATGTATAGGAGTCCTTCTTTTCAAGTTTTGACTGCAAAAGATGCAAGAGTAGATGAGAAATGCGGTACCTCTGGCTTGTTGTGAGGAAGGAGAAGCCTTATATCCTTAACCAATTGCCTTCCCAGACTCGATATACCTCGGCTGGTCAGCACCATTACCTTCTTTTTGTTGATATAGCTTGGATTTTGCTTCAGGTAATAGGCATCCTTCAAGTTGTAGGGATCCATGTCCACGTCATCATCAGTGTCGCTATCCTGTTCCAACGACTCTATATACTTCTCAAACTTGTTTTTCATTGGTTTGACTACATTGGCCTTGGTTCTAGTGTTAGCTTTGGTATCCTGCTTCACAATCTCCTCGAGCGACTTGGAAATCTCATCACCCTTCTCGATGAGTTGCTTCTGCACCTCAGCTCTGGACCTTTTGCTGGTCGCCTTTACCATCTTTAGATTTACTTTATCTACGATATTGATTACTGGGCAATTTTAACCCTTAAATCACCAAGGTGTTGCGATTGAGCGACGTAACCCCTCCTACAGATCTATGCGCACACTCTAAATATATACCTTCCACATGAAAACAATATATATAAAGTGGAAGAATATCAATATAGTTACTGTGCAATATAATTAGGGGGGTACCCGGGGTATGTGGAAGGCAGGTCATATGCCATACTAGAAACAGCATCTAAAGGACTACCAACAACAATTAACACACTCTTTAGTATCCATGTGCACGTTAAGGTTTCAGAAGTAGTTTGTGTCCTTTATTGTTAACTGCTTCAGTTGCAATGCAACATCATCCAGTTCTCCCTGATCTGGAGAAGGCTCCTTGCCATCACCTTCAGGCTTCAGTCTGCAGACAGTTAACGCACAGCATCTTCCTACTTACTTGGGATTCTGGTAGAACTCAACATTCCTTTGGAGTTCCTTTTTGCTGATGAGTTCCTCCTTGAAGTCGAGGAGTTCGTCCTCTTCAATTTCGTCGTCGGATTCACTTCCCTTATTCTGTTTCACCGATGAATGCACAGGTATAGGAAACTAACCTCCACAATCCTCTTGAGCACCCAGTTGGTCTTGAATGCCCTCTTTTCCTTGACCTTGCGAACCAGTATGACATCGAAGGGCACTCTGTTTGCGATATCCGTTTCCTCCTCGGAAAGCCCGTTCATGTTAATTCTCCTTATGTCATAGCCACTGAACGTGTCACCAACGGCAAGTGACTTTCCCAGGTGCGACTTGGTGTATATTACTGTGGACGAGTTCACAGCCATAATCTCCACGTCAACAAGCCTAGGGGTGTATAACATCATACACATAGTGGAACTTACTCATACGACGGGTGCTGATGCTTGTCGCTACGGTCCCTTTCAATGTTGAGAATGATGAAGTTGCATAGGTTGAACTTGTTGAAAACTGCGGGAATGTTAAGCGCGTAAATGATGACATACGTGAAGAGAATGGAGACTTCCAGTACTTGTCGTTGGAAATATCCAGAGTCCTGAGAGTAAAGGGATCTATGAGGCTGATAGTTGTGGTGAGATTCACACACAACAGGAACGGCGAGATGCCACCGTTCATGGATGCGATTTTGGGAGGGAGGAATACCAGGTCATCAGTACATATGGGAATGAGTGTGACTTGGAGAGTGTACTTGAAATCCCACTTGTTGTTTGAACTATCTTGAGTGATGAGTTTTTTGCTACTCTTTACTTGCGATACGATCTTGTCAGAAACAAAGTCGGCGAACTTCTGTGCGTACGTCTTGCTTTGGAAGTGCAGGTCAAAGCCATTTCTCCTGGATAGGATATTAGAAACGTTTTCGTGGGCGTTGTTCTTTATAATGATCTGTTCGAGCATTAGGATGTGCCTCTTATCCTTGGTTTTCTGTCTGATCTGCACCATGGCCTTCCATATATGTGGCGTATACATCCGTTTGCAGTGGTCGCACTGGCTGGATTTTATGGCGTAGTCTATTTGTATCGGTTGCTCCACAATAACGTTGTTGTCTACTTCCTTCTGTACCAAAACGTTGACCTTTAGCTGTTTGCTATGAGGTTCGGTGAAGATGAAGTTGGCATTAATAATCTTCATCGCGTCAAGTCCCTTGACCTTTTTCAAGCATATCGACAGCAGCTCCTTGCTCTCCAGTTCACAGCTCAGCCTGTTGGTCACATTTAAAACTTGCAACTTCAGCCTTACCATCTATCGTGGCAAAAGCGCTTGCAGGTGACGCACTGAAGCACCGTGCAATGCGTAGAAACCTCTTGAGCCAAGTTTACGCTTTTGGACATACAGAGGTGGCACATCCTGGAGGCGGTTGGCTTAGCTACTATGTCACCGCACAGGCAGCATTGCATCGGCGCGTATGACGGCTCCGTCGCTTGGAAGCTTCCGGAATACCAGTCACCCATTTTGCCTAGAGAGTAATAGGAAATGAGTATTGGAGCCAAAATAGGTCTATAACGGCATTTTGTTTGTGGTTGCGATGCGGAGACCGGATGGACATATGCACATGGTCCCCATAGTTGCCACGTTTCAAAAGACAGTACCCACTAATCACGTTATTCTACACATCTGAAAGTATCGCAGTCGCTATACCTGTAGATGGGTACGGAGGCGGCGCCGTATATTGACTTTTGCTTATCACCGTCAACGCATCATCGCAGAGCATTCGTTTGGGTCACTGGTGCTTAATGAGAAGCACAAGAACACTATTTTGATCCGCTGAGTGCTTTGCAATGACATATTATGACAACTGGAGCGCGTTTCTTTACGAAGCACGCCTCATTTTTTATGGCAGCCCATTGAAGGTGAGCGTATACGCCACTTAATAAGACATATCTACGACCTGTGTACTGATTCTGACTATTGCCATGCGTTAACATTCCTGCAGACGAGATATTCTGTAAAGCACGTTAAGGGTGAGAAGAACATAGTCCTGAAGGTGACTGATGATAAGAAGGTACTGTCACTTTTAGCATGTATACAGTACTTTGCAGTGCTGCAAATTCAAGTTGAACAGAGGCAGTCATTTGCGTCAGTTGAACCACCTGAACCAGCTATTCTTGCATTGGTCGCTCTCCAGGGAAATAAACTCCATAGATGATCTTCCTCTAAAGGTTGAACGTAAGTCTCAGCATCTCTAAATGAAGCGAATGTTGAATATATCTAACGGCACTTCAGAAAAACCAATTAAAGCAGTCAAGAAGGCACATCATCGCCGCAGCTGAGTTTCAGACATGTCATCTGCTGATGAGGAAAAATGCTCCGGGCATCCTTCAAAGGTAATATATCAAGCCATCACCCATCATGAACCAATAATGATTCAATGATACATATTTATATAGTGGTACGTACAATTCGAGGGGAATGACATTCGCGGTCCGTGCGACGTGACACTTCTCAAATCGCTCCTTGAAACGTAAGCCGGAAAACTGACGATTCCTTACATCTCATTAGGTCTGTAATCGGAAGTACTTCCAATGTGTGGTGTGAAGGTATGGATGCATGGCGTCCACTTGTTGAAGTAGATGAATTAAGTGCACACCTTCCAGGTTAGTTGTATAATCACTAAGCATAATATGCCATTAGAGGCGGATAAGTGTCGTAGCACAGAGGGCAGAAATGCGCCCCTAGAAAATGAAGGAAGCCACAACAACCATGTTAATGATGACGCAAACGGTGTTAACCAGTATGACGCCGGTGTAGCAGAAGAGGATAAGGGCGGTGAGCCCCTTTCACCCGAGGAAGAAGAGGCAAGGAGGCGGAAACGTGAAAAGAAGAAGCAGTATTTGCAAAGAAAGAAGAAGAAAATAGAGTCAGGACAATGGGTAGATTCATCGGTAATTCACATGGATGACCAATATATTTCATCTCAGAAAAACTTAAGCGTATACATATCCGGTCTACCTGACGACACCACAGCAGAGGAGGTGGAGAATGTATTCAAACGCGCAGGCGTCATAAAGATAGATCCGATGACAAGTTTGTTTCCTTCAACGGCATCTCACTCCTCGCAGCACTACCTAAAATAAAACTATACATGGACGAAAACCAAAAGTTCAAGAACGACGCCAGGGTAACATTTGTCAACAAGGAATCTGTGCAATTTGCAATAAGATACCTTGATAACTATCATTTTCGTAAGGACTGCATAATACACGTCGAAGAGGTTAGTGAAAAGTAATTTGATTTTTGACAATACAACAGGCAAGGTACGAACCTCAGAAGAGCCAGAAGAAGAACCATGTACCACTTACCACCGAGGAAATGAGAAAGCGTTATCTTGCAGCGAAATATGAGCAAGAAAGGTAAGTATTGCTGCAACACCCAAAACATATAATGGAATAGGCTGAAGGGTTGGACAGAAGAGCTTGATGACGGCACCGGCCGCCGAATAGTCATATGCAAACCCATGTTTTCCCCTGAGGATGCTGAGGTTAGGTACATGGTTTGCACATTAAATTGTTATTACAGGAGCATGAAGCGGATAGTGACTTTTACAAGGAGTTACGTGAAGAAGTGCTTGCAGAAATAACAAAGTTTGTACCCGTGGACAAGGTCACACCTATTCCACGTCACCCACAGGGCGTTGTTTGCGTGAAACTGAAGAACTCAGCAGATGCTGAAATCGTCATTTCGAAATTTCAGGATAGGATTTTCGACGGTCGGAAGTTGCAGGTATACTTCTTTGACGGCAAGACTGATCTCCAAGCACAAACAATCCCCAGCAAATTTGCTAGGGAGGCCATTCTGGAATCAGCAAAGGAGGATCCCAAGGATGATGATGGTATCGCATGCGATTGGATAGACAATCAGAGTAGTGACGAGGAGTTTGAGATAAGAACTGAATAATTAAGAAGGTCTATTGCATACTCCCCTTGTATAGATCTGGTCCTGTTTTTGCGAGTTGTACCATCTGTAAGAATGTCATGAGTATATGTATGTATAAACCTGCCTCTTCATAAAACTGATTTATGTATGACTGGTCCTTGATATTGAATTCGCTTTTATCCTCAGTATCGAACATGGCGTCTAAAACCCGTCTGGTTTCTTCCTCAACCTTCTCTAGAGTCGTGTACTTGGTTTTGTTGAGTTTCAGTGGGTCAACCATGCGATAAATAGTTGCATCGTTATACTTGTCAAACATCATCGGCGCATGTGGGACATTAACTGTTGACCCTAGTACCCTGTGCGCCGTGAAGGGACCCAAATACTTCCATTTATCGGTTCCATGCATCCATCTGAAGGGTGAACCTGGTGTATTTAGCGGCATATACTCCCATGTTACTGGATCCACTTCGTTTCCATCACTGTCGAGCTACACAACAATTACAGCACTAAAACTACCGTCTTACCACAGTGATCCTTCGCTTTATACGTTCTAATGTTTCTGCCAGTTCTTCGCTACGCTGAAAGCCATGATGCAAGAATCCAACTTAACCTACGTATGACTCGATAAAAGCCTGGCCGACAATCATGGCTGCTCGCATGTGAATGGTCTCCTTCAGCTCATTTAGTACATATCTCTTAGAGTAAAAAACCCTTCCCAGTAGTACTAGCCTCAGATTGGAGTACGTTTTACCGCTTAGTATAACCATTGCGATTCTGAGAAAACTGTACAACACTGATAGTGACTTACTTTCTATTATGTACATATGTCTCTCCGTCATCGATGTCAACACTCTCCTTGCCATCCAATATGAATGACCCTTGTCCAGAGTCAGGATGTTCTGGCCCCGTTACCCCTCCACTAATATCACAGAAGAGCACAGATGGCCTGAGGTTTGTGTTTGGGTTCAAGCCCTCTGCATCATCCAGTGCCAAAGGGTAATAGATACGCCAAGCGCCAGGTATATCGGCCATATCAGCCTTCCATGGGTCCAGGCTTTTGTCTGTAAGGATCGAATCATTTGTTGCCTTCTCCCCCTCCTCTTCCATCATTCGTACTCCTGGACTGTAACCATTTTTTACTGCAGCCTTTATTCTTCTAGCAGAGACAGGAGACTTGAAGGTCTGAAGCAGCTTTCTGTGAGCCGTAATGAAGCATTTGTTGCGATAGTTTTGAAATGATTTGGCCAACACATACGGAAGGCCGAGTGATAGGGCTACATCATTGCCCAAATTTAGGGATTCCAAAGCAAAATGCAAACAGAAGGGGATAAGGATAGTTACACTTGCTATGAACATCAATCATACAGATGTCTTTCCTCTTTTCAGGCGATCACGTTCATGTACACCAATGCTTCGGTGTATAACATCCGCAAATGGTAGTCTAGAATGTATTTGGATTGATATATAAACCTCTTTTATATAACTAATTGTATTGTGTGATAAAATGCCAATGCAACAAGTGTCTATGTTGAATTCACCTTACATGGGAGGGTGGTGTAGTACGCCTCTTATCAACACACTCAGTATGCATAAGTCACAAAACATATTTTAGTGATAGAACTAGGGCCATCTTTAAGCTTAGTTCCACATAATGAGTGCCATTAACTCACCACAAGGGTGATATATTCAAATTTGCATTGATGCAGGAATCCATGTATTATTTCTGATCACAATGGATGAATGAGATGGATTCCTCAGCTCCACTTGTTTTGGAGAAGCGAAAGAGGGATGGTCCTCGTAAGAGACGAGGCATCGCATTTACTGGAGAAAGCAATGGACATACTGGCAGTTATCTTGACACTGAGGGAACAGTGAAAAGGACATCGCAAGCTGACTCAACCATGCATATCGCAGAAGAACCAACAAAGGTACACACAAAACATCAGCAATTTGAAAGTCTTTCAAAGGAAACAGACAATTATACATGTAAAGTATCGGCAGGAGAACAACCTATGTCACAGTTGGGGAAAACACGCCAAGATAGACAAAGGAATACCATCAGCAACAAGAGAAAACGAAGCAATGCAGCATTAAAAATGCTAAATCGGACCATACAAAACGTCGAATCACATAATAGAGCATATGAAAAGGAATTAATGTGGGCTAGCTTCTACAAATCACTAGAGTTTGATTCAAAAAATAAGCATAAAGGCGATGAAAAGAAACACAAAAATAATGAAAACATCAACCGATAATCATGAGTTTATTTACATGTTTACATTTGAGAAATGGTGAAGAATTTTGGCCAGTCGTCATTGTTTACACGGTAGTAACATACGTGCGGTATGTGAAACTCATATATTAGCCTCTCAACTGCATTCCTTTCGACAATCGCTTCTGCACCGTCTCCAACTGCTATAAGTATAGTGTTATCTGCCGCGGCATCTGAGTCCAGTGGTGCCTTGCGTTCACGCAACAGGGACTGGAAGTTTCTATGTACATGCTCATTCTTTCTTAATCGGTTAGCCTGGGTTCAATATGTGACATATAGTTTTTTAGCTTACGTCAAATGGTTTTGCTGACCGCTGGTTCTCCTTTAGAAGATCGTTAACCAGGGACACTATAGAAGCTTCATCACGCTTGCCTAAACACTTGAATAGCCTCTCCACATGACATGAGCTGCACGACATTTATCACAGATAATATATAGTCTTACTATGGTATATGGCCCAATTTGTAGGACTCCAATGACCTGAGATCGATGATGATGCATGTATCAAGCAATTCCGAAAACTGGCGAAGGTTGACCTTGAAGCATCTCTCGTGAGGGTAGTTATCAGAATTGAAGGTGAAGGTGATACGATCCAAACTACATCGTTCTTCGTTGATAACGTTGGTTTCCGAAGCCCCAGAAGCAGCCTGTGACGAAGGAGTTGCTTCTTGATTTATTCTTCCCCTTCTACCAGCATTGTACTTTGAAGAGACCTTAGGAAAAAGGATATCATTCCAAAACAGAAAAGTGTGGCTCGCCATATAGTTTAGCATAGGCACGTTTATAGAATTTATTACCCCAGATATGCATGATATAGCCGTTGCTGCAGTTTTAGTATGCAAAATGCCTTCCTTCGCACTTCCAATAGCCATCACTGCGACGTACTTTATGTAGTAACTTGGAAAGGTAAATATTGCATCCCACAGTAAAAACACCTGCTGGAAACTAGCAGACGAAGAGAACAGCGTCATGAACCATACAATCACAAAAGATTCTGCCAGAGCACCAAGTTGACGTAGATGAGCAGCTACCTCAGGTAAGAAAAAGTTTAGCATGGTATTGAACTCTGCCAGTTCGTTTTGAACGAAAGACCCGGAAGGGATGTAATAGTTTTTGAGGTATTTTTCAAAAATCTGAGTGGCAACCTCTGATAATATTTCTGCAAAGTCATAGTAAACAAGCACTAGATGAACCAGTACTATGTATATTGAGCTGCAAGTCCGTTATGCACAGTAAAGTTTAACATACCTTGGGAGAGACTCTAAGGAGTAGGTGTTCCTTATTCGGTTAGCTGCACTTATCATTAGCATGAGACACCTTTCTGAATGCAGAATGTCATTATCGTACTTGTTGAGTACTTTTCTTATCTCAGCAACGATAGCCTTATCATGTGGCTCACTGGACGTGATCTCCGACATGGGTGGGTTGAATGCTACAGTTACTCCCAAGAGGACACACCATATTTGTTTCCTCAGAGCATAAGGAATGTCCACTTGAGATTCTATCATTATCTGATCCTTATTATCGAATCCTTTGGACAACATCTTATTAAATCGTCTTATCCTTATCCACTGATAAAGAAAGGTGAACTGCCTAGCGTATCCACACGTGGGTCTGATTTGATGTTCAACTATCATTGGAAAGAGGTCAGCTTTCTTTATCTTATTAACCATATCTTCGATCGATACAATGTGAAAAGACTGCGTAGAGACGTGGCCAGTAGTCTTCAGGACATCAAATGGGCTGTTACCCATAAGTCTCCAAAAGTAAAAGACGTCGTCGATATTCATGTTAACTATATCTGCTCCAGATACTTCTATGGATCTTTTCTTGTACTTGAGGGTAAAGAAATCAGCAATCTGCATCCTTCTATCGGGATATGATGACGCATCACTACATAAAGACGTGACAGTCCATATCGGATCCATATGTTCCATCCATTGCTCATTAGTGTTTAATGTTTCTGTTCTCCTAGGCGACATCAGTAACAAGTCAAGAACTCGCGGTCTGTGTTCAGGATTAATAGTGAGACACTTGCAGGCGACCTTGAGTAGATAAAACAGATGCTCCAGATATGGGTGTTGCCTCTTACAGTTATCAATTTCCCCTATAGACAAATCTATTCCGGTGAAATGGACAAGATCATCTACCAGTTTACTACCTGCGACCCACTCCAAAACTAGCTGAATGACCGCTACGTGTGATTCCGTGTCAAGAAACCTATGCTCGTCGCCAACAGTATATACACCATTGCTTTCAGGCAGCCCGGTATCACCGCCCTTTTTATGCTTATAGATGTGTATATCCCCATTAACTTTGCAGCTCGGATTTACTCCATTGTTAAGTGACGCCACATCATTGTCACATGAATGCATCATCAGCAGAATGCCTATAATTCTTTCATCAGTGCTTCGAGTTTTTCCATCATTCTTTTCATGAATGGATAAAACATCCTCGCACATACCAATGACATCTATACCAAAGTTCGATAGACCACTCTCAGGAGGTAGTCTTGACCGTATTAGTTGAAACATCTTCGAAACGTCAATAAGTGCTTTTCTCAGTGCCCGGATCTGACGTTGGCACTTCAGTAGCATTGTTATATCATCAAACAGTTTTGTTGTGGTTGTCCCCTTTATGGGTTTGGCGTCATCATATAAGCCTTCCATCTGTTCACATTCCATGATAGATGCGATAATCTGAATCAGGCATATACCTAATGCCCAAACATCATTATTCATGGCTTGTCGAAGGTCGTAAATACTTTGTGTCACACAGCTCACATCTGGGGGGAAATACAGCAAATGCCTCGGATCAACATGGCAATCCTCGTGTTGAGATTCTCGTGCCATACAATGGCCGTTGTAGTTTCCAGTGTAGCAGCCACTGAGTGCAGTCTCATCAGCTTGGGAAACATCTACGCGGTTCTTATATGCGATATGTTTGAGATAATGCGGTCCGTAGCATCCAATCTTCACATCACCATCTCTGTTGACGAATATGTCGTGTAAGCCTAGTGAGCCATGAGGCATCCCGTTTGCATGCAGATATTGTATACCACATATCAGCTGATGAACAATTCTGTCAAAATCAAGAGTTGCGATATTGGCTTGCCTAAAAGTAGCATCAGCAGGATACGGCTTTATGAGGTCTTCAAGGGAGAGAGAGTAGCCTTCAGACACTAACATGTAAGTATTACCATCTATTCGCAGCATGTCGGTATAACAGCACAAATTGGGATGGGATAGGGTCTTCATGTACTGAAATGCTTCGGCTATAGCCCCCCTCTGGGCCTTGTCTATTGCATAGTGAGTGTCATCATGGAGTTGTTTCTTTATTGCCACATATGCAGCGAGATACATAATGGCAACAACTTACCAAGTGGAGAACCCAGATGATGCTCTATTGTTGTTTTCTCTATGACCAGGACCAGCTTGGACTCCATGTAGCCTCTACATGGCGCCCCTCTAGACAAGCTCTCCATTGCATATAAAACAAGAAGGACGTCAGAAGAAGCACATGGGCACACCTCTCATAGCTTTAACCTTCCTTGCAGTATATAACATGTTTAGAATGCCATCATAGTCGCCTTTTGAGTCATAGTATGTAGGACAAGGCACATCTACCACAAGCAGCGATAGAATGTGATTCTATTACATATACACATATACTACATTACTTCGCATAACAAAGTGTAAATGGATGAGCATAACATCGTCCACAGAATCCTCAAGAATTACACACTACTTACTACAACAGTAATGAATTGGTTCCAAAAAATGCTACAGACAGTTATAACTAGCAATACAATCAAGGCATACAACCAACGACAAAGGTTAAATGGGATGTGTGTTTTGTTTTTTGTAAGTTTCGCAATGTGCGGATAACCAGGCTTCTATGCCAGGGTCCTGCGGAGAATCCACCAGACACATATGCGTCTCCACAGACTATCCACACAACTTACCCAGTTCCAGCTATGTGCTGTTACACAGTAATCACGCCTGGGATCACATGATCAGTTTCAGAAGGAAGTTCATCACTTCAACCTTTTCCATCTCCTTATCTCATTGTCATCACATTTGCCTAAAGTTAGGCCAGTAACACCTCAATGGAAACCATATAAAGCGTTGTGTAAGTCTCTCCATACATTTTCGTGGTACACCAATGCAGGGGTTTCCTCTCCAGTTGGAGAAACAGATGTCTTTTGCATAACACCTGTTTCTCCAACTTCATCTAAAGAGTATTAAACTACTCATCAGCATTTATGCGACACTCAGCCATGGTAGCGTAGAGTTCATTCATCAAGGAATCGTTTCCTTTTTGGTCAGCCTGTCCAGACTGTACCTTTTGGGCCTCGAAGGTTCCTGATGTTGTAACAGGGGTTTGGTCACTGTATCTGATTGTCGCAGCAGATGTTATTGTTGGTACATTCTCAAAGGTGCCGGAAGCCCTGCCAGACGGGGGTTTGTCATCATGTTTCACAGTGGCCAAGGACTTGGTAGTAGGCGCATTCTCGTATGTTCCAGATTCCACAGTCGCAACATTTTGGTCGTATCGTACAGTTGCTCCTGATTGTAGCGTTGGCACATTCTCAAATGTACCGGCTTCCCTTCCAGATGGAGGCCTGTCATCATGTTTCACAGTGGCCAAGGACTTGGTAGTAGGGGCGTTTTCATATGTTCCAGATTCCACAGGACCCAGATTCTGACCATATCTGACAGTTGCAGCGGATTGCAGAGATGGCACGTTTTCAAATGTGCCTGCTTCCCTGGCTGATGGAGGCTTATCGTCATATTTAACATTGGCCAGGGACTTGGCAGTAGGCGCGTTCTCATATGTTCCAGACTCCACAGTCGCAACATTTTGGTCGTATCGTACAGTTGCTCCTGATTGTAGCGTTGGCACATTCTCAAATGTACCACTTGTCACCTTTATGTTGCTTCCTTCGCTGGCCCTGGCGTCGGCTGCGCTGACGGTTGAAGGCGTGTTCTCGAAAATGGTTGACTTGGCTGCTACTGGTGCTTGTGTCAATGCACTAGCATCTGCTCCAGACGAAGCCACAGGTTCCCTTTCATAAATGCCGCCTTTCTCACGGGGGCTTACACGGTCAAACGCCCTTACGGTGGCAGCTGATACGGCTGATGGTGCATTCTCAAATACACTCTCAATCTGAGCAACCGGAACTGATTCGCCACACCTGTATGCTGCATGGGATCTTGTAGCGGGGACATTTTCGAATACTCCAGCAACTTGAGAGTGCCTTTGTGCGACAGGTTCACATGACCTGACTGTTCCCTCGGCGGCAGTTGCGGGCTTGTTTTCAAATACGGACTGGGCAGCCCGGTTAATTACAGGCGTATGTGGCTTTATAGGCTCACATGGTTTCAGGGTGGGCTTGGCCTTGTCGGCCATTTCAGTTTCAAACCTGCTTACGGCATCACGAACATTAACCTTAACGCATGACCTTCTGGTGGTAGCGCAGACGGGAGTCTTTGGCTTCTCATCAGCGACTGGATCAATGATGTCTTTAGTTCCTTCGGCCTTGGCGTGCCCTACGTCTGTGCCAGCAGGGCTCAGCTCTCTGATATAAGTAGGAGAAATACCCTCAAGTTCACCCATCTCGAAGCACTTGGCATTACGTCTATGGGCATCGGGCATTTCTATGTACCGACCACGGTATAGGCAATCAAGCTGCAAGAGGAACAGAGCGACGCGCCCCCGAGTTGTTTAAGAGGCAACGAAGGCGTCTATGGCTAAAACTCCAAACAGAGCAAAGTGAACCAATACAGAGTGTGTAGCCTCCTACTGTCTACAGAGTCAATATGTGCTCCCCCTGTGGAAAAATCACATACACCACGTACACAAAGCTTCTGTGTCTCGGTGTAATATGCACATCATCGAAAAATCAATGATGCGAGCAGGTTACACAGCAGCGGAGCATAGATCTAGCAATAACTCGGGGCCCCTGTAGTACTAAGCACCCCTGTGATACAAGTGTATATTTTCTGGACGGATGTATGTGTACACCTTCCCCGCGATTTTACACATGCCCATATCGTGCAGGTGTAGGTGTGGGAAGGGCACTACGTAAGGCCTCCGAGCTGGTCAATTTGTATTAAGGTGTGACATGATTTTTAATGTCTTTACGCATTTACGAACAGCGGCCAGATTGCAACCGTCGCGGCTGCAGAATTTTTGTTATATGGCCGTGGCTCTGCCCTCAGATACTTGTGATAGTATTGTTGAACCAAAAGGACCAGTATAACAGGTACAAGCGCGACACATCTAAATATCATCGTCCTTCGTCATTAATAGAGCCACTTGAACCACAGTACTTGCCACTTTCGTAATGCTGTCTAGACACTGGGCCTGTCGCCGCCAGTGATGTGGCGCGGTCCATTAGCAGGCACACTTACTATAATATGGTCTCATAACATTACAAAATGGGTTTGTGGAAAGACCGACACCGTTATCAGATGGCGTTTAGGCGCCGCCTATCGCATATGTTCTTTACCTCCGTGTCAAGGATCGCACAAATAGATAAAAAACACAGTGATACACAGCTGGAAGCCGAAAATCCAATAGCTGAGGAGGCCGTCACGCCAGACGGCACCACTATGTTCTCAGGAAGCTACGATGCCCTGAGCAACATTCTGGGAGAGCGGGTCATACGCTCCCTCAAGAGTTGTGGATTCGTAAATACCACCATTATTCAGAAGGCAGCTATTCCGAAGATCGTAGAGGGCAATGATGTCCTGATTCGTAGTGCAACAGGATCAGGAAAGACACTAACCTTCCTGGTTCCTGCGTTGAATCGTCTGGTTCATAGAGGTGACGAAAGAAAGATCAACAGACAAGATGGGACCATTGTATGTTGCCTACATGCATGTATAAACCCCCTTCAGGTTATGATAGTGTGTCCTACCAGGGAACTTTCAGATCAGACCAAGGACATGGCCTCCAAACTGTCTAGACCATTCCCTTGGATAGTTGTCGCAGCTATAAAAGGTAGGCACTCCCAGTGAGTCATAAGCTCAATGCAAACAGGTGGAGATAGTAGAAAATCGGAGAAGGCTCAGATAAGAAAAGGTATCACCCTGCTGGTCGGTACGCCAGGTAGGGTACTTGATCACTGCGAGAAGACCTCTTCATTCAACGTTTCTAACATAGAGATGTTTGTATTGGATGAAGCAGACCGTTTACTGGACATGGGATTTGAAACCAAGATTCGTGGCATTTGCAAGTTCCTCTCTGCCTCTAGATCCGGCGATGGCGGGGAGGGCATGCAAACTGTGATGACATCGGCTACGCTCACAGAGGCAGTCAGAAAACTGGCTAACTTCTGTCTAAGGAAAAATCCCTGCACGATTGGTATCGACGATGATATTTTATCGCTACCCTCAACATTGACACATGAATACGTTCTCGTTGAATGCAAGGACAAGTTCATTTGCCTGGTATCGCTCCTCTTAAAGTATGTTGATAATCGCGAAAAGGTGATTATATTCGTTTCAAACTGCCAGAGCGTTACATATTTCCACAATATGTTGAGGTCATTGACGTGGCCCACAATTGAAGGGTTTAAGAGAAGTCGAGATGATAACCGTGATAAGATGGCAAAGAAGATGGAGAAATACTCTACCATCGTTGAGAACTATGAACTCAAGGTTGGCAAGTCCATGGGCCAGTTCAAGGGAGTGCAAATAGACGGACAGCATAGAATACCCATTTTCAGCAAGGTACCTATATTCATGCTGCACGGCAACATGGAAACAAATGATAGGTAGGTATTACGTGTGAAGTATGCCATTGTGCTGTAGAACTGGTTACATCAATGATTTCATGAACAGCAGGAGTGCCATTTTGATTTCCACAGATGTTGCATCTCGAGGCCTAAACCTCTCTGAGGTTAACCGTGTTATTCAGTACGACGCACCGCAGCAGTTGGAGGAGTACATACATCGATCGGGAAGAACGGCTCGTCTCGGCGGAAAGGGTAACGCCACAATGATCCTTATGCAACATGAAGTACATTTCATTGAGACATTGCGCAAACGCGGAATAAGCGTGAAACAGGTTTTGGAGGGGCTTGTTTGGTCCTACATCGAGAACACATATGTGCCAAAACACTTAAGCAAGTTCAAGGGATACAACGTCGCCTTCCTGAGAAACTGCTTTTCGGACTTTGTAGCAAACGACTCTGATTTGCTTTCAGCTGCTCAGGGCGCATTCAGATCATCAGTTCAGTCGTACAAGACATACTCCAAGGATTTGCGCCGCATATTTGACTTCAAGAAGTTACACCTAGGTCACTATGCAGCTTCCTTTTGTTTGAAACAGAAGCCAAGTGATATCATGCATGCATCGTATCAGACAAATAACGAAAAGGTAAACAAAGGAGTGTCACAAAGACTAGACTATTCAAAGTCACATGTGAAGAGGACTAGACCAGTATCTAAGCCTTCTAGGCAACAGAGAGTTCCCAAGGCAGCCGCTCTGGGTAAGGATGTATCTCAGGCTGCTCTAATGGCCCTAGAGGTTCTAAAGGCCAAAAACCAGGTACTACCTCGATGATAACACACATGCCAAATATAATATGTTCATGGTATTTACGCCAAACATTAGGTTGCGATGCTGTCCATATAGCACAATGGGCAGGTTTATTGTACAACGTATGGTGCAAAATGAGTTACTCCATGGAGTTACACATGATAAACATGTTTATGCTCTCCTGTAACGCTTTAACATGCTTAGCCACTTATCATATGACAGCCCTGTAACGATGCCCTGTGAGTTTTCACAACCTTGATTGCTCTCCGTGGTTCCCTGAAATAAATGGACAATAAAACCAGTTTACATACCATAATAAGTATCTCGCCATCATCGCCTTCTAAATACTTTACAAAGCCTTTCACGGTCAAAAATGTCAGTGCATATATGTTGAGGCATGTGACGGTGTATCCTTGTTCAGGGGTATCGTCCAAGACAAACTCCCAGAATTTCACAGGTTCGTGTTTAGCAACTTGTAGCAGCCTATCTTTGACAATATTGGTGTGTTTCTGGGTTTCCAGTGTCTCCTTGTACTCCACCATGGTGGCCAGTTCCTTGGTGGGTGCAACGTGGTATGCAGGAGCCTGTTGAGAGCGCTTCCGCTTTTTCACATTACTGGCATCCAATAGGGACGACGCAACTCGTGGCAGTATATCCCAACTGAGTGAGGAGTAGGATAAGACCTTGGTGGAGAAGAACTTTGATAGCTCGATGAAGTCTAGCTCAGAATTGGAGGCAGCAGAATCCTCAGCTGGCGTGCCAGAATTCTCTACCTCCTGCGATTGATGCTCAGATACAGCGTATGCAGCATCACCTTTCTTGAAATTGTCCCTATAGAGTTTTAGAACGACGTCAAGAAGCTCCAGTGTTGTGGCTTCATTGAGCCTTAGCGCCTTGGCTTTTACAATGGAAGACAACTTTGCGCCATGCTCCAGAGCCTTTGAGATACATGGTTGCGATGCGACGTTGCTGATTATGTACTCATCCTTGTTCTGGGCAGAGTGTAGCTCAGTGTTGGCATCGAAAGAAGACAACCACCCGAAGTTGAGGTTGTCCGTGATTTCGTCGATTTCATGGCGAGTAACTCTATCAGTATCTTCCTCTAATTGATGAGGCTTAGCAGGAGCCTCCTGTGCTTCCTCCATAGTATTATTATGTCTGGTAACTGGTGGCTAGTCTCTGCTACGGGTAAGGGTATTAGACAAGGACATTACACGAAATACGGTAGCAACACATTAAAATTAGCATGATTATATGTCTACTTTATGCCGTTTGTGAGGCGTTGGAAGTTGTCGTACTGTACAGTTCTGAAGTTATTGACAGATTCCTCTATCATTGCGACTATTCTGTCGATACACACCTCCTCAGAAAGATTGAGCATGAACCTCTCCTTGAACATTTCCATTGTGTAGGCAGTGCCGGCGGCAAAGCAAGGCATTTTGTTGGAATCTGTCATCATATCCACGAGGAGGACTATGCGATCCATGTGCTTCCTGGCTTCTAGCAGACCGCGAATAACAAGGGTTCTGAAGTACTCAAAGTTGTCTGAAGTCTCTCCTCCAATGATGTCCAGGTACTCCCTTGTTAGTTTGAATGGGGAGGTCTCGAAGTTGATGTTTCCCGGGGTGTTAGAAAGACAGAAACCGTAGTCAATGTGAACAATGTGACCAACGCTGTCCAACATCATGTTTCCATTGTGTCTGTCCTTAACTTGCAACAAATAGGATATGATAGAGTAAGCCGCATGACTCTCTATGAAGTTTTTGCGAGCTTCAAATATGTTGTTGGCGTATATGCGTTCGAACACCTTGCTGATGGATTCCACATTAAATCTGCGCTTTATCACGTCCACTGAGCACGAGTCTGGCAAGAACTCAATGATACCACAGTTTGGCCCAGTGACAAGAATTTCCATGGGCTTCAGCCATAGAGGTAGTTGGGCCGCGGCAAAAATATCACGGAACAGCCTAAGGAGCTGATTGACCATGAACTCCTGCCTTAGATCATCACCCCCCTTTAGAATAGCACCACGTAAATTCCACGATTTTAAGTTTCCATAGGGACTCAATTTCCTTAGCCTTTCCTTCTTGGCTTCTAAAAGTTCTGGGAAAGCCACAGCATATGCTTCCTCAGTCGTCATCTTATCGAGATTGGGGAGCTTGTTTTCTGTACCCGGTGCAGATTTACTTTGATCACTTTCCGCTTCACTGACCTCACCGTTTTCTTCCTTTGAACCAAGTGACAGATCTTTCATTGATGATTCTACAGAGATGCTATCTGGATCGTCAGGCTCATTACAACTGCTGGACATGCTGGACTGGAACTTCAAGGTTTCACGGTGGAAACGCTCAACGACATCATCTGGAAGCATTCCCAGAGCATGCCTAATGCACTCAAGTGGGTTTCTAATACGGTCCACTTCAGATTGCTCTAGCAGCCCAGAGGAAATGAGATCCTTGACGATGGCATCAAAGACATAGAGATCGCTGAAAGAGCACTGTGGCGATCCCTCACCTCCTGACTTTTCAGAAATACCCTTCACGTCTTCGTCCAGGTTTGCGATTTCAAAGTAGAAAACGAAAGGAGCACGCTTCTTTGAAAAGAAGATCCTTATCTCGTCTTCGACGATTCTTAGAAATTGGAATGGAATGTTGGTGACTTTGTCACGACCCATGTTTCTCATGGGTAGGGATAATCCCCTATAAGCGAATGTCTCCTCATAAGCGGCTACTGCGCATCTCTGAAGGAGCATCCACTCGTTAACGGCCTTAGCGTACGCAAGCAGCAGGGGTTCACGAGCTTCTCTTTTGGGCTCTGTAGTTAGAAGTCTTGATATATCCATTGTGAGTTTCACAAAGTTACTGAGTGTGTTGAAGTAATCAAGTCTTCTCTGCTTCATCATAAGACGCTCCAGCTCATACCGCATCATTTCGTCAGGGCAATCTACATGTGGTTGAATCTCCAGATCCAAAGGATTGCCTATTTTTATGTATGGTGACGGCAGTTTCACTTTTGATTGCGGGCACTTCAAAACGCTAATGTTGTAGCGGAGCTGATTAGAAAACTTTGGTGAGCTAAGTAGATGCATTTCGGTTGTTTTCTCTAGTGGATCTGCATTACGTTCACGGATTCCTTTGATGATATTTCGTCGCAAAAGAAGCCCTTTTGAACAAACGTTAAGTTCTCTGTCTTCTACTGGTGCTTTGGAGGATGCAGTGGGTGTTATAAGTTTGCAGTTAACTACGGCCATTTCCGTCTCTTGTGTCATTTTTTGTGCCAGATTTCCCAGCTTGGAGGCCTTGTCATATATGATGGCTTGGTAGAACCATGACAGTTTTAGTGCAAAGTGCATAGACGTAGATGCCTTATCCAACAGAAACCTATGAAGAGAAGATTTGCCGTATTTTGCAATTGACAGTTGACACAGCTGAGGGAGGTAGAACATGACTTCCTCATTTGTTCTCTTGGAATACAGTAGGTTAACGAGATATTCATGTACTCCTGATTCCTTCCGGTGATACAGGTGATGCATATGCATATATGCATCGAAATAGTCGTTTTGATATAATTGCAGAAGACTACCCGAGTCTACGGCCATGTCTGTTATGTCCAATGGGTTTTCACTGGTTCCATGAACTGCCTTTGATGACTTCTTCTTAGACTCCTTCTTGGACTTAGTTTCCGCTTTTGTGGGTTTGCTGACCTTCACACTGTCTTCGTTTCCAGATGCTGCAGCCAGTTTTGGTCCCTCACTTTGCACATTGTCTGCGGGTACTGTGCCTACTCCTTCGTATAGCACTGCAGTTTCAGGAACACAGTCTCCTGTTGATTCCATTAAGGGCATTGACATGTGATTATACACACATTCGTCACTTTGATCAGCATCTATTTCACCACCATGGGATGGCTTGTCGTGTGGCACTTTATCAGACTTTCCGTCGCTATCACTGTCACTATCATTACTCTCACTCTGCATTTCACTGCTATGCATGTCCTCCTCCTCGTCAGAATCAGAATCATCTTGGTCACTTGCATATCCACTTAATGATGGTGCACCAGAACCAACATTTTCATCACTGTCATTCGTGGTGGTTTTGTTGACCTTGTCATCTGTGATCTCCGGCTTAGGCGCTTCCGGTGGGCTGGCAGCAACAGGCTCTACCACTGGCACCGCTGCCTTCTCTGGAACGGACTCCTCGACTGCCGTTACCTTCACTGGTTCGGCCACTTTCTCAACTACCGCAGTTACTACTGGCTCTACCGCAGCCTCTGCCTCTTGCTCCACGACCTTTTCCGCCAATTGTTCCTCCTTAACCGCAACAACTTCTTCAACAGTTTCAGGTTTGCCAGCTTCCTCTGCGGGCGCCTCCTCTGGCCCCTTTTCATGACCAGGCTGGTCATCGGCTCGTAAAGCGTCAGCGCCACCTGCCTGCAAAAGCTGTTCATCATCTGGGCGTTCCATATTAGAATGGTCACTAATAGGCCTCCATTCAAAGTGTATTTTTATGAATATACAGCAGCGACACTACGCGCTATTTCCTGGGTCGTTATAGGCTGGGACCTTCTGCTGCTACAGTGTCGGAATTCCTTCTTCTCCACTAACACTCAGCACTATAATTACAGAGGTTCTAACCCACGTTCCAAACAAGAGTAAAGTGTGACGGGACGGTCTTTATTCGGCGTCGGCACCTTGGGTATCACTCTCCACACGAGAAGAAATCCTGGGCAATGTCCATTTAGTTTCTCACTGAAGTCATTATACTTTATTATTGGCAATCATTACGAAATAATGCTATGTGCCCCTTTTGGAGTCCACCTGGTATGTTCCATGGATGTGTCACTGTGTCGACTCTTCGTTCATGTAATACTGCCCACATTGACGCTATAATAGCGCGGGCATAGTGTATAAGGAATCCTGCAGCTGTCGATAAAACCACTAGTTTATATGCGACTATGTACGAGAAACATTTGAAGGCCCACAGCTAACAGTTAGTAATAATCATGATGCCCATGAGACATACATGGAGGGTTTAGTTGCATCTTCTACACATAGACGTTGCTGAAGATGGGTGGAAGGGACGAAAATTCTACGGCCAGGCTACCACTTCACTAGTTGCATCTAATAGCTATACCAACCACTGTAGCATTAAAACAGACCTATTTTACAGCAGTGTTCATTACTAACACTGCATTCAGCACTGTACAGGTTCTCTAAAACGGCAAACCTGCTTACTACCCATCAGTTGAATTTTCGCCGCAGCGGAAATGCATACTCCTACGAGACGAAATGTCTTTGGAGACACCCCCTTGGCGCCAGACATAACTCATGCAGCGGAATCGCACAGCATATCAAGGAGAAGCCGATCTTCCAATCCCTTCTGTAAAGGAACTGATTTTGAAGATGCACTACTCAGCCGTGGTAGCATCATTCCCTCTGGATTGGACTCATTCATCAGCCCTACCTATAGGGAAAAGCGCCTTTGTCCAAGCGATATAGATAGCCGCAGTAGCATAGGAGTGCTGAAGAAATCGCGATCGTTCCGCTCCACTCCGGTAAATAACTACAACGTGTACACTGATGCTTCGGTAACCAGGTTTGTAATGTTGTCTCCTATAATACATGCGCATTGAGTTAAATAGGGCAGCTTGATCCCCTGCTGGAATCATACGCATACAATATGAAAATTGAAGTTTTAACATAATGTTGCAGTAACGAAGTAACCTGGAAGCAGCGCTCATCGATGCTATCACGGATAAACGATCACCAGATCAAGGCAGACGAGGTAGGCTATGCGATATGCCCTAAGCAGCCACAGATCATGACATCCATCCCTTTTGTTCTCAGGGAAGTGGAAAAGTGTAATATGCTGCTGAAGGACTTGGGTATTTCTCTGTGAGTCATACCATATATGGAGTCGTCAATCGACAGTGTGCTTCTTCCTCAACTTGGGGAAATGGATAACCTCCCTAATGTTAGGTATTCGTAATAAAAACATGAGCAAACGCTCAAACCCTATGCCAAAGCCTCCATGTCGTGCGTTGCCGAACTTGCGAAGTTCAAGGTACCTGGGAATTGTTAACCACAAATGTGAAGCTTACTGTTCATAGTCACTTCCGGTGATGGCCTTCTCCTCCATTGATCTAAAATGATATTAACCATTAAGATTAGAGGTACCTCTTCAAAACGTCGTATCTAATCTCACGAAGTGATCCTCCTGCTATTTCTCCAACTCCGTTTGCGATCATATCCACATTGTTAACAGTGCCATTCTCTGCCTTCTCCATGTAGAAAGGCATGAAACTCTGTGGGAAATTTGTTATTGCGATAAGTGGAACATCCATAATTCTTAGGAGGCTACGCTCATGTGCTGCTGTTAGCGGCTCTCCCAGCGTAACCAAGGGATACTCCAAAGTGGGATCACTTTCTCTGGCATTGTTAAGGATGTTTGCAGCATCTTCGTATGTTACAATTTTTGTTTCTGTGTTTTTCTGAGTGCATATGAAACTCACGTGTGATATAACCCACCAGAACATTTAGACGATCCTTTATGTTTTCTTCAGTTTGCTTCTGCAGCACTTCTATGTCACCACTGCAGAAAGAGAGAACAACGTCTGCAGACTTCCTTATGATGGTGTCAATCGTAGAGATGAGTTCCTAAGGAATGCTGACTTGAAGTTTTTGTACCAACCTTCAGGGTAACATCATTCATCTCAGCCTCCAGCATCCAGAATTCGGATAGGTGTCGCGGAGTCTGTCACGTATTTATATGCAACCAGGGTAACTTACGTCAGACCTGTCAGCTCTGAAAGCAGGTCCCAGCTTCCACACCTTTCCCATTCCTGAGCATAGAGCCTCCAACTCCAACTGCCCAGATACGCTCAAATAGGTATCACTACCCTGCAATAGATGTGTTGGCTTCTAATGCAACATTACATTTGATGTATCATCAGCGTCTAGTGGTACCGCCTGTAAACGTATTAGCCAAAAAGCGTAAATCATACCTTGAATATATCACCCATCCCCTCGCAATTCATCCCAGTGAGAGTAGGAGTGGTGACGTGAATTAATCCCATATCCTGAAAATGCTGTATAACTTTATACGCCACATACCGATAGTATCTTGTGAATCATTTCTGTCACTTTTGATCGTACTCTAAATGCCGCCTGAATGAATGCGTTACGTACTCGTAAGTTATAATGCTCTCTCAGATACTCCACTGAATATATGCCATTAATATTGACAGGATTCGTATGTTCGAATCTTTCCTTTTGGTGAATGCTAAATGAATGCCCCTTGTCATCACTGTCGACAAGTATCCTGACCTGTGGAACTTGGTCCAAATTTGAGGTTGGTTTCGTATCCAAGGATCCAATTACTGTCACGGCATCGCCAACATCTGTATCAGTGAGTTTGACATAATCCCTTTGCGTTGACCTTATAACAACAGGCGCATGGGTATGTGAAGTCCCATCCACAATCTCGACATAGGCCGCACTGTGATCTCTGTTTTCACTTACTTTTTTCACCCATCCAAATAGTCTAAACAACTTTGAAGCACAAGTAGCGCCGTACTTTGTACATACTACTTCGTCAATGTCCCTGCCATTAACGATTTTTTGTTGCATCTCAGCCACATCTGCGCATGTAACCCTCAGGGGCCCATCGGATGAGGAAGCTGCATGTTCTCCAGTATCAGCTGGCAGAGCCGACACATGTATTGGCGTCTTATGAGTCCTGATTGACTGTTCAACAGGAGATGGAAGCAGGAATCCCAGCCTATTGTAACCTTGCCCCTTGTGAGCCGTTGACGCACAGCATGCATCTCTCAATTCTTCGCCGGGATGCTTGTATAGAAGCATCCCTCCTATAGTTCCCAACTTCAGCTTCATATTAGGCTTGCCATTTGAGTATCATAACTCTGCATTAGCATAGAATCCAACGTCGAGATCACGGTGTTAGGTGTAGACAGCCTTGAATAAGCCTTAAAGAGTGTTATACCATATTATATAGCTTATAAGGGTGATTTCAAACCCCCCATTAGAGGTATGCACAAGGCAGGAATGTCGGTTCGACTCTGTAGAATCACACACCAAGAAGCATCGGAACAAGCACCCTCACAAAACCTCAATTATATGCCAGATTCCGCCACATAAACCAAAACATTCGTTAGTATAAATTCATTAAATAGCGGTAGACACAGTAATAGGTATTGCTGTGATCAACCTTACACATCCAACAATGCATCTGTTGTGCGTTACGCCAGTCATATTAACTTCTTATACATTACTGAAATGTCGCATACACGCTGAAACTATGATATAAGCATATATATATGGACAAATAATTGCCCCTATTATAGACAGTAGCTTCTATTTTACATGCTGGAATATCAGCTCTTCTCATTGTCTAATACAAGGTCACTTGGCAATGTGTTTCTCGAATACAACGCCGCGACCCTGCAATCATCATGTGTTGTTTGGTTAGAGCAGGATACCTTTTTGCGATGGACAGACTCAGTTTCCTTGTTGCTTTGGCTCCAACTGGTATTTGCCTCAGCTTCGTTATAAACTGCTCAGACGATTTAGCCACTGCATCTATAATCTCAGCGGGCGTCTGGAATCTGAGTAGCAATGCATAGGCATAATGAGAAACCAACTCTGATGCGATTGCATTTGCTGCGTCCTTTCCGACTTCAGGAATCTGCAGCAGCTGAGTTAACCACCTGCATCTCTATTGCTGTTATATACTACCAACGTACGCCCGTCTCACTGCCGATTCTTCTTGAAAAGCATTGTGATGGGGCTTGATCTTGAAGTGCATGATACTCTTTCTGTGGTAGCACTGCTCAACAGCAGATGATGCATTGATGAGGAACTTGGCCTGAGGCGGATGTATATTTTAGCCATGAACATACCAGATCCACATCGTCCTCCACCTCCACTGTATCGATGTGGTATTCCACCATGAGCGAACATATAATGTCATCGAGTGCGGAACTATGGATGAACTGGCTTTGGGAGCCACCGTGGGAATGTTCCGAATCCGCTTGTGATGCATATCCATGCAGAGCATAAAGTCGTATTCCATGCATAACAACCATTATATTCACCCCTTCGTAGAAAATCCTTAGCTGTTGAATGGCTTTGATAATCCGCTTCCTCAAATCCTCCACTGAGTTATTAGTTACGTCACTCCTTGTGAAGACAATGAACATGATTGCAAACTTGTTAGCCGTCTCACGAAGCTCCATTTCTTCGTCAGATGAATCTGACATGTATCTCAGCATAGATGGGGAAGCCATCGCTGAGAGGCGCGATTGAACGGATGTCGACTCGTCATGGTTGTCGGCAGCTGAAAATGGATGTGAGTTGGAATGACAGAATTGATACAACATGCCATTGAACTATACAGTATAGACCGGTACAATCACAAATGGTTTATGCTATGGGATTCCTACCTCTGTCCTTGGCATCTACTACCCTGCTGAGGTGAGTGCGATAAGTGAAGTTCGTAGACATTGCAATAATGCTCCCATCTCCACAGATAGAGTTATACAATACCCCTGTATGGAGTTCGTCATCATACGAAGTATGAATAGTTATGGGTATTCCTTTTGAATCACGCAAACGTTCCAAGTGCAGCCTCAGCCCATTCCAAGATGGAGGCAACCACAGGCTAATTTGAGCTGCGGGGGGGAATGTGTCTCCTGTTTTCGATGTGTTCACCATGGATAACAACAGTAAGATGCCTCCGTCACATGTCTTTACACTTCTTTACCACCGACTGTGTCATGTCAAATGGTATGGCAACGTGAACACGACACTGACAAGCTCGCCAGCACATAGCATTTAAACATAATTATATCATACCACTATTTCATATTTCAAAGTTGCTCAATTATCAGCCGAGTATTATTGACTATTGCCTTCCACTTGGCAAGCGGCAGTAGGATATGGCGTTGGTATGTGGCCATATAATCGCATAAATTACACATCTCTGGGCGAAAAGTGTATTTCGGTTCATCTAAGATGGCGCTATATGGTCTATAGACTGTAGTATGCGGTACATTAACTGCTCTACGACTAATGAGTAAATTGTGCTTCAAGCCTGCGTTATTTGTTCGGAACACTCGTAACGTAAAGACTCACAATGGGTCATAGATCTGCATCAGAGTCATCCAGTGACGATGAATTCGGTGAGTTGTCTTCAAATGCTGGATTCCATGAAATACCATACAATATTTCGTGAAATATTTAAGTAACGCTCTCATATCATATCTAGGACCGTTGCCTCCAAAGGAAGAGGTAAAGGTGACTCGCAAGAGGAAGGGTAAGTGCCAAATATTGTATGCTAATGCCTCTCTAGTTGAATTCAACGACTCACTGTACTTGCCGGATTTCCCTACTGCAAATCGTTATGAAAAGAGCTTCTCGCATAACTCTTTCGTTCGTGATGGTATGCGTATTATGTCCCATTTAACCTCCATGCAGTTGTCTGTAGTCAGCAAACCAGGTATATCGCTACCAGCAGTGACGACGGCACCATCACATTCTGGTACTATGAGAAGGATGGCGTTCAGTTTGTGAAACACCTAAAGGTACACAAAGGACGTATCATCCAACTCCGAGGTTCTAGAGATGGGCTCAATCTCGGAAGCATATCGCACGACAATACCTACAAGCACATAGACTTTCCGTCATTCGACTTGGTCAGCAACATCAAGCTACCCTTCAAGCCACTTTGCTTCGACTTCATCTCAAGCGACAATGACCCACACCCAGTGGTAGCCATGTATGTTAAACCTTCATAGCTTCATGCTTATGCAGCGCATCTATCGGCGACAACAAAGTGCATATATTCAAGCCGACGATTAACTCAACAGCCATCAGAACAGTGACTGTCAGTACATGGAACATGCACACGCTAGTTCACAATCCTCACTATGGGGTCTGTATTGCAGCCAATGGTGATGGTGACGTGGACGTGTTTGACTCCACCACCTTCAAGTTCCCATCGGAAAAGGCGGGATTAAGGTTCATGATGAAGGGCGACACAGACCTCTACGAGTTCAGAAAACTACGGACTCATGTCGTTTCCATGGCTCTCTCTCCTAATGGAGAGTTAGTCGCCATGCACTGTCACGATGGACACATTCGCATCTTCAGATTCCAAACAATGAAACTCTTTCGAGTCTATGATGAAAGTGTTGCGATGTATTCCACAGCACAGAGTGATCCAAACTCAGCAATTTTGCACTTCGACTCACTCGATTTCCTGAAGCGCCGTGCATATGAAATGGAGATAAACAAGGGAGGCAAAGACGACGGAGAGTATAGTGGCATGTGTTTCGATTCATCATCAAACTATTTGGTGTATACTTGTATGTTAGGAATTAAAGTTGTGAACATAGTTACAAACCGGCTGGTACGTGTTATTGGTCGCTCAGATCACTCTGTGCGCTTCATGAAGGTCGTAATGCTACAGCATGTTTCTGAGAACAAGCGCATAAAGACATCATCAAACAGCAAACAAGATACTCTTAATCCCATCGCTATCACTACGGGCTTCCAAAAGAATCGCATATACGTCTTCAGTAACAGGGAACCCAGTGATGAGGAGATAGAGTCTCGTGATGCCGGAGGGGCGTCACACAGTAAGGAAGATGCTGTAGTAGCGAAAGGTAGGTCAGTAGTGTATGTCATTGACTGTGCTTCAGCCACGAAGGAAGATACAATCTTGGGCTCAGTTGCCCGTGAAGCAGTAATTCACACAAGTTTGGGGGATATACACGTTCGTCTGTTCCACAAGGACTGTAAGAAGACAGTGGAGAACTTTACTGTCCACGCAATGAATGGATACTACAATGGAACGATATTCCATCGAGTAATACCTAATTTCATGATACAAGGTGGGGACCCTGGTGGAGACGGCACAGGAGGTTGGTTTCTAACCGTTGACTTGTCATTCTCATTCAGGAGAATCCATATGGGGAGGAGAATTCGAGGACGAGATCGTGCCACACCTTAAACATGACAGGCCTTTCACCCTTTCCATGGCTAACGCTGGGCCCAACAGTAATGGATCTCAGTTCTTCATCACAACTGTGCTGTGCCCCTGGTTAGATGGAAAGCACACGGTGTTTGGTCGTGTTATCAGCGGTATGGACACTGTTCAGGCAATTGAACGGGTGAGTTTCTTGTGCTTATACTTCATGAATTTTCAGGTACCCACTAACAGTGATGATAAGCCGCTAGATGATGTAAAAATTATCAACATAAAGACAATAATGTGAATGCGTGGTTCTGTCGGTGTTCTTTAATGTCTTTTTACGTTTTGTCGTTTGCTTGCTGCAGCGCAAAATTTTCTCCTTTGTTATGGTGCTACAGCATGGACATGTCTCGATGTAGAGCTGACGCAACAGCTAAAATGCATCAAGCACTTAAATTGAAGTTCCACTCTCTGCATTTCAACGTGGTATCGCGCAAAGTTACTTTCGCTGTGAACATTAAGTGGCACCGGCCGGTGATTGGACACTCTGAATTTTCTCTCCCTGCGGCTTGGTGTCAGTGCCCTTGGCTCCGACTTTTCCTGTTGCTGTGGACACAGTGCACGCATTTAGAGTGACGAAGGGCTGCCTGTGGTGTTTTTATTTGTAGGTTTGGGTTACCAAGCATATATAGTTTTAACCGTTGAGTTTAAGGTTAGTTTTCCTGTGGCCTATACGCATTGCAGTTTTACGTGGTAGCAGGGTCATTCAATTGCATATTTACAGCCTATTTTCCCCCTTACATGCCCTTCTGCGCGTGTGTTTCGCCAAAGTCTGTTCACCTATTTTCATCGTCTGCATTACTCTCGTAAGCAAAAGACTTCATTGGGTTGCTACCAGCAATTACCGTATCCGTTTGTGTTCTGAATGATGTTCAGTGAAGTGTAGTAACGTGTCCGTGGAGTAATATTTGGATCTAGTTTTGTAAATTTTTCTTTAAGTGTCAGCACTGAGGCCCCCTCGGCTGTGTCTCACTCTTTCGCCGTACCACTGCGGTCACCGCCTACCACCCCAAGGACCAGTCCTGCTGCATAACCATTAAGATGCCTATTTTGAGTGAGGAGGATTTGGAGCGATTCCGAACCAAGGTATGCACCTTGGCTTCGTCAATGCGCTGTGATTTCGGAGTTGAGCGTTGCAACTACTCGCATAACCTCTACTGGGCGCGAAGATGCCCCTTTTACTTGCGGGATTCCTCAATACTTCGATACATTCCAGCATGCTGCCCAGACGTGGAGCTGGGGCCAGGTAGTGCTGTGTTGAGGAACACTTGCCCACGTGGGAACAACTGCTCCTTCGCCCACTCCCTGGAGGAGATGCATTACCACCCCCTGGTGTATAAGACTGAGTTGTGCAAAGAATACCGTGTTGGTCGCTGCAAGACGTACTACTGCCACATGGTCCATGGATTAGCTGAGTTTAGGGTCCCCCGTGACTTTGTGCTTCCACGTAAACGGGGCTTGCAAATTCCTGCATATGCGCACGTCACAATGGTAGACAACATACGGAGCATTCAAGGTGGTGCCAGTAGTTGCGGTCACGTCAAGGATAAGCTTCGCGGTAGATCGGAAAGGGAGAGCCCCAAAAGTATTCAAACGACCCTTCAACAGTCACACCGAATGGAGCTGCCTAAAGGACGTCACGAAAGGATACTCTTCGAATCCGCTGCGAACACGTCCCAGTTCAACAAGGATAAATCTGAGACTGCTGACAGTAGACTTGGATCCATTTGTTGGGGACAGGAGAGTTCGGCATGTGCCAGCGGAAAGTTCAACCACTCCAACTCCTTTAACGGATTCAGAATTGAAGAAGTACCCAATTCAAGTAGTTCTCATATCAAATGCGATTACAGTAAGAAAAACGAGGAATACGGCGCCAGTTCCAAGCTAATTAGTCGTATTGGTGAACTATCGATAAGTGATACGGAGAGCACCACTCCATGGTATGGGAAGGGAGTTGATATTCCTGAGATGGGCGCCTATAACTTTAGCAGCTTCGACACCATATTCCAGGAGTCGCTAAAGAGCATCAGGCCTTCCAGTGAAACGGCTACAGGTGAATGCCTGAGCAAGCTCAACTCGCTGGCCAACACAGAAGACATTCTTGCAAGCAGCGCAAAAGTAGTAAGAAACGTCGGAGGATGGAAGGCGACTGCGCCAGCAGCGAGGGAGATCTGCCGACGTCACCCTGGTGAAGAGGGGAAGACAGCGGAACTGGTTGCCGGCAAGGAGAGTAACGCAGGACTCATGGAATACATTTATCACACCATAAGGCAACAGTCTGCTGCAATAACAGAACGGTGCGCCCCATCCAATGATAACCGTTCCAACTTGGACGCCATTTGCAAGGAGGCACACAGCCTGTGGCAACTAATCGTCAACATTCAAGCATTGCTCTTCGACGGTACACCGGGAGAAACAGTCGTAGAGGGACAAAGGGATAACGAAGACAGGTTTGAGGGGCAGTGGAGCAGTCTGGGTAGTTTCTATTCAGAGCTGATTGAGGCATACGAATCAGAGAGCGGGAAAACCAACATCAGCAGTGTAACCGCAAGGGGTGAAACGGCACCGACATTACAGCATAAAACGACGCCAGAGAAACAGGGGAAACGATCTCCAGCGTGAGAAATATTACGTCTGGAGCTCTATCTAAACTACCGGACGGAATCCTTATACAACTACCAGTTCCCTAATTGCATCGCCTGTTTCTCAGAGTTTCCTAATACTTTTCCAAAACGAAAAAACGTTTTTTCAATATATACATAAGAGCTACACCGTTCACTGTTTTGTTTTTCATACACATTCCGGTAGGAGGTCACCCTTCGCCATGGAAGGTCGCAACCCCTATATGGTGTACCCAGCATAACCTTGCGCCACCCAGACACGATTACAGAATGTAATTGCAACCATAAAATACACATGATGTTCAAAAAGAGGAACCTTTCCGCCCTGGCAAATAGGTCGGCAGTATCGCAAGTGGATCAGACAGTGGATAAGGAAGAGGAATCCTCGGGTATGTTTTCACAAGCCATCTGTTATTGTCACCTAGAGTCTGCTGCTACAGTTAAACTGGCAGAGCGACGCAAGAACAGGAAGCTCAGCGTAGGGGTTGGTGACTTTACGAGTGGAACAATGCTTGCAGAGTACAAAGGACGCTCACACCGCTGGGAAGAAGGAAACGGACGTCATTATAAGCGTAGTGGATCGATATGAGGTGAGTCATTCAGCAGTCCATATGCAACCTATACTCATGGCCATTCGCTGTCAACGTGATCTCATCATACAACAGGATGTAAAAGATGAGCAAAGAGCCACAGCTACATATGAAATAGATACGGAATCCAGCCGAGACCATCGCAGCATTCTGGAGAGGAATGCAGAAATAGGAAAAAAGATACTGCAGAACGAGTTGGAGGATGGAGTCTACAGGGGACAAGGCGCCTACCGACCAGTGATGAACGTAAGGGAAGGGAGCATATCGGCTGCCAAATACACTGGCCTGTACGGGCCAGTTCGTGCCTCCTCGACTAACGTACGCACGACACTCCGCATTGACTACCAGCCTGACGTATGTAAGGACTACAAGGAAACTGGATACTGTGGATTTGGCGACTCGTGCAAGTTCCTGCACGACAGAAGCGACTACAAATCGGGGTGGCAACTCGAAAATGAGTGGCAGCAGGAGCAAATTGCCAAACGGCAGAAACTGCAGGCGAAGCTGGACAAGTGGCAAAAAAAGATCCACAAGAACCTGGTCAATGCTGATGCATCGGGGGGATCTGACGATTCAGCTGCATCTTCAGCAGATGAATCAGCTTCCAGTTGCGACTCCGACAGCGAGGGTAGCGACTCTGATTCTGACAGTGTCTCTGTTGAGAAATCAAAATACGCCCAGCAAGTGAAGCTACGAGCCAAGAAACTGCAAATCCCCTTTGCGTGCCTTGCATGTAGAAAGGTTTGGAGAATGGATATGAATCCCATCATTACAACGTGCAATCATTACTTCTGTGAGGCGTGCGCTATACGTGCCTACTCCCTAAATATGAAGTGTGCCAAATGCGGTATAACACAAGATGGCATACTGAATCAGGCGTCCACAGTCATAAAACTTTTAGAGACAATGGCAAATACAAGCGATTGAGACTATATTTGCGTCTTTAATATTTGTTTTAACCCAAGTGTGTACATCTGTCTATTTCCTCCACAGTTACAGGCGGCACATGCGGCCGTACTAAACCAAGGAACAAAAGAAGGAGACAGTACACGCAAAATTGCTCGCTCCCCCTAATCTTTTTTATGGCGTGAACAGATTTGGCATGGCGTTCGAGGGGACCTTTTCATCCCTAATCTCGACTAACCCTCTGGAAGTCCTGTGTCTACCATTTCTGACCGCAGTGGTCATTCTGAATACCAAGTATAAGCGTAGGCGTAGGGGACTTCTTTTATACCTCCTTACTGCCCTGTGTTTCGTAGTGATAGAGGTAAGTCACTGTTGACACAGTTCACTATGACCAGGCACTCCTCGTATTGAGGCAGAGCTACACGCTGGCCGCCTGCGGCCTCGCCTTGATAATACTGGCAAGGCGCATGTGCGTTCCAGCCATCACTGGCGGTGTCGGCAGTGGTAAAAGTACACTAGGTACGTCTGACTAATCTTGTGTATTAACCCTACACAGCAAAGCTTCTGGTGGAACAGGGCTTTGTTATCATTGACTGTGATGCAATAAACAGGGAGGTACGTCAACTGGCCAGTGTATAACGCATTATCAGCTTCTGCTCCCGGGCTCTTTGGCATATGCCAGTGTTATTCGGAAATTCGGCGCCAGTATCGTACTAGACAACGGGGAGATAGATCGAAACCAGCTGCGCGAGATCGTTTTCAACGATGAATCCAAGCGACTGCAACTGAACAAGTGTCTGCATACCTACGTCGGCTTGCGGGTGATCAGCGACATATTTAAATATAGGGTGCTGCAGTGGCGCCGTCACGTAGGTAAGTCGGCAAAATCCAAGAATATGCATATGCCTTCAGTGTTGGACATCCCATTGCTTTACAACACGCCCTTGGTACTTTTAACAAGTCCGGTGGTAGTTGTTACAGCGCCCATAGAGGATCGACTTCGCCGCGTGGATTCGCGGGAAACCAAGATCCCGCGAGCTACGTTCCTCAACATCATGAAGGTCCAGGTACCGGATAAAGTCCTTGTTACCTGGGGAGATATCGCAATAGCCAACAACGGCTCGATGGAGTCTTTAGCAGAAATGGCAGAAGACCTCGCATCTAAACTGTAGTCATTTAAACATTGAAAACATCATGTTAAATAATGATTATTCTTCCTGCTTTAAATGTCAGCGGGCGCTGCCTACCTCCTTGTGCGCTTCCCGTGTGTCGTGCTGACCGGCTACGCAACCTTAGGCGGGCTGCTGCGCTGTCTGCCAATAACATTCCTCAAATTTGACGCTGCAAACATACATACAGAGCTATTAGCCGTGGAATTGTGCATCTCACCTGCACATAATGAGTGACCAAAACGGTATGCTCCAGCTCCAGGAGCTTATGGCAAATCCTGCCAATACGCAATGCTTCGACTGTGGCGCTGCGGATCCGACATGGGCGTCGCTCTCCCATGGAAGTTTTATCTGCCTCAGCTGCTCAGGAATACACAGGTACGTCGGCTACACGTGGATATGACGACCATGCAGAGGCTTCGGTCTCAGCGTAAGCTTCGTGAAGAGCGTAAACATGGACACATGGACATCCCGACAATTGTTATACATGAAATATGGAGGGAACGAAGGGCTGAAGAATTTCTTTGATGGCATGAAGATATCACATCTGCCGCCTTCCCAGCGGTACAAGACTGAAGGCGCGGCTTACTACCGAAAGAGACTACGCGCTCTTGTAGATGGCACTCCATTACCACCGCCCATTGATCCTGAGGTGGCCTGCCGTCCAGAGGAGCACCCAGCCGACTCAATGTCACCAGGTAGGTATTACGCTACTGTGGCCGTTGCGGCTGCTGAAGACAGAGGGAGACCCACTAGGGACCCCCTGTTCTTGATTCACAACTGCATTATCATTCAGGATCACATGAAGGAAGTACATCTCCACAACACGTCTTCCCTGCTCATCATGCCAACGGACCGCATAATGGAGAAGGCGACCGTGCTGCATACGGGTCGTTTCCCCGTGATGGAGGCAGACCCTTCTCCGCTAGAGGCAGTTCACCCAAAAAAATGTTTAACGTGAACAACGCTGGAGAATTCTTCGGTTCCCTAGGCACGGTTCTGGGAAAGTTTGTCGACAACGCTGTGGCCACCGCAGAGACCGCCGTTAACGAAATGAAGAACAAGGGAGTTATTGATCAAGCAAAGAATGCCCTGGAATCGGTATGTTATTGCATGCTAAAGTGCCACCATCAACACCATACAGAGTCGCTCCTGGATAGGAACCCAGGGCAAGAAGTTCGCTGCTAATGTACAGAACCCCGAATGGTGGGAGACGAACCAGAACAAAGCCAAGGTCGAAGCGACCAAGGTTGCCACTCATTTGACTCACGTAAGTTGTGCATACGTTAATTTACCATGTTTCAGGCTGCATCACAGGCACAGAATTGGATTCAGAAGAAAGTGGCAGAAATCAACCAAGCTCACAACGGCACGCCCGCGTCACCCGAGGAGGACCCTTCATCGCCATTTTACAATGCGGGTGCAAGTGCTAAAAAGGGTCCAATAGGAGTACCTGGCGGTGCCAGTCTTTGGAGTGAGCCAAAGGATAATGAGGACGGTGAAGGCAATGAGTTCCTGGAGCAATTCCAAAAGTAGGGGATCTGAGGAGGAAATCGTCTTCAAGTGCAATATAGTCTCGACTCCTATAGAATGAAAGTTCACGGGTATCAAAATCCCTTGGGTGGAACCTCATGTGAATTGTCATTTCATATCATCACCGTTATTATTGTCTGAAATGCAACGTTACATAAGATATAAGAAAAGATAGATCCCTTACAACAGAGTAGGGTGTACCAGTGTAGTTTGATTTCACGGATTCAGTCATCTATGAGTCCTATAAATAGCTTCTTGTGGGCACTTGCTGTTAGCCTATGTGGCAGCCGGTGATGGCCGCTTCCCACGGTGGCCATATAGCGCTAAACAATGGAAACAATGTTGCACATTTCAATCTTATTGAATTAGTATCGCATGAAAAAGACATTTTGGGTCCTAAGAAATGAAAAAGGACGAGGTGTCTTCTATTGAGCTTGGCTTCTGTGGAACTAAGCGCCGGTATAATTGCGCCTTCCCTGGGTAAAATCGCATTCTGACTTACGACAAGAATAAGGCATTCATGGAATCTGTATCTAGTGGTTCCTTAGACTAAAATGGATACCATTGGCTTTATGGTTTAGACAGGGAAATACAATTGGTTTTACGATGTTGAAATATGACACAGCAGTCTCAACTGAGGTCTCCGGACTCAGCTTTGAGTTGTTACCCAGTGATGCCATCAGAAAACTGTCGGTATCTGAGATTAACAATCCGGAACGCCATGGATCCGAGTGCGCCGAGAAGTCTTGCATCCACGACACGGCCCTGGGTGGAAGCGATATCTCCAATATCTGCTCAACATGTAATGAAGTAGCGGCCTGTGATGGCCATTTGGGGCATATAGAGTTTCCGTTGCCGTTGTATCACCCATTGTTCCTTGCAAAACTTTCCAAGATTCTGAAATCGGTATGTTGCTGTAGAGTATGGGTGCTATTTTGTTTGCATCGAGACATGCAATCTAAAACGTGGAGTGCGCAATGACATGTTAATTGTTCAGTAATGTCAAATGCATCTTTACCACCTCCTGCTCATTCCGTCGCAGATGTGCCTCTACTGCAAGAAGCTCAAGTATCAGAAGCATCGTGTGGTGAAATTCATCAAGCTGTTTGGATTGATTGAAGCAGGTTTGATGTCTGAAATGTTGCTATTCGATAAGTCATTTCCTGATAATGAAGGAGAGAAGCAGAGTGACTCACGTAGGTTAAGTGGATGGATTAATAACACAGATGCAGCACCCTCATCATTACCATCGCCTCCTCGCAAGAAAAAGGGTAGCAAGGGTTCAGAAAGTAGCTCTGAGCGGAGAGGGAAGGCAGAGCAATCTGCAGAGAAACGGCAGTTTCTAGATAGTATCATGCGGAAACTCAAGCTATACAAGGGGTCGTCTGAATCTAACATCAATGTAGATTCCATGGATGAAGCTGTTAAGAGGCAATTGGTGGAAATTGACCAAGATATTCCTGCTTCTGGAGTCCAAACACCTGATGTAGCTCAGCCGAAAAGGGCCAAGTCCATTAATGACATGCCAGTGGCCACCAAGATGAAGGATGTGATACATGTGGATTTCAACCTGTGGAATGAGGTTCGCAATCGCTTCTTTAATGATGCCTCAGCTGTAACACAGTGTCCACACTGTGGTAGAAAGGACATGCTGACAGTTCGTCCATCCAACGATTTCAGCTCCATTGAAATATCATGGCCACATGATGTAGAGGGACCACCTATTGTGGATAACCTTAGCAGTTATACTAACGACATGGAAAACGAGGTAGAAGAGGAATCATTAACTAGGGATGCCATGGATTCTGCAAAGCAAGGAGTTGATGTTACTATTGTAAACAAGCTGAGCTCCACAGGGAAGTCAATTAGATCATTCCAAGCCCAGGCGTTTCATATTATTCCATTCCTAAAGAGTCTGTTTGCACACAACAGTGTCATCATGGGTTATTTGTTCCCCCAATCTCGCAAAGTCGGTTGGAAACTGTTCATCATGTTTTGTATGGGAGTGCCTGCCAACCGCTTCAGACCACCGCTACTTACAGCTGAAAGGCAGATAGCCCTCCACGCCCGTTCTTCTGCTTTGTTAGATATCATTCTAGCTAAGGAAATATTGCGTGTCATTTTGCAAATCGGAAGTGACGAAAATTTATCCCGTTGCATGAAGGACAATGACTATGTTGCTTCTATGTTTGGCTCAGTGGATCCTAGACAGCTGCAAAACTTCAGAGACTTCATAGGTGACAGTGGTTCTGACTTTAATGCAGCTGTTCTGTCAAGCACACAGGCACTTCAAAGGAAGGTCTCTGCATATACTGACAGCAGCAAGGGAGTCACACCAATGAATGCCCAAAAGTCCTTTCTCAGACCAGGTATTAAGCAGAGTCTAGAACATAAAGAAGGGACTGTTAGGCAGAATATGCTGGGAAAACGTGTTAATTATGCTGCACGCACAGTTATTGCCCCTGACTGCTTCCTAGAGCCCAACCAGATGGGAATACCACTCATGTTTGCAACGGAGCTCACTATACCCGAAAACGTAACTGCATACAATGTAAATTTGCTAAGACGTCTCCTGGTAAACGGACCAAAGATATATCCTGGAGCTAACTTTTACAGAGACGAAAATGGAAAACTGTACAATCTCGGTGCTCTCAGCTTTAGCGAAAGAAAGGCTAAGGCAAAGTTGCTCTTGACTGACAACGCTGATGGCAAATTGCCACGTGTTGTCTATCGTCATGTACTGGATGGTGATGTCGTTCTGATGAATCGTCAACCTACTCTTCATAAACCTGGTATTATGGGACACTTTGTAAAGGTTCTAACCAACCAAAAGATCTTCAGGCTCAACTATGTCAACTGTAACACGTACAATGCTGATTTTGATGGTGATGAAATGAACTTGCATCTTCCTCAAGATCCATTAGCCCGCTCTGAGGCGCAACTCATCACAAACGCAGATTGCCATTTTACTGTTCCCAAGGACGGACAGCCTATCAGGGGTTTAATTCAAGATCATTGTCTAGGAGGCGCATATCTCACCTGTCGTGATACATTTCTAACAAAGGAACAATATTTCACCCTTGTATACGTTGCTGTCCAATCATTCTTCAAGTGGCATCGGACGGTATATATTAAACCGGATGAGGATCGGAAAGTTATGCATGATGGATTCAAACTGGATTTACACTTGCATCAACTAACGAAACGTTTGAAGGTGCTAAGTGACCCGTATGCAAGGAGATGTGCTAGCGCGAATAGTGAAATACATATAGAACCACCAGCAATTATGTTTCCACGTGCACTGTGGACAGGTAAGCAAGTTATTACCACACTGTTAAAGACTATGGTGGACGGTATCGCTCGTGGGCTCCACTCCACAGATGTAAAGTTTTTGAGGAACTACAAGGGAATCAATCTCCTATCCAAGTCTAAAACCCCTGGAGATTCTTGGGGCGGAGCATTCGATGGCAATCGTGAAGAGGGAAACATTATAATTCAGAATTCCGAACTTTTACAGGGCGTTTTGGACAAATCGCAGTTTGGCGCATCGTCCTACGGTTTGACCCATCTAGTCTACGAGCTGCTAGGACCACGGGCATCTGGCTGTCTACTGAATTCCTTCTCATACCTGTTTACATCATTTTTGAGAATGCATGGGGCAACTTGTAGTCCCAAGGATTTCATACTAACATCCAGTGCGGAAGTTCATCGTAATCGCATATTGAGGCGTATCAGGAACTGTGGTATACACCTTCAAGCCATGTTTATATCTGCCATATCCAATTCCGCAGACAATCGTGATATGAAGAAGTCAGATGATGCAAAAGGGGTATTAAACGCAGCAGCACTTGAAGTATTCCAACAAATGTATGCGGATCTAAAGCAGTATCCTCAGCTGACTTCAAAATTGAAGAAGATGCCTGTCACAACAGTTGAAGATGTTGAAAAGGTTTTGACAGTTTTAGTTGGCCATTTGGATGGTAAGCCACTGGAGTTTGCTCAACGAAAAGATATTTGTTCTGTCATTGGAAGAACAGTAGAAAGACTCTGTAACATTCCAGAATTAAGGGGATATGTTTTGGGTCAGATTCCAAGTTTAGTACGACCATCTGACGATAATACCACAGGGATTGACACTTTTGTGAAAAAGCATTTTCCTTCATGGCATAAAACATACGATGGGGATGGAAAGGTTGCACGATCATCCGATGACTTAATCTATAAATTAGGTGATTCGGGTGAAGCGTGCACAGAAATGTATAGATTGATAAATATGCAATTCAAAGGAAACGAACATGCTTTCTATAGGATGTTTGATCGCTTCTTTCAAAGCAACATAACCGGGGCGTCTTCTGATGTCAGCTCCATTGTGGATAATACATTGCTCAAATTCCCCTCAAATGGTTTTGCCGGAATGGTTTACACTGGTGCGAAAGGTAGCAAGGTTAACTTCAGTATGATTTGCACTTTCCTGGCACAACAGACACTGGAAGGAAGGCGTGTGCCAGTCATGCCATCCCTGAGAACCCTACCGTCCTTTGCATTTGGAGATCTGGGATCCCGTGCTGGTGGCTTTATTACCGATCGCTTCCTAACTGGATTGCGCCCACAAGAGTACTTCTTCCATTGTATGTCTGGACGTGAAGGTCTTGTAGATACTTGTGTGAAAACTGCCAAGTCAGGGTATTTGCAGCGCTGTATATTGAAAGCTATGGAAGACGTCATATGCTGTTACGATTCTACAGTAAGAAGTGCTGATGGAACCGTAATTCAATTTGCATATGGCGAAGATGGTATTGATGTACAGAAGTCTGCCTATTTAAGTAGACCAAACGATATCATCCAAAACGCTCCTTTGATAAAGCCTGGGCAGAAGGATGAACTTTCCCCTAAGGCTATTGATCAACTTGCAGAAGTTTTTGGGAATGGTGTGGATAACATAGAACATCAAAAAACCCTTTACCAGCATTACTTAAGGGCACAATGCGAGCCTGGTGAGGCAGTGGGTGTTATAGCTGGACAGTCTATTGGAGAGCCCGCAACACAAATGACACTGAATACGTTCCACTTGGCTGGTCACGGTGCAACTAATGTTACTCTGGGTATTCCTCGTTTGGTGGAAATCTTACAAACTACTGGTAACGCATCTACCCCCTACTTTTCGGCACCCATAATAGGAAATACGGATGATATTATAAGTAAGAACGCGCAGTTTGCCATTAATGCGCTTAGAACGGTTCCTTTGACTGATGTTATTCATTCTGTTGCTGTAGAAGAGGATGTATATATCGACTCGTCAGGCGAAACGTACTACGAGTATGAAGCTAGTGTTCAATTTGAAAATCTCTCACACTTCCGTCGTGCTGTGGGATCCATCAAGTCTTTTGACATTTTGCGTCTAACAGCCCATTGTTTGCTTAATGGTTTCTTGAAGAAGGTAACGGGTTTGATGATAGTCACCATGGACAGTAATGTTCCTTACGAGGTATCCGATAATACGGATTATCTGAATGAGTGTTGGAGGAGAATTGTTTTGCAGGAGCATGTTCATAAGAAGGACAAGTTGTCAGAGCGTATACGTAAGATGGCATTAAGCGCTGGAGGTTCAAGCAGCGCCGTCGGTACTACATCGACTTCAAAGGTTTCTATATATACCGGAGAGGGACTGGAGATTATGACTTCATCTCAGAAACTTGATGATGAAGGAGTTAATGCTTCCAATCAAAACGATTATGAAAATGAAGAAGTGATTGGTACGATAGCTGAAGATGATGATGACCCGGACCTTGATACCAACAGTGACAAGGAATCTTCAGATCCAGAATCATCAGACGAAGACGACAGGCGTGAAACATCTTTATCTGCTGCAGATGAATCCAGCACCTCAGATGCGGAGGAGGTTACCCTCATTGATGCAAATGATATGCCTGCACCTGCTCACTCAGGTGTTCATAAGGATGGCAGTCCACGGAGAGTGAACGGTGAACAAACTCCCGCTTATCCGAAAATGGCAGTAGTTGATGAATCTTCTGAAGACTTTCCGTACTCCAAACAAAAGGACAGTATGTACCAGGGTTTTGAAAGGGATGTTAAAATTGGCAAACAGAATTTAAACTCAGTGAACATGAAAGTATTCCAGTTTGCAAAGACACTGCGTTATTGCCCCGATACGGGAAGAATGACGCTAAAGTTTGGTTGGCCAGCGAAGAAGTGCCCCTATCATCTCAACATGTTACCTTTACTGAAGAATGAGATATCTGCACAAATACTTCGTAATTCTCCTGGAGTAAAGCAGGCTAGGGTTGTATGTAGTACAGAAAATGATCAGGAAACATATAACCTTCATTGCGATGGTACCAACCTCCAGCGCCTCTTTTTGCTCAAGGAGGACCTGGTTGATTTCAACAGGATTCAGATTAACGATGTCGGTACTGTTTTAAGGTACTATGGTGTGGAAGCTGCTAGAGCTTGCATAGTAAAGGAGCTTCAGAAGGTTTTCTCTGTGTATGGCATAAACGTGGATTATCGTCACCTGTCACTAATCGCTGACTTCATGACCAACAGAGGTGACATTAGGACCTTTAACAGATACGGAATGGCGCGTCACGCATCCCCTCTGTTGCAAATGTCATTTGAATCCACAATGAAGTGCATAATTGATGCTTGTGAAAGAGGAGGTTATGACAACCTAGGCACTCCTGCTGGATCCATCATTGTCGGGCGTCCTATTATGCTTGGAGGAGGTTTATGCAAAGTACTCCCATATATAAAACTGAAATCGAATGGGTATAACCAGAGCAACTATCCATCGAGTGCAGTAGATTATGAGATATCCAAATCTCGTGGTCTGGGTGTAGATTCATTTGTCCTAGATAACTAAGGCGTATACATGCACAAACGGCAGTGTATGCCATAAAACAATGCTCTAAACCTATGATTCATAGTATATGTATCCAGTTGTAGAATAGTAATGTCACTGATTATAAGTTAAACTATATTGATGCATGCATAGAAGCGCTTCTCCACAACATCATACCACGTGTCAAGCATCACCAACAAATATACAGGTGATCCACACGGCGCTCTGTCATACACTGTATTAAGTACCATACAACTGAAACCTATGTTAATGTTTCATAGAGGAGAAATTACAGTTTAGATTATGTTTATGCCACATACATATCATCCGATGAATCATGCTTCTGTGATATTGATACGATGAACTCATCGATCTTTTTCTTAAGTTCTGGTTGTGGAACCAACTCTGATTTCGTAAGTGGCTGCCTACTAAAGGGGTCTGTCGATTCCGACATGAGATGTCTTTCAATATTTTTGCGATCCATTATTATACCACTCGTGGGAAGTAAGACGGGGTCCTCCATTATGTCCATCATTATAGGGTCCATAAACTCATCAGGTATTTCAGCTTCCATAGCGTTTTTATACAAGGCATTTGTAGCATTTGCGTACTGAGACAGCTTCTTCGACATGTTGAAGAAGCTTCTTCTATCTGCAGAATTCAACAGCATCTCTCTCGTTACTATTCTAAAAGCACGTTCGAAGTTAGTAGGTTTAAAGTACCTCCCTTCTGATACTATGGCCTTCATTAGCGCCTCGGAATGATCAGGTTGGTCTCCTCCATATAGCGCTAAATAGCATTTCACCACATTCGAAAGCCACGTCTTGGGCTGAAAGTTGTATTGAGCCATATTCTTAACTTTCAGTTTGTAGGAATTTTCACCAGCTAAGCTCTCCAAACAGCACCCCAAACATGATGCAATCTGTGGAAGAAGTACCGCCATGTCCCTTATTCCTTTGTTGAATTCTTTACATAACGTATATAGTAGGGTAGTGATCTCAGTGCCATACTCAACTAAAGTTCTTGTGCGACCCTGTAATTCTTGGAAGGACATGGTCTTCAACTGATTGGCATCTATTGCTCCTTCCTGTATCATGGGATCTTCCTCTTCTTCTCCTTCTTGAGTTTGACCTTGTCTACCGCTGGAATTACCGCGTTGCGAAGGCTCCCTAGGTGTTTCTGTTATTCCCTCCACTTCTCGACGTCTAATTTCCGTTAGAAAAGCGACTACCTCTTCAAATATAAATGAAGTATCACTGAGAAGAAGGTGCATGAAATGGACGAAATTCTCCTGGTTAACCATGATGTTGTTTACAAAACTTTTCCGATATACATCTATGCCGAAGAGTTGACTAAGTGTCTGGATAACATTGACTCTGCAGCTAACCCTTGAATTGTAGTCTGCCTTTTGCGACATGATGAATGTTATCGTGAGGCCGTCCACAAGATGATGCTTCGCTATACCTGACTTTGCAAAGTGCCCAATACCGTTTGCCCTGCTTAAGTTGAGAATGATTGAAGAAACGGTTTCACATTTTAGCGTTAAGTTTTTGATGATATGCTGTGGAGCCTTCATGATATATATACACGTTGCCATAAGTAAATCGAAATCCAGATGCTCTAGCACATTCAAGTCTTCTGGTTTAAGATGATCTAAATAATATTTCATTGTTGCCAGGTTCTTTGCAATATCCAGTACGATTTCAATGAAGTCAACGGGTAGAACAGTGAATTGTGGAGATGCGTCAGTCTCCCCCAGCTTCCCTGAGGCATACATATCCACAAGATGCAGATATAGAGCTTTTCCTTCCAATGTCTGCGCCTGTATGGTTTTTGCTTGGTCTACCTTTTGAAGGAGAGCGCATCTGATGAAAAACAGGAGGGATATGTTAATATAATGGCAGAGCAGCTCAACGAACTTTGGATGCTGCATAACACACCTCCAGGTAAAAACGTGTGATACTATTTCCAGCAAACCACGGTCATTCATGGAATCTGGAGAAGACTGGGCAGTTTGAAGCGTAAATATAATGAGCTTAAGGAACTCCTGTATACTAGGTAGATAAAGCATTCCCAAGCCGTGCAGTGTTGACCAAAAAATCTGAGTGATAAACTTCGCTTCGTATGTTTTCTTTACATCTATATTTTGCTTCTCCAATGCTCCCATCAATTCTGCTTCATCACCCATCCCCGCATTATTGGTAGATAGGAAACCTAGCATAGTGTTCATAGAGTGCAGAATACGCTTCAGTTCATTGGTCTCATCCGAAGTTGCATCCGTAGTGCCATTCTCCACCTCGGGCATCTTGCGCTTTATATAAAACGCAAGTTGGCAAAATTTAGGGTCAATGGACTCTACCTTCTGTTCCGTAACACCAGAGGCTAGCTTGAGCAAAACCCAAACTATATTGAGCGATGTTCCATACGTACAGTCCGGCATGAATATACGTCTTCTTCTGAAATTATCATCCAATGAAATTGGAGGCTGATCAATGTGTGTTAGCCGGGACATATGTCTCTTTGAGGCATTAAAGGAAGACAAACGGCCGAGTAGGTGTAGTACGACCTCCCTGGTATGCACGTCGTTTCTGAGGAGGGTAGTAATAAAATTGGCCACTTGATCTATGTAAGACTCGTGATCCACTCTTAATGAGGCGAACGACATTCTTAATGATGCGATATCCTTCTTCCCAAGGAAGTAATTTTGTCTAGCACTCCGACCGTTTTCGTATGCAGCTCGTTGTGCTCCAACAATTTTTGCTGATTCCAAGTGCTCCTCAATCATAGGCAGAGAGCTAAATATACGTCCTAATAGTGACATTATCTCACGCTTAACTCCACACATGTTCCACGACATGTTGCTCAAGTCATGGCTCATCAGCCAGCTGGCCAAAACGGGTGCTGCTTCCTTCGATGAGGCAATATTGGACAAAGCTGCTAATTCTGTTGTGGGAGCATCTCCTATTGGCATCTGGGACAAGTTTCTTCTAATATGATCAAAGAGTCGGTAAAGCTCTACTTCGGCTGCCGCCTTGTCGTTATCATTCATTTGCACTAGTAGGTCCTTTACGAAGCTGGCACTTGTCCGTTTCGTTACCACCTCTGCAAACATTTTGCATCTGACTTCGTCATCTAAGATATTGAATGGCTGTTTCTTTAGCTCCTTCTTCTCCACCAAGACTTCAATGTCGAACAAAGATGGGCACAGCAGTAGGAGCATTGAGGTAGAGACAACCTCCTTCTTGGATAGAGATACAGCGTCGGTTACCTCATTACGTATATCTTTAGAGGCAGCATCACCATTGCATGACTTTGACTGCAGATGAGAGGCGCAAATAGCATCCACAGTTGACTTATCTTGCACACATCTAGAGTAGGCGTCGCACAGCATCACCAATGGACTACGGTTATGCAGGATACAGGCGAAAACCGCCGCCCAAACGACCGATTCTAGATCATTTTCTGTTATTACCAAACCTTCCGTCGTAGGTATGTTCTTGAGTCTCGTATAGAACTGACCTACGTAGAACCTTTCCTCAGGATGCTGTGTACGCTCTGACTTCCTCAGCGCGACATTGAGGATGTATTTTACCACATGGTCTACGATCTCTGCTTGGACCATTTCGTATGAAATGATTGGAGCACCTTTTGATTTATAATGCTTAGACTCATGGAATCACGGCTACGGGCCCGCCACTCTGGTGAGAAGTGATACCGGCTTAATGATACACCATATAAATGTGATTAAACATGCTAAGACAAACGTAATAAAAGATTTAAAACGACAATTAAAAACCAAAGTCCCTAAGGGGTACAGGCCTTTAGCCTACCCTCTTACTTATGCAATGTGCAAAGTCATTCTAGGGTTGAAACACCTACATTCTTGTATTCCTTCAGATACATTGGCAAGAACAGATCCTTCCAACCTTTGATCTGATCCCACCTTTCCATAAACCTCCTCCAGCGCAGGAACAAATCGCCATCACGGGTTAATCCTTCGAGGATCTCTACTCTAAAGTCCCACATCTTCAGCAATTCAACAATTCGCTGAGTGCCTGTTGCACCTTCGAAGTTCTTCTTCAACTCGTCGAGACGAGTTATGAGTGTACTCATACCATTCGCCACATCGTTGGCATTATTCAATAAGGACACCTTCACTTTGTTAACGGCTGGTTGCCAGTACTCCTCCGCCAGCCTCTCGGTGCTTTCTGGAGACAGACGCGCTAAGCTCTTTCCAATGGCTTTGAATTTCCTCTTTACTCGATATTCGTAGTGCTCCCACTCTGCATCCCACTTGCCTTCATTGCGTTCCAGATATGCCATGATGCTTGTAGCACTGCTTAGGCAATAGTCCTTCAATCCAGCCTCAAGGCACCATTTTATCCTTCTTATCCTCTTTATTTTCTCAACATCAGCATCCCTCTTTCTCTTGCTAATGTATACATCAGCCCAATTTTCCAAGAATGCATACTCTAGGTCGTTGAACAGCCACTGGTAATCCTTCATCACGTCTTCCATCATCTCTTGCTCGTAGGTCAAGAGTGTTTGTTCTTCCTTTGCTTCATTAGTTTCATCTATATGTTCCTCCTGGTGTTCGGAAGAGGGCTCCTTCGTAGCAGCTTCATCGGTACCCACCTCTGTTTGGGGTTCCGGTGTGGCAGGACTAGGAGATGCAGTTGCTGATGTAGCTTCCCCATCCTTATTTACGGCTTCTCCGGTGTTCTGTTCACTATTCTGTGACTTTAAAGGCTCATTAGTTCCTTTCGATAGTGCGTCAGGAACCTCAGAGGACATCTCAGATTCCTTCAAATCAGGTTTATTTAATGCTTCCTTCCATTCCTTATTGAATCGGGCAAGCAACACTTCATCAGTATCACCAGCGTCAATTCCGTATACGGCCGGATCATTTGACTCCTTAAAGAACGGCTTTACCAGATTGAAATTGGAGGACAGATCAAGGCCTATCCTAATATCCCTGAGGGCAAAGATTCCAGCAGCCAGAAGTTTGGCAAAACCAAAGAAGATCAACCCAAAGAACATAGCACCCACATAATTTCTTCTATAGATGTCCTTACGCCTGAAGGAATAAGGAAGAGCCGTTGGTTGCACCTTGATGTGGCAGCAGCTGGGTTCACTGCTACTAGATGAGGGTGATGTAGTTGGAGTAGTAGTGGGAGTGGCAGTGGTGGTTGTAGTACTACTTGTCGGACAAGAGGATGCAGTAGCAGGAGTTGGACTACCTGTGGTGCCACTGCCATTTTGTGCACCTCCTTGTTGAACTTTAGCAGCACGCATACAACATATACAGAGTCCATTCTCTCCATTAGGATCCTCAACCCTTGCTAGCTTTGTAAGTGATTTCAATGTCGATTTCTGCAATGCATGTTTCAACGAGTCGCAGTTCTCCTTCACAGTGCTTTTACCATTTCCATTACCATTCGTCTGACCATTGGTCTGATTCGTACTGCACCCTGACCCCCCCTTTCCACCACCACCACCACTACCACCACTACCACCACTACCACTACCACTACTACCACTACTACTATTTCCTATTCCATTAAACACAATAGAACCAACTGGATTGTACTTCCCCGCATATGGTTTTTGCATCCAACTGAACTTAGAATTAGGTTCTTTGCAGCTGAGCATGACCTTCATAGAATAATGACAGCAAGAATATACTTTCACAGCTGATACGGTGAAAGTGCGACCTTTACATGCATCATCGTCTTCATCTTTGCCTTTTTTCGCCGCAGCACTTCCACATGTACAGCAGGATGAATCCTGTATGACAAAAGATGTTGAAGCAGTAGTCACGAGAGATATTTTGGATTGACATGGCAATTCAATTTCATGAAGTGGGAGCTTAATGGGCTTATCATCTGTATCTTCCTCATTCTTTTTCTCTTCCTTTTCTTTCTCCTCCTCCTTTTCTTCTTTCTTCTCTTCCTCATCTCCTTCTACTTTGTTGCCATTGGGGAAGGGGATGTTGCATACATCTGTGCACGTACACTTTAATGATTCGCATTCCAGAAGGAGGTTTAAATCACAATATGGACATATAGAAACTTTACTGTTTCTCAGTATGTACGCTTCATTGCCATTACCATTACTTGAAGAGGTACTTTTGTTTTTTGAAAGGCTACAAACCTCTAAGGGGTTGTGCCTATACAACCAACAATAGAGACAATAATCTGGCAACCAAAGCTTATACATCTCCTTGTGGTTACCAGGAACAAATATCTGCTTGGTTTTCTCTGCCACTGAACTGGTGGATGAAGGACAAGGACCACAAGATTCACCGCAAAACTGTTCAGAGCACAAGCATTCACTACTTTCATCATCCTGACAGCATATTTCCTCTATCCTGCAATTGCGAGTGTTCTTTACACAAGAAAAGTCCATACAAATATCAAAGAATCGTGAAAATGTCACAACCGTCAAATAGCTTCCCATGATTGCAGTGATGCATGTTACAGCCACAATAGGTTCCATGGGAATAGCGAGGCTAACCCTATAACTGTGGACGTAACCACTTAGAAACAGCGATAATGTAAGGTGAATAAGGTAAACAATCGAGAGAAAGATGATGTTGCACCAATTCTTTCCCCATAGTGTAGCGATGATGGTACCAGCAAAATTGCCAATATGCTCAGCCCTCTCAAGTTCCCCTATTTTAAAAATGGAAAGATCCCAATTTGCCACACAGACATAAGGGGTGAATACTGAGGATGTGAGGGTTAAAATGATAAAGAGGATCCATATGATGGCTAGCTTGGCATCCTTCATGATGCGCATAACGCCTTGCAGTGGACTTACATAGGTGGGTACAACCTCACTAAGTGCAACTTGTACTTCAGTGCTGTGTATGGTACCACTAATCCATTCCATTAGAAGCCCTTTCTTCAGGCAAGCAAAGGCCCTGTCAAAATCAGCAAAGTGCAACGTCCCTGCTGACATAGACAACATGGCCATGGTAACAAAGCTAAGCATAATCCTAAAGATGACATATCCAACCACTAGATTGCGATAGTTCCCTAAATCTTCATGCGTCCAGACTATGTACTTTATTATCTCCAAGACGATGTAGGTACTGCAGAATGAGAGCATGCACCCCAGCGACAACCCCCTGGAGCCAGAAGTATGGTATGATGCGAACGCAACGGCATTCACCATGGCAGATGAGGATATGTAAGCCCACAAACAAAGTAGGATATGCAGCGATATACTTTCAAACCATTTCATGATATATGAAATGCATGCTCCAATCATGAATATAATGTTTAGCCTGATGCAATACATCAGGCAGGCGGCTGCAGGTGTTCTTACAAGCATTACACTCATGGTGGACATCCAGAAAACTAAATGATAAACGAAAATCCAATACGCTTCGTCTCCAACAGTGTCAAACGTAAGCAGCCTTATGAAGTCACTGCTCATAAAACAGGTAAAGCCTATGAGCACGAGCACAAAGAAGTTGCTCAGCACATAGACCTGATCCTTCCGCGAGTCTCCCATCCTGGCGACTTTACGGAAAGCTGTTAAATACAATTTTATTACGTCACGTTACGAC